>CM060351.1:52670124-54104678 GCA_030545235.1 Helianthus tuberosus
ATTTGACCTACCGGGTGGTGCCTTTGCCTCGATTCCTGGGCGTTGGGCACGCGTCCCGTTAGTCGTATTGTGACTTCAGGTCGTTGGAGTCCATCAAGACCTTGGTGAGAGTTTTGTAAAATGGGCAGAACAAGTCGTCAAGGTTAGGGTTTCACGCCTATCTTAACAACTTCGTCCCTGTTTTAATAAAATAGAGGAGATTATTCATCAAAATACGGATTTCACTCCTGATTTGGCATAATTCTCCTTGTTTGCAAATAGAATACGGGTTGATTAGCAACTTCAGTCGAGAGTTTGCGGTTTTCACACCTAATCTCGTCTTAGTTACTCTTTCATAGTTGAAAATTTGAGTGCAGTGATAGTGTAGCATCAGCGAGAATATCGAGAGATAAGCTCGTACATAATCCTTACTGGATATGCACAAGTCGGTCTATTGGTTCCTAACTATAGACTAGGTCTCTGAGACATCGGCCCGGACTAGGTCGTGTCTTGCCTAATTCCCTATAGTTATGGCTCTGATACCAATCTGTCACACCCCAATCGATGGCGGAATCATCAGGGCATGGCACTGAGCGAAACAGATTGTCCAGAAGTTTCCACAACAATTATCATTACCATTCAATTTAAATAATACGTCCCATACCGTATCTCAAACAGTAAAATAAATTATTACAGACAAAAATCCAGGCAAGTATTCTATTCTGACAACTCAGATTTAAATAATCAGCAATTGTTTATCTGCTTCTAGAGACCCTTAGTTTGACCACTACAGACAACTATTTGTTGGGCTCTAAAGCTTTATTCTAGCTTCAAATTCCTACCAAGTGTGCATCCTAAGCACCTGTCACATACGTTAAAATAAAGTCAATACATATAATGTAAAGGTGAGCATACAAGTTTGATAATAGTATATAAAGTCGAATTCGTTTACGCATAACCAGCACGTACACATAGTGAAATGAAGCACGTTAGTTATCGACATAGATCCATCGATACCAATGACTGCGGGTTGACTGCCAAATGCAGTTCGCAATACATGATCACCACCGTAACCATGCAAGTAATTGTCCTTAACAACCCCCGCGAACGGGTGCTGAGTCCAAACTATAGTACTATCGTTGCTAAGGCAGGTAGACAGCATTCCATGTGTAAACATAACAAACAAGCATTCATAAGCCACGTATAACATGCATTAACGGTTAGCGTTCAAATAGTATTGAGTAGTGTGTTTGATGTGATTTGAATAGTTGTAACATATGTAACACCCAAAAGTGCATAAAGCAAAAAGGGATCGAGTATACTCACAGCGGTTGATGGATTGAAGGGAGCGCTTAGCGAGTAAAGTTAGCCTGAGTGGATTAATAGCATAACAATAAGCAATGCGTAAAACAAAAAAAAACAAGTGTTGGAGAGTCGGACAGCTAGTCGATTGGACGGCTGACCGTTCGATTGGCAGTCCGTTCGGTCCGCTGTCCGGTCGGTCGGTAGGCCGATCGGATGGCTGCTCGAGTGGATTGTTTCTTCCTCTGAGAAAGATGTGTTTGTGTATGATGGCTTGTCTTTTGAAGTTTTCGTTGTAGCATTTGAAAACATTGAAGTACCTTTACCCTTCAGGTCGGTCGATCGAACGACTGTTTGATCGGCCGGCAACCCGATCGGTTAGGTATTTTAATGAATTGTAATGATTTGCTTTGGATCGGACAGGTGTTCGATCGGACAGGTGTTGGTGTTTGATCGGACAGGTCAACAATAGTCAACAACTTTAAATGAAATGCAAAGAATGGTGCAGTGGGTCGGTTAGCTGATCGATCGAACACTAATGCTGTTCGATCGGACAACATGCATGAACAAGCATGACGAGTTCTCAGCAGGGTGTCACCTGATCGGACGGCTGTTCGATCGGGTGGCACTCCTAGTGCATCGATCATGTTGAAAAATCGATTAAGTGTTGAAGTATAGTATCTCATGATCCGAAGAGTAATCCGATCGGACAGTAGTCCGATCGAACGGCAATTCGTTCAATACTAGTCTTCAAAATAAATTGATTAAGTGTGGGACCATGTGTTAACCGATCGGCTGGCCAGTCGATCGGCTGACTGTCCGATCGGCTGGCTGTCTGTTCGGACAGCAGTCCGATCGGTCAGCACCCTGACCTGATCAGCCTATTCGTCTAACACTTGGTTGTTCTGATTGTTTGTCGTTTTATTGAGGTATTTTGACAACGAGTCGAACCATAGATCCCTCGTCTTTACTTGGTTCCCCTGGTCGGACAGGAATCACCCAAATCCGGCCGGTGAACTGCTCAGGACGGAGTTGAACGTTTAACCCGAAATCGGTTAACCTCGTGGATAGAATCCGAATCTTGAGCCATGCGAACCACCGGAGTGATTTGTAAGCTGGCAGAGGCTCCGTTTCTATCAGTTTGAAGGCATTGAGTGAAAAAGAGTTGAAAGAAAGTTGGAAAATCCATCTTTTAATCCTTTTCGCCGTGTATATGTTTAGATCTATGAAAGATCTTTGTTCGTTTATGTGGAAATCGGCTAGATCCAAGTGATTCTTGGTGGATTGAGGCCAAAACATGAAGTTCTTCAAGAACTCATGATGACATCAACCTAGAACACTTGAATCTTGATGATTTCACGGTTAAAATTTAAGATTTGAAAGATAGAAAGGTGTAGGAGTGCGTGTAGATCAAGAAAGTACAAGATTTAGGACGAAATCTTACCGGAATCGGGAGGAATTCTGAGAAAAGGTTGAGCTGAGCGTGCTGGTCGAACAGAGGTTTCCAAAAGTGGAAAGGATGACAATGACAGGGGTATTTATAGGATGCCAAATGAGGAAAGTGCTGGCCGATTGTCCAGGCAGCTCGATCGGACAGCCTGTCCGATCGGACAGCAGTCCGATCGGCTGGCTGTTCGATCGGCTGGTAGCCTGATCGATCAGCTGCACGTTTCGAGTGTTCGGTGCGACGATTTTTGATATTTCGATTTCGGTCGCGAGCGGTTCGATACGATAGGGTTTCCTAGTCAAATTACTTTTAATCCCAACCACTCATATCTTGCGCTATCCTTTCTCCACTAATTATCATAGTTCGATTGTGATTCGAGTTCAATGTCGACTGAGTTCAATTTCATTTCGAGTTTCGATTGCGTTTCGATTGAATACCACACATAACATAAATAAACATGCACAAGTAACACATAAGGCCCACACACGTATACAGTAACCAATATGCGTAGTTCGAGTTACGATTCGATGTCGATTCGATTAACATAGTTTGATTATTAATTAACTTTATCGCATTATTACTTCCTATAGTTCACAGTCGTGGGTCGATTAGATAGCGATTAACATACGTCGGTTATTGTCATTAACAACACTTACTCCACATAATACAATCAAAATAAAGAAATCTCTATAAATCAAATTCGCATCATCGGTCGTTGACTTTGACCTTGAAAGGGCCCTGTGGTTTTGTTTTTGTTGCCATTTTGGTCCAAATTTCAAATTTGGCCAGATTTCCCAACTTAAACCCCCTATTTTGGCTTCAAAATCTCCGACAATCAAATCGGCGACTAAACCTATTAAATCAGCAGTGAAGAAACCGTGGAGATGAAGGCGGCGGCGTAGCTAAGGTGGATCTTCAGCGGTGGTGGTGATTGACGGAGGTGGTTCACAAGAACAGTAAATCCGATTCAGGAGGAGGTGAAGGTGGAGGAGGTGAGGGTGTCGGGGGTGGCGGCGGTGATGGTGGAGGCGGTGAGGGCGACGGTGGTGGTGGTGGATCTTCAGTGGTGGAGGTGATTGATGGAGGTGATTCACAAGAACAGTAAATCCGATTCAGGAGGAGGTGAAGGTGGAGGAGGTGAGGATGTCGAGAGTGGCGGCGGTGATGGTGGAGGCGGTGAGGGCGACGGTGGTGGTGGTGGTGGATCTTTAGTGGTGGTGGTGATTGTTTGAGAAGATGGAGGTTTAATTTGGTGGTGATTGTTTGAGAAGATGGATCTTCAGTGATGGTAGGGTTTATATATTAATGGTGTTAATCAATATTAGGTTATAATAAACCTAAAATGACCAAAATGACCTTGAGGATAAAGACAAAAAACCAGTTTTTAAGTTGAAAAATCTGGCCAAATTTGAAATTTGGACCAAAATGGCAACAAAACGAAACCACATGGACCAAAATGGCAACATGTTTGAAATTTGGACTAAAGTGGCAAAACTCGCCAAACCTCAGGGACCAAAATGGCAGTTTGTCTGCTTGAATTTGACCCACATTTGATTAACCTGTTTTGAGAACTAAGAAGATAACAAAAACCATCATCTTGAATCCCACAAAAAGTACATCATCTGGTTGTTCAAAATACAGACAAATCTCATACCTAATTTCAATTGCATCTCCTTATTTGAGTGTTCGTCATCGACATCAACAGTCGTTCAAATCACATCTTAAGTTAGAGACTATATATCCTATAAACGTTGGCGTTTGTTACACTGTTTCGATTCGTTGATGTTAGCCAGTTCTTTGTTTGATGTCGACGCACTGATTCGTTGAACACAACACATAAAACGGTCTTCAAATTCAAATCAGGATATTGAGAGGAATAGAAAAGGATTCGGAATCGGTTGTCATAGAAAAGGAAGTGGAAAAAAACATTCGAAAGGATGGGATTGGTTGAGAGTCGAACCGGCGCCCCATGTGTGTTGAAGGGGTGTGACCACCACCAAACCGATTTGTGCTTTTGTTTAAAAAAAACGGTGTCTTTTGAATGAATAGATGTGATGGTGTTGTAAGGAAACCCAAGTTGCTAATTGTATAAGGGTATAATAGTAATAGTAATACTGAATCAAGAGTGTATACATGTATATTGACAAATCATTAATAACTAGGATCTTGACCTGCCTTGCGTTGCGGTGGCGTCAAAAGTTATAATAACTTGCATTTATAGTGTATATTTGACTTGACTCTTTATCCCAAAAAAATTTACGTCTTCGTCGAATGAACACGCATTATATTTGACCCGACTCGCTTTCGAACACAGTTTACGAACGTACACAAAATAAGTATAAAAACGTATTATTTTTTACCAGACTCGTTTGATAGAAAAAATTATGTCAAAACGTAAGTCGTTTACGTTGAAACGTGAATTTAAAATGACAGTTACGTTAAAACTGCCATACGCCGCGCATTACGGAGGCGACGCCTTAGTTGTTTATAGCCGGCGGCACCTTATATGATTCGTTAACCATATAAAAACACATGTTTTGACATATCCGATCTAACCCTGTGTGGCCTATAGAAGCATTGCGGTTACAGTGTACGGTGATGACATTAACGTGTGATGCCCGCACGCGACATTACACGTGTTTGACTTTGTTATATACAGTACGTTCTTGACATTAACGTCATTAGATATGGATAAAAAAGAGTATGAATCGCTCATTGTGGTGTAAAGTTGTAACAATATTTTAGATAACCGTGTAAAGTTGTAAAAGTAATTTAGACATTAACATGGTTATACATAGATAAAAAAAAGTATATTAATGTGTGACACTATGATCTAAAGTCGTAAAAGCAATTCGTAGTAAAATGAGACGTCAAGTTATTAAGTACAAAAAGTTGGTGGATCAAAGTTATCAATTACCAAAGTTGGAAATGAATGTGTAACTTACTTAGTTTGAGAGTGTGAAATGAATGAATTAAAAGTATAAGGGTTAGAATTGTAACTTTTGGTGGTTATTTGAAAGTTGAAAAAAAATAAAAGTGTAAGGGCTATATGTGTAGTTTTGCAAAATGTTAAGGGAATTAAAGACAAAGGTCACCACCGACCTTTGTCTTTAATATATATTAAATTTAAGAACCAAACATGTTAAGAATTTTCAAAAAAATAAAGTGGTGGTGATTGGCGGTGACGATCAGGTGAGGATGTGATAACAGAGAGAGGGGCATGTGTGTGTTGTGTGCGAGAGAAAGGGTATAAAGCTAACAATTATTTTCTTCGAACGACACTAGGCTAATAGTTGATGAAACTTGAATTTCTTGCAAACCAAAATATTGTAATACTATAATCCACATTTATATATCCATAACGGTGGCAAAGGCTTTGCTTTTTGGACAAATCATTAATAACTAGGATCTTGACCTGCCTTGCGTTGCGGTGGCGTCGAAAGTTATAATAACTTGCATTTATAGTGTATATTTGACTTGACTCTTTATCCCAAAAAAAATTACGTCTTCGTCGAATGAACACGCATTATATTTGACCCGACTCGCTTTCGAACACAGTTTACGAACGTACACAAAATAAGTATAAAAACGTATTATTTTTTACCAGGCTCGTTTGATAGAAAAAATTATGTCAAAACGTAAGTCGTTTACGTTGAAACGTGAATTTAAAATGACAGTTACGTTAAAACTGCCATACGCCACGCATTACGGAGGCGACGCCTTAGTTGTTTATAGCCGGCGGCACCTTATATGATTCGTTAACCATATAAAAACACATGTTTTGACATATCCGATCTAACCCTGTGTGGCCTATATAAGCATTGCGGTTACAGTGTACGGTGATGACATTAACGTGTGATGCCCGCACGCGACATTACACGTGTTTGACTTTGTTATATACAGTACGTTCTTGACATTAAGGTCATTAGATATGGATAAAAAAAGAGTATGAATCGCTCATTGTGGTGTAAAGTTGTAACAATATTTTAGATAACCGTGTAAAGTTGTAAAAGTAATTTAGACATTAACATGGTTATACATAGATAAAAAAAAGTATATTAATGTGTGACACTATGATCTAAAGTCGTAAAAGCAATTCGTAGTAAAATGAGACGTCAAGTTATTAAGTACAAAAAGTTGGTGGATCAAAGTTATCAATTACCAAAGTTGGAAATGAATGTGTAACTTACTTAGTTTGAGAGTGTGAAATGAATGAATTAAAAGTATAAGGGTTAGAATTGTAACTTTTGGTGGTTATTTGAAAGTTGAAAAAAGATAAAAGTGTAAGGGCTATATGTGTAGTTTTGCAAAATGTTAAGGGAATTAAAGACAAAGGTCACCGACCTTTGTCTTTAATATATATTAAATTTAAGAACCAAACATGTTAAGAATTTTCAAAAAAATAACTTGCATTTATAGTGTATATTTGACTTGACTCTTTATCCCAAAAAAATTTACGTCTTCATCGAATGAACAAGCATTATATTTGAGCCGACTCGCTTTCGAACACAGTTTACGAACGTACACAAAATAAGTATAAAAACATATTATTTTTTACCAGACTCGTTTGATAGAAAAAATTATGTCAAAACGTAAGTCGTTTACGTTGAAACGTGAATTTAAAATGACAGTTACGTTAAAACTGCCATACGCCGCGCATTACGGAGGCGACACCTTAGTTGTTTATAGCCGGCGGCACCTTATATGATTCGTTAACCATATAAAAACACATGTTTTGACATATCCGATCTAACTCTGTGTGGCCTATATAAGCATTGCGGTTACAGTGTACGGTGATGACATTAACGTGTGATGCCCACACGTGACATTACACGTGTTTGACTTTGTTATATACAGTACGTTCTTGACATTAACGTCATTAGATATGGATAAAAAAAAGAGTATGAATCGCTCATTGTGGTGTAAAGTTGTAACAATATTTTAGATAACCGTGTAAAGTTATAAAAGTAATTTAGACATTAACATAGTTATACATAGATAAAAAAAGTATATTGATGTGTGACACTATGATCTAAAGTCGTAAAAGCAATTCGTAGTAAAATGAGACGTCAAGTTATTAAGTACAAAAAGTTGGTGGATCAAAGTTATCAATTACCAAAGTTGGAAATGAATGTGTAACTTACTTAGTTTGAGAGTGTGAAATGAATGAATTAAAAGTATAAGGGTTAGAATTGTAACTTTTGGTGGTTATTTGAAAGTTGAAAAAAGATAAAAGTGTAAGGGCTATATGTGTAGTTTTGCAAAAAGTTAAGGGAATTAAAGACAAAGGTCACTGACCTTTGTCTTTAATATATATATATATTAAATTAAATTTGATTTATAGGTATACCTTACTACGAAATATAAGGAGGCGTTTGGTTCACATAATATTTTATAAAAGAATTGAAAATTGAACTAGAATTGGAATGGATTCATTTGAAAATTCTTAACATGTTTGGTTCTTAAATATCTAATAGAATTTGAATGTTAAAAAAACTAATAGACAAAATTACCCCCAAAGGCCCAAACCAAAAAGAACCTTGGAACCCATTGTCTTTAGTCGTCTTTGATCTTCATCCCTCGTAGGATCACTGTTTCAATTTCTACTTTCGACTTTTATGTTCTATTTCAGTTCTTAAACTCATTACTCAATGGTTTTTAATATGTTTTTATTTCAATTTTTGAAAAATGTTTTTGATATCTGTGCTAGTCAAGAATTAATAGAACATATGAGCAAAAGAACTAATTTGATTAAAAAACTCATTCAATCGTGATTAGAAAAAAAAAATATTTGGTGTTTTGGAACTCATTACTCAATGTGTTTTATTATTTTATTATGTTTTCGTTTCAATTTTGAATAAAAAAACTCATTCAATCGTGCTTAGAAAAAAAAAATTAAGTTTTGGAACTCATGACTCAATCTTTTTTAATTATGTTTTCATTTCAATTTTTGAAGAATATGTGGTCGTAACGAATTAACGGAACATACCAATAGAAGAATTAATCTGATTAAATTTTTTCATCCAATCATGATGATTAAAAATGAATTTAATTTTTAGTCATAATTGTTTTATTTTCAGAAGAAATAGGGTGGTGGTCTATTGACAAAACCAAAACCTTTAAAACACATAGGTTAGGAAGGAGAAAGTCTTGGGTTCAAGTCTCACAGACGACCAAGGATTAAAGAAATTAGTTGTTAAAAAAGAGTGAATTGCAAGTTTTGTCCTTTATCTTTACACCCAATTGCAGACTGTGTCCTTTATCTTTAAAATTTACGAGTTTTGTACTTAATGTTTTAAATTTCTGCATGTTATGTCCTTTAACCCTAACCTAGTTTAATTTTTCTGTTAAATCTTATCATATGACTTTCGCATGAGGACATATCTGTCTTTTTAGCACTGCTATTAAAATAAACCTTAAAACAAATATATATATATATATATATATATATATATACACACACACTGCATATCTTTCTCTCTCTAAAAAAAACCCCTTCTTTTCCTCCCTACTCTTCCTCTCTCTTTGTACCAATTCCACCACCTTCTTCCACCACCACAACCTTCTACCACTACCATAACAACCAAATCCGGCCAAAAAGAAGCACACACCATTTCACAGATATGAAAACGGTAACCACCACTTTCATCCGGTCCCCTCTCTTTCCCTCTCAGATCTGAAATCGCAGGTCGAAGATGTTCAGAATGACCGGAAATCACAGATCTCTCTCGGAACGACCTAAAAGAACCACTACGGTGGCCGGACTTGAATCAATCTCCGATTATCTCTCTCTCTCTCTCTCTCTCTCTCGGAACGACCAAGAACTGTGACGGCCGGAGACTCGTTGATAACTCTGTTGATTTCTATTAGATTTAGCCTAATTCAATTATGTGTATAAGAAGTTCATTATTTTGTAATTGAAATGATCTTTATTTTGAGTTTTCCAAAAAGTCATAGCATTGACAATTAGGGCCTTGAAGGATCTTATTCTGTTGAAATTAGTCGAATTTAAGAACAAAATAAATTTGCTGTGAATAAATAGCTGACAGATCATTCGTCCGTGTAAGCAACATAAGAGTCAACATCAATTGCTTTATTTATTTTAACAGCAAGTTTGGTACTTGCAAGATGTTTTTGAATTGAGTAAATTTCAAAGTTCGTCCTTTATGTATGTCTAATATATCAAAGTATGTCCTTTATCTTTAATAAGCTTAGAAAACATACTTAATGTTTGCAAATCCTTACATGTTACGTCCTTTAGTCCTAATCCAGTTACTTTTCATGGTTAAATTTGACTAAGTCAACCCCACATAAGGGTATTTTAGTCATTTTGCCTTGAACATTAAAATAAATAATAAACAAAACAATTTAAAAACACATAAATATAAATCCCTCTTTATCTCTCTGAATTCTGTATAACCTTCTCCTTTTTATCTCTAATTGACCTAACTCTACCTCCACCTTAACTCCACCACCATCTACTACCACCACACCTCCACCTCCACCACCACCTCCACCGCCGCCACCTCAACTCCACGTCCACCACCACTCCACCTAACATAACTGCACATCAGCAACCAAAACACATACACAAATCAACAATATCTCTAATCAAACACTCAATTCACTAAAACAAACACAGTTTAACCTCAGATCCACTACAATTACGCTTACAAAATCAACAAACACCTCAACCGTAAACAAATTACCAGATGAACAGGCACTTTGATGCGTTTGACAACCAGCACCTCCTCCACCGTACCTACCACCAGCACCTCCTCCACCGTACCTACCACCCCCAAATCCAAAATCAAATCAAATCAAACCCGTATCATCTCCTCCACCGTACCTACCACCAGCACCTCCTCCACCGTATCTACACTCGTTTCTTTATTCTTGAACATTAATCGAGATGGAGGGTGGTGGGTTTTTGTCTGAAGCAGAGAGAGAGAACGACGGTAGAACAGTTAGGGTTCCGATCTGAAAATGAAACCCTAAATGTCAAAAACACCTATATGTTTCAATAACCTGCAAAAAAGTGAAAAATTAGGGTTCCGATCTGGTAGAACAGTTGGAGAGAGAGAACGACGGCAGGTGGGTGGTGTAGCGACGGCGATCTGCAATGAGGTAGTGGTGGTGGCAAGTGGGTTGTGGTGGTGGTAGAATAGTTAGAGAGAGAGAGAGAGAAGCGGCGGCGGCAGGTGGGTCGTGGTGGTGGCAGGTGGGTCGGTTTGGTGGTTTGGAGCAGAGTAAACTTGCAGGTGAAGTGGTGGTGGTGGTGGCGGTGGCGGTGGCAGGTGGGTTGTGGTTGTGGGGGTAGGATAATTAGAAAGAGAGAGAGGGAGAAGATTATCTGTATATATACACATATAACTCTAAATACATACATACAGACATATATAATTCTAAAATTGTTTTATTTATTGGTTTTATGATTATTTATTATAATATTTAGGATAAAATGACTAAAATACCCTTATGTGGGGTTGACTTAGTCAAATTTAACCATGAAAAGTAACTGGATTAGGACTAAAGGACGTAACATGTAAGGATTTGCAAACATTAAGTATGTTTTCTGAGCTTATTAAAGATAAAGGACATACTTTGATATATTAGACATACATAAAGGACGAACTTTGAAATTTACTCTTTTGAATTAGTTTGTTGCTTTCCTGTTGTGAGATCTTCTTTACAAACCCATTTTTCTAGGTAGGAAATGCTAGCAACAATAGTGGATTATGTGATTATTCAAGATGGTGGTAGTGTGGGTGGTGGTGGCGGTTGGTGGTGATGGTGGAGACGGTAGTGAGAGAGAGAGAGGAAGGTAGAGAGACAAACGAATTTGTTAGGACATGTGTAGTTATAACGCCCCTAAATTCGTCCCTGAGGTTTGACTCAAAATGCTAGATCAGTCCAAAATCAAGTTTTGTTGCTAAAACAGTCCCTGAGCCTAGTTTCTGTTGCTATTTCAGTCCAATAAATTAACACTGTTAGAACCTCAGTTAATGAATGGGTAAAACTGCTAAATTCGTCCCTGAGGTTTGATTCAAGTTGCTAGATCAGTCCAAAATCAAGTTTTTGAATTTGTTAATTATAAACTTATTTAGGTATATAATTTTTCTAGACTTGCATTAATTTTTTGAATTTTTTAATGATAAACTTATTTAGGTATATAATTTGTTAATTATAACTCAATACTATTTAGATTAAGTGTGATCTTATTTAGATACTTACGTATATAACTACTAAATATTTACAAAGTTATAACAATAATAATACCCAAATACAGTTTAAGGCGGGTCCAGTTATATTTATGTTCGTTGAATAAATCATTAATATCACAAGAAAAAAAAATGGTAAATGACAGGTTCTTAATGCATCAATACTTGTACCAAATGCATTATATATTTTCTTAAATGTCTTAAAATTTAAGATAAATTACAAGTCTACCCTAAATATATAATTTAAATTTGTGTTTAGTTATAAAAATATAAACAGAATGTAGCTCTTTTGGAGAGCGCAATTTTATTTGACCTGTCTTAAACACTGGTTTGACACGACATGTTGCCTGACCTCACCTGAATGATAATATTATTAAATACGAAACCACTTAATTAAGTAGAAGACTAAATTACAAGTTTTGTCCTTTATGTATGTCCCAAATTGCAGGCGCTGTCCTTTAAACCAAAACTTGACAGGCGGTGTCCTTTGTGTTTTCAAAATCTTGCACGTTTTGTCCTTTAGGCCAAACTTAGTTAGATTTTTTAGTTAAATCTGGTATCAAGGGGCTATTTTGTAAAAAAAAATTATTCAGGGACTAAATTGTACAAAACTTATAATTTAGAAAACTAATAATTTTAATAAAAAAACATAAACTAATTTAGAAAACTAATATTATATGTTTTATAAATATTAAATACACACACTCTTATCTCTCCCCTCTCTTTCTCTCTCTACCCCTGTTTCACTCATCTCTCTCTCTCTCTCTAGATTTCAGCCAACATCAACCTCACAGCCACCACCGCCCTCCCAGCTACCACCACCCCCACCGCCCTCACCCCCACCACAACTCCGATCATATAGCGGTTTGATGGTTAAATCTTGCCCTAATATCATCATAAGACACATGAGGAGATGAATAAAAAACAACCCCTTTCATCTTCTTACTCATCAGATCTCAGATGGAGTTTGAACCTTTAAAAATGATAAGCGAAGAAATAGGGCTCCGATTCCAGATTTCCAGATCTGTTACAATCAACTCAGTAAATTCCACAACCACACCCCAACCCCACCCACCCCCCACCTTTCTCTCCATTAGATCTCATTCGATCGTACAAGATGTACGGATTGGAAGCTATGACGTTCAACATTCACAGCGGTTACCTTGAGGCGATCGTGAGGGACCACAGATCTGGATTGCTAACCGCTACAGATTACAACAATCTCTATCAGTGTGAAACCCTAGATGACATCAAGATGCATCTCTCTGCTACCGAATATGGTCCTTATCTTCAAAACGGCATCGTTTTATTCGGATTTGTTGTGTTCCGTTTCCTGTTGGTTTGATTAATATCGTTTTTGTTGAATTTTGATGTGGCTATAAATTTTACATATGTTGATGATGATTTGATTGAGTAGATAGATCATTTTTTGGAGAGTAATGAAGATCAGATACTGATTGTGTTGAATATTGATGTGGTTATAAATGTTATCCATACATCCATGAATGTTTACGACGGTGAGAGAGAAAACGAATTCGTTTGGTGTTAAGCAGCGGTTTAATCGGAAGTCGTTGGGTGTCTGTGTGGTTGCCGATCAGTATTCTGACAAGGGTCCCTGAATAAATTTTTAAGTTTTGTACAATTTAGTCCCTGAATAATTTTTTTTTACAAAATAGCCCCTTGATACCAGATTTAACTAAAAAATCTAACTAAGTTTGGCCTAAAGGACAAAACGTGCAAGATTTTGAAAACACAAAGGACACCGCCTGTCAAGTTTTGGTTTAAAGGACAGCGCCTGCAATTTGAGACATACATAAAGGACAAAACTTGTAATTTAGTCTAAGTAGAAAAAATGAATAAAAGAACTTTATGATACAAATATTAAATTAAAATAATTGATAAATATTAAACATTAAATATTACGATTTAAATAAAAATTATGTTAATTTCTTAATATTTAAATTTACATATAATGTTTGTATTTTTCATAACTAAATATTGTTTAAATTAACTGTTGTCTTATTTAAATCCTTAAATAAATACTAAATATTTACATGGTAACAACAACAACAATAACAACATCAAAATAAAATCAGTATTTAAGGCTAGGCCGGTTAAATTGCGCTCTTCAAAAAAGCTACATTTATATTTTTAAAACTAATTTTATTTAAATTAAGTATTATCTTATTTAAATACTTAAGTATATAATTAGTAAACATTTAATGATAATAATAATAATAATAATCAAAATAACTAACAAATAATTTTTCTAGACTTGCAAATTATATACCTAAATAAGTTTATAATCTAAATAAGTTTATAATTAACAAATTCAAAAAATTAATGCAAGTCTAGAAAAATTATATACCTAAATAAGTTTATAATTAACAAATTCAAAAAACTTGATTTTGGACTGATCTAGCAACTTGAATCAAACCTCAGGGACGAATTTAGCAGTTTTACCCATTCATTAACAGAGGTTCTAACGGTGTTAATTTATTGGACTGAAATAGCAACAGAAACTAGGCTCAGGGACTGTTTTAGCAACAAAACTTGATTTTGGACTGATCTAGCATTTTGAGTCAAACCTCAGGGACGAATTTAGCAGTTTACTCTTTTGTAATTGAAATGATCTTTATTTTGAGTTTTCCAAAAAGTCATAGTATTGACAATTAGGGCCTTGAAGGTTCTTATTCTGTTGAAATTAGTCGAATTTAAGAACAAAATAAATTTGATGTGAATAAATAGCTGACAGATCAGTCGTCTGTGTAAGCAACATAAGAGTCAACATCAATTGCTTTATTTATTTTAACAGCAAGTTTGGTACTTGCAAGATGTTTTTGAATTAGTTTGTTGCTTTCCTGTTGTGAGATCTTCTTTACAAACCCATTTTTCTAGGTAGGAAATGCTAGCAACAATAGTGGATTATGTGATTATTCAAGATGGTGGTAGTGTGGGTGGTGGTGGCGGTTGGTGGTGATGGTGGCGACGGTAGTGAGAGAGAGAGAGGAAGGTAGAGAGACAAACGAATTTGTTAGGCCATGTGTAGTCATAACGCCCCTTTGTGGGCGTTATGCGACACGTGGCGCGCCACGTGTTCGGGTGGGCGTTATGGGGCGTTATGCATTTTAAGCCCGTAGTCATAAAGCCCCCGCCTAATCATTACTCAATTATTAATTTCTAATTTTTTATAATTATTTTCTAACTTTATAAAATTGAAAATTAAAACAACCCACTGAAATTCCGGCTTCTTCTCCGGCCTTCTTCTCCGGCCAAACGCACTGAAATTCCGGTTATGGGACAAACGCACTGAAAATTAAAACAACCCACTGAAATTCCGGTTATGGGACCAAACGCGCCTTCTTCTTCTTCGGCTTCTTCTCGTTCTTCAGGTCCAATTTGCAGGACCAAAGTGTAAAATGCAGGGACCAAAGTGTAAAATGCAGGGCCTTCTTCTCCGGCTTGTTTCTTCTCCGGCCTGTCTTCTCCGGCAACCAAGTTCACCGGAAAAAATTGTGATGATGATTTTAACCCCAGAAAATTAAAAAAAAAAAAAATTCAAACAAACACACACATACCGCCCTTTTAACCCCGCTATAGACATCGCGCCACACCCCTTTTTTTCCCTTCATAGCACCCCACGTTTTGGTGTTTGGGCGTTTTTCCGGCGCTATGTGAGGTTTCCGGCGGTATATGGAGCCCCACTACAGGGGGTATTATATATACATACAATATACGTATATACTATATTAATCTTTGTATATTTTTGTTTTATTTGTTAAATTATTTTTAAATAAATAGGTAAAAAGACTAAAATGCCCATATGTGATCTGAGTTAACAGAAAAATTTAACTAGGTTAGGGTTAAAGGACATAACATGTAGGAATTTAAAACATTAAGTACAAAACTAGACAATTTTAAAGTTAAAAGACACACTCTGCAATTGGGTGTAAAGATAAAGGACAAAACTTGCAATTCACTCTTAAAAAAATATGATTAGTTTGATTTTAAGGGACATTAATGTCATTTGTCTAACATTCCATTGGAATGTAAACTTTCTATAGGTAGGTTCAAGGATTCTTAAATTCCTTCAAATAAAGAGATTTGATGGAATTCTTTCCATTTCGTTGTACAATCAAACAAAATTTCGAATGAATTCAATTCCAATTTCGATTTCATAAAATTCCACAAATCAAACGGCCCCTAAGGGACCGTTTGGTTCACCAAATATTTTGGAATTGGAATTGAAATTTGTTTAGGAATTAGAATTTGAAGGAATTGAATTTGAAATTTAAACATTCCAATTGGAATTGAAAATTGTTGGAATTGGAATCTTAATTCCATTTTTGTTGTGTTTGGTCGTCAAATGAATTAGAATCCATCATCCCAGCACCCACAACCCCCGGTTCGGGTGGAAACTGTACGGGTCGAAACGGTTCGGGTGGAAACGGCTCGGGTGGAAACAGTAGGGTCAAAACGGTTCTCGTCTAAACAATTCGGGTTAAAATGGTTCGCGTAGAAATAGTACGGGTCGAAACAGTTCGCTTCGAAACGGTACGGGTTGAAACGATTTGGATCAAAACGGAGCGGGTCGAAAGGATTTGCATCGAAACGGTTCGGGTAAAAATGGTACGGGTCGTAACGGTTCGAGTCGAAACAGTATGTGTCAAAATGGTTCACATCTAAACAGTTCGGGTAGAAACGGTATGTGTTGAAACGGTTCACGTAGAAATGGTACGGGTTGTAACGGTTCGCGTCGAAATGGTACGGGTCGAAACGATTCAAGTAGAAATGGTACGGGTCGAAACGGTACGGGTTGAATGGTTCGATTCGAACGGTACGGGTCGAAACGATTCGACGATGTACGGGTCGAAATGGCGTAGGTCAAAACAATGCGGGTTGAAATGGTCAAAGATTCGAATGAATTTGCTTTAATTCCTATTGACGCATGATTCAAGATTATGATTTATCATGGTTATCATTGGTCGCTAATATGGTAAGGATTCTTGGTATTTTACTCGTTGCGTAAACAAACTGATTCCACAAATATCCCGGATTACCTGTAAACACGTAAGACAAACACAAAAAGGAAACTACGGTTGAGCCAAAAAGTTGCTCAGTAACGGAGAAATCAACAGTACATGTAAAGGCGAGCAAATAAGAACGAAATACCGTATACAGAAGTTGAACTGAGACTGACATTGAAACCACATTTGAAACTAAACCAATTTTCCTTCTCTCAAATAGCTTTACTTATAATATAATATTGTTTAAAAATCCCACTTTTTTTTAAAACAAAAGAATTGTCGAAAGTACTATATTATAAATAAACGTTTAGATGTAAATCAAAACCTACTGATAACTCGAATTTTGTAACAAATCATTATTTAACCAAAACAACTATATTTCTAATTTTGAATATATATATATATATATATATATATATATATAACAAACTAATTTAGATAACCTGAGTTTTGAAATCAAACTAATTTAATACTTATAAAAATTATGTAAACCGATACTGGAAACAAAATGGTTCTAAAACAATACTGAGGCGGACATCGGAACAAATGCTGAAACAGATACTAATGGATACAACTAATGTATAACACGACATGTGAATCTAAGTCGAAACTGAAACTAATATTAACACGGATACTGAGACAAAACCGATATAGATACTGAATCAAAACAGATATAACCAGAATCAGATACTGAATATAACCAGAGGCATGCCCGATACATGATTAACGATATAATCAGATGCATATAAACATATAAGACAAATCATAACAGATACAAGACATAAGTGACTACACATAATCAACAAATACGTCACGTAATATAGAAACACATCATAACAGATACAAGACATACGTGACTACACATAACAATAAATATGTCACGTAATATAGAAGCACCCACGAGCCTAAACAGAGGGGTACGCAGCTCGCTAGTCCATGCACCGAGACGGTGCGTGTAGGCGTACACACATTATTCCATCTCAACAGGAGTCAAGAGTCAGAGCTAAGATCGATTTATTCGCCTCTAGGGGCCAGGTGCTACACAAGCACACACTAGAGACGTCGTGAACTGGATCACAAATACGATACGTATACAAGTTTCTAATTATAGGAAGTCCAAAAGACGCGATGTTACAATGTTTTAGAATCAATCAAACAGTAAAATCAAGTGCAATGGAATGATTTTGTAAAGGCTTTCCTTACGCGATTCACATTTTGTTGTCGGTAATTGATGCTCTTGATTCGACAATTGTGAATTTATCTTAGCTACTTCCAATTACCAAAACCCAAATGAGATTATTTCTCAAGCATTGTTACAAATCCATTTTTTATTGTTGTCTTGATAATTATTTATTAAGTTGAAATCCTTATCTTGTTATTACAAACATATGAGAATCACAATGTGATTCCTTCTTCCAAACAAACTCTTAATATAATAAGCAAGCATCATAAACCTTTATAATCAACCAAAATCCAACCACCGACTACTTACTCTTCATGGTTTCACACCCTTCTTACCACTAACTAATTAGTTAAAGGTACTAAGGAACACATTTTAACTTTATGTCGTGTGATCTTATGGCGATACTTTAAACGAAAATGAGACCTAACACGCAACCATATACAAAATCACAACCGATATTAATGCATATTTTCCACGAATAACTTATAAGGAGCTCGCGAACAAATGATATCAGATACCGGTTCTCATTTAACCGAGCATTTTGATGATTTAGACGCAATAATAAATTTGTTTTTACGAGATTTATAAAGAAAAATCATTGTGTGGGTGACAACCTCCATACCTCAATGTTCCACCCTATCCACAATGGCACCATTCACTTTGTCCCCACTCAAACCCAAACCCCTAATCCTAATCTTAATCTTATGCTACACCCATACCTAACTCCGCTCGTCACCAGAGCTTCATTCAGATCCCTAACAATGTCTCTTCTTCATTCCAACCCTAACCCCATCAAAACTCGAATCAGGGGTGTCGTCTTTGACATGGACGGAACCCTAACGGTCCCTGTCATCGACTTTCCCGCCATGTACAAAGCAGTACTGGGTAAAGATCAATACTTTAAAATAATCGCTTCTTCCCCATCTGGTATCGACATTTTGCACCATATTGAACAATGGAGTCCCGATAAGCAGCAAAAAGCGTACGAAATTATTGCGGATTTTGAGCAGCAAGGGCTCGATCGGTTACAGATTATGCCCGGTAATAATATCGTGTTGTTTTGTTAGGGTTCTTGATTAGTTTATGGTTTCTTATGGGTTATTAGATCGACTATTGAATACCCATAAAAGATATATTGAAATTGTTGGTCAACAAGAATGGCCTTTTGACTTTTAATTTATGACAGTTGACTTGGTCAACGATGTTAAGGGATGTTTGACTATTAATATTGTATTGTGATTAATTTAGTTTGTTATAATTGATTGAATATTTAGAAAAGATGTATATTGGTAGTGAGATTGAATTGTGTAATAAGTATATGCCCTTTTAAGTTTGAAATTATAATTTTGACTTGGTCAACGGTGTGGAGGAATGTTTGACTATTAATTAAATGTTTTGGGTAAGAATCTTGTAGGGTTGTAGAGTTGAAGATGAAATTGTTGCTTACTTGGTAATGTTAGTATTAGGAGCTGTTTGGCAACATCTGAATGGTTAAGTGTGAACCATTAAGTGCTGAACCAGTAAGAGTTCTGAACCATTAAGAACCGTTCAGAGGCAAATGTCTGACCCATCCAGATTAGAGGTCTTAACCATTCAGACTCTGTATAAATCTTAACCATTCAGAGGCAAATGTCTGAACCATTCAGACATCTGCTTGTGAAACAAACAGTCTGAACCATTAAGTGCTGAACCAGTTAGAGGTCTGAACCATTAAGAGCCTCATTAAGAGGTAAACAAACAGCCCCTTAGATCGGTATTATAATCATGATATGGAATTTGGAAATTGCTAGATTTATCTTTAAAAGTCAAAATATGGGTCCTTTTAAATACTATGTTTATTTCTTGTTGATTACGGGTTCGAAGTTGTTGGTTTCAGCTCCAAAAATGTTGGTTTTGTGGTTGGATATGATAAATGGTTTGATGTTTCTTTTACTGAAAGTGAATGAGAAATCTGAATGTTGGAAGATGGCAAGCATGCTCTTGGTTTCAAAAAGCACGGTTCATGGTCGGGATGGGGTGCCTCTTGCACATTTGGGTCAAAACTAGGTCCGTTGCTCTGGAAATTTAGAGAATAGTGACCTTTCGAAGGCTGGTATGTAAAAACTGCAAAAGAAAGAAGAGATGATGAACGGTTTACCTGATGAAGATAGGCTAATATGTAAAAGAGATGCAGTTAGTGTACCTAGAGCAACGTCTCATGCCTCGGCTTTAGGGACCTAAAAGCCCTGGACGCCTCTTGTCTTTTGAAATCAAGAGCATCAGAGCATATGCTAATTGAAAATTTCTCAAATATGTTTTTTTGCTCCTAGGAAGAATTGAGTTATGCAGTATATGGATTGGTTCTGATATTGAAAGGGAATCAAAACTTTGCTTTTCTAGTTATACGAAAAAGCCATCTACATTTGAAATCTAATACTAATAAAAGTAGAGCTTTCATAAAACAACTTGATTCAGTAGTAAAAAACCTTATCTTGTTATACTTGAACAACATTGCAGGTGCTGCAGACCTTTGTGGTTTTCTTAATTCTAGGAATATCAGGTGAGATTTTCCTTTTATGAATTCTTTACAAAATAATAAAAGCAACAGTTTTTACCTGCTCAGTTAAACTTAAGAATGATGTGATTCTTGTGATGTTTGCCTGCTCAAAGGAATGGTCAAACATGTCGAAAGGGTTGAAAATCCTACTCTTGGTTTTAAATTGCGTGATGCGCTCCGATGCGTCTGGTCCAAAAATCTGATGCACGATGCGAGCGCATCACGTATGCGATGCGCTCTTTATAAAAAAATACTAAAATTTTATTTCTACACAACGACTTATAAAAACATACTTAAACTAAAACAACTAACGGAATAAGAAGATAAGAGTTGTGCTTTTTGGTTCAAACCAAGCATACTAATATGTTTCTAGAACCACAAAAGGTGTTTAGGAACCACAATGGTCCAAATCAAGCATACTAAGATATTAATTATTGAAAAAACTCAACCCATTTCATAAAATCTGGAAAAAAGCATAATAAACAGTGTTGCGTGCATCAGAGCACGTTATGCGGAATCGGCGCAATATTCTCGCATCACGTAATCACATTGCATCAGCCGTTGCGATGCGCTCGCATCTGGCGCATCACGCATTATGGGCGCATTTTAAAACCAAGATCCTACCCTAAGTTTATTTTTAATGCATAAAACCTCCTAGACCAGTTTATGAAAAAAAAATCTACTATTGTTACTTATCTAATCATATCTGACGCGTCAACTATTTATATACAAGAATAAAAAAAATTAGACAAAAAGCGTACGGATCAACAGAACCCGACATTGCAAAGTTTTCTGTTTTGCTCCTGAACCCTACACACGAACTATTTAATCGTTTTCATGCCTTCATTGCCCATTCAGCTTTACTTTTTCACACAAATCTAGTTTTATGCGCAGCTGAAATCGAATGAATATAATACAGCCATTGCACTTCTTTTCTTTGAACGGCAAATTTCTTTTATTTCTTCCGCCGGTGGGACTTGAACCCAAGACCTCTCTCTCCCAAGGTGTTTAAAGGCTTTGCCTTTGCCACTGGACCACCACCTCATTGGTAGCAATTGCACTTCTAACTGTCACTTCTTCACACAAACCGGTTTGTAAAATTTTTATAGGCATGGAAGCAGAAAAGAATTCTTGATCTGATACATTTACATGTATAATTCTTTTTGCAGGAGGGGACTAATCACTCGTAATGTCAAATCAGCTGTTGATTTGTTTCATGAAAAATTTGGGGTATATTTTTCCTCCTTTTTTGTGTTTACCACCACAATATTACCATCTCTCCTTTTACATTATTTAACTCTTAATTCATAAAATTATATCATGATATATATTGTTACAGATGTCATTTTCTCCAGCATTGAGCCGGGAATTTCGTCCATATAAACCCGACCCTGCTCCCCTGCTTCATATATGTTCAACTTGGGGAGTTGAACCTAACGAAGTGGTGATGATTGGTGATAGCTTGAAGGATGATGTGAGTACTACTATACTAAATACTTTCTTTTTTAATTCATCTTGGAATATCTTTCAAATCTGGTAAAACAATGTGAAAATGACTGAAAAAAAGTGACAGTTTCCATCGTACGTTTTTATGATTCTAAAGCTATGATCTCAGGTGGCTTGTGGGAAGAGGGCTGGAGCAGTGACATGTTTGCTTGATGAAACAGGGAGGTATGATTCCCCTAAATATGCCAATGTTGAACATAAACCAGATTACAAGGTATCCTCCCTCGCTCAATTTCATTCGCTGCTCGAGTCTAACTTTGACTTAACACCCTGACTTTACGGAGATCAAGACCTTTTTAAGTGGAGTTCCACACAAGATTTGAATTTAGGACCCGAAACAAACACAAACCAATGGCCAAATTATTGGTGAAAGAACTAGATCATTATTGTAGATTTTGGTGGTGTAATTTCCTGCCATATCAATGGAAGTAATGTAGATTTTGTAAAATGATTTCTCTGTTAAACAAAGTCAACGGTAAAGTTGACCCGAGCGTGTGCATTTTTCTTTCCTTGTTATTGTATCTTTTTAAGTATCGTTGGGATTATTACCATGTACCCAACAAAGGGTCTGGTATCAGTTATGTCCGACTCGACTAATGATCTAATTTCCGTTACAATCGACCCGACAAATGGTATAGTTTCAGTACAGATTAGGTTTCAAGTCCATTTATGTTCCTGTTATGTTTGGCATTAATGCATTAAGGTACCTTATCACCATAACTAATTTGTTATTCTGTCAGTACTAATAATCTTTATTTTTGCCGGTTTAGTCCAAAGGTTTGAAACGTTGCCATTTTAGTCCAAATAGTTTTAAACGTTGCCATTTTAGTTCACATGGTTAACTCCATCCATTTTTTTCCTGTTAACTAGAAGAGCAATTTGGTCATTTTATATGTAATTCTGTTAACTAAAAGAGCAATTCGGCCATATAAAATGACTGAATTACCCTTCTAGTTAACAGAAAAAATGGATGGAGTTAACCAAGTGGACTGAAATGGCAACGTTTGAAACTATTTGGCCTAAAATGACAACGTTTCAAACCTTTGGACTAAACTGGCAAAATGACCCAAACCACAGGACTAAAATAACATTTAACTCTTTTAAAAATAAAGAAAACATTAATCTAAATTAAATAAACTTTAAAAAATAATGAACACATGGTTTTAAAATAAATTAAATAAACTTTTTAAAAATAATGAACACACGGTTTTAAATATGTGGTTTGATAGTTACTAGTTAGTTATTTATAACCGTAAAATGTAAAATAAATTAATAAAACACCAAGAAATAATATTTATTAGATACAACTAACCGTGGCAACTACGATTCCTTTTATACAACAAGCACTTTCTATTTTTTACCAACATTTCTAACTTAGTGAATCGGATTTTGACATGAGTTTTGCTAATATAATATTCGAAATATGGTCAAACACAATAATACTCATTTCATAAAAAGTTCCAACAGACGTTTTACACCACACTAGTAAAAATGATAGAATTGTTGTTTCCGTGAAAAAAACAGTAAACACTGTAAATATAATTTTTAAAATCTAGTTATTGAAACTGTTATATGATATCAACAATACCCGTGTAATTCTATTCTACTATATCTTAAAAGACAAAGTCGGTGGGGTGACCCACCGGCTTTGCCTTAAACCCTCTAAACTTTTACAGTTTTGCGTTTCAAGCCCCTTAGCTTTGCTATCCCTTAAACTTTTATAATATTTCATTTCAAGCCCATAAGCTTTGCTACAGCCCTTTCACTTTTAGAGTAATCAATTTTAGTCATTCACTTTTGGAGTAATCAATTTTAGTCCCCCACAGGGTTTGCCTTACCCCCTCTAAACTTTTACAATATTTCATTTGATGCCCCTCAGCTTTGCAACGACCCTTTCACTTTTGGAGTACTCAATTTTAGTCCCTTATCTAACTTTACTATTCTTCTACTTTAACAATTGACATTTTTAGCCCCTAGCTTTTTACTAATTTCTATATTTTCAAAATTTCCACTTTTAGCTTATAGTTTTGTAATTCATATTTTTGCATATAAAATTTTCCTTTTTTTTTACTCTCTACTTTTGTAACTTGCATTTTTTACCTATACTTTGGTAATTTACGTTTTTGGCACATATGCTTTATACCGCCCCCTCAACTTTTAAACTTTGTTTTTTTTACATTTTGACGTAAATTTGGTATACACTTGCGGCCTTTATTTTGTATGTTTCCTACATATGAATTGGGTCACATATAATACGTTTTGACTTGATGGTATAAATTCGAGTTAGCCGAGTCGCATATAATACGTTATGATTGTACAGTATAAACTCGATTTGCTTTACATTTTAATCCAATTGCAACACATCTATAGGTTACATTGAGTTCAGTCGGATACGTCGAAACACACATTATTATATGATTAACACATCACATAACGCTTGGACTAATCCGTTCGGCGTTTGCGATGTACTCGCGCCGCAACGCTCGCGGGTCTTATTACTAGTTAATATAAAAAATGTATGTAGCTTATGCTTAAGAACACATATTGATATTGTTGTGTGTTGATTTTTTTAACATCCAACGAATACCATACAAGCCCGATCATCCGGATAAATCTATTGGCAAAAGGTCATCCACGCCCTACATACACAGACAACGCTGGTGACCAGACCCGCCCATCATACCAGGGGAAACCCACCGCCCGAAAACTCACTATGGTAAAACCCCTGACCCACCTGAAAAAAAGTACAAGCAAATTACACCAAGTGAGACTCCAATAACTTGTACATTTGTTTACATGTTAAAGAGCTTGTAACTTTACAAAAAAGAGTACAATGGAATGATGTCGATGAGTATGTGAGTTAGTCGTTAAAAAACAACATAAAAACCCTAATTTCTTCAATGTCGACACGTTAGAGAAAGAACCAACGGTCTGTTTCAATGTTTGATTTGGACCCATTTAGATCCCCATAACAAAGCCAAAAAAATGAAAAGGAAATTATATTACAGGTGTTATCTTTCTCCCCTATCTCGAGGGTTCTCTTTCTTGGAGCCTCTGTATTGTTTTTCTCCACATAACCTTATTACTATTATAATCCATATTATTCTAGATCCATCTTTCATCTATCTTCTTGTTTCTTCCCCAAATTATTATTCCTTAAACATCATATACCATATTCTTTCTTCTTGTTCAACAACTCCAAAGTGGGTGTTCTGTTCTTCAAAGACTCAAGAACACCCATCAATCAATGGCTTCTTCATCACTTTTCAATACAAACCCATCATTTACATTCAACCCATTGTTCAAAAATCATGCCAAGATTCAAACTTTTTTCAATTCCAACACACCAATTAGTTTTAATTCAGTTAACCAAACAAACCCTTTGAAAATCTTGAAAAGTAAAACCCCAAATTGTAGGAACCACCCTAGAACAACAGATATGGTTGACCCTGTTGTGTTTTACCTTAATAAGTGTAAGAAAAAAGAAAGTGAAAGAAAAGATGGAAGCTTTAGTGGGATTCAAGATTTGTTGAATCTTTGTGGGTTTGGATATTGGATTCAAGGGTTCAGATGTTTTCCATGGCTAGCATTGAATTTTCATATGGCTAATAATTTGAATATGAATCCTTCAACATTACAGTTGGTGCAGAACTCTGCTAATCTTCCAATGGTGGCTAAACCCCTTTATGGGATTTTGTCAGATGTTTTGTTCATTGGTGGTTCTCATAGGTTGCCTTATATTTCCATTGGAGGTTAGCTGTTCATCTGTTCATTTCTTCATCACATTAATGCTATTGTGTGTGTGTGTGTGGGGGGGGGGGGGGGGTCATTAGGTAGTTAACAACTTAACATTGCTAATTTTTATCTAATTGCATCTGGGTAGGTTGATGATTTTAGGTTCATTCTTCTAAAGATGCATCAAACTTTGAAAGTTATTGGACAATAATTGTAGTTTCTTAGAATATTCTTTATAAAAAGGTTATTCCAAACTTACATATGTTGTGAAAAAAGAGGAATAAAATCTTGTATAAATTGGCCAAATATGAAATATCTATCAAATGATGTAGCATTTTGAAGTTTAGCATGTTTAACATAAATCTTGTGTATTCTTGAATTTTCTAGAAATGCATTGATGAATTATATCTACAATTTACCAATGTATTTCTAGTGCATCTGGTTGGCAAATTTGAGTTAAAATGTGGGAAAATATAGGTGGTTTGGGAGGATTGGGTAACGGGTCAAAATATATGAGAGTGCATGTCGATACGGGCCGGGCTGGGCCAACCCTTAAACATTTTTTTTATAGAATCACTTATACATTTTTTTTAAAGGTGATTTAAGAGCTCTTTATGTATTTGAATACTTTACGGATCACTTTCAGCCTGTCTGACCCGTTACTTTTAGTTAAATCCTCCATCTTAACCCGCTAAAGATAAAGCACAATCCAAATTTTTACCGGTTTATTGGTAAACGAGTAGAAATTGATAAACATTTTT
The DNA here is from genome assembly GCA_030545235.1 of Helianthus tuberosus. Lineage (NCBI taxonomy): Eukaryota > Viridiplantae > Streptophyta > Magnoliopsida > Asterales > Asteraceae > Helianthus > Helianthus tuberosus. Next base: position 52,696,822 of record CM060351.1, read on the forward strand.
TATGGTGGGAAATGAGTAACCTAACATTGCTCATAGCTTTAAAGTGATTGATATCAATCTTTACAGTTGTGCTGCAGATATTATCATGGGGTTCAATGGCATTAATCCCGATTGCTAGTGAAGCTCTACCGATTCTCATGACGTGTGTTCTTCTTAGTAATCTCGGCGCAGCAATTACAGAAGTTGCAAAAGACGCGTTAGTTGCAGAATATGGTCAAAAAAACAAAATAACTGGTCTCCAATCTTACGCCTTCATGGCTTTAGCCGCTGGTGGAGTTCTAGCCAATTGTATAGGCGGTTTTCTTCTGTTAAAAACACAAAAACCGAAATCCATGTTCTTAATCTTCGCATCATTACTCTCGTTCCAACTCGCATTATCGTTAAAAACAAAAGAAGAATCATTTTGTTTGCCTCGATCTCCGAACCATCATGAATCAATCTCGTCAAGTATCAAGGAACAGTTTTCCGACCTCATTACGGCGATCAAGGATGATCGCGTATTAAAGTCGCTTTCATGGATTGTAGCTTCTTTTTCCATGGTACCAATCTTATCCGGTTCTTTATTTTGTTACCAAATACAAATCTTGAATCTTGACCCTTTTATAATCGGAATGTCGAAAGTTGTCGGTCAAGTACTTCTATTAGGTGTAACTATCCTCTACAACCGCTACTTCAAAACCATCTCATTTCGGAAGCTAATCGGGACCGTTCAAATCCTATACGCATGTTCTCTACTCCTTGATCTTGTTCTTGTGAAGCAAATAAATCTTAAACTCGGAATCCCAAACGACGTCTTTGTTGTTTGTATTTCGGGTATAGCGGAAATAATCAATCAGTTCAAGATTCTACCTTTTCAAGTGCTTTTCGCAAGTTTAGCCCCTGTGGGCTGTGAAGGATCGCTGATGTCATTCTTAGCATCGGCCCTTTGTTTATCCTCGATTTGTAGCGGGTTTTTGGGTGTCGGAATGGCGTCGTGTCTTGGAATAACATCGGTTGATTATTCAAACCTTCCTGTAGGAATTGGTATACAGTTTTTAGCAGCGTTGGCGCCCGTTTTTTGGATTCATAATGTACCCACGTCACTACCGTCAGATGAAAAGGATAAGAAGACGGGTTTGAGTAAAAAGAGGCGAAAGACCCGAAGGGTTGGGAGAGTTGTGTTCAATATGGTTTTCGTTTATCGAAGAGAACGAGAATCCGAGGCACAGAGATAAAGATTTACAGATCAAGAAAATCTTTAATATCATTTAATTTTATTTAAGTTAAGGTAGGTTGATTTCTTTAACTTGTGTACAGTTAGCATACATGTTAAAAATGTCATTTTTCACCTTTTATGAATTCCATAATATGACATAAGCTAAGCCAATATGAATTCCATAATATGACATAAGCTAGACCAACGACGTGACACCGTCGTCACATGGAATTGACGAGCAAGTACTTCACACGCCTAACTCAGGGCTGTGTCTAGAATCTTGATTTTAGTGTTGCCGCATACGACATATGATGTTGTCGTTGTATGGAATTGACGAGCAAGTACTTCACACGCGTAACTCAGGGTTGTGTCTAGAATCTTAATTTAAGTGTTGCCACATATGACAACATGTCGTTGCATGGACATTGACGAGCAAGTACTTCACACGCGTAACTCTGGGTTGCGTCTAGAATTTTAATTTTAGTGTTACCACATATGATGTGAATATGCAAGCATAGAGTTTTGATGTGACAACATTTATGTCACTCCGAAAATGATTTTATCTTTGGATGGACCATCCTAGTATATATTGTCGTGTGAATTCAATTTTTATTCAATTACTTTATTTTTCTTTAATTTTTAGGGCCTTTAACGTGACATCTGTCCTTTCATGTTACATTCTTAACACATACTGATCATCTTATAAAAATAGAGCAATAACCATATATAACATATACCACATTTTAGATAGCTCGTACTAAAGTCAATGAATTATTACTAAATACAAAAGTTTGAAAAATATAGATATAACATTTTGAATGTATATGGTTTTTGTGTACAGTATCTTAGAGGCTGTTTGTTTACCTCTTAATGAGACTCTTAATGATTTAGACCTCTTACTGGTTCAGCACTTAATGGTTCAGACTGTTTGTTTCACGAGCAGATGTCTGAATGGTTCAGACATTTGCCTCTGAATGATTAAGATTTATAAAGAGTCTGAATGGTTAAGACCTCTAATCTGAATTGGTCAGACATTTGCCTCTGAACGATTAAACATTATACAGGCTCTTAATGGTTCAGACCTCTTACTGGTTCAACACTTAACCATTCAGATGTTGCCAAACAGCCCCTTACTCTATATAGATAATAATAATAAGAAATATCGGATTTTAATAATCACAACTATTCGTCGTTGGCCGCCAACAGTCCCAACATAAAAAATAATCACTGACAGTCTCAACTATTGACATATTGGCTACCAATGGACCCTAACTAACAGAACCCTGACGCCGTTAGTCTCCGGTCGTTGGAAAACCATTTTTGTCTAGAAAAAGGTTTCTAAAGGTCCGATCTAAGGTTACAAAGAGGTTTGCGACGAAAATGTTGAGTTTTCGGGCCAAAAAGATGAGTTTTTCGGCGACTTTAATAATTAGGGCTTTGACTAGAAAAAAGGTTCCCAAAGTTCCATAATAAGGTTATAAAGAGGTTCGGGACAAAAATGTTGAGTATTCCGGCCAAAAATGAGTTTTTCGGCCAAAAAACGTTTTTTCCGGCCATCAGAGACTAACGACGTTAGGGTTCTGTTAGTCAGGGTCCATTGGAGGCCAATATGTTAAAAGTTAGGACTGCCAGTGGTTATTTTTAAAATTGAAACTGTTGACGGCTAACGACGAATAGTTGGGATTATCAAAATTCAATATTCCTATTCCTAATAATAATAATCACTCATCTTTTATGATCGCCCCACAAATCAAAACTCATATATTCTTCATAGAAGTCCCTTTTAAGATTCTTTACAGGACAGTCTTGAGTAATCTCCCTCCCACCCTTTAAAAGCTTCGTCCATAACCAAAATGACAATGATTTAATGTAACCTGGCTTTACAATTTATGTTCTAACTTCAACAAGATAATGTATACTCTCCAAGATGTTTACGGTTTCAAATTTCAATGCAATTTTTTTCAGAGTACAAATATTAAAACAGTAATTATTATTCACCAAACTACTCATCTTTGTTTTTGTATGAAAAATGTTACATTTTTTTTAAAGTAAACTTCATTAAAACGTAACTACCTCAAACCGAGGCAGTCCAGAACAAATTACAGATTTACATATTTACACCAGTCTTCCCAAGTGAAACTGAAACTCTGACATTTAGACCTTAGACGAATACCACAAGAAACCTACAGATTTTATTTCACTTGTAATCTTTTCTAGCTTCACCGGATTACCTTTGAATCTAGCTCCGTTCCTAGCCCTCCAAATGCTCCAACAACCAATTCTGATGAGACCCATAAGCACATCTTTTTTTCTTGCCCATTAACCAAACATGCTCGTGAACTTAAGTAAATCTTTAAAGAAAAAAAGCATAGACGTTTGGGACCTTACACCAACTGCTGATGTAAGACCAAACCATGACTGCAAAACCGCAATAGGTGAACAAATGTTCCACCGTCTCGTCTTCCTCTCCACACAGACCGCAAACCGTAACGTCTCCACATATGTTTCTTTTTTTAGAGCCATTAACGTTGCTATCCTGTTCATTTCAGCTCTCCAGATATACACGTTACATTTGCTCGGGATCCATTTACACCATTCAGGAGTGTACACATTCTCTTGAACTCTATTTTTATCAAGCAATTTTTTAACAACTTTCACGCTGAATTCAACATTGTTAGCGCTGATCCAAGACCACCGATCCCACAACTGGTTCAGATGAGTCGATATGAGCATATTACAAAGGTTTAGCAAATCAGTAACTTCCGTACTTGCAGATAAAGACCTTTTCATTGCCAAATGAACATCCTGGAGATGTTTTGAGGAGCTATACGATCACAGACCCTGCAAGCCTTTGCCTCTTCAAGTTTGAAAAGATCCACAAACATTTCTTTTAACGGGACGTTACAAATCCATGGATCCAGCCAAAAAGCCGTATCGCTACCATTACCGACCGAAGCTTTAAAGAAGTTTCTCAAGGGAGTCCCGTCCACAGTGGTTTTCGACATAATTTGAACAATTTTACTCCATACTCCACCCAACATTTTCTTAACTGGAAAAAAGTCCCAACAATTTCTCGTGGAGTGAATCGCCTCGATAACTTTGATCCAAGTTTTACCTTTATCAGACAAGAACCTCCATCCCCATTTAGCAAGCAAGGATATATTACTATTTTTTGACTTGCTCAAACCTAGACCACCACATTTTTTAGGATGGGTCACCCGGTCCCAAGCGACCCAATGGAGCTTTTTTTATCGACTTATCACCGCCCCAAAGAAAGTTCCTAATCTTAGTTTCCAAATCATTAATGACCTGAGTCGGAGCCTTATATAAAGAAAAGTAATAACATGGCAAACTTTCAAGAACTGATTTAATAACGGTGATCCTGCCGCCGATAGATAAGAGAGAAGCTTTCCATTTTGTGAGTCTAGAGTCAAAGATGTCGTAGACCGGTTTCCAATTGGAAATTCGGTTCATATTTGCTCCTACCGTCAATCCAAGGTATTTAAACGGGAAACATCCCACTTGACATCACAATTCCGCGGCCCTGTTATTGAGATCCATCGTATTTACTCCAATAGCAAATAAATTAGAGTTCATAATATTAATTTAAGCCCCGAGCATAGGTGAAACACCCTTAGGATTCGAACCACGTTGATAATATTTATTTTCGACAACTCTCGCGTCGTCCGCGTAGAATAAACGCGAGACACACGGACCATTATTGTAATGCTTCGCATTTTGTACTTTCCTTATTTAGAAAGTGTAATTGTATTTCTATTTATGGAAACTTGTATTCGTATCATGTTCGTATTCCATTTCCAGTTTTGTAATTCGAGACTTTGATCATAATGAAATTCATATTTTATGCATACGTGTTATTCGTACAATCGATCGTTTAAATACGTGTTTACATGCAAACCAATACTTGTTATACGTGCAATTACTCATACATACGTTCACGATACTCAAATTATACTTACATACGCCTTCTATGCTTAAAAACATGTCAAAATACAAAGGTATTGCATAAAATAATAACAAATGGAAGTTCAGGGGCCAAAATGTAAATAAAAAAAAAGTTGCTGGAACCAAGGGGCGCGACGGGGCGCAAGCCATTCCCCTACTACTCACGGGCCACTAGAGGCTGGATCCGCAACAAGTTGTTTCCTAGCTACGGGTTGGTTACCTTTTTCCCACTTTTTTCCTCCCCAATCACCTTTAAACCTCATTAAACTCAAAACCCTACTAACCCATTATATAAACCAGCCTCCTACACCTCTCTTGCACTTTTCCAAACCCTCAAACACTCTCAAATCACTCATAATCTGCTGGAATTGCAAGTAGAGGCAGATTTGTCTTAAGTCTCAAAGTGAGTTCAAACTCACTTTTCTTCATCATTTTTTCCACTACAAAGCTTGGAACACCTCTAGAAGTTTTTCCACAAGTTTACCATGGTAAACTAAGGTGGAACATTACCGTTTTGAGGTCCAAACTTTCTAGTTTGGAAGAACTTTATGTAAATCTTTATAAACTTTACTTTTTCATGTGATTCGTGTGCCTAACTTGTCTCTTATCTCATCTATGATTATGGGACTTGTTTAAGGTTGATTCTCATTAGTTTAGAGGTCCAAGAACCTCATAAATTTTCTGCTTTGATAGGGTTTAGACAACCCACAGGTGATGAAACCATCCAAGTCTACCATAGTTCATGTGGCAAGACTTGTGTTTTGGTAAAGGTGTGAAACATGGAAGCCTTGGCTATCCAAACTCATTCTACCACCTCACTTGATGTTTTATTATGATATTCCAAGTAGTTTCCTAGTCCTAAAGTAACACAACCTTGCCGCATCTCCAACATTTTCCATGATGGGTATGAAACCCCCGGGTTGATCTTACTTGGCTACTTGATGAACTAGTCAGTCTTTATTTTATTTTCATTCATGACCAACCGGGTTTACCAACTATGTTGGTAAACTTTGTGCTTTGGTGAATCATACAATGAGGTATATCATACCTCCATGCTTGACTTACATAAATTCTATGATATTATATAATGGGCAAATATTAACTTATACTATATAATATATAATATATGTATAATTAACCGAATTTGTGATATTAACCGGATTATGATTATATGTCATGAACATAGGTTACTTTGTCTTTGTTCTAAACTCCTCGGTTTTTATTCTAATGGGCAAATTAGGACCCATGAAATCACATACGAACTTAGTGTCAAAACGAGTACTTAGACAAGATATACTTTCGTGTACTTATACTTTTATATACTTAAATTCCAAATCCAAATCTATCACAAACTCCGAATACTCATACACCTTCGTTTCCCCCATGTAGGGTAACTTCAGTGTTCTAATCTCAACAACTTATCAACTTCCCGGTTTAACTCGGAAAGCTTGCAAAACCGTGAGTGTACATGACCCTTTTTAAATTTCCATCACTTTGGGTGCAATACGTATACATTATGAAAGTCACTCAATCACATACTTTATACTTAAATAACAAACAAAGAATCCAATATACATGCTTAATACGTTATGCTAGGAATTCATACATTCTAGAGCTTATTTGCACTACGCTTTGTCATTAACTTCGATCAAGCCTCCCTTAATATGTATAGCGCTATAGGATTAACACACCACCCATATTCTTGAGGTCATGTTAAGTAAACAAAATGGTCTTATCGTTGCTACGATAAGATTACGCTAGCAGGAATCTTTAGGTTGACAAGTAGGAGTTGCATGCCAGTATTGCCATGATATTCTAGATTTCGTTTATGCCATGTGGATCCGTTTAACCATTTTTATACGTATGTTAATAGTTAAACTTGTATGCTCGCCAATACTTTATGTGTTGACATGTACTTTAATACGTATTGCAGGAAATTGATGACGATGATGATGAATGGAATCTAGTAGGACGAACTAGAAACCCATTTTTAACTTAGAACTTATGTCGTATTTTGTTTCTTTGCTTATGTTGTTGTACTTTGTTTCCAAACGATGTATTTGATTTTAGAAATGAAATGAAATATTATTTATTAAATACTTGTCGCAAAATAGTGTTATGAAGTCTCTTGCAATCTCGTTTTCGTCTCACTCTGATGTTTCCGCCATTGGTTGCGGTGTGACAATTATTCGGTAATTTGACACCAGAGATCAAACCCACACTTTTAGCTTTCTTAAGCATACAAGAAAGAGCTTCCATGACGATAATGAAGAGAAATGGCGAAATGGGATCTCCTTGCCTTATCCCCTCGGAATATTGGAATTTGAAGGTAGGTGATCCGCTAACTAAAACCGACGATCTTGCCGATTCGAGAATTCCTTTTATCCATGATCACCATTTGACCGGGAAAGCCATTTGCTCCATAATGGAAATAAGAAACTCCAATTCACATTATCGAAGGCCTTTTCGAAGTCAATCTTTAAAAAACGCCTTCTTCTTCATTTTTTCCCCAATTAACTATTTCGTTTAACACCAACGACCCATCAAGAATGTAATTTCCCTTGACAAAACCAGTCTGGGAGTCGAATATAACTGAGCCAATCACACCTTTGAGCCGGTTCACCAACACTTTAGAAACGATTTTGCTGATGATGCTGATAAGGTTAATGGGTCAGTAGTTATTTAGCGTGGCTGGGTCTTTCAATTTCGGGACAAGCGTGATGAAAGAGGAACTGCAACCGATATTAAAAGTCCCATTCACAAAAATTTTATCAAGGATCTCCTTGAAATCGGCTTCAAAGAAACCCCATAAGTGTTTAATAAATTTCAAATTCAGCCCATCAGGTCCCGGAGCCTTGTCGTCGCCACAGTCGGTAACAGCTTCCTTGATTTCCTCGAAGGAGAACAGCCTAATAAAAAAATCTTTGTCCATGTCGGATAATTTTTTGAGACCATCACAAATCAGGGGAGGTCTTGTCTGAATGTCTTCCTTGAAACGATTCTTAAAAAAAGTCATAACTTCCTTTTTAACCCTCGATGGCTTCGTGATCCACCTATCACCAGTGGTCAAACCCGGGATTTGATTCGAGGCCATCCTGAAGTTAACCTGACTATGAAAGAATTTTGTGTTTTCGTCTCCCTCCCTATCTCACTTCAGTGTTGATCTTTGTCTCATATCAGCACATTTTTTCGCTTCAACCTCTAACAAAACTTTTTTATTTTCATAAAGGCCCAATCTTCTTCTTCGTTTAGATCCAGTTCTTCCATAATTTCCTCAAGCTCTTCGAGCTCTTCTTCAGCCATGTTGAATCTCTCTCCTTCTTTTTTCTTGGTCTCATCCCTCCATTCCTTAAGAAATTTCCTAATAGAAGCACATCTTTTAACCGGTTTGACATCTAGGGGCTCATTACTGAACAGTAGAGAGACAACTTTTTCCACCGCTTCTAGAAAACCTGGCATACCAATACAAGAGTTGAACACCCTGAATGGTTTGGCTCCATAATTCATCTTACGAACCGAAAGAATCAAGGGGCAGTGATCAGAATACATGGAAGGTAAAACACGTAAAACAACGTCCGACCATTTGAAGAAGTACTCCGGGCAAACCAAAAACGTGTCAATTTTACTAAGTTTCCTCCCTCTATCCCTGATACAAGTGAACTATTTACCTTTCATGTCGTATTCGACCTAACCTGCGAGACTAGGGATGAGATCTGTATCATACCGGTACCGTACCGGTACCGATACTGAAAATACCGTTACCGAAATTGAGGAAAAGTGAACACCAAATACCGTACCGAATTTCTCAATTCGCTAATGGTACGGTACCGGTAAAGGTAATGTACCGGTATTTTGGTATTTTACCGCATTTGTACCACTTTGGTGTGTTCCATTGGCTTACCTAAAAAATATCATGTAAATCTATCCATCCGTTATAATATATATGGGAGAGATTATTTATAATATATCTGGGAGAGATTATGACTAATATTGAATTAATTATATTTATTTAATAGTATTTTGGATATCTTTTTTCTAATAATATTGTTGGAATGTTGATACAACTAGACTTTTTTTATAAGTGTACTATTATTCATAACTCCTTTAATTCAATAGTAGTATATTTGAAATATATTTTTCTAATAATATTGGGAGATTATGATTTATGTTGATATATTTTTCTAATAATATTGGGAGATTATGATTTATGTTGAATTTATATTTGCCAAAATACCCCTTGTTGAAGAAACACTGGTTAAATGACCAGAATCAGATAAACCAGGGGGTTAGGTTCTGCATAAAAGGGTTGGTTTCTCCTCGTTCAATTCAGGGATGACAGATCTTCTTCTCTTCATGACAGCTGCAAAACAACCGCCGTTAGACTCGCCACGGGGAGAATGGGGGTTCTCTCCGTGACCACCCTCCGGCGTGAGAATAAGTATCGGTATATGAAGAAGAAGTATAAGTGAAGTGAATGTAACTTGAAGATTATACCTGAGTTATCTTTCTATTTATAGCCGAAGTTTGGGTGGGAAAACCTGTTATTGAAATATTGACGAAAAATGCTAACTTCGTAAGCGGTTATTTTTCCCTCCGTTAATGTCTTAACGGATGTGAGAGCACACGGATTGTGATCTTTTGATCAACGGTTGGGGACTTGCCACGTGGAAAGTGGGAAAGTGAAGATATCTCTTTAATTTCATTCCATCATCGTGACTTCAAGGGAGCCTGGGATGATGACACGTGGCCAGACTGTATCAGTGAATTGAATAACATCCAAGTCTGGGTATTATTCATGCGGGAGTGTTTAGGATTTTTATCCTTATATGTTATAGGGAAAGGCGCAAGGATTCGTTAGTTTCCTTTTGGCGCGCAGGTGTTGCTTGTTGTTTTTCTTCTAAGTCTTCTTTGTGGGACCAGTGCGCGGCTGCGCAAGGTCTAAAGAAGGTTAAAGGAATGAGGTTATGGTATGGTCCCACGTATCGAAGCGAGGTTTTTGGGACCTTACCCCTTCAAGTCCCCCCTGTCTAGTGTTGCTCTTATGCAAATAAGTGGAGCACTGGACTATGAGAGAGAGTTGCTTTTTGCTGTAGAGTTTTTGGCACGAAAATGGAGAATCTTCCGGGAGAAGATACTCTTGCTCATGGTTTTTAATTTTGAAAATCTTTGACTTCCCATTGGAGAAGATATGTGAGTTTTCCTTCGTTATTCTGGGCTTGATTAGTCATGATCTGACTGTTTATTACGTCTTCATGAATGAAAAATGAATATACATAGTACCTTTTCATCTTCTTCCTTTGGGATATGTGCAGATGCTGTCAGAATTCATTTAATGAGATATGACGTTTTTTCTGGTAGTGCCGTTTTAGAGGAAGATGATTTGATAGTCAATCATTACGAGCTCTGTTGTCTCCCTTATCGATGCTCGGTGTTACTTTACTTTATTATATATACAAGTCGAAAATGTAAATCTTTACCAGATTTGGCGATATGGAAACCCAGCGATCCTCTCGTTCTCGAAGGCTTTCTGAAGTCTTGAAGGTTTATGACGCGGCGGAAGGTCTGCTTCTTCTTTCCAGCTCGCCGTCGAAAGAAATCTCCGGAGACGAGGGACTTCCTGATTCAGTTCTTCCCAAACCAGTGGACACCGGTTGTGATTTTCTTTCTTCTAAGGGTGCTGATGATGGAGGGGTCATCCGATTATCTGCTGATGCCTTGATGCAATACTTCCTGACTGACCGGAAAAGTCAATGTTTGATTGTGTATCGACGACGTCGAAACAGGTGTTGTTCTGAACCTTCCTCTGGGAATGAAGGGATACCAGTTGTTGATGGGGAGACTGAGCCGGCTGTTGTCCCCCCCCTATTAGGGTGTCCGGGGAAGTACTGTATACCTCTGTTGAGGCTTTCAGTTATGTTTCTTGGTGCTTGTTTTTGTAAAGAACGTTTTGATGTTCTGCTGCTGTAAATGCTGCTAAAGGTGCCTTACTGCACTAGTAACTTTCTCTTTTTGATGCAATGTTAGGCATTCATGTTTTGTGTTTATTGTTTGTAGCATATTGGTGTATGTTTGAATTACAATATGTTGCATGTGTATAATTACTTTGTTTAGGTAAAGCGAATGAAAATGGTATTGTGCTCATGTGTGAACGTGAGTCTAGACTGTGCGCGGGGCTTGCGTCTATTAGACCGTTCATGAGGCTTACAATGTTCACCATACTGTTTTCGCGTATACCAAAGGAATTACATGCAATTTGTAATAAAAAATAACATATCTAAAGATAATTTTTGCATTAATAGGGCACTGGGCCAATAATACAAAGTGAAATGGAAAAAATACATTGCATGTGTAAGTCTGGCTTTTTGAATGGCTTGGCTATATGTAACACCAGCGCAGCTGCTGCGCGTTCCGGGTGCGCGGAACGTTTGTTCCGTCGAGCCTTTTCAAAGTGTACGCCCCTTTACCCAGGACTTCATTGATAATGTATGGCCCTTCCCATTTAGGCGCCAATTTGCCTGGCTTTTCCGCGTTGGATGCTTCGTTATCACGCAAGACGAAGTCTCCTGGAACGAAAGTACATACGCGTACGCGCACATTGTAGTACTTTTCAAGTTTGGATTTATATCTTGCTTCTGCGATGGCGGCGTTCTCGCGCCTTTCCTCGAGAAGGTCTAGATCCATTCTTCGTTCTTTTTCATTGTCTTGCTTTTCCATGGCAAGCATGCGCGGTGACGGAAGGCCGATTTCAGCTGGGATTACCGCCTCTGATCCGTATACAAGGCTAAATGGGGTTTCTCCCGTAATGGTCTTTGGCATGGTGCGATGAGCCCACAAGATGCTAGGGAGCTCATCTACCCATCCTCTGTGCACCGTCCCCAATCTCGCTTTGATGCCATCAACTATCTGTTTAATGACACTTTCGACCTGCCCAATTGCTTGCGGGAGCGCAACAGAGGCAAAGCTGTGCTCGATTTTCATTTCCTTAAACCACTTCTGGAGGTCTTCCGAGGCAAAGTTTGTGCCGTTGTCGAAAATGATACGCAATGGCAACCCGAATCTGCAGATAATATGTTTCCATATAAATTTGCGGATTACCATTGCTGTGGTTGAAGCTAATGACTTAGCCTCTACCCACTTGGTGAAATAGTCGACTGCAACGACAATGAATTTAACTGCGCCAGGCGCGTCCGGGAATGGGCCAACGAGGTCGATGCCCCATTGTTGGAAAGGCCAGGCCGATGTGACTGGAACTAGAGGATTTTTTGGACGTAGAGTTTTTGGCGCGTGACGCTGACATGCTGCGCATTTGCGCAATAACTCCACTGCGTGTACATGCATCCCTGGCCAGTAATAGCCTGCATTCATTATCTTCGCTACTACCATGCGCGACCCGGCGTGTATCCCGCATAATCCTTCGTGGATTTCTCTTACTAAATACTGCGCATCTGTTTTATCGACACAGCGTAGAAGCGGGCCCATAAATGACTTCCGGTATAAAATACCGTCCGCCATTTCGTAATTCAGCGCTTTGTTCTGGATCTTCCTAGCTTCCGCTTTCTCTTCCGGTAGCTTGCCGTGCTGCAAGTACATGATGATCAGAGACATCCATGATGGGTTGCCGATTTCGACGATGTTTACTCGTTTGAGAGGAACGGATGGATTAGATAGCACCTCGATGCGTACCTCCTTTGCTAGATGTTTGAAACTGGTGGCGGCCAGTTTGCTCAGCGCGTCTGCATGCTTATTTTCACTTCTGTTTATGTGAATTATCTTGAATGTTTGGAACTGGCTGATAAGCATTCATGCTTGCTCCAGATATAGGGCCATAGCCTCCCCCTTTGCATCGTAGTGACCATTAACTTGCTCAGCTACTATCTATGAATCACCGTGAGCTTCGAGATTTTTAGCTCCCATTTTAAGTTCCAAACGGAGGCCTGCAAGAAATGCTTCGTATTCTGCCTCGTTGTTTGTGCTCTTGCAATCTAAGCGTATCGCGTATGTGAGCTCGTGATCGTCTGGGCTGACCAACCGAAGGCCTGCGCCTGCCCCATCGTCATTAGAATCTCCGTCCGTATGCAGCGTCCAAACCCTGTCGTCAAAGACTGGAATAGGGTTCTGGATTGCCTCGCATTCCTGTACTTTGTCTATGGGAACTTCTGTGGCGAAGTCTGCTAATACTTGCCCTTTAATTGCCGGTCGAGGTTTATATAGGATATTGTATCCTCCCAGCTCGATGGCCCATTTGGCCAATCTTCCCGCAACACCGGGTTTGGACAGGATTTGGCCTAGATGATAATTAGTGAGAACTGTAATAACATGGCCAGAGAAATACCGGCGTAGTCATCGTGATGCATGTACTAGCGCGAGGACCAGTTTTTCTATCATCGAGTAGCGCGTCTCTAGGTCGGTTAGCATCTTACAAATGTAGTATATCGGGGTCTGAACACCCTCTCTTTCCACCATTAATGTAACACCCCGAAAATATAAATATTATATTGTAAACTAAACATCGGTAATAGTCAAGATAAAACAACTAGGAATAGATAACCTAGTTAGTTAGCGTCTTGACATAATAGAACAAACATGGTTAAAATACCCTTTACAAAACTTGAATAAGTAAAGGGGCTAATGTTGAACAAAAGTTAAAATGGGTTTTATTTATTAAAAACAAAACACCAAAACACACACTAAAGTGTGTGTTCTGGTCGTGTAAATCACAGGAGCCAAAAGAGCTCTCAAAAACCCAAACCCTAGCTTACAAAATTGATCAAATCAAGAAGGCAAATCAAGTTCAAATAAAAAACCAAGCTCAAACTAGTGATCACTCAAGTGAGGGGATCACAAGGTATGTTGAATTTAGTCTTTTGGTTTCGTTTTGATTTCTTGATGAACACATGAAGTAGAAATCTGAACTTGCATGTTTGATTTTGGAATGAAGTTATGATAAATTCATGATTTAGAACAAACCCTAGTCAATAATTTGATGCATTAGTGTCAATAGATATGAGATTCATAATCATCCATTTATGTGTTAAATGGGTTTTGTAGAAAGATGATGAACACTAGAATTATGATTATTAATCTAGTGTTACTTGAGCTCCATGAAATAAGTCTAGGTGTTGATGTATAACTAGACATTTGAATTTGTGAAAAATGCTCAAAATTGGCTAAATAACTAGTCATGAAACTTGGTTATTGATTTAGCAAAATTATGCCCTTTAGGTGTTTGTTGAAATGCCTAAAAGAAAACTAGATGTTGAAATATTGAGTAAAAACGCATTTTGAACGTTATGGTGAATTATGCATTATATGAAATAATAAGAGTTCTAAACAAGTCATTGATTGAACTCTATAGGCAAAGGAATTGAATCTTCAAGCGGACGAGCCGGAGTTGATGCGCGCTTGAAGGAAAAGCACTAAAGGTACGTGTAACTATTAGTTTCGTTATGTTATGCAAGAATGTTTCGTTATAGCTTGTTAATAGTATCGTGGTGTGATATGCGCGTTTGATGTGTCATTGAAGTGACGAAGTTCACTCGATAGATCAAACGGGTCAAATTTAATGATTAGAGTATGTTTGGTAAGCCGTGGAAGTGACGAAGTGCACTCGGCAAACCAAATGGGTCAAAGTAAATGGTTAAAGTATGGTGGGAATAAACCATACGGGTTGAAATGAAAGGTTAGAATCGTTCGGTGTATCATAGAGAACGGGTCAAATATTGGTTAGAAATAGTTTGGCTTGACATTAAAGTGAGGATTTTCACTCGTCAACCAAACGGGTCAAAAACTATGTCCTTATATCGATTCTGCGCGTAAAGATTTGAAAGCCTCATATTGCGCTGGTGCTAGATAGCAATTTTAGTAATGAATGGTTATACTAAGTTAAGGTTATGAATCTGTGTTATCGGGTCGAATGGTAGAAACTAGTTGCAAGAATTGCATAAAGTGGCAATGCTTAAATTTATAGAAAACAAGCATGAAATTGGAATACGAGCGTTAAGCCATGTAATGGTACGGATACGCCAAGAATTTCAAGCCTGGGGAATGGGTAAATAAGATTAGAATGCCAAAGAATAACTTGGCGAACCATTTGCACACATAGTTAACGGTTCGAATAATCGAAACAAGGATTTTGTGGGCCATTCGTTCATAATCCGGGTTCGTTAAAACGGATATGTAAATAAAAAGTTAGATCCGGGTTCGTTAAAACGGATATGTAAATAAAAAGTTAAAACGGATATGTAAATTTATATGGTTAGATCCGTAGTCTTAATACGGACATATAGGAAAAAGAATTTGCTAAAACGGATATGTAAATAAAAAGTTATGAGGAATTAAGTGAAAAAAAATAAAGAAGGCTGAGCTGGGCGAACCGTAGGCCACGGTTCTGAACCGTGGCTCACAGTCTGGCAATTCTGCTTTGAGATGGGCGAACCGTAGGCCACGGTTCTGAACCGTGGCTCACAGTCTGGCAGTTCTGTTTTGAGCTTGGCAAACCGTAACCTACGGTCGGTTTGAAATAAAATTTTGATTTTGTTTGTTTTTCGTTGTTTAGCAATAGAACTTGAATTTATTTGATATTATGATGTCAAAACTAATAATTGATGTGGTTTTGACCTTAGGTAATGCTCGTTTCATTGTGGATGTCGATCAAGCAAGGAAATCAAGAACCGAACACAAGTTTTGAATGCTTCCGCGATAATCTAATCTAGTTCAAACCATGTTGTTTTGTAAACACTTCTAAACGTTGAATATTTTAATCTAGTTAGTTGACTATGTTCAAATGCTATAAAGAAGTACATCTTAGTTTATTAACTAAGTTTTTGTTAACTATGTATTTCATTTTAAAAAGTCCGTATTTTATCATTAAACCAATGGAATTATAAGAAGAGTGTTACAAGTTGGTAATCAGAGCTCAAGGTTGTCAACAAAGTATGTTCGGTTCAAGCTTGATCAAACATCCGGTAAGAATTAGTCATTTAGTAAATTTTATTTGAATATTAGAAAAAGGAAATTGATTTGATATGCACGGGAGGAGCGTGTTAACACACACAAACCCGGAAAGTGCACTAAACATGAATGGTTTAAGCAAGTGGTAAACTTGGCTAAACCAAAGCGAATGATGCATATGTTATAAAACGAAATGTTTAATAGTGACATAAACATTACAGATTCGAGATGTCTAGTGTTGATAAAAGATGATTAGGTAGTATAAACCCTAACCATAGATTGACTATAAAATAAGTACTTATGAAATAAGTATATTTAAATGCCTCGTATAATAAGACGGCAACATTGAATAGCAAGATTAATAATAAATTGGAAATGTTCGAATGATATAATAATCGCATCTGAAGATGACGGGAGATAAATAATCTAAATGAAGGAAGGTTCGGAAGCATGACAAAGAACATGCTAGCAAAGAACTCAAATCAAGCGATGACTTGAGACAACGGAGTACATCAGGGCGAATATCAATCAGGTACACGTTATAAATTACGATAAGATAAGTAGAATGCAATAATTCACACAATGAACGATAGTTGCATATGAGCATATATGATTAGTGAAATGAATGAATTATGTAAATATATATATATATATATAAATAAATAATGACGAGTATGTGAAACCGAGGTAAAAGTAATCTCGATAAATATTGCAATGGGAAGGAGTGCATGTACACTCGAACCCGGGAACTTAATGAAGTGAATAAATGTTGTGTTGGGAAGGAGTGTAATTACACCCGAACCCGGAATTTGTAATAGTAGTAAATGGCGAAGACAAGGTTATAGACTTGGCCAAACCAAATAAAACATGTAGGAACATCGTTTATATTGATAAACGATGTGGGCAAATTCCATACAACGACATGGAATAATAAAATGAAATGAATTGATTCCTATTATTGTTACAATGGAGTGATGTCAACCATAGTTGGCGACAATACGGTATTCCACATGACTGAGGAGATGCGCGAAAGGAATAACGCTTGAAATAGTAAGGAAAATGCAAACTAGCGAAATAAGAATGTTAAAAACATTAAGATAAAGAACCCGGGTAACGGGTCGTAAGGAAGTATTGGTAAGAACCAAGTAACGGTAAACGTAGGACAAACCGACGTGTAAATGACGTTAGAAGTCATAGAGTTGGAAGGATAATTCGGAAGAAAACAAATGTAGCCTTAGACTACGGTCAAGGTCCATAGAATTCAAGAACGAAAACGAATGATTTCTAAACTTAAAAAGGGTGCATTGACACCGAAAGTATATTTTAGAACGACATGAGTAAAAGATGAATCTACGGGATCATCACAACCTTCAGGAATTATAAGTAATGTTAAGGTCTACGAGACCAGAAAGACCCTTGGGTCACAAATAAAAAGAAACAAACTATTTGAGTCTCACCTTAAAAAGGTGGAAATCTAAGGAAATAGCCTATGAGGCTAAGTAAAAGAGAGCCTACGAGTCAATAATGTAAAGCAAGGAAACTGGTTGTAACTCCCCGTGTAAAATAATAACGGGAGGTAAGGTTAGTATAGAAGCATTGGGTTTCGCTAAGTTAATTAAATGAGTTTAATGAAGAGATCATGAAGGGTCTGGTTGACAAAAATGAAGATTTTCGATAATGAAAAGTTTTATATAAACTTAAACATGACGTGAAGCGATCACGGTTAAAAAAAGTAATATGGAATATAATCACTTTATAGCGTGAACTATGAATTGGGGATAATTGTTGGATCTGAGTTTGGTTTTGATTGTATTTTCTGTTTGAACTAAAATGGAAATGGTGCAACGGAATTAATATGGAAACAACTTTGCATACAATCAAACGAGAGTATTGCTTTGATCAAGACATTTTCAACAAGGAACCGAATGATTGAATTTAATTTCAACAACGATTACAAGATAATGCTTGAATACAAACTCCCCCTCAGCCAGAGCTCAGCGTTTGTTCGTGCAGGAAAACAAGTTTGCGAAGAGCTAATAGAACAGTACAGAGCACTGTTCTATTTATAGGCACTAACAAACCACTGAGCATCTTAGCTGACGTCACCATGAAAGTGACATCTAACCTCCTAACAAACTCTAACCTCTGATCTATACAAACACTGCTATACTAACTACTGCTATTACATTTCATTACATAAAGGACACTTAAACAGCTGCTGCATCCTTCCACTGCTGTGAACCCAGCAGTGCTTGTCCGGATCAGCAGTACTTGACTCAAGACAGTAGATTGAGCAGCAGAGCTTTAGTCTTCTATCAGTCTTTACAAGAGCAGCAGATTTGACGGTTAGTGGCTTGTACGATCAGTAGATAGGAGGTCAGCAGATGTTGAAACCACTTTCAAGGGGAGAGACTTGTATGTAACATCTGCTTATTCTGGATCCACTGCTCTGACCCAGTTTTGGCTTTAATTATCTGTTCCTCTAGGAGGGTTCAATCCCAACAATAATAGAAGTTTGTAAGACTTAAGAAGGCAAAGTGGATATACCCGGGCAATGGGGTATAAGGTAACCGGTGACTAATAAGTCTAACCACCAAGACGAGCAATCATTAAAGATAAAGATAAGAGCCGAAGGTAACGGCCCATGAGGCCTTACACGTAAAAGGCGCATACGCTTAGAAACCAAAAAGACGTTACTATAATTCCCTAGTAAGATTAGTGAACGGGAGCAATGCCCAAAGTAAATCGCCAAAATCAGGTTCATTAACTTTAACACGTTGAATTACGTGATAAAGGTTTCGAGGATGAAACCTCTTTAAGAGGGGTAGACTTGTAACAACCCGAAAATATAAATATTATATTGTAAACAAAACATCGGTAATAGTCAAGATAAAATAACTAGGAATAAATAACCTAGTTAGTTAGTGTCTTGACATAATAGAACAAACATGGTTAAAATACCCTTTACAAAACTTGAATAAGTAAAGAGGCTAATGTTGAACAAAAGTTAAAATGGGTTTTATTTATTAAAAATAAAAAACCAAAACACACACTAAAGTATGTGTTCTGGTCGTGTAAATCACAGGAGCCAAAAGAGCTCTCAAAAACCCAAACCCTAGCTTACAAAATTGATCAAATCAAGAAGGCAAATCAAGTTCAAATCAAAAACCAAGCTCAAAGTAGTGATCACTCAAGTGAGGGGATCACAAGGTATGTTGAAATTAGTCTTTTGGTTTCGTTTTGATTTCTTGATGAACACATGAAGTAGAAATCTGAACTTGCATGTTTGATTTTGGAATGAAGTTATGATAAATTCATGATTTAGAACAAACCCTAGCCAATAATTTGATGCATTAGTGTCATTAGATATGAGATTCATAATCATCCATTTATGTGTTAAATGGGTTTTGTAGAAAGATGATGAACACTAGAATTATGATTATTAATCTAGTGTTACTTGAGCTCCATGAAATAAGTCTAGGTGTTGATGTATAACTAGACATTTGAATTTGTGAAAAAATGCTCAAAATTGGCTAAATAACTAGTCATGAAACTTGGTTATTGATTTAGCAAAATTATGCCCTTTAGGTGTTTGTTGAAATGCCTAAAAGAAAACTAGATGTTGAAATATTGAGTAAAAACGCATTTTGAACGTTATGGTGAATTATGCGTTATATGAAATTATTAGATAGCGTATATATAGTAATGATTTGTTTACTTTGATAGGTGATTGATATTATATTGAGAGGAGATCTCGCTGTAACGTGTATATATTCAGATTGTTGTAATCAATAGAAATCACGGGATACCAATCTTACATGGTATCAGCCTATTTACGATCCATACCCTAACCCTACCTCCCTTCTGCAACTTCTCCTCTCTCCTACAGCCTCTCATCTTCACTCTGATCACCTATTTTCACCCTATCTTCTATCATAGACAGCAAACTTCATCCAGCCATGACAGTGTCCAACATCACAAACGTTGTGCCTATAACCCTCGAAGTTGAAACTGCCCATTACACAACCTGGGCAGAACTTTTTCAGAATTCTTGCAAGGCTTACCAGGTTTACGATCTTCTGGAACCCAGAAAACCGACGCCGACAACTACCTCCTCTGGTTCTGACAAGGACAAGGTCACTGTTCCTCCCTCTGATGATGAAGCTCTTTGGTCTCGTCTAGATGCCATTGTCAAGCAATAGATATATGGCACCATCTCACCAGATCTCCTTCATACCATACTTACTCCGGGTCAGACTGCTTATGACGCCTGGACTACTCTGGCCAACCTCTTCCGGGACAACAAAAACACCAGGTTTGTCTTTCTTCAGCAAGAGTCCTCCAATATTCGTTTGGAAAACTTTCCAAACATGTCAGCCTACTGTCAACAGGTTAAACTCCTGTCCGACCAACTTGCTAGTGTGGGGTCCCCCGTTGACAATCAAAGACTGGTACTTCAGCTTTTAACCGGTCTTACCGAACAATACGATGGGATTTCAACGATCCTACAGCATCGGGACCCTTTGCCTGATTTTCATGAGGCCCGATTAAGTCTCACAATGGAGGAAAGCAAAAAGAAACACCATGTTGCTTAGGCCGCCCATTCCTCTGCCACTGCACTTGCAGCTGTCTCAGCCAGCCCCTCTAAGTCTGACAGCACCAACACAACACATTCTGACCGTAATCGTGGACGAAGAAGGAACCGCGGACGTGGCAGAGGGCGCGGAAACAATGGTCGCGAGGGTCGGTCTTACAATACTCAGAATACCCAGCACCCATACATTGTTTTTCCACAATCTTGGTCAAACAATCAGTGGGCTGGTCTCATGAATCAGCAGGCCCAACAATGGCCAGCAGCAACCCCGAGCCCACCCTGCCCGTATCCATCAGTGCCCATACCCAATACAGGTGCGGGTTTACTTGGGCCTGCCCCCGCTCAGGCCTACACTGCTGGTCCGGTTCCAACCGACGTCGCGCAGGCCCTCTACACCTTATCTCTAAATTAGCAAGACCCGCTCGGCTACATGGATACCGGAGCGACAGGCCACATGAATAACCAACAAGGTAACTTTTCCCCGTCTGTTTTTAATGCTTGCACTTCCAAAAATATTATAGTCGGAAATGGCATGTCCATTCCCGTCCTTGGACAGGGCAACCATACCTTACCACCCCCGTTCCCTCCACTTAAACTTAATAATGTCCTTTACGCTCCTCAACTAATTAAAAACCTTATATATGTTCGTCGTCTTACCACTGATAATTTAATATCTATTGAATTTGACCCTTTCGGTTTTCTCGTGAAGGACCTCAAGACCAAGGCCCCTATCCTTCGTTGCAATAGCTCGGGTGATCTTTATCCTCTCACCGCTCCACTCCAAACTCTCTCCTCTTCACCTTCCACATTTGCTGCCATTACCCAAGACCGTTGGCATCAACGACTTGGGCACCCGGGACAAAATTTACTGTATTCATTAAAATCTTCTTCTTGTATTGATTATGGAAAACTTAGTACTACTACTTGTCAATCATGTGTTTTTGGCAAAAGTGTTAAGCTACCCTTTTATGATTCCTTGAATAAGACTTCTTTACCATTTGACATTATTCACAGTGATTTATGGACCTCGCCGGTGCTTAGCACCGGTGGGCATCGTTATTACCTATTGTTTCTTGATGACTTTACGAATTTTCTATGGACATACCCAATAAGTAACAAGTCACAAGTTTTCGAGATTTTTTCACGCTTTACCAATTACATAACTACCCAATTTGAGCGAAAAATAAAAAAAAATTCCAGTGCGACAATGGGAAAGAATATGCAAATAATAATTTCCAAAATTTTTGTCATCAAATCGGCATGTACTTCCGCTTCTCTTGTCCTCACACCTCTTCTCAGAACGGAAAGGCGGAACGCAAAATCCGCACAATCAACAACATGCTTCGCACCCTTCTCGCTCAATCTTCTCTCCCACCAAACCTTTGGCATCACGCACTAGAAGTTGCCACCTACCTTCTCAATATTCTCCCAAACAAAAATCGCAATTTCCTTTCACCCACCACTCTTCTTTACAAGTGCCAGCCCACCTATGAACACTTACGTGTTTTTGGCTGCTTGTGTTATCCCATTCTCCCTTCCAACACAATTCATAAATTAGCTAATCGGTCCCAACCCTGTGTGTTTCTTGGTTACCCTACTAACCACCGAGGCTACAAATTCCTCGACCTTCAAACTCACAAAATCTTCATTAACCGCCATGTTCACTTCGAGGAATTCGTCTTCCCGTATCAAATTCGTTCCCCCACCCCTACCCAATCGTACGATTTTCTTTCCCCTCCCCTACATCCACTTTTGTGGTCTCATGTCTCCCAACCAAACTCCCAACCTTCTCAATCACCTCCCACCCCTCCTGTCTCGACCCATCTACCTTCTCCCAGTCATATCGCGGCCCAAACCATCACACCTTCTAAAACCGACCCATCACCTCCAACTAGCCCCATACCCCCAGCCCAACCGGCTTTGTCTGACACTGTTTCTCCAACCGCCCCACCCACATCTATCCACCAACCTTCCCAGCCAACCTCGCCTCCTATAATTCACACATATACCCGCCGACAGCATAATACCACCCAACCCAGGTCTGTCTTCTTCCCGGGTAATGCTACGGCTCATCAACCCACCTCGATTGTTCCTCCTCTGTCTCCACCACCTCCACCTCCTACACGCACCATGCGCACACGCACAATGGATGGCATTTCTAAGCAAATTAAACCAAACCTTAACCTTCACGCTTCCACCATCGCTCCAATTCCCAAAAACCCGCAGGTTGCTCTGTCCTCACCAGAATGGTACAATGCTATGAACGATGAATTTAGTGCTCTCATTAAAAATGAGACCTGGGAACTAGTTCCTAGAACACCAGATATGAATATTATTCGCAGCATGAGGCTTTTCAAACATAAGTTTAAATCGGATGGAAGTCTTGAACGCTATAAGGCACGGTTGGTATGTGATGGTAGAAAACAGCAGGTTGGTATTGATTGTGGAGAAACATTTAGTCCGGTAGTTAAACCGGCAACTATACGGTTGGTGTTATCCTTAGCTCTTTCTCAGTCATGGAAAATTCACTAACTCGATGTCACCAACGCCTTTTTGCACGGAAATTTGGTTGAAACAGTCTACATGTATCAGCCCATGGGGTTTTGACATCGGAATTATCCGGATCATGTGTGTCGCCTCAAGAAGTCTCTGTACGGTCTGAAGCAGGCTCCTCGCGCATGGTATCAACGCTTCACGGACTTTGTCCTTACGCTAGGTTTCGTGCAGAGCAAGTCTGACCACTCTCTTTTTATATACCACCAGGGATCACACACAATGTATTTATTGATCTATGTGGATGACATTATCCTCACCACCTCGTCTGATGATCTTCGCAAACGCCTAATGTCTTCTCTTGCTGGTGAATTTGCAATGAAAGATTTGGGTCCCTTGACTTACTTTCTCGGTATTTCTGTCACCCGCACAGGTGATTACATGTTCTTATCTCAACAAGCTTATGCTAAAGATATTCTGCATCGGGCCGCCATAGATTCTTGCAAACCTGTCTCCACTCCTGTTGACATCTAATCTAAGCTAAGTGACTCCTCCGGTCCTTTGTTCGACGACCCGACTTCCTACAGGAGTCTTGCGGGTGTGCTACAGTATCTTACTTTCACACGTCCGGACATTACATACGCAGTTCAGCAGATTTATATGCACATGCACTCCCCTCGGGATGATCATTGGAACGCCCTAAAGAGGATTTTACGGTACATTCAGGGCACTTCTAATCTTGGTTTACTTTTAGGACCAATGCCACAGTTATCATTGCTTGCCTACACCGATGCTGACTGGGCTGGATGTCCCGACACTCGCCGTTCAACTTCCGGCTACTGTGTTTTTCTCGGGGACAATCTTATTTCCTGGTCTTCCAAACGTCAGTCTACCATCTCCCGCTCCAGTGCAGGAGCTGAATACCGAGGTGTTGCCAATGTCGTAGCTGAAATTTTTTGGCTTCGAAACCTGTTCCTTGAGTTGCACCGTCCGCTCTCACGTGCAACCTTAATCTATTGCGACAATGTTAGTGCAATTTACTTATCTGGAAATCCGGTTCATCATCAACGTACAAAACATATTGAACTGGATATTCACTTTGTTCGGGAACAAGTTCAGCGCGGTAATGTTCGTATCCTCCATGTGCCATGTAACACCTCGAAAATTTATGCCCAATGATGTATTGACACGTGTCATAAGCCTTGAACATGTGAAAGTATACTCTAGAGGGACTAAAGTTGACAAACATGGAAAGTATGTGAATATAAGGGTTCAAAATGTCAACAAGGGATAAATATACTTTACTATAACCCTACATGATGTTTATAACCTTAAACGAATGGATCATGGATCATACGAAGCGAATTGTGAAAGAAAGTGAGAGATTACAAACTACAGGGGTTAAATGTGTCAACATGTTAAGATATACCTCTGAGTGACCTTTTAGCAAACCAGAAGCCTTGTAACAATTAATTATGCTCACTAGAATGCACCATAAAAATTTCACCAAGTTTCGTTATCGTATGAGAAAGTTATGATAAAATTCGTGTGTGAGGGTTAGAATCGTCAACATTGAAAATTAGGGCTTTTCGGGTGATCACAAAGTTACCCGAGGACTTGACAAAGAAGGTATAAGCCTTAAAGCCCCTAAATGTTAATTTTAAAGCCTCATAATGCAAAGAATAGTGCGAAAGCGATGTTTAGAAGGATCAGGGACCAAAACTGCAAAAATGAAAACTTGTTTGGCAGGTCACCAGGGGCTCGCGTAGCGCGAGCACTAAACACCCTGGCAGTCGCGCTACGCGACTGCCTTGTCTGATCAGAATATATGCACAGATGTCCTGCAGCTCACTTAACCGACTTACATGCATTTCTTTGATACCATGGGCTGCCTAAGATGGTATTTAGACTATAGAGGACACATGTAAAGATCCATGATCAATTGTAGACTCATTTGTCAACAATCAAATGGGTTTGGATCAATTTATAAAGTCACACAAAGTTGCAACTTTGTGTTCATCCATTCCAACTTCATCTCTGAGCATTTCTGGAGCACAAGGACCACCATCAAGCTTTCCAAATCGTTCATAGGACTTGTGTAAGTATGTTTGACCCTTCTTAATTAAGTTATGCTTAGTATTTAGCTTCGAAGTCAAACCGTCGTAATTACGGTTTGACTTAACGATAAAACACAAACGGTCCAGTGTTTTTCCGAAATGAAAGTTGTTATAACTTGGTAATTATGTGGGTAATAAACCCCTAAGAGGGCACTCACTGATTCCCATCCTAACTAGGTCGTTTGTCGAGTCAAAGATGGCTAGAAAAAGTCAACAGAAATGTAATCTTCGTTTTAACGCATGATTAACGATGTAAAAGGCGTATCACCTATTTTATCATTCATATAACCTGATTATAAGCATATGAACTTGTCTAAGCTTGTTTGATTCGACAACTTTCTGTTTTGAACCGATTCGGAACCGAAAGACGCAAAAGTTTGACTTTTGCTTTGACCTCAGTTCTGACCCGGTTTTAATAGGTTTAGACATGCCTTAAAGTTCCATTAGGACCTAGTTACATGTTGGTATAACCCTCTGCGTTTATACCACTTAAATCCTTAGTTGTCCGACGTTTCCGTTAAATGCTTAAATATGGACCATAATGCCCTTATGACCATAAAACGAGAATTTTGGAAATATTAAAGTACAATAATCTTAGTTACTGATTATTAAACATGTCCCTAAATTTTCACATCAGTTGGAGGTCTAGATTAGGAGTTATGCTTAATGACGTAATTAGAACGCTTCTTAGTAATTAAACGGCGTCATTAGCGTAAAGCCTATCTAAACCCAATTTTTGACACCAAACCTTTTACCCACTGATGTAATATAATATTTTGGGATTTTTGAAGATTTTTAATTATTTTTAAACTGATCATAAGCTAGGATTATCGCCTTAATTCGGTAAATACCGAATATGCCCTTTTCGGCCATAAAATGAGTTTTACAAATCCTTTTGCTACCAATCCAATTGCTACTGATTTTAAATAATAAATGAAGTGTTTTGAACCTTATAAACTAACCTGGAAAACTCAGAATACTATTTTAACCCGTAAATCGCTTAAAACGACGTTATACGCATATTAAGCGCATAGTGAGGGTTTAAAACCATTTTGCCACATAGGACTTAACACCAACTGATACACCAAGTTAAAATAAACTATTTTACTGATTTATTCAGACCCGGATCACAGAAGCTTAATTGATCCTTTTTATAATCTCTAAAATGACCAAAATACCCCTAAGGGGCTTATTATGAGATTAAACTCGTTTTGGGCTTAATGGAAGGTATCCTACTGATATCACAACATATTTAAGGCATGTTAACTTAGGAAACCTGTTTAGGACTATTATGGTTACCCGTTACGCTTCATGCGCGTTCGGTTCGGTTTATGTAACTAGTTTACATAAATTAGCCGAAACGGGTCAAACCTTATCGGTTTTATCTCAAAATTTAGAATGTGTATAATATACCCATATTAAGCAAGTCTTCAAACTTGTCGGGTCTAAATCACATTCTATCCGGTCTTCGCTTTATCATGCGTTTGAACCGTATCTTCCTCTTGAAAACTAATCGGTCTAAGTCAAGGCTTAATTAAAGACCCGTTAGGATTCTAATAGGTTATGAAAAACCTTCGTTCCAGATTTAGGAGCCCAGTAAAAGCTATCTGTACTTGCTGATTTGATACGGCTGGGATTGAATTTATATTTAGCTTAGGTAAATACTCTTAACTTATTTTCCCTATACGGGCTTGGGGTACGGTATATAAAATACCGCTTGGTCGGGCATTCGACCTTAATCGTTTTGGGGGTTAAGTATTATCGAGATGACCGTTTAAATTTTTTTGTTTGCTTAAAGTCTTTGGGGGGTTAATGACCGTGTCCCGGATATCCCTGGCATCATTTTACGAAATGGCCACGACCTTAGCACACAGGTGTAGGCGTACACCTGTCAGTGTCTCATTTACATAATGTGGTGTGTCTATTTATCTTTAACCCGGCTCGATCCGGCTACTGAACGCATAAGAAACATGTAAATCTTTTACGAGTATTATATTCAAATAATTATCCCAAGTTATAAAATATTATTTATGCCATGTGCATTCAAATCCATTATTTATTAAACCTTTTCAAAATGAGTCGGTTGATAGTATTTACCAGTGTAAACTGACGTATTTTCCCAAAGAGGCTAAGTGCAGGTACTAATCGGAATGGGCTGGCTACTCCTAGCATTAATAAAGAGTCTCGCAAGCTTAGATGCCTAAAGTCTGTTGAACAATGTTATTTTTATTTTCGATCCGCATGTGGATCCTTTACTTCCGTTGTAATACTTTGATGTTACACTATTTCGGAGTGTAATATATTTATCTTTTGCTTCCGCTGTGCATTTATATATTGTGTTGTTTGACCATTATGTTACCAACCACTTAACGATACTCCCCTACCGGGCCCACCGGTAATACGTGGAAATTTGGGGTGTGACAGGTTGGTATCAGAGCCAACACTGAGTGAATTGAACACTAATCTTTTGTGTTTAATCTCAGTGACACAGTAGCACATTCCTTGACCCTCTGAGTCTAGACTTAACATAGGAATGCTCTCGTCTCTATTCGGAGAACTATTGCTTTCAATTTATATACTTTTAATATATCGCCAAGCAAAGGAGCCGTAAGAAAAATCCTCCCCCTACGAAGCCGAGGAATGCGGAGCCTTGTACTGCGATTAGGATGAACGTGCAACTGAGGAGAAAACATTTAGAAATTGAATGAAGAAGAAACTCCTTTTGCTAAAAATCGTTTCCTTAATAGTCCTTATAAGGACATAATTACCTTTCAGTTCCTTCGAGGACAACGTTATTCCTTTCAAGTCCCGTCTAGGGCACATCTGTATTTTTAAATTTATAGTGGAATAATTAACTTTAAATTTTCATTCACATTCCTTTTATAAGATCTACCATTATATAGTAAAAATGGCAAAATCTAAAAAGGACAAAGACCTAGCCATATGTCACCTTAAGACAGGGCCAAGATGGTAGTCCCACAATTAGGTTCAAATCCTTGTTAACATTTCAATTTAGGATTGTTCTGCGTTTATTATTTAAAAGGAATCTTAAAGGTAAACCTAGCCTATATGAAGAGGCCAAGATGGTAGGACCTATTCAAAAGATTCAAATCCTTATTAACACCTAAGAACGTGTTAGCACTCTTGATAGATGTGATTCGAGAAAATCACAACAGTCATTCTTATTATTGGATTCTTCAAAGATTCCTAACCCAATTTAATGATCTCTGAATCATGGGTTTAGATCATCACTTGAGATGATCATATTTTGACCATACGTGGTAATATAGCGCCTACGGGCCCTGCTCATTCCCATATGAGCCAAAAGACAGTGGTAGCGATGACTCCCTGTCAGATAAAGGTAATGAACTAGGTTCAAACCTTCATGCTTTGATTCTCTGAAATCATAGCTTATAATTTATAAATGTCCTAGTGACTAGGCCTGTTGTGCCAGTATACCTTCATGCTTTGATTCTCTGAAATCATAGCTTATAATTTATAAATGTCCTAGTGACTAGGCCTGTTGTGCCAGTATACCTTCATGCTTTGATTCTCTGAAATCATGGCTTATAAATTAAACTTGTCTACGCGACTAGGCCATTTGTGCTATTATTAACTTATAAATTAGGATTATGATAAAAATCCTGAATAAAAATAAATATTATTCCTTTCCTGTCAGTATAAATATTAAAAGAGAATCTTAAAAGGTTTGACCTAGCTTGAATGTCATTGAAGACCTAGCTAAGATGGTAAAACCTGTTTAAAAAGAGATTCAGATCATTATTAACATCTGAAAATGTGTTAACACTCCCGACAACCGTGATGCGATAAAATTACACTTGTCATCCTTATATTTGGAATTTTCCAAATCCCTTATTTAGCGTAAATGATCAATAGGAATCATGGCTGGTAAACGTCGAAAATGATGTACGCATCAAAACATCCATTTGGATGTATACCTACGGGAAAAGGTGTATACATGAAAAGATAGTTTTTATTTCATAAATTCTTGTCAAGACAATGAACTATGAAATTTTCCGATCCAAAGGAATCATTGATTATGTTTTAGATTCTTCCCCTAGTGACAAGGCCCTGTGCCATCAAGAGTCCTTGGGAACAAGCTCTTGTGCTATATAAAATGTCAGTACGACATTGACAGTCGTGATTTATGTCCCATGTCTAATAAATATGAAGGATTATATTCTGTTTACACGCCAAGGATGGTTTACTTAAAAACCTAGGCAGAACATAATCAATTAACTTAAATACTATCTTTTGGCCTATATGGTTTATTTACACCATAGCTATTTAATCAACAAACTCGACAATTCACCATATAATTAAATCAATTATTATTACTTAGGTTGTCCTGCCAAACTTCACCATGGCTGACTCCTCTGAAGCTCACAATCGTCCAGTTAATCAGAATGATGATGTAAGACTGAACTTAACAAGCACCGAGTTACAGGCTATGTTAGATATCGCTATAAACAACGCTGTGGATCGTGTACTGAAGGATCATAAGCGAAAGTGCAATAATACCCCAAATAAAGGTTGTAAAAAGGGTAAGACCGGTTCAAACTATAACCAGTCCAAGCCAAAGGAGGCAAAACCCGAATGTAAAACCTGCAAGAAGAAGCACTTCGAAAAATGCTTCTATGATCAGACCAGGGGATGTGTCATCTGTAAAGAGATGGATCACAAGACCCATGAATGCAAGGACTTGAAGAACAACCAACAGTCGAGTGAAAAACCCAGATGTAAGATCTGCAAGAAGCAGCACTTCGGGAAGTGCAGGTATGAATCGAACTCGCATACACAATCGAGGACTGTTGCATGTGGGATATGCAAGTCCAAGGGGCATAAGACCTTGGACTGCAAGAAGATGGAGGACGCAACCTGCCATGGTTGCAATGTAATAGGGCACATCAAAACAAATTGCCCTAATAAAACCAAGGAGTCTGGCGAGGCTAAGAAGACCAAAACCGGAAACTCTCAAATGGATACTCAAGAGGCTATTCAAGATAACAATGTCACAACAGGTATTTTTCTTTATCAATAACGCTCATGCTAGAGTATTAATTGATTCAGGTTCAGATAAGTCTTTCGTAGATAATAGATTTTGTAAGTCATTAAATCTGCCTGCTAAAACTCTAAGCGTTAAATGTAAAGTAAAATTGACCGATAGTACCTCAGAGACTGCTTCAACAATATTAGATGGATGTTTTATATCCATTAGGAATCATTCTTTTCTGCTGTCCTTGTTTCCATTTATATAATAAGGGACTAGATATAGTCAATAGGTATGGATTGGTCGTCTTGTGACCAAGCCCATATTATGAGTGATAAGAAGCAATTAATTATCAAAACTCCTTATGAGACAACCCTCATAATTACATGTATCCGTACGATTAATTAATATTAAACAATATATAAATTATACCTTACATACCTCAAAAAAAATGGTGGAACCGGCCGTCCCCGGAATCGAACCTGGGTCTAGGCCACACCCTTTCGCGCGCCTAGCCAACCGAGCTAGGTGCCTAGTTTGTGAAATTTCCATTTTGATTAAATATAAACACATGTACAATAACTTCCTTACTTCTTACTTTAAGTCACCTACTTATCCTCCTTATGTTGACTAAGTATTAGAATCCAAGATTTTACCTCTATGTTTTAGTTACTCTTGGCTTGCTTATGTTGACTAAACACTAGAAAGGATGAAGTAGAAACCATTAAGTATATCAGTGGTTATGCTAGAAAGAACATGGTAAGGTATACATAACAGTCATTCGATGGCAATACTCTTAAGTAGTGAGGACATTAATGAAATCCTCAGGAAGGATCCTCTTATACATCGTGAGATGGTCCAAGTTTTAAGGACCTTATTAGAAAAACCTAGTATCCGTTTCGCGAAAAGGGAAAAGACGGAATAAGAATTTCTGACTCTCACCATAAAAGTTCTAGACTTTTGACAGTATAACACAAATTTTTTGGCTGAGACAACGTTCTATTCCATTTACCCAAGACCTAAGCTTAATGCAATAATTGTTGGGGGTTAGCATCGGGAATAAGAGGGCACATTAAGGTTTCCAGGCCTGCTTATTATAAATCCATTATGGATCAATCTCAGCTACTCATGTTCTATAAATTTAGAAATAATCATTCAAAGCTGAGACTGCCCTAAAGTTATTTAAGATTTTACAGCTAAGTTTAGAAGGATTAAGAATGGAGGCGTTTAACCCTCCTGTTGAATGATTAGAGGCAGCTCACATTAGGAATGTCACCAGATAAATCCTTATTTGTGATTTTATTGCTAGAAACCTTCAGTCGTAGAATTTTAGAAGTATCCTTTCTCAAAAAGGAAGTGCGACAGTGTACATAGTAGATATATCTTTAATCTCTATCGATTGTGAATACCCGATGGTATGATAAAAGCACCGTGTGAGGATTTGTGTATCTTAATATGTCCCATAGATTGCTCCCATGCCTGATCAGTATGGAGGTTTAATGCATGGAACCACAAAGATACCCCGATGGTCATATGGTACTAAAGTCAACTAATGGTATTCAAAGTAGATATCCAGAATGGAATTGTCCTGGTAAATGATCCAGATCAAGGAGTTCGTGGACTCGTAACGTAAATGTGTCACTTAATTGACACAAACAATGGTGGATGAATTGAAGCCTGAGATTTGTAAAAATCTCTGTAACCTCCTTCTACCTAAGTATCTTCTCATAAGTTTTCCCTGCTTACCTCCTGAGAGGCAGGTAGAGTTAAGATTAACATCCCGCTGTGGGCTGGAGTATTGTGAAAACTCCATGTTGATTATGGAATAATCGAAACCCTGATTAAGTAGGTTTTAAGACATAGGCTCATATAGCCTGACTCAATACTCTGAGGGTTTTGTGTTATTGATTAAGAAAGATGGTTCATTTTGCTTATACATTATTACCGCAACCCTAATTAGGCAATAATTAAGAATTGCCATCAGCTGCCCAGGATCGTCGATCTGTTCGACTAACAGCAAGGATTAGCTATTCCTTAAAATTAGTTAAGCAGTGGTTGGAATAACCATCTCACCTTAAGATGAGCTTTTCTATAATAGTTGATATATATGCATCAAGGCTACTCCTTGGGAGACCTTGTATAGTTGGAATGTTAAACATCTATTGTTAGGACAACAGATTGGCAAGTCCAATTATCAGAATCTGAAAGTTGTATTGGAAACAACAAATAAGATCACACAAATTCATAATCATCAGTAAGATGCCAGTATTCGGCAGAAAATCAAGGACTAATGGAAATAGCAACCTCCTAAATTCTTGTTAAGGAATAAGGTTCAACAAAAGATGTCACTCAGGAAGGGTGTACCAAATTTGTTAAATTATCAGGCTAGTTAAGCTCTGAATATATGGAATCATTCGAAGGAAATAGAATGTATCAAGATCAAGTAGCTTATAAGCTAAAACCTATTTAAGGAGTTTGACGGAGCTCGCAATACATTGCACACTAGTGACTGAAGGATGTGTTCCGCCAATAAGTCAAGAAGCACTATCACATAATGATATGCAGATTTATGATGTGATGAGCATCCTATTTCGATTGAGGATCGACAGGTCAAGAAGCTCCAAAAGGATATATACGCCTAATATAAGAGTCACTTTGGGAGCTTGGAAAGACTCCAGATATGTTATAGAAGTTAAGTCCATTATACTTCCATCATTTTAGCAAATCTCGAGGTCGAGATTTCTTTTAAGGGGGTGAGGATGTAACACCTCGAAAATTTATGCCCAATGATGTATTGACACGTGTCATAAGCCTTGAACGTGTGAAAGTATACTCTAGAGGGACTAAAGTTGACAAACATGGAAAGTATGTGAATATAAGGGTTCAAAATGTCAACAAGGGATAAATATACTTTACTATAACCCTACATGATGTTTATAACCTTAAACGAATGGATCATGGATCATACGAAGCGAATTGTGAAAGAAAGTGAGAGATTACAAACTACAGGGGTTAAATGTGTCAACATGTTAAGATATACCTCTGAGTGACCTTTTAGCAAACCAGAAGCCTTGTAACAATTAATTATGCTCACTAGAATGCACCATAAAAATTTCACCAAGTTTCGTTATCGTATGAGAAAGTTATGATAAAATTCGTGTGTGAGGGTTAGAATCGTCAACATTGAAAATTAGGGCTTTTCGGGTGATCACAAAGTTACCCGAGGACTTGACAAAGATGGTATAAGCCTTAAAGCCCCTAAATGTTAATTTTAAAGGCTCATAATGCAAAGAATAGTGCAAAAGCGATGTTTAGAAGGATCAGGGACCAAAACTGCAAAAATGAAAACTTGTTTGGCAGGTCACCAGGGGCTCGCGTAGCGCGAGCACTAAACACCCTGGCAGTCGCACTACGCGACTGCCTTGTCTGATCAGAATATATGCACAGATGTCCTGCAGCTCACTTAACCGACTTACATGCATTTCTTTGATACCATGGGCTGCCTAAGATGGTATTTAGACTATAGAGGACACATGTAAAGATCCATGATCAATTGTAGACTCATTTGTCAACAATCAAATGGGTTTGGATCAATTTATAAAGTCACACAAAGTTGCAACTTTGTGTTCATCCATTCCAACTTCATCTCTGAGCATTTCTGGAGCACAAGGACCACCATCAAGCTTTCCAAATCGTTCATAGGACTTGTGTAAGTATGTTTGACCCTTCTTAATTAAGTTATGCTTAGTATTTAGCTTAGAAGTCAAACCGTCGTAATTACGGTTTGACTTAACGATAAAACACAAACGGTCCAGTGTTTTGCCGAAATGAAAGTTGTTATAACTTGGTAATTATGTGGGTAATAAACCCCTAAGAGGGCACTCACTGATTCCCATCCTAACTAGGTCGTTTGTCGAGTCAAAGATGGCTAGAAAAAGTCAACAGAAATGTAATCTTCGTTTTAACGCATGATTAACGATGTAAAAGGCGTATCACCTATTTTATCATTCATATAACCTGATTATAAGCATATGAACTTGTCTAAGCTTGTTTGATTCGACAACTTTCTGTTTTGAACCGATTCGGAACCGAAAGACGCAAAAGTTTGACTTTTGCTTTGACCTCAGTTCTGACCCGGTTTTAATAGGTTTAGACATGCCTTAAAGTTCCATTAGGACCTAGTTACATGTTGGTATAACCCTCTGCGTTTATACCACTTAAATCCTTAGTTGTCCGACGTTTCCGTTAAATGCTTAAATATGGACCATAATGCCCTTATGACCATAAAATGAGAATTTTGGAAATATGAAAGTACAATAATCTTAGTTACTGATTATTAAACATGTCCCTAAATTTTCACATCAGTTGGAGGTCTAGATTAGGAGTTATGCTTAATGACGTAATTAGAACGCTTCTTAGTAATTAAACGGCGTCATTAGCGTAAAGCATATCTAAACCCAATTTTTGAAACCAAACCTTTTACCCACTGATGTAATATAATATTTTGGGATTTTTGAAGATTTTTAATTATTTTTAAACTGATCATAAGCTAGGATTATCGCCTTAATTCGGTAAATACCGAATATGCCCTTTTCGGCCATAAAATGAGTTTTACAAATCCTTTTGCTACCAATCCAATTGCTACTGATTTTAAATAATAAATGAAGTGTTTTGAACCTTATAAACTGACCTGGAAAACTCAGAATACTATTTTAACCCGTAAATCGCTTAAAACGACGTTATACGCATATTAAGCGCATAGTAAGGGTTTAAAACCATTTTGCCACATAGGACTTAACACCAACTGATACACCAAGTTAAAATAAACTATTTTACTGATTTATTCAGACCCGGATCACAGAAGCGTAACGGGTAACCATAATAGTCCTAAACAGGTTTCCTAAGTTAACATGCCTTAAATATGTTGTGATATCAGTAGGATACCTTGCGCGTTCGGTTCGGTTTATGTAACTAGTTTACATAAATTAGCCGAAACGGGTCAAACCTTATCGGTTTTATCTCAAAATTTAGAATGTGTATAATATACCCATATTAAGCAAGTCTTCAAACTTGTCGGGTCTAAATCACATTCTATCCGGTCTTCGCTTTATCATGCGTTTGAACCGTATCTTCCTCTTGAAAATTAATCGGTCTAAGTCAAGGCTTAATTAAAGACCCGTTAGGATTCTAATAGGTTATGAAAAACCTTCGTTCCAGATTTAGGAGCCCAGTAAAAGCTATCTGTACTTGCTGATTTGATACGGCTGGGATTGAATTTATATTTAGCTCAGGTAAATACTCTTAACTTTTTTTCCCTATACAGGCTTGGGGTACGGTATATAAAATACCGCTTGGTCGGGCATTCGACCTTAATCGTTTTGGGGGTTAAGTATTATCGAGATGACCGTTTAAATTATTTTGTTTGCTTAAAGCCTTTGGGGGGTTAATGACCGTGTCCCGGATATCCCTGGCATCATTTTACGAAATGGCCACGACCTTAGCACACAGGTGTAGGCGTACACCTGTCAGTGTCTCATTTACATAATGTGGTGTGTCTATTGATCTTTAACCCGACTCGATCCGGCTACTGAACGCATAAGAAACATGTAAATCTTTTACGAGTATTATATTCAAATAATCATCCCAAGTTATAAAATATTATTTATGCCATGTGCATTCAAATCCATTATTTATTAAACCTTTTCAAAATGAGTCGGTTGATAGTATTTACCAATGTAAACTGACGTATTTTCCCAAAGAGGCTAAGTGCAGGTACTAATCGGAATGGGCTGGCTACTCCTAGCATCAATAAAGAGTCTCGCAAGCTTAGATGCCTAAAGTCTGTTGAACAATGTTATTTTTATTTTCGATCCGCCTGTGGATCCTTTACTTCCGTTGTAATACTTTGATGTTACACTATTTCGGAGTGTAATATATTTATCTTTTGCTTCCGCTGTGCATTTATATATTGTGTTGTTTGACCATTATGTTACCAACCACGTCACGATACTCCCCTACCGGGCCCACCGGTAATACGTGGAAATTTGGGGTGTGACATGCCATCTCGTTACCAGATCACTGATATCTTCACCAAAGGACTCCCGCGGATCTTATTTGAAGACTTTCGGTCCAGTCTCAGCATCCGCTCTCCTCCCGCTTCGACTGCGGGGGTGTATTAGATAGCGTATATATAGTAATGATTTTTTTACTTTGATAGGTGATTGATATTATATTGAGAGGAGATCTCGCTGTAACGTGTATATATTCAGATTATTGTAATCAATAGAAATCACGGGATACCAATCTTACAGAAATAATAAGAGTTCTAAACAAGTCATTGATTGAACTCTATAGGCAAAGGAATTGAATCTTCAAGCGGACGAGCCGGAGTTGATGCGCGCATGAAGGAAAAACACTAAAGGTACGTGTAACTATTAGTTTCGTTACGTTATGCAAGAATGTTTAGTTATAGCTTGTTAATAGTATCGTGGTGTGATATGCGCGTTTGATTTGTCATTGAAGTGACGAAGTTCACTTGATAGATCAAACGGGTCAAATTTAATGATTAAAGTGACGGAGTTCACTCGGCAAACCAAATGGGTCAAAGTAAATGGTTAAAGTATGGTGGGAATAAACCATATGGGTTAAAATGAACGGTTAGAATCGTTCGGTGTATCATATAGAACGGGTCAAATATTGGTTAGAAATAGTTTGGCTTGACATTAAAGTGAGGATTTTCACTCGTCAACCAAACGGGTCAAAAACTATGTCCTTATATCGATTCTGCACGTAAAGATTTGAACGCCTCATATTGCGTTGGTGCTAGATAGCAATTTTAGTAATGAATGGTTATACTAAGTTAAGGTTATGAATCCGTGTTATCGGGTCGAAGGGTAGAAACTATTTGCAAGAATTGCATAAAGTGGCAATGCTTGAATTTATAGAAAACAAGCATGAAATTCGAATACGAGCGTTAAGCCATGTAATGGTACGGATACGCCAAGAATTTCAAGCCCGGGAAATGAGTAAATAAGATTAGAATGCCAAAGAATAAATTGGCGAACAATTTGCACACATAGTTAACGGGTCGAATAATCGAAACAAGGATTTTGTGGGCCATTCTTTCATAATTCGGGTTCGTTAAGTGAAATTTATATGGTTAGATCCGTA
Organism: Helianthus tuberosus; assembly: GCA_030545235.1. Lineage (NCBI taxonomy): Eukaryota > Viridiplantae > Streptophyta > Magnoliopsida > Asterales > Asteraceae > Helianthus > Helianthus tuberosus. The sequence goes on from CM060351.1 coordinate 52,734,318, forward strand.
ATCTTAATACAGACATATAGTAAAAAGAATAGGCTAAAACGGATATGTAAATAAAAAGTTATGAGGAATTAAGCGAAAAAAATAAAGAAGGCTGAGCTGGGCGAACCGTTGGCCACGGTTCTGAACAGTGGCTCACAGTCTGGCAATTCTGCTTTGAGTTGGGCGAACCGTAGGCCACGGTTCTGAACCGTGGCTCACAGTCTGGCAGTTCTGTTTTGAGCTTGGCAAACCGTAACCTACGGTCGGTTTGAAATAAAATTTTAATTTTGTTTGTTTTTCGTTGTTTAGCAATAGAACTTGAATTTATTTGATATTATGATGTCAAAACTAATAATTGATGTGGTTTTGACCTTAGGTAATGCTCATTTCATTGTGGATGTCGATCAAGTAAGGAAATCAAGAACCGAACACAACTTTGAATGCTTCCGCGATAATCTAATCTAGTTCAAACCATGTTGTTTTGTAAACACTTCTAAACGTTGAATATTTTAATCTAGTTAGTTGACTATGTTCAAATGCTATAAAGAAGTACATCTTAGTTTATTAACTAAGTTTTTGTTAACTATGTATTTCATTTTAAAAAGTCCGTATGTTATCATTAAACAATGGAATTATAAGAAGAGTGTTACAATTAACACTGCGCCAACCGCTACCTTTGTTGCGGATAAATACAAGATTAGCGGTTCTTTTTCTCGCGGTGCTGTCAATGTTGGTAGCTGGATTAGACATTCCTTCATTTGCTTGAAGGCTATCTCCGCTTCTGGTGTCCACTGAAAATGGCTTTTCTTGGCGCAATTGCGCAATGTGCTAATGAACGGATAGGATTTCGTGGCGTGATTTGCCAAGAATATGTTCAAGTCTGCTAATCGTCCCGCGAGTCGTTTCATTTCTTTTACTGTTGCAGGTGACGGCATTAGCTGGATGGCTTGTACCTTCTCCGGGTTGACCTTAAAACCATCTCTGGTTACTATGAACCCCAAAAATTTTCCTTCTTCCATTCCGAAGGATCAGTTTGTTGGGTTAAGTTTTAGATTGACGCTGCGCAAGGAATCGAACGTGCGCTGAATGTTTGCGAGCATGGTCTCTTCTTCTTGGCTCATGATGACGAGGTCATCCATATAAACTTCTACTGTTTTACCAATGTCTTCCCCGAAGACTGTATCCATCAAGCGCTGGTAAGTAGCTCCTGCATTGCGGAGACTAAAGGGCATTTTATAGCAAAAGATGCCTTTATCTGTACGGAAGGCTGTTTTGTCTTCATCTTCCTCTTTCATCTGGACTTGATGATAGCCCTTATAACAATCTAGAAAACACTTCCAGCGGAAGGACGCTAGAGAGTCAACTTTTTTGTCTATTTCGGGTAGCGCATAACAATCCTTAGGGTAGGCTTTATTGAGGTCTTTGAAGTCGACACACATGCGCCACCCGCCATTGTGTTTTTGAACCATCACAGGGTTGGCGACCCAGGTCTGGTATTGTACTTTGCGCAGGATCCCGGTGTAACACCTCGAAAATTCACGTCCTATAATGTGTAGACACGTGTCAAATGTTTAAACGTGTGAAAGAAATATTATATAAGGACAAAAGTTGACAATCATGGAAAGTATGTGGATATACGTATTCTAAATGTCAACAGTGAATAAATATATTGTATATTAACCCTACAAGATGCTCATACCTTCAAATGAATAAATCATGGATCATACGGAGCTAAAAGTGAGAGATTACAAACTACAGGGGCTAAATGTGTCAACATGTTTAAGTTATACCTCTAAGTGACCTTTTGACAAACCCGAAGCTTTGTAACAGTTAATTATGCTCACTAGAATGCACGATTAAAATTTCGTAAAGTTTCGTTATCGTATGAGAAAGTTATGATCAAATTCGTGTGCGAAGGGTTAAAGCGTAAACGTTGAAAGTTAGGACTTTTCGGGTAACAATAAAGTTAACCGGGGACTTAACAAAGTGGGTATATGTTTTAAAGCCCTTATAGATCAATTTTGAGGGTTCATAATGCAAGAAACAAGTGCCTAATCGAATTTTGAAGAGCCAAGGACCTAAATGAAATAAATCAAAAAATTCAGATTCTGATCAGAGTAGGCCTAGCGCGACGCGAGGGGGGCTTAGTGTTGATGCACAAGAATGTCTGTTGACTACATCTTCATCAAGTCTTAGTTCAAGAAAGTCAAGAATGGAGCTTATATGTAAAATTAGGGTTTTGTATTGAGTTTAGATAGTATTTCAAAGGGTTCCGTTTGAAATTAGTTATGTATATAAGGGTTCCGTTTGAAATTGTCTCAAACGATGAGGGTTCCGTTTGAACATAGGCTTCCGTTTGAATCTGTCGTTTGAACATATTGTAATGTTTCAAACGGAAGGGTTCATGGTCTATATATAGGAGTGTTAGTGTCTCATTTCAAACGGAACGGTTGGATGTCATTGTGAGAGTCACGAAGTGCTGTCGGATTTTCATCAGATTTCATTGTACAAAGCACGGTTATTAATCAGAGAAGAAGAGTTAAAAGGATTGAGCTGTTTTGGACGTTATATGTATTGATTCCGCCTTTACATATGATGTTGAGCTACCTTAACTGACTTTCAGGGTCACGTACACGATCCAACAAGTGGTATCAGAGCTCAGGACGAGGAGTTCATACCGAAAACAGCTGAAAATCATTGGATTATCTTACTTCTACCTTTCTTTTCTGAGTTTGACTTGTTATCACGGTTAAAAGGACTTGAAACGATCACATAGCAAACGAAATACACTAATAATCAATCCTTAAAAGTTTGAAAACGAAATTCGACCTAAAACCGATATAAATCATGTGTACCGTTTGAAATTTTCGCGTTTTGCTGACGTCACAGATCTGTCGTTTGAAAAATCAGACCCTCCCGTTTGAAAACTGGTCTCCCGTTTGAAAAAATAACTCTATCGTTTGAAAATAAAGTCTATCGTTTGAAATGGAGTCTGTCGTTTGACACAAGTTCACCGTTTGAAAGTTTGTCGTTTGAAATTTGTTCATCGTTTGAAACTTGTTGTCGTTTGAAAGTTCTGATTCAAACGGAAGAGTCCTTCGTTTGAAATTCTTTGTCGTTTGAAAGTATTATTTCAAACGGAACAGTAGCCCGTTTGAAAATCTGTATCGTTTGAAAGTTGGCTGTTTGAACAATCTTGTCGTTTGAAAAACATATTGTTGTGTGAAATATTTGTTGTTTGAAATTAATTGATTTTTCAAACGATACAAACCATTTCGTTTAAACAAGTGTCGTTTGGATCTGATAATTTTCAAAATCAAAATTTGTCTAAGTGTTGTTTGATTTTACAGGTACGATCAAGATGGATGATATTTTCATGAATCCGTTTAGCGACATGTACGCGTTTGCTGGAGATTCTGGAAATGATAATACTTCGACAAGCAATGTGAATGATAACACACCACCGAAAGAAAGAAAGAAAGAAGGAAGCTTGGGAGTCCGAAAGTGCATTTGGAACATTTAACAAACCTCCTAAGCTGATGGCTATAGAAGATTATAGCAGGTGGGCAACAAAGTTCGAAGATTGGTTGATGGCATTTGCTTTTCCTTCCTGGAAAAGTATGAAAAATGGTTTTGCTCAAGGAAAGAAAAATGGTGAAGCATTAAGATCAGTTGAAGAGATTGATAATTTTGTGGCTGAGCAAAAATGTGTGGCATTATTGTTTCAATCGGTGCGTGAAGATATCATTTCATTGATAGATTACTCAAATTCTAAAGACTTATGGGAAAAACTCGAAAAGAAGTGTCTTGGAAGCAAAGAGATTGTAAAAAACAAAAAGAAACTTCTTAGGAAAGAGTTTGATATGTTTGGTTGTCTTAAAAATGAATCGGTGTGTAAAATGATTGAAAGGTTCGGTCATCTGAAACTGGAGCTTGCTCGACACAAGATCACATATTCTGATGAAGAACTTGTTGATAAACTGTTTGATTCATTACCAGATGAAGTGGATTGGAGATATTACGCACTGATGTTGAAAAACACTATTTCTCCAGAAGATTTGACTCCAGATGTGTTGATTGAAAGACTGGAAAGTCATGAGCTAGAGCTGAAGAAAACGTTTAAAGCCAATAATTCATCTTATCAGCAGAATCTGGATTTATACTATCCAAAGAGCATGATGCCGAAAGCTACTTCTCCAAAAACTGCATTTTCTGCTGAGAATGTTTTTCCAGCAAGCAAAGAAAGTCAAAGCAATTCAAGCAGTGGAGGCCATAGTGGTTATCACAGTGGATCTACATCTTCTGCAAATCATTCTGATGCGAAGTTTTCTTGCAATATCGCGATAGATCTGAAGAACGCACAAAATTTTGATGAGGAGTCGGCCAAGCAACAAATGGTCTTTCTGGCGTCTGTTCTGGAATCCTATGAAGGGTTGGTGGCTGGAAAAATTGGGAATACAAATCTGACGAAAGAAGACTACGATCAGATAGATCCTGAAGAAATGGAGCTGATCGACATTCGTTGGGCAATGGCAAGTGCAGTTCGACGTGCACAACGCTTCATGGAGATTACAGGAAGAAAAACGATTGGTGGTCCGTCTACAAAACTGGGGTTCGATAAATCCAAAGTGACATGCTTCAAATGTAAGCAGAAGGGTCACTTCAAACGAGAATGCCGAAACGCTTATGCTGATGAATCGGAGAACCCTTTCAGAGATGATTATTACAAAAAGGCAATCTACCATCAGAATAAATCTGAGCCGCCTAGATTGAAGCAAGTTGAAGATAACAGAGACAAATCAAGGGCTCTTGCTGTGATTTATGATGATGAGGGGTATGATTGGAGTAAGGAAGTTCTACCGGAAGAAGATGCGGTTGGTTACGCATTCATGGCAAGCAATGATGAACCTAAGCCATGGAAAGATGATCGTACTGAGGAAGAGAAGTATCACTACCGAAAGATGACTGCTGAAACCAAGATTATCAGACTTTCTGGTATCTTTCTGGAAGCTAGAAGAGCAAACAGATGGGATCCAGATAGAGAGTGCTATCTTGATAGGTATGGCAACATTGCGATTGATGACAAAACGCTAGATATCGAAGCCATTATCAAGGAGTACAAAGAAGAAGATGAATATTGGCAACATAAGTGGTGGGGAACTCCAACTTCGAAAATGATTGAAGAAGAGAAAGAGAAAGAGAGAAAGGAGAAAGAGGAGAAAGAGAAGAAAGAAAAGCAGGTTGATACAGGCATAATTGATACTACGCAAGAGTTGACAGCTGAAAACCTGGGAGTGATGGCTGACAAAGTGCTAGCTGCAAAGGCACTTGAGGTAGATCCTAATTCTGTTACTGAGTCAAAGGGATCAGTCAGTCAAAGTGTGTCGACGAATGCGTCAGGTAACAAGATAGATGGAAATGCTGACTGCAAAAATTGCACCAAACAATGCAATTTTTGTAGCACTGTCACGTATCTTAACAATGAGAAAATCCAGAATCTGACAACAAAGGTTAGAAATGTTGAAAATCAGATTCTCGATCGTGACAAAAGTGTAAGAGCTTCAACTGAACGGATTAAAGAATTAACAACTCAAATTGAAAATGATAAAACTGAACGTGAGAAAATAAAATCTGAAAATGAAAAGTTAATTCTTGAAAACCGTCAAATTTCTGAAAAGTTTGAGAAATTGAAAAGCATTGTCAAAGATAGTGATGATCGTAATGGTAAAACATTTAAAGAAAATGAACATCTAAGAGCTGTTTTGAGGTTAAAAGAAGAATCGATTAATGAACAACTGGATCAAATTGCTAAACTGAAACTTAAAGTTCAAGAAGCTGAAATTGAAAATGAACGAATCCAGTTGAAGCTTAACAGCTATAAATCGGCAAGCTTTGTTTTGCAGCATATTGTTCCTAAACCTATAGGGAAAAACAAAGATGGCGAGGATGTGTTTTCTGATGGAACTGGTGTAGGTTTTCACAAAGTTCCACCGCCAATTTTAGACAACTACACGAAAAAGCAGTCTAGTTTGGTGGAAATTGAGGAAGAAAGTGAAGTTAAACTTCCTGAAAACATTGATGTCACGTTCACATCTTCCAATGACGAGGGTGTCCAAAGTGATGTGGTGAAAAGTGTGGTAGACAAAGTGCTTAAACCGGATTGTGACACTTCTGAGGAGGATGGGTGTTTCTTGGATAAATACATTCCGAAACAAAAGTCCAAAAACAACTTAAGTGATGAACCGGGTCTTGTGATGTACAAGATGGCTGGATCTGATAAGTTGTATTCGGATTCTGAGTTTCCCATTGAGAATGTTAATGTGAAAAAGTTGACAAATGTTTTCAAGTTAGTTGAAGTTGAGTTGTCAGAGGTGAACAGTTTGAGTCAAACAAAAAGGCAAATGAATTTTGAAAAAGATAAAGCTTACTACAAAAAGCCTGTTGTTCCACCACGGTTTTATAATAACAATCGAAACAATTGGTCGGGTGGTTATCGAGGTGGTAGGAGTTATCAGAAAAAGAGTTTTCAAAACAAGAGGTTTGCTGAAAAGAAGGTGTTTGTAAACAGTTCAAGTTCACTTGCTGATGAAGGGAAAAAGATTTTTTCAAAATCAAATGAAGAGTTCTTTGAGAAAAGAGCTTCACAGTATCAGTCTGAAGGCACAAGTCGAGTTGTTGATACTCGAACATGTTTTAGATGTAATCAAGTTGGTCACATTGTACGAATGTGTACCAATGTGAAGCCTAAGATTGAAAATGTGAAGTATCAACAGAAGAAAGTTGATGAGAAGGGTAAAGCACCAATCGTTGTTGAGAAAAAGAGTGTGAAAAATAATAACATAAAAGTGAAAAATGAGCCTGTAAAGAAAGTGGTAACTAAAAACGACAAGTTTTTTAAACAGGTTGCATTAACTCAACAAATTTGGAAACCAAAAACTGAGAAGAAAATTTCAACTTCTGAAGTGAAAAAGGCTGAAGAATCAATTACGGTTGATTATGATGCAAATTTTCCACCTTTGAAGGCTGAAAATTTCAAAATTCAAGTTGCTAGAGTCAAGGTTACACCTAAGGCTGATGAGGCCTGGGTGGACACCATGTTCGAATAAGCAGTTTGAATTGCCGGAGCTTCCTGGATTGCGAAGCATGAATCGGCATCTTTATTAAAGATTGGTTAATTTGAAGTTTGTTATATGCAGGATCTTCCAAGAGCCATTTCAAGATGGATCATGGATAGTGGGGCATCTCGACATATGACAGGAAAAACTGCATTGCTGTATGATGTGAAGAATATCAATGGTGGTTATGTGGGATTTGCTGGTAATGAAGGTGGTAGAATTGTTGGTGAAGGAACGTTATCCAATGGGATTGTGACGTTTGAGAGAGTTAACTACATCACTGAGCTGGAGAACAATCTGCTTAGTATCTCGCAGATTTGTGATAATCAGTATACTACTAATTTCACTGATAAAGAGTGTTTGATCTTGAAACCTGGTTTTGTTATCCCTGAAGAATGGATTATTATGAGGGCACCTAGAGTGAATGATTTATATGTGTTAGATATGTCTGTAGCAACTACAACAACTGGTCAAGCACATTGTTTTGTGTCTAGAGCAACTGAGAAAGAATCCAGATTGTGGCACCGAAAGATGGGGCATATTCACCTAAGGAAGATGAATAACTTGGTGCACAATGATTTGGTATTGGGTGTTAATATCAAAGGTTTTTATCTGGAAGGGGAGTGCATTAGTTGTGTCAAAGGCAAGCAAAAGAAAAAGTCACACCCTACAAAGCAAGTCAATTCAGTTTCGAGACCTCTGGAAAGACTTCACATGGATTTGTTTGGTCCTGTGAATGTCAAAAGTATTACAGGAGATTTCTATTGTTTGGTCGTTACTGATGATTATTCCAGATTTTCGTGGGTATCTTTCTTGAAGACGAAAGATGAAACTTTTGACAGTTTGATGGGGCTGTTTAGGAAGATTGAGAATTTGTACCAAAGGCGTATCAAGAGAATTAGAAGTGATAATGGTACTGAATTCAAGAACAGCAAGATGGAAGAATTTTGTGATGAAAGAGGTATTTTGCATGAGTTTAGTGCTCCATACACTCCGCAGCAGAATGGAGTCGCAGAACGCAAAAACCGGACGCTAATCGAGACGGCTAGAACTATGCTCGCAGATTCAAAGTTACCGATTAATTTTTGGGCTGAAGCTGTTTCTGCCGCATGCTATACGCTCAACAGGGTTCTCACTGTCAAGAAGTTCAACAAAACATGCTTTGAGCTAATCAATAACCGCAAACCGAATTTGAAGTATCTAGAACCGTTCGGGTCACCTTGCACGGTTATAGAGCCTTTTGGAAAGTTTGGTCCGAAGTGCATTGAGGGAATATTTGTTGGTTATTCAAATCCATTAAGACGTGTCTTCGTTCCAAGTGAGAAGCGGATTATTGAAGCTGCAAATGTTGAATGTCAAGGTTATACTATGCCGCCGCAGAATCCTGGTGATTCATGGCGTTATCATTATGACAAACTTTGGGATTCGTTTGACATGAGAGAAGAATCAGAAGATGATGAAGATTTCTTTGATGAGTTGGATATTTTGCGTGAGTATGAGTCACAGTTAAGGTTCCCAGCTGAGTATTCGAGGAGACCACGGGAAACTTCAAATGATGATGAAGCAGGTTCAAGTAATGCTGGTGAACAAGATGATGTCCAACAGAATGAAGTTGCTCAAGAAAATCAGTCGGCTCAGAATGATAATCTAGAAGCTGAAAACATGCCAGTTTTTGATCACGGTGATTCAGATTCAAATTCTGAGGGGGAGCAGATTCAGATTTCAGGTCAAACAAACCAAGTTGGTGAACAAGATGCAGAGCAGAATGTTACTAATCTGGAGAGAAATGTAGAGGTTCCAAGTGAAGTGATGCCGAGAACTTTTTCATATCATCCAGAGGAGTTGATTATAGGAGAATTACAAGCTGGAGTTCGCACTCGAAATCAGATTGATAAAGGGCTTACATGTTTTTATACAAAAGTTGCTCCTTTGCAAACTGAATTCTCATTAAGTTGTTTTATCTCGCAGATTGAACCAAGAACTTACAAAGAGGCGCTTACTGAAGACTCTTGGGTCAATGCTATGCAGGAGGAACTTAGTCAATTTGAGAAATTGGGAGTGTGGAAGTTAGTTGATTTGCCGGATGGTCAGAGAAAGATTAACACTAAGTGGGTGTTTAAGTGTAAGAGAGATGATAGAGGAGTTGTCGTAAGGAACAAAGCTCGACTTGTTGTTCAGGGATTTAGTCAACAGGAGGGAATTGATTTTACCGAAGTCTATGCTCCTGTAGCACGACTAGAGGCGATCAGAATTTTCCTAGCATTTGCGTCTTGGAAGAACTTCAAAGTATATCAGTTGGATGTTAAATCGGCGTTTCTTTACGGGAAGGTTAAAGAGGAGGTTTATGTCGGTCAGCCACCGGGCTTTACTGATCCAATCCACAAAAATAAGGTCTACTTATTGGACAAAGCGCTGTATGGTTTACACCAAGCCCCGAGAGCTTGGTATGAGACTTTGTCTCAACACCTACTAGCCAACAAGTTCATTCGTGGAAAAGTGGATGCCACTCTCTTCACTAAAGAGGTCGATGGTCATCTTCTGATTGTTCAAATTTATGTGGACGATATAATCTTTGGGTCGACAAATGAAAATCTATGTAAAGATTTTGAATCAGTGATGAAGCAGAAGTTTGAAATGTCATCAATGGGGGAGATGAAATTCTTTCTGGGATTACAAGTTGAACAACTTCCTGAGGGAATTTTCATTCATCAGTCAAAGTACGTTCATGATATTCTAGAGAAATTTGGAATGTCAAGTTCTACTCCAGCTGCTACCCCACTTGCAACAAATCATGGGATTCACCCAGATCTCACAGGAGACAGGGCTGATGAGACGTTTTACCGATCCATGATAGGTTCTTTAATGTACCTAACTGCTTCACGTCCTGATATCATGTACCCAACGTGCCTCGCAGCAAGATTTCAGTCTAACCCGAGAGCATCGCACATGATCATTGTGAAGAGGATATTGCGCTACCTGAAAGGAACTCCTTCATTGGGGTTGTGGTATCCTAGAAAAGGCGATTTTACGCTCGAAGGGTATTCCGATTCGGATTTCGGATGCTGCAAAGTCAATTCAAAATCAACAACTGCAGGATGCCAGTTCTTTGGTCCTAGATTGGTTACCTGGCAGTGTAAGAAACAAACGTCTGTGGCGTTATCTACTTGTGAAGCGGAGTATGTTTCTGCTAGCAGTTGCTGCTCTCAGATCTTGTGGATACAGCAACAGATGCGCGACTACGGTTTGCAGTTTCTTAACACACCTCTTTTTGTTGATAATGAGGCCGCAATAAATATAACTAAAAATCCAGTACATCACGCTAAAACTAAACATATAGAAATTCGTCATCACTTTATTCGAGATTGCTTTGAGAAAAAGTTGATACGAATTGAGAAAATCCACACAGACGAACAGAAAGCTGATTTACATACCAAAGCTTTTGATAAAAATCGGTTTAAATATTTGTTAAAACTGAATGGTATGAAGCTTCTGTCGGTGTCGGATGGCATAATTGGCGTTGATGAGGGTACTGTTGCGGATGAAGACGAGAAACAATCTGCAATGGTTTGTCGAATTTTTACTTGTTTTGGTATTTAGGGGGAGTAGATGTTTGTACATAGTTTATTTTCAGAAAATACAAAAACAGTAAAAAAATGCAAAAATACAAAAACATGATAAAATGAAAAAGAGCTTGTGTATATAGGGAAAATGATAGTACATCAGCTAGACGATCACAGTATGCTAAAGATTTGGAAAGTATAAAAGAGTTAAACAATCTTACTGATGATGTGTCGATAGGTTTTCACACATTTAGTAGATTTATTCGGGATATAAACCTAAAATTCAAACTTGTGAATTCGTGGGGAACACTACTTGGATATATAGGTAACCCCTGAAATCTCGTTTGAAAGGTCTCTTAATCTGATATACTAGGTCTTTATACTCTATGATGTCTGGGGTATTATTCCGGGACTTCTGCTGAACGGTAGTTCTGACCTAGTCCCTGGCTAATACTTGCTTCAATGCTTGAAACACAGCATTAAACCCTCAGCATGCTGAAACAATAAAATTGATAAATGCTGTTGTTGTAAGCAAAAAGATCCTCTAAAGGGGACACACCGAAAAGTCGAAGCTGATATCTCTCTGCGTATACGGAAGTATCGATCTGAGATCCCTCGGCCCTCGCATACATAAATTATATACAGACATCATTGTAGTATTCTCACCTGTAAGACTGATTATTGGGATTCTGGATACGGGAGTATATTCAAGAGGTGGGACACATGAATGATCTAAGTTCTTAATTCAACTAAATCGTATCCTGAGTAAGTTGAAATTTGTGTGGGAATTTAAGATGGATCAGTATATCGACAATCGAGGTAAATTGTTTAAGTCTGAGTATGTAATGTAGCTTAACGGTGCTTGTGATTTGTCTGAAAAGCTGATATGATTCCCTGACACGCTCAACAAAATATGTTTGTAAATAGTTTACTTTGTTTACTTTCTACAATTTAAGTTTTCTGTATTTCATTTCTTAGTTTAGAACACTTTGATAAAATCCAAAAAGATTTTATTTCTGCTTTATTTTAAGACAAACCAAAGTGGAGAGTTGATTGTTGGATTCTCAGATATTTGAAGCAGATGCAGGAAATTCTGAACTAAAGAATGAGGAGAGCTTATTTTGAAGAAGTTTGGATTGTTTGGAAAGTCAAAAACAAATTCATTAACTTGATATTTGTTATTTTCAGAAAATGTTTGAAATTGTTGTTTTTAAAATCAGTTCGTTTAGTCAAAAGATCAACCAAGGTCATTAATTTGGACTTGGTAGATTAATCAAGTGATCAGGGTCATTAACTTGGACCTGAATACTTGAGTGGATTTCTAAAACTGATTGAATTTGTGTTTTGTGATTGAAAAGATAGAATTGTAATGTTTGTTGGTTGAGTAACAGATTTGGACTTCATTATTCCCAATGGAAGCTATTTGTCAAAGCTTAAACCAGATATCTTAGATTCAGCATATCGAGAGGGGGAGTCTGTGAAAGGGGGAGTCTGGATCAACAACATATGGGAGTGTGAAGATAAAGTGCTTATGATGAAAAGACAGAGTTAGAGAAAAGACTAAGACTGAAGACTCAGGAGCTGAAGACTACGTCAACATCCAAGGGGGAGTCTGTTGATGCACAAGAATGTCTGTTGACTACATCTTCATCAAGTCTTAGTTCAAGAAAGTCAAGAATGGAGCTTATATGTAAAATTAGGGTTTTGTATTGAGTTTAGATAGTATTTCAAAGGGTTCCGTTTGAAATTAGTTATGTATATAAGGGTTCCGTTTGAAATTGTCTCAAACGATGAGGGTTCCGTTTGAACATAGGCTTCCGTTTGAATCTGTCGTTTGAACATATTGTAATGTTTCAAACGGAAGGGTTCATGGTCTATATATAGGAGTGTTAGTGTCTCATTTCAAACGGAACGGTTGGATGTCATTGTGAGAGTCACGAAGTGCTGTCGGATTTTCATCAGATTTCATTGTACAAAGCACGGTTATTAATCAGAGAAGAAGAGTTAAAAGGATTGAGCTGTTTTGGACGTTATATGTATTGATTCCGCCTTTACATATGATGTTGAGCTACCTTAACTGACTTTCAGGGTCACGTACACGATCCAACACTTAGCGTCGCGCGAGGGGTGCCCAACTCCAATTTCTTTGGGCTGTTGTCTGCCATTGCCTTTATGCGCGCCTCTAATCGATATTTCACATCTTGTGCAACCCCTAGACACCCCCTAAACACTTAGGGACATGTGTTAATCAGTTGTGGTGGATTATAGACTCATGTGTCAAAGATTTGTGGTGATTAAAGTGCTATATAAAGCCCTTGAGTTGCAACAAGTCTTCACACCATCATTCTTGCTCATCTGATCATTTCTGGAGCTCAAGGCTGCTCTCAAGTGTTCACATTTCGTGCATAGGACCTTTGTAAGTTGGCTTAACCTTTCTTAATTAAGTTTTAGCCTAGTTTTAGCTTAAAAGTCAAACCGTTGTAATTAACGGTTGACTTTAAGATTAATCACTAATGGTCCAGTGATTAGTCGAATCAAAAGTAGTTATAAGTTGGTAATTATGTGGGTAATAAAACCTCAAAAGGGTTCCCCCTGATTCCCACTCTAACTAGGTCTAATGTCGGGTCAAACGTGTAATTAAAAAGTCAACAGAATTGTTTAAATTGCAATTTATGCATGATTAGCAATGTAGAGCACATACAACCTGTTTGATCATTGTTATAACTTAGTAATAAGTGTAAGAACATGTCTAAACATGTTCAACCCGACAATTTCCTGTAAATACCCGGTTCGGAACCGAAAGTCACATAGTTTGACTTTCACTTTGACTTTCAGTTCTGACCCGTTTAGGCATGTTTTAGAAATGCCTCAGAGCTTTAATTGGACTAGGTTACATGTTAGTATAACCCTCTGTGATTATACACCTTGGTTCATTAGTTATCCAAGTAATATGCATATTTCCGTTAATTGCTCATATGTTGACCATTACGCCCTTATTACCTTAAAACGTGATTTTTGGAAATGTAAAAGAGTGGAAACTTTAATTACTGATATATAAACTTGTATGCAAAGTTTGACATCAGTTTAAATTGTAGATTAAGAGTTATGCTCGTTAGCGTAAAATGAAAGCTTTATGTTAATAAAACGGCGTAATTAGCGTATAGCCTAGTTAAGCCTACTTTTTGATATCAAAATCATTACCCACTGATGTAATATATTATTTTGGGATTTTTAAGGATTTTTAATTAATTTTAGGCTGAGCATAACTAGTAGTCGTAGGCTTAATCCGGTAATTGTCGGTTTTGCCCTTACGGGCCATAAAACGAGTCTTACATATCTAAACGACTCCAAACCTTTTGCTACTGATTAGATATGTTAAATAAATTATTTTAAGCCTTCTGGAATGATAAAAATATCAGCCTTATGTATCGAACCCGTAAATGGCTTCTAATCGCCTTATTAAGCGTTTTTAGCGCATAGTATGTACTAAAACTATTTTTAAACATACAAAGGTGATACCTACTGATATTTAAGGCAAATTATAATATTTTAACAGTAAGCAAAGGTTGATAAACTCAGACTTCAGTTTTGAGCTTTTCGGCTTAAGTGAAATTACCAAAATACCCCTACGGGGCATAGTTTGGTTATAATTGACATATTTCACTTATATACTTTAACTTACTGATATAACTTAGCAAATTGAGTATATTTTCTGATTACATCAGGCCTGTAACTCAGGTTGACACTTAAACTCTTTTACAACCTTTAAAATGACCAAACTACCCCTACGGGGCATAGTTTGTGATTAAACTCATTTCGGGCATAATAAAAGACATCTTACTGATGTCACAACATATATGAAGCATATTAACTTAGGAAACCTGTATATGGCTCTTACGGATACCCGTTACGCTTATTACGCGTTCGGTTCGGGTTATGTAACAAGTTTACATAAATTAGCCGAAACGGGTCAAACCTTATCGGTTTTATCTCAAAATCCAGAATGTGCATGAAGGACCCATATTAAACAAGTCTCCGAACTTGTCAGGTCTAAATCACATTCTATATGGTCTCCGCTTAATCGTGCGTATGAACCGTATCATTGAAACTAACCGGTCTAAGCTTAAGCTTAATTAAAGACCCGTTAGGATTCTAATAGGTTATTATAAAACCTTCGTTCCAGATTAGGAGGACCAGTAAAAGCTACTTGCAATTTGCTTATTGTGAATTATACCTTGCTCAGGTAAATACTTTTAACTTATTTTCCCTATACGGGCTTGGGTTACGGTATATAGCATACCGCTTGATCGGGCATCAAATCCTCCACCGTTGAGTGGGTAATTGAATAAATTTGATCGGCTCGTTTAAAAAGTCTTGTTACTTAAAGCCTTTGGGGGGTTAATGACCATGTCCCGGATATCCTTGGCATCATTTTACGAAATGGCCACGACTTAAGCGCGGGGTGTAGGCGTACACCTGTCAGTGCACAAAAGAATAATGTGGTGTGTCTATTGATCTTTAACCCGGACTTGATCCGGGCTACTGAACGCACAAGGAACATGTAATTCGTTCACAAGATTATATATTTAAATAATTCTCCCAAGTTATAAAAGGTTAATTTTGCCTCTGTGCATTTTAATCAAATTATAAAAGATATTTTGTGCCACGTGCATCCAAATCAATTTTCTTAAACCATTTTCAAAATGAGTCAGTTACTTGTATTTACCAGTGTAAACTGACGTATTTTCCAAAAAGGCTAAATGCAGGTACTATACGAAATTGGCTGGATATTTCTCCTTAGCATCAATAGAAGTCTCGCAAACTTAAGATGCCTAAAAGTCTGTTGAACTATTGTTTCCATTTTATTTTCGACCCGTCTGTGGATAAACAATCGACAGTTTTGATATTTGATATTACAATATTATATTCGGTTGAATTATATCTTTTAAATTGCTTCCGCTGTGCATATTAAATATTGTGTTGTTTGACTATTACGTTGCCAACCAAGACGTCACGATACTCCCCCATCGGGCCCACCGGTGACACGTGGAAATCGGGGTGTGACACCCGGCGTTGAGTAACTCTGTTACTTGCTCGTTCATTGCTTCCGCTTTTTCTGCGCTGAGACTGCGTCTTCCTTGCGCGACGGGTTCCGCGGAAGGTCGGACGTTCAAACAGTGCTGTGCTATGTCTCGTGGTACCCCAGTCATGTCTGCTGGGCACCAGGCGAAGACGTCTTATTGTTTGACAGTAACTCCTTCAACTGTATTCGTATTGCCGGTGAAATGGCGTGCCCTAGTAAGATGGTCTGTTCTGGATACTCTTCATTGAGAACCCATTTTTCCGGTTCGTTTGATGTTGAAGGTTTGGCAACCTTTGCTGGTGGCTCATCGTCCACGTACATGACTTCCTTGCTGGAATACAGAATTGCTACTCCGGTTTCAGTTGGAAAGCCGCAAGCAGCGTGTGGTATGGAAGTAATCATGCTGAATTCTTTCTGCGATCGTCTTCCCAGCAGTACATCATGGCGTGATGTTGCTGGCATAACCATGAAATTCACTGTGACTGTACACAAATGTTCGCCATCTGAAAGAGTCACATGAAAAGCAATTTGTCCCAATGGAAAAACAGCTTCGTTGCAGAAACCAGTAAGAGGGAAATCAACTGGCTCTAAGCGTGCTTTGTCCTCTGGATCAAGTTGTTTGAAACATTGTTCATAGATTATATCCATCGAGCTTCCTGGATCTATGAACATGTAGTCAGTTCTGTAGTGGCCGAAAATTCCGGTGATAATTACTGGACGTTCCTCCTGAGGGCCCCCTGGGACAACAGGGAATATAACTTGTTGCTCTCTCCAATGATGATTATGTCTTCGTTTGTTTAGCTTTCGTGAGGGACCTCCGTGTATCATGTTTATCTGCTTTGGTTTGGCTACCTCCTTGTGACTGCTGGATTGGATGTCCCACTGATAGTTTACGGGTCACGGGTTCAGCTCGTGTAACACGTTGCGGGTCATGCTCATGGGTCATCCAGGTTATTTGTTTCAGCATGTGTTAATAGGGAATAAAGGAATAGAAAAGGTCTTGAGTTGACCGAATCTCATGCATATGAACGTTGCATGTGGTTGCTAGTTTGTTGGAGGAAAGATAACATGTGTGTTTGGGGCCTGTAACCAACGGTCACCGTCGTCAATGAAGAGGAATCGAGTTATTATCAACGTTATTGCAAGCCTGGAGCTAGTTGAACATGACACACACACAAAATAAAAAACTAATTGAACAAGAGTTTAAGGAGATAGGCAATACATCAGATTACGACTTGACGGTTGCACAACAGGCTCGAGGAAAGAAATTATTTGATTAACAAAGTTTGTGATTTTGGAAGACAATTAATTTGGTTGGTTTCGTGAGTTTTCTTGCATCTCTTCTTAGTTGTAATGATCCAAATTTCACAAGAGAGCTATATTGTGATCTTAAAATAATTGTTATTTCAGAGGAATAAAGTTATCTGAAGAGGATGATCGGATTATTTAATTTATTAATAAAAAATAGGGTGAAATGATAATAATGCCCTCACATGCAAAGCATATGAGGTGGCTTAATCAAGAAATTTATATCACTTGTGTTAAAGGTTGTACTCTATAACAAAACATGAATATAAAGGTTGGGTTTTGTAGATTTTATGTTTTTGAATTTAACTTCGTAACTTTTTATTTCAGACACAATGATTTTATGTTTTCGAATTTGACCCCTTGCCATTGCCGCGGATTGTGTGTGCACTTTTGCCATGTGGAGTGCTTTGAGTGAACCAATAATATATTTGGTTTATTATTTGATATATTTGGTCAGAATTTGTGATGTAAAAAAAAAGATATCAAAGAGATTAGATTATTTGAATGAATTTTAAATACTTACTTTCTATTACTATAGTCTATTTTTCCTACTTTTGAAGAGTTAAATGCCATTTTAGCCCATGTGGTTTGGGTCATTTTGTCAGTTTAGTCCAAAGTTTTTATTTTTTGCATCTGGGTTCAAAAAGGTTTCACCGTTGCCATTTTAGTCCACTGGGTTAACTTCATCTATTTTTTCTGTTAACGAGAAAGGCAATTCAATCATTTTATATGACTGAATTGTTCTTCTAATTAACAGAATTGCATATACAATTACCAAATTGCCCTTCTCGTTAACAGAAAAAATGGATGAAGTTAACCAGTGGACTAAAATGGCAACGGTAAAACTTTTTTGGACCCACATGTGAAAAATAAAACATTTAGACTAAATTGTCAAAATGATCCAAACCACAAGAACTAAAATGTCATATAACTCTACTTTTGAATTAATTGAACAACATTTTCATTTCGTTATATATTATTTTAATACTATAAATAAGCAACATTATGCTGCTTTATGGAGTTGTACTCCAAGCATGAGGTATATTTAAAAAAAAATTGATTTTCCACTTTAAACCTAAAGGTTTTCATTTTTTACATTTTAACCCTTTTGATTTTTTCACGTTTAACCCAAAGCTTTTTATCTTTTTCAATTTAACCTTTACAATTTTTCTATTTTCAACATTGGTCCTCCATACTTTTCACCTTTTTCAAGTTTTTTGTTTTACGTTTCGTTCTAAATTTTGCGACTTAACACGCCGCAATACGTGTGTGTGGTTCAACGTTTTTCGTCTATTTTTTCCCGTTTGACAGACCCATCGCAACGCGTCTATTTTTCCATGTTTGACAGGTTCGTTTCAACGCGGCGGTCCTAGATCGACTTCGTTATTCTTTTTTATGTTTTACGTTTCGGTTTAATTTCTTTGCATTAACACATCGCAACAGGCGTGCACGGTTCAACAATTTTACTTCTGCTTTTAGTTCAGTGTTGTTTTTTCCTTTTTTATTTATTTTGTTTTTACGAGATTTTCTGTTGCTGGTGGTCGAGGGTGGTGGTGTGGCATTGGTGCTATTTGGCACGGTTTTACGCCCCCGTCGCGATGCGGAGGGTCTTAATTCTAGTTATTAATTAATTATTAAGTGTACATGTAGTGTTAACTTTTAAGTCTGGCTAGATCAGCTGCAGCCACAACTAGAATCCTCTATCTGAAACTACTCATACTTCATGCCGTTGCCTTTTATAATGTTAAACGG
Source organism: Helianthus tuberosus (assembly GCA_030545235.1). Lineage (NCBI taxonomy): Eukaryota > Viridiplantae > Streptophyta > Magnoliopsida > Asterales > Asteraceae > Helianthus > Helianthus tuberosus. The sequence continues at coordinate 52,753,115 of CM060351.1, forward strand.
GTCACTGAAATCTAAAACCAAAACAAACTCAGCTTTGTAAATTATGAGCAACGTGTTAGACTGCATTCACAAAATTGGATTATATAGGTACCCTGATTACATTCGTAATCTTTATAGCTGTTTTTTTAAGAGTAAATTGCCATTTTGGTCCCTGTGATTATATAGGCACACTGATTACAACCGTATTTCGTTGGTTCATCACAGATTCCAGTTTAAAGTCTTTCGATTCCAGTTTTTCTATTAGTTTGCACTTTCACAGATTCCAGTTAAATAGGTAAAAAAAGAAAAGTATAAATTAGGTAAAAATTAAAGGGATATAGAAAAGTACCCAAATGGGTAAATATTTTTTAAAGTACCCAAATAGGTAATACTTTTTGTATCTATACTAGTTTGGGAACAAACTCCACTTTTGTTATTTTAGTCCAAATCTCAAACCCAAATAGGTAATACTTTTTGTATCTATACTAGTTTGGGAACAAACTCCACTTTTGTTATTTTAGTCCAAATCTCAAATTTTTTAAATCTGGGTCCCTTTGGTTTCACTTTTATTGTCATTTTAGTCCAAAATCCAAAAACCCTTTATTTTAACTGTTGAAAGCTGATTGTTTTGTCCTTTTGTTCAGGGGCATTTTGGTCATTTTAATTTTATTATAACATATTAATATCTAAAACACATGGCAGACCATCATCTGCTTCAAAGTTCAAACCCAAACCCTCCCAAACCACAAACCCTACCTTTCACAAACCGGATCTACCCCGCCACCACCACTACCACCACCGGCCACCCAACCACCGGCGTCATCATCTTCATCATCGGCATCATCCTCATCACCGGTAGGGGTGTAAACGAGCCGGGCCGAGCCCGAGCTCGACCAGGCTTGAGCTCAGCTCGTTAGGTTTTCATGAAGCTCAAGCTCGGCTCGGTTCGAGCCTACTTCTTTGAGCTCGAGCTCGGCTTGCGAGTAAAACCGAAAGCTCGAGCTCGGCGCGAACTATTTTGAGAACAACCTAAAACGAGCTAAAAGCTCGGCTCGAGCTCACTTCAACATCGCTTAAATGAGACAAAGCTCGGCTCTAACTCGGCTCATCAATGTTATCATCATTATTAATATATTATATATAAAAAAATTAAAATTTTGTATGGGCTCGTTTAGGCTCGCGAGCTCGAGCTCGAGCTTGATAACAAAACGAGCTCTATTTCAGGCTCGAGCTCGGGCTCGTTAAGGCTCGGCTCGTTCGAGCTTTTAACCGAGCCGATCACGAGTAGCTCTCGAGTCTCTGAGCTTGTTTACACCCCTAATCACCGGTGTCATCATCTTCATCATGTGGCTCGTTCTCCGTCTTCATCATCGGCATCATCCTCATCACCGGCGTCATCATCTTCATCATGTGGCTCGTTCTCCGTCCCCAAATCCCCCAATTTCGTTTCGAAACCCTAACCCTAACTAACTTCAGCGTTTCTTCACAAATTCCCCAAATCAAACAAGGATGGCTCACCTGTCTCGTTCCCACACGTACACCCCCACGTTTCTTTACAAATTCCGATTCAGACTATTCCAGTGGCAGCAGACACCTCTTTCACCTCTTATACTCTCGGTCAGCTTATAACCATTATTCATTGTCTTGAACTCTATACGATTTCTGAATCATAGTGTGTTTTTGTGTGTGTTTATCATTGATTTTGGTTAGATATTAATGTGTGTTAACTGTTTTGTATATACATGAGATTTGAGAGTTGTATGGTTGGTAATTGATTTTTGGGATCTTGATATATGTGTGAAGAAGATGATGGTCTGTTAGATGATGGTCTCATTTTGTTTAATTTAGTAAATATGTTATATTAAAATCAAATGACCAAATTACCCCTAAACAAAAGGACAAACAATCAACTTTCAACAGTCAAAGTAGGAGGTTTTTGGATTTTGGATTAAAATGGCAATAAAAGTGAAACCACAGGGATCCAGATTTAAAAAAATTGAGATTTGTACTAAAATGATAAAAGTACCCAAACCACAGAGAACAAAATGACAGTTTACTTTTTTTTAATTATAGTTATTATAAAGCTGGAGCTTATATATTTGAATAATATAATTATTCAATTTGATAAATATAATTAAATTAATATTTCAAAATAAAAGAATTGTGTTATGCTTTTTGAATCGTAATTTACCCACCAAATATATTTATTTTGAAATGAATAATTATTTTAGACCACATATTAGTTTAGTGTAGTGATCTACTTTTTTATAATAAACTTTCATTATAAAAAAAACTCAAAATAAATAAATATTTGTCGGTAAAAATGTATGGCACACCGAGTTGCCATTAACAACATAAAACCGTTATAGTAGTTGTAGTATACTAGTTAATGCCCAATAATGAGCGAGCGTTAGGCAGCTCATTGACACGAAAAACAATTAAATCGAGTCAACCAATTAAAACAAAACATTTTTATAGTTCTGATTAAAAAAAAAAAACTAAAACAATGGCAATATTGTAATTTTTAACTAAGCGAAAGTTGTAATTTTTTACTGGGGTAAAATCGTAATTTGCTAAAAGCTTAAGTGATGGCAGTACGGTAAATTTGAACCACAGGAAAAATTGTAAATTTTCACAGGGGCAAATTCGTATTTTTTTAACTTGGGGTAACAACATAATATAATTTTGAACTAAGGGCACAATCGTTATTTTAAGCCGGAGGAAAAACCACAATTTTATTTTGACCCGAGGTCAAAATCGTAATTTTGAGTTGGGGGCAAAAACATAATTTTATTTTGAATTGGGGAGAAAACGTAATTTTGAACTGAGTGCGAAATCATAATTTTTTAACCGGGGAAAAATCACATTTTTGAACAGAGGGCAAAATCGTAATTTATAGCTGGGGGAAAACATAATTTTATTTTGAATTGGGGGCAAAAAGGTAATTCTGAGCTGAGGGCAAAACCATAATTTTATTTTGAATCAAGGGAAAAATCGTAATTTTGAGCAAAGGATGAAAGCGTAATTTTATTTTGAGCTGGGTGCAAAACCGTAATTTTAAAATGGGTATAAAATAATAAACTGGTTGGTCCAATGGGGGGAGTGCCAGACAAAATCGTAATTTTGAATTGAGGACAAAATCGTAATTTTGAGATGGGGGCAAAAGCGTAATTTTTTTTTGAGTTGGGGGCAAAACGGTAATTTTAAATAGGGGCGAAAACGTAATTTTAAAATGAATATAAAATAGTAAACTGGTTGGTCGAATGAGGGAGTGCCAGGCAGCTGCCTGGCACTATTCCCCCATTTGGTAAATGTAGGTATAGTAAATATGGCGGAAAAATTAAATAAACATACTTTTGTAAATATAAAAATTACATTGCGACCCTAGTCATAAAAGTCTAGTTCTGTCACCTTATATATAAACCTCTATATTTACTTTTAACTTGGTGTTTAAATTTCAAACAATCAAACTCGAATTAAATATTATATACCAATCGATTTACAGGGGTCTGGCCAAATTCTTTTACCTCGCCCAAGACCTAAATTGTTTTTAACATTTTCAAAGACAGGAATGGCGTGATACATGAGTTTTAATCCAAGAAGCTCACGGGCCATTATGGATCGATTAAATTGGATCAAATATGGATGAACATGAGTGTGCACATGTATGTGCTCTTGAGTGTGAAGCCACTTGACCAAGTTAAGGTCAGAAAACAGGATAAGAGGATAAGGGTCAGGGGTGAACCAATAATGCCTGTAACCCATTTTTTACGGATCATGTTTGTGACTTTCTTTCTCTTCATTCAATCTCTATATAAGAGATTCATTTGTATTGTAATCTTTGTACCTAACCAAGAAATATAAACTCCTAGTTACCCGTGGACGTAGGTCAGTTTAGACCAAACCACGTAAATCCTTGTGTTCTTGATTGTGGCAGATTGTAAGAGCAGAGAGTGTGTGTGGTCCGAGTTCGTGTGTGAAAGCGTTCGATCCTAACAACTGGTATCAGAGCTCAGGGCTCTTGATCAACTCACACGAACAGAGAATGAGGTGTACAGGAAAGAGAAGATACTGACCTGTGAAACCGGAACTAGGGTTTCGGTCAGAAGCCAACGCCATCAGAATCGCGGCCACCGCCATCAGAGTCGCGGCCACCGCCATCAGAATCGCCCCCACCGCTATCAGAACCGCCTCCACCGCCATCAGAAGCCATCGCCACCAGAACCGCCTTTGCCTCCGTTTTCTTCACCCTCGCGACTAGGGTTTGCTGATCCAGTAGCCGCCGTTACTTAGGGTTTTCGATCCTTGCCTTTTCTGGGTTTTGATTGCGTCCAGAAGAGAATAGAAGAAGGAGAGCAGAGTTTTTTTGTTTTGTTATGTGGGGAAGAAGAAGCACAGTACGTGCTTTATTTCTTTTTTGGTGGAAAATTGAAGTTTCTCAATTTGACCAAGAAGGCCCCTCAACTTTAAACAAAGAAGAAAATTGGGTTTAGTTCTTTTTTATTTAATCCTTTGGCAGTAGTAGCCAAACTTTTATTTGTCAAAGAACTAAGTTTTTTTGGGGGCATTAGGCAGAAGGTTTATAATTTCAAGATCAATTTTTTGACCGGTTAAACCAGCAATTTTTTAGTATATCGTTTCGTTGAAGATCAAAGAAACAGAACCATAGACCAGTGCTTGTTTCGGTTGTTTCAGTTTGATTTTCAGTTTATTTTTCAATTTCAGTTTCGTTTAGTCGTGTTTGAGTTATCATGGCAGAAGACGGGAAGGAGCAAATCGACAAGTTTAACGGTACAGATTTTAGCTGGTGGAAAATGCAGATTGAGGCATTATTGGTTCAAAAAGATCTTGATATTGTGTTATCAGGAGTTAGACAAGAAAGGGTGGAACCAGCAAATTGGGAATCAAAAGACATGAAAGCCAGGGCAGTTATTACATTGGTGTTATCAAAGACTGTGGCATTCAACATCAAGAAGGAAACCACAACTAGTGGCATGATGTTAGCCCTATCTAACATGTACGAGAAGCCTTCGGCAACTAATGAGGTCTTTCTGATTCGAGAGCTGGTGAATACTAAGATGAGGGAAGACAGTTCAGTCACAGAGCACATCAACAAGTTGAATTCGATTTTGGCCAGATTTGTGTCAGTGGACATCAAATTCGAAGATGAAGTTCAAGCTTTGTTACTGTTATCTTCTTTGCCAGACAGTTGGTCCGGAACTGTTACAGCGATTTCCAGTTCATCAGGTACCAGCGGATTTACTTTTGAAGGGATTCGTGATATTATTCTGAGCGAGGACGTGAGAAGGAGAAGTTCGAGTGGATCATCGAGTGAATTACTGAATGTTGGCAGAGGAAGGAAGAATAACAGAGATAGTCGGAGCAGGAACAGAAAGAAGTGTCAGTCTAGGGCTCGAGGTGATGTAACCTGTTGGAACTGCAAAGAGGTAGGACATTTAGGAATCAATGTCCAAATGAGAAGAAAGAAGTTAACGCTGCAGTAGACCACTCAGATGATGATGTTTTGATCTGTAGTGTGGAGAGCAGTGTGGATTCCTGGGTTATGGATTCGGGTGCTTCATTTCACGCTACCCACAGCAGTGAAGTATTGCGAAATCTGAAAGAAGGTGATTTTGGTAAGGTAAGACTGGCGAACGATGAGGTTCTTGATGTGATGAGCATGGGTGACATAGATCTGAAGACTCCATTCGGTTCATGGACTTTGAAGGATGTCCGGGTAATTCCAAGTCTGAAGAAACAGTTGATTTTTGTTGGGCAGTTGGATGAACAGGGGAACGAGGTTAAGTTTAGGAACGGGCAGTGGAAGGTTCTAAAGGGAAATCTAGTCGTAGCTCGAGGAAAGAAACGGGGTTCGCTGTATATGGTCAGTTTACTGTCTGAGGGAGTAACTGTCCCAGTTCAGAAGAAGATCAAGATCCGGTTCACAGAATCTCGTGGGCAGAAGAAGGTTTGCTTTTGCAGATGGCAAACCCAGAGTCACAGGTCAGATTTAGGATGAACGTGCTAGAAAAGGTTCAGTAAAACCAGTCAGGGGCATTCGTGGCAGTGGGAGCACGGGACGTGCTTCAGTCAAAGTTACCAGATGACAGTGGGTTAAGAGAACCGGTATTCCAGCTGTCAAAGTCTCTCCAGTTGATAATCTGCTTTATTCGGAAAGTGTTTGTTCTCAGGATGTTCCAGGATGGGACAGTTCATGTCAGTGGGAGCCGATAGGAACAGAGAATGGGTCAGGGGCAGACTTAGCCATGACTGATGTGTTGGAGCTAATGGAAGCTTCAACGGGCCTTCAGGATAATTGAAGAAAAGGCCGGGTAACTAGGAAGGAGCTAAGATCAAAAGTTTTTACAGAAATACAGATGCACAGATGAAGATTATTCCGTGGCTTCAAGTGGGAGATTGTTGAGTATGAAGCTACTTGACCAAGTTGAGGTCAGAAAACATGATAAGAGGATAAGGGGATAAGGGGTAGGGGTGAACCAATAATGCCTGTAACCCATTTTTTACGGATCATGTTTGTGACTTTCTTTCTCTTCATTCAATCTCTATATAAGAGATTCATTTGTATTGTAATCTTTGTACCTCACCAAGAAATATAAACTCCTAGTTACCCGTGGACGTAGGTCAGTTTAGACTGAACCACGTAAATCCTTGTATTCTTGATTGTGGCAGATTGTGAGAGCAGAGAGTGTGTATGGTCCAAGTTCGTGTGTGAAAGCGTTCGATCCTAACATGTGCAGTGACTCGGTGAAACTGGGGAGAGAAAAGTCAAAATACACACGAGCCCTATGTTTCTCCACACTTAATATTCTCTTAGGCCGAAGGGTGTTGGGGCGTCACCCAGGCCACATCATCATCTATAGCGCCCCAAGGCGCTATACATCCACACCGCGAGAGTTAAGAGGGGGCGCTATACAAGGGGCTCCATCATGTTAACGAGCTTTTGTGGCGAAGAACGAGGAGGGATTGGTCAAGATAAGGGGCGCTATAGGCATTATGGGGCTTTATCCACACCCTTCAAGTTAAAGGAGGGAACTTTAAAGCCCTTATGTGAGGTGGCGGTGATAAAGCCCCTACCATACCCTCCGGTCTTACAATTGACGCTTAAATAACCATTTTAACGAACTAAACGTGTATACCAAATTCTAAACGTAGGGTCTCTTCTGCCAATTTTGACTTTCACAGTTTGACTTAAATTTATTTGAATTTCTTTGATTAAATTGATATCCAACAGAAGTACATAATTAATAACGACTTGATCAGATATATCACTTGGTATATAATATCAACTATCAAGCTACTAAAACATTGTAACAATTATACGAATATCATTTCTAAATCAACAGAGGACTGAATTAACCTCCTTACACACTACAAACAAAATCTTAGAACATGCCTATACAACCCAAGAACTTCATTACAACATAGAAACAAACTAAGGTTTTGGAAACCCTTTATATCGATCAACATGACAAATAACAGATGCAAATTTAGAGCTCTTCGATAAACTTCTGGATTAATTCTTGCGTAACAAGAACAAGAGTAAGCCAATAAAATTTAATAAATCAGACTAGGAACAAAAAGAAAAAACTCTCAAGAACCCTTAAAAATACAGGGGTACTCATGCCTATAATCCTTCAACAAACCTCAAGGTTGTTACACTCTTCTAACTTCTCTCAATTGCAAGTGATAAGAACCAACAAAAAAATATAGTAACGGGAGAAAACGAGAGAGAGTGTAAAGCATCAATGAGAAACAAAGACGACTCCTCGTTTTTACCTTCAAATACTTGAACGTATTATATATGAACTCTACAATGGCAGTTTTAGTCCTCAAGCTTTCCATCATCTTCACTGCAACACTTCTAGATTGTATCAGTTGGGAGAAAGCTTTAAATCTGACCATCTTTCCTGATAAAAATAGAGAAAAGTAATATGTTAGTATCATCCATGAATATTATATAATAGTGTATCAACAATTTTAATATAATGAAATATACTTTTAGTACATAGGATTTGTTTGTGGTTTAGGTAGTATTCCCCTGTTGTTGATTGAAAGCCAGAGAAATCACCACCAATGATGTGATTCCATGACTTGTAATAACTCAATGCTTCTTCTTTCATTCTTCCATCATCATAAACAATGCCTACCCCACACTCCTTAATACTAGCAACTCGATAACACGTGCGCATTTTTAAGGAAATAGTAAGTTGGTCACCATCTTCCATCTCATTCTTCCCAAACATCCAATGGCTTACAAATATTAGACTCTCATCAGCTACATGGAATTGGGAAAGATAATGATTGTATGACCAGGTATGCTTCTTTGTTAGATTTCTAATTATTATCCTTGGTACCACATAATTATCTCTGTCTGATAAGTTCACCAGTCCATAGCAGATATTCAATCCTCTAAGTTTGTTAGGAGATGATGGGATGGTAAATGATAGTGATGATCCATTGCTTCTACAATTAATCCAGTTCGGCATCTCTTTCCCCGCATAAATTGTGCTAAATATTCCAAATCCATAATACATCTGTCACATAAAACCTTAATTGGTTAGCACAAAACATGTATACGTATTCAGTTCACATATGGACAGATAGTTAATCGGAAGAAACCTGGATTCTTAATCTCGTTTTTTTTAATCTGTCTATAAACGTCAAGTGTTGATATTTTATCAATTCAAAATTAGCCCAGCCCAAACTACATAACACCTCATCTTCGACATGTGCCAATGGTTGGACTTTAATAACGCCTTCAATTGCTAAAGAGCCAAGTTTTGATGTACACACATTAAAATCGAGTGGGGACATGTCTGGATTGAATTTCACTTCCCGTATCCTATCCACTTCATCACATTCCAATTGTCTTAGTGAACTTGGAGGATAATCGACTGTCTCCAGCATCTTACAGTAGTTCATACTAAGCATCTTCAGCCTAGGAAGGGTTCTCACACAACTGGGCATTGACACAATTGGATTTTTATCTAAACGTAATTCCTCTAACACAGCTAGAGAACTGAAGTCCATGGGAAAGGATTTGTTTGACAAGTTCCTATTTATAAGAGACAATTTTACCAATGATCTGGGTAAGGAACTCAAAAAGGACCCCAAATCAGTTGGTATAGTCTCCACAACGGCCGAGGAAGAGGTTTGTGAGCTTATGCCAAAGTTACTTGCTTCAATCGTTTGTAATGAATCCATATCCCTTGTCTCAATGGGGAAAACAGAAAGATCACAACCATTTGATAAAATTGTTTTGACCTTCTTTAGCATGCCTATAGTTCTTGGGAGCTTTTTAAGCTTCTTGCATTTACTCAGATCGATGAAGACCAGTTCAACACAATGTTCAATGGATTCACAGACCTGAATTAAATTTGTGCAGTTTGAGATTATCAGCCTCTCTAGTACTGGGAGTTCAAAAAAGCCACCAAGGCTACGTAGTTGTTCACAGAAACTCAGATCAAGAATCTTCAGTGATGCAAGCAATCGTTTGTCACTTGAGCTTGATCTAGTCAACCCCTGAAGTGAAGATGAGTTTAAATGGATAGTTAGTGAATTTCATTAACACAACACAAAATATCAATAAATATTGAAGTAGGTTTATCAAAATCTGTTAATTACCTTTAGACTATTCACAAATCCACGAGAGTAATTATGAGACATGTCAAATGAGTGGATACTGCTATGTGACATGTCAAGAACAACCAGATTCTCCATTGGTAATTCTGAAGGTACAGACTTGAAATGGAAACCATGCATACACAACCATCTTAGTTCTTTTGAAATATTCTTAAAAGACCCGTTGATTTTCACATAATTGAGTTGTAGAAGTTTCAGATTATCCATCTTATTCAATGCATCTGTTTTCACCTGTAATGGCTCACTTAACTGTTCTTTCTCAAGCATTCTCATGTCAAGAGCAAGGCCAAGAACATTTTCAGTGCCCTGAGAACAAGGAAATGTAACAAAATAAAGTTTAGTTTACACTTACATAAACAAAGAAAGTATTTGAAACATGCATAACTACTAAAACATATACATGGCCTCTTACTTTTTTACGTTTCAGCACTTAGAATGACACCTCATGACACCATAATCGACTACGCTCCCATGGCTTGTCAGGTGATTCTTCGCGTACTAAATCTCTTCCCATATCTTGAACCAGCTGATGCATCACCAACTGGTTGTTCTTAATACTAAGAAGGCATCTTTCAATGAGATTCGTGACCCCGGATCTTGTGTTTATATCACATGCATTCAATATTGTTTCAGTCACATCTCTATCTACTCCTACAAAAAAACAGGCGATATGCTTGAACAAGTCCTTATCATTTTCGAATGGCAATGAGTCAAAACTCCTCTTCAATGCATTTTTAATATGGGAATGAGGTTCTTTCTTCAGCCCTTTTATGCACTCTTCCCAATATGCTACATCTCTTTTATGCAAAGACCTACCCAAAACTACAAGAGCCAACGGATGTCCATCACAGTATTTCACAAGCTTTTCTGAAACCTCTTCATAACCCTTTGTGGGCTTTTGGCTCTTGAATGCATTGAGACATAAAAGCTCTAGTGATTCAGACTCATATAAGCCATTAAGTAAGACTTTCTTGTGATTAGGTTGCACATGTGAATTGAATAATGCACACCTTTCTGTTAAAGATGCATCCTTGGTTGTAATTATAATTTTACTTCCCGGATGTAAAACTTTAGTTCCAATTAAAGAATCCAACTGGTGAAGACTATCAATATCATCAAGCACTATAAACACCCTTTTACGTGCCAATGCATTCTCAATCTTAGAGGCGTATACAGAGACATCGTTAACTTGTAATGGACTCGTTACTGAAAAGTCTCTGAGAAGTTGCTTTTGTAATTTAAGCAATCCGTTAAAGCGTTCATTACATCTTGCACTGATACCTTCAATAAAGCTGCTTTTGTGGAATTTACTAGAGTGTAGTTGGAAGACATATTTGGCTAAAGATGTCTTTCCAATCCCACCAACACCTACAACTGTGAGAATATCGGCAGTATGACTGGAGCCATCTGTGAGCCATGAACTAATGTGGTTAATGTAATGGTACCTCCCGGTAAGAAGTGGTAGAGTATTACCTAAGGCTACACCTAATCGACGATGGATTTCGGTAACAACTTGTTCAATAAGCTCTGTCTCTTTCCTGAAAATTGATTTCAAAGAGAAAAATAAAATATGATTGTGAAAACTAAAATCTAAAGATACAAAAATTCAAAGATCCAAACCAAATATTTAGCTAATTGATTTCAGCCTATATATATATAGCTATGTTGTCAAAGACGCAAGGTGCAGGCGAGGCGCATCGGCCTCGCCCGGAGCCTAGGAGCAAGGCGCAAAAAAAGCGTGGGCTTTTTTAAGAAAAGCGCACATAGAGAAAAAAATATAAAAAATATGTTATGCTTTGAAAAACTATAAAAAATATGTTTCTGAGCTGGAATTTGGCCCGCGTGAGGCAGTTTTTGCACGCACTCGGTTTCATTTTTTCCTTTTTTTTTCAGTTTTCCTGCTTATCCTGCGCCTCAGCCCCGTTTTTGCGCCTAGGCGCGCGCCTTTTTGCGCCTCAGCAGTGTTTTTTTCAAAAAAACCCATTTTTGCGCCTAGGCTACCACCAGGCGCTATAGGTGCGCCTCGCTGCGCCCGGGCGCCTAGGCGCGCGCTTTTGACAACATAGATATATAGGGGAAGGTTCATTGGGGAACACTAAAAAAGTGGGGAACAGCGGGGAACCGACTCAAAAGAACCCCGATTGGACTCATTCCAGAGGCGTTGGAACCGGCTCGTCGAACACTAACTAAGATCTCTTAACCCTAAACCCTAAACCCTAACTCCTAAACCCTAAAGCTAAAAAATAAGGCTAAAACCTAAGCTAAACCGTAAAATCTAAACTATAAACCCTAAAAGCTAAACCCTAAAGGCTAAACCTAAAGCTAAACCCTAAAGCCAAAGCCTAAACCCTAAGGCTAAACCCTAAAAGCCAAACCCTAATATATTTAGGGTTTAGGGGTTATGATTTAGGGTTTATCGACGAGCCGGTTCCAACGCCGCTGGTATGAGTCCAATCGGAGTTCGTTTAGTCGGTTCCCCACTTTTTTAGTGTTACCCAATGAACCTCACACTCTATATATATATATATATATATATATATATAGGGGATCGCTAGAATGAGAACCACTAAGAGTTATGAGAACCACGAGAACCGCGCCCCGCGGGTGGCCGTCGGCGACGAAATTTTTTTTACACCTAGATCCGTATATTTTAGTGGGGGGTTTAAATTTTCGGTTCAAACGGCGCGCCCGAGGGGGTAGTTTTTTACGCCCAAAGTTTGGGTTTTTTTAATTTTTCTTTTTTTTTTACCAAACTTTGGGCGTAAAAAACTACCCCCTCGGGCGCGCCGTTTGAACCGAAAATTTAAACCTCCCACTAAAATATACGGATCTAGGTGTAAAAAAAATTTCGTCGCCGACGGCCACCCGCGGGGCGCGGTTCTCGTGGTTCTCATAACTCGTGGTGGTTCTCATTCTAGCGGCTCCCTATATATATATATATATCAATTTCATGAGTAAAAGTGATTACCTGCCCTTTGCATCATTTCCCTTTAAATCAGCAACTTGTTTGAGTGCCGTATTCCATAACTCCATCTTTTGAGCCAATTCACTTTTTTTATCTGCACGTGTTTCTGTCTCCATCCTCTGTTTATGTTTTGCCATTGCATCCCCGAAGCTGCTTTGTTGCTTCCTGACATGGGTGGGCTCAACATGATAGAAGATGGGGATAACGATTTGGTTAAAGCCCCTCTGTTGCTCAAGGATTAATACCAGTTCATCCAGACACCAGGTGGAAGAAGCGTAATTCTCGGACAAGACAATAATAGAAGCCCTAGATGACTTGATCGCACTCTCCAACTCTGGTTTCAGTTGTTCTCCGGTTGCAATTTCTTCATCATCCAAAAAGGTTGTGAGATTAGCATCCAAGAGAGCTTCGTAAAGGTGGTTGGTGAAACCAAGACGTGTGTCAAGACCTCGAAAACTTAAAAACACGTCGTATTGATAAGCATTACTTGTTGTTGATGAAATTTCTGAGAGGAGAACCATCACGAATTATTGGAGGTTACGAGTGATCAAAAATAAAAAGGAGGAGATTCATTATATGATAATACGAAGAGGAATGGATAGGTTTACCGAGCAACGGAAAACCAAGTCAACTGCAATTTCGTGGAACCTACCTACCTTCTACGTTTAGCGGACCAAGTCGATTGCTTCAAACATTGGAAATCAAACAACGTGTTGTTATGAACCATATTAGTCTATCACGGGCCCATCTTGGCAGCCCATTAAAGGAGCCCATCAATGCATGAGAGATTGGGAGAATAGGTCATGAAAAGATTGTTTAAGCTAATTGAGTATTCTGCTTCCCATCTTCTGTTGTCTTCTGTAATCCCATCTCCTTCTTGTGTTTAGGGGTATGTTTGGCAAAAGTAGCTGGTGGGAAGTTGGTGACTGTAGCTTTTTAGATATTTGACAGAGTAGCTGTAGCTTTTAATAAAATGTATAAAATGATCTAAATAGACATAACTAAAAAAACATAACTAAAAAATTCATTATTATCTTTAGATGTTAAAATAGTCATTTTTTTCTAAAAGCTTGTAGCTCCTTCTAAACGCTACTAGTAGGAGCGTTCAACCAAAAGTTTCAAGCTCCTAACCTAAAAGTTTCAAGCTCCTTCAACCAAACAAGACTTTTTATTGAGTAGGAGTTTTTTCTTAAAAGCTTAAAGCTAGAAGCTCCATGCCAAACATACCCTAGTTGTAATTCTATGATTTAATCAGTTAATCAATTCGAAATCTAGCTTATTACTTTTAATTTGATTAGTTCTCTCAATCCACTTCAACGGTGGATCTAGAAAAAATATTCAGGGTATCTCATAAACCTTTTACTTAGACCGATTCCCGAGAATTCGAGGGACCCAAAACAGGGTTGTGTAGCTAGTCTTGTATGACCCAAAACAGGGTTGAACAACAGAACCCTTATCTCGGCTCAAGTGACCCGACCGAACAGGAATCACCCTAGCCCGACCGGTTCATGGTTCGAGTCGGTAGTTCATGTTCAAACCCGAGATCAATATCTCTCGGATAGAATTCAGATCTGGAACTAATACATCACTAGGAATGAGTAGAAGATCAGAACAAGCTCCGATTCTATCGGTTTTGAGTGCATTGAGTGTAAAAGAGTTGAAAGAAAGTTAGAAAACCATCTTTCAATCCTTTTCACCATGAATATGTTCAGATCTATGCAAGATTTTTGTTTATTCATGTGGAAATCGTCCAGATCTAAGTTGTTCTTGGTGGATTGAAGCCAAAACATGAAGTTCATAAGAACACCATGATGACATCACCCTAGAACACCTCAAATCCACTGATTTCACGGTTAAAAGTTAAGATTCGAAAGATAGAAAGGTGTAGGAGTGCGTGTAGATTAAGAAGGTACAAGATTTAGGTTGAAAACTTACAAGAATCGAGAGAAATGTGGGCTGGAGCGAGCTGGGTCGAGTGAGAGCTGTCACATCAAGTGATGTGACATATGAAGGGTATTTATAGGGTTTCCTAAAAAGGAAAGTGGGGAGAAAGGCTGGTCGATCGGGTGGTAGTCTGATCGGGTGGCAACCCGATCGGATGGCAATCCGATCGGATGGCCACTCGGTCGGTTGGCCACTCGATCCATGAGTCCGGCGCGATGAATTTTGTCGTTTCGATTCGAGTGTTGAGTGTTGCGATGCGATTTGAGCGAGCGATGCGATAGAATTTCCCATCAAATTACTTTTAATCCCAACTACTACATCTAACATACAACCACTAAAATTAACTTGAGTTTAGCGTTTTCGATTCGGTTGCGATGCGATAGATTGCGGTTTCGATTAACACCTCAACATAAACATAACATGCACAAGTAACACATAAATAGCAAACACACGTAAAGCAATATCCAGAACACATAATTCGAGTTGCGAATGCGATTGCGATAAGCGATAAATTGATTAAACATGCGATTAAACCTCGATTATTAACAAGTACTCCACACAATACAACTAACACGATAACATAAATAGATTATCTACAAGTCAAATAAGTCAAAACAGGAGTTGACCAAGGAGTGACAGATCGCAATTAGCAATCTTTTCTTCCTTTGACTTTAATCTTGACTTTGACTTTGACTTTTGAAACACGGGGTGTTACACTTGGTATAGAGTTTGTTCATATTTGCTTTTATGTGTATATGATATCGTTAATAAATTAGACATTTCCTTTGTATAAATAAATGAAAATTGGTGTTTTTATATTAAATACTTACTAGGTGATGCCCCGTCCGCGTTGCGGGACGATAGCCGAATAATTCTCAACCAATTAAAAAAACAGTACTATAGTTTTGCTAGAAAGAAAAACTAAAAAGAGTGTTAGGCAGCTCTTTGACACGATTTTTAGCTGGGGGCAAAGTCATATTTTTTATTTTTACTTGAGGGAAAAATTTAAAATTTTTTTCCCAAGGGTAAAATCCTAATTTTTAGCTAGGGAAAACCATATTTTTATTTTGCACTGGCGGCAAAAACGTAATTTTCAATTGAGGGTGATATCGTAATTTTGAACCGAGGGGAAACTCGTAAATTTTAGCTGGGGGCAAATACGTAATTTTAAACTGTGGGCAAAACCGTAATTTTAAAGTTGCTATAAAATAATAAACTGGTGTAAAATCGTAACTTTGAGCCGAGGGGAAAAACAAAATTTTATTTTGAACTGGGGCGAAAACGTAATTTTGGCTGAGGGTAAAAGCATTTTTTTTACCGAGGGCGAAATCGTATTTTTTAGCTAGGGGCAAAAGGGTAAATGTATTTTGAAGTTGAGGCAAAATCGAATTTTTTAACTGGGGGGAAAAGTAATTTTAAAGTGGATATAAAATAATAAACTGGTTTGTCCAATAGGTATTGCTCGCCGTCCATTTGAACCAATGGTAGATAAAAACGTAATTTTAAAGCGTGAATAAAAAAATAAACTGGTTGGTCCAATAGGGGAGGGGCGGCCGCCCATTTGAACCAATGGCAGGGTTATACTATTCCCTGCCATGTGGTTTGTATACGTTGAAAATAGGATAAGGCTATTTTTTTCTTTGTTATTGTTCAAAACGTTGGAGAATTAATATATAGGCAAAAGGGTAAATGTATTTTGAAGTTGAGGCAAAACCGTATTTTTTAACTGGGGGTAAAAAAGTAATTTTAAAGTGGATATAAAATAATAAACTGGTTGGTCCAATAGGTGTTGCTCGCCGCCCATTTGAACCGATGGTAGAGAAACACTATTCCAGGGCAAAAAATTAATTTTAAAGTGTGAATAAAATAATAAACTGGTTGGTCCAATAGGGGAGGGGTGGCCGCCCATTTGAACCAATAGCAGGGTGATACTATTCCCTGTCATGTGGATAATGCTATTTTTTTTTTCAATTTCAACGTTACTGTTCGAAACGTTGAAGTATTAATATATATAGGAGAATATGAATTAGTAGTTACATTAGTAGCTGTTAATGTAAAATAGATTAAAGGATGTATAATAAGAATAAGAAAAATAAATAATTGATTATAAATTTAATAATCAAGACAGATATAAGATAATTATAGGGTCAATTAGCTAGTGGCTTTAATTTTATTTGGAATATAGCTTGAGAAAAGCTATATAAGTCTCGAGTCGAGCTCGAGCCTAGTTTGTTCGTAAAAATCTTGTCAAATTGAGCTCACTCGTTAACTTGCTCTTTTAAGTGGACCTATTTAAATCAAGCCCACTATCCTAAAATCCATGCCACTTAATCCAATCCAATTTATTTTCCTTCTATACTCGAGTTTGATTGTTTTAGTCGTATCTCTCATGCCACTAATTCCTTCACCGAATGGCAGAACTAGCCCATTAAATTAAAG
This sequence comes from Helianthus tuberosus, assembly GCA_030545235.1. Lineage (NCBI taxonomy): Eukaryota > Viridiplantae > Streptophyta > Magnoliopsida > Asterales > Asteraceae > Helianthus > Helianthus tuberosus. The sequence continues at coordinate 52,770,105 of CM060351.1, forward strand.
GTATTCCAAAAAAAATTTACTGTGCAATCACACAATAGTAAAAAAAAAATGAAAATAAAAAATAAAGTAAAACAAATATCTAATAGATTTGTCCTCTTCTTTTTTTTCATAGCTTGAAATCGTTCCATCAACTCGTCGTCTTTTACTTTATGAGCGAGAGGCCAAGAGCAGGGACGAAGATGATTCAAGATTATCACAGCAGCAAATAGCAGGGACGAAGAATGCAGCGATTGAGTCTGAGCGAGTGGCCAAAGCGATATTTGGTTTTCTTCCGGGTTGCCGCCATACGTACTTGTGTTTTTTTGGGGCTAATCTAATCAATTGGGTCAGTGTTTCAATCAGGCTCCCTTATTTTAAAATTTTGGATTGATTTGGGGTATCCTTTTATTATTTTAGGGGTATCCTTTGTATAAAACCGAAAAAAAATAAAAAAAAATACACTACGAATATGGACTTGAACCGTAGCCTGTGCTACGGCTAACTTAACACTGGTTCCGCCCCTGCCTTCACCAATCGTTACTTTGTTCCTTCAAAATTTATCTCAAACATACGTATTTCTACGTTTTAGAACCATTATAACAAAGTAATTTACCACCGATCATTGTCATATATCACCTAAAGCAATATCAACAAGCATGTTTTTTACCCTCTAAGTTTGCGTTCTTCATCAACCTTAATGTAGATTACAATCAACTCCTCATTCTATGCGAGCTTACATACAACCTTGTCACACTCACATATAGTCAAACCCCCCACTTTGTTCATCTTTACAAAAAGGTTGTTATCCAGTTCCGCTCTATTGATCTCTGTTCCAAAAACTGCAGTGAATGTATTTGTAGCCTCCCTAATCTCTACATCAATTATTTTGGCCGACTATATCAAGCCGTTCATTAGAGGATCCTAGCTGTTGCCTTTTTTTTTTTTTTTTTTTTTAACTTTTGTTGTGTACTTGATTCGTTTCTAGAAGCAACATATGAAGGGCTGTTTAGTGGCTCATTAACATCTATATAATCTAATCCCTAGTAGCCTCTTGTTCTTCTCTGTTTATGTCGGATAAAATATCAGCAACTATTTGAGCATCTCTTTCATTTGCTCCATACTTGCTAAATGCAATACAAAAGTACTAGTAATAGTAATAAGAACATTTCTTTCCTCTCTAATTTGTTGCAAATTTATGCACCTAACAAAGTCGTATTATCATGATCATAGTTAATCAAACAAGTTGGGGAGTGTCGAGCATGTCGTTATTGTAATCCCAACCAAAATCAATTGTATTGTTTTTATGCTAGCATATCATGTAGGGTAGACCAATCACTCTTCGTTATCTTTATTCGTCATTTTATATGTTTTTTTTTTTTTTTTTACAAACGGAAATATTTATATATAAGGCCAAACAAATTACACCAAGATAGCCGGTAAGCGGGCAACAAGCTGCGCCGCTACCCCCTTTTGAATAGCGAAACCTAACCTAGTAAAAACGAAACCCCGATCTTTAGGAGACGAAATGTTGCTGTGAACAACCCGTTGGACCCGTTCAAGAAATCTGATGGCTTCTGGGGCTAGCGAGCCAAAGGTATCAAAGGCAAAAGGGATAAAGGAATGTTGATTATCCTCGCAGGCTTTTGCATGTTTGTCCATTTTCTTTGCTGCCGCCCTTGCAATCGCCTGACCAGGGACAAAACCTGTATCCCGAAAGCCTACAAGGGGGGAAACACCGGTAAGATCAACACAAGCGTGTTTACCTGCATCCCACCCAAAAACTAAAACGTCCGCGGGGCGTAATGTGGATCTCCCTTCCCTCGGATCTGTCAAAAAGTTTACGGGGGCTTCTTTCTTCACCGAGATCCCCGCCCGTTTGAGGATGTCCCCCAAGACATCCCGCACCCAGTCGTGCCTATACTTAAAACCCGGCAGTTCTTTACAGTGCAGAGCATGCTCCCCAAATTGGTCTAAGCAAGCTTTCCGGCAAATCGGGCATTGCTCATCATCAGGGAACATAGGAATCATGAGCCGATATTTTAAGATAGCACGATATTCAACGGCTGACATCTTTTGGCCTAAGCCCTCGATGGGGATAACCGATAGAAAATCTTGGGCGTGGGGGCCCCGCAAGCATTCTAGGACGGCGTTCTGACGGGGGGTCGTACAGAAATCTGATCCAATATTCTGAGCGATACGACAAAACAGAGCACTCGCCAAAGTCTTCTGGGTCTTCGGTGGGGCGGTGTCCCTGTTAGCGAAACCGCCAATATCCAAATCCGGGAGGTGTCTATGCAACTCCCCCAGAGCCATGTCATAATCCCCATCCATTCCAACAACCCCACTCTCGCGCAAGATGTGATCTTGCAGCCCCCACGATTGAGCTCGCGAGGCAACAAAACTGTAAATGGAGACATCCATGGCCGATAGAAGCCCCAGCCCCCCCATCTTACAGGGCAGAGAAGCAACCCGCCACTGAAAATCCCCAAAAAACGGACCTCCACACACCACAATGTCCTCTATAGCCCCCCGTAGCCCTTTATCAAATAAGGATACCGCCTCCTTTACAAACACAGGTTGACAAGTTCGCAGACCAAAAAGGAGCTTGGCGACACCCATGCAAGAGCGCAGCAGGAGAAGCTCACTTTGCGGGTCTCGGAGTTGCGAAAGGCTACTCATAAGGTCCACTGCCCGGGAAGCTCGCCGCGCAGCCAAAGCACTAATGAAACTGGGGTCCCGGCTCACAGCCCCCCCAAGGAGTCTCACGCCCCCCGTTGGTCTTCCAATCTCCTTCGGGAATAAACTAGCCTCCAATTTTTCTCCATTGCAAGACGGCCAATATACCTCTGTTTTTTTTATATTAAGCCGGAGCCCCAAAGGTGGCCCCTCAGATTGAATGATAGCCAGAGCCTTTGCTACCTCAGATGTTTTTCCCATAATAGTACCATCATCCAAATACCACGCGTGGAAGGGGAGGGTGCAACTGTCTCGTATACGTTGTGTGAGGGGGTGCAAGACAAGGGCGAACAATAGAGGCCCCAAAGGATCCCCCTGCTGGACCCCCGTGGATGACCCAATACAGTCATTACCCACATAAAGCCTAGCGGTTTGCCCATAAAGAAAATGTACCCACGGAAATATAGATGGGCATCGAATCCCAACCTCCCGCAGAAGAGCTGTGCGATCCACTAGGTTGAAAGCATTGGAGAAGTCAACGGTAAGCATGGCAAAGGCCCCATCATCGTGAAATGCGTTAAGGAACCTGTTCGCGCTATGGAGGATAGCTTCAGCCCCATCTGGTGTCCCAACCCCGAATTGATGGTCCCCTAGGTACCTGACCATCTCTTTCCCTACCTTTTTCATCGCTATCTTGGAGACCAGCCTACGCCAAATGGCCCCGACCGCAATAGGACGGATCCCCCCATCAGGTTTCAGCAAGGGGGTCAGAGGAGCGGAGGCAACGAACTCAGCAAGAGACCTGGGGCATAACCCCCCCAAGAAGACATTGACTACCCCGGTGATGGCTAAAACTAAACCCGAGGAAGTTGAGGACCCCTCTCCACAAAAGCTATCCAGTAAGTGTTGCGCCCTGAGCCCATCTCTCCCACACGAAGTTCCTTTGGGGAAAGACTTAATGCACCCCAAAACGCACTCTGCATCAACAGTTAAGGGTGCCTGAGGGATTGTGTCTGCTGGCACAACCGGAGGGGGCGTAACCGGGTGTTTCTCCGCGAGGGCCTCCAAAGTGGAGGGCCCAAGGGGGGCAACGCCAGAAGAGGACAACACCTTGACCGCAGCTGTGAAATGACCATCTGCCACTTTACGAAGGCACTGCTTAACATTGGTTCGGCCCTCCCGACGGTCAGACCCAGTTACCGCCCCTTTCTCCTTTACATCCTGAAAGAGGGAAGCAACTAGCTCGCTAATCCCTTCCCCGTCTTTCCAGACAGAAAGAGCCCGTTGGATGCTAGAGCACTGTAACGTTTTCCTGTTCCCGGACCGACGTTCCTGCCTATTGGCAGGGCGTACAACTTTTAAAGTACAGCGAGGCAACAAGAGTAGCTTAACCCAATATTCAACCGACCCAGGGGTAGCAACCACCTTCCGCATAGCCGATGTTAAAGCTTGCGCAAACGCCATTCGACAACTAGGAGGAATGCTCTTGACTGTCGTGATGGGAAGAGAAAAAACCCGCTCCAGGAGGGAGCCATCCACACCGACAGAGGCAATGCCTTCCCCTGAAGCCCCCCCTCCCGAAACTTGTGGTTTGGGAATCCCCACAATAAAGTCCTCGGTCCCCCTCGAGCTAGGGACGAATTTAACAAGGTCATCAACATGATGACACCCCCGGCTAAGAGCATGCACAACCATGCACTCCCCGCACAGCCAGTTGTTAAGCGTTTTCAAAGTATCTCCCACGTCCTCATATAAGGCGGGATCCTTAGCAATCGCATCCCGTAAAGCATCTTTCCTGTTATCTGACTTGAGGTGGTCCCGTTGGAAGTGAGAGAGCAGTCTCGCGTATCCTTTGGACCCTACAAAACCATCTTTGCAAGAGTGGAAATTCCTGAAGGGGCAAGGCCTAACACCCTCAGGGCCTCCCCCCTGCACAACACCTTTCATCATACACCTAAGAACAATAACCCAACTCGAGTGAAGTAGGGGGATGTGCCAAAAACTAAAACTCCCTGCCAGGGAGGAAGGAGGGGGAGCAACCACGAGTTGCCTGCCCCCTTACGGGGTTAGGACCCCACGCTTTAAACCATGGACAAAAGGTGCGACTAGATTTTTTTTTTTTTTCACACACTCAGACGATGGGGTGAGCGGTGATGGAGATTAGGCAAAGAATAATATCTCTTTCTACTCTTTTCTTCAACAAAACACTAAAAAGTACGCCGGCCGGATACGGCCGGAGAGTAAATACGCTTGCCGGACCTAAAACCGGCAAAATAACGACACCGGAAAACGTGACTAACCGGCGTATTTACCAAATACGCCGGAGAACTTGAACTCGCGTTCAAGATTTAAACACACCAGAAAAATTAAGGTCAAGAAATAGAAAATGAGATATTTCTAACGGTGAAAAAGGGAAATAGTGAAATGGGGGTTGGTGTGAAACTGATCTGAAGGTTAGGGTCGTGATGGCAGGGACGACGACGACGTTGGTGGCGGCAGAGCCGGAGCAGGTTCCGGAATGGAGGTGTGAAGGTGGTGGTGGCGGTTGGGATTTGGGGGTGGTGGTGGTGGCGGTTGGGATTTGGGGGTAGGTTAGATATGGAGTTATCGTGGTGAGTGGTGGGAGGATGGGGGTTGCTTTTATTTATGTCAGCTTTGGAAAGTGAGATGGCTAGTTTTTGTTCCACTTCATTGAAGAAGCCAGGTTTAAACCCATCATCTTAATTTGTGCACATCAGACATGGCTGGTACAAGCTTCTCGTCTTCTTTTTAAATTTTTTATTTTTGGATCCCTTACATATTCAAATTGTAAATCTATATCTTCACATAAAACATCAATGTTAGATAAATAATGAGTACCACAAACACAAAGACAATTCAAATTTATTTATTAAATCCATCTAATAATCATTACCAAAATAACATACAATAAATAAAAAAACATGGAATGAAAAGTGAGATGGGAAGCTTGTTGCAACTGTCATGCTCAGTGTGCTCAATTCGGATTCTAATAAGAAATCAGATGATGGGTTTAAACTTGGCTTGTAAGGGCATAGTTTAGTAGGTTTACACTTGTCTTGTATAGCTTGGTAGTGGGTTGGTGATATGGACTAATTAAATGTTTTGGGTTTGTCTAGATACTAGATAATAGTGTGTGGTTGTGCTTTGGCCAAGTTTGTAATTAGGTCGCCCTATGTGCTATAAATAGGGTGTACCTAGGTCATTATAGGGTTGGTGATCTTGCTTAACATTTTCGAGTCGTGTGATAATTGTACCAGACGAGTTTCTATACTCGTGTGCAATATACTCGATTTCTTCTTGACACTTTCAATTGTTTTTCGCACCTTTGATTGTGTTTGTGGTATTTTGTGAAGATCGTTGAACTTACAATTGGTATCAGAGCCTAAGAAGTCTATTCGAAAGGATCGGTTTCAAGATATCACTCGAAGAACAAGAAGAAAGAGATCGCAGATTCATCAAAAATCGAAAAGGTTGAGGTTCTGAATTGTTTCTGTTTTAATTATCATTGTTTTACTAATCATCTTTGTGTCTAGTTTTTGCACATGTTATATTTAAGTGTTTGGTCAAAAACTTTCGATACAAAAGGTTGATTGATATAAAAAACTATCAGTGTGCGGGATCAAATAATCTGTGTTTAACTTGGTTCGTGTGCGGCCTAGTTTACCAACTTGTGAAAAGGATCAAAAGTGTGCGATCCAGCTTGTGTACGTGATACAAGTGTGCGGCCTAAAGATTCTGTTTGTGTGCAGTCAAATAATCTGTGTGCGGTGCAAAAGGTTATGTGCGGTCCAAAATCAGTCCAAGTTTGCTTAGTTGCAGCCCAACTAAGTGTGCGGTCCAATTAAGCCGTGTGCGATCCAGCATAACTGTGTGCGGTCCTTAAAACTTAATCAGGTGTACGGCCCAATTGAACTATGTACGATCCATCCTAAGCTGTGTACGGCTCAATAGAACTGTGTGCGATCCAATTTGAAGTGTGTGGGATTGAGTGTGCAACATCACTGGACTTTGACTGGGACTATTTCTGGACGTTAACTTTGACTTACAATTTGACTCGGACTATTTCTGGACACATTTATAACTTTATAAAATTGAAAATATATCAACTGTTAAATTAAAATATTTTTCAATTATTTCTAATAGTTTATTTTTTCAAAAATGGACCTTACTAATCAAACCTCATTGAGTGAAAAAGTTTCCATGAACCAAGACTTGGACAATGTTATTGGAACAAACAACATGATTCCTAGGCTGCTATTAGGGGGTCGTTTTCTGAATGGAAATTTCGTTTTGTTCAATACATGAAGATCAAAGACCCTAAGGCTTGGAGATTAATCTGCAGAGGACCGGTTGTTATCGCATATGTGGTGGATAAAAAAGGGAACAACTGTTGTCAAGCCTCTATCAGCCTATGATAATGAAGACTATGAAAAGACAGAAATTGATGATAAGGCTTTGGAAATGCTGCATTCTGCGTTGGCTCCCGAGATTGACATTGGGGTATGTGAAGCCAAATCTGCTAAGAAACTATGGGATGCTCTGTAACAACTCTCACCAAAATTATTATTTCTTATTTTATTAATGTCTATTAGAAAACCCTAATTGAGACCCCCAAGTAGTATGGGATGACCCATAAATTTTTCAGAACAGTTGGAACTAGGATCAGGCCCCCCTAAAACTCAGGGGGGTATCCCCTAATTGATAATTATCCTTATAACTCGTTGTAAAATTCGAAATTCGTCGAACTGTTGACTCACCTAGGCTATGTGTACACGAGGCTACCCTACCTTAAAAAGGGCGCCGTCGCGCCACGCGACAAGGACTGTTTTTCAGTATAAAGTCCAGGGGTTTGGCACTTGCATGGCGCTGTTGTTACGACGATCAAATTCGTTTCGTACGTCAAGTTATTCACTGTTTCGTTCAAAAACACACACAAGCACGAATCTCTGCTGCGATAACAGGGTAATAACTCGATCACTGCTCCGATACAATGTCCGATCGATTGAAACCGATCCGACGGATGTTTAAGTGCTGCCCGAATCCGGGCTATACTTTGTCATTCGTCGTGAGGGTTTTGATTTCGTGAGTTTATCGTAAAAGTTGTATTAAGTTACTGACCTAGTTTCGTGTGCATTGTTATTTAACTAGGTTACAAAGCTAAATCAGTAGGCAAGGTTCTGTCCAACTAAACTTGCAAGGTGAGTCATTCTCTTTTTATCAAATTGCTTTACAAAACCCTAAATGTTTTCCAGTTATACTTTGCAGTGATTAAGTCTTTGCTAATCTTTAATTACTGGCAGTATGTGGGGGGTTTTGTGCACATTACTACTAACGATTTATCACTTTAGGTGGGCGAGCCTAATTAGTAATTAGTGATATATCCACAGTCATAGATTCGGTCGAGTGACAGCTGAACCAGCTAATTATATGATAGGGGCAAATATAAAAACCCTTAATGCTGTAAATTTATAACAATGTGTCTTTTGTGCAAATTGAATGACTCGCCAGTATTTTCCCGCTGATAAAATCTTTTCTTAAAACATGTTTCAGGTGACTTACTGTGAATCAAGGAAAAGTGCTAGGTAGCACTAAAAAGCTTGAAGAGATGGCTCAATAAAATAAATAAACATGTTTTGTAAAACAAGGAATTTCCTCGTGAAATTCCCTTTATTGTAAATTATGGGGTTTGTCCCAAATTGTGAAATAAAATAATTGGGCCTTTTCAGTTTAAAAGATCCTGTCAAATATTTCCGCTGCCAAATTAAATAATAATGCCACGGATTTCTGTCCCGTGGCTTCTGGACCGGGTCACACCGGGCCGGGGGTCATGACAGAAAAATGTGGTATCAGAGCCACTGATTTAAGCCAATTAAGTATTTAGAAATACTTAATTTCTCTGATTTCCATTTTGGGATTTTGTGAAAACTTAATTTACAATAAATAAAATTTTAACTTAAATTTGTGTGTGTCTTCATGTGTGCTAACAGCATGAATGAACTGTCGGAGGCACTCCGAAACTTTACTATCCATAGCACCAATATGGATACTACCGGCACCTTCACTGGCTACCAGGCTGATACTGAAGAGCCAATAGTGTTCCAGGCCCAACCGCAGGAGAAACCAAAGCCGAAAAAGAGAAGGAGAATCTTGGACTGGAAGCGGGGGCGTAGGAAGAAGCCAGCGGCTCAGAAAGTTAAAAAGACTTAAGATCCAAAGGATAAAGGAAAGGGAAAAGAGATCGGGGAAAGTTCAGGGCACGCCCAGGAAATGCCACCATGGGAGGAGCTGGATCGTAAACTGGAGAACTGTGACCTCATCGGACTTGCCGATGAAAACCTCTTCAACTACCCTGTAGAATCCCAAATCCCAGTTAACTTAGAACCGGCTATCCCAGATCCTATTGTTAACCCCCGACCTCTACAAGGAGAGCTGGAAGAATGATGGACAAACGAATGGCAATTTCAGAATCTCTTGAATAACCCTAGCGTTTATTTACCCCAGTTTGACCCTGAGCCTGCACCAAACCCACCTATGAGCACAGAAAACTTGGCTGAACTCAGTCACTATGGCGAAGAACTGGTGGACGCAGGAAATCGAATCCGGGAAGTGGGAGAACAGATCTCATGGAAATACGACGAGAGGGAGCGTCGTTTCTGAAATGCCAGCTGACGGTGGTTGTGTGGTTGTGTAGTTATGTGTTTAATAATAATATAATAATAAAATAATAATAATAAATAGTAAAAAAATATATAATCATGTAAAATAACTTAAAATAAAACTTTTGTAATATATCTGGTGTGTATGGATGCATACTAAAATATATATAAAATATGAAAGTCGCAAAGTCGACAATTTTGGCTACACGTGTTGACGTGATTATGTGTGATTGCTTTATTGCATTTGGTTGTTATTTATTTTGTGCCAATAACTTATTATATATTGATTAATTATCAGATGGAACACACTGTTAATGAACCAGTTAACGAAGTTAACCAATCCGAGCAAAACAACGAGGATCATTTTCTTAATAGGCAAGATATAGAAAATATCGTTGCCCAGGGAATAGAAAATGCTATCCCTGTTAGGTCCAAAAGTTTTACACTTATCTTTATTACTTTTATTTATGATTATTTGGTTTAGATTAGCACTTGGGCTTGGGCTAGGCCATGTGGGCCAATGGGGTAGAGGCTCCTATAAATAGTCATGTCTAGTTTATTTGTGGTAGAGCTCTCCAAGTGTGTAACAATGTAATCCCCAAATAGAGGGCCTTGTACCAGACAATCCTAGGGATTGTGTGCAAGGTTCTCGGAGATCGTACCAGACAGTCCTCGAGACTGTGTGCGATCTAAGCAGCGACACTAAGTTATTCAATGCAATATTTCTTTTTGTTCTTGTCGGTTTGATCTTACATTCCGTGTTCGATCGAACCGTCGAGTGATGTCACGGGTTTTTCGGGACTAACAAGTGGTATCAGAGCCATTGAAGTCTTTCATAGGCTCGGTTTTGATATCACTCGAAGAAGAACGAGAAGAAGTTTTGCACAGTGTCGTGTCGGGGGATGAATGTTCGTGAAAGGTTTAGTCGCCGTTGAAGATGGTGTCGGCTCGACGACAGCTGAACGGAGGAGATTGTCTTATAACTGAAGATGATCGGAGTTCGCGTCGGAGAGTTACAGTGACCATAGATGAAGGAGATGGTGAACGATCACATGAGGATGATGAAGACAGAATAGTGCAGTCGCCGGAGATAACTGTGGTCGTCGACGTTACGGTGGTCGAAGGTGGTTGTCGATTCGAACGACGACACTGGGTTTCTGTCGTTATTCCGGTAACTGGTAAATGACAGTTGGAAGTTATGGCTAACGAAGACAGAATGAAGATGCTAATGACGAAAACTCTTAGTGACGGTTGATGGTGGTGTTCCAATCGGTTCTGCTTCGTTTGGCCAGAGATCATGGTGGAACATCATAAACATCTGTTTGTTCTTTCATTCGAGACTCATGTTCTTTCCTTGCCACGTTTTCATCGCCAACGACTATTGATAGAAGATGATCGGAATTAATTTTCGGATAAAGATTGGCGGTTGGAATCCTCATGACGGCTGAAAGTGCTTATGGTAATTTTCCGGCTGGAGATGATAGGTGACGAAGGTCGGAGATGATGGTTTGGGGTGGTTCACGGTGGTGACGGAGATGATGGATTGTACGTTGTTGAAGATGACTGAAGATGACATTGATGACATCAGCAGGTCAAAAATGTCTAGGAACATTCCTTGACGGCTGTATCATGGAATTAAAAATCCCTAATCATTGTGCACCGTCAGATGATTGAAGGAATCAATGACTAGAATTGTTTGTGAATTTTGTGCAACAATTATGTGGGGCCAACATTCCCAGCCGAGAAGCTTCTATGGCAAGTGATATTTTTTTTTGGTCTAATTGATGGGAGCCCAGGTGCATTGTTTTATTGGCCCAACTGAATTGGAGATTCAAGGTATGTTGGCTGGACTTGTTCATACGAATTGATGATTAAGTGTTTATTAGGTCATTAATAGATTGGGCTCCATAGAATTACTGACCACGTATTGTTTTAATCAGCATCACATGTTTAATTTTAAAGATAGAATTGATTAAAAAAAGGGGGAGAAACCCGTACCGTTAAAGCATCACATGTTTGATTTAATCAGCATCACATGAAGTTTACCCGAAATCATCCATCCGTCAACATCACCTTCATAACCATCATCATCGGTCAACCGAGATACATCTTGAGTATCATCCGAGATCATCTTCGAGATACATAACATTTTTGGTGTGAGATATATTTCAAGTCCGAGATCAAGTTTCTCTTTCATTCGAGATCGGCATCCGAGATACGTTGAGTGGCTCGTTCACTGCTGGGCCACTAAAGGAGAAGACCCAAGGTTGGAGATCGTCTAAACCGTAATAAAGAGAGCATAAAACTAGGGGGAGATTGTTAGGTCCAAAAGTTTTACGCTTATCTTTATTACTTTTATTTATGATTATTTGGTTTAGATTAGCACTTGGGCTTGGGCTAGGCCATGTGGGCCAATGGGGTAGAGGCTCCTATAAATAGTCATGTCTAGTTTATTTGTGGTAGAGCTCTCCAAGTGTGTAACAATGTAATCCCCAAATAGAGGGCCTTGTACCAGACAATCCTAGGGATTGTGTGCAAGGTTCTCGGAGATCGTACCAGACAGTCCTCGAGACTGTGTGCGATCTAAGCAGCGGCACTGAGTTATGTAATGAAAAATTTCTTTTTGTTGCTACGGTTTGATCTTATATTCCGCGTTCGATCGAACCGTCGAGTGATATCACGGGTTTTTCGGGACTAACAATCCCAGCAATCGTCGCTGCTGTTAAAATCCCTGTTGAGCCTTCACAAGTCAACCCCAGTAAACGCACGCGCGACGATAATTTTAGTAACAGTGTTAACGGAATAATGACAACGTGATCCAGTCCCCAATACTTAAGAAAATGAAAGTTGCAACACCTGGTTGCACTTATAAAGAATTTCTTTCCTGTAAGCCGGTCGAATTTGCAGGCAATGAAGGGGCAACAGCTGCACTGCGTTGGTTGGAAAAGACCGAGGCAGTAATTAAAATAAGTAAATGTGCCGAGGAGGATAAGGTCATGTATGCTTCTCACCTTTTCAAGGAAGAGGCATTGGAATGGTGGAATATGGTGTGGCAAGCTAAGGGAAGTGACATGGCATATGCCATGAGTTGGGAAGAATTTAAGCGTCTAGTGGAAAGGAAATTCTGCCCCGAATATGAAAAGGAACAAATGACGAATAAGTTCTTGAGTCACCGAATGGTGGATGTCGATTGTCGAGGGTATACTTCGAAATTTTTCGAATATGCCAGAATTGTACCAACCCTGGCCTCGCCAGAACCGGTACTTATATCTCGCTATATTTGGGGTTTGATTAGCGAGATTCGTGACATCATCAAAGCCGCGAGACCCTGCACAATTGACGATGCGGTGGAATTAACCAATACTTTATCCGACGGGCTGGTGCGTACGCGGGAAGAAAACAGGAAAAAGGAGTTAGCCCAAAAGATTACCCAAGGATTTCGTGTGGGTAATAATATTAACTTCAAGAGGAAGGGAACTGGGTCCTCTTCCACCTCGCCATTTTACGGGAATTGCAAAAAGAAACATTTTGGAAAATGTAGAGAAAATTGTAATTTCTGCAAAATTCCGGGCCATTGGGAGGAGGAATGCAAAAAGAAATCAAAGATCTGCTACAACTGTGGAGAAGCTGGGCATTTCAGACCAGAATGCCCTAAATTGGTCAAGCCAGCAGATAACAAGGCCAAACCTGCTGAAGGAACTAATAAGAAGAACGCAAGAGCCTTCCAATTGACCATGCAGGAAGCCGAACTGATTCCCGACGTAATAGTTGGTACGTTTCTGGTACACAACGTTTATGCAAAAGTATTATTTGACTCTGGTGGAAACCAAAGTTTTATAAATACTTCCTTCTGCCAAGCTCTTAAGCTACCCTTAACCACTCTTAGGCAGATTTATACAGTAGAAACCGCAGACGGTAATTCTGTTAACATAAATAAGGTTCTACAAGAAGGAAAGATAGAAATTTTAGGTCATAAATTTTCGGCTAACCTGTTACCTATGAATTTAGCCGGATTCGATGTCGTATTAGGAATAGATTGGTTAGTAGCCAACCATGCTCGAATCCTCTGTGATAAGAATTCTATAGAAATTCATTCACCCACAGGAGAAGTAATTATGATTACAGGAGATAAGCCGCGTAAACCATTAAAGTTCATTTCAGTAATGAAAGTCGCTAGTTATGAGCGAAAACAAGGAATAGTGTACATGATTTCGGTAATCATTAACACTAAAAGTAAGGAACTTAAGGAAATTCCTGTAGTCTCAGAATACCCGGATGTATTCCCAGAAGAGTTACCAGGATAACCACCAGATAGGGAATAAGAGTTTAGAATTCATTTAATTCCTGGAACAACACCAATAGCCAAGGCACCCTATCGACTAGCACCCACCGAAATGTTAGAATTGAAAAAGCAATTAGATGAATTGCTCAACAAAGGATTCATACAACCTAGTTCATCCCCTTGGGGAGCACTGGTGCTGTTTGTAAAGAAGAAAGATGGTTCAATGCGAATGTGTATTGATTATAGGGAATTGAATAAGGTTACAATTAAGAATCGATACCCATTACCTAGGATTGATGATCTTTTTGATCAACTTCAGGGAGCTAGATATTTTTCTAAGATAGATTTACGCTCCGGATATCATCAGTTGAAGGTACAAGAAGAAGACATACTTAAAACCGCTTTCAGAACTAGGTATGGTCACTACGAGTTTACAGTTATGCCCTTTGGGTTAACAAATGCTCCTGCAGCATTCATGGACATGATGCATAGAATCTGTAAACTGTATTTCGATAAATTTGTAATTGTCTTCATTGGCGATATACTTATTTATTCCAAAAGTCAGGACGAGCATTGTGAGCATCTACGAGCACTCTTAATTCTGTTAAGGAAAGAGAAGCTTTACGCCAAATTCTCGAAGTGTGAATTTTGGCTACAGGAAGTGAAATTCTTAGGTCACATGGTGAATCATAAAGGTATTCACATAGATCCCTCCAAGATAGAAGCGATCACCAAATGGAAGGTCCCGCAATCAGCTATGGAAGTTAGAAGTTTTCTAGGATTAGCTGGATACTATAGGCGATTCATTAAGGATTTTTTCAAAATAGCGGTGCCATTAACCAAGCTAACCTGTAAAATAGTTAAGTTTGAGTGGGGACCTAGGCAAGAGGAAGCTTTTAAGATCTTAAAGCAAAGATTAACAAATGCCCCAATTCTAGCCTTGCCAGAAGGAACGGAAGATTTTGAAGTTTATTGTGATGCTTCTAAGCTAGGATTAGGATGTGTGCTAATGCAATGTAAAAAGGTAATTGCGTATGCCTCAAGGAAATTGAAAAAGCACGAGGAAAATTATACGACTCATGACTTAGAATTAGGAGCGATCATTTTTGCCCTTAAGATTTGGAGACATTATCTGTATGGAAGTAAGTTTACCATTTATACAGATCATAAAAGCTTAAAGTACATTTTTGGGCAAAAAATGTAGGATCGTTTTCACGACCAAAACGAGTCGTTCAGAGGTGTTCTCAATATGAGAGGCGAAAACTAACGTATTGAGTTCCATTCAGCTAGATATTCACTTTAATTGTCTTTCTAATTGATATAACAACGTTTTACAGCGAGTAGACACTTCAGCAGCACTTCGGCTCTGGAATCGGAAAAGTTACAAATGAGATGGCACAACAGGTATTTATAGGCTGGCCTATTTCGCACGAAACAGTTGGTACGAAATCAGTTTCACACGAAATAGTCATTTCGTGCGAAATGACCAACTGATTTCGTACGAAATAGCTGTTTGCTATTTCGTGCGAATTACCTCTAAATCCTAATTTCTCGTTTTGCGTGCCCTGATCTATACAATCTAAAACAAGACTCGATACAAGACGAAGTCGACAGACATATGCACCAACAGACTCCCCCTTGGATGTTGACGAAGTCTTCAGTGTAAAGCATCCTCATTATTCTCTCTTCTCTTCTCTCTTCCAGGATCTCAATCTGACTCCATCTTCTCTTGATCATATTTCTTGATTCCTTAAGTTCTTCAGCATCATCAGCTTACGTGATCCTCAGGATAGAAACCTAGCTTTCCTATCTTCAAACTCCTCTATTCTAACAGACTCCCCCTTAAACGATGCTGGGGTCGTAGTCTGAATTTCATAGGTTCTAGAATCGAAACCTGGCTCTCTGTAAGAATAGGATCTGAATCCTGGCAAACCTGCACATTCTCTACCTCACAGTAAATTTCACAAATTTAAAATTTGACAAATATAATCTCTGCTTACCACATGTAGATTCAATCTTAAAAGATTTAACATTTATAATCTCGAATAACCACTTGTAATAAAAACTTTTTCAAACACACTTTCCCAAACCTATTCATCATGTTTAGCACTCGGAATTTTGAAAATCAGCTCTCCAACATCAGTTGTCAAAAATCTTTTTGAATTTTCAAAATTTATGCTAAAACACACTGAAAAGCTTTTTAGATTTTTGAATATAAAGAAATATTTACAAACAATATTTTTGTGAGTTTGTGTAGGAGGATCATATCAATTTTTGAAACAAATCACTAGCATCGTTAAGCTTTAAACATTTTAAGTTCTAAACGATTCACTTAGATTGTCAGTATACTGATCCACTTAAATTTTCACACAAAGTTCAACTGTTTCGAGATATGAGATTAATGTTTTAGAGACTTAAACTTATTCGCGTGTACCACCTCAGAATATACTCCCGTATCCAGATCCCAATATTCAGTCTTACAGGTGAGTATACCTAGATGATATCTGTAAAGGGTTAAATGCGAGGGCCATGAGAGCTCAGGCTATTGCTTCCGCAAAATCAGAGAGATGATGGCTTCGACTTTAGGTGTGTTCCCTTTAGAGAATCTTTTCTTCAATAGCACATGATTAGCATTTTGCAATGTTTCATCATTTTTTATGTTGAGGGTAGTGCTTTTATTTCAAGCAAGCGAAAAGTATTATACGGGGACTAGGCCATTGCTTCCGCAAAATCAGAAGTCCCGGGATAATACCCCAGATATCTCACTAAGCTTAAAGACCTAGTATCTCAAAAAGAGGGATCTTTCAAACAAGATTTCGGGGGTTACCTATATATCCGAGAGATGTTCCCCACGAGATAAGTAAGTTTGAAATTTAGGTTTATATCTCGAAAACAATCTACTAAATGTGTAAAAACCTACTGGCATATCATCAGTGAGACCATTTATCACATTTATCTTTCCAATTCTTTAGCGTGCTGTGATAGTCCACTGATGTACTATCATTTCCTCTTTTTCACAACAAAACTAATTTTTGATTTTATCATGTTTTTGACATTTTCAAATTTTCTAATGTTTTTGGATTTTCTGAAATTTTCTTACTCCCCCTAAAATACAAAAGCTTTTAAAAGAAATTTGAAAATAAACTGTACACAGAAAGTGACAACTGCTGTGAATTGCTTCAAATCGCCATCCACTTGGCATAAACAATCAGAACTCCCCCTTACAACAAACTCTTTTCCCATTAAGATTTAAAAAAACTTAAGTTTGTTTTAATCAAAATGGTTTTTCCGGAAAATAAGTTTTGTTGATTTTCACAAACCATTTGTAGGTTAGGAGTTTCATCACATTGTTTTTCAACTAATTTGTTATTAATGTTAAATCAAGTTCAACTTAATGACCTTGATAAACCACTTGTAGATAAAAACATCACAAATAGATCACAACTGTGATATTTCTCAAGAAAGATGGCGATACCTGCTCCACACTTACCAACCTGGGAGCTCTGGCAAGTCAGAATTTTTACATATGAAAAATAGACATCCAAGCCTGACCAAACTTGGATGTGACCTTTTCAGTCTCACTTGGGGTTTCAACATTTCCTTTTTCTTCATAAAATTCTTTTACCCCTTTGGCCTTCCCATCGACCATTTTCCCAAAAATATATTTTACTTTTACATTAAAAGCCTTTTCGACATCAAATTCTTTCTTTTCAGAATAGAATTGATTCGAAATCTCCACTTTACCAACTTTTTGTTTAAAATTTTCAGACCTCAATGGTGGAAAGTTGACATCATCCATTGGAGGAACTGAGTTTTCACTTTTTGCCTCAACATGTGACTCCTCTGACTTTGACGAGTCAGATTCATCGCCAGATTTCACATCTGATTTCTTAACAACCCATGTTTGGTTGTTAAGATTCACCCTTCTTTTGTAAAATCTTTTCGAACATTCACCAACTTCATTTGTAAAATTCTTTTGTAAAATCTTTCAGTTGGTGGTTCATTTTTCTCAACAATCTTTTCTTTAAGTTTAGAAACAACTTCCTGTTTGATGTTGGTTGCTTTAGGACAGTTCCAAGCAATATGACCAACTTCTTGACACCTTTAACAGGTTCTTGTTTCCTTTCTTTGATATGCTCCATTCTTCATTTCTTCTTGCTTCTTAGCAAGAAATTCTCTGTTTGATTGCTTCCAAAATGAGCTCTTTTCTTCCTCTTCTGAGCTTGCTCCTGAAACAAATACAGTTTTTGGTTTATAAGTTTTCCCATTTTTATGATTTTTTGGTGGAATAAAACCAAGTCCTTTCCTTTTGAAATTACCGTTATGGTTTGGTTTCTTTTGAAAACTTGAATCAGAACTGTAACCCTTTTTCTTGTTTAAATGTTGTTGAACTCTTGAAGTGTAATTTTTAGGTTTTTCAGAAAGATTTAAATCTTTTATTTCAGAAATATTAATTTCTGTTAATTTGAAAACCTTTTTGATCATTTTAGTTTTAACACTTCTTATTGGAAATTCCTCATCAGAATATAATTTGTCTGAATCATTCAAAGTATATGCCACTTTGATTGGTTCGTCATTCAAATTAGATTTTGATAACAAGAATTCTTTATTGTAAACTCTTTTAACCGACAACTTTGGACTGTCAACTGATGAACTCGAACTCTCGGATTCTGACTTTGACTCTGACTCCTTATCCTTATCCAACACCTGATCGACCACTTTCTTTATTAACTCAGACTCATGATCAGTGTCAGACGATGTGAATGTGACGTCAATGTTTTCTGGTAAATCATCAGTTGTTTCGGACTTTAACTTTATATTGACAGCCTTTTTGACTTGCTCCTCATTTGGTTTTCTGGGAGAATAACCTTCCCAGATCGGAGGCGGACACTTGTTGTAGTTTGCACTTGATTAAACTTGATTAAACTGGGATTCACTCACCAATATTTCTTTTATTTACACTATAATAATAATAATAATAATAATAATAATAATAATAATAATAATAATAATAATAATAATAATAATAATAATAAAGCCCTGTCCCGTTTTAAGTGTTGTAACCCCTGATCACTGATACCCTGTCCGATTGATGTAGGGCCCCGTAACGAATGTCAAGGCTCTGCCCGACTAAGTTCGTTGGGGTTCTGTCTCGTGACGTAGGGATAAAGTTAATTTGGGTTACTATACTTAATGTGAGTGCATTATATATTTTATTAAATAATCCAGGAGTTGTATCAACCCTCCAAAAATATTTCCGACACCCCTAATATATTTAGAATACCCCTATACGTCCTACAATACACCCCGTATACGAAAAATGGGTCCGAAATATATTTAAATTAATAAAATAAAAATAAAAACAAATATTTAAGTCTGTCGCGGGGCGCGACAGACTACTCCTCATTCTACGCGGGCCGCGACCGATGTAATAAGTGGCGAGACCTGGTGACGCCATGTGGCAGGACACACGCCAACACCCCTGGGATGACTCAGCACCGCCGCCGCCTTTTCTGGTCCTCGCGGGCCGTGTAAGACCTTGGTGTGGTCTTCGCGGGGCGCGACAAAGTCCCTGAACAGCCCTATAAATTGGATCGAGAGGCTTCAGTTGCAAACCGTTCAATCTCTCAACTTTCTTCTCAAATTCTATAGTGTAGGCACTATACCCGGGCATTATACCCCCCTTAATTAGCGAAGCTCTGCCTCGTTGTAAGTATCATAACCCCTGGACACGTATTAGATACGTTGCCCGATTGATCTAGGGTTCCGTAACGGCTGTCGTGGTTCTGCCCGACGTAGTCGTTGGAATGCCGTCTCGGGGAGGGTATTACTAATGTTAAAATGGGTTATTATACTAACACGTGTGCGTTGTTTAATTAATAGATTCTAACCAGGAAATCATAAAGGAAAGGCCTATAATAGCAATGTGAGTAATCCTTCTTTTTGTGTAAACCTTTTTGTGAGTAATCCTTCTTTTTGTGTAAACCTTTTTGTGAGTAATCTCCTTTTTGTTAACTGTTTTTACAAAACCTCACACGATTAATTATATATTAAGCAGTTATTGAGTATTTGAAAGGATACAATTATCGTCGGTATGTTGGGGTTTTGTATACAAAATTAGTTACTGCCTTGCGAGGAGTAACTTTTCCACAACTCGGGTCTGACAGTACCGCGGGTGGTAATTGGTATGACTTGGAAACAAATGTAATTGCGAGACCGCCCTCAATACTGTACAATGGTCTTTATTAAACTTGATTAATCTGGGATTCACTCACCAGTATTTCTTGCTGATAAAATGTTTTAAACATGTGTTTCAGGTAACTTAGTGTGAAGCACATAAAAGTCAGCTGGAGAGCACTGAAGGCTTAGAAAAGTGGCTATAAAAGTTACCTAAATAAAGAAGATGTTTTATTTCAAATAAAATAAAGTTTATCTCTATAAACAGTTTGTAATAAGAAACTTGGGTTTTCCCCATGTATTTGTATTTATAAAATATGGTGGTTTACTCTGATAAAATATTTCCTAACTACGGTCCTGATGAATTTTTTCCGCTGCCAAATTAATAAACACCGATATCACCGAAACTGGCTCACGACTCCCGCTCCCAGGGTGGGGTCGGGGTTGTGACACGTATTTTTACTAAATTACCCTTTTGGATTAAAATATTAAAGAAATAATAAGACAAAAAATATTTAATATTATTTTTAATTACTTTTAATCTCATCCATTAATCTTGAAGATCTAATGGCTAGAAAGTGGTTCTTACAACTGGTGGTGGTTTTCATTTTAGCGCTCCTATATATATATATAGAGGACCGCTAAAATGAAAACCACCTCTAGTTATGAGAACCATGAGAACCACTTATTAGCCCTTAGATCAACTTGATGGATGGATGAGATTAAAAGTAACAAAAATTAATATTAAATGTTTTTTGTCTTATTATGTCTTTAATATTATAATCCAAAAGGGTATTTAAGTAATTTTGTTTTTTTTTTGTCTTATTAAGTTTATTGCTTTTTATTACAATTTTGTCCTATTACATTAAATGTTTTTTTTTCTTAAATCAGTTTTTTTATATTAAACAAACATCAGTTTTTTTTTTTCTAAAATCTTTTTTTTTCCTAAAATCAGTTTTTTTTCTAAAATCTGTTTTTTTACGCTCCGTTTTTTCACGCCGTTTTACGACCCGTCATACGCCCGACTTTTTCACGCGTCGTTTTTTCAACGCGCCGTTTTTACGTTAACGTTT
This sequence comes from Helianthus tuberosus, assembly GCA_030545235.1. Classification (NCBI taxonomy): domain Eukaryota; kingdom Viridiplantae; phylum Streptophyta; class Magnoliopsida; order Asterales; family Asteraceae; genus Helianthus; species Helianthus tuberosus. The sequence continues at coordinate 52,790,969 of CM060351.1, forward strand.
TTTACGTTTTACGCGCCGGTTTCTTACGTTAACGTTTTACGTGTCGGTTTTTTACGTTTTACGTAAAACTTTTTACGTTTTACGTTAAAATTTTTACATTTTACGTTATACGTAAAACTCTTTACGTTTTACTAAAAAAAATTTACGTTTTACGTTTTACCTAAAACTTTTTACGCTTTACAAAAAACTTTTTACATTTTTTACGTTAACGTTTTTTTACGTTATACGTAAAACTCTTTACGTTTTACTAAATTTTTTTTACGTTTTACGTCTTACCTAAAACTTTTTACGCTTTACAAAAAACTTTTTACGTTTTACGTAAAACTTTTTACGTTTTACGTTTTTACGTTAAAAAAGTTTACGTTTTTACGTTTTACGTTAAACTTTTTACGTTTTACGTTAAAAAGTTTACGGTTTAACAAATTTTTTTTTTACAAAAACTTTTTTACGCAACACGAACGCACCCAGAAAACGCAAACTCGGTAGGTGTCTCAGATAGATTGTTATTGTCATCGACTAGGGAAAATAATATAAAAAGCCAACAACATCAAAACAAAGCGTATCTCGAAAAAAAAGGGTTTGGCTCAGATTTTCCGATAATAAAAAAGGCTGCAAAATGGGGTTGCAGGTTCAAAAAACCTACCCTCCGCCGTCTTTGCCGCGCCATCGTCATCAAAATCAACTTTTTTTTTCATCATCACAGCCGGTTCAAATAAAGGCACCATATTCAACCGATTTAAACATTCAAAAAGGACCAAGAACATCATTCAAACATATTCAAACAGTTTCCACAGAAATCAACCCAGATTCAACAGAATTAAAAACCCAGATTCAAAGATTAAACCCACATATCATTCAACCCACATATCAGATTCAAGATTAAACCCCCAACATACCACCATCAGATTCAAAGAACAGTAGAACACCCAAATGAAACCCCCAACATACCACCATCAGATTCAAACCAGATCATTCAAACCAGATCATTCAAACCAGAAGGAACAGGAACATGTTTCACCCAGAAGGAACAGTAGCATCATTCAAACCAAATAAAAAAATATCAACAGATCTAAACCAAAAAATATCAAAGAAATACCAACAACAAGAAATACCAACAGATCAATACCAACAAGGTGTGGCTGACCCACCAGCACCGTCGCCGTCACAGGGTGTGGGTGACCCACCGTCGCCGTCACAGGGTGTGGCTGACCCACCACCACCGCCTTCATCCACCGCCGCCGACCAACCACCGGCCTCTAAGCCACTAACCCACCACCACCGTCGCCGGCAGAGAGACAAAGAGATGGGTGCGGTGGTGGTGGTGGTCGGATTTGTTTCAGGTTGTTGGCAGGCATTCACCGGAGGGGAGGGGGTGTTTGAGGTAGGCCGGAAGAGATGAAGACGGTGGTGTGTTACTGAAGAGACGGTGGGGGGGGGGGGTTGGATGCAGGTAAAGAATCGCCGGATCCCCTTCATTCTCTTTTGAAGATGAAGATGGTAACACAAAAATGAGGAACAAAAATAACCAGAGGTGAGAGGAGAGAGAGGGTATAAATGAAGGTGGTCTGACATTAATAAATGAAGAGAGATAGTAGGAATTGACATTTGGGGTAAAAAGACCAAAATGCCCTTTTAGTTGGCAAAGTGTTATTGGTTAAGAGTGGTTCTCATGGTTCTCATAACTGGAGGTGGTTCTTATTCTAGCGGCTCCCTATATATATATATATATGGGGAGGTTCATTTGAGAAGAAAATTAAATTGAGAAGAAAAAGAACAAAGGTACAATTGTAAAATATTAAATAGTTTTTCTTAGATCTCATTTATTATTATCTTTGACTAATTAATTAGTTATAAAGACTATTGTCCTTCACACTAATTTTTTTGCCTACACACAAAAAAAATTATCCTACACGTTTTGAAAATTTATCCTACATATATTGAAATTTATCCTACACAACTCGTAATTCATCCTACACACCTCGTAATTTATCCTACACTTTAAATTAATTGTTTTTTTTCTTTGAAAAAATATATTTTTTGAAAATAAGTTACAAATTTAATTTACTAGCTATTAAAAAAGGAAGACTAACAATTAATGATCTATCTAAGTTTACCAATATACCCTTACACTAATATTAAATACAAAAATTAAATGAAGTAAAATGAAGGATTCTTATTGGTTGAAATTTGTTCTTTTTTATTCTTACAACAAAATTCTTCTCATTTGAACCCTCCACAATATATATATATATATAGGGAGGAGCTCATGCGAGAACCACCTTTATTGTGAGAACCGCGAGAACCAATGTGAACACAACTTAAATAGCTAAAAAAACCTAAAAAAACCTAACCCCCACCCCCCCCCCCCCAAAAAAAACCCACCCCCCCCAAGCTAAATGCTAAAAAAAACCTTAAAAAAAACTAACCCCAACCCCCCCCCCCCCAAAAAACCTAAACCCCCCCAAGCTAAAATGCTAAAAACTAAACCCCCAAAAAACCTAAAAAATCTAAAAAAAATATAAATTTTTTTTTTGAATTTTTTATGTTAAAATCGCTACTTTTAGAAGTAAAAAAAAAATATTTAAAATTTTTTTTTTGGCTTCGAAAAGTAGCGATTTTTTTTATAAAAAATATTAAAAAATTCAAAAAAAAAAATTTTTGTGTGATTTTTAGCTATTTTTAGACATTTTTGGTTGTGTTCACATTGGTTCTCGCGGTTCTCGCAATAAGAGGTGGTTCTCGCATGATCTTCTCCCTATATATATATATATGGGAATGTTCATTTGAGAAGAAATTTAATATGAGAAGAAAAAGAAGAAATGGCATATTAGTAAAATACTATTTCATTTATAACTCATATAATTAACTTTTCACTCTTTAATTAATTAGTCAACTAATCATTAATTATCCTACATATAATCTACAAAACCTACACATATCAAAATTTTCCTACATATACCCTACACATTATAGAATTTTATCCTACACAGTCGAAATTTATCCTACACACTTCGAAATATATCCTACACAATTCGTAATTTATCATACACAACTAGTAATTTATTCTACACTTTAAATTAAGTTGTTTTTTTTAATTTGAAAAAAGTACATATTTTGAAAAGGAGTTACAAATTTAATTTAGTTAGTTATTAAAGAGGGAGAATACAAATTAATGATTTATGTAAGTTTACATATATACCTTTATATTAAAATTAAATGCAAATATTAAATGAAGTAAAATGAAGCATTCTTATTGGTTGAAACTTCTTTTTTCTTCTTACAAAAAAATTCTTCTCATTTAAACCCTCCACTATATATATATATATATATATATATATATATATATATATATATGTATGTATATGTATATGTATATATATTTATTTATTTCCATCCTACGAAAACTACAACGGTATGTTACCAAATCATATACGACATTGCGAATTCACGATGACTAACACGACTCCGTAAACATATTTACGTTTATATATAAATATACATATCCTAAACCATCCGGAAACTAAGTTGTTTCCGAGACTTAGTATTTATCCCTATTATAAACGGGATCAAATAACCATAGATTGGTTATTCCAAATCAGTATAATAACACTCCCTTAGAGTCGTTTAGTTAACGATTCAGTAGAGCTCGGACACGTAGTTTAGCTACGTCGTTCTACTTAGAAACTTATAAATATTCCTTGATAGGAATGTCGTAGAATACATGCTAGCAAATTCACGTTCTTGGAACGGCACTACGGAATCACATTAAGCTAACTTTCCACTTGATATCAAGGTGAGTTCATAATCCCCACTTTTTACGGTTTTTACATTTTTATAAATGTTTTCGGGGATGGAAAGATATGCAAGTTTTGCAAAAATCACACAATGTTTCGATACACGAAAATCACATATTTCTAAACCATTTCGCAACAAGATTTCAATGAACTCAAATGGTTTCCGAAAAGTTCATGCTAAACTTACCGGTTTTTACAACAAGACAAGGTTTTTCGAAACATGCATGAGTTTTATGACATGGGCTAGGCCCAAGGACATGGGCAAGGCCCAAGGACATGGGCTAGGCCCAATACACACACATATTTTAACAATTAGTATGTAGCTATGGGATTAGATGATGACAGATCACTGTATGTAAGTAGGATGATGACAATAGTAACCATTAATTACATAGTGACCAAGGTGCAAAAGATATAGATATATTGAGTTTGAGGCACGCTCCACTCCTGGTTTGTTAACCCTTTAAGAGTGCTTTTGTGATCCCAAATGATGTCAAAATTGTCTCAGTTTGGGTACTTACTTATGGCACATGGAAACATATGTAATTTGCATTACATCAATACCACTCTATTCAATGTTGGTCCAATGTATACAAATTTACAACTATATCTATACGTACTAGCCCAAACACACCAATAAAAAAGTTAACACCAAATCTAAAAGTAAAACCCTAAAACGTTAAACAACAGTCTGTTCATCGTCTCAATTTCTCATGCTGTTACCCTAAGTCGATCATCTCCATTTCTGAACGTCATTGTTCTTGCAATATGATCATAGTCTCATCGGCCATAACGTTATCATTCATAAGAAAACTATTGTACCATGAAATGCGCATGTTTCTAAAAATATTAAAAGTTTGAGACCCAACATTGTCACTATTTCTCTCCGCAAATTTAAATTGGGCGACACAGTTGTCAAAATCGCTCAAAGTTCGTTCGAAATAATCACTGCTTGGAAAATGCCCGTTTGATTTAAGGCTTGGTTTTAGATGAGCCGTTCCGTTCGATTTGATTTGTAAACGAGCCAAGCACGAGTAAAAGTCTGCTCGGCTCGTAAACAACCCTAGTCTAAGTACTTGCCCTCATAGCCCAGTGGTTGTTGGGCCGGTTGTCCTCCTAGAGGTCACCGGTTCGATTCCCGCTAGTGGCGAAAGGGGGTGAGGACACCCGTGCGCAATGATGGTGAAAAACCCACCGAGGAGGGTTTGATCCTGAGCGTCACTCCGGTTTTCATCCGGCTGTTACTCTAGCGAGACAACTCATGTAGAGGCAGTACGGTTTCCGGAGGAGCGCTAGCCCACGCCCGGACAACACCAGCGTGGACCCGGTTCAGACAACATAGTCTGGTGCGGGCCTGGTGGGCTAGGCTTGCCTTAATTGGCAGGTGTGACTAAGGGTCACTCTTAAAGAAAGTTACCGTTAAAAAAAAACAACCCTAGTCTAAAATGAACACGAAAACGGCCAAAGTAGAGGTCAACATATTGTTTGTAAAATATCAATTCTAATTTGCCAAGAAAATAATATAGTAAGTATAGAATGTGATCTTTTGATTGTCATAATGTTTTATTCTATAGTAATTTACAAGCATCACTACCACACTAACATGGAGGTCATAATTCTTTATTCTATAGTAATTTGCAGGCATCACTACCACACTAAGATGGAGGTGATAGTGAATGGGTAGGCACAAGCAAAAAAAAGTAGTCAAAGTCAACATTTCAAAGAGGGTCAATTCCTGATAACCTCATAGATCTTTCTTAATATATATTCGTAGTTTGTCGAGGTTATCTATAGAATATCTAGTTTTATATTAAGCCATTTATATCACTTTTGGTCAATTTTAATTCCTTTCATTATGTTATTATTTACCTTGTTCTCTTTGTAACGAACTAATGATTATTTATTAGTGAAAGAATAAAAACTTTCTCTGTATTAAATTAACCAATTTACAACAATATAAATAGGAAAACTAAACTAAATACAAGGAGATAATTATGCTCATTTACAACTAATCTTGACTATACAATTTGAATGTAAATTAAACGTGGTAAGGAGTGATTCCAGGAGATATTGGTGGATGGTTATTGACTCTGGTGATTTGCTTTATTTTGGCAAGTATTACGGTTGTTACCCCCGGCAAGCGAAACGGCGGTGGATGAACTCTAAGCAAATCTCGAAAATGTTCAAACAAAGGTCTCGGCAAGCTTTTCGTAAAGATATCCGCAAGTTGAAGCTTGGTAGGAATGAACTTGGTGTGTAGCTTCCCGGACATGACCAGTTCCCGCACAAAATGATAATCCAAATCTATATGTTTAGCACGCTTGTGAGAGACGGGATTTTGAGACATAAACAAAGCGCTTCTATTATCGCATAATAGAGTCGGCCGAGACTTGGGTAAAGCATGCAGTTCCTGTAGTAAATGAGTAATCCAAACTATTTCAGCTGCAGCATTCGCCATTGCCCGATATTCGGATTCGCAACTTGAGCGTGACACTGTTGGTTGTTTCTTCGCACTCCATGAGACTAAGTTGCCACCTAAGAAAATTGAGTAACCATAAGTTGACCGTCGGGTTTCAATGCACCTAGCCCAATCCGCATCCGAATAGCCTAAAATGGAAGCCGTGGTTGGTCTAGTAAAAACTAAACCGTGAGAGATTGTTCCTTTGACATAACGAAGAATGCGTTTAACCAGTTGAAAGTGATGATCGGTTGGAGAATGGAGGTATTGACAGGCTTGATTAACGGCATATGAAAGGTCGGGACGAGTAATAGTGAGGTATTGGAGAGCTCCCACAAGAGAGCGGTAAAGGGTAGGATCGGAAAAAAGGTTACTGGTTTTAGTGAAGGAATCGGTGGATGCAAGAGGAGTGGGTACGGGTTTGGCTTCGGTGAGGCCGGCTCGAGTGAGAATGTCATTTGCATACTTGGTTTGAGTGAGGAAAAGACCCTTGTCATCGTGGATGACTTCAAGGCCGAGGAAATAACTTAGCAATCCAAGGTCTTTAATGGCAAATTCACTATGTAGACGAGCCGTAAAGGAGGTAATGAGTGAGGTTTTGTTTCCCGTGAGGATGAGATCATCAACGTAGACAAGAAGATACAAGATGGAATCTCCTTGACTGTAAATGAAAAGCGAGGGATCGGCACGGCTGCATGTGAAACCGAAGGAAATGAGAAACGAACTCAACCTTTGAAACCAAGCTCTAGGAGCTTGTTTTAAACCATAGAGTGCTTTGTTTAATTTGCACACATGGTTTGGAAATTTAGGATCGATGAAACCGGGAGGTTGCTCCATGTAAACTGTTTCCGAAAGGTGACCATTTAAAAACGCATTGTTGACATCTAGTTGACGGAGAGGCCAACTGTTGATGACGGCTAAGGAGAGGACAATGCGAATGGTGGAGGCTTTCACGACCGGGCTAAACGTATGATTGAAGTCGATACCCGGGATTTGAGTGAAGCCTTGGGCGACAAGACGTGCTTTGTGGCGGTCAAGGGAGCCATCAGAACGAAATTTGGTTCGGAAAACCCATTTGGATCCAACAATGTTGGTAGAGGAAGGGCGAGGCACAAGGGACCAAGTGTGATTTCGAGTAAGAGCCGAAAATTCATCTTGCATGGCACACATCCAATGAGAGTGTTTAGAGGCACTTTTAAAGCCTTTTGGAACACTGTTTGTGAGAAGTGCCGCATGAAGGCAGGAGTGGTTTATGGTAGCAAGATATGAGGTGTATTTCGGATTTGGTTTAACGGTGCCAACTTTAGACCGAGTAGTCATGGAATGAGACGGAGCTATGGGGGGAGGAGAGGGAGAGGGTACGGGTGAAGATGGGGGGCAGAGGGTGGACGGGGAGGGTGTTGAAGGGGTTGGTGATGATGATGGAGAGTGAGGTTGTTGTACGGGTGGAGTGTGAAGAGGGGATTGATGGACCGATGGAGAATCACACATGGAACAGATTGGTGGATGAGTTGTTGAAGGGTGTTGGGCCGATAATGAGGAGAGGGTGGAGATAGTTGTTGGGCTTTGATGAATGGATGGTGAATGGGCCGAAGGGTGAGGAGAAGTGGACTGAGGAGTTGGAGTTGGAGTTGGAGAAGTGTTGGATTGGGCCGAAGGCTGAAGTGGTGAGATGGGTTTATTGGGCTTTTGTTTATCAGTGGGTTGAGGTGTGGAGAAATCATCATTGAATGATGATAAAAACAGAGATGCAATATCTGTTTGTGAGGAATTATCGACACATGGAAGTGAGTTTTCATCGAACCGAGCATGTCGGGTTACATACATACGTGAGGACGCGGGATCGAAGCATTTGTAGCCTTTGTATTGGGAAGAGTATCCCAAAAAAATACATGGTATGCTTCGAGGTGCGAGTTTATGAGGAGCGTAGTCACGCAAATATGGATACACACGACACCCAAATACCCGAAAATTAGAATAATTAGGTGTCGAGGAGAATAATAATTCAAATGGCGATTTGTCATTTAAAAGTTTTGTTGGCAAGCGGTTTATGATATAAGTGGCGGAACTAAAGGCATCATGCCAATGAGTGATAGGAACACTTGCATGAAAGAGCATAGCAAGACCGGTTTCTACAATGTGTCGATGTTTCCTTTCGGCTCGACCGTTTTGAGCAGCGGTGTATGGACACGAGAAACGGTGAAATGTGCCATTCTCATCAAAAATTTTTCGCACATGTTGGTTTGTGAATTCCGTGCCACCATCACTTTGAAAAACTTTAATTTTGCGTGAGAGTTGGTTTTGAACGAAACGCATGAAAGTTTGAAGGACCGAATAGAAGTCGGTTTTGTGCTTAAGTGGATATAACCAAGTAAATCTAGAAAAATCATCCACAAACACAACATAGTATTTAAAGCCATCGGTACTAGTTATTGGTGATGGTCCCCAAAGATCACAATGAATGAGATCTAGGGGGTAAGAGGCACGTTTTTCATTTTTAGTAAATGGCAATTTATGTGATTTAGCAAGTTGACATGAGGAACATAAAGTTGGCTTCGGTAAAATGGATGTAAAAGATAAATAACCAAGTCTTTTTAATACAAACATAATATCAAAAGCAACGTGACCCAAACGATTATGCCACAATTCGAAAGGGGCTTTATTGGACGAAACAGAAGCAACATAAGCAAAAGACTTGTCCCGAAGCACGTAAAGACCGTTTTCACACCGACCTTGAGCGAGAGGTTGGCTTGTTTTCCGGTCCTGAATCACAAAAAAAGAATTAGAGAAGAGAACATCAACTGGAAAATCGTTTGTCAACTTGCTAATGGAGAGTAGGTTACGAGTTAAAGATGGAACAACCAAAACATCATTCAATTTAACATGTTTGGTTAAAGAGACATGGCCCTTATGAGTAACGGGCAACGACTGACCATTACCGAAGGTGACCGACGATGCACCGTTGTAAGGAGTAAAAGACGTTAAATTACCAGTGTCATCAGTCATGTGTCTATCGGCTCCGGTGTCGGCAGCCCAGTCCGGAGCATCCTCGTTTTGCACGTGACATTGAGCGTGAAAAGCACGAGCAATATCTTCATTACCAGAGGCTGATGCAACAAAGGATGAGAGCTTTGGACACTTGTTTGCATAGTGGCCATTTGTTCGGCAGAGTTGGCAGTGGGGAGGGCGACGAGGGGTGTTTGAAGAGGAGTTGGAGAAGTTTGATTGTGGGCCTCGGTTATAGGAACCAGTGGCCTGTCCTCGGCGTGAACCTCGGTTTTGGGAGGAGGAAGGGTTTCGTGTTTGATTAGTTTGGGCAACAAAGGCAACTGAAGGTGTAGAAGGAGGATTGATAGCCAAGAGAAATTGCTCTTGGCTTTCTGCTTTAGTGAGTAAATCACGGAAAGGGAGCGGATCACGGGTGGTACGAATGGCAGTAGACCAACTCTCAAAAGTGGAACCAAGGCCACAAAGGAACCAGTGGGTTTTGTCTGTGTCCTTAACGGGATGGCCGATTGCCGAGAGTTGATCGCAGACGGCTTTGAAGCGGCGACCATAATCAGCGACGGTGGAGGATCCTTTTGTCATGCGACGAAGGTTGTCTCGGAGCAAATGCATCCGTTCAAGAGAAGTGTTGCTATAGGCTGCTTCAAGAGCGGTCCAGATTTGACGAGCCGTGGTGAGACCAAGGATCTCAGCAACAGCTTCTTCGGTGAGAGAGGAGTTAAGGATAAGAATGGCCTGCTGATCGGAGATCGACCAGGCCGTGTAAGCAGGATTAGGTTGCTCAGCGGAGGCGGTGGTAATGGTTTTGGATGGCGGAGAGAGAGAGCCATCAACATGTCCGAGTAGGTTTTGATTAGCGAGAAGCGGAAGAAGTTGGTTTTGCCAATACAGGTAGTTGGTGGAGGAGAGCTTAATGGTGAGCATGTGGAGAATAGTAGCCATGGGTAGCTTAGTTTCGGTGGTGGTAGTGAAGGAGGAAGAGATATTGGTGGACATGGTGATGAGAAGAAAAGAAAGAACGATGGAAGAGAGTTACAGGGGAAAGGACCTTGAGGATGATACCATGAAAGAATAAAAACTTTCTCTGTATTAAATTAACCAATTTACAACAATATAAATAGGAAAACTAAACTAAATACAAGGAGATAATTATGCTCATTTACAACTAATCTTGACTATACAATTTGAATGTAAATTAAACGTGGTAAGGAGTGATTCCAGAAGATATTGGTGGATGGTTATTGACTCTGGTGATTTGCTTTATTTTGGCAAGTATTACGGTTGTTAATTAGTAATCCCTTATAGGGAATATTTCACAAAATAGTAATCAAGTTTTAAGATTGTTCCAATCAAGTCACTCATAAAAAAATTATTCTAATTAGGTCACTGAAGTTTTATTTATGTTCTAATACTATATTATTTACCTAAATAGCAGGTAAACTATTCTATGTGGCATTTATATAGGTTTTCTTCACTTAAAAACTCAAAGAATTCTTGTCATACTACCATGGCTTCTCTTAAAGGAACCCATGGATCATTCGGTATCATCACTATTTTGTGTAAATATAAGCAATAAAATATTAGTCGGGTGGGGTGGGAATGTATCCCGTTCAAGAAAACTCTCGGTGGCGTTTGGAGCAATATTGCGAAGATGTTCATTAATGTTAAAGCCGGGGGAATGCCTCTGCGGAACTACATCAAAGGTATTGTTGGTAATGGTAAAGAAATCTCTTTTTGGTTGGATCCGTGGATATCTAGTGAACCGCTAAAATTCAGATTTCCTGAATTGTTCCGCCTTGAAGCTGAAAAAAAATGTAAAATTGCGGATCGGGTTACTTACTCTGGATCGGAACCGGTTTTAAATTGGATGTGGAAATCGGCTCCGTCTTCGCTTGAAGTGGTGAATGATATGCATCAGCTTTCGTCCCTGCTGGATGGCGTCCGACTCTCCGATCGTGAAGACAGATGGTTCTGGAGCTCTGGTTCTGGAGCTCTGGTTCTGCAGGTTCTTTCTCGGTCAAGAACGTCAAAAACATGCTTCTCGCTGATTCTCCGGCTGATGCTTCCTTCATTATGAATTGGCGTAGATGGCTTCCGGCGAAGTGCAACATACACGTTTGGCGTATGGAAATGGATAAACTTCCAACCGGAGAGGCGTTAAGGAAAAGAAACATTTTTATTGAAGATTCCAGCTGCCCTCTTTACTCGTCTAGTGAAGAGACTGCTGAACATGTTTTCATATCTTGCTTCGTTGCATCAGTCGTCTGGAATGCGGTTAGTTCTTGGTGTAAAATCCCGAGCATATTCGCTTTCTCGCTAAAGGATTTACTCGGGTTCTATTCTGAGCTTAGAGTGTCGGACAAGAAAAAGGAAGCCGTTCAAGGTATTATCATGACTGTCTGTTGGAGTATTTGGAGAGCCCGGAACAATTTTAAGTTTTCTAATAAGCCGATTAAAATTGAAAGTATAGTGAGTGAGGTTAAGGCGTTGAGTTTCCTTTGGTTTACGAATAGGTCGAAATATAAAAGTTTAGATTGGGGAGAGTGGTGTTCCTTTGTAAATATGTAACAGGGTTCTGTTTGTCTGCTGTTCCGGCCCGGTTTGGGTCGGAGTTCTGTTATTGAAGTTTACTTTTCAAAAAAAAAAAAAAAATCTAAAATCGAGAAAACAATGGAAACAAAGATGGCCAGTGAATTGGAACTAAAATTGAGGATGCAAATTAAGAGATTCGAGAAAAAAAGAGGTTTATGAAATTCATGACTGATCTCCAGTTTCATTTTATCTTTGCCATGAAACCTTTTGAGAACATCTACGCCATACTTCAATTTCTAGGAATAAAATCTTTCAAGATAGACTATTTTACACATGGTTACAAAAATTTGTGAAGAAAGGATTTGTTGTTTTCTAATCCAATGCGGTCGACTACAAACAGCTAAGGCCACCACCCTTTGTTTGTATTATTTAATTGTTGTCTTTCTTCAAGATTTTAAAAAAATTGCAATTTTCTTTTGTATTTTTTTAATAAAAGTATCGCAATTTATTTAAAAAAGACAATTGAAGTTTTTTTAATCCATGTTTACGCTTATAAGCTATGTCAACATATATTTTTTATAAAACCTAAATAAATGATACGTAGGATGTGTGACCTTATATTTAGGTAAAATATTTAGAATTAGAACATAAATTAAACTTTAATTAGTGATCTAATTGGAACAAAAAAAATTATGAGTGAGCTGATTGAAACACTCCTGAAACTTTGTTACTATTTAACAAAATTATCCCTTCATTAAAGTAGAAAGACTTAAAATAATTTTTCAAGTAGGGTGTTAATAGAGCATGAGCTTTCGTCTAAACCCGTAAGCCTGTTTAAACTCAAGTGCATCTTGTCTAAGCTTAAACTTATCTCGTTTAATATTAGAGATTTCAAGTTTATCGCGTTTCAAGTTTTATGCCTGAAGTTTGAGTTATGTTTATTAATGATTTTTCAATCTCGGCTCGAATTTCGTAATAATTATTTATATATAAATATATGGATTTGAAAATAAATATAACTATTTATATGCAAATATGATTATGTATATATGTTTCTGAAGAAACACTGACCTGAACGGTAGGCTCCGACTATAACTTCAACTCTTGCCGATCCGAATAGCTGACTGCAAAACAGAACATCGTTAGGACTCGTTACAGGAATGAGGTTATTCCTGTAACCACCCTCCAGCGTGAGAATAAGTCTCGGTTTGGGAGTAAGAAAGTATGAGTAGAGAGAGAGTAAACGAGAGCAGAATGAATCATACCTTTGATGTTTACCTCTATTTATAGTTTACCATTAGGGTTTCCTCTAACTTAGGATGGACTCCGATAAGTTAGGGATTTGCATGACCTTCCCAAAAGTTTGGGGATTTGGTTACGTGGTTTATCCATGTAGAATGGAACATTCTAGAATAAACATGTGTAATTAAGTATTTATAATAAAATAATAGGTAATGACCGGGTCGGGTTAGCCGTTCCGGGTCATACCTCGTCATGTCTCCCCAGTCCGAATTTATGAAAGGCAATTCATGGGATCGGACTAAAAAAATAAAAAGTCAAAATTCCCCCCTTTGAGTGCAAATTTCCTAGGGCGGGGTACTGTTGCTTTTTTGAAAAACGGCGGCGATGGGAAAGGATTTGACAGTATGTCATCATTTGGATGACAGGTGTACCTTCCCTGTCTTGACACGCGTTCCCATCCGTTTGCCTTTTTGAATTCGAAAAGTTGCTATCCCTTATAAATAGGTTTCCCATTTAGGGTATTTCCATTTTCACCTTTGCTCGTACCGTCTTTACTTTCTTGATTTCGAAAATGGCCACAAATACTGGCGAATCTTCTTCTTCTGCCCAAACAAGCTCTGATGCTTTGCTTTGAAAATGGGGGGTTGTATCGTACAACAATCTTATCCAAGAATATGATATCAGGCCATAATGGAACCCTGTGTTGCCGTCGAAAACAGAGACGACGTTCCCGTTGAAAGAGGGGAAAATCACTTTGTTTAGTGATTTCTTCAAATTTTGCAATTTCCGGTTGCCCATCACCAAGTTCTGTAAGTCCGTTCTTGACGAGTATCCCATTCACATTTCTCAATTGCATCCATTAGGGTTAGTGAAACTTCGTCACTTCGAGTTTGCTTGCATAACCCTAGGTCATATCCCTGAAATTACAGTTTTTACGGCTTTTTTCGTTCTTGTTTGGAAATCTCCCTTCTTCACTTTTGATAGGCGAGACATTGGTGTGTCTTGTCTGAAGGACATCCCTACCAGTTCCAGAGATAAGGAATGGAAGAAGAAGTTCTTCTATATTGATGCCGGTGTTATCCCCGGAGAAATGCAGTGGAGGGAAATGGGAGCCAAGGATAAGGTCAAGGACGACGGTCCCCCTGCTGATGCTTATGTTGAAAATGCTTTGTTTAAGAGGTCGTGTCAACACCCCTCCGAGTGCACAGTGATCCCGGAGGGAGCCCTGGTGATGGCGGGGATGAGTTTGTTATGGCATGATATCAGGTTGTACCCTTCCTTCCAAAGGGATGATGAAGGTATGTGGTCTTTTGCTTTGAATTTAGTCTGCTAATTGTATTTTGCATTAACGTGTGTAAATGTCAAATAGGCAAATGGAGCTTGTTTGATTTCGTTGACCCCCCTCGGAATGCTGCTTTAAGGGCCGCGGACCGTGTTATTGGGGAACAGGAACCCGACGTGCGAAAGATTCATCTTGAGCAGTTCCTGCTACCCGTCGTGCCGGCGGATCTAACTGCTTATATATCTCGGCCTCCCCCCAGCGGAAGGAGTAGCGTTTCTGCTGCAGAGACAAAGAAGCCAACCCGGGTGAAGATCATCAGGAGGAAATATATGGCCGCAGGTGCTACTACTTCGCCTGTGGCGGTTAACGTCTTTGTGGCCCCAGGGGGTGCTGATGTGACTTCCGCCACTGCCAGTTTGATGAGTCCACCGGGTGCTCAGAAAAAAAGACAAAATATTGCCTCCGTTAACTTCGTTTCAAGCAATACAGGCTGCTCACCTCCTACCCACTAGTAAGTGACTTTATTTGTGGAAGTAGGCGTTGATTTTCTATACTGTTGTGCTGAATACCTGATTTGATACAGGTTCCATTGCTGAGGTCCAAGTTGAGGGTGTGTCCTCTATGCCCTTGACATCTGGGGATGTCGTGTCTTCCGCTTCTGGCGGGCCAAGCCTTTCGGACCTCATATCCCAGGCGAGTGCTGTCGGTGTCAGCTCTTCAATGCCGTCGCCTGTGTTTACAGCTGCTGTGTCTGTGACCACCAATCCTGTTTCTACGCAGCTTTTTTCTAGCGCTACCCCCGTATCTCTGTTCGACTCTCCTATTGGCGTTTTTGCTGCCTTTGAGAAGGAGATGCGTGCAACTTCTGTTGCCGGTGAGTCAACTAGTGCCAGGGATGCTACTGTAAGTGACACTGGAGGGTCTAGCAGTGGTTTTGTTGATGATGGGGCCCATTTGGGTGATGATCTCTATCTGCCCACCATTTATTGGGATCCAAATGTGCAGGACAAGCGCTATCAGCCCAAGTGGAAAATAACAGAGTCGTCCAGATTGATCTTCCCCCCGATGGTGCATCACTGGGTTGAACGGGCATATCCCCCGGCTGAGTCAGCCTATGTAGAGGGGTTAAATAATGAAAATTTGATGAATGCCACGATGGTGGATGCCGTCAGTCAACCCCGGAGGTTGGCGGTAATCCGACGCCGGTGGATGCATGATAACAACGAGCTCCACCAGGCACGGGTTGCTATTCAGGAGCTGATGGATGAAAAGTATCACTTGGAAAGCCAACTCCAATCTGCTGGTCTTAGGGAGAGTCGATTTGCCTCCGAGAAAAACAAGGCAGAAGAGGATTTGAAGCGTGTCACCGCCAACCTTGCCGAGTAAAGGATTTTGTGGGCCCGCGATATAGCGGAGAAAGATCGGGTCCTTTCTCACGCGAAGACCGTGCAAGAAGAGCTAGAACGTAAAGTTGTGGCTGAGGCTCAAAAGGTGAGGTCTGAACTCTCTGCCTAGATGGAAAAATTCCGTATTGACACTGATTTTGTGTCTCAGGTGCAGGAGAGGTATCAAAGTTTAACCGTGGAGTTAGAGGCTTCTAACGACAAGGCCCAAGCCAAGCAGGCTGAGTTGGAGGAGCGGGAGGAGCAACTTAGAAAACTCTAGCAAATTTGTGATTCCCTTATCTCTGAGAAAAATCAACTTGTTCAGTCTACCAACACCCACCAGGCGTGCCTGAAAGAGGCGGAAAGTGCGTTGGACCTGTCAAACGATGAGGTGGACAGTCTGTCCAGCTGCCTGGCTGGTTTACAAGGTGACAGGAACTGGTTGATAACTAATGGCCTGGTTGGGGCTTTTGAGTACCTCCATCAATTAGAGTCTTTTGTAACCCTTTTGGATCGCCTATCCACTGCCGCCTATCAGTCAGGACACCATGATGGTGTCTATCAAGGTTACTTTAATTGTTAACAAATGGAAAGGATTACTCCCGCGTTCCAGGAGAATAGAGGAAAACTGCAGGCAGAAATGGCAGATGCTCTTGAAGCGGCATGCAATGACCCGCTACCCGCGTATGTTGAGTTGACTGAGAAGGTGGCCAAAGACGACGTGGATTCCTTACGCCAGATGCTGGATATGGCGGAGGAGTCTGGTGAGGAATGAGTGTTTTTTATTCGTTATGTACACTGTTCCTTAGATATTTTGTTAAAACACTGTTTTGCTTGGGGTGCGTGTAAGCACTTGATTATGTCAAACAATTAATGCAAATATCATCATGAATTCGCCGCCGTTTTGCTTAAGTGTGGCGATTTGACATGTAATGATGTCTCATTATTAATTTTGCTATCGTCACCATTGTCAGAACTCTTAATCTTCTATAAATTATATCGTGGTTTTTCCAAATTTGATAATTGGAGAAATGGAGCGTAGATGCTATAATCGGAGAATTTCCGACATACTTCGACATTTGGATGCAGCAGACGGTTTAGTCCGTCTTCAAGATCCGGTGACGGAGGAGATGATTAAAGGTTAGGAGATTGACTCCGGTGATGCAATGCCCTGGGTGGACAGGTCTTGTAAGGATATCGAAAGTGACGACCCTTCTAAGGCTGAAACAGGTGTGGCTCCTCTATCGGCCGACACTCTGGTGCAAGCATTCCCCCCGAGTATGTCCAACGTTATAGGGTAGTGTACGAACGACGTCGGAGTGGCCGTCAGTATGCAGAACCTGTTGGTGATCGGAGGATAACAGCTTCTCCGGTTGGCGAGGTGAATGTTGATGACCTAATCGTCGATCCTCACCCATTGGAGTATTACGGTGATGCATTGTACACCCCTGCAGAGGTGAGGGCAATGTTCCCCGATGTATAGATAAGTAGAACATGTTCGTTGTTTTGGTTCCCATATGTTGGTGTTTAGCAACAGGGACAAGTACTTGGTTTTGTAAGATAGTTGTGTGTATTTATTACCAAAATACCTATTTTTTGTGTAGTGGTTAATGTATCTATTACCAAGATACCCACTTTTAGCGCTGTATAGTTTTGGTCAGCTGACTTATATATGAAAAATATTTCGTGTCAGAGACGTTTTTTTACCGTGGTTTGCAGTTTGAATGCGATGGTAATGTTATTTTTTTTTACCATAATATGCAGTTTGAATGCGATGGTAACCTTTGTGTACATGTGGATAACAAAAGATATTAAAAAGCAACTTTTATTAACTTGATAACTTGAAAGAAAAAAGAGACATTGCTGATGATGGATTACACTTGTGCATGAAAAGAAAACAATCAATCCCGCCGTTAGGGGCGGGAGTCTACATGTAACATTTCTTTAACTGGGCAGCGTTCCAGCTACGTGGAACCGCTGTGCCATCAAGCCTGGATAGGCGGTAAGCCACCTTGCCTAGGTCTTCTTGGACGATGTAGGGGCCTTCTCAGTTGGGTCCCAGTTTGCATGAGAGTTCCGCTCTACTGGCCTCGTTATCCCGCATGACATACTCTCCTTCCTTGAAGGTTTGCTGAGCCACGCGCTGGTTATAATACTTTTCTAAAGTTTTCTTGTATTTTTCCTCGCTGATGGTGGCTGCCTCACGCAGTTCTTACAGGAGGTCCAGGCCTTCCCGCAGGAGCCTGTCATTATCATCATTAATAGTGAGGCGCCTTAGCGAAGGTAGTTCAACTTCCGCGGGTATCATTGCCTCTGCGCCATAGGTTAGGTTGAAAGGAGTTTCATTGTTGCTTGTCTTGGGCATGGTTCGATGTGCCCAGAGGACATTGGGCAATTCTTCTACCCAAGAACTCCCCTCATAGCCTAGCCTTCTATTGATTCCATTAAGCAAACTCCGATTTGCCCGCTCCACCTGGCCGTTTCCTTGGGGATGTGCGACCAATGTAAAGATTTGTTGAATCTGAAGCTCTGCACACCAATCTTGTAAGACCCTGTCTGTGAATTGTGTTCCATTGTCGCTTACAAGGTATAGCGGTAATCCAAACCGGCATACTACGTGTTCCCATAGGAATTTTTTGGCGTTTTCAGCAGTTATCTTGGCCAAAGGCTTTGCTTCAACCCACTTGGTGAAATAATCGATCACCAAAATTAAGTACTTTAGCTTCCCTAAGGCCAGCGGGAATGGTCCCACGATATCTACTGCCCATTTTTGAAAAGGCCAGGCCGCCATGACGGGAATTAAGTTATTTTTAGGGCGGAGCGTCTGTGGAGCAAACTTTTGACAACTGCGGCATTTTCTGAGTTCGTCTATCGCGTCTTCATGCATTCCGGGCCAATAGTATCCGACGTCTTGGATCTTGGCGACAACTGCCCGGGGTCCGGCGTGAATGCCGCATATACCAGCGTGTATTTTCTGGATTAGGTATTTGGCTTTTGCTGGGGATACACAATGCAACAGTGGTCCCAGATACAACTTCCTATATAGGACGCCGTTGTTCACCTCATACTGTAATGCCTTGTTTTGTATTTTCTGAGCGTCGCCACTGGCGGAGGGTAATTCTCCTTTTGTAAGGAACCTTAGAATGGGAGTGTACCAGTAGGGTTATTCCGGTGTAACGGCGGACACCTCCCGTGATTCTATGGAAGGTGCCTGTAGATTTTCCACCTTCACTTCTCTTTCTATGCCCGAGGTAGCTAGCTTACTCAGGGTGTCGGCTATTTAAATTTTTCCCCGATGGACATGGTTGAGTGTGACATTATCGAAAGAAGCTATTAGCTCCTTGGTTTTAGCCAAGTATTTGACCATCGTCTCATCTTTGGCTTCATAAGTCTCGTTTACCTGGTTGTTGACCAGCAAAGAGTCCACATATGCATCGACCCTTGTCGCTCCCATAGACTGGGCCATTCTCAAACCCGCTAGCAGTGCTTCATATTCCGCCTCGTTGTTGGAGCATTCAAAGTCAAACTGCATGGCGTACATCAATTTTATCTCATCCGGGCTTATTAGCATGAGGCCAGCCCTGGATCCTTTTCCATTGGAAGACCCGTCTGTGTATAACTTCCAGGTCTGCCGAGCCGTGCTGGACTCGTGTATGTCATTGATCACGGGATCTTGTATCGCTTCCCCATCGGGAATTTCAGCTAAGAAGTCGGCGATTACTTGCCCCTTGATTGCTGTTCGTTTCCGATACTCAATGTCCAGTGCTCCCAGCTCAATTGCCCATTTGGCCAATCTTCCAGAGATTTCTGGTTTGTGTAAGATTTGCTCCAGGGGATAATTTGTTAAGACTTGCATGCGGTGCCCTTGAAAGTATATTCGGAGGCGCCGGGTAGCGTGGACTAAAGCAAGTACCAGCTTTTCAAGTGTTGGGTACCGCGTTTTCGGCCCTGCTATCACCCGGCTGATGTAGTATATGGGCGTTTGTTTGCCATCCCTTTCTACCATGAGTACCGCGCTTACAGCGTTATGGGCTGCCGACAGGTACATTTTTAATAGTTCTCCAGTGTATGGTGCCGTCAGCATGGGTAGTTTTTCAATGAACCACTTCATGTCTTGCAAGGCCTCTTCTTCTTCACCGGTCCATTTAAAGTTTTTCTTGTTGAGACAATCTTTCAACATTTTTATGAGGGGCAAAGATCTCTCGGTGTGTCTTGCCAAGAATCTGTTTATAGCCACTAAACGCCCATTTAGTGCTTGCGCTTCTTTTAAAGTTCTGGGGGAGGGCATTCGCGTTATGGCGGTTATCTTCTCCGGATTAGCTTTAAAACCGTCCCGGGTGACCGCTACCCCCAAGAACTTACCTTCTTCTACCCCGAATGAGCACTTCTTGGGGTTGAGTTTGATGTTGTATTCTCTCAGCTTTTGGAAAGTTTCCTCAATGTCCTCGAGCATTTGCTTTTCCTCTCTGCTCTTGATAACTAAGTCATCGACATACACCTCCAAATTTCTGCCAATTTGTCGCAACCCCCACTCCCTATCTGTCCCGGGAACAGGCGGCCGCGAGACCAGTTTTGGTGGTATCGATGTTTATCATTATTTGGCAGCGGAAATTTCATCAGGACCATAGTTAGGAAATATATTATCAGAGTAAATACCACACTTTTATAAATAAACATATTGGGATAAAACCCAAGTTTTCATTACAAACTGATTTATAGAGATAATCTCCATTTTATTGAATAAAACATCTCCTTTTATTTAGGTAACTTTTATAGCCACTTTTCCAAACCTTCAGTGCTATCCAGCTGGCTTCTAGTTGGCTCTCACATTTTGTTACCTGAAACGCGTTTAAAAACATTTTTTCAGTGGGAAATACTGGTGAGTGAATCACAGTTTAATCAAGAAGAGTCTTATCATTTAACACAGTATTGAGAGCGATTACAATGTTTATATCTACACAATTACTCATTCAGTACTGTCAATCCTAACTGGTGGGTTATATTACCCATTGGCTAACTCTTTGTCCAATGGTAACGTGTTCCACATTTTGTATACAAAACCCCAACATACTGGCAGTAATTGAAGATTACAAAGACTCAATCACTGCTTAATCACATTGTAAATTATTTAAGGTTTTGTAAAACAGTTTACAAAAAGGAGATTACTCACATTGCTGTCTTAGGTTTTCTTTAAGGGTTTCCTGGTGATTATCTATAATTTACACAAATGCACACATGTTAGTATAATAACCCTTAATATTTACATTAGTAATACCCTCCCCGAAATGGCATTCCAACGACTACGTTGGGCAGAACCTCGACAGCCGTTACGGAACCCTGGATCAATCGGGCATCGTATCTAATACGTAACCGGGGTTATGACACTTACAACGGAGCAGAACTTCGTTATTTAGGGGGGGTATTATGCTCGAGAATTACTTCTTCACTTAAGAAATTCGAGAGAGAAAGAAAGGAATGAGCGACGGAAACTGAAGACTGAAGGCCTCTATTTATAGGTGACCCTTCACCTTCTCTCGCGGCCCGCGTAAGACGTAGCCAAAGGCTACGCAGCCCGCGTAATAGGCTGGGTAGGCCCTAGCCTGGCCCAGTCACTAACCTAGCTTCGATACGTGTTTGACACGTGGCGGCACCGGGTGCGGCTCTGACTCCGAGCTGTCGCGCCCCGCGTAGGTGGTAGCCAAGGGCTACGCGCCCCGCGAGAGACCATAAAAATTTGTTTTTATTTAATTTTAATCAAAATAAAGGTATTCAGGGCCCGTTTTCGTATATGGGATGTATTTTAGGACATATAGGGACATTCTAAATATATTAGGGGTGTCGGAAAAATTATTTTGGAGGGTTGTTATATCCTCCCCACCTTGTTTTAGAACTCGTCCTCGAGGTCTACTGGAACAAGTGTGGATATTTCCTTTGCATTTCTGATTCAAGCTCCCACATGTATTCTGGTCCTCTTTTGGAGTCCCATTTTACTTTGACTAGAACCAATCTCTTGTGTTTGAGGTTCTTGACTTTCCTGTCTTCAATCTGTAGAGGCCTCTCTACAAATTTTAACTGTTCATTTACCTCTATATCCTTAAGAGGTAGATTAGATACATGAAATACATCATGTATTCCTGCCATTTCCTCTGGCAGTTGTAGCTGATAGGCTACAGGTCCTATTCTTCTAATAATCTCAAATGATCCAACATACCTGGGGCTTAGCTTTCCCCTTTTGATGAATCTTACCACTCCTTTCCAAGGAGAGACCTTCAATAATACTTTTTCTCCTACTTGAAATTCCAGTGGCTTTCGTCTGTTATCAGCATAACTCTTTTGTCGATCACGTGCTGCTTTCATTCGTTCCTTGACTTGAATTATTTTGTCGGTTGTTTCTTGCACTATTTCAGGTCCAGATAGTTGCTTTTCCCCAATTTCTGCCCAACAGACTGGGGTTCGGCACTTTCGTCCATAAAGTGCTTCAAATGGTGCAACATTGATACTTGTGTGATAACTGTTATTGTAAGAAAATTCGATTAATGGTAGATGATCATCCCAATTACCTCCGAAATCAATTACACAAGCTCTAAGCATGTCCTCCATTGTCTGAATCGTCCTTTTGCTTTGTCCGTCCGTTTGATGATGATAGGCTGTGCTTAGATTCAACTTGGTTCCCATTGATTTTTGGAAACTTGTCCAAAAATGAGAGGTAAAACTGCTATCTCTGTCAGAAACAATTGATAAAGGAATTCCATGTAACGAAACTATTTCATTTACATACAATTTAGCTAATTGTTCCATACTGAAAGTTTCCTTCATGGGTAGAAAATGAGCTGACTTAGTTAGCCTGTCTACAATCACCCAGATTGTATCATTACGTTTTCTTGTTTTGGGTAATTTGGTAACAAAATCCATTGTTATCAATTCACATTTCCACACTGGCATTTCTAACTGCTGCAACAAACCTGAGGGTTTCTGGTGTTCAGTTTTAACTTGTGAACAGGTTAAACACTTAAAAACATAAGCTGCTATATCCTTTTTCATTCCTATCCACCAAAAATTATTTCTTAAATCCTGATACATCTTATCACTTCCAGGATGCGTCGTATACTTAGACTTATGGGCTTCTTCTAATATATGGTGGCGTAGGTTTCCTAATTTAGGTATCCACATTCTTTTCTTATGGAATCTCCAAATTCCATCCGTTCCTTGTTCTAATTCCTTAATCATTCCTTTTAATTTCTCAGTATCATCCTTGATTACTGATTCTTGTGCTTCTCTAATCTGTTTATTTAAATCTACTTGTAGATTTAATTTAAGAGAACGTACCCTTTTTGGTTTTTCATGATACTTTCGACTTAAAGCATCAGCCACTACATTTGCCTTTCCTGCATGATACTGGATATTACAATCGTAATCACTAAGTATTTCCATCCAGCGTCTTTGTCTCATATTCAACTCTTTTTGCCCAAAAACATAACTTAAACTCTTATGATCTGTAAAAATGGTAAACTTGCTACCGTAAAGGTAATGTCTCCAAATCTTAAGAGCAAAAATTATAGCTCCTAATTCTAAATCATGTGTTGAATAATTCTCTTCATGATTCTTAAATTGTCTGGATGCATAAGCTATAACCTTTTGACGTTGCATCAACAGACATCCATAACCTAACTTAGAAGCGTCACAATAGACTACAAAGTCTTTAGTTCCTTCTCGTAACGCTAGTATGGGTGCGTTGGTTAATCTTTGCTTAAGAATTCTAAAGGCTTCTTCTTGTTTTGGTCCCCATTCAAACTTAATAGATTTACAGGTTAACTTAGTTAGAGGAATGGCTATTCTAGAAAAATCTCGAATAAATCTTCTGTAATAACCGACCAATCCTAAGAAACTTCTAACCTCGGTTGGTGACTCAGGGGTTTTCCATTTGGTAATTGCCTTGATCTTGGTGGGACCCACATAAATTCCTTCATGATCGACTAAATGTCCAAGAAACTGTACATGTTCTAACCAAAATTCGCACTTTGAAAACTTAGCATAAAGCTTTTCTTTTCTTAATAAACTTAGGAGTGCGTGCAAATGCTCTTTACTCTTAGAGTAAATAAGAATACCATCTATAAAGACAATTATGAATTTATCTCAATATGGCTTACATATTCGGTTCATCATGTCCATAAATACAGCTGGGGCATTGGTTAAACCAAATGGCATGACAGTAAATTCACAATGGCCATACCTTGTTCTGAAAGCGGTCTTAGGAATGTCCTCTTCCTGTACCTTTAATTGATTATATCCTGACCGTAGATCGATTTTTGAGAAAAATCGAGTTTCTTGCAATTGATCGAACAAATCATCGATTCTTGGTAATGGATACCGATTCTTAATTGTGACCTTGTTTAATACACGGTAGTCAATGCACATACGCATCGATCCGTCTTTCTTCTTAACGAATAAGATTGGCGCTCCCCATGGTGATGAACTTGGCTGTATGAATCCTTTTTCCAATAACTCGTCTAACTGTTTCTTCAGTTCCTGCATTTCAGTGGGTGCCAAACGGTAAGGTGCTTTGGCAATTGGTGATGTCCCTGGTAGCAGATGGATTCTGAATTCAACTTCCCTGTCTGGCGGTACTCCTGGTAACTCTTCTGGGAATACATCTGGAAACTGAGATGCAACTAGAATATCCTTTAGTTCTTTTCCTTTAGTGTTAGTGATCATGGAAATCAAATACACTATAGATCCTTTTCTTATACAACTTGCCATTTTCGTCACAGAGATGAATTTTGTGGATCTAGATGGTTTATCTCCTTTAATTGTGATCATTTCACCCTTACTTGGATTGACTCTTGATCACATAAAATACTGGCTTTATTGGCTATTAACCAATCCATTCCTAATACAACATCAAATCCTGCCAGATTCATTGGGTAAAGATTTGCACTAAACTTTTGATTTAAAAATTCTATTCTTGCTCCCTGCAAGATTTCAGAAATCCTAACGGTTTCCCCATTTGTTGTCTCTACTAGACATTCTTGTGGGAGTTTAGTTAATGACTGATTAAGAAGTTTGCAAAACGAAGTATTAATAAAACTTTGGTTCGCACCAGAGTCGAATATTACTTTAGCAAAGATATCATTAACTAAAAACGTACTGGCTATCATGTCTGTAATCATCTTAGCTTCATCTGTAGTCAGAACAAATGCTCTAGCATTTTTAGTGTTCTTGTTGTTTATAGCTGGAGCTAGTTTTGGACAGTTCGGCTTGATGTGGCCTTGTTCTCCACAGTTGTAGCATATCCTATTGTTAAGTTTTTTCCTGCAGTCTTCTTCCTTGTGTCCAGACATTTTACAGAAATTGCAATATATGGAGCATCTTCCAGAATGCTTCCTTTTGCAATACTTGCAATAAGGTGCAGAAGTAGAACCTGCATTTCTTCCATGATTGGAATTTCCAGAACGAAATTCTTGGGTAAGCCTTTGAGCTAGGTTCCTCCTCTGTTGGTGCATATGTCTGTCGACTTCGTCTTGTATCGAGTCGTGTGTCTAGATAGGATTGAATGGGGCTTAAAATACGAGAAAACAGGTTTTGTAGGATGAGAAATCATTTCGCACGAAATGGTGACTAGGCCATTTCGTACGAAATGCATTCCCTATAAATACCTGTGCTTTCAATTCATTTGTATCTTTTCTGATTCCGGCGCCGAGGTGCTGCCGAAATGTCTCTAGCCTATAAACATTTTGAAATCAATAAACAAGACAGATTAATGTAAATCTAGTGCAATACAAGCTGAACGAAGACTGAATCACTGAATTCCGCCTCTGATTTAGTCTGAGATCTCTTCTGAACGACTCGTTTGGTCGTGCAAACGATCCTACAAGTGGTATCAGAGCTCAGGAGGAAGAGTTCTTACCGATTCTTCTTGTTTTCACCAGAATTTCTGATTTTTACTCATTCTTCTACACGTTTTTTAAAATTAATTGAGTTTTTACGGTTAAAATGGACTGATTTTTACACATAACAAGCGAAACAGTGTTTTAATCAATCCTTGAAAAATCAGACCTAAAATCGACATAGAACTTGATCAATTTTGTAAAAAAACAGATCGAACAGGTGACATCAGCAGCATTCCGTACGAAATGAGCCATTTCGTGTGAAACAGACCCTCATTTCGCACGAATTGGACATATTGGATTTCATTTCACACAAATTGGACTCTGAGTTATCCATTTCGCACGAATTGGGATCCATTTCGCACCAAAGTGTTCATTTCGCTTGAAAAGGTCATTTCGTATGAAACACACATTCCATTTCGCACGAATTGGATAAAAAGGGACCATTTCGCTTAAGTGTGCCATTTCGTGTGAAAGTCATCTTCATTTTGTTTGAAGAAAGTCATTTCGCTTGAAAGTGCACTCCATTTCGTTTGAAATTGACAATTTCGTTTGAAGCTGTCCATTTCGCACCAAAGGTTATTTCGTTTGAAGCTGTCATTCCGCATCAAAAGTTCATTTCGTTTGAACTTTCATTTCGCTTGAAAGTTGTGAATTTGTGAAACCATTAAACCGAAACATGGATTCTGAAGAGGAGATAACGTATTTTTACTACGAATCTGAACAGTATAGTCCTATAAAGATCGAAGAAGAACCAGTTTCAGAAGAACTAGTTTCAAAAGAACCAGTTTCAAAAGAAAAGGCTTTAGAAGTTGGTTCAGAAAAAGCTGAAAAAGCTTCAGAAGTTGTTTCAGAAAAAGCTCCAGTTTTTGATGACTCATCCGATGAAGAGAGTGATGATAACAGTGAAGAAATTAAACAACTTGAATTTTATAAAGGATTATTTTCACCTGATTTGTATAATATGTTTTTTGCAGCAAAATTGGAAAAGCTCAAAAATAAACAAGTTGCGAAAAAGAAGAATCATAAGACAGAAAATGTTGAAGAAATTGTCAAATCGGAGAAGAAACAGGTTGACAGTGCTCATCAAGAAAAATCCAAACAAGATGAGACAACTGAGTTGTCACTGAACGGTGAAGTCAAACCTGAGGAAAAAGTTCGAGTGGTAAAAGAACAGGTTAAAGAAATTCCAGCTTTCAAGATTGAGAAGGAAGCTGATGTTGAAAAGATGCCTGAGAAATGCTCAAAATGTGATAAATCTAGAGCAGACAATGTCAAACTCCTGAAACATGTGGAGAGTTTGACATTGGAAAATAAAGTTTTGAAAGAAAAAGAAACAGAATTTCAAAATCAAATAAAAGTTTTAGAAAAGGAAAAATCTGTTTTTGATGAAAATAAAATTGAAAATGATAAGGCAATAAATTCTCATCTTGAGAAAATCACTCAACTTGAAAATGAAGTTGATTGTGCTAAAAATAAAATTGAGGATTTAGAAAAGAAATTGAAAGGTTTTATGACTTCGTCAGTAATTCTAGATCATTTATGTCCAAAACCAATCAATGAAATTCCAATAAGTGACAATGTCACAAATTATGACAAAGTCATAATTGAAGATTGTGATGATAAATCTGATGATGAAAATGAGAAAAAGAAAATATTTTTGAAATTAAAAGAAAAGTTTCAAGAAACTGTTTTGCAGTCTACTGAAAGAGGTGAATGCTCAACGTAAAAACCTTTGAAGAAGAATGCAGAACAAAAACAAAATGTGAAAAATTCAAAAAATATTCAAAAAGAAAATAAAAGGTCATCAGTTCAATCATCCAATCGTGATAAAAAATCACAAAAATTTGAAAAACAAAACTCACAAAAAGTTGTTAATAAGTGGTGCAGGTTTGACCACAGTGCTCAAAAGACAAATCCAGATTACAAGAGGAGACATGACTACCACAAGGCCAAACAATGTCATGATCTGAGCATTTGGTTTGAAAGTGGTGAATGGTATGATAACAAGATGTGCTACGCCTACAAATGTGGTTTTAGAGGACACATTGCTGTTAACTGCCAAAGTCGGAGTTTTGAAACAAGAAGATGCTATGACTGTCAAATCAAAGGTCATATTGCCAGAGATTGCCCAATGAGATCAAAAGGAAGATTGAGGGCTGAATCTCAAAGAACGATGAAGAAAAACTCAGTCAAAATTGAAGAAAAGCCCAAAGAACAGAAAGTGAAACTTTCACAAGGGCAAAAAGACAGACTGAGAAAGAAAAGAAAGAAAGCGAGGGAGTATCTTGAAAAGATTTTGTCCTCGGATACAACAGTTGATTCAGATAAAAGTTCTGATAAATCGTCTTGCTCTTCAATGAATGACCAGTCAAGCAAAACGAATTCATCAGATACAAATCTGAGGACAAAAGAGAGGATAAAGAAAGAAAAATTGACTAATCAAACTGATAAAAAGTAAAAGAAAGTTAATTTTTCAGATAAAATCTTTATCAAAGTTTTTGAGAATAAAAGAAACTGTGAAAGGTCGTTCATGTCACAGGTTGATGGATTTGGAAAACCTAAATCCTGTGTGGATTGGGTTCCAATAAAGGTTGGCAATGAATTTGTTTCTTTGGAAACAAAAGAGCCACTTTCTGGCGATGAATTTGTTTCTTCGGAAACAAAGGAGCCACGTTTTGGCGATGAATCTGACTCTTCAAAGTCAGACAAGCCACGATCAGGCAATGAATCTGACTCATCAAAGTCAGAAGAGCCACACATTGAGGTAAAAGGTGATGATTCCATTTCGACAATGAATGATGCAAGTTTTCCATCATTGTCAAATGGAAATTTGAAACAACAAACTGGCAAACCCAAGAATGGTCAGGCTTGGGTAGATCTTTTCAAATGAAAACCTGACATGCCGGAGCTCCCAAGATGGTAATCGTGGAGCAGGAATCGGCATCTTTCTTGAGAAATAGCACCGAAGTGGTTGTACTAGATTTATCTTTCCTACAAGTGATTGCGTTGATAAAAATCTAAAAATGTTAAAATTTTCAAGTGGTGAAAAAGAAAACAAAGTGAGGAAGTAAACCCCTAACCTACAAGTGGTTTGTAAAATCAACAAAACTAATTTTCCGGAAAAACCATTTTGATTAAAACAAACTTAAGTGTTTTGAAATCATTATGGGAAAATAGTTTGTTGTAAGGGGGAGTTCTGATTGTTTATGCACAGTGGATGGCAAATTGAAGCAATTCGATATCAATTTGTTACTTTACTTGTACAGTTTACTGCTTTTACTTTCAAATTTTCCCAGAAAATCAAAATTGAAACATATTTTGATTTTAGGAGGAGTAAAAATTTTAAAAAATTTGAAAATTTGAAAATGTCAAAAACATTGGAAAAAGCAAAAATGAGTTTTGTTGTGAATAAGAGGAAATGATAGTAAATCAGTGGACTATCACAACACGCTAAAGAAATGAAATGTCAAATGTGATAAACGGTCTCACTAAAGATGTGACGATAGGCTCAGCTAGACTAGTAGATCTGCGATAACGATACAAACTTAAATGAAAAAAGCCTAGTTCTAGTGGAAAACATGGTTGAAAGCATAGTACTTAGTTTTATCCTTCGTGACTGTGTACCTACTCAGTAATCGCTGAATGCTAAAAGCATAAAAACCGGCCAGTTTATGAAATTTCACAACTTGCTGAAAAAGGTCATTGTGTTTGTGTATTTTATTTTGCAAAGATTTAAACTTGTTTGATTTCTTTATTTTGTTTAAGCATTGGACATCCTCTACGTATACGAATGTATCAAACTGGATGTTATTGCCTAAACGTTCTGCTTTATTTTTCTTGGTGTTTCGTTTAAATCTTGGATCACCTCTGCGTATATGTGAATATCGAACTGGTGGTTAAGATCTAAACATATTCAACTTGTTTTTATTTCTTATTTTGTTTAAACATTGGACTTTCTCTGCGTATCGAAAGATCGACCTGATTGTTAATGTTTAAACATTCTGCATTGTTTTCGCACATATCACAGTTGATGAAAATTTAAAGGCATTACTTGAGTCAGTGTATTGCATGATGAGGGGATATGATGAGATCGTGGGGTCCATAAGAATTTAGTGCAAAATTAATATATCTTAAACGTATCGGTAAGCATTTCGAAAATTTTTAGATTGAGTTTAAGAGGACATTTATATCGTCAATCTATGTGAATCGTTTAGAACTTAAAATGTTTAAAGCTTAACGGTGCTAGTGATTTGTCTCATAAACTGATACGATCCTCTTACACAAACTCGCAAAAGTATTGTTTGTAAATATGTTTTTTCTGCATTTTAATTTTTTTCCTACAAAATGGTTTTAGCATAATATTTTGAAAAATACAAAAAGATTTTCGACAACTAATGTTGAAGAGCTGATTTTCAAAATTCTCAGTGCTAAACATGATGAACTGGTGAAGGAGAGTTTATTTGAGATGTGAAATATTTTTGAAATGTTTAAATGGTTCATTAATTTGAATCAAAATTTTTAAATGTTACGAGTAGAGCTTATTAATGTCAAAATTGTTTGTCTTACAAGT
Source organism: Helianthus tuberosus (assembly GCA_030545235.1). Classification (NCBI taxonomy): domain Eukaryota; kingdom Viridiplantae; phylum Streptophyta; class Magnoliopsida; order Asterales; family Asteraceae; genus Helianthus; species Helianthus tuberosus. The sequence continues at coordinate 52,821,125 of CM060351.1, forward strand.
GGTTGGGGATTGTGCAGGGTAAAGCCAGGTTTCTGATCCTGTTGCTACGGAGAGCCAGGAGATGTTTCAGATCCTGTGAAAGACTGAGCAGAGTTTTAGCCAGGATTTGATCTTAAGGCGATAGCGAATTCCAGACTGCGATCCCAGCTGATTGATAGGGGGAGTCTGATGATGTTAGAGCCAGAGATAGATCTTGGAACATCATTCGAGAAAGAAAAGTTACAGATGCTGAAGATCTTAATGAATCAAAAGACCTGATAAAGTTTTTGAAGAGCAAGGTTGCAATCCAGGAATAGTCAGGGTGATATTCTGAAGATAAGAAGAGAAGATCGAGAAGACTGATCAAGACTGAAGACTTGACATACTGAAGACTCGACACTGCAGACTCGTCGACATCCAAGGGGGAGTCTGTTGGTGCATATGTCTGTCGACTTCGTCTTGTATCGAGTCGTGTGTCTAGATAGGATTTAATGGGGCTCAAAATACGAGAAAACAGGTTTTGTAGGATGAGAAATCATTTCGCACGAAATGAGTCTTAACCATTTCGTACGAAATGCATTCCCTATAAATACATGTGCTTTCAATTCATTTGTATCTTTTCTGATTCCGGCGCCGAGGTGCGGCCGAAGTGTCTCTAGCCTGTAAACGTTGTGAAATCAATAAACAAGACAGATTAATGTGAATCTAGTGCAATACAAGCTGAACGAAGACTGAATCACTGAATTCCTCCTCTGATTTAGTCTGAGATCTCTTCTGAACGACTCGTTTGGTCGTGCAAACGATCCTACATCCTCTGGTCTTCTTCTCGTGTACGCACTAATTCATCAGTCAAGGTGTTTGCTAGTTCTACAGCTTCTTTTATAGTTTGAGGTCTAGCTGCCTTGACTACATGCCTTATCTCACTAATTAATCCCCAGATGTAACGGGAGATTAATACTGGTTCAGGTGATGCAAGGGTTGGCACTATTCTGGCATATTCAAAGAATAATGTAGTATAACCCTTACTATCTACTCCAGTCATTCTAAGGTTTAAAAACTTATTTGCTATCTGTTCTTTTTCATTGGGAGGGCATAATTTTCTTTCTACCATGTTTTTAAATTCCTCCCATTCCATATTGTAAACCTTGTCACTTCCTCTAGTTTGAAGGATAGTGTTCCACCACTTGCTTATTTTTAAGACTGCCACAATCTTTTCTATCCAACGTAAAGCTGCAACGGCCCCTTCATTGCCCGAGAATTCCATTGGTTTACAGGACCAAAATTCTTTATAAGAACAACCATAGGACATGGTTCTTCTTCTTCCTTTGGGAATGGGCACTTGAAGTATGGGTCTATTGTTTACGCTGTTCTCAGTTTCAGTTGGTCGTTTACTATCACGGTTACTTTTATTTTCCGCTTCCCTAACTGTTTGAATAATATATGGCATCGCATCTATTATTCCTTGTGCCACTATGTGTTGGATGGCACTGTTATCCACTGGGTTTCCATTGTTATCATTGTTCGGGTTATCGTTATTCGGATTATTGTCATTCTGGTTTTTCGGGTTATTATCCGGGTTCTCTTGATTCACTTAATCGGCCATCTGAATTTTAAACAATTTCCGCGTATTAATATCACAAGATAATATTTAATTCAACCAATCACATAACACGCATTTTGGTCAAAAGCGTCGATCATTGCGATTTACTCTTTCTTATATATATTATGCATCTAATACATACCAGAAATGGAATTTAAAATTACAATACAACTGAAATAAAAATTACACTACTAGTAGGCATCCATAGTTTTTTTTTTCAAACATACACACATATTATTATATTACATTATATTATTATTATTATTATTACTACCTCCACCATCACCTTCACTTATATGGATTCATCCAGAAATCCATATTACGCTCGTCATACTTCTAGACGAGTCGTTCTCCTACCTGCCTCATCCTCTCGCTACTTTCTAAAATCTCTTCTCCGAAAGTTCGGAGTTCTTGCACATTTTCTGCACTCATTAGGGGTGCAGGTGTTGGGACTGGGTTTGGGAACTAGGGTGCGGGTTCCTGGTATGGGTAAGGATTCTCTAAAATTTCCCTAATGTATTGATCACTATCATAGTAGGGATCTAGAGGGTCCAAACCTGGGTAGGCTGTTAGATTTGGCATGGGCATGTCTTCTTGTATTGGGTAACGTTGCACATAGTCCCTATTAGCATCTAACCACGGGTCGTAGTCTGGGTCTAAAGGATTGGGTGCTGGTACCCTAGGTATCTCTTCTGGGTTGAAATCATGCATTTCGACTTGGTTTTCTGGGTTGTTTTCTATTTCCATTGGCTGAGCGGGAAATAGTGGTAATGGTTGGGGTGCTATCAGTTGTTCCAGGTTAGGGTCGGCAGCTATGGTTGCTAAGATGTGAAAGTTTGCTAAACCCCTATTAAGCATATCCTGGGCGTGGGCATCTGTCTCTCTTTTAGCGGCTGCTAGGGCTCGCTGTTGTTGTAACTTTTTCATTCGTTTCCTACGTTCATGCGCTCCCCTACTGAACCATCCTCTCTTTTTAGGAGGGAATGGCTCTTCAGACTGAGCCTTAAACACGAATATCCCGTCTTCATTATCAGCTGAATACACTGAGAGGGCAGGCTGTGAAGAGGTGCTTTCACTCCTAGGTGAGCTGGACAACTGACGATACACGTCGGAAGGTCCTTGGTCGCTCATACTATAAACTAATAAATAGTCAAATAACACACAATAATAATATACAATTATGCACGTAGTTCCGTAATTAATTTCCTAACATATGATATTTTGGTGTCAGCAGAACAGTTCTGTGGCTGAATCAGTGGCTTAGCTCTGATACCACCTCCTGTCGCAACCCCCGCTCCCTATTTGTCCCGAGAACGGGCAGCCGCGAGACCAGTTTTGGTGGTATCGATTTTAATCATTATTTGGCAGCGGGAATTTCATCAGGACCGTAGTTAGGAAATATTTTATCAGAGTAAATACCACACTTTTATAAATAAACATATTGGGATAAAACCCAAGTTTTCATTACAAACTGATTTATAGAGATAATCTCCATTTTATTGAATAAAACATCTCCTTTTATTTAGGTAACTTTTATAGCCACTTTTCCTAGCCTTTAGTGCTATCCAGCTGGCTTCTAGTTGGCTCTCACATTTTGTTACCTGAAACGCGTTTAAAAACATTTTTTTAGTGGGAAATACTGGTGAGTGAATCCCAGTTTAATCAAGAAGAGTTTTATCATTTAACACAGTATTGAGAGCGATTACAATGTTTATATCTACACAATTACTCATTCAGTACTGTCAATCCTGACTAGTGGGTCATATTACCCATTGGCTAACTCTTTGTCCAATGGTAACGTGTTCCACATTTTGTATGCAAAACCGTAACATACCGATAGTAATTGAAGATTACAAAGACTCAATCACTGCTTAATCACATTGTAAAATATTTAAGGTTTTGTAAAAACAGTTTACAAAAAGGAGATTACTCACATTGTTGTCCTAGGTTTTCTTTAAGGGTTTCCTGGTGATTATCTATAATTTACACAAATGCACACATGTTAGTATAATAACCCTTAATATTTACATTAGTAATACCCTCCCCGAGACGGCATTCCAACGACTACGTCGGGCTGAACCTCGACAACGGTTACGGAACCCTGGATCAATCGGGCAGCGTATCTAATACGTAATCGGGGTTATGATACTTACAACGGAGCAGAACTTCGTTATTTAGGGGGGTATTATGCCCGAGAATTACTTCTACACTTAAGAAATTCGAGAGAGAAAGAAAGGAATGAGCGACGGAAACTGAAGACTGAAGGCCTCTATTTATAGGAGACCCTTCGCCTTCTCTCGCGGCCCGCGTAATAGGCTGGGTAGGCCCTAGCCTGGCCCAGTCACTGACCTAGCTTCGATACGCGTTTGACACGTGGCGGCACCGGGTGTGGCTCTGACTCCGAGCTATCGCGCCTCGCGTAGGTGGTAGCCAAGGGCTACGCGCCCCGCGAGAGACCATAAAAATTTGATTTTATTTAATTTTAATAAAAATAAAGGTATTCAGGGCCCTTTTTCGTATATGGAATGTATTTTAGGACATATAGGGACATTCTAAATATATTGGGGGTGTCGGAAAAAATATTTTGGAGGGTTATATGATTTGTTTCTCAAAATCCTTATCCATGAGACGTTGATAAGTAGCCCCGGCATTGCGTAGACCAAAAGGCATTTTGGTGTAGCAAAAGATGCCTACATCGGTGTGGAACGCCGTTTTTTCTTCGTCTTCTCTTGACATTTTGATCTGGTGGTAACCTTTATAGGCGTCTAAGAAACTGTTGTACCTATAAGGGACCAGGGAGTCAACTTTGAAATCCATCTCGGGCAGCGGATAAGCATCTTTAGGGCAAGCCTTGTTCAAATCTTTGAAGTCGATGCACATCCGCCATGTGCCATCTGGTTTTTTAACCATCACGGGGTTTGATACCCATGTATGATATTTATTTTCTCTGAGGATTCCAGCTTCGACCAGCTTTTTTACTTCCTTCACTACTGCCGCTTTTCGATCAGGGGCCATGCTACGCTTTCCCTGGGCAACTGGCTTAATGCCTGGGAGTGTTGCTAACTTGTGCTCTGCCTTAACACGGGGTATTCCGGTCAAGTCAAAGTGTTCAAAAGCGAAGATGCCAGCGTTCCTTCTTAGCAATTGCTTCAATTTTTTTTAACTTCAGGAGAGAGGCCGTCTCCTATTGTAACTGTCTGCTCAGGATGGCGTGTACTCAAAACCTATCTTTCTGGGCTGGTTGCACCTGTAGGTCCTTGCCGACATCTTTTTATATCCAACACTTCCCCAACCTTGTCTCGTTAGACCGTTGCAATCCCCCATGGTGTGGGAAACTTCATGAAACCACGCGCCATGGAAACTACAGCGTCTAATTTTCCCAAGGTGAACCTTCCAATGATTATATTGTGGTAGGATTCAGCGCGTACCACAAGAAATGTGAGGAGTATGGTTCTTTCACGGGGAGCATGTCCGAATGTTACCGGAAAAGTTATTTGGCCGATTGGATCAACCTTTTCTCCGGTGAACCCCTTTATGGGGGCATGTACTGACTCAAGCAATTTTCTATCCTCTGGTTGCATCCTGTTAAAGAAATGCTCATAGATTATGTCTTCAGAGCTCCCTGTGTCTACCAGGATCCTTCTCATGTTATAATCGCCTACAGCGGCGGATATGATTAGGGGGTCAGTGGTGAGGTGTAAGTCTTCAACACGTGGTTCGACTGTCATGGTTGCCAGCATCCAGGGCTCGAGTGTGGAGAAACAACGTTTCGTCCCCTTTCCCTTATCGGCGTATACCATATTTAGTTCCCGCTGCCTTTTACCCGCCCCCTTGTCTGTATCATCTTTGTTGGGGGGCATACCTTGTTTTATATCGCGAACCAGGTGAGCAACTTACCCGCCTTCACAAAATATTCGATTTGCTTCTTCAACTGATAGCAATCATTGGTGTCATGGCCACTACCCTTGTGATATTCACATTATTTGCTGGTGTCTTTATTGGGCGCGTCTTTCAGCGGCTTAGGAGGGTTGAATTGTAACACCCCGTGTTACGAAAGTCAAAGTCAAAGTCAAGATTGAAGTCAAAGGAAGAAAAGATTGCTAATTGCGATCTGTCACTCCTTGCTTAATTACTGATTTGACTTCTTTGACTTGTAACCGAATCTTTTATTTTATTTGCTTTAGTTGTATTATGTAGAGTATCTATTAATAATTGAGGTTTAATCGATGTTTATCGCATGTTTTATCGCGTTATCGCTAATCGCATCGCAATCGCATTCGCAACCCGAATTATGCGTTCTGGATATTGTTTTACGTGTGTGTGTGTGCTACTTATGTGTTACTTGTGCATGTTTATTTTATGTTTGTGGTGATTAATCGAAACGCAATCGCAACTCTATCGCAACGCAATTGGATCACAAACGCTAGATACAAGTTATTTATGATGATTGTATGTTAGATATAGTATAGTGTGGTTATTGATAATCTATCACATCGCATACTCTCTTAAACACAACGCAACGTCCAACACGCGAAACGAAACGCCAAAACTAAACTCGTCGGAGCCACTCGATCGAGTGACCACTCGATCGGATGGCTAACCGATCAGATCGCCATCCAATCAGACTGCCATCCGATCGGAGTGTCATCCGATCGGTGACATTCCATTCGACACTTATGCACTTTCCTCTTTTGGCAACCTATAAATACCCCTCCTGTCACATCATTTGTGATGTGACAGCTCTCTCTCTCTCTCGACCAGCACGCTCAAGGCCCTCTTTCTCTTGATTTCTCGCGATTCTTGTAAGTTTTCAACCTAAATCTTGTATTTCTATGATCTACACGCACTTCTTCATCTTTTTTCACCTTTGAATCTCAATTTCTAACCGTGAAATCAGTAGATTTGAGGTGTTCTAGGGTGATGTCATCATGGAGTTTTTGTGAACTTCAAGGTTGGCTTCATTCCACCAAGAACAACTTAGATCTGAAGGATTTCCACATGAATAAACAATGATTTTGCATAGATCTAAACATTTTCAAAGTTAAAAGGATTGAAAGATGGTTTTCCAACTTTCTTTCAACTCTTTCACACTCAATGCATTCAAAACCGATAGAATCGGAGCTCGTTCTGATCTTCTACTTTTTCTTAGTGATGTGTTGGTTCAAGATCTGAATTCTATCCAAGAGACAACTGATCTCGGGTTAAACATGAACAACTGTCACGAACCGTTAACTGATCAGACTAGGGTGATCCCTGTTCGATCAGGTAACTTGGGCCATGATGGGGTTTCTGTTGTTTAGCACGTTATCATACCGAGCAAACCACAAAACTTTCAAAACTTAACAAATCTTCAAGTTGCAAAACGGTCAGATCACGGGACGGATTGCCTTCCGATCGGATTTCCATTCGATCGAACTGCAATCCGATCGGATTGCACTTGAGGTTCAACACTTAAAAAAATTTCAACATGTTCAATGTATAGACAGTTCTAACGGATTGCCATCCGATCGGTAGACCATCCGATCGAGTGACAATCCTGCTGTGAACTTGTTCTCCAAAGAAATGTCTCGCCGAACGGATCGCCATCCGATCGAACCGCCATTCGATCAAACGACCTGAAAGGTAGAGATACTTCTCTGTTTTCAAATGCTACAACGAAAACTTCAAAGCCATCATATGCAAACACATCCTTACCAAACGAATGTCAATCTGACCGAATGGCCATCCGACCGGATGACCATCCGAACGGATTGACATCCGATCGAATGACCATCCGATCGGATCTCCATCCGATTGGATTACCGTTCGACACTTAGTCCTTTTGCACCGTTTAACGCGCCGTTCTTCGCTTATGCCATCGTTAACTGTTCAGGCTAACCTCTCAGCGCTCCCTTCAATCCAAGAGGGTGTTTATTTACTTAAACATAATCTGTGAGTATACTCGACCCCTTTTTGCTTTACGCACTTTTGGGTGTTACATACGTTACTTATTCAAATCACAATCGACACACAACACAAACACTATTTATACGCTGACCGCTATTGCATGATACGTGTTATTCGATGAATGGTTGTATGTTATGTTAACACAATGATTGTTGCCTGACACCTTAGCAACGATAGTACTATAGTTTGGACTCAGCACCTGTCATGGACAGGGGTTGTTAAGGGCTTACTTCACGTGTCCCAGTGGGGATATGTGTTGCGCATTCTACAACTTGCAGTGACGTCTGTGCATATTTCTCTGTCGATAACCTACTAGCTTTCACTTTGCTACATGTTACATGCTGGTTATGCGTAAACGATTTCAAACTCTATTATACTATTAAACTTGTATGCTCACCTTTACACTAAGTGTATTGACCTTTATTTTTAACGTATGTGGCAGGAGCTTAAGATGCTAGGATGCTTGCTTGCTATTTGTGGAATCAAGTAGGATAGAGTCTAGAAACAAACAAAAACAATTTATATTTGAGTTGTCGAAACAGAACTATTTGTCTTTGAATTGTCTGTAATAACTATGCTACTTATTATGTCATGGTATGGGACGTGATGTTTAAGTAATTGGTAATCGTAACTGTTATGGAAACTCCTGGACAATCTGTTTCGCTCAGTGCCGCGCCCCGATGTTTCCGCCATCGGTTGGGGTGTGACATGAATTTCAGATTCTCAGAGGCCAAAATTTTTGCCAGTGTTTTACTTAGGTTAGGGTACTCAGACCTTGACTTGGAGGAGGATTCGTTTCTTGAATATGAATTCCTGGACCTGTCATATCGTGAGTCTGACCTGTCACCTTTCTGGAACCTGTCTCCTCTGTTCTTGCCTTTAGAGTTTCGCTGCTCTCTATCATCTTGGCTTTTTTGTGCTTCTTTTTTCCTGTTAGCGACATGACTGGCTGCCACAGTCTTCTCTTGTGTGACATACACTTTGGTTATTCTCAGGATTTCGTCTATGGTGGCGGGTACGCCGTCCCTTCCATATAGTGTCCTTAACCCCTTGCAGAAAAGCACCGCAGGCCAGATTATTTGTTATACCTGGGATTGCCAGGTTCTCTTTGTTAAATCTGACGATGAAGTTCTCTACTGTTTCATTGTCTCGCCGACGAATGTGAAGGAGTTCGTTTCGATCCTTTGTGTGTCGCCTCTTTTGACTGAATTGCAACGTGAATTTGGATTCGAGGTCCTCGAAACTATCGATTTCCCCTATAGGTAGACTATCCCACCATACTTGTGCTGCCCCAACCAGCGTCTGGACGAACATCTTGCACCAAAGAGGCATGGGCCAGCAGGCTACCACCCCAGCACTTTTGAACAGGTTTAGATGATCGTCAGGATCACCTAAACCATCGTATTTGCCCACTGTCTGGGGCATCTTGGGTTTTTCTTTAATCGGGGCCTCGACGATTCTCCTTGTATATTTGGACTTGAAGGTGGCGTCCATAGGTTTATAAGGCCTGGTAAGGTCATCATCTTCCACGTTAATGGGCCGTATCGGTTGAGTCGCTCCGCCCTGGCTTGTTCCCGGAGTGATAGGGGGTTGGGCTGTGGTGATATTGAGTGTGGAGCCGGGACCCCCGCTTGGAGAAAAACGAGGTCTTGACGTGTTTCCCCTATCGTAGACAGGCTCCGCTGTAGGCAGGGATTGACTGTAAGTTGGCTGTGACGTTGGAAAAGACCACCAGGGCGGCATGTAGGCCGCGTATGGCGGCTGTTGAGCATAACTCTACGCTGTCATCTGGGGTGTGTAAGTCTGGTTATTGTATGGGGGTAGGTACCCGTAAGGAGGTGCATAGTAGTACCCTAGGAAGTATGCTTGATTCCAAGGTGTGACTGGAGCATTCATGATTTTAGCGGACATGATGTAACAACACGCACTTTCGTGCGTTGTTACTACTCGATATACTCGTTACGCCTAGCACCAGAGATTCGGATCATAATGTAACTATATCGCATACCTCGCTATTCGAAGGATAATCGCATATTTTCGCAATATATTATCACTACATTACATCACAAACACTAACACTTACGATGGCTACTGAGTGAGGACCTATTCTACCCTCCTCGGTGGCCGTGATGTGTCGAAGCGCAGACAATTAACGCTAACAAAGACTCCCGGGTGAGTGCTATAGCTCCAGTTGTCGTGACGATGATGACAATACGAGTAAGTGGTAGCCTGTCAGTCTTTGTGGCGCAAAACACAATAACATTCACGATGACATCAAGAAAGGACCTATATTACCCTCCTTGATGGCCGTGAAACGTCGCTAATAATCGCATACTCGAAACGAAAACCGGCTGTAATTATCGAAACTGTGGATTATGGATACGTAAATACGACCCCTAGTGATATCTATAGGTATATATAATAATAATATAAAAACCACGCGCTTCAAAGTCGATTGCAACGCTCAAAAACGGAGAAATCCATCACGTCGGAGTGGCCATCCGGACGGATGGGCCATCCGGACGGATAGCCATCCGGACGGATGGGCCATCCGGACGGATAGCCATCCGGACAGATGGGCCATCCGACCCAAAATCCACTTCAGCCCTCTGTTGCCTATAAATAGCAAGTCACATCACTCTAACAGTGATGTGACAGCTCCCACTCGACCAGACACGCTTCAAGACCCTTTTCTCTCGATTCCTCGCGATTTCGGTAAGATTTCAACCTAAAACTTGTACTTCTATGATCTACACTCCATTCTACATTATTCTATCTTTTAAAACTCAATTTCTAACTGTGAAATCTGCTGATTTGAGGCGCTTTGAGGTGATGTCACCAAGAGTTCTTATGAACTTCAAGTTGTGACCTCATCCCACCATAAACGACTCAGATCTGGGTGATTTCCACATGTTTTGATAACAAATCTCACCTAAATCTGTGTATCTAGCCAAGGAACTGTGCAATTTCGAGTTAACCACGAGAAACCGTCAAGAACGGCCAGTTCTGATGGAGCGGGGTGATTCCCGGCCGTTAGAGCGGGTCGGAATTGATGGAATTTCAAGTGTTAGTGCGAAATTACACTGTCCCGGTAACTCCGCACGTATTCCTTCAGATAAACACTCAAAAACAGTGTTCAGAATGCGAAAAAGACGTGTCATCCGCACGGATCACATGTCATCCGCACGGACCACATGCCATCCGCACGGATCACATGTCATCCGGACGGATCACATGCCATCCGGACGGATCACATGCCATCCGGACGGATCACATGTCATCCGGACGGATAACACGTCATCCGGACGGATAACTTGTCATCCAGACGGATAACATGTCATCCGGACGGATGAGCACCATCCGACCAAATAAATGACTTTTCAAGGCTAATCTCGCTTAACCATACATCGTTTACTCTATTCTTCAACAATTAACGCAGACGTGCTCGCAACCGACCCAATCAAGTTGCATCCCCGCTAAATACGCACTGTGAGTATACTTGAACCCTTTTTAATCGTATTTTGGGTGTAACATACGTTTCTAGCAAATCGAACTTATCAAACGAATTATTCAATCAATCGAATTATCACTTGCGAATAACTGTTATGCATAGATATACATGATGCTAGTTGCATATGTGCTAGGGCTTATACTCGCGACGTCCCACCATGACTAGTATAGTACTATTGCACCCGACGGGGTCTAGTTTGCCATCGCATATTCGAGCATCGAGGACTTAGTTGGTAGTATCAGCTTTGTGAGTATATATGTCGTGTGTTACGTTCTTGCATATGGAAATTCGCTACACTTTTTAATCTATTACGCTATACATATCAAACCTGTATACTCGCCAATACTTTTGTATTGACAACTATTTTAACGTATGTTGCAGGTTAGATCGCAGGCTATATCAAATCAAGCTAGGAAGTCTAGAAACTCCACCAAAATCTAGGTTGTCGGATTTGTATTGTTCGAGAGGACAAGAAATCTGTGATAACTTATGTGATTGTATTATTTGTTAGTATGGGATAACGAATGTATTAAATATTATCGCAATATAGTTGTTATGGATTCTCTTGAGCAATCTGATTCGCCTAGTGTCGCGCCCCGATGATTCCGCCATCGGTTGGGGTGTAACAGATTGGTATCAGAGCCACAACTATAGGGAATTAGGCAAATTTTGGTGACTCGACCTAGTCCGGGTCAATGTCTTAGAAATTGACCTAGTCTATAGTCTAAGTACCAGCAGGCCGACTCGTGCGAACCCAGTAGGGTTTGCATTGGGCTACTTGATACTCTCGATCGAAATTGCTAAAAGCTACAACTTTGTGTGAACACCGCGTATTACAGCTTCACACGAAGAAGCCTTTCCTAAGGCTGGAATACTACTTAGACTTTCCTAAGGCTGACACAATACACGTGTTTCGAAAATACTCGCATAACAAAACCGAGCGATCCAGTCGAGATCAGGTGTGAAAACTAAGAACTCTCAACGAGATCGCTCACTCAGCGCATTTTTCTAGCACGAGAACCTTTCATCGAGTTAGGAGTGACATCCACATCTCAACGAAAGTCTCCATTTCGAAATCTAGTGGAACTCACGAATTTATTCGAAGAGCATAACCACAATTAGGAACGAAACTATTAAGTCAGGGGTGAAACCCGTACCTTAATAAGCCGTCCCACTCTTTATAAATTGGTTTTCAAAAAGCTCTCACCAAGGACTCGACTATCACGATAACTCGAGCCACGCGATGACTAGGAAGACGAATTCCATGAGCTGCATCCCAGTGGAAGCATGAAGTTTCCTAGGTCAACGCGCGTGCACAAACTTGTCAAATACAGTTGGATTACCTTGGGTAGTAGACGCCTAAACACCCAAGGCACTCTATCATACGACCCGCCGATTTTACAAATGATTGGAACTTATTTGTGTTTTGAAACTTTACGCCTCATCGATTCCTCGAATTTACGATTTCGCACTCCTTGCTTTATAAACTCACAATTTGCACAGCCATCGCAATCTAAAACGTAACCCGAATGTTCGCAACAAAACTAATGCATAATCTATCGCATTCGCTCTCGTTTTCTCATTTCAATGCGCCCTCGCATATTCTAAAACGACCTGTATGTGTATGATTACAAATTACATCTATATAAATATATATATATATATATATACGTATAAACAAACAAGTCATTGTGTGAGAACTTAGGAATTTCGTGTTTCCTATGTGGCTCCTATGTGATTCGTATTACTACTATACTATCGCATCAAGTTTTGAACGCGATCAATCGCATCGCAAAACTCAAAAATCATTATGATCGAATCTCACTCCAAGTCTCTTCCTGTCTAGATGCCTTCCAACAACTCTACCTCGAGACAAGTAGCTAGGAGGAGAGCCAAACGAAGTGCCAATAAGAGGATTGCATAACTTGTGACCAAAGAAGTGGTAAAGCTTATTCCTCGAATTTCCGCTCAAGTGCACTCTCTCAGCAACTCTCGAGCCTCGGAAGACTCCAAGACGGAAGCGCCACAACCTGCTTTTCTTTACAAACACTTCAAAGCCTGTGACCCGATGGAATTCACGGGTGAAGGAGGTGTGACTCAACTACTCCAGTGGTTCGATTCTATCGAAGTTACCCTTCGTCAAAGTGGGTGTCCCGATAGTTTCCGTACTACTTGCGCCACCGGAGTATTTCAATCACGAGCACTCGACTGGTGGACCGCCGAACGTAACAAACGTGGGATCTCCGCAGCCTACGCTCTCTCTTGGGATGAGCTGAAAGAGCTCATGAAGAAGGAATATTGTCCTCCCCACGAGATCCAGAAGCTAGAAAACGAATTTTGGGAAATCAAGCAAACAAAAGGTGACAATGCCGGCTACACCGCAAGGTTCAAACAGCTTAGCATAATCTGCCCAGGCCAGGTCAACACTTCAGAAAAGGCCATCGCGAAGTACATTCGTGGATTGCCTGAGTGCGTGGGTGATTATGTCGAAGCTGCAAGGCCAGCTACCATCGAAGAAACCTACCGCTTAGCTGCAGAAATCAACAACAAACGACTCATGGAAGGGTTATTCTCAAGGAATCCTGTCAAGCAAGCACATCAAGCAATCGCCATTAATCCTTCAGACGAACATGTTGACGAATCTTCTGATGAATCTACTGACGAATCTTCTGACAAATCTGCTGGCGATTCTTCTAACGAATCTGCTAACGATCCTTCTAACGATTCTTCGGACAAATCTGCTACCGATTCTTCCGACCAATCAGCCAAAGAATCTGCAAGTGAGTCCTCAGACGAATCCTCCAACGACGACACCTCTTCGCAAGACGCCGACAAACCCAGCCGCAAACGAAAGACTTCAAGCCCGAGCTCATCAACAACCGAACTGCTGCAACCGAAACCTCTTCGAACAATTCCGATGTTTCCAAAACGAGCCTACACTGGAGCCCATCCTCAGTGTTACTCGTGTACCTATCATCATCCAGTTGGGGCTGACTGTCGCTATTGCAATAACTGCAATCGTTACGGTCACTTCTCCCGCAACTGCCGCATCGAACCGTGAACTTGAGTACAACAACAGCAGCTCCAGCAAAAGTCTTCAGCAGCAAACGTCTAGCAAGCGTAGGATAAAGTTGTAATGATACGATTTTAGTAGTTAATTTCTAAGTGTTGAACCTACTCTATTACTCGACGTTGCCACTATGTATAACGTTAACTCTCGTTCTCTCTTTCACTCTTTAATCGTCGCACTTAGACTAGATTCACACACATACTATATACTATATCACGAAATAATGTGTTTTACCCTCACTACACTCTTAGAACGAGGTACGATAAACGTGCAAGGAACGATTAATCACGGGTGCACACGGGATTATTTGGGTCAGTGCACGGAGATCGTAGTGAATTCTAAGGTGCCATAAGCGTTTCAACGAAGTATGACACCAAATCACGGGACCTAAGTAGTAGGGGTCAAGTAAGGTGTGCTTTATCATACTACCGAAGTTCCGTGAAGAAAGTGCCATGTGGAGTTGAACGTTATTAGACCTATTATACTATCGTGATTATTTTCAACACACTACACTCAATCGCAAGGCGTAACAACTGAATCACATCATCGCAAGACTTGTCGTAAGTCTGCAAACGCAATGCAATCACCTCATCGATGGACTTTGGGGAGTCTACCTCTCAGGGAAATTGCATCAACGCAAGACTGGTCGTAAGTCTATTGCAATGAATCTCATCAAGTACATAAACGCTCACGATATTGTTGAGTGAGGACCTATTCTACCCTCCTCGATCACTGTGATGCGTCGTAACGTAACGTTAAGCTTATTCGAAACAAGACTCGAACTCGACTAATCGCAATCGCTTATCATGTGTGTCTCGCAATCTCTATCGCTTATCACGTGAACCTATACCGTTTACTGTGTATCAAATCTATCGCTATACCGTTATCTGTGATATTTGTGTTCAGTTAGCACGCATGACCTCGCTTCACGAAATGAAACTCATATGGTTAAAGCAAGGTGTTTTAGTCGTATCAGCGGACTTTCGTGGAAAAAGGCCATGTGGGGCCCGATGTCAGTAAAATCTGTAGTGTTATTCAATCAAATCGAACCGCGTAAATCGAACCGCATGCCTCCATCGCTTGCAACGCAACTACCGATTATCGTAATTCATTTATCATCGCCGTCATCACTAGTGTTTTGTGTTTATTCGCTTAATCACCAAATCTCTTATCGCTTATCGTGTATAGACTACCGCTTATTCGCTCGTTGGTGATTCGTTACAGTCTGTGTGGTATTAGTACGCATGACATCGCTTCACGAGGCGAAACTAATCTGGTTAAACGTGGTGTTTCACCATGTTAGCAAACCCTCGTGGAAACGTGCCATGCGGGTTCAATGTGGAATCTAAATCGACATCGCGCTAATCCCTTATCGTCTACCGCTCGACGCTTACCCAGACACGATACATAAGCGTTTCGTGTCATCAGGCTACTCGCGCACGCTGTTGTAGCTACGTTCGCAATACAACTCGCCAGCTTAACCTATTCGATTCTACCTTATACTCGATCTGACTTTCTATCGATTGGACAGAGTGAGCGCAATTCACTCCGTGTCGTATCGGCGCACATGACACCGCCTCACGGAAGTAATATGGGAAAAACATGGTGGATACGCTGCTGGAACTTCCTATATATAAATGTTTTAATCGTATTAACGAACTTCCGTGGGAAGGTGCCAAGTGGGGCTCGATGCTAAATTGTCCTCTTCAAACGGTTAAAACTGATTTTTATTAAACTTTTATTAAAACCATGGGACAAGTGAAACTCCTCACAACGTGGAGGTAACATCGAACCAGCTTAACTCCATGCCCAAGGGGAACTTCCAGGAGCCCAATTTTTCCTTAAAACCTTTTTCAATATTAAAAACAAGACTTTCTTGAGACATTGGTTCGGCATCAGGTTCAGCTGATGTCACACCCCCAAAATCCACACGCGGAGTATCACCGCTTGGAGGCGTGACGTGACCAGGATCGAGCCACCAATCATATTGAACAACGTATTTTAGTAAATAAAACCAATCACAATACAATTGGTGACCAAAAGGAAGTAACCAAGTTTAATTTAAACAGCGGAAGCATAAGACGTTAAACCAAAACATAAGTTTGTAGTTCATAAGTTTAAAGATCCCAAACATAAGTTCCATGAGTTCATAACGTTTATTTAGTAAGTACGGGACATATTAGTTCGTATTCCACAACGACCACCTCCATGTGCAAGCTCCATAGCATCTAACGACCTGCAAGGCATGTAACAACTAGTCAACAACAAAGTTGAGTGAGTTCACGTTTGATTGTTTAGTTAATGAGTTCGTATCAGAAATCGTAAGTTCGTTTCATAACCATGTATTACTCATTATCCTTGATTCCCAAACCTTTACGATATTTAGTGGGGGCTTCCCATTATGTATGTTACTAGACTAGGCGTATCCAAAAGTGTCATTCCCAATCCGAGGACGGTGTTAAGTATGAGTGTACGTAGGTTTTACGTACGTGCCCTTCTCAATTCTTGGACAGTAGTGAGTATGAGTGTACGTAGGTTTTACGTACGTGCCCTTCTCAATCCGAGGACAGTAGTAGGTGTGAGTGTACGTAGGTTTTACGTACGTGCCCTTCCCAATCCGAGGACAGTAGTAGGTGTGAGTGTACGTAGGTTTTACGTACGTGCCCTTCCCAATCCGAGGACAGTAGTAGGTAGTCTAGTAGTGTTGATAATATAAATAGTTATTCAATCCCATTCCCAACCACCGGGAATCCCATGCCTTAGTAAGGGTGTGACCTCACCTCGGTTTGCTCGGTTAGATTCTCAAACATAGCTAACAGTCAAGGTCGGTCAATCACGTCCTAATATAATTACCAGTTAGTCATTTAGTGATTTTCAAATAGAACACAAAGTTCCTACACGTATCTATCACACAACATGCATCACTTTAACGGTTTATGCCCATCTAAGTTTCCCATCCATTCCCCACTCAAAATCAAACATACGATAATGCACATAACACATATAACATGTTAGATCATTTACAGATAGCACACTCGACATTTAGACACGCAATTTACAGCTTATGTCATTTCAGCATAAATATTCAAAACCGGGCTGTTTTCGGATATTTTAATAAAATAGTTAACTTATTCCAAAAATTCCCAAATTTTTACAGAATGTCTTAAACGTTCCAAATTTTATTGTGTAAAAATATCGGCGTCTGGTTCCTTACCAATATTTTATAAAAATTCATTTTCCGGGTCTGAACTCAGATTTATATTTTTCTGACCACAGTCCACGAGATAATTTATTGAAAATTCATCGAGTGTCCGATTTACGAAATTCCAACGGGATAATTACAAATGCATCGGTTGTCATTTACTGTACAAATTTCATGGTCCGATTCATCACAAAACTCAGGTTATGACTGAAAGTATAACACCCATTTATTGCTGTCAAAATTCAGCTTAAGTTGTTGTTACAAATCGACACTTTAAAAATAGTAAACGAAGTCCAAAAATTACGATTCCGGTGCCATTAGAACCGTATTTCGTAATAACTTATTTTAGATTCAAAATATCAGTTTTTCGTTGAGTTTATGACCTGTTTACAGCCAACTGAAGTTGGCTGTAAAACCGGGACAGATTCTGTTTTCACTTTCTAACTTACTAACTTATGTTCGATTGATTCCGTTAATCATGTTTAGTGATCACAACAACAACACATATTAATATTAATCAGCAAAATATCAGATAATCAACCAATAATCATAATCACACAAGATCTACATGATTTACACTAATATTCATCCATTAACCACCTTGTTCATCACTTTAGTAGACTTTTAGTTGGTGATCTTATATGTTAGTGATTTTCAACCGACGAAACTCTTATTAACCACTTTAGAATAGATCAAGAAGATGTTTAGAGTCACTTACTACTAGCTCGAGGCTAGGGAAAATCAAAGGCGTAAAAGTGGTGGATAAAAGCAATCTAGAGAGGTCTTTGAGTTTCCGAGTGCACCGAGCTTGTTTGTAGGACACCTTACACCTTTGAGTATGCAAGAAATGGTTGGAATGGAGGTTGATGGTGGCGAGATGGTGGTTGAAGGGGGCTGCCGTGAGGGTGTAGGAGGGAGTGAAAGTGTTTGTTGATGAAGTGTAGGATGAGAGAGAATGGTGGACTAATGAACTTACTTATAATCCCTTCCCACTATTATCCTCCATATATAATGTCACCAAATATCCAACACAAGTTAATAAAATAATCAACAAAAGGAGAGTGAGGGTGGGTTTGTGTGAGCTTACTGCCGAACACAAGGGAAGAAAGAAGAAATAAGTTTTGTTGAAGTTGTGAATGGTAAGGTAAGTGGGGATCTAGTGGTTAAATAGAAAACCTCCCAACATCCTTTTATCCTTTAGATTTTGTGTCACTTAAGTATCCTACATATTTATTAAACAATTGAGGAAAATCAAAGTGGGGGATACCCCCTTGTAACCGTATGGTTTGGGGGGTGGGGTTCTAGTTGGGTTTCACTAGTTAGTTACTAATCTAGTTAGAACATAATTGGATTAATTAGTGGTTTAAGGTGTGTTTTTAAATATATAGTGTGTTAGGGTGTTCGGGGACCCTAACTAGCTTAGAAAAAAAATAAAACAATGTGTTGGACAATATTTTTATGTTCCGGGTAAAGTCCGGTTGTTCGGTTCGAAACTGTTCCGTTAAACTGCTTAATTAATCCGTAAGGCGTTCTATTTATATATTTTTGTAACGTTTTTACTTTTCAAAACTCAGGAAAGCACACAGGACTTTTTAGTAACTTTTCTGTATACTACTAGTATGTTAAAATGCACATGTAAGTATAACACAGATATCAGAAAGCAGTTAAGTAATTCCACACAGTCGTCAAGCACATTAATTATCATTAATAAATTGTACGGAATACATGGAATTATGAGGGTTGTCACATTCTCCCCCTGTTAAGAGAATTTCGTCCCGAAATTTAGCGCGTGGTTACTGAGGAAGCTAGTTAAGTTGCGTTGTTTTCCAGATTTTCCTGGGGTGTCACATCACCCCCCCCCCCCGTTGATTTGGAATTTCGTCCCGAAATTCTGCAGTAGCTTCAGCCTCAGTAGTGGTTGCGTTTTTCTTAAACAGCTGGGGATACTTGAGTTTCATTTGGTCTTCTCGTTCCCAGGTATACTCTGGGCCACCACGAGCATTCCAACGAACTCGGACCAGAGGTATCCTGGTACGCTTGAGGATCTTAACATCTCGATCCGTATTCTCTACTGGTTCCTCGACGAATCGCAGCTGGTCGTCGATTGTGAGTTCCTTAAGAGGAACTATGAGGGTCTCATCTGACAGACACTTCTTCAGATTCGACACATGGAAAACATTGTGGACTCCGCTGAGTTCTTCAGGTAGATTCAACCTGTAGGCGACTTTGCCAATTTTATCGGTGACTTCGAATGGTCCGACATAACGCGGATTGAGTTTGCCTCGTTTGCCAAAGCGGACTACACCTTTCCAAGGTGAGACTTTGAGTAGCACTCGGTCCCCAACCTGGAGCTCGAGTGGTTTTCTTCCGTTATCAGCATAGCTTTTCTGACGGTCACGAGCTGCCGCCATTCGCTGTCGTATCTGAGCAATTCTCTCGGTGGTATCTACCACAAGTTCTGTGCCAGTGATTTGGCTGTCACCAAGTTCTGCCCAACAGAGAGGTGATCGGAATTTGCGTCCGTACAATGCCTCGAATGGAGCGGCCTGAATGCTGGTGTGGTAGCTATTGTTATACGAAAACTCCACTAGCGGGAGGTGCTTTTCCCAGCCATTACCAAAATCGATTACACATGCCCTAAGCATGCCTTCAAGGGTTTGGATGGTGCGTTCAGATTGCCCATCCGTCTGTGGGTGATAAGCGGTGCTCATATCTAAACGTGAGCCAAACGACTTGTGCATTGCTTGCCACAGTTCAGAAGTAAAATGCGCGTCACGATCAGATATAATGGAGGTTGGCACTCCGTGCCTTGATACCACTTCCTTTAGGTAAATGTCTGCAAGAGTGGAAAACTTGTCCGTTTCTTTGATGGCCAGAAAATGTGCAGACTTGGTCAGTCGATCTACGATCACCCAAATGGTATCATTTCCGCGTTGAGATCTAGGTAGGCCGGTAACGAAATCCATGGAAATTTGCTCCCATTTCCATTTCGGGATCTCCGGTTGTTGAAGTAGGCCTGATGGTTTCTGATATTCAGTCTTGACTCTCGCACAAGTCAAGCACTTACTGACGTAAGTGGCTATGTGGGCTTTCATGCCAGGCCACCAATACGTAGTCTTGAGGTCGTGGTACATCTTGTCCGAACCAGGGTGTACCGAATAACGAGACTTATGTGCTTCATCCATCACAAGCTCGCGTAAGTTGCCATAAAATGGGACCCAGATGCGTCCGTTTACATAGTAAGTGCCGTCTTCCTTTTATTCTAGCCGCTGCCTCGATCCTCGTAGGGATTCAGCCCTGATGTTCTCTGCGTTCAATGCTTCAACCTAAGCATCACGAATCTGAGCGGGAAGGTTAGATTGGATGGTAAGCTGTAACGCACGTACACGCTTAGGTATAGTATCCTTTCGACTGAGGGCGTCGGCCACAACATTGGCCTTGCCCGGATGATACTTGATTGCGCATTCATAATCGTTCAAGAGCTCAACCCATCGGCGTTGACGCATGTTTAACTCCTTTTGCTTGAAGGTATGCTCAAGACTCCTGTGATCGGTGTAAATGGTGCACTTGGTACCGTACAGGTAATGTCTCCATATCTTAAGCGCGAAAACAACTGCTCCCAGCTCCAGATCGTGAGTAGTGCAATTTCTTTCGTGAACCTTGAGTTGGCGTGATGCGTAGGCAATGACCTTGTCACGTTGCATCAACACGCAACCAAGTCCTTGGATGGAAGCATCGCAGTAAACCACAAAATCGTCTGTGCCCTCAGGCAATGAGAGGATAGGCGTGCTACAAAGTCTATCCTTTAGGTGTTGAAATGCGGACTCCTGTGCATCACCCCAACGATAGATGACACCCTTTTGAGTCAGTGAAGTGAGAGGCTGCGCAATCTTAGAGAAATCTTTTATAAACCTTCTGTAATATCCGGACAAACCCAGGAATTGGCGGATTTCTGTTGGTGTGCGGGGTGCAGGCCAGTTCTTGATTGATTCAACGTTAGATGGATCCACATGAATTCCATCCTTGTTCACCACATGGCCTAGAAAGTGGACTTCGCGAAGCCAGAAGTCACATTTCGAAAACTTGGCATACAACTGATGTCTTCGAAGAAGTTCCAGCATAAGTCGTAGATGCTGCTCGTGTTCCTCCTGACTCTTAGAATAGATCAGGATATCGCCGATGAACACAATAACGAACTTATCCAGGTAAGGCTTGCACACTCGGTTCATGAGATCCATGAAGACCGCTGGTGCATTTGTCAGCCAAAATGGCATAACCAGAAACTCGTAATGGCCGTAACGAGTTCTGAATGCTGTTTTGGAGACGTCCTCATCTCGGACTCTCAGTTGATGGTATCCCGATCTCAAATCAATCTTAGAGTAATAGCTCGACCCTTGCAACTAGTCGAACAAGTCGTCAATGCGTGGGAGAGGATAACGATTCTTCACGGTCACCTTGTTAAGTTCGCGGTAGTCAATACACATTCTGAAGGTACCGTCTTTCTTCTTCACGAACAAGACTGGAGCTCCCCAGGGCGAAGAGCTAGGACGTATAAAACCCTTTTCCAAGAGTTCTTGTAATTGCGTGGACAGTTCTTCGAGTTCTGATGGAGCTAGACGATATGGTGCTCGAGCTACTGGCGCTGCTCCAGGAGCTAGCTCGATTTGAAACTCAACTTGGCGATGAGGCGGAAGACCAGGTAATTCCTCAGGAAAAACCTCGGGAAAATCGCGCACAATAGGGATGTCTTCAATTCTCTTCTCTTCCGTTGATGTGTCAGTAACGAGCGCTAGAATGGCAGCGTGGCCCTTTCGCAAACACTTCAGGGCCTTAAGGAAAGAGATGATGCCTTCGACAGCACCACTCTTGTCGCCATGAATCATGAGAGGTTCTTCACCAGAACGAGGAATGCGGACGATTTTCTCCTTGCAAACAATCTTCGCTTGATGATGAGATAGCCAATCCATCCCAATAACGACGTCAAAACTACCCAGTACGACGGGAATAAGATCGATAGAGAAGGTCTGACCAGCTAAGACGAGGTTACAACCCTTAACTATGTGCGTGGCCTCGAGACTTTTACCGTTTGCTAGTTCTATCGTGTGTTTGGTGTTTAGAAGTGTTGGAGTGCGCTTAAGCATTTGACTAACTTTTAAGGACACATAACTAGTATCGGCACCCGAATCGAATAGAACAGTAACAAAGAAGTCGTCCAGAAGAAACTTACCCATCACAACGTTGGGATCGTTCCTTGCATCACCTTGACCAATAACGAACACACGACCCCTGGCACCGTTGCTATCATTGTTTCCTCCATTGTTGCCCCCATTATTGTTCCCGTTTCCTTGGTTGTGATTCTGATTCTGATTTAACTGCGGGCAGTGTCTCTTGAAGTGATCTTCAGCACCACACTGAAAGCATCCCTTGTTGCCCTGTTGCTGTTGCTGATTCTGCGGTGCTTGCTGTTGCTGCTGACGATTCTGAGTCGTAGGTCGTGGGCTCCTGCAATCCTTGGCTTCATGACCCATCTTGAGACACCTCTGACAGCGTCCCTTGTTGCACTGACCACTGTGGTGTCTGTTGCATTTGTTGCACCTTGGGTGGTTTCCTCGATATCCACCCTGCCCTTGACTACCAGAAGAGTGCTGACCAGGGCTCCTATGGCCCTCAGTCCTTCGTTGCTGAGACTGAGACTGAACAAAGGTAGAGCCTTTGCCCGAATTTACATCCCATTTTCGCTTGTGATCATTGGGGGTATCAGTAGTAGCAGTACCAATACGCTTGGGTAATCTGTTTTGTTCCACTGCCTGGTCGGTGAGACGGTGAGCCAACTTGATGATTTGTTGAATGGTACCCAGGTTAGCCATACGTTTGATGGGAGGGTCCACCATAGTAGGGCACAGGATGGCCAGTTCATTCGACCTCTTAGTATACGCCTCAATCTCAGACCCCTTCATCTTCAGATTGAAGAATTCCACCTCTAGTTTGTGGATGTCATCACGACTGCAGTACTCTTCCTTGATCAGTTCCTTGAAGTCATTCCATGGGGTGGCATTAGCAGCAATCAACCCCAGCAGCTGAACCTGAGCGTTCCACCACGTGAGCGTTACCCCTTCAAGAGTACCAGTAGCATACTTCACCCTACGATCCTCAGGGCAATCACACATTTCGAAGACCAACTCGAGCTTCTCGAACCAGTGGAGGAGTCCGACGGCCCCTTCAGTGCCACTGAAGGTACTAGAACGACAGTCCATAAAAGTCTTGAACGTGCATACAGGCAGCTGGGTAAGCTGGCCTCCTGCTTGAGCGGCTGCAAGTGCCGCAGTAACTTGTTCTTTGATCAAGGCCGCTAGCTGGGCTTGTGTGAGGCTGATTCGTCCACTCATGATCTTCACCATACGGAGAACACAAGTGAGAAGTGCGTCGTATCATTACGCAAGTGTGGAATGACAGAAGAGAGTGATCACACAAAGTTTTCAAGCAGTAGATACTATGTTATCTAAGCATATCATAAGCAATGTTCTATATAATTAACGAGTAGGTAATATAAACATGAATCGTATCACCTATAGTGTCGAGTCTTGCACGTGGAGCGAAGCGTCGTTGTGGATCGTTGAGCAGTGTACAAGTTATAGTCTGGTTTTAATGAAAACTTTTCCCTTATTAAAACCAAGTTCTCTATAACCAATGGCTCTGATACCAATCTGTCACACACCCAAAATCCACACGCGGAGTATCACCGCTTGGAGGCGTGACGTGACTAGGATCGAACCACCAATCATATTGAACAACTTATTTTAGTAAATAAAACCAATCACAATACAATTGGTGACCAAAAGGAAGTAACCAAGTTTAATTTAAACAGCGGAAGCATAAGATGTTAAACCAAAACATAAGTTTGTAGTTCATAAGTTTAAAGATCCCAAACATAAGTTCCATGAGTTCATAACGTTTATTTAGTAAGTACGGGACATATTAGTTCGTATTCCACAACGACCACCTCCATGTGCAAGCTCCATAGCATCTAACGACCTGCAAGGCATGTAACAACTAGTCAACAACAAAGTTGAGTGAGTTCACGTTTGGTTGTTTAGTTAATGAGTTCGTATCAGAAATCGTAACTTCGTTTCATAACCATGTATTACTCGTTATCCTTGATTCCCAAACCTTTACGATATTTAGTGGGGGCTTCCCATTATGTATGTTACTAGACTAGGCGTATCCATAAGTGTCCTTCCCAATCCGAGGACGGTGTTAAGTATGAGTGTACGTAGGTTTTACGTACGTGCCCTTCTCAATCCAAGGACAGTAGTGAGTATGAGTGTACGTAGGTTTTACGTACGTGCCCTTCTCAATCCGAGGACAGTAGTAGGTGTGAGTGTACGTAGGTTTTACGTACGTGCCCTTCCCAATCCGAGGACAGTAGTAGGTGTGAGTGTACGTAGGTTTTACGTACGTGCCCTTCCCAATCCGAGGACAGTAGTAGGTAGTCTAGTAGTGTTGATAATATAAATAGTTATTCAATCCCATTCCCAACCACCGGGAATCCCATGCCTTAGTAAGGGTGTGAACTCACCTCGGTTTACTCGGTTAGATTCTCAAACATAGCAAACAGTCAAGGTCGGTCAATCACGTCCTAATATAATTACCAGTTAGTCATTTAGTGATTTTCAAATAGAACACAAAGTTCCTACACGTATCTATCACACAACATGCATCACTTTAACGGTTTATGCCCATCTAAGTTTCCCATCCATTCCCCACTCAAAATCAAACATACGATAATGCACATAACACATATAACATGTTAGATCATTTACAGATAGCACACTCGACATTTATACACGCAATTTACAGCTTATGTCATTTCAGCATAAATATTCAAAACCGGGCTGTTTTCGGATATTTTAATAAAATAGTTAACTTATTCCAAAAATTCCCAAATTTTTACAGAATGTCTTAAACGTTCCAAATTCTATTGTGTAAAAATATCGGGGTCCGGTTCCTTACCAATATTTTATAAAAATTCATTTTCCGGGGCTGAACTCAGATTTATATTTTTCTAACCACAGTCCACGGGATAATTTATTTAAAATTCATAGAGTGTCCGATTTACGAAATTCCAGTGGGGTAATTACGAATGCATCGGTTTTCATTTACTGTACAAATTTCATGGTCCGATTCATCACAAAACTCAGGTTATGACTGAAAGTATAACACCCATTTATTGCTGTCAAAATTCAGCTTAAGCTGTTGTTACAAATCGACACTTTAAAAATAGTAAACGAAGTCCAAAAATTACGATTCTGGTTCCATTAGAACCGTATTTCATAATAACATATTTTAGATTCAAAATATCAGTTTTTTGTTGAGTTTATGACCTGTTTACAGCCAACTGAAGTTGGCTGTAAAACCGGGACAGATTCTGTTTTCACTTTCTAACTTACTAACTTATGTTCGATTGATTCCGTTAATCATGTTTAGTGATCACAACAACATCACATATTAATATTAATCAGCAAAATATCAGATAATCAACCAATAATCATAATCACACAAGATCTACATGATTTACACTAATATTCATCCATTAACCACCTTGTTCATCACTTTAGTAGACTTTTAGTTGGTGATCTTATATGTTAGTGATTTTCAACCGACGAAACTCTTATTAACCACTTTAGAATAGATCAAGAAGATGTTTAGAGTCACTTACTACTAGCTCGAGGCTAGGGAAGATCAAAGGCGTAAAAGTGGTGGATAAAAGCAATCTAGAGAGGTCTTTGAGTTTCCGAGTGCACCGAGCTTGTTTGTAGGACACCTTACACCTTTGAGTATGCAAGAAATGGTTGGAATGGAGGTTGATGGTGGCGAGATGGTGGTTGAAGGGGGCTGCCGTGAGGGTGTATGAGGGAGTGAAAGTGTTTGTTGATGAAGTGTAGGATGAGAGAGAATGGTGGACTAATGAACTTACTTATAATCCCTTCCCACTATTATCCTCCATATATAATGTCACCAAATATCCAACACAAGTTAATAAAATAATCAAAAAAAGGAGAGTGAGGGTGGGTTTGTGTGAGCTTACTGCCGAACATAAGGGAAGAAAGAAGAAATAAGTTTTGTTGAAGTTGTGAATGGTAAGGTAAGTGGGGATCTAGTGGTTAAATAGAAAACCTCCCAACATCCTTTTATCCTTTAGATTTTGTGTCACTTAAGTATCCTACATATTTATTAAACAATTGAGGAAAATCAAAGTGGGGGATACCCCCTTGTAACCGTATGGTTTTGGGGGGGGGGGGTTTCTAGTTGGGTTTCACTAGTTAGTTACTAATCTAGTTAGAACATAATTGGATTAATTAGTGGTTTAAGGTGTGTTTTTAAATATATAGTGTGTTAGGGTGTTCGGGGACCCTAACTAGCTTAGAAAAAAAATAAAACAATGTGTTGGACAATATTTTTATGTTCCGGGTAAAGTCCGGTTGTTCGGTTCGAAACTGTTCCGTTAAACTGCTTAATTAATCCGTAAGGCGTCCTATTTATATATTTTTGTAACGTTTTTACTTTTCAAAACTCAGGAAAGCACACAGGACTTTTTAGTAACTTTTCTGTATACTACTAGTATGTTAAAATGCACATGTAAGTATAACACAGATATCAGAAAGCAGTTAAGTAATTCCACACAGTCGTCAAGCACATTAATTATCATTAATAAATTGTACGGAATACATGGAATTATGAGGGTTTTCACAGCTGAACCCATGTCGTAGGAGAGTTTTCGTAACCTCAGTTTTCATCTTGAATTCCTTAAAATGTTTAAAAACTTAAACTTTCTTGTAAAGTTGGTTAACGATCGACTCAGTTAACCCTACGTCATGAGAAACCTTTTAAGTTCTTTAAGTTACAATCGCATCGAACTAACGGAATCTTCACAACATGAGGTACTTTGGAACGCCAATTCGTGGGATGTTAGTTTTGTCGTTTACGTCGCCTTCTCGCTATCGCAATCGATCTCCCTTATTCGAAACGCTCTCGCTTGTCAACTCACAGTCAAATCACTCGCTGTATCGCTACTTACGCAGGATCAACTCTCAAAAGTCTACCTGTTGGATTAATTTCGGGACGAAATTTCCAAAAGCAGGGGAGACTGTAACAACCCGCACTTTCGTGCGTTGTTACTACTCGATATACTCGTTACGCCTAGCACCAGAGATTCGGATCATAATGTAACTATATCGCATACCTCGCTATTCGAAGGATAATCCCATATTTTCGCAATATATTATCACTACATTACATCACAAACACTAACACTCACGATGGCTACTGAGTGAGGACCTATTCTACCCTCCTCGGTGGCCGTGATGTGTCGAAGCGCAGACAATTAACGCTAACAAAGACTCCCGGGTGAGTGCTATAGCTCCAGTCGTCGTGACGATGATGACAATATGAGTAAGTGGTACCCTGTCAGTCTTTGTGGCGCAAAACAAAATAACATTCACGATGACATCAAGAAAGGACCTATACTACCCTCCTTGATGGCCGTGAAACGTCGCTAATAATCGCATACTCGAAACGAAAACCGGCTGTAATTATCGAAACTGTGGATTATGGATACGTAAATACGACCCCTAGTGATATCTATAGGTATATATAATAATAATATTAAAAGCACGCGCTTCAAAGTCGATCGCAACGCTCAAAAACGGAGAAATCCATCGCGTCGGAGTGGCCATCCGGACGGATGGGCCATCCGACCCAAAATCCACTTCAGCCCTCTATTGCCTATAAATAGCAAGTCACATCACTCTAACAGTGATGTGACAGCTCCCACTCGACCAGACACGCTTCAAGACCCTTTTCTCTCGATTCCTCACGATTTCGGTAAGATTTCAACCTAAAACTTGTACTTCTATGATCTACACTCCATTCTACATCATTCTATCTTTTAAAACTCAATTTCTAACCGTGAAATCTGCTGATTTGAGGCGTTTTGAAGTGATGTCATGAAGAGTTCTTATGAACTTCAAGTTGTGACCTCATCCCACCATAAACGACTCAGATCTGGGTGATTTCCACATGTTTTGATAACAAATCTCACCTAAATCTGTGTATCTAGCCAAGGAACTGTGCGATTTTGAGTTAACCACGAGAAACCGTCAAGAAAGGCCAGTTCTGATGGAGCGGGTCGGAATTGATGGAATTTCAAGTGTTAGTGCGAAATTACACTATCCCGGTAACTCCGCACGTATTCCTTCCGATAAACACTCAAAAACAGTGTTCAGAATGCGAAACAGACGTGTCATCCGCACGGATCACATGTCATCCGCACGGACCACATGCCATCCGCACGGATCACATGCCATCCGCACGGATCACATGCCATCCGGACGGATCACATGCCATCCGGACGGATCACATGCCATCCGGACGGATAACATGTCATCCGGACGGATAACATGTCATCCGGACGGATAACTTGTCATCCGGACGGATGAGCACCATCCGACCAAATAAATGACTTTTCAAGGCTAATCTCGCTTAACCGTACAGCGTTTACTCTATTCTTCAAAGATTAACGCAGACGTGCTCGCAACCGACCCAATCAAGTTGCATCCCCGCTAAAAACGCACTGTGAGTATACTTGAACCCTTTTTAATCGTATTTTGGGTGTAACATACGTTTCTAGCAAATCGAACTTATCAAACGAATTATTTAATCAATCGAATTATCACTTGCGAATAACTG
This sequence comes from Helianthus tuberosus, assembly GCA_030545235.1. Classification (NCBI taxonomy): domain Eukaryota; kingdom Viridiplantae; phylum Streptophyta; class Magnoliopsida; order Asterales; family Asteraceae; genus Helianthus; species Helianthus tuberosus. The sequence continues at coordinate 52,850,178 of CM060351.1, forward strand.
TTATGCATAGATATACGTGATGCTAGTTGCATATGTGCTAGGGCTTATACTCGCGACGTCCCACCATGACTAGTATAGTACTATTGCGCCCGACGGGGTCTAGTTTGCCATCGCATATTCGAGCATCGAGGACTTAGTTGGTAGTATCAGCTTTGTGAGTATATATGTCGTGTGTTACGTTCTTGCATATGGAAATTCGCTACACTTTTTAATCTATTACGCTATACATATCAAACCTGTATACTCGCCAATACTTTTGTATTGACAACAATTTTAACGTATGTTGCAGGTTAGATCGCAGGCTATATCAAATCAAGCTAGGAAGTCTAGAAACTCCACCAAAATCTAGGTTGTCGGATTTGTATTGTTCGAGAGGACAAGAAATCTGTGATAACTTATGTGATTGTATTATTTGTTAGTATGGGATAACGAATGTATTAAATATTATCGCAATATAGTTGTTATGGATTCTCTTGAGCAATCTGATTCGCCTAGTGCCGCGCCCCGATGATTCCGCCATCGGTTGGGGTGTGACACATGATAACCGGTTGATGGGGTGGCGTGGACAATGCTGCTGTGAGCGCCGCTGAATACAGCGGAGACATAGCGTATGTGGCCGGCGGCTGATAGTATTAAGCCATGCTTATTTGCTGTGTAGTGTTGCTTAGACCTGCGGTGTGATAACGGGCATGGTGCCGTGACGCATAGTCTGTGCACTCGTTATCGATGCTGGAGTGGAAGCAATGGTGGTTGTGGTGGTTGGAACCACCGGTCGTAACTGCCATGAGGTGTATGCAAGGGATCTGATGCTACCGTCCCAGAGGGGGTAACAGAAGCGTTTGCAAACCCCGGTGGTGGTGCTTCTGCTTCAAACTCCTGGTCCAGAGACCTGGTTACGGCGGGTGAACCCGGCATGGTAGGAACCACGGAACTCACCACCATCAACGGATTACTGGTTATTACTGCTTGATTTGGTGTTTTTGCCGTGTTCTGATCGCTTGCCATTGGGTCTAAGTTCATTGTTGTTACCGAAAGGTCCCACGGATGGCGTCAATGAAGAAACACTGACCTAAACGGTAGGCTCCGACTAGGACTTCAACTCTTGGCGATCCGTACAGCTGACTGCAAAACAGAACACCGTTAGGACTCGTTACAGGAATGGGGTTATTCCTGTAACCACCCTCCGGTGTGAGAATAAGTCTCGGTTTGGGAGTAAGAAAGTATGAGTAGAGAGAGAGAGAGAGTAAACGAGAGCAGAATGAATCATACCTTTGGTGTTTACCTCTATTTATAGTTTACCATTAGGGTTTCCTCTAACTTAGGATGGGCTCCGATAAGTTAGGGATTTGCATGATCTTCCCAAAAGTTTGGGGATTTGGTTACATGGTTTATCCATGCAGAATAAAACATTCTAGAATAAACATGTGTAATTAAGTATTTATAATAAAATAATAGGTAATGACCGGATCGGGTTAGCCGTTCCGGGTCATACCTCGTCAGTTTCTACAAGAACAATTATATATAAAATAATATATGTTATTTTCTTGGTTTTATCATAATTTTATATTATAACATGTATTATGTAGTTAGTTATACATTCATTATATAAAACAAAAATTATTATATTTATATAAATTATAGTCTCATTTATATTTGCAAGCTTTGTTTATTAGATAATCTCCAATTTAGACTCAAGTGTAAGCTCAAGCGCGTTCAAACTTGGTTGGATTCAAGCTTTTAGCAAAACAATCTAAAAACCCTCCCAAGCGTCCCGCCTCATATACACCCCTATCTTTAAATAGATAACTTTTTTTGGAACGACAATTTTTTTTTATTTCTGTCGTCTGTGGGACTTTAACCTAATACTTCCCTCTCCCAAGGTGTTTAAAGGCTTTGCCTTTGACAATGAACCACCACCCCATTGGTCTTTAAATAGATAACTAAAACTATATAAACATGTAATAATGTTTCTTAATCTATTAACCATCAAGTGCATTCTAGCTGCCGAAACAAAAGAATTTTGTTTGTAACAATAGTTATTACAAAATTATTCACAATCTAAAACCATATACGTTCCTTATATGATAATGACACGGACTTAATATCACCAATCAGTAACTTAAAGGATTAAAAGAAGTCTCCAATTATGTAAGTTCCTAGTGAACTTTAGTACCTGCCTTGATGGGGAATTAGTCAAAGTAAAACTCAAATAATTCAAACATTCAATGAATTATGCTTCCACAATCCACATTGCCTACCTAAAGTATTATGATAATATCTAAAAATCCATCATTAGTAATATTCTAGGTCGGTTTTTATCTAGCAAGTATCAAAGTATTTTTAAAATATATTTAAGATGATGGTTTAAGTCTTACTTTTATTAAAGTCTCACTTAAAACACAAAATTGAAGTGGACAATGTGTAATTACACAGATGGACCCTATGATTTATAGCTAGTTACTAATAGATTTTATTTTAATTAAGATGAAACACGTTGTATTGAGTGCTATTATATCGTAACGAAGATTTACAAGTCTTACATGCCCTAATAAATCGTGTTGGACCTAAATATATCTTAAAGGTCCGCTGAGACCTTTATTATGTAACATTCGATATTGAAGGGTTACATCACGTTATATTGAGTGCTATTATATCATAACAAAATATTACAAGTCATATATGCCCTAATAGAGCATGTTGGGCCTTGACATATCTTAATGGTCCGTTAAGGTCTTTATTATGTAACATTCGATGTTGGAGGATTATATCATGTCATGTTGAGTGATCTTGTATCGTAATGGACACTAACAAGTCATACAATCCCTAATAGACCATGTGGGCCTTGATATATCTTAATGGCCCAATTAAGGCCTGTATAATGTAACATTCGACGTTGAAGGGTTATACCACGTTGTATTGAGTGATATTATATCGTAACGAACAATTACAAGTCATACATGCCCTAATAGACTATGTTAAGCCTCAATATTTCTTAATGGATCGTTCAGGCCTTTATTATGAAACATTCGATGTTGAAGGGTTACATCACATTGTATTGAGTGCTATTATATCGTAATGAAGATTTACAAGTCATACATGCCCTAACAGGCCGTGTTGGACCTAAATATATCTTAAAGGTCCACTGAGACCTTTATTATGTAACATTCGATATTGAAGGGTTACATCACGTTGTATTGAGTGCTATTATATGGTTGCCAAGAATACGAGTCATACATGCTCTAATAGACCGTATTAAGGCCTGTATGGATTCCTACGATTTTTCTACGAAACTATTACATTCATTATTTTCCTACGGATTTATGACGAATTGTTAAAATGAAAGGTATTTCGTAGGAATTGCGTCAGTATTTTCCTACACATTTCCTACAGATATATATAAATTTGTTTTAAAAATATCATATATGCGTATTACAAAAAAAAAATATCCATTCCGTGAGTAATCTGTCGGAATTTCCAACACACTTCCTACGGAATTAATTTAGAAATATTTTTATTAAAGAATAAAACTTTATATTTTAATATCATTAATTTTATTTATTATAATTTTTTAATGATAAATTGGATTCCTACGCATTTCCTACTAATGATTAAAATGAAAACGAATTTCGTAGGAATTGCGTCAGTATTTTCCTACACATTTCCTACGGATATATACAAATATGTTTAAAAAATAACATATATGATTACAAAAAAAAATTATCTATTCCGTGAGTAATCTGTCGGGATTTCCAACACACATCCTACGGAATCAATTTAGAAATAACATATATTTTTATAAAATAATAAAATTTATATTTTAATATCATTAATTTTGTTTATTATGAATATTTGTTTGCCATAAATTGGATTCCTACGCATTTCCTACTAATTGTTAAAATAAAAACGAATTCCGTCAGAATTCCGTCGAAAACTTCCCACACATTTCTTACGCATACCGATTCCTACGGATTTCTGACTAATAGTTAAAATGAAAACGAATTCCGTCGGAAGTCCGTGGGAAATTTCTGACACTTTTCCTACGCATAACAATTTGTGGCTTTTTTGTAGCTTTTTTTGTCACAAAACTAAGACCCTTTCTTGTTCGTCGGAAGTTTGTGGGAAAAGTGTCGGCATTTTCGTTCGTAGGAAATGTGTAGGAAATTTTGGTAGGAATAGTAGTAGTTTTCTAGTAGTGAAAATATAAAAAAATAAATAGATTTTGTAAAATTGATTTAAACTTAAATAAAATTAGGTGTTAGTACCCAAAGATGTTACATTGATCAAATTAGAAAAAAAGGGAAGGGTATTTTAGTCATTATATTGATAAAATTAACTAATTTTGGTGTTAATACCAAAATGTGTTACAAAATTGAAACCATAAAACCTAAATCTGCTAAAAAAATTAGTACCCAAAGACGAAACTAGCTATAAACCACATGGTCCATCTGTATAATTAACTCCATAAACTTATATTAATATTTCTTAAATAGTTTTCTTTTCAGAGTTTAGATCATTATAAACAAATCAAATATGTAGTTGTAAACTTAATTTACTATTTCAAATACTTAATCAAGCAACTTCGACAACTCATCTCCACCTCTATGACATTTGTAACTCGACATATCTTGCCACCGAGAACTAAAGAGTCTAGGCGTCTAGCACCATCAGCTTCTTCGATCAACGTGAGTTTTTTCAACCTCAGACAACATTGTGAAACAACTTTAATTTTTTTAAGTATGGATATTACAAGATGAGGCTTAGGTTAATCAATTCGCCTCATACGTATATGTAACAGGCTGGACCCTGATCTTAATTTTATCTTTTATTTGAGGTGAACATACTACACGACATATATGTTTTGTGGTTTGAGATCTACGGGAGGCTCATAGTTGACTTGACATTGTACACATTTAACTATAGGGTGAGTCTGAGAGTCCCTATAACCCCAGTTATGAGCCCAATTTTAATGGAGTATAAGATTTTTGCATAATATGTTTTAAGTTCATGGTTGTATTTTAGGTGTTTCAATTTAAATTTTAAATAATAACGGTATTTTGTTTTTCATATGCATTTAACTGAAAAAAATTACTCTCCATCCAAGCTAGAGACCGGATGTGTCAACCGCATGCTAAACTTTGGACCATCTGTGTACTTTCTTAAAGTTATGGACCATTTTTAAAATTTGGACAAACCACATAGATTCATTTGATTGTGTACTTTACTCTAATTTTCTTTTACTTCACTTGGCATTACTAAGTTGGAATGAATTAAATACGTTTTTTAAGTTTAATAATTTCGAAATAGACAAGCAAATAAATTAAGTGATCTTGATTTGATCACTGTGAAATAAATTTAATTATTAAATGAGTATTTTGATTATAAGTTAAATAGATTTTAAATAAGCAGTTTAGTTTAGATTATATATCTGTTTGAATTGAAAACATAATTGAGCACCCAGATAACGGTCGGTTTTTGGAGTGGCAGTGGAGTAGATCCATATCAGTAGGTCTAGAGGTTAATGAGTTATTGGATTTATGCAGCTTGTTATATAATTTTGAGCTGAAAGGAGATAGTGACAGTTGGAGTTGGATTGGGTCAGCTGATGAAGAGTTTAGCGTGGCAGCCGTAAAAAAACTCTTAAACAAAAACATGTCTGATCCGGTAGTTCATGTTCATGATTGGTGCAGATGGCTTCCCTTAAAGTGTAACGTTTTTATTTGGAGATCCGAGTTGAACAGGATTGCGACGACGGAGGCTTAAAAAAAAAAAGAAATATTGAAGTGACGAATCCTTCATGCTTGTTCTGTGGCGAAGTGGAAGAGACGGTGGAACATTTATTTTGCTCTTGTTATGTTGATGCGGCTCTATGGGGGCATATTTGTAACTAGTGCAGGATCCCAAATTTCTTTATATTTTCGTTCAAAGATCTTATCGAGGTTCATGAGCATGTCGGGTTGAGGGAGCAGCAGAAAGAAGTTTTGAAAGGGATGGTTAGAATAGGGTGTTGGAGTTTATGAAGGGCAAGAAATGGCATCAGGTTCAACAACAATCCTATGAAGATCGATAATATTATCGATGAGACCAAATTGGTGGGATTTTTATGGTATAAAAGTAGATCAAAGAATAGGAACATTAATTGGGAGGATTGGTGTAAGTCTGTAAATATTTAGTTGTGTTTCGGCAGCCTCGTTTTAAGGTGTGTCTACGTTTTTAATGAAGTTAACTTTTCAAAAAAAAAAAACTTGGATTACACATTATTTTCTAATCTTAAAATAACAACAATTAAATGAAAAAAAAAAAATTCTATCACTTTTGAAATATTAAATATTTTTGTAATTAAATATCTCATATTTTCTCTATTCTCTCATCCCTCAAACTAAGGGTGAGATGTTATAATAACGGTTATACAAAATGAGAAATGTTTTAAAGTCCACTTTGATTGATTTGAAAAAGGCACAGAATAGTGTGTCAAGTAGACTGATACGGAACAGTTTAGACGATAGAAAGGTTTCTAGAAAGTATATACACTTAATTAAAGATATCTATGTTAATACTAAAACTAGTGTTCATGTACCGGTCGGGAATACTGATTTCTTTCATGTGTGGGTATGACTCCACCAAGGGTTAGCGTTGAGTACATTTCTATTTGCGATTGTCCTAGATGAGTTGTCAAAGTTGATTCAGGAGTCACTGCCATTTCTATTTGCGATTGTACTAATTGAGGAGAGTAAACAAAGCTTGAATGCGAGGTTAGAAGAATGGCAAGTAGCCTTAGAAGACAAAGGTTTGAGGATTAGTCGCTCTAAGACTGGGTACCTTTACTGTGATTTCAGGGGAGTAGGCAATGAGCACGATACTTAGATCACCATTGAGGGCCAAGTTATAACAACTCTCACAAAACCCTTAAAACACCCCTATACGTCATAAAATATACCTCGTATGCGAAAAACGGACCCGATATACCTTTAATTTAACAAAAATCAAATAAAACAAAATCCTGTAGCCACTCGCGGGGAGCGACCAGGCTAAGCCAAGCCGTCGCGGGGCGCGACAAGCTGGACACCAGGCCGCACCCGGTGCTGCCACGTGTCACAGTCGTGTCGAAGCTAGTCGTTGAGACGACAAGGCTAGGACCTAGCCTAACCTTGTCGCGGGCCACGAAGGCCCTGTCTTTATATCTCGCGGGGCGCGAGAAGGTCACGATCAGACCCTATAAATAGGAGCCTTCAGCTTCAGTTGTTACTCGTTCAAAATCACAATTCTCTCTCCCAATTTCTTTATAGTAGAAATAATTCCCGGGTATTATACCCACTAAAAAGCGAAGCTCTGCCTCGTTGTAAGTATTATAACCCCCGGTTACGTATTAGTTACTCTGCCCGATTGATCTAGTACTCCGTAACGTATGTCGAGGCTCTGCCTGACTCAGTCGTTGGTGTCACACCCCAACCAATGGCGGAATCACCGGGGAGCGGTACTAGGCGAATCAGATTGCTCACGAGAATCCATAACAACTAAATTGCGACAATATTTAATGCGTTCATTATCCCATACTAATAAACAAACACAATCACATAAGCTGTCACGAATTTCATGTTCTCTCAAACAATACAACTCCGACAACCTAGATTTTAGGTGTGTTTCTAGACTTCCTAGCTTGATTTGATGTAGACTGCGACTAAGCCTGCAACATACGTTAAAATAACGTCAATACAAAAGTATTGGCGAGTATGCAAGTTTTGATAGAGTAGCATAGTAGATAAAAAGTGCTGCGAATTACCACATACATAAAAGAGATACACAACATATATACAAGACAGATACTACCAGCTAAGTCACTCAAGCTGCGATATGCGATTGCTATTCATCCTAACTAGACCCTGTCGGGTACTATAGTACTATACTAGTTAAGGCGGGACGTCGCGAGTAAAAGTCCTAGCACATATGTAACTAGCATCACGTGTCAATATGTAAGTCAGTCATTCGCAAGTGATAAATAGTCTAAACAGTTGATTTGTTTTGATAAGTGTGATTTTGATATAAACGTATGTTACACTCAAAAGTGCGATAAAAAGGGTTCGAGTATACTCACAGTTCGTGTTTAACAAGTAAACACATTCTTGGATTGAAGGGATCGCGTATGAGATTAGCCTGATCACAGAATGATAGCGTAAGCGTTGAATAACGTGTAACAGTGCATCGGGTGAAATGAACGATTGGAGGGTGGTCCGATCGGATGGCCATCTGGACGGATGACCCTTCGGTCGGGTGGTCATTCGACTAGGGAAGGTGTGTTTGTAAAATGTTTGAACTTTTGAAGTTTTCGTTGTAGTATAGGTATAGTCATTCGATCGGATGGCAATTCGTTCTAAGTGTGGGGAGTTTTCAAAGAACAAGTCTCCTGGTCAGATGGTCATTCGATCGGAGGGTCGTCCGATCGGAAGACCATTTGATTGGGAGTGATGTTCCTTGAAGTTGGCAAAATTTGATTAAGTGTTTGAAAGTCCAAGTCACATGGTCGAATAGCCGTTCGATCGGATGGTCGTCTGATCGGATGGCTATTCGATCGAGCAACTATTTGTTTGAACCTTGTGAAATCAGTTAAGTTGAAAAGTTTTGTGGTTTAACCGAGACGGTGTGACAACGTGTCAAACGACAGAAAATACATCAAGTCCAGATCGTTTGATCGGTTGGGAATCACCCCGTTCGATCAGACCCAACTGTTCTTGACGGCGTTCCATGTTCAACCCGTGAATCGATCGTCTCTTGTCTCTATTTAGTCGAGATTAATGTAAAAACATGTAGAAATCTGTTAGATCCGAACTGTTCTTGATGAGATGAGGTCATTCAACCGTGTTCATTGGAACCCGTGATGACGTCACCCTAGAACAGCCGAAATCAGATGATTTCATGGTGAAAATGCGATATTTGATGGTGGAAATGATGTGAAAGTGTGTATAGGTGATAGAAGTACAAGTTTTGGAGTGAAATACTTACGATTTGGGCCCTGAATCGAGAGAAAAGTGCGTGAAAGTGTGGGAGAGCGTCTGGATCGGAGGAGGCTGTCACATCAGTGAGAAATGATGTGACAGTGGGGTATTTATAGGAAAGAGGGGGGAAGGCTGTGCACAATGATCCGGTCGATGGGCCTTTCGATCGGATGACCATCCGATCGGATGGTCATCTGGTCGGATGACCATTCGATCGAATGGTCATTCGATCGGATGGCTTGCTTGGGTTAGTTTTCCGACTTTTCGTTCCGTTAGTTAAGCGTTGTGATAGTTTGTTTACACATATCCATAGATATACATATTTACTATAATTAGCCATAAATAGGTCGTATATAAGTATCCACATTTTCAAGGTTGCATTGCGATAATTGATTTGCGCGTGATCGCGGGTGCGCGTTCGAGTCTTGCAATGCGTTACGTCGTATCATGGCCATCGAGGAGAGTAGTTTAAGTCGTCACTCGGCGTCATCGTGAGCGTTAGTGTATACGCTGTGATGTGTTATAACGATAAGGTATGCGTAATATGCGAAAAAGATTGCGAAATAGCGTTGTAAGCGATATAGTTACAGTATGATCTGAATCTCTGGTACTAGGCGTAACGAGTGTAACGAGTAGTAACAACGCACGAACGTGCGGGTTGTTACAGTTGGAGTTCTGTCTCAGGAGGGGGTATAGCTAATGTAAATTGGGTTATTTTACTAACACGTGTGCATTGTTTAATTTAATAGATTATTAGCAGGAAGTCACGAGCAGTAGTGTTATTTAAAATAGCAATGTGAGTACATTCATTTTTATAAACTCTTTTTGTGAGTCATTCTCTTTTTATAAATAAATTGTTTTTACAAAATCTCAATTGTTTTAAAGTATAATTAACATTGATTGAGTATTTGTAATTCTACAATTACTGTCGGTTTGTTGGAGTTTTGTATACATTACTTGTTACTAATACTGAGAATAGTAACATGACCACAAGTCAGGATTGACAATACCGTAGGTGGTAATTTCATAGATGTAAAAAAATGTAATTGCGGATGCCCTCAATACTGTAAAGTGATAAAAGTGTTTTGATTAAATTGGGATGCACTTACCAGTATTTCCCACTAACAAAATGTTTTAAAACGCGTTTCAGGTAACAAAATGTGAAAGCCAATTAGAAGCCAGCTGGAGAGCACTGAAGGCTTGGAAAAGTGGCTTTAAAAGTTACCTAAACCAGAAAGACGTTTTATTTGAATAAAATATGGTTTATCCCTATAAGCATATTATGAATGGAAACTTGGGTTTTACCCATGTGTTTATTATTTATAAAATGAGGTGTTTTACTCTAATAAAATATTTCCTAACTATGGTCCTGGTGTAAATTTCCACTGCCAAATTTATAAACACCGATACCACCAGCTCTGCGTGCTCGCGGCCGCCCGCCTCTCGAGGCAAGGGTCGGGGGTTGCGACAGAAGGTGGTATCAGAGCTACAACCACTGATTTGAGCCACAGAAGTGTTCTGCTGACATCAAAATTTCTCAATTTTGTTAGGAAATAATCTATGTGACTATGTGCATACATGTATATTATTGTTTTGTGTTATTTGGCAATTTGTTCGTTTACAGTATGAGTGAACAAGTTACGTCTGACGCCTAGCGTCATCTAGATAGTTCTCCCAAAAGTGAAGGAACCTCATCACAGCCTACTCCTTCGGGGTATTCTGCTGATATAGAAGAGGGGATTTTCATATTTAAGGCGCAATCCGAAGAACCATTCCCTTCGAAAAAGAGAGGATTGTTCAGTCGGGGAGAATACGAGAGGAGAAAGCGCGAATGAGAAAGTTACACCAGCAGAGGGCTTTAGCAGCAGCTAATAGAGAAATCAATGCCCAGACACAAGACTTAGTTAATAGACGTTTGGCCAACTTCTATATATTAGCCACCACTGCAGCCGATCCAAACCTTGACCAAATCATTGCACCACAGCCATTTCCACTGTTTCCAACCCAACCAATGGAGATAGAGCCTAACATAGGAATTAGTTTCCCAAACCAGCTTTTGACCCTGATGAGATACCTAGAGTCCCAACACACAATCCTCTAGCATATGATCTGTGGAACGATGACCATAGGGATTATAGGCAACTCTACCCACAAGAAGAACCAATACCAAACCCCATTGCCCAGTACACCAACCTTAACCCATTAGACCTGTACTGGAATGTCGACCCGTATGTTCAAGAAATCTTAAACAACCCGTACCCGTATGGAGAACCATTACCTATGTACCCTGACACAGTACCCGCACCACGACCACCCATGAGTGATGAGAACGTTCAGGAACTCCGTATGTACGGTGAGGAATTGATAGAAGGAGGAGAGAGGATGAGAGAGATAGGAGAGAAGCTTGTGTGGAAATACGACGAGCGGGAGATGCAGTTCAACCCATAGCAATAATATATATATATATATATATGTGTGTGTGTGTGTGTGTGTGTGTGTAGCAGAAAAAAATCAACTAAAATAGATAGCCTAATACCTATTGACGCATAACTAATAGTGTGTTTACATTTCAGTCTTAGATTGTAATATATATATATATATATATATATATATATATAGAGAGAGAGAGAGAGAGAAACGGCATCAGGAGAAAACGGCAAAAAGTGTGAGAACGGTGAGAACGCATCCTGGCTGAACACGTGGCGCGGGGCATGATCAGGGTCCGAGGGGTTTTTTTGTTTTTTTAGTATTCTTCTCCTTTCACGATTTTCGCGTTTGACATGCTACTTTATTTTTTGCGTGCAAGATAATTTTGGCGTTATGTAGAATTATTAATTAGTTGGCGTTTTACTATTTTTTCTCAAATTTCTTCTCGTAAAATTAATTCCTTTTGTGTCACATAGTTAATTTTTTGGCGTTATGGCTTTTTCCATGTCATTTTTGGTGTTTTATATCTTTTTGTTAATAATTGATTACCATAGATTAATATTTTATAAAACTACAATAACACGAAAATCAAAATAAACTAATAGTCTTCTGTAGGTGGGATTACATCAGAGATATACCCATTGCTTTGTTCATCACTTTCTTCAGATTCTTCATCATCAAATTTCATTTTTACGTATAACGCCATTAGCTCGTCTCTTCTTTGCTGCAGCCTATTCATGAATATCACTGCATCCTTGGATTTTGGATCGTTTGAAGGTGTTAAATTACAGAGTTGTTCAATGATAGATAGCAACCCTGTCATCAACATTTCTTCCATTGGCCTTGAATATTGCACCCCATTTTTATAAGTCACTTCAAGTGTTCCTTCTTCCTCATGCAATACCCAACTGCTAAGTTTTGGTATAGGAGTATCTTCAATATCATTATCATCATCATCTTCTGCAAGAAATTTTCTCTTCAGTCTTTTTATTACAGTTCTCGTTTTTTCACAATCGTTTTTCTATTGGAACCCCAAGGGCCAGGATATCCTTCTGAACCTTTTCATTCATTCCAAGCATGGCTTTGATTGTCCTTACCTTTACCCTTCTCCTATCAGATAACTTTATGATGAATCATTTCTCTTTCCTTTCAAACCTCCATGCAATAACTGTTGGAACCTGAAGGTTTATTCATGTAGGTTAGTATAGTTTAAGGGTTGATTATGTACTTGTTTATTTTACATGTTTTGGGTCGATTTTGTAAGGGTTGGGCTAGTCTACTTGGTGTCGCAATGGGCTTAGAGTTTAGCCCGGTTGTTTGGTATTTAAACAAATCTCTACAGCATGGTTGGGGTTGTTCGTTAGTTTGGAGATTGCGACTCAAGGAAACCGAGTTTAGTGTGAAGTCTTGTATCAGTCTTTGCTTTGTCATTGAATGCAAGATTTCGGTTTGTGATTCACTCATTATTCTTATGTTGATTATTATTATTTGTTCTTGAATCGACTTGTGATTGTTTTCCGCACCTTCACAAGTTAAAGGTTGATATCATTGAAAGATCCTAAGGGTTTTACAATTGGTATCAGATCCATTGAAGTCTTTCAAGGCTCGGTTTTGATATCATTCAGATTCAAGAACCTGTTTTGCTACTGATCCAGTTTTGTTGTTTGTTTTTGCAGTGAAAATTAGTACAATACTCGATCTGTTCTTGATCGAATCTTTAAAAATTGCTGATTTTGGTTTGTTGATTTCAGAAAAGGTGTTTGTTGAATTTTCGGAAAGTTGGTGTTCAACAGATTCAAAGATTACGATATCTTTGAATTCTTGAAAGTGCTGAAAAATAGGGATTGCGAGTCAACAGATCTTATCTCTTATCTGTTTTGCAGGTTTCGACTCGCAACCTTCATCAGTTTCGGGTCATCCTGTTTGGTTTCGACTCGCAACCTTCATCAGTTTCGGCTCATCCTGTTTGGTTTCGACTCGCAACCTTCATCAGTTTCGGCTCATCCTGTTTGGTTTCGACTCGCAACCTTCATCAGTTTCGGCTCATTCTGATTGGTTTCGACTCGCAACCTTCATCAGTTTTGGCTCATCCTGTTTGGTTTCGACTCGCAATCATCAATAAGTCTCCACTCGCAACCACATCAGTTTAGACTCGCAACCAATTACGGTTTCGAGTTGTTTGATTTCTGATTTCGACTCGCAACGACACTGATCACGGACTTTTGACCTGTTGACTATTTGGACTTAAAGTTTAATTAATTAATTAACTGATTAATTAAACATGTCAACAAATAACACTGATCTGGCTGCCCTTAACAAACAACAAGAACTGGACTCAAAGGTTGGAACCACTACACGCATTCCCAGGTTAACCGATGCAAATGGATTTCCAGAATGGAAATGGCGTTTTGAACAGCATGTGAAGGTCAAGGACTCAAAGATATGGAGAAGCATCTTAAGAGGTCCAAGGGAGATTATGACTGACAGTCCTACCGAACCCGGACTAAAAGTAAAGAAAGCAAAGAGTGAATATACTGAAGAAGATTTCAGTATAGTTGAGGAAGATGATAGAGCACTGTCCTATTTAACCATGGGATTGGGCCCTGATATTGCTATTGGCTTTCGCACTTGCAAATCTGCTAAGGAGCTTTGGGAATCGTTGATTGACGTTTACGAAGGAAATGAAGACATGAAAGAAAGTCGAAGGAACTTGCTCAGACAGAACTTCAATAACTTCAATCACATCTATGGGGAGACTGTAGATAATCAGATTCAGAGGTTCGTCAAGTTAGTCACACAAATGCAGATGGAAGAGATTCCTACTTCAAATGCATCAACAAATAGGCAACTTTTAAATGCATTACCTAAAAGCTGGGATCATCATGTGGCTATGATCAAGAAAACAAAAGATCTTGCTAGATGCAGTTTATCTGAAATGATTTCTCATATCAAAGCATGTGAATTGGATGATAAGCAAAGAGAGACCAATCATAAAAACAGTATGTTAGCTGCAGGATTCACTGTTGCACCATCTTCGTCAAACAACAATGCAGCCCTCTTGTCTCAAGGAGGTTTTCAAATGTTTAGCAATGCTGCATCTGTTAAAGCGGCTCCTAGTCCAGCAAACATCTACTACTCTGGGTCTGCTGCTCAAGTTGTTCCTAATGTTGCTCCTGCTTCTGCTGTGAATGCTTCTTCCGCAGCTTCCGCCTCCACTGCGAACAATGAGATGATAGCTTTCTTTACTAAACAGTCAAAGGAGAATTTGGATATCGCAGCCTCAGTTATCAATTGTTTGAACGCTTTCGTTGCAGGAAAAATTGATCCTCCAAAATGGTGTAGTGAAGACCTATATCAGATTCATCCTGATGATGTTGAAGAAATGGACATCACCTGGCAGATGGCGATGGCTGCTTTCAGGGCACAAAAGTTTATTAAAAGAACAGGTAAAAACAGGTGGGGCACTGCTTGGAATGGAGCTGCTAAAGTGCCTTTTAACTTGCGCTGTTATAACTGTCATGAGGAAGGACACTATGCTCGAAATTGTACCAAACCACTTATAAATAGAGAACAAACTCCTGCACAGCCCGCAACACCTAATCGAGAAAGAGCTCTTGTGACCACTGCCAGTTTAACAGATGCTGCTGCTACTGGAAGTCCTCAGCCACAAGGATTAGCTCAAGCCCTGGTGGTTCAGCCCAACATCAACTTTGATTGGAATTCAGAGATTGAGCGTCTGAACATTTCTGCTCCAGAAAATCAAGCTGCTTCAAATAATAATATTGCTTTCATGACCTCAAATGATCAAGTAACTGCACAAGAGGAGGAGACTGCAGCTGAGAACTTTGCTTTCATGACCCAGATTCTCTCAGCTCCTGTTAAAGGTCTAACCAAAGAAGAGGTACTTTCTACTTTCTGTACTCCTGAATGTAGAGAAAGAGTTGAAGTTTATAGAATGCACAACGCTGAGCTAATTCAAGATTATCAAGACATAAAAAATAAAAACTTTACTTTATCGAAAAACGAAAAACTTTTCAAAGAAAATATCGAAGCTCAGCGAAAAGACATCATCAAACTCAAGGATGATGTAAGTGTAAAATCATCTCAACTCTTATACGTTCAGGAAAAACTGTGCATAGTGACTAAGGAACTGGAAGATATTAGAGACAAATATCAAATTAATGAGCTTAATATTAAAAAATTTGATTCTTCCAGCAAACTAGTTAAAAACCTGTGCGATCAACAGCTTGCGTACAAAGAAAAGAAAGGGCGCGGTTTGGGTTATAATCAGACTCCTCCTCCATATAATAATAATTACACTTATCTGCCAATGACTGAGGAAGAGATGATGAATGAGAGTAACTGATGTGCGTGAAAGTGTCGTATATTTTAGGTGTATATTTTAAGCCCCTTTTTTTAACACTTATTTTAGCCAAGTTTTAAATTTATAAAACACGATATTTTACTAACACTAAACACACATATGGGCAAGTGCACCCATCGTTGAGTGTAGTATAGCGTTGGTAAGATACCGAGGTCGTCCAAGGACACAAGAGCTTTAAATACCGGTTTATCCTCAACGTCTAACCAAAATAAAAGTTTAGAAAAATGTTTTTAAGCTAAGAAAAATAAAAACTAACTAAAATGCTGAAAAATAAAAATAAAATAAAAACAGATAGACAAGATGAATCACTTGGTTCCGACTCGTATCTAGTATAACCTTTGATTATTTCCGCACTTTTGCACATAATTAAGAGATTATCTTAGTTATTGTAGTAGGCCCCTCTTTTGAAGGCGACGTTACCCTCACCCCAGTAGTTTGAGTCAGCAAGGATACAATCCTAAAAAGGGTGGATTATTGGAAGATAATGAATTAAGTTATTAATGCAGTATTGTGGTAGGCCCCGCTTTTGGCGGTGACGTTACCCTCGGCTAAGTAGTCTGAGTCAGCAGGGATACAGTCCTAAATAGCCGGGTTATAGTATTAATAGTAGTTAACTTATGAGGGGATCAAAGAGTTTGGACCCCCGCCATCCAATACCGTGAAGTATTGAAGGAGGTCCTACTAAATTTGACCCAGGTCCATTGCAGGACCTCTAAACGCTGAACAATGGCAAGACCTTTACCAAACCGTTCCCTTAACCCCCGACCAGGTAGCCAACATACCTCCATATAGACCGTGGAGATATGAATGGTGAAAATCATTTATTTTATATAGACAGTAAAATAATGCCAAGACACCACGGACAAACGATAAGGAAAGATCACCTTCAACATAAGTAACTAGTTATTAAAGTCATTAATACAAAACCAAATAAAAAGTGAAAAATATTAGAAATAAAAAGTATTATACTAGACACTTTGTCTTCACCAAGTGATGTAAGAGATTTAGGCAAACATGGCCTTGATTGTCAAGAACTCTTACGATCAATCTTGGATCCCGAGACGACTCACACACTCTACGATGGACAATGGATGATG
The DNA here is from genome assembly GCA_030545235.1 of Helianthus tuberosus. Taxonomy (NCBI): domain Eukaryota; kingdom Viridiplantae; phylum Streptophyta; class Magnoliopsida; order Asterales; family Asteraceae; genus Helianthus; species Helianthus tuberosus. Next base: position 52,867,073 of record CM060351.1, read on the forward strand.
GTGGTGGATGATGGTGTTGTGATGGTGGTGGGTGGTGGATGAAGTGTGAGAGAGGTGGTGTGCCAAGGGATGAGATGAAATGAATCCAAGCACTCCTATTTATAGGCTGAACAGAGAGCTGGACACGGCCCCGTGTCCGCTGGACACGGCCCCGTGTCTGTCTGACACTCTCTCTCCTCATTAATTGTAATTCGCAATTACAATAAATGCGCCTGCTGTACTTTCGACACGCCCCCGTGTCCGCTGAGCACGGCCCCATGGTGGGCAATAGAAGCTTCTATGGATTTGTCTTTTCTGCTGCTTCTTGGGCACGCCCCCGTGATGGCTGAGCACGGGGCGTGTTCAGACTTCTGCCTTCTCTATTTTGCTTTGGAAGGTGCCGTTGAGTGGTCGGGCATTCCACTAATGTTCCTTTCCTTGTATTTATGTTGGATTTAGCTGTCTTTTTGCTTCTTTTGCGTTTTTAGAGCTCATTTAATCCTGAAAATACAAAAGGAAGACAAAAACACTCTTTTTCCAATATTAGTACTTAAAAAGGGTTAGTTTTATGCCTTATTTGATGTAATTTATATGTTGCATTTTGCACACATCAAATACCCCCACACTTGAACTTTTGCTTGTCCTCAAGCAAAACTCTTTAATATGTGGCTTACACTCCCAAATGGAATAGGTAGAAGAGAAGGTTTTGAGCTTGTCGTAGAGTGTCGGGATGTCCAAGATCTTTTTGGGTTTTATTTTTTATTTATTTACAATCCTATTCGTAATGATTTATTTAGAACGTTTCATAGGAGAAATTACTTATTTGGGCATAACATGCCCTTTTTTTTTAAATTCCATTTATATACAAGTTCACATACCTCGCGGGAGAAGTCACTCACACTCGGCCGAAGGTGTATTTTTAGTGAATCACTCGAGAGCGGCATGTGACTTATTCCTACCATAAGCTTGCCAAGCAATCAATCCTCCTCCTTTTTAACTTTTATACCTTTGTAAATATCAAGAGGACTTTGTGGGTTAAGGGTTAGGCTTGGGTTAAAGGTAGGTGGTTGGGGTAGTGGTTAGCAGAAAAAATTTTCTTATTTTTATTTTGATGAAGCTTTTATTCAAACCAAGTTATTTTTGATAAACTTGTTTGTTTATTTTCTTTTTGCTTCATCATCAACATATAATAATTTTTTTTTTTTTACGAAAAACCGAACTTGTTACTAAAACAAAGGGTTAAAAATGAAAAAGGTTTTGGTGGGTAAAAGGGTTTTTTTTTTTGGTTTGGGTGATGAAATGAAAAAGGTTTAGGCTCAAAGGGGCTAACTAGGGGGATTTTTGGGTAGGTGGTAAAAGAAAAAGAAAAATAATGGTGTAGAAATAAAAAGGGTTAGTCCTAATGCCTCCATCATTTACTTACTCGGGTTTTAGTTGATAAGGACCGGGAATGTATCGTCATGGCAAGTTCTAGAGTCGTAAGAACCAAGCGGCTATTCACACAAGAAACGAAAAATGAGCATTTAGTTTTAATGATATGTAATTGTGCTCAATAAAGGCTCAAAACTCACTTTTGTGGGAATGGGTTTTTATGTGATCAAGTATATATAATCAAATTTTAACTAAGTTTGACATGCCTTTTCATAATTTTCTTATGTTGGTTCTTTTTATCACTACGCTATCGGTTGTAAATTCGTAAAAATATAACCTTTTTGAGAACTTGAATTTCCCGAGTTAAACCTAGACAAGTAAAAAAAATTGAAATTTTTGAAAAAATTTGGGGTGATTAGCGGTTCCAACAGAGTTTTGTGTAAGGCTTGTATTTAGGACTTGCAAAAATTCAAGGTTTTAGCATTCCCCCCACACTTAGATTACACATTGTCCTCAATGTGTCCCAAAAATAAATTTTTAGGTTGATTAGATGTGTAAAATAGTGTTTAAAAAACAAAAATTTGTGTTACTGGGCCCTGAACACGGCCCCGTGTTATCCGGGCACGGCCCCGTGTTCAAGTGCCAGTAACAAAATTGAAATAAGAGATACAGAAGTCTGGACACGGGGGCGTGTTGGGTGAACACGGCCCGTGTCCAGGTACCTGAACTGGGCGTTTTTCTGCAAGTGGTCCAGCATGGGGCCGTGTTGGTTGGGCACGGCCCGTGTTGAGCCTTCTGGACTGGAGAGAATTGTCGGGTTGCCTTGTTCTTGTGCATGGGGTCATTTTTCTCGTTCCCCTTTTCATCCCTTACCACCATGAGTGTGTTTTATTCATTACAAACCATCCAAACCTTAAAACCATCATTTCATTTCATCATAGAGAGAACTTACATAATCCTAAATTAAACTAGATAAAACAAGGAACTAATAAACCATGGAGTCCTAGCCTTTATTTTAATTAGCAAAATTTCCAAGAAGTAATTAATCTTGGTTAAACAAGGCCTTTTTGAACTCCATCTTCCGCGTGCGGTTCTCTTCAAATGTCAGCGAGCCATTCTTCCACCTCCCTTGGAAGGAGAAAAGAAGGCTCATTGGCATTAGTTTGAGGAGTTTCAACTTCCACCGGGATCTCTTGTTGGTGTTCCACGGGATGTTCCGCCGAAAAGTCTTCCCACCCGGTAGGATTGTTGATTCCGAGTGCCAGGTTCCAATCCTGTTGAGGGAGGACTTGTTCCATCGGAGGTGCTACAAGAATATTTAACCTCTGGTGCAAGAGGTTAATTTCTTGGAAGCTGCTTTCAAGTCCCATCGTAAGATCGTTAATACGGTCAATTAGGACCTCCTCTACTGAAGTCATTTCGTCGAGAGCCTCCCTTAATGCTACCACATAGTGCACAAGTGTAGCTTCAATGGAGGGTCTTCTTCCTCTTCGGCTGTTTGACGAATGCACAGAAGATGTTTCCCTGTTTTCACTCGACATTCTACGAAAAATAAACTGAAAGAGTTTATTTAATGAAACAGTTATCGGACACGGCCCCGTGCTCAATGAGCACGGCCCCGTGTTCATCTTTCTGCAGAATTTCGGAGCAAGGAAACTTGGATTTTTAAGTTATTTTCGGAACTTGTGGGGTCTTTTTAGTTGCTAATAACTTAAAACAATGTTACATAACATGTTTTTACCAAGATTCCTTGAACAAAACTCATAAATCCCTACCACAAAGTTGGAAGAATTTCAAACTTTTAATGGTAGTTCTTGGAGAAAGATGGAGAAGAAGGAAATGGCTAAAAGAGGAAAGGACAAGATGGGTTGTTGGAACCTTCTTTTAGACTTACCTAGGATAGTTTTAGAGAAGATTCCTGCAAATCTCTGCCCCAAGTTGGTCCAAATGTGCAGAATTCTTGGCTGCATTTATAGAAAATGACAGCATCCTGGACACGGCCCCGTGCCCAGTGGACACGGCCCCGTGTGCAGGTGGGATTCTGACACAGTTTGTCCGTATTCTGACGTACTGATCAGAATGGAATCTTTTGATGGACACGGGGGCGTGTTGGCTGGACACGGCCCCGTGTCGAGGGACTGTTTTATGAAGTTGTCTAGTTTTTAAGGAACTTGTTAGTATCGGGTGGCTCCTGACTGGTTGGAACAACCCCAAAGTGCCTAAGATACCTTAATTGTCCTAGACTAAGGCGAGAACGCAAGAGGTTGTCGGTGAGGGTAATTCCTATTTTCATTCTAGGTGGACAAGTCAAACCCTTTCCCGGGCTCTTGTTAAAGAAGGTGTATGTCGAATCGCTCAGGTCTATGTATGCACCGAACGAAGTCGATGGAGAGTCCTTCACGGCACAATCGACACAGGGACGAATATCGTCCAAGTCTTTGCTAGGAACGAAGGTATTTTCGGGAGCAACGAGGTTGTTGGAATGCGGTTCCAGCATTTCGTCATGGTCATCGTCTTGGGGTGGATTAATAAAATCCTTCCTAAGCTCTTCTAACCAATTCTGAATTAGTTTTTCTAGTTGAAATAACTCATCAAGGAGCATTTCCCCTAGAATATCTGGCTGGGCGCATTCGAGGGAGAAATAGTGCTTATTTTTACTTTCGCCCCTCTTAAGGTTGTAAGAAGTCGGTGGGTCCATGTAGTGGGGCCTATAATTTAGAAACTAACATTCTACTTCTTTATGTTTGCCACCACATAATTGACACCACGTACCATAAGAGTGCCGAAAGTAAAAACAATTACTATCACTCATGTTTATGTCAGAAATTACCAACCGCCGGGATCTAACGGTTCTGTTTTCAGTAACTGAAACTTGGGCACGGGGGCGTGTTGAGTGGGCACGGCCCCGTGTTCAGCTTACTGTCTGACGTAAAACAGGATTGCCAGTTCCAATGATTGAGCACGGGGGCGTGTTCCGCTGGACACGGCCCCGTGTCTGTCTGACACTCTCTCTCCTCATTAATTGTAATTCGCAATTACAATAAATGCGCCTGCTGTACTTTCGACACGCCCCCGTGTCCGCTGAGCACGGCCCCATGGTGGGCAATAGAAGCTTCTATGGATTTGTCTTTTCTGCTGCTTCTTGGGCACGCCCCCGTGCTGGCTGAGCACGGGGCGTGTTCAGACTTCTGCCTTCTCTATTTTGCTTTGGAAGGTGCCGTTGAGGGGTCGGGCATTCCACTAATGTTCCTTTCCTTGTATTTATGTTGGATTTAGCTGTCTTTTTGCTTCTTTTGCGTTTTTTGAGCTCATTTAATCCTGAAAATACAAAAGGAAGACAAAAACACTCTTTTTCCAATATTAGTACTTAAAAAGGGTTAGTTTTATGCCTTATTTGATGTAATTTATATGTTGCATTTTGCACACATCAGTAACATGACTTTTGGTTCTAAAACCAACAAGTCGTCTTCTCATGACAGACAAGTTGAGAAACAGAAGTCTACTCAATTAAATTTTGTTTCAAAAGGCTCGATTGATCCTAACGTTTCATCTTCATGTGCAGATGATATTTCTGAAGTAAAGTGTGGAGATGTTCATGGGAGTGAACCAGTCGTTATTTCAAATATTTCTGAACCTTATTTTGAACCTTATTCTGAACCAACTGAATCTGACATGGCTTTTAGTCGTTCTTTATTTGCGTCGTTTTCTGCTTATGTTTCGTCTTGTGAGCCTGTTGTTTTGGGCAAAACTGATGATGTTTGTGTTGACAATTTGAACAATAAGTGTGGTGATGATTGTTTTTCAGCTAATGTGTGTGATTCTAATGCTTCTAACGTCTCAGTTAATGAAAATGTTACAGGTGAGGTCCCTCAGGATGCATTCAGTGAAACCACTGAAACGACTTCTCAAGAAAATCAAGAGTATCCTGATTCTTCTTCTGAACCTGTCTCAGTGGGTGTCCCTAATGTTGAATCTAGTGGGACCCCATTGGAAACTGTAGTAGAAATTGAACCTGAATCGTTTTCACATGATAAATGTGTTGAGGAAATGCATATTGATGAAACTTCTACACGTTCAGATAATGAACCTGAATTAGTTTCACATGACAAATGCATTGAGAAAACACATATTGATGAAACTTCTCCATGTTCAAATGTTGAACCGAAATTGAATAACAAAGAAAAGGATATTGATATAAGTGAGAAGTCATTAGAAGAAAAACCTTCAAAATGCTCAGAACAACCACAAGCACAACATGTTCAGAAAACCAAAACGTCAAATCATTCAAAATCAAGCAAATCGTGCAAAAGCTTTCAAAATACTTACAAATTGAAGCGTCAAACATGTTTTAACTGTGGCATCGCTGGTCACATTGCCAGAAATTGTGTTCAACTCCCAAGGGCATCGTACAAGAAAAAGTCAGTGCAAGATCAGAAGGTCATGTCTAACCGATATCGTTGTTCAGAGTCAATGACGACTGAAAAGACCAAGACAATGAAAAACAACTATCTCAAGACTAAACCTTCTGATCAGGATTGGAATGCAGCCAAACGCAAAAATCAAAAACAACAAAATGATTTTCGAAGATCTCAACATAATGCTTTTGGTAACTACAATTCTAACTGGTCAAACAAGCATTGGAAACCTAAAGCTAAGGCCAAGCAATCCAATCCATCTCATACATGTCATCGAAACTCTGTCTTTCAAAATTCTTCAAAGTTTTTAAATAAAGAAAACTTAGTGTGGCAAAGAGTGACTTATATTGATGCACAAGGAAAACCCAGATCCACTATGGGCTGGGTTCCTAAATCTAACTAATCCCGCTAATCGTGCAGGAACAGCTGTGGAGGACTACCGTGCGCCTTTGGTACATGGATAGTGGCTGTTCCAGGCACATGACAGGAGACTTATCCCAACTGGAAAATGTCAAAGAATTTAATGGTGGATATGTCTCATTTGCGGGAGGAGATTCAGGCAGAATCACGTTGAAAGGAACTGTACGAAACGGCGTGTTAAGCTTCGAAAATGTTAATTATGTACCAGAACTGAAACACAATCTGTTGAGCATTTCTCAGATTTGTGATCGAGGAAATTCAGTTCACTTTACCAAGAAAGGATGTCATGTTCTTAAACCTGGAATTGTCATTCCAGAAGACTGGTTCTTAATGTCAGCAGAGAGACGAGGAAACGCTTATGTGATTGATATGAACAAGAAACCGTGTGAAGAAATTACTTGCCTATTTTCGAAGATTTCAGAACATGATGGTCTACTGTGGCATCGTCGCCTTGGGCATGTGAATATGAAGAATTTGAATCGACTGGCAAAAGGTCAATTAGTACGTGATCTTCCGATAAAAGATTTCATGTTGGTTGAAAGGTGTGTTGCTTGTGCAAAAGGAAAAGCTCATCGAAAACCTCATAAGACTAAACCAGCACCCTCGACGAAGGCCGTACTTGAACTACTTCACATAGATCTTTTTGGTCCAGTGAATGTGTTGAGTATTGGCAAGAAAGCTTATTGTCTTGTAATTTTCGATGATTATTCTCGCTACACCTGGGTATATTTTCTCAGTCACAAGAATGAAACTGCAGTCTTGGTGAAACAATTTATCACTCTGGCTAAAAATCAAGCGAGTGCTAAGGTGAAGGTTATTCGATCTGATAATGGGACAGAATTCAAGAACGTTACTTTGGACACATTCTGCACTGATAAGGGAATTGATCGTCAGTATAGTGCACCACGGACTCCTCAACAGAATGGAGTAGCTGAAAGAAGAAATCGTACTCTTATCGAGGCTACACGAACTATGCTGGCTGACTCGAAGCTTCCTAGTTTCTTTTGGGCCGAAGCTGTTAGCACAGCTTGTTATGTCCAGAATCATGCTTTAGTAAACAAACGACATATGAAAACTCCATATGAGATTCTGGAAGGACGTAAACCTTCGGTTTCACACTTTCGCATCTTTGGTTGTCCATGTGTGTTACTACTTATGGACTCCAATGGAAAGTTTGAGGTCAAAGGGGACGAATGTTACTTTGTTGGATATTCTAAAGGGTCAGCCTATAGAGTATACAACAAGGTAACTAAAAAGGTCGTAGAGTCGTGCAACATTGAATAGCTCGAGGAAAATGCTACGGACGCTAGAGTTGGACCAGATTGGTTATATGATTATGCTGAATTGTTTAAGTCATTTAACATTTTGTCAAGTGATTTTTCAGATGCAGGTGTGTCTATTCCAAAACAACCTCTGTCTTTTGAGGATACTGAAGATGAAGAACAGACAGAAGGAAACGTCAGACATCATACCATTGATCCGCCAGGAATGGTGTTTACGCAGCATACTACGTGTCAACAAACGTCCCATCAATCCCCTGAAGGTGCTTCAAATAGTGGTTCTGCATCTAATGGTTCCGGATCTGCACTATTTCCTGAACAAATTCCTGAAGATTGCATTATTACCACTCCATTCGTTCATAACACTGCAGCATCTAATGAGGGGGAGTCTAGCAACACCACCACTGAAGACGAGACCGTACCTGACCTGGCAATACCCACAAGTGTTCAACGGAATCATCCTATAGAGAATGTGATTGGTCCTGTAAATGCAGGAGTTTTAACCAGGAGCCAATCAGGAATCATCAATACTTGTTTATATTCTTGCTATATTTCTCAAATCGAACCTAAAACTGTTGATATAGCTTTGCAGGAACCAGGCTGGGTAGATGCTATGCATGAAGAGCTAAACCAGTTTGAGAAGCTTGGAGTATGGAAACTTGTCAAGTTGCCACAGGGAAAGCGCAAACTTGGAACTAGATGGGTTTTTCGAAACAAGCAAGATTCTGCAGGGGTTATTGTTAGAAATAAAGCAAGGCTGGTGGTTCAGGGATTTCGACAAATAGAAGGCTTGGATTATGATGAAGTATATGCTCCGGTTGCCCGACTTGAAGCCATCCGGATTTTCTTAGCTTACGCGTCATATATGGGGTTCACTGTGTATCAGATGGACGTCAAGACAGCGTTTCTCTATGGGGATGTGAAGGAAGAAATTTTTGTTGAACAGCCACCAGGTTTCGTGCATCCAGAATATGCCTACAAGCTAGATAAGGCATTGTATGGATTACACCAAGCGCCACGTGCTTGGTATGCCACACTAACTGAACATCTTCTAGCTCATGGGTATACACGTGGCACGATAGACCAGACTCTTTTTATCAAGAAGGTGGGCAAGGATCAGATCTTAGTTCAAATCTATGTTGATGATATTATTTTCGGATCTACAAGTGAGGAACTTTGCAAGGAGTTTGAAAGAGTTATGAAGAAGAAATTTGAAATGAGTGCTCTTGGAGAAATGACACTGTTTTTGGGTTTACAAGTCAAGAAAAATTCTCAAGGAATTCTTATCCATCAAGGGAAGTATGTGGATGATATGCTAGCAAAATTTAAGTTTTCGGACGCAAAGCCTGCTGAAACACCAATGGCAGAGAGACCGTTATTGACTGAAGATGAAGAAGGATCTTCTGTGGATCAACGTCAATATAGGTCTATGATCGGATCGTTGATGTATCTGACAGCTAGTCGTCCAGATATTATGTTTGCTGTCTGCAACTGTGCAAGATATCAGGCTAATCCTAAAACTTCTCATCTTACTGCTGTTAAACGAATCTTTCGGTACCTCAAAGGCCGACCTAGGTTTGGTCTGTGGTATCCGAGGGATTCCAATTTTGACTTGTTTGCTTTTTCTGATAGCAATTTTGGAGGTACTGATAGTGACAGGAAATCTACATCAGCTGGATGTCAGTTTCTGGGTGACAGGTTCATTTCTTGGCAATGCAAGAAACAACAAACGGTGGCGATTTCTACAGCTGAAGCTGAGTATGTTGCCGCTTCTGCATCTTGCTCTCAAGTGGTGTGGATGCAACATCAATTGCAGGACTACGGTTTGACTTATCTCAACACTACTATTTACTGCGATAATGATGCTGCAATACAAATTGTTAGAAATCCTGTTTTTCACTCCAAAACCAAGCACATAGACATCAAAGTTCATTTTATTCGAGATTGCTTCGACAGAGGTCTTATTACACTTGAGCAAATCGACACAGATGCAAATGCCGCCGATTTGTTCACCAAACCTGTCAGCAGCTCAAAATTCAAAGTGCTTGTGGATTTTCTGAAAATGATCCGCTTTACTGACTGAGCATGCTTTTGTTTTTCGTAGGTAAATTTGTTCATAAAGTTTTCTATTCTTAGGTAGTTTTTATTTATGCTCAAATTTAGGGGGAGAAATTTTGAAAAATACAAAAACATTAAAAAATAGAAAAATACAAAAAGAGGTGTGGCATGACTGGGAAATGAAATGAATTTTCACATCATGGTTAAGGGCTGACTCATGTAAAACCAGTATCGAAATAGTTTGACTCTAGTACTGATATGCTGGTAGGCTCTATTCTTATGACTAGAAACATTGACTGTTTTGTTAAGAACTAAATTAGTACATGACCTCAGAAAAGAAAATCACTTGGAATTAGCTCATTTCTATTTGAATGTCTATATGTTGTCCTGATACACACAATTTTGGTCTGACTCTGAAATCTTCTCTGAAAAAGTCGTGTATCTCCTTTGCTGCATCCAGATATATGCTGACCTGGAGGTGCTAGGCAACGTCAGCTTCTGCTGCATCCAGATACATGCTGACCTAGCTGTACGTTGTCGCTCTGTAGATCAATTATACACCCGAAAGAGGCCCTCAAGTGCCCAAAAGAAACCCAAGAAACCTATATCAAACTGAGAAAAACTCATTTGATCTGTATATTATACCATCTCTGCTTAAGATCTATTCTGTTCTCTTCTCAATCTATTCCTAGTTAAGATTTCAGAGATCTGGATTGGATTTGTGAAATATGTGGTAGGGAAGCTACTTACATGATAGGGTGTGCTGTCTGTAATTCCGAGATTTGATTAGTATTTGTTTGGGTGTTCATTGTTAAGAAATCAAAACATGATAAAATTTGTTACAGGCAGTTATATGGAAAAGGTCTAGAAAGATGAGTTTAGGTGGACAAATATACTGGCAATCGTCTAGATCTTTCGGTAGTAGATCAGTGTTGATAAGTGAAGTCAAGCCCGAAACCTTGTGATTTGATCCCTGAGTATCTATGCAAATTTCCTTATTTATTTTTGTAAATAATATTTTATTATTTAATTTTTGTTTTTAGGTTTTTGTTTTGTAAATATTGCTCAGAAGGTTTAGCGGATAATTTTAAGTTAAATATGAAATTAAAATTCTTATTAAAGGGTTTATGTTGAGGTATAAATGGTGAATCTGTTAAGCCCAATCTTTAAGTTTCAAGCCCAATCCGTTAAGTTTTGACCCAAAAGTCAAGGGCCCATGATCAAAGTTGAGGTATAAATGGCTGGTTTCGAGTCGAAACCTAATTTATCACTCGAAACCAAGCCTCATTCTCTCTCAAAAACTCCGGTGATCTTTGAAGATTCCGACTTGTCTCCGGTTACGACTCGCAATCTGTGGTTTCGACTCGTTGATAATCAAGGTATTATGATATTATTTTTCAAGTTTTTGCAGAAAATTATGAATGTTTGAAGAACTCTCCGATGAAGATTTGAAGATTCCGACTTGCAATCAAGAACTCTCCGATGAAGATTTGAAGATTCCGACTCGCAATCAAGAACACTAAGATGAAGTTCATATGATTGTGTGGTTGCGACTCAAACAACACAAGGACTCGAGACCAGTGGTTGCGAGTCGCAATATCAAGATTGCGACTCATGGTTTCGACTCGAAGTCTATTATCAGTTGCGACTCATGGTTTCGACTCGGAGTCTATTAGTTGCGACTCATGGTTGTGACTCAATGACAAGTGGTCTCGACTCGAAACCTTTCGGTTTCGACTCATGGTCTCGAGTCAACAGTAACAGTGTTATTTATTATTTATCTTATCTGAACACTGTTATGACAAAGGTTGGAGATTTTAATTAACTTGTGTTTTGTGTAGAAAATGGACTTAAAGTTTATATCTTCTCACAATCAAGTAGGATACTTGGCACCTCCACCAGAGAAATACAAGCAGCTGTACATGTCACTGATGAAAGGTCTAAATAACTGCCGAATTGCTCATGCTCTTGGTGAGAATCCGGTTGTTTATGAAGAGCTTATTCAAGATTTTTGGAAGAGTGCTAAAGTCGAAGTTGTTGAAGGAAAAGGAGCTATAGTTGCTGAAATTCAAAAGACGAAAGTTATAGTGACTGAGCAGATGATTAGAGAAGCGTTAAGATTTAATGATCAGGAAACAGATCCAATAGAACTTCCAGCTGGAACAGTGGAAGCAATTCTACCTCGTTTAAGCTACGAAGGGAAGTTTCCACCCTTGACAAAGAAGTTTGTGCATCCGTATTGGCGTCTATTGCTGCACATGTTCCTTTTGTGCATGACAGAAAATAGAGGGGGAACTGATCAGTTGAATACCACTCAGTCTGCTGCTTTGATATGTGTGATTACCAATGAACCGTTCAACTATTCAAGATATATCTTGGAAGCGATGAAGAGAAATGCAATCGGACTTCGAAAGGATAAGTTTCTTATGTACCCGAGGTTTTTGCAGATGATTCTGAATGATCATTATCCAGAATTGAAGAGATCTGGTGATACGTTGGAATTAAAGCCTATGGGTCCATCATGTTTTGGTGCTCTTACTACAAAGAAAGGTACTGAAAAGAAGTTTGAAGGTTTGATTCAATTGGAGAAGTTTGGTCAGTTTGCAGAGACGGAAGATGTTAGTGCAAATCCAGTACTAGTACGACCCGTTCCAGTGCATAGTGTGCCTGCAAGTGCTATTGTTGCTGAAGAACATGATATTCCAAGGAGAGTTGAAGGTGAGCCTGAGACGGAGTGTATAACAATTAACTCTGACGATGAAGGTGTTGAGATTATGTGTGATTCTGATGATGATAAAGAACTTCCTCCTGAAGTTGATGCCGTTGTTTCTACTGTTGAACCAGTGATTACTGCTGAAAGCTTGGCGATGCTGTTAAAGTCAGTAACTGACAAGATGGGAAATCCTCATTCCAATCTGTCAGTATCAACTGAAGAGCCTGATGAAAGCCCAATGGATTCTGATTCCTTGCCATTAAAAAGGAAAAGGAGGGATCCTAGACCTGGAATGTTTGTTGAACAAGGTAAAGATCAATCCGTCAATGTTGCTGATGATGACGAAGGTTTATATGACTTCGATTTTGAAAGAAATGTTAGTGATACCACCACCACTGCTGAGAATATCTTTGAGTTTGATGTTGATACTCAAAGAGATGAGATGGATACTGCAAATGTTGAAGTTCAAAGGGATGATATAGATGTTACTACTGCTGAAGTTCTAGCTACAACTGTTGATACTGTGACAATTGGTATTTCAGATGTTGAAGTTCACAATGATGCTGGTCCTTCTGGAATTGTTCATGATGAACCTAGCAGTTCTAGTGGTAAAAGACCTGAAGAACCACTAAGAATGTCGTTTGATGATGATTCAAGTGATGAAGATGAGTTTATCAGCATGAGAGATATGAAGAAACGAATGGTTGTGCTTGAGCAAGATTCAATTCATAAAGATGCGAAGATTATCCAACTTGAAGATACTATTGTAAAGAAAGATCAACAGATTAAGCAACTTCAAGGAGATGTTAGTTTGTTGTTCAATATGGTTTATGATTTACGAGGGAAGTTGGAGAAGAAATTTGGACAAGAATTCTCTGATCCAACTGATGTTGAAAACAGAAGAAAAGCTTTTGCTAAAGATGATGCTGAAAGAAGTAATGCAATGGAACAATATTTCAAGAGAGTTACAAATCCAGTGGCAGACAAAGAGAAGGCGGAAAGGATTAAAAAGAAAAGAGAGTTAGTGATTTTGAAGAACAAGAATTTGAATCCAGATGATGAGGATGCTCATGCAACTCATCATTTAATGGATGTTGGTGAAACTCTCTATGATAAAGTTGGTAATCGTTCTGGTGTAGTTAGCTGGGGATATGATCATGATCGTAAGAGATGGTGGATAAAGAGAAAAATCGGTCCTGTCGAGTGGTACAAGCATCCAGGCCAGTTTCAGTCTTTCACTAAGGTGGATTTGACAAATTTGTCTAATGCACCTTATGTGGATGATAAGCCTGGAGGTGCTGGATATATATTTTTTGAGAGATTGAAGAGGGAGGTTCTTAAGGGTTTTCCTTCAATGCGTACGGCAGAGTCCATTGTTAAACCAGCTAAAGGAATTAGAGATCCTTATACAAACAAACGTATGAAGATTGTGCTTTGGCCAGCTACTGATAAAGAAAAGACGATTCCTTTAGTGAGAAAGATCCCAAAAGGTGCGCTGAAGACATTACACTTTTGGGCATATGATGAACGTCTTGGGCAGGCGGTGATTGTCTGTGATAGAGAGATTTGTTATTGTTTGGTCGATCAGATTGACTTGCTAAATCTTGCTGCTGAAGATCTGGAAGTCTTGGCATGTAATCAGATCAGAGCTACAGAGAAATATGAAGAAATAGCTAAGGCTTGGACTGCTGCTGTAGCGTCTGTTCTGCATATTCATAAGAAGGGATTTGGTGGTTATAAGGATAGTGCAAGTGGTGGTGATCAAGGCAATTGAAGTCAGAAGAATCTCCATGCATAAACCTAGGGGGAGATTGTTGGAACCTGAAGGTTTATTCATGTAGGTTAGTATAGTTTAAGGGTTGATTATGTACTTGTTTATTTTACATGTTTTGGGTCGATTTTGTAAGGGTTGGGCTAGTCTACTTGGTGTCGCAATGGGCTTAGAGTTTAGCCCAGTTGTTTGGTATTTAAACAAATCTCAACAGCATGGTTGGGGTTGTTCGTTAGTTTGGAGATTACGACTCAAGGAAACCAAGTTTAGTGTGAAGTCTTGTATCAGTCTTTGCTTTGTCATTGAATGCAAGATTTCGGTTTGTGATTCACTCATTATTCTTATGTTGATTATTATTATTTGTTCTTGAATCGACTTGTGATTGTTTTCCGCACCTTCACAAGTTAAAGGTTGATATCATTGAAAGATCCTAAGGGTTTTACAATAACCTTAGCCATTTATAAATTTTTTGGCGTTTTGTACAATATGTGGCGTTTTAGTCAAATTTTTTGGCTTGTTTGAGCTTGGGTTCTCATGGTCTTCTTTTATATTGACTTTTTTTCCCCGCATATGACAGGTAATTATGGCGTTTTGAAAAGATAAATAAATATAATAAATGTTAGTAATTATGTTTTCCGTCGTTTCATTTTACTGTTTTTTGCAGTTTCCCGTGTTTTGTTTTCAGACTCAACTGTTTTTATGGTGTAACACGTCAAATCTTTGACGGCTGTAATTATGGCGTTTTGTTTTCCAATGGCGGTTATATAACTATTGGACTTCTTTTGTTTTATATTCTTTGCACACTGTTTCATGCTTTTTTTATAATATTAGTTGTTCAAATTAATTTTATTATAGTTTGGTAGTTTTTTGGGGGCGTTTTTATGGCATTATGGCGTTTTACACGCATTTGCTAATTTTGGCGTTTTATTATATTTTTCATTATAGCATTAATATTCTTTTGTTGTTTATTAAATGAAATTACAAAACAAACAATAGATAAAGAAAAAAAAAACAAAGTAGAAGCAATTTATGATTTTAAATCTTCAGTGTCATCTGTCTCTTTTTTCTTTTGAAACTACAAGAAATGTGACAAATAAATGGCGTTTTGGGTTTGGCGTTGTTTATTTTCTTTGTTCATGTGTTGAAGTGTCCTTGTGGATGTTGGAGACATAGATCAGCCCCGTGTGGGTGGATGCTATCTGCCTGTCGTCTTCATTATAATCATCGAGGCCAAAGTAGAATTTACACTGGTATAGGTCTCTTCTTATTATCCAAACCTTCTTCAGGAACAAAGATGACAGTATGACATATGGGTGTCATCGGTCCTTCTTTTTTCAATTTTGTCCATCTCATGCAGCAAAATCTTACTACACTCACGTAACAAATCATTCAATGAAGCTTCATGCAGAACATTACTGAGGATCAAAGAAAAGATGTTTGCCGTCGTTGTATTTTTTGGCGTTTTACATTGAGTTGTAATTTTTTTTAGCAACTATTGTGTGTTTTTTTGTGGTGTGATAAACGGAAGGTGGTGAGACGTTTCTATTTATAGAATTTTTTTTGGCGCGTAGTTTAGGCGGAATGTTATTTTTATAACATAAAATGTAATTAACATTTATCCGGATGTAAGCTTTGGCGTTATATATAATGGCGTTTCATATTTTTGGCGTTTTTGTAGCCAGAGAGCTTAAATAAAAACACAGAAAAAAGTACGCAGTGATAAAATTGGCATTTTGTATCTATTTGGCGTTTTATTTTTCAATGGTGTTTTATGTGAGAAATGATTTTTTTTACTTTTTTACCCTTAATGAAGCGCGTCCACGTAATAAAATTGGTGTTATTTACTAAAATGCCACCGCGCCAATCTAGTCCATAGATTGTTTTGATCGGACGATCAATAAGCGTTCTCACACTTTCTAACGTTTTCTCTAAATCCTGACTCTATATATATATATATATATATATATATGAAAAAGAGTAAATGTCGCAATGCTCGACGATTTTGATCAATCTATTTGTTTGGTTGTTTGCATTAAATCTTATTCTGTGATATTAATACCTAATAATTGTTTGTAAATCCAGATGGACAACGAAGAACATCAGGAAAACCAGAATAATGATAACCAAATAAATAACAGTGCCATCCAACACATATTAGCACAAGAAATTAGAGATGCTATGCCATATATTATTAAGACTGTTAAAGAAGCAGGAAATAATAAAAGTGGAAGTAAACGAACACCTAGTGAACCAAGTCACAATGTGAATAATGGACCGCTACTCCAGTTACCAATTCCAAAAAGAAGAAGAACCATGTCTTATGGTTGTTCTTATAAAGAATTTTGGTCTTGCAAACCAATAGAATTCTTAGGCAATGAAGGAGCCATTGCAGTACTACGCTGGATAGAAAAGACAGAAGTAGTCTTAAAAATAAGCAAATGTGCAGATGAGGATAAGATTATGTTTGCTTCTAATCTTTGTAAGAATGCAGCTTTAGAATGGTGGAATACTATTGTTTTGGTCAAAAATCACACAAGGATAATGCAACCAAATCTGATTTTGTGAGATATGATGCTTAGTTAAATGATCAAACCTATATGAGCATTGAATGAATGAAATGAGTAATGGACACAAGGATTTATACGAGGAAAAAACCCTTGATCAATGAATGATCTCCGGCATAAAAAACCTCGGGTGATGGAAACTACCGATCACCAACTATATTAAACGAACAATAATGATCCTTGTACAACTTCGGAAGAAAACAAGCTCAATACAATGGATTGCTAGTGTGAGTGTGTGTATTTCACCAATAACTTGCAGAGAGTTCGAGTGTTGTGTGTTTTTTCTGTGTTGTATTCGACTTATGCCTAAAAATGAGTTGTTTTCCCCTTTAAAGATAGAAAAATATCAAGTAACAAACTTTCCGAAAAAGGTGGAAGTCACCCATGTTCTCCAAAACGGTTATTTTTCTTCAAGCACATGCTATATGAAGCATATTCTACGAGATTCCAGCAAAGACTGAGTCCATGTCATCCATTACCTGTGTATAAACATTAAAAACATGACAAATGTTAAAAACATAAACAATAGTAAGGATCCTGGATCCTCAGACTCCCTACATCATCCGTTAAGGATCCGTGATCCATGCCCAGTCTCAGAATAGATGATCCTTAGCATGAAATTCATGCACTAACAATTGCCCCCATTATGGCAGTTGTGATAAGGATTCACAGCTGTCATATTTCCGTTAGAAGCGGACTAGCCGTTGCTGCTGGTAACTAGTCGTTACACTGCCTGTCGTCACTGATAGGACCTGCTATAATCATCATTGCAAAATATAGAGTTAGAGATAACTCCTCAAGTGCCTTTACAGATCAGAAGATCCTTCTGTTTGTGGAGAATGAATCCTTCTACACTGTTTGCTATTAACCTTCCTGCACTTTAATTTCTGCATAGACACTTTAACTGTTAGAGATCCCTATCCGGCCTGGGTGGATGGTCCACTGTTTTGCTGGTGAAATCCAGGCCAGATGATTTTGATACATAACGAATGGGTAACAACATTAAACTTTTTTAGCTACGTCTGTTGTTGTTTCTTCCCTCTTTATTTTTCATGTATGCTTTCTATTTTCAAAGATATCATCGCCAAACAACTGGAAAGTTATTGGAAATCTAATGTTAGACTTTTAACAGAAAACTTGAAGTGTTCAGACAAATGTGGATCAATGATCCTTAACCAAAAAGGATAAGAGACAACTTGTAGTTTAGAAAAAGTTAGAATATAACATACCAGAGAATCCAAGTTAAGATTCTATATCCTTGTAAATTATTACTGAATACACAAACTGTGAAAAGTAAAGTTTCAAGGATCCAGGATCCTTATTGTCAGAACTTGTATAACTTTTAGAGCTCCAAGATCCTGTAAGAAAAACAAACTTGGGACCAAGCCAAATAATTGGGAATGAACCCATAATAACTGGGGACAAGCCCAAATAAATTGGGGACAAGCCCAACAAACTGGGGACAAGCCCAAATAAACGGGTGTAAACTGAGGTTAAGCCCAAATAAACTTGTGTAAACTGGAGTATGGCCCAAACTTGCGACTATCCCAACGTGAGCGACATGAAAATGCTGAAACCTTAGCTAACGTGAAAACGTTAGAAACCTTAGGAACAGATGTATGGTACATCTACCATTATACTTAGGATCCTAAATACAGCTAGTACAATGAAATTGTCAGCCCCTAAAGCGGGTACTAGTCCCATTGCCTTTAACTGCACTAGGATAATCGTGCGCAAATGGCGAAGGTGTAAGAACCTGATTCGTAGAAGGTAATAGATACCTTAGCTGGGGACAAGCCCAAAAACTGGGGACAAGCCCAAAAACTGGGGACAAGCCCAACAAACTAGGGGCAAGCCCAAAAACTTTAGAGAGTTGGCCAACCACTTTGATCTTCTGTAAAATGATAACAACTCTGCAAAAGCTTAAACTTTATGAAAATATATGTTAAATGTTTAACATCTTTGACTTATGATAAGTAATAAGTATAAAATAAATGAAAATGAAAGTAATGTGTTACCAAATGTAGAATCATATATCCTTTGAGGATCTCGGATCCTTAATCAGAATACTGGTATCACTGAGGATCCCTGATCCTTCTTACTTAAAATATTTTTTGAGATGAACAACATTCCAAGCTCTTGGCAGGAGATCACCATCCATTGTTAACAAACGATATGCCCTCTTTCCTACTTCAGCTTCAATTAGGTAGGGGCCTTTCCACTTAGGTGCTAACTTGCCATCAGCAGGATTTGTGGTATTTTGGAATGCTTTCCTTAATACCAAGTCACCAACTTGAAACCTTCTGACCCTGACATTCTTGTTGTAAGTTCCAGCTACTCTTTGTTGATAACTGGCCATCTGTCACAAAAGTTAGTAGTTCTACTCCTAATAAATTGGGATCCATTATCACAAATAATTTCAGAAGGAATTCCAAATCTAGTAATAATGTTTCGCTTAATGAAGGATATAAATTCCTTTTCTATGACTTGAGCAAAAGCTTCTACTTCTATCCATTTAGAGAAGTAGTTTGTCATGGCTAGCATAAACATTTTTCCTCCTAGTGCCTTAGGAAGCTTGCCAACTATATCCATTCCCCATCTCATGAATGGCCAGGAAGAGGATATAGGATGCAAGAGCTCTGCTGGTTGATGAAGGATATTGCTATGTCTTTGAAAAGCATCACATTTCTTCATAGTAGGCCAATAGTATCCTGTTCTAAGGATCCTTGAGAATAGTGTTCTGCCCCCAGTGTGGTTTCCACAATCTCCTTCATAAAAGTCCTTCAGAACTTCTTGAATTTCTGGATCATCGATGCACCTTAGATATGGACCTGCAAGAGATCACTTATATAATATGTTATTTAGTATTGTAAATTGAGATACCTTGACTTTGAAAGCTCTAGGATTTTCTCCAGTAGGTATCTCTCCATGTTGTATATATCTCAGGATTGGAAGGATCCAGGTTCCTGAACTTGACTGTGCACCATCACTAGGTATGATTGAAGAATCCTCCACTATCTCCATAACTGTGTTATCCTCAATAGCAGGGGTTAAGATGTGGATAATTGGTATCTTAACATCCTCTGGAATCTTCAATGATGATCCAAGGTTAGCTAAGGCATCAGCTTCTGCATTTTCTTCCCTGGATACCTGTGTTAGACTGAAAAAAGAAAAAGAATCTGCCAATTTCTTGACTATTTCTAAGTAATTGATTAGTTTTTCACCTTTAACAATATAGGAATCATTATAATGATTAGTAATTAATAGGGAATCTATGAACACTTGAAGATACCTGATCCTCATATTCTTAGCTAATTGCAAACCTGCTATCAAGGCCTTATACTCTGCCTTATTATTAGTGGTTTGGAATTCACATGCAATGGTTGGGGTATAATGTCCCCCTGTGGCGATTTTAGTAGTGTGCTTTGTCCAGTTCTTTTAACATTTGAAGCTCCATCCGTGAAGAGTGTCCAAGGATCCTTGGTCTTCCCTTTGTATATCACTACTGAAATCTGCCACAAAGTCAGCTAAAACTTGGGACTTGATGGCCGTACTGGGTTCATACTTAATGTTATATGCACTAAGCTTGACTATCCACTTTGCCATTCTACCTGACATTTCAGGTTTCCTGATAACATTCTTAATAGGAAAGTTAGTTTTCACAACAATAGAGTGTGTTTCGAAATAATGTATATGTTTAGCGGAAGCCATAATTAAATCAAGAACTAATTTCTCTAAATGAGAATACCTGGCCTCAGCATCAAGTAGACTTTTACTTACATAGTATACCAGATGTTGAGAACCTTCATGATCCTTAACTAGGATCTCACTTACTGATTTAGGTGAAACAGCTAAGTATAAGGATAATGATTCTCCATTTTCTGGTTTCATCAGGGCTGGTGCTGAGGATAGATAATCCTTAAGAGCCTTGAGTGCAGCTTCATGCTTATCAGTCCACACAAACTTCTTATTCTTCCTCAATACGTCTTACCCGCCTTGAGCAATTTGTCTACCTCTTCTTGGATAATGGCATTTCTTTCCGGTGTAAATTTCCTCCTTTTTTGGTGTATTGGCTTGAAAGACCTGTCAATACCAAGTTTGTGAGTAATAACATCCTTAGATATACCTGTTATGTCTTCATGTTTCCAAGCAAAGGTAGACTTTCTTCTTTTCAAGAAGGATATTAAATCCTGATTGATACTGTCTAGGATCCCGGATCCTATAAAAATTTTGGATTCAGGATCCTCTGGGTTCAACATAATATCCTTGACGTCTTGCTCTCTTGCCTCCATGACGCCCCTTGAAGGATACTTTAATTGCTATGCTTCCCTTGACTTAGAGGCTGGTTTCATTGAAGAAGTGTAACAGTTCTTTGCCTCCTGCTGCTCACTCTCTATCTTCACCACACTCCATAGAGTTGGGAGCTTGACACATTGATGATATGTTGAGGGGACTGCCTTCATATCGTGTATCCATGGCCTGCCAAGGATAACATTACAGCAAGATAAGCAATCAATAACACAGAATTTTTTAACAGAATTCACTCCCTCTATATAGATAGGAAGTTTGATGTCCCCCAATGTATTTTTTGTTTCTACGCTGAATCCCACAAGGATAGATGATCTTGGGACAATATCGGATTCAAGAATGTTCATTCTTTTGAGGACATCCAACTGGATGATGTTCACTGAGCTTCCCCCATCAATTAGAATCATGCGAACAAAATGGTTAGAGATAAATAATGTAATGACTAAACCGTCGTGACGAGGATCCTGTATGTCTAGGCGGTCATCCTCATCAAAGGATAGGAATTTTTGCTGGGTAAGAATGGAAGTTCGGACAGGTTGTCCCCATTCTCCATCTTTGTTTCCTTTGCATGTCTCTTAGCTGCTGGGAATGAACTCCCACAGATATCAGAACCTCCGGAGATGAAATAGATGATTTGAGCATCAGCTGGTGGAGGATGAGCTTTTTCAGGAACTTTCTCAGAATCCTTGATCCTTGACTTTTTCCTTCCAAGCAATTCCTTCAAGTATCCTTTGCTCAAAAGATAACCTATCTCCTTCCTTAATGCTATGCACTCATCTGTGAGATGACCAAAATCCTCATGGTAAGCACACCATTTCGATTTGTCTTTGGTAACAGGCGGTTTGTCATTCTTCCTTGGCCACCTAGCCTTATCACCTAAATTTTGCATAGCAAGGATTAGTTCACTATTATCAGCAGAAAAATAATATTCAGAAATAGGATGATAATCCTCATTATTTTCCTCTTGTTCCACAACATGCATATTCTGGTTATCATGCTTGGAGTATTGCTTGGATCAGTTATTCTTGAAATAGGATCCTTGTTTGTCTTGCTTTGATGATCCTGACAATCTCTCCTGGATCCTTTTGTCATCCTCTAAATGGATGAACCTAAGGGCCCTGTTCCTTACCTCATCTAGGTTCCTGCAAGGTGTCATAACAAGATCATCATAGAACTGAGAATCCTTAAGTAAACCCATTTTAAAAGCTTCAACAGCAGTAGCAATATCTAAGTTAGGGATTTCTAAGGATTCTCTACTAAATTTAGTTATATAATCCCTTAATGATTCATTATGACCTTGGGTGATCCTATATAAGTCACTAGTCAACCCTTCAAACGTTCTACTACATGAACACTGATTATTGAACAAGTTAACTAAATGAGAAAACAAAGTAATTGAATTAGGAGGAAGACTTAGCAGCCATTTCAGAGCTGATCCAGTCAATGTGGATCCAAAACCCTTGCAAAGACATGCTTCCTTTAACCTTTCAGGAATCGGATTGATCTCCATTCTCTCCCTGTATTGTGCTACATGCTCTTCTGGATCAGTTGTACCATATAGAGCTTCATATTTGGTGTTTGAAATCTCTTTGGTATCTCTGCATTACATATAGGTGGTGCAAAGCGAGACACATTGTGACTCCCATCCGGGACCTCAGGAATGGGTTTATCCACTCCTGGGACACTGGATATCATATCCTTGAGTTTTTGCAACTCCTTAGCCATAGCTTGGTTGATTCTTGGTTCCTGCACAAAGCCATGGTTAGTATTATAAGATGTGTTTAAAGTGTTACCTGCTGATTGATTTGAGGCTGTGATTCCTGATGTGAATCTAAATTGATGTGATTCTGGTATGATCGAGGGACCAGATGAAGCAATAGTTTGCATGGGGATGAAGACTCCCAAATGAATCTCTGAGCTTCTGGGTTGTAGACTCCTTAAGGATCCTTGATCCTGAAAGATGTTGGATCCTTGATACACTGAAGCTGGAGGTCTTGGAGGATATTCCATGGATCCGTGAGCCTGGGATGAGGATCCCTGAACCTGAGATGAGGATCCTGGATACTGAGGGTAGGATCCTTGAATTGCTGCGCCCCCATGTATCCTCCTGAACTAGAGAAGGATCCTTGATGCTGGAAGGAGGATCCTTGAGGCTGAATAGAGGATCCTTGAGGCTGGAAATAGGATCCTTGAGGCTGCGCTGACTCCAGTGATCCTTGCCGAAGGATAGAGGATCCTTGAATCTTGACACTGGATCATTTAGAAAACTGGATTGTTGATGATGGAGTAGTAAAATCCAACGACCTGGGCATCAATGGGGAGTGATCCTCTGCTGATTTTTTCAATTTCTTGATTTCATCAATTTCGCGAAGGATCCTGCCATAAGTTTCGTCCTGCTGTTGCATGTATCCTCTCATCTACAAAATCAAAGTATAAATATCATTGTTAGTAGGTGTAGAGGAAGAAACTATAGTTGGTTTTGTGAAAACAGGGGTTGTCTTCTTCGGAGAATTCTCAGCATTCTTATGGAATGCAGGGGGAAGAGGATGCAACGGTGGAATGCCCTGTGATGAGGTAACCACCGACATGGAACTTGAAGTAGTTTTTCCCTAAGAAGCCATGTGGTTGAAGGTAATGCACAGAAATGAATGAAATGAACAAAATTTTCAGAATTGAAGCACCAATTGCCCCACGGTGGGCGCCAAACTGTGTTGGTCAAAAATCACACAAGGATAATGCAACCAAATATGATTTTGTAAGGTATGATGCTTAGTTAAATGATCAAACTTATATGACCAATGAATGAATGAAATGAGTAATGGACACAAGATTTATACGAGGAAAAAGCCCTTGATCAATGAATGATCTCCGGCATAAAAAACCTCGGGTGATGGAAACTACCGATCACCAACTATATTAAACGAACAATAATGATCCTTGTACAACTTCGGAAGAAAACAAGCTCAATACAATGGATTGCTAGTGTGAGTGTGTGTATTTCACCAATAACTTGCAGAGAGTTCGAGTGTTGTGTATTTTTTTTTTTTTTTTGTGTTGTAATCGACTTATGCCTAAAAATAAGTTGTTTTCCCCTTTAAAGATAGAAAAATATCAAGTAACAAACTTTTCGAAAAAGGTGGAAGTCACCCATGTTCTCCAAAACGGTTATTTTTCATCAAGCATGTGCTATATGAAGCATATTCTACGAGATTCCAGCAAAGACTAAACCATGTCGTCCATTACCTGTGTATAAACATTAAAAACGTGACAAATGTTAAAAACGTAAACAATAGTAAGGATCCTGGATCCTCAGACTCCCTGCATCATCCGTTAAGGATCCGTGATTCATGCCCAGTCTCAAGATAGATGATCCTTAGCATAAAATTCATGCCCTAACAACTATTCTCTAGTCTAAAGGAAGTGACAGAGCTTATAATATGGAATGGACTGACTTTAAGGAAATAGTTGAAAGAAAATTCTATCCTCCCAACGAAAAAGAACAAATTTCTAATAAGTTCTTAAATCTTAAGATGACTGGAATAGTCTGCAAGGGTTACACTACCATATTCTTCGAATATGCTAGAATAGTGCCAACCTTAGTTTCACCAGAACCAGTGTTAATCTCCCATTACCTCTGGGGATTAATTAGTGAGATCAAACATGTAGTCAAGGCAGCTAGACCACAAACCATAGAAGAAGCAGTGGAATTAGCCAATACCTTGACTGATGAATTAGTACGTACGCAAGAAGAGAATTAGAGAAATAACCTAGCCTAGAAACTTACCCAAGAATTTCGTTATGGAAATAACTATCGTGGGAAAAGTATAGGTTCTACCTCTGCACCTTACTGTAAGTCCTTCAAAAAGAAGCATTCAGGAAAATGCTCGATATACTGCGACTTCTGCAAAAGGTCTGGACACAAGGAAGAAGACTGTAGGAAGAAACCTAGTAATGGGATATGTTTCAACTGTGGAGAAAAAGGGCATATCAAGCCGAATTGTCCGAAACTAGCTCCATCCATGAACAACAAGACTACAAAGAATGCTAGAGCATTTGTTCTGACAGCCGAAGAAGCCAAGATGATTCCAGATGTGACTGCCGGTACGTTTTTAGTTAATGATATTTTTGCTAAAGTATTATTTGACTCTGGTGCAAACCAAAGTTTTATTAATACTTCGTTTTGCAAAATTCTCAATCAACCATTAACTAAACTTCAACAAGAATATGTGTTAGAAATAGCAAATGGAGAATCCATTAAGATTTCTGAAATTTTGCAGGGAGCAAGACTAGAAATTTTAAATCATAATTTTATTGCTAACCTTTATCCAATGAATCTTGCTGGATTTGATATAGTATTAGGAATGGATTGGTTGGTAGCCAATCATGCTAGCATTCTATGTGATCAAAAGTTTGTACAAGTAAGTTTACCAAAGGGTGAAAAGATCACATTTAAAGGAGATAAGCCAACTAGATCTACAAAATTCATCTCTATGATGAAAACAGCAAGTTGTGCAAGAAAAGGATCACTAGTGTATATGATTTCCATAATCATTAAGACTAAAGGAAAAGAATTAAAAGATATTCCCATAGTATCTAAATTCTTATATGTTTTTCAAGAAGAGTTACATGGACTACCGCCAGATAGAGTGGTTGAATTCAGAATTCATCTATTGACAGGAACAACACCTATTGCCAAAGCACCTTACCGTTTAGCACCAGCAGAGATGCAGGAACTGAAGAAACAGTTGGACGAACTTCTGGAGAAATGATTCATACAGCCTAGTTCATCGCCATGGGGAGCACCAATCTTGTTTGTCAATAAGAAGGATGGATCGATGCGTATGTGTATTGATTACCATGAATTGAACAAGGTTACGATTAAAAATCGGTACCCATTACCGAGAATCGATGATCTGTTCGATCAACTTCAAGGAGCTTGATTCTTTTCTAAGATCGATTTACGCTCAGGATATCATCAACTGAAAGTACAGGAAGAGGACATTCCTAAGACTGCTTTCAGAACAAGGTATGGTCATTATGAATTTACAGTCATGCCATTTGGCTTAACCAATGCCCCAGCTACATTTATGGACATGATGAATAGAATATGTAAACCATATCTGGATAAATTCATAATTGTCTTTATATATGATATTCTCATTTACTCTAAGAGTAAAGAGGATCATGCAGAGCATCTGTTTATACTTTTAAATTTGCTGAGAAAAGAAAAGCTTTATGCTAAATTTTCAAAATGTGAATTTAGGTTACAAGAAGTACAATTCCTTGGACATCTAGTTACTCATGAATGAATTCATGTGGATCCCACAAAGATCGAGGCAATTACTAAGTGGAAAGTCCCTGAATCACCAATGGAGGTGAGAAGTTTTCTTGGACTAGCAGGTTATTATAGACGTTTTATTCAAGATTTTTTCTAGAATAGTCATTACCTTAACGAAATTGACCTGCAAATCAGTTAAGTTTGAATGGGGACCAAAACAGGAGGAAGCTTTTAGAATTTTGAAGCATAAGTTAACCAACGCACCCATACTAACATTACCAGAAGTAACTGAAGACTTTATAGTCTATTGTGATGCGTCTAAGTTGGGATATGGATGTGTGTTGATGCAGTGTCAAAAGGTTATAGCTTATGCCTCTAGAAAACTTAAGAATCATGAAGAGAATTATACGACTCATGATCTAGAGTTAGGAGCTATAATTTTTGCTCTTAAGATTTGGAGACACTATATATATAAATTTGTAGTCTTCATAGATCATAAGAGTCTAAGGTACATTTTTGGGAAAAAAGAGTTAAATATGAGAAAGAGACGATGGATGGAAATTCTTAGTGATTACGATTGTAATATCCAGTATCATGCAGGAAAAGCTAATGTAGTAGCTGATGCTTTAAGTAGAAAGTATCATGAAAAGCCAAGACGAGTACGTTCTCTTAAATTAAATCTGCAGATAGATTTAAATGAGCAAATTAGAGAAGTACAGGAATCAGTAATCAAGGATGATACTGAAAAATTAAAAGGAATGATTAAGGAATTAGAACAAGGGAGAAAAGAATTTGGATACCCAAACAAGGAAACCTACGCCACCGAATTTTAGAAGAAGCTCATAAGTCTAAGTATACGATACATCCTGGTAGTGATAAAATGTATCAAGACTTAAGAAAGAATTTTTGGTGGATAGGAATGAAAAAGGATATAGCAGCCTATGTTGCTAAATGTCTAACCTGTTCACAGGTTAAAGCTGAACATCAGAAACCCTTAGGTTATTGCAGCAATTAGAAATGCCTGTATGGAAATGAGAATTGATAACAATGGACTTTGTTACTAAATTACCCAAGACACGAAAAGGTAATGATACAATCTGGGTGATTGCAGACAGATTAACCAAGTCTGCTCATTTCTTACCTATGAAGAAAACTTTCAGTATGGAACAGTTAGCTAAGTTATATGTAAATGAAATAGTTTCATTACACGAAATTCTTTTATCTATCGTTTCTGATAGGGATAGCCATTTTACTTATCATTTTTGGACTAGTTTCCAACAAGCAATGGGAACCAAGTTAAAACTGAGCACAACCTATCATCCTCAAACGGACTGATAAAGCGAAAGGATAATCCAAACAATGGAGGATATGCTTAGAGCTTGTGTAATTGATTTAGGAGGAAATTGGGATGATCATTTACCACTAATAGAATTGTCCTACAATAACAGCTATCATACTAGTATTAACGCCGCACCATTTGAAGCACTCTATGGACGAAAGTGCAGAACTCCAGTCTGTTGGGCAGAAATTGGAGAAAAACAACTGTCTGGACTAGAAATAGTACAAGAAACCACGGACAAGATTATTTAAGTCATGGAAAGACTGAAAACAGCACGCGATCGTCAAAAGAGTTATGCTGATAATAGACGAAAACTGTTGGAATTTCAGGTAGGAGATAAGGTATTGCTAAAAGTTTCTCCCTGGAAAGGAGTGGTTAGATTCATCAAGAGAGGAAAGCTAAGCCCCAGATATGTTGGACCTTTTGAGATTATTAAAAGAATAGGACCAGTAGCTTATCAGCTACAACTGCCAGAGGAAATGGCAGGAATACATGATGTATTTCATGTATGTAATCTCAAGAAATGCTTAGCAGACGAAACATTAGTGGTACCTGTAAAAGACATAGAGGTAAATGAGAAACATAAGTTTGTAGAGAGACTGCTACAGATTGAAGACAGAAAGATCAAGAATCTCAAACACAAGAGATTAGTTCTGGTCAAACTGAAAAGGGATTCCAATAGAGGACCAGAATACACATGGGAGCTTGAAGCCGAGATGTAGAGGAAATATCCACACCTGTTCCAGTAGACCTTGAGGACGAGATCTAAAACAAGGTGGGGAAGATATAACAACTCTCCCAAAACCCTTAAAACACCCTATACGTCTTAAAATATACCCCGTATGCGAAAAACGGACCCGATATACCTTAAATTTAACAAAAATCAAATAAAACAAAATCCTATGGCCGCTCGCGGGGCACGACCAAGCTAAGCCAAGCCGTCGCGGGGTGCGGCAAGCTGGACACCAGGCCGCACCCAGTGTTGCCACGTGTCCCAGTCGTGTCGAAGCTAGTCGTTGTGACGACAAAGCTTGGGCCTAGCCTAACCTTGTCGCGGGCCGCGAATACCCTGTCTTTATATCTCGCGGGGCGTGAGAAGGTCACGATCAGACCCTATAAATAGGAGCCTTCAGCTTCAGTTGTTACTCGTTCAAAATCACAATTCTCTCTCTCAATTTCTTTATAGTAGAAATAATTCCCGGGTATTATACCCACTAAAAAGCGAAGCTCTGCCTCGTTGTAAGTATTATAACCCCCGCTTATGTATTAGTTACTCTGCCTGATTGATCTAGTACTCCGTAACGCATGTCGAGGCTCTGCCTGACTCAGTCGTTGGAGTTCTGTCTTGGGAGGGGGGTATAGCTATTGTAAATTGGGTTATTTTACTAACACGTGTGCATTGTCTAATTTAATAGATTATAACCAAGAAGTCACCAGCAGTAGTGTTATCTAAAATAGCAATGTGAGTACATTCATTTTTATAAACTATTTTTGTGAGTCATTCTCTTTTTATAAATAATTTATTTTTACAAAATCTCAAATGTTTTAAAGTATAATTAAAAGTGATTGAGTATTTGTAATTCTACAATTACTGTCGGTATGTCGGGGTTTTGTATACATTATTTGTTACTAATACTGAGAATAGTAACTTGACCACAAGTCAGGATTGACAGTACCGTGGGTGGTAATTTGATAGATGTAAACAAATGTAATGGCGGATGCCCTCAATACTGTAAAGTGATAAAAGTGTTTTGATTAAATTGGGATGCACTCACCAGTATTTCCCACTGACAAAATGTTTTAAAACGCGTTTCAGGTAACAAAATGTGAAAGCTAATTAGAAGCCAGCTGGAGAGCACTAAAGGCTTGGAAAAGTGGCTATAAAAGTTACCTAAACCAGAAAGACGTTTTATTTGAATAAAATAGGGTTTATCCCTATAAACATATTATGAATGGAAACTTGGGTTTTACCCATGTGTTTATTATTTATAAAATGAGGTGTTTTACTTTGATAAAATATTTCCTAACTACGGTCCTGATGTAAATTTTCACTGCCAAATTTATAAACACCGATACCACCAGCTCTGCGTGCTCGCGGCCGCCCGCCTCCCGGGGCAGGGGTCGAGGGTTGCGACACAAGTGGTTCCACAGGCAACTAAGTTCAAGTATTTAGGATTGTTTGTTCAGAGTAATGGAGAGATAGATAGTGACGTAGCTCACCGCATCCAGGTTGGATGGTGTAACTGGAGAGTAGGCATGGGGGTATTGTGTGACAAGAGGTTCCTATCTAAATTAAATGACAAATTTTATAGGGGTTGCAATTAGACCTTCTATGTTATACGCAACAGGTTGTTGAGCCATCAAGATTATTCATGCACGTAAGCTAGAAATAGCAGAGATGAAGACGCTAAGATGGATGTATAGTCACACTAGGTTGGACAAGATAAAATGAGGTTTCTTAGGGAAAGATTAGGAGTTGCTAGTATTTCAGACAAGATTAGGGAGGGGAGATTGAGATGGTTTGGGCGTGTCAGGAGGAGGCAGACAACAGCCACAGTTAGAACAGTTGAAACACTCACTGTAGATGGAATGAGGAGTAGAGGCAGACGGAAAATGACTTGGGATGAGCGGATCAGGCAAGATTTGTTAGATTTCCACCTCTCTTCTCTGAGGACATAGTCAAGGACAGAACTTCGTGGAGACATAAGACTAAAGTTAAGGACTTTTAGGAGGTTGACCTAGTTTGTTTTAGGCTCTTGTCTTAGGAGCTTAATTTTCAGTTTCTATGCGGTGTTATATAGGTTTTCACATATTCCCAGTATCGTAGTTTTACTAAGAAATACTTATTTATTTATGTGTTTATTTATACTATTTGTGTTTTTACCTTTTTTAATAGTTGTGTGCTAATGCATGTTTTCCAGAATCTTATGTCTTGATTATGGTTTTGGAGCTGAGGGTTATAACAACCCTCTTGATTTTTTCTGACAACCTAATATATTTTAAAATATTCCCACATGTCTTAAAATATACCCCGTATGTGAAAACCGAGCCCAAAATATGAAATATTATTAAAAATTAAATAAAAAACAAGATTTTTATGTCGCTCGCGGGCCGCGTAGACCCCTTAAGGATCTTACGTGGGGCGCGACAGCTCCAATCTCAGGCGACACACCAGGCTGCCACGTGTCGTCATCGTGTCGCAGCTAGTGGTGATGACCAATCAGGGCTAAGCCCTACACCCCTACTATGCGGGCCGCGTAAACCCAGGTCTCACCTTACGCGGGCCGCGAGGAAACAAAAAATCAGCCCTATAAATAGCAACCTTCGTTAGTTCAAACAATTCGCTCAAAATCTTTCTCTCTCAACGAAATTCTGAATAGTAGGCATAATTATCGGGTATAATATCCCCCTAATTAATGAAGTTCTGCTTCGTTGTAAGTATTATAACCCCGGTTACATATTAGACACGCTGCCCGATTGATCCAGGGTTCCGTAACGGCTGTCGTGGTCCTGCGCGACGTAGTCGTTGGAATGCCGTCTCAGGGAGGTATCGTTAATATAAATAATGGGTTATTATACTAACATATCTACATTTGTGTAATTAATAGATTAACACCAGGAAACCCTTAAAAGAAGTCTAAGACAACAATGTGAGTTTATCCTCTTTTTGTTAACCTTTTTGTGAACTGTTTTACAAAACCTTAAATATTTTATAATGTGATTAAGTAGTGATTGAGTCTTTGTAATTCTTCAATTACTACCGGTATGTTGGGGTTTTGTATACAAAATGTGGAACACGTTACCATTGGACAAAGAGTTAGCCAATGTGTAATATGACCCACCAGTCAGGATTGACAATACTGAATGAGTAATTGTGTAGAAATAAACAATGTGATAGCTCTCAATACTGTGTTAATTGATAAAACTCTTCTTGATTAAACTGGGATTCACTCACCAGTATTTCCCACTGAAAAATGTTTTAAAACGCGTTTCAGGTAACAAAATGTAAAAGACAATTAGAAGAAAGCCAGCTGGAGAGCACTGACGGTTTGGAAAAATGTGGCTATAAAAGTTACCTAAAAGACGATGTTTTGAATTCAATAAAATAGGGGTTATCCCTATAAACATATTGTAATAAGAAACTTGGGTTTTACCCATGTAATTATTAATATAAAATATGGTGGTTTTACTCTGATAAACATTTCCTAACTACGGTCCTGATGAAATTTCCGCTGCCAAAATGATAACAAATGATACCACCAAAACTGGTCTCGCGGCCGCCCGTTCCCGGGACAGATAGGGGGCGGGGGTTGCAACAGAAGGTGGTATCAGAGCTAAGCCACTGATTCAGCCACAGAAGTGTTCTGCTGACACCAATATATTATTTAATTTGTTAGGAAATTAATTATGAAAATACGTGCATATCTGTATTTTACTGTTATGTGTTATTTGACTATTTGTTAGTTTACAGTATGAGTGATTAAGGACCCTCAGACGTTTATCGTCAGTTGTCTGATTCACCTAGGAGTGAAGGTACCTCTTCCCAGCCTGCCCTCTCTAGGTATTCAGCTGATCAGGAAGAAGGGATGTTTGTCTTTAAGGCTCATTCTGAAGAGCCATTCCCTCAGAAAAAGAGAGGATGGTTCAGTAAGGGAGCATTCGAGCATAGGAAAAGAATGCGAAAGTTGAAACAGCAAAGAGTCCTAGCAGCCGCTAAGCGAGAGTCAGATGCCTAGACACATGATATGCTTAATAGGAGCTTAGCCAATTTTCATATCCTAGCAACAACTGTTGCCGACCCAAATCTGGAACAACTAGTAGCCCCACAACCCTTACCTTTATTCCCCACTCAGCCGATGGAGATAGAAAACAACCCAGAAAATCAAGTAGAAATGCATGATTTCAACCCTGAGGAGATACCTAGGATACCAGCCCCTAATCCCTTAGACCCAGATTATGATCCATGGTTCGATGATGATCATAGGGATTATGTGCCACGCTACCACCTAAACGACGAAACCATGCCGAACTTAGCAGCCTATCCAGGTCTGGACCCTCTAGATCCCTACTATGACAACGATGAATATATTAGGGAGATCTTAGAGAATCCGTACCCTCAGGATCCCATGCCCCAGTACCCAGACCCAGTACCAGCACCTGCACCCCCAATGAGTGCAGAAAATGTGCACGAGCTCCGAACTTTCAGAGAAGAGATCTTAGAGAGTAGTGAGAGAATGACGTTGGTAGGAGAGCGACTCGTCTGGAAATACGACGAGCGCAATATGGATTACTGGATGAATCCAGATCAGTGAAGGTGATGGTGGAGTTGGTAATAATAATAACAATAATAATAATAATAATAATAATAATAATAATAATAATAATAATATATAATATGTTTGTATGAAAAAAATATATATATAAAAATATATATATATATATATATATATGTGTGTGTGTGTGTGTAATAATAATAATATATGTTGTAGTATAGACCACTTTGTGGTTAGCAATGCATAGTAGTATTGTAATTTCAAATTTTCAGTATTAATTTGTAGTAGATATATAATAGATAAGAAAGAGTAAAGTCGCAATGCCCGACGTTTTTTATCAAGATGCGTGTCATTTGATTGATCGTATTAAGATATTATCTTATGATATTAATATGTGGTAAATGTTTAAAATTCAGATGGCCGACCAAGTGAATCCAGATAATAACCAGGAAAGCCAGAATAATGATCACCAGAGTAACAATAACCCGGATAACGGAAACCCAAACAACAACAATAATGGAAACCAAGTGGACAACAGTGCCATCCAACACGTAGTGGCACAAGGAATAATAGATGCGATGCCATATATTATTCAAACGGTTAGGGAAGAAGAAAATAAAAGTAAACATGATAGCAAACGACCCTCTGAACCTGAACACAGCGTGAGCAATGGACACGTACTTCAAATGCCCATTCCTAAAAGAAGAAGAACCCTGTCTTACAGTTGTTCTTACAAAGAATTATGGTCTTGTAAACCAATGGAATTCTCGGGCAATGAAGGGGCCGTTGCGTCTCTACGCTGGATAGAAAAGACTGAGGCAGTCTTAAGAATAAGTAAATGTGCGAAAGAGGATAAGATAATGTTTGCTTCCCATCTGTTTAAGAATTCAGCACTAGAATGGTGGAACACTATCCTCTAGTCTAGGGGAAGTGATAGAACTTACAATATGGAATGGGAGGAATTTAAAAACATGGTAGAAAGGAAATTCTGCCCTCCTAATGAAAAGGAACAGATAACAAATAAATTCCTAAATCTTAGAATGACTGGGGTAGATAGTAAGGGTTATACTACATTATTCTTTGAATATGTTCGAATAGTACCAACCCTTGCATCACCTGAACCAGTATTAATCTCCCGTTACATCTGGGGATTAATTGGGGAGATAAGACATGTAGTCAAGGCAGCTAGACCCCAAACCATAGAAGAAGCTGTAGAACTAGCCAACACCTTGACAGATGAATTGGTCCATACGCGAGAAGAGGATCAAAGGAGGAACCTAACCCAGAAGCTTACCCAAGAATTCCGTTCTGAAAATTCTAATCGTGGGAAAAATGTAGGTTCTACCTCTGCACCCTACTGTAAGTATTGCAAAAGGAAGCATTCAGGAAGATGCTCCATATAATGTAACTTCTGCAAAATATCGGGACACAAGGAGGAAGATTGCAGGAAAAAGATTAGCAACAGGATATGCAACAACTTCGGAGAACAAGGCCACATCAAGCCAAACTGTCCGAAATTAGCTCCAGCCACAAACACCAAGAATACTAAAAATGCTAGAGCCTTTGTTCTGACTGCAGAAGAAGCAAAGATGATCCCGGATGTGATCATCGGTACGTTTTTAGTTAATGATGTTTTTGATAAAGTATTATTTGACTCTGGTGCAAACCAAAGTTTTATTAATACTTCATTTTGCAAACTTCTTAATCAATCATTAACTAAACTTCCACAAGAATGTCTAGTAGAGACAGTAAATGGGGAAACCATTAAGATTTCTGAGATCTTGCAGGGAGCAAGAATAGAAATTCTAAATCAGAAACTTATTGCAAACCTTTACCCCATGAATCTAGCAGGATTTGATGTTGTGTTAGGAATGGATTAGTTAATAGCCAATAAAGCCAGTATTTTATGTGATCAAAAATCAATCCAAGTAAATTCACCAAGGGGTGAAAAGATCACAATTAAAGTAAATAAAACCTCTAGATCCACTAAATTCATCTCTGTGATGAAAACAACAAGTTACATAAGAAAAGGATCATTAGTGTACTTGATTTCCATAATCACTAACACTAAAGGAAAATAATTAAAGGATATTCCAGTAGTATCTCAGTTTTCAGATGTATTCCCAAAAGAGCTACCAGGGCAACCTCCAATTAGGGAAGTTGAATTCAGAATCCAGTTGATACCAGGAACAACACCAATTGCCAAAGCACCTTACTGTTTGGCACCCGCAGAAATGCAGGAACTTAAGAAACAGTTAGACGAATTATTAGAGAAAGGATTTGTACAACCAAGCTCATCGCCATGGGGAGCATCGATTTTATTCGTAAAAAAGAAGGATGGATCAATGCGTATGTGCATTGACACGATTAAGAATCGGTATCCATTACCAAGAATAGATGATCTGTTTGATCAGTTGCAAGGAGCACGATTTTTCTCAAAAATCGATTTAAGGTCAGGATATCATCAATTAAAGGTACAGGAAGAGGACATTCCTAAGACCACTTTCAAAACAAGGTATGGTCATTATGAATTTACTGTTATGCCATTTGGTTTAACCAATGCCTCAGCTGCATTCACGGACATGATGAACCGAATATGTAAGCCATATTTGGATAAATTCATAATTGTCTTTATAGATGATATTCTCATTTACTCTAAGAGTAAAGAGGAACATGCAAAGCATTTGCACACACTTCTAAGTTTATTAAGAAAAGAAAAGCTTTATGCTAAATTTTCGAAGTGTGAGTTTTGGTTAGAACAGGTACAATTTCTTGGACATCTAGTTAATCATGAAGGAATTCATGTAGATCCCACCAAGATCGAGGCGATAACCAAGTGGAAAACCCCTGAGTCACCAACCGAGGTTAGAAGTTTCTTAGGACTGGCCAGTTATTATAGAAGATTTATTCGAGATTTTTCTAGAATAGTCATTCCCTTAACTAAGCTAACCTGTAAATCCGTTAAGTTTGAATGGGGACAAAAACAAGAAGAAGCCTTTAGAATCCTTAAGCAAAGATTAACCCATGCACCCATACTAGCGTTACCAGAAGGAACTGAAAATTTTGTAATCTATTGTGACGCTTCTAAATTAGGTTGTGGATGTGTGTTAATGCAACGTCAAAAGGTTATAGCTTACGCTTCTAGACAACTTAAGAATCATGAAGAGAATTATTCAACCCATGATCTAGAATTAGGAGCCATAATTTTTGCCCTGAAAATTTGGAGACATTACCTTTATGGTAGTAAGTTTACCATTTTTACAGGCCATAAGAGTTTAAGGTATGTTTTCGGGCAAAAGGAATTGAATATGAGACAAAGACGCTGGATGGAAATGCTTAGTGATTATGATTATGATATTCAGTATCATGCAGGAAAGGCTAACGTAGTAGCCGATGCTTTAAGTCGAAAGTGTCACGAAAAGCCAAAAAGAGTATGTTCTCTTAAATCAAATCTACACATAGATTTAAACGAACAAATTAGAAAAGTACAAGAATCAGTAATCAAGGATGATACTGAGAAATTAAAAGGAATGATTAAGGAATTAGAACAAGGAACAGATGAAATTTGGAGATTCCATAAGAAAAGAATATGGATACCTAAATTAGGAAACCTACGCCACCGTATATTAGAAGAAGCCCATAAGTCTAAGTATACGATGCATCCTGGAAGTGATAAGATGTATCAAGATTTAAGAAATAATTTTTGGTGGATAGGAATGAAAAAGGATATAGAAACATATGTTGCAAAGTGTTTAACCTGTTCACAAGTCAAAGCTGAACATCAGAAACCTTCAGGTTTACTGCAACAGTTAGAAATGCCTGTTTGGAAATGGGAATTGATAACAATGGATTTTGTTACTAAATTACCCAAGACCAGGAAAGGTAATTAAACAATCTGGGTGATTGTAGACAGGCTAACTAAGTCAGCTCATTTCCTACCAATGAAGGAAACTTTCAGTATGGAACGATTAGCTAAATTATATGTAAATGAAAAAGTTTCATTACATGGGATTCCCTTATCAATTGTTTCTGACAGAGATAGTCATTTTACCTCTCATTTTTGGACAAGTTTCCAAAAAGCAATGGGAACCAAGTTTAATCTAAGCACAGCCTATCATCCTCAAACGGACGGACAAAGCGAAAGGACAATTCAAACAATGGAGGACATGCTTAGAGCTTGTGTAATTGATTTCGAAGGTAATTGGGACGATCACTTACCACTGATAGAATTTTCTTATAATAACAGTTATCACACAAGTATCAATGCTGCACCATTCGAAGCACTTTATGAACGAAAGTGCCGAACTCTAGTCTGTTGGGCAGAAGTTGGAGAAAAGCAACTATCTGGACCTGAGATAGTACAAGAAACAACAGACAAAATCATTCAAGTCAAGGAACGACTGAAAGCAGCACGTGATCGACAAAAGAGTTATGCTGATAACAGACGAAAGTCGTTGGAATCTCAAGTAGGAGGTAAAGTGTTATTAAAAGTCTCTCCTTGGAAAGGAGTGGTAAGATTCATCAAAAGGGGAAAGCTAAGCCCTAGATATATTGGACCTTTTGAGATTATTAGAAGAATAGGATCTGTAGCCTATCAGCTACAACTGCCAAAGGAAATGGCAGGAATACATGATGTATTTCATGTATCTAATCTCAAAAAGTGTTTAGCTGATAAATCACTTGTAGTACCTCTTAAGGATATAGAGGTAAATGAGCAGTTAAAATTTGTAGAGAGGCCTCTACAAATTGAAGACAGGAAAGTCAAGAACCTCAAGCACAAGAGATTAGGTCTGGTAGAATACACATGGGAGCTTGAATCAGAAATGCAAAGGAAATATCCACTCTTGTTCCAGTAGATCTCGATGACGAGTTCTAAAACAAGGTGGGTAGGATATAACAACCCTCCTGAATTTTTCTGACACCCTAATATATTTTAAAATATTCCCATATGTCTTAAAATATACCCCGTATGTGAAAACCGAACCCAAAATATGAAATATCATTAAAAATTAAATAAAAAACAAGATTTTTTTGTCGCTCGCGGGCCGCGTAGACCCCTTAAGGATCTTACGCGGGGCGCGACAGCTCCAATCTCAGGCGATACACCAGGCTGCCACGTGTCGTCATCGTGTCGCAGCTAGTGGTGATGACCAATCGGGGCTAAGCCCTACACCCTACTACGCGGGCCGCGTAAACCCAAGTCTTACCTTACGAGGGCCGCGAGGAAACAAAAAATCAGCCCTATAAATAGCAACCTTCGGCAGTTCAAACAATTCGCTCAAAATATTTCTCTCTCAACGAAATTCTGAATAGTAGGCATAATTATCGGGTATAATATCCCCCTAATTAACGAAGTTCTGTTCCGTTGTAAGTATTATAACCCCGGTTACATATTAGATACGCTGCCTGATTGATCCAGGGTTCCGTAACGGCTGTCGTGGTTCTGCCCGACGTAGTCGTTGGAATGCCGTCTCAGGGAGGGTATCGTTAATATAAATAATGGGTTATTATACTAACATATGTACATTTGTTTCTCCTCTTTTTGTTAACCTTTTTGTGAACTATTTTACAAAACCTTAAATATTTTACAATGTGATTAAGCAGTGATTGAGTCTTTGTAATTCTTCAATTACTGCCGGTATGTTGGGGTTTTGTATACAAAATGTGGAACACGTTACCATTGGACAAAGAGTTAGCCAATGTGTAATATGACCCACCAGTCAGGATTGACAACACTGAATGAGTAATTGTGTAGAAATAAACAATGTGATAGCTCTCAATACTGTGTTAATTGATAAAACTCTTCTTGATTAAACTGGGATTCACTCACCAGTATTTCCCACTGATAAATGTTTTAAAACGCGTTTCAGGTAACAAAATGTAAAAGCCAATTAGAAGAAAGCCAGCTGGAGAGCACTGACGGCTTGGAAAAATGTGGCTATAAAAGTTACCTAAAAGACGATGTTTTGAATTCAATAAAATAGGGTTTATCCCTATAAACATATTGTAATAAGAAACTTGGGTTTTACCCATGTGATTATTAATATAAAATATGGTGGTTTTACTCTGATAAACATTTCCTAACTACGGTCCTGATGAAATTTCCGCTGCCAAAATGATAACAAATGATACCACCAAAACTGGTCTCGCGGCCGCCCGTTCTCGGGACAGATAGGGGGCGGGGGTTGCTACAAGGGTCTCCCTAGAAGCAGCCTCTCTATCCTCCAAGATAGAGGTAAGGCTTGCCTACATCCCACCCTCCCCAAACCCTATCAATAACTTCGCTATAAGTAGGATTACACCTAGCTTGATGATTGTTGTTACCAAACACACCTATGTAGACTTGAATACAACTAATAGTGCGAGATTAGGAGTTACCCCGCCTATGATGTTTTGGTGACCATGTGGAGCTGTTCTTCGTGTCCTCAAATCCTACTTCCATTCGACAACACCAAAATAGATCGTTATGGATCTAAGCATGTATATGTAAATAAGAATAATAATAAAAATGTATGTATAGGTGAGTTGATGGGTAGAAAAGAATGAGGGGTTGTTTAGTAGCCTCTTAATGATTCCATTAAGAGGCCTGAATCAGTCAACATTAAGGGTGTTTGTTTCACTGGCAGCATACATCTAATCAATCTGGAAGCCTCTTACCTTTAAAGTTTCAAAATGATGTTGAACGAAAATTTACCCCTTTATCCATTCACATGTGTTCATAACCCTTAGCTGGTCACTCACGCAACACCTCGTCGACCAATTAACACACAAAACAAACCATATCTTATTTATCACTCCACACCATTTCACCTCCCTTCCATTTGCACCCTCCACTTTACCAACTTTCCCCTCCCTCCGGATATTGACATCGTACCCCCACCGAACTTTGGCGATCGACACCCACCAAACGACAATCGACGTTGTTCCTCTGATGCCAAAGATCGACACTCACTGAACCGAAAATTGACATCCACTAATGCCTAATAGAACCTGTTCCTTTGACGCCTAACCGAAGCCGCTCCTTGTTCAGTGTTGTTACCCTGTCGGCGTCCCTCCGATGGCTTTTCAATTCCAGGCAACCACGGATACATAATATCTGGCACATAATAACGTTTTCTTGATTACTACTCCTACTTTAGTGTAGTTATCTTAAAAGTTGAACTTGATACGACTACGTTGAACATTTTAGTCGGAATTAGGGTCACTCGTACCTTGAGCCACCTCCCATTGCACTTGAGGGTGGTTTTGAAGTTCTGAAACAACATGAACTTTGATTTCTGGTTTGAATGAGGAAGCAATGAAGAAGATAGGATCGATTAGGTTTGACGATCTGTATTTTTTGTTGATCATGGTTTTTGATAATCTAGGTGTTTTGATTATCTAGGTTTTTTAGTTGAACAAACTTGTTGATCAATTAGTTATATACCTTTAAACAACTTTTTAGTTAATCAACTTAGTTGATCAATTCATTACATATACGGAAATGTTAATGCAATCATAACATTTGATTTTTGCCTTAATTTGCATCTTGGTTTATGTGGTTAAGCAGTTAGTTATTTGGTCATATGCATGCAAGTCCAAATTAGTTAGATCAAAGGTAACTGATGGTAAGTGATGCAAAACCGGTTTTTGTTGCTAAAACATGCGAGTAATTAATGGCAAGTGATGCAAAACTAGTTTTTAATGCTAAAACATGCAAGTAACTGATATTATAAAAGTTTCTTTGTGATTTAATTTGGTTGGCGTTACTTTGATCACGTCATGTGGTTGGTAATTAATGGTAAAACATCTGTGAAATTGATAATCATAATGGTTTACATAATTATATATTTTCATAATCCCAAAGGTTAAGTATTCGAATTTGAAGGGAAAGAAAACATGTAAAGCTTAGGGATGGAGGGGAAGAAAAATTATAAAGCACCGGGACACGTATTGAAAGGGACATAAAGGCAAACTAGTCTTTTCAGTGCATACTAATAAAAGTGTGTCTTAAAAGGACTCATAGTGTAGCAAAATACAAACCACGAGGACTTAGGTAGCAAGATTTTCAAATTAGGGGCACAAGTTGATCACGTCATCATGTCTCAAAAACGCAAATTGCACTCTACTCAAGGTTTTGTAATTTTAATTTGTGCCCTTTGAGTTTTAAAGATCCAATGTAAAAAATAAAACCATAAAGTTTGCGTACACTAAACAAAATCAACCGTGTGCAAATTGGCTCCATATTCATAAACTAAGGTTATAAAAAAGGTTTCTATCATACCGTGTGGACTCAACATCAAACAAAAGTTCTAGTACGTGTTATGAAATACCATCTTCATTTGGTGACGTGTGTAGTTTCTGTCCCTTGAAATTATTTAAGTATTCAGCAAAGTAATATTTTAATCAAACCCATTACTTAAATTAGAATCATTTTTAATTAAATTAACTAGATATGACAGTGATTACCCAAGATTTGTCACCTTAAGATGTAAGCAACAAAACATGCGTCTAAACCTCATTGGCTTCAATAAATTTAGATAACTCTTGATCCTTTTTGATTATCACTTTTGTTTGAAGACACTTTTTGGGTTCATTTATATCACATTAAATTTTATCTTTATTGGATTACTTCTAGATTAGTTGAACATGTCAGCAATTTTCATTCACTAAAATACCCTCTTTGGTATACACTTTTGTAGAGCCATAAATCACATGACCCGTATGGATATGTTGGTCGACGTGAAGGGTAGTTTGGTCAATATGAAGTACTAATTAGTTGGGTTACTTTAGTAAGGGCAGGCTTATAAAGTGAATGTGGAAGGTAGGATGGTCTTGATAGAGACCCTTATGAGTTTAATGATGATCTGAAATATTGCAAGGAGTTTTTGTGGTATAAATATGTCACTAATGTAAGATATTTAGACACACAAAAGCATTAGGGTTTGGGAGAAAAGGTCCATATAAATGGAACACCAATTAGGGTTTTGGAGAAAAGGTCCATGGACTGCTGAAGAAGATCGATTGCTTGTTGAACATGTCAACTTGCATGGCGAAGGGCGATGGAATTCTGTATCGAGACTTGCTGGTATGCGTTCGATCTTTATATTTTCGATATATAAAGTTAAATCTTCAACGAAACTACATGTTAATTCACAAAAGGCAGCATGGTGCCCTACTACAAAAAAAGGAAAAAAGGGTTAGATAAAATTTTACGCGCTCAAGAAAGAAATAACAAGGTTATATTACACGATCATGTTATTACATTTGTAATCAGACTCCTAGAAGTATAGCTAGTTGGATTTTCAAATCATATTAACCCGTTTGTGGTAGTGGTGTTTGATTTATTTTTAGTATATAATTAGTTTCTTTGTGTTTAGGGCTGAAAAGGAATGCAAAAAGTTGTAGGTTGAGGTGGGTGAACTACCTGAGGCCAGACCTAAAGAGAGGTAGGATTACACCTCATGAGGAAAGAATTATACTCGAGTTACATGCTAGATGGGGAAACAGGTTCGCCCTTTCGAGTTTTTGTTTTACTAAAACCTAACAAAAAGATGTATGCGACTCTTGACATTAACATGCGGTGTGTGTAATTTGTAGGTGGTCAACAATTGCAAGAAGCTTACCTGGACGAACAGATAACGAGATAAAAAACTATTGGAGAACTCATTTTAAGAATAAGGGGAAACCTACTTCTGAGGATGCAAAAAAGCTAAGAGCGCGACTACTAAAGCGAAAAATGTTTCAACAAGAACAACAAAAGCGACTTCAGCTAGAAAAGAACGAGGAAGACATGAAAAAGTTCATGTTAATGCTCGAGGAAAGTGACAACAAGGCAATTTGGAGGCACCAAGATATGGTTCCTGAGGATATACAAAGTGTGTTGTATCCGATAATGTTTAATAATCCTCAACATATGGTAGAATCCACTATAAATGAGGATTTTGTCTTGTGGGATGGCTTGTGGAACATGGAGGATGTTCATGATGTCACAACCGAAGGTTGTGTGCAAAATCTAGGCATGTCTATGCCTTTCTTTTGATCATCATAAGTGGCCAAATCAGCCACATAACTAATTTTGTACCAGAATTATTTCCTTGATGCAAGCTTAAGTTAATGAAATAAAATTGAATTAAGGTGACTAAAGTGAATAATAGATAGTTGAAAGGGACCTTGTGCTTTTACAAGTAAAGGTCGTGATATTATAATTGAGTAAATTACAAAACTCGTCCTTTATGTATGTCACTTATTGCAAAGTGTGTCCTTTGTCTTCAAAAATTACAAAAAACGTACTCGATGTTTGCAAATCCTTACATGTTACGTCCTTTAGCCCTAACTCAGTTAGTTTTTATGGTTAAATCTGAACAAGTGGACCCCATATGAGGGTATTTTGGTCATTTTACCTAAATGCTAAAATAAATAATAATAAAAAACAATAAATAAAATAATTTTAAAATTATATATGTATATCTACTTAAAAATATGTATATATACTTAATTATATATGTATATATACTTAAAAATATAATCAGAAGATATGTCTTCTCTTATCTCTTCACATTCTTTCTCCCTCTAGAACCACCACCACCCCACCACAGCCACCGCCACCGCCACCCCACCACCGCCACCGCCACCACCCACCCCACTACCATCCACCTCTGATCAAACCAACACCATCACGACCTCCACCGTCACGGTCGTAAGAAGCCTAAAACCACCATAATCGCAACACCATCTCCACATGGGAGAAACCAGAGAAATCGAGTGTTTGTCTATCTGGATGATGTCAAATCGAACGATGGTTATAGGTGGTGGTTCGCCACCCAGCGGCGATAAAGTTTCAAGGTGCAAGTGGTGGTTGTAGACTGTGGATGGTTAGGGCTTCGAATGGGTGTTGGAAGGCAAGGGGGTGGTGGTTCCGGTCATCTGCAAGGGGGTTAGGGTTTCGAATGACTGTGGATGGTTAGGGTTTCGCCGGAGCTTGTTCGAATCCACCTCTTGCACATCAACAAAAGGTATAATCTGCACCATTTATTTTATGTTTGAACAGGGATAAGATTGTGGTGGGTTTTGATAAGATTCAGGTGGTTGTGGTGGAGTTGGGTTTTGGCCGGTTTTTTATGGTGGTGGGGGTGGTGGGGGCTTTGGATTGGGTGCGGGTG
This sequence comes from Helianthus tuberosus, assembly GCA_030545235.1. Lineage (NCBI taxonomy): Eukaryota > Viridiplantae > Streptophyta > Magnoliopsida > Asterales > Asteraceae > Helianthus > Helianthus tuberosus. Next base: position 52,910,983 of record CM060351.1, read on the forward strand.
AAGATGGTGAGAGTGTAGCCGGCTTTGACGAGGTGGGAGCACATGGATTGGCCCATGACGCCGGTGCCAAAACCCAGATCTAGAACCTGTTGTGCTTTGTACGGTGGTTTGATTAGTGGTGACAGGTGGTATGTGGAGTGTGGAGGTGGTGGCAGGTGGGTGGTGGGTGGTGGCTTGGGATTCTTGGTCGCCGGAGTAGGTGGTAGTGGTGACCGGAGATCCTGTGGCTGGAGAGGATAGAGAGACTGGAATTGTAATTGTGTTTATAGAGAGAGAGTAAATTGGTTTATATAAATAAATGGTATAATGACTAAAATACCCTCATATGGGGTCCACTTGTTCAGATTTAACCATGAAAAATAACTGAGTTTGGGTTAAAGGACGTAGCATGTAAGGATTTGCAAACATCGAGTACGTTTTTTGTAATTTTTGAAGACAAATAACACACTTTGCAATAAGTGACATACATAAAGGACGAGTTTTGTAATTTACTCTATTATAATTAGGGATGAGCAAATCAGACCCGGCGGTACCGGTATCGAATTTACCGGACCGGGTACTTTTTCGGTCCCGATTCGGTACCGACTTTTGACATTTTCGGTACCGGTCCGGTACGGTACCGGTATTTACCGGTTTTTACCCTCAAATACCGATACCGGTACCCACTTTTGGGGATTTTCGGTACAGGTTCTTTCGGTAGCAGACGGTACCGAGCTCATCCCTAATTATAATTAATCTTCCCATACTTCTCTTATTTTGAGTAGGTTTTAAATGTGATGACCAGTGGCGGAGCTTGGACGAAACTCGGCGGGGGCGGACTCTTAAAATCCAACTTGGTGGGAGTCGGGCTCTTAAAATTCCAAAATTTAATACTACGAGCGAAAAACCGATGGGGACCGGTCCACCCCCGACCCTATAGAAGCTCCGCCAATTGTGATAAGAAAGTTATGGAGATAAAAATTTTAGTGTATAATCTAGAGGGAGATAGGTTAATTTTATAAAATAATTTATTTATAATAGGTTTATTTGGTAAGACAAAATATTTATAGTTAGAAAAGAAATGCATTAATGGGTTTGAAAGTATTTGAGAAATTCCGTTGTTATTTTAGTAGTAGGTATTATAATTATGGGTGGAGATACAATAGAAATTTAATTTGGCTAGGAAGTGATCTTGACCATCCATTTAGTTAATCAAGGGCTAAGATTAAATCAGGGAAATTGAAAAGAAGAAAAGAGGCGCGTGAGTTTGTTTAGTGGCATTCTAGTCAATCCAAGCCAATAGTTTCTCTCTCCTCCAATTCCCCCCCATTTTTTAAACGTTAATAACTCTTTCATACGACATTATTTTTTTATAAAAATTGCACCAAAAAAACGAGCGTTTTTTTATCTTTAAAACGAGTATACTATTGCTATATTTAAAAAAAAAATTAAAACCCAGTTGCGTAAAACGCAATAGAAAAACCCTCAGTTACGTAAAACGCAATGAAAAAAAAACCTAAAAAATGACATTTTTCTAAAACGCAATGCACCAAAAACACAAAGAAATGACTTATTTGTAAAACGCAATGGCCAGAAAACACAAAGAAATGTCTTATTTCTAAAACGCAATAGCCTAAAAACTCAAAAGAAAATGTACTTTCTAAAACGCAATGCACAAAAAACACAAAGAAATGTCTTATTTGTAAAATGCAATGGCCAGAAAACACTTAAAATGTCTGTTTTCTAAAACGCAATGGACTGAAAACACATAAAAAAGTGTTTTACCTAAAACGCAATGCACAAAAAACACAAAGAAATATCTTATTTGTAAAACGCAATGGCCAGAATGTCACACCCCAACCAATGGCGGAAACATCGGGATGAGACGAAGTGTGAAGATTGCTAGAGACATCATAACGCTATTTGTGGCAATATTTAAATAATTCCCATTTCATTTCATGACTTCAAATTTCCAACATTACATAATCTCAAATAACAACAAGTTCAAAAGAAATACTAACAACATAATCGAAATTGATACAACATATTAAACCTAACGTCTAAATGTGTATCTAGGCATCACGCTACTTCTTTTCATATCATCGTCATCAACCTGTAACATGTTTAAAATAAGGGGTCAATGCAAAAGCAAAGGCGAGTATACAAGTTTGGTACCTACATAGCAAAAGATATGTTTTGAACAATTTCTCATAGCAAGCATGTGATCCAAGATATCCACTAAATATGGCATGTGTCTAACATATCAAACCAAGAAAACGCAATATGCTCATGACATTACCCCAAGTTTCGGGCGGGTCGTTAATCCTATAGCGCTACATATGTCAAGGTTTGGCTCGTACGAAGTTAATGATAAGTTCTACACATAAGTCTCACCCAAATTTATGTATCAAGCAATCACGTATACAAGTATGCTAATAGAAATGTTCATGTGTTTAAGCAAAATGTTCATGTGCAAGTTTGTTGATAAGCAAACATGTTACACCCCAAAAGTGATAAAAGAAAAAGGGGGAAAAATACGAGTATACTCACAAAGTTTGCATATGCTTTCCAATTATCCAATTATTGACGAGTTGATGAGGTTAAAAGATTGAATGCGTAAGGGTTAAGGTTCAAGTAGGTTTAGGGTCGAGATTCGGTATTTAAAACATCATAAAAATAAGATATGAGTCCAACATGTGAAAATAATTATCTTCAACACTTAACACTTGTATGACACTTGGTAACCACAAGGGTTATGATAATGTTTTCATGAGTTGAACACCCATAAGAATCACAACAAGGTTTTGGTTTTAGATGGTGTTCTACTACTTTAACATATAAACACAAGTTCAACATCAAAGGTTCGAATGAGTATATATACATATTTAGGTTAAGTATTACATATTCTTTAGTCCAATAATTCAAGTAGGAAGTAGGAGATTAAATCTCCATTTAGGCACCTCGAGTATTCATGGATGTCAAGTATGGGGTAGGAAGAACTAGCTTCCGTTTAGGGACCCCTTGTATGTTCACCACTACACTTGATGTAAAAACAACCAAGGAGGGTCATGAACTAAGGTAAATACAATAATATAACAAGTTATACTAAGAGAAATCATCAAACCATGTGAGGATTTTATGTTGGAACAACCCAAGTTGTTCCATAATCACTCTTCATCAAAGCATAAGTTTGAACATGATTTGTGGGTCAAAAACCCTTATCAAAACAGAATTATTTGAGGTTTTAACCTCTGATTTATAGTGTCTCAACCATGTTTTTAAGCTTAACCAACCATAAAAGAGGTTGTAAGCATTAGGACATTGGTGTGAGATGTGTTAGACACAAGTTGGATGAAGTTTAAACAAGTTTGTAAGAACATAAATCAAAACAGAAAGTTTTGGATCATTTCAGGGGATTTCCAGGTCTGATTTCTCCAAGGAGAAGTCAAGGAATCATACCCTATGATTATCCAAGCAATTAGGAAGAAGAATCAAGTGATTTCATTAAGAAATGAGCAAGTTATGCTCACTTTTGTGCAAGGTTATGAATCTGCCCGAATCTTGAGTTTGCAACTGATTTGAGAGTGAACTTGGAGTGATTTGAGAGTGTTGAAAGTGTAGGAAGGCTTGGAGAAGGGTTATATTTATAGTGGAAGAGTTTGGAGGTGATTGGAGGTGTTTAGAGGTGGCTAAATGGTGATTGGGGAGTGTTTAGAAGTTGGATTTCGTGCAAAAATCGCGTCTGGTCGAAGCTGGTTGTGTTTTCTACGAATACAAGGCTAATGCGGCCCGCATTAGATATCAAGTAAGTCAAAGGGGGCCGCCCGCCACTTCTGATTTGTGTATAAGTTTCAAAAAGTGCAATTTAGCCCCTGAAGTTTCCTATTTGATCCCTTTTGATGCATTTTTGATAGTTTAGGGACTTGTTTTGGCATATAAACATAGTTTAAGGTACGTTCAAGCATGGTGATCAAAACCGAAGTATAATTGAGTGCATAAGTATCATAATCAAGTGTCGTTTACGTTCAAAACATGTTTAGGGCGTAAGTTTCATGTATTTACAAGTTTAGCACATTGTTTCCAAAAATTACGATTAAGTACCAATTGTTCCACGAAATTGAATGTATGAGGCTATATAAAGTATGTGTATCATGTAATTAACAAAATACGAGTTTAAATCATAATCCAAGTCTCGGATTTTACGTCGTTTTTAAATAAAAGGACGATTACAAGACTTACGAAGTTTCCAAAAATAGTTTTACAAACGGTGGTTACTAAATATAGAAAGTATGAAAAACGCGGGGCGTTACAGTCTCCCCTCCTTTAGGAAATTTCGTCCCGAAATTTATTCAAAAGGTAGACTTGAAGAGTTTTTGTAAAAATTTGAGACTTGAAATTTTGAAACGTTTTGAAAGGCACAAAACTTAGGAGAGTGACAAGGTAAATTTGTGAGTGAGTTCATTGTTTTAAAAAGATTTGAGGTATCTAACATAGTTGAAAACATGTAGGTGCGTATATAGGTGCGGTGAGTCTAAGCAAGTTTGAGTAACTTAAATTGGCGACGTTTTTTTTTTTAAAAGGGTGACGTAATAATAGGAAGTGACGTATTTAAAAAGAAGAAGTTCACACACGGCTTGTATTTTGATGGGACGTGGTAACGAGATCACACTTGTAGAAGGTTGTTTATTGAGTGAAACGAGAAGGTCTGGCACCTTAAATAAAGCTTTAAAGGTATACTAAGTATAGTCACACGAGAATCCAGAATAGGGAGGCTATTTTATAGGTAACGTGGCAAGTTAGGACTCGAATGTTTAGACAAGCTTCATGGCGGACGAGGTTTGTATGAACTAAAAGGATAAGGAGAATGATACGAGTGTAGAATGAACGAATGACTCTTAAAGAGTACAAGTATGAGAATAGCATAAGTGTTGGATAGATGAACGTAGTGTGTTAAGGATGAAGTCTCGTCATGGATAATCGGATACAATGCGTTTGTGAGTTGTGTGAATTTTATTAGGTCCAAAAAGGTCTGCAAAACATTGAATTTCTCATGGCACGTTTTACGAAATTTGGTAATAGGGTGAAAACACTTATATATAGGAAGTACCAGCGGCGTATCCACCATGTTTCGACCATGTTACGTCCGTTTCGTATCCGGTGTCATGTTACGTTCTGTGTCTTACCATACACAGTAGTACACTCTATGGTTCTCATACGCCTATCACTATAATCCCGTGTGCACCCGTGATTATATTGATCGTCGCCTGATCCGCATAGCTTGTACTAGTCGTGTATGAATTAGGGTATCCATAATTTGAAAATTAAGAATGTGCACGTGCAAGAATGTAGCGTGTAAGCAAGTCTATGTTTAAGTATGTATAGGACCCACGCAAGCGAATCCCTCGGATTACGCTCGCGTATAGGTACGAATGTATGGATCATGAGTATGAATGAAAGTGTGAGCATAAGTATAAGTTTAGGTATGAATAAGCACGCAAGTATGTGTGTCGACATAGCACGTACTAGTAGTATGTGTATATGTATAAGCATGCAACGTATGAATATAAGTGAAAACATGAAATATATGAGTATAGGTAAAATCATGAAGCGTATGAATATAAGTAAAACATGAAACGTATGAGCATAAGTATGAATACGATTAATAGTATAGGCATAGGACGTATGAATGTAAGTGTAGGTACGAATATTTAAATTTACGTATATAGTGTATGTTGGAACATCACGGATTTAGGTGTACAAAATCGTCCAAAAGGTTAAGTATGTAAATACGAATGATTATAAGTGAATTGTTGCGTTAAAACGACTAAAACTTGTAGGACGATACGTGGGTATAGTTGTTAAATGAAACGTTGAGTTTATCGTATCAAAATTTGATTGAGCTTGGTTTGAAAGGTAGGATATAGTTGCATATGTAAAAGGATATAAGGTACTCATTGGTTAAGCCCAATGCATTTTGTAATAAATGGAAATGCTACTTTTGTTTTAAAAGAGTTTACGAGATCCAAGGATGGTCGGCCTCCAAGAAGTCTTCTTGCCCACGTGTTTTGTAAATTGGTGTAAGAAAGTTTTTAATCAAAAGAAATTTCATTTCATTAGACAAGAAGTTGTGAATTTAGGAGGTTCTTGTGAAAACGAGGATCCTTTAGAAAAGAGTTTTAGCAAAAGGACTTTGTGATTGTTAAAAGTTCTAACAAATGATTTGTTGATGTGAAAAGAATCTTTGGTAAAACGATCTTATAACATCCATAAGATCTTATAGGTGTAAAAGAAAGGTTGGTTTGATCCTCCGATTGAGAATGAAAATCTTTAGTTTGGTGATATATATCATGAGTGCGTTTAGTGATTAAGTCGAATATGATGTTCATGGGCAAGAGATTTGTTTGACCAATTAAAGTGATGGGTAGCATTTCGTAAGGTTTGGAAATTTGTGTAGTAAAACGTTTAAGATAAGTTAAGAATCCGTGTATGTGAGTTAGGTAAAAATAGGTCGTAGGATAGAAAGTATGCTTGACAAAACAATGTATTTTGAAATCGTACACGTATGTATTTTGAATAATGATCAATAATTTAGATATAAACATGACCGAGTTTGCATAATAAGATATTTTGAAGAGGCGTTTTGGTAACGATCACCTAGGTAAGGGAATCACCCCTATCTCGTTGGTGAGGTCGTTTTAAGAAGAGGGGAGTGGAGTTAATCATCAAGGTAAGGAAATCACTCCTATCTCGAGGATATGTCTCCACTTGTCGTTACAAGGAATATGAATTTAAACTACATGAAATCTTGCATATGTATAAATGTATGGAAAAGATTCAATATGTTGTGTGTGTGAGAAGAAAATATCGAAAGTAAATTCGAATTTGAAAGATTGCATCGCGCAAAATAAATAGTAAAACACGTTTGATTAAAATTCAGATGGTTCCAAAACGGAACCTTTGACTAACCAAAGTAGTCGAAAAGTCTTTCGAACTTGAGGAGCATGCTTTGGCCTAATAGGTGAAATACTCTCGCCGACAAGTCGGTTGACGGTATTTACCCTTCCAGTTACTACATGTCCCCAATTCAATTGAAATTTCGAGACTTGGCGGGATTAATGAAAATCAAGGAGTGGAACTAGTCGACAAGGTGCGGGTTTCACCCCTAACTTGGCGATTTAGTATCCTAGGTGTGGTTGGTACTTGTCGGGTCAAAATTTGATTTCAACACTTTGACGAGGGTCCACTAGAATTTTAAATTTGAATTTCTCCATCAAGGTGAGGATTTCACTCCTAACTTGGTGGTGAATTTCGTGTAAGAAAAGAAAAGTTGAAGGATCGAGAGTCATTCACCAAATTGTGGGTTTCACGCCTATTTTGGTGAATTCGTCTCGCTTGTGTATTACGAGTGTTTGTGAATTTAGAATAGTCGAGTAAAATGTATGTGGAAAAGCGTATATTGAAGATTTAAACAAACAAGTATAAACATGTCAAGAATGGCACATAAAGAATGACATATTAAAACAAATATTAACACACAACAAAACATGTATTAACACATAGGAATAGCATATGAAGTATGATACATAAGGATAAAATGACATATATGTTTATAAGGCTCAAAGAGAATAAATAAGAAACACATAAAGTGGCATGCATGAAGTTTCAAGTAAAACATACGAATAAAGCTCTAGAACTATAGACTAGGTTAAAGCATTCCTACTTTTCCTAATTCCCTATAGTTATGGCTCTGATACCAATCTGTCACACCCCAACCAATGGCGGAAACATCGGGATGAGACGAAGTGTGAAGATTGCTAGAGACATCATAACGCTATTTGTGGCAATATTTAAATAATTCCCATTTCATTTCATGACTTCAAATTTCCAACATTACATAATCTCAAATAACAACAAGTTCAAAAGAAATACTAACAACATAATCGAAATTGATACAACATATTAAACCTAACGTCTAAATGTGTATCTAGGCATCACGCTACTTCTTTTCATATCATCGTCATCAACCTGTAACATGTTTAAAATAAGGGGTCAATGCAAAAGCAAAGGCGAGTATACAAGTTTGGTACCTACATAGCAAAAGATATGTTTTGAACAATTTCTCATAGCAAGCATGTGATCCAAGATATCCACTAAATATGGCATGTGTCTAACATATCAAACCAAGAAAACGCAATATGCTCATGACATTACCCCAAGTTTCGGGCGGGTCGTTAATCCTATAGCGCTACATATGTCAAGGTTTGGCTCGTACGAAGTTAATGATAAGTTCTACACATAAGTCTCACCCAAATTTATGTATCAAGCAATCACGTATACAAGTATGCTAATAGAAATGTTCATGTGTTTAAGCAAAATGTTCATGTGCAAGTTTGTTGATAAGCAAACATGTTACACCCCAAAAGTGATAAAAGAAAAAGGGGGAAAAATACGAGTATACTCACAAAGTTTGCATATGCTTTCCAATTATCCAATTATTGACGAGTTGATGAGGTTAAAAGATTGAATGCGTAAGGGTTAAGGTTCAAGTAGGTTTAGGGTCGAGATTCGGTATTTAAAACATCATAAAAATAAGATATGAGTCCAACATGTGAAAATAATTATCTTCAACACTTAACACTTGTATGACACTTGGTAACCACAAGGGTTATGATAATGTTTTCATGAGTTGAACACCCATAAGAATCACAACAAGGTTTTGGTTTTAGATGGTGTTCTACTACTTTAACATATAAACACAAGTTCAACATCAAAGGTTCGAATGAGTATATATACATATTTAGGTTAAGTATTACATATTCTTTAGTCCAATAATTCAAGTAGGAGGTAGGAGATTAAATCTCCATTTAGGCACCTCGAGTATTCATGGATGTCAAGTATGGGGTAGGAAGAACTAGCTTCCGTTTAGGGACCCCTTGTATGTTCACCACTACACTTGATGTAAAAACAACCAAGGAGGGTCATGAACTAAGGTAAATACAATAATATAACAAGTTATACTAAGAGAAATCATCAAACCATGTGAGGATTTTATGTTGGAACAACCCAAGTTGTTCCATAATCACTCTTCATCAAAGCATAAGTTTGAACATGATTTGTGGGTCAAAAACCCTTATCAAAACAGAATTATTTGAGGTTTTAACCTCTGATTTATAGTGTCTCAACCATGTTTTTAAGCTTAACCAACCATAAAAGAGGTTGTAAGCATTAGGACATTGGTGTGAGATGTGTTAGACACAAGTTGGATGAAGTTTAAACAAGTTTGTAAGAACATAAATCAAAACAGAAAGTTTTGGATCATTTCAGGGGATTTCCAGGTCTGATTTCTCCAAGGAGAAGTCAAGGAATCATACCCTATGATTATCCAAGCAATTAGGAAGAAGAATCAAGTGATTTCATTAAGAAATGAGCAAGTTATGCTCACTTTTGTGCAAGGTTATGAATCTGCCCGAATCTTGAGTTTGCAACTGATTTGAGAGTGAACTTGGAGTGATTTGAGAGTGTTGAAAGTGTAGGAAGGCTTGGAGAAGGGTTATATTTATAGTGGAAGAGTTTGGAGGTGATTGGAGGTGTTTAGAGGTGGCTAAATGGTGATTGGGGAGTGTTTAGAAGTTGGATTTCGTGCAAAAATCGCGTCTGATCGAAGCTGGTTGTGTTTTCTACGAATACAAGGCTAATGCGGCCCGCATTAGATATCAAGTAAGTCAAAGCGGGCCGCCCGCCACTTCTGATTTGTGTATAAGTTTCAAAAAGTGCAATTTAGCCCCTGAAGTTTCCAATTTGATCCCTTTTGATGCATTTTTGATAGTTTAGGGACTTGTTTTGGCATATAAACATAGTTTAAGGTACGTTCAAGCATGGTGATCAAAACCGAAGTATAATTGAGTGCATAAGTATCATAATCAAGTGTCGTTTACGTTCAAAACATGTTTAGGGCGTAAGTTTCATGTATTTACAAGTTTAGCACATTGTTTCCAAAAATTACGATTAAGTACCAATTGTTCCACGAAATTGAATGTATGAGGCTATATAAAGTATGTGTATCATGTAATTAACAAAATACGAGTTTAAATCATAATCCAAGTCTCGGATTTTACGTCGTTTTTAAATAAAAGGACGATTACAAGACTTACGAAGTTTCCAAAAATAGTTTTACAAACGGTGGTTACTAAATATAGAAAGTATGAAAAACGCGGGGCGTTACACAGAAAACACTTAAAAATGACTCATTCTAAAACGCAATTGCCCAAAAAACAAAAGAAAGTGTTCTCTGTAAAACGCAATGGACTGAAAACACCTAAAAAAGTGTTTTACCTAAAACGCAATGCACCAAAAACACTTCAAGAATGTGTTTTTCTAAAACGCAATGGCCAGAAAACACCAAAGAAAGTGAATTGTCTGTGCTGTGAACTGTCTGGCAGCTCAACCCCAGCCAGGGGGTCTGCCCCTTGGACCCCGCCAGGGGCTGCCGCCCCTGGGACCCCGCTACCGGGGGCGCTGCCCCCGGACCCCCGCCAAGATCGTAAAACGCAATGACTAAATCAAAAACCCATATCGTAAAAATGAAATTAAAGAATTTCTTACCTGGATCGAAGTGATTTCTTCAACAATTGACGAATTTTGAATGATTGAAACACTTATCAGCTCTCGAATCGAACGGATCGAGTTATTATCTTCAAAATCACCAGAAAAAACGAGATTTTGTATGAAATTAAACTGGGTTTTCTTCAACAAAGCTGAAGAACACGTTGATCGGGTGTTTGAATCATTGATTGGTGATGAAAATCGCACTATAATGTAGTGATTATTGAGATAGAAAGTGAAGAAATGGTTAAAGATTGTGGGTTTTGAAAATTGTGGGTTTTGAAGTTACTGAGTTTTGAAAAGGAAGAAGAAAGGGTTGGATTGACTAAAATACCCTTTTTCTTTATTTTAAATGTTGCCACATGTCATCCTCTTATTGCTTCCTATCCTTCCTAGCGAAATTAATCTTCCTATTTGATCTTTTCCCTTATAATTATAAATGTCACAGAAATTGTACAAGGAAATATTAAAATTAAATGAATATTTGTAATGCACCTTGCGAATTTTACTTTTACAAAACATACACTTATATTTGTGGAGTTATCTTTCGGCGGGTCGTGAGTACTGAGTCGTGACACTTAATTTATTTTCCAATAGCCTTGTTGTATTTAAAATGAAGGCTTCACAATTGATACTCGATATTGTTATTCTATGAATTGTGATTGAATCGAATACATCCAAGGATTACAATATATAATGATCTTTGCCTAACTAACCTCCTACACATATGGAAGGTTTCCTATTATCTATATACAATATTATGGAATACATTTAAAGACAATAATGGTAGGCATAATTTACGGCTGATAGATATAAGGGGTTGTTTGTTTACCTCTTAATGAGACTCTTCAGACCTCTTACTAGTTCAGATTGTTTGTTTCGTGAACAGATGTCTTAATGGTTCAGATATTTGTCTCTGAATTGTTAAGTATTATACAGAGTCTGAACGGTTAACACCTCTAATCTGAATTGGTCAGACATTTGCCTCTGAAGGGTTAAGCATTATACTGGCTCTTAATGGTTCAGACCTCTTACTGATTCAGCACTTAATGGTTCAGAACTCTTACAGGTTCAGCACTTAACCATTCAGAAGTTGCCAAACAGACTTAGATTGTCTTGAGTTAGAATTGATGTATTTATTTTTCTTTTGGGCCGGGTGTGTTGTTATGCTCAAAGACACGTTTATGTTTGTTGAGTACATGTTTACTGAATATTTACGATAAAAGAAAAAAGAAAAAAATGGAAAGCACAAAATAATAATGTACATGAAATATATTGTTTTCAATAGTGTGTCGAATATGTTTTGTTATTCACCCGCGTAGGTCTTAATAAAAATGGTAAATAGAAAGGATGATTTACATCTTTGGATGGCTTTGTTCATAAAGGTGGAAGGTACATGTTAGACCATTCCCATGGTTATGGCTTGACTAAAGACCATCAGTTACCTCTAAAAAGTTAGCAACTCAAGCCACTCAGTGTGTCTTTCTACTTTCTAGGATATCTTGTAGACCATTCCCATGGTTATGGCTTGACTAAAGACCATCAGTTACCTCTAAAAAGTTAGCAACTCAAGCCACTCAGTATGTCTTTCTACTTTCTAGGATGTCTTTCTACGACGGACTCGGAGGTTAGCGAGCTGGCTGACTGCCTCTCGCTGTTGTCGGGTGTCTCGTTATCGTCCTCCATGGATAAATGGAAGTGGGTTGCTGATGATTCGGGTTGCTTCTCTCTAAAATCTTTTAAAAAATTGTACCAGGTTCAAGTAGATCAGGATGTTGTCTGTCTTGCCAAAGGATGCAACTGGGTTCCTTTCAAATGCAGGATTTTCGCTTGGAGAGCGGGGTCGTCTCCCAACTAAACAGGCCTTGGCCCGAAGGAACATCCTGCCAGGCTCGGAGGAATGTATTTTTTGCCATGAAACAGCTGAAACTGTGGATCATATTTTTTCCGGGTGTCGGGTAGCTCTTAGAGTGTGGAACGAAATCTCGATCTGGACCAAAATCCCTCCTATTTTCGCGTTCAGCTTCAAGGATCTTATGGAAGTTTACAACTATGCGGGTAGTGGAGCCGTTCAAAAGATGATTGTTCGTGGGATTATTATCACTGGTTGTTGGTGCATTTGGAAAGCCAGGAACAAAAAGATATTCGATAAAGGTAAGGGGGAGTGGTCCGAGATAGTCGGGGAGGTCAAATCGTTTTCTTTCTTTTGGTTCAAAAATAGGTCAAAGTGTAAGAATATAGATTGGATAGAATGGTGTAACTTCCCGATGTATATGTTGTAATTTTGGGTGGCGCGGTCCTGTTTTTTTTGAGTCAGGCCGGCCGGTTTAATGAAGTTTTCCTTTCAAAAAATAAAAATCAATATTTGTTGATGCCTCGACTCAACACCAACAAAATCATAAATGCTTACCATGCCATCATTTGATGAGTTGACATTTCCCTTTACTTCATTATCCCAAATCAAGCTCCATATCAAGAGGCTTTAGAAACTTCCTTTGATCGCTCTCACCTTTACTTACTACTAAATTCTCAAGACGCGTATCCACTACATATGTTCTTCCTGTCCTATGCATATTACCCCCTCCTATCCACCAATAAATTCTTCTACAGACATTAACCAGGACCATTTCCTATTATCCGCTTCTCGTACTACCAATATTGTTCGTTTTGCTCCCGATTGGTTGCTCGTCACTCACGGATTTGTAGAATCTCTCCTGGCCACAGTTGATGTAGGATTTTCCTAGAGTGTTACAATGGTCCATGTTAATTTTCTTATCCCCCCCCCCCCCCAAGGACTTCCCGTCATCGATGAGGTTTACCCCACCATCTTGAACAACACAAGAGTGTCCATGAGAGATTCTTGGTTCGTAAGGAACTCGCCTCTTAAATCATCAACAATTTTTGGGTTTAGATGGTTATGGAGTACATGAAAACTCCACATTTAACAGTGCTCGGGTGAGAGTAGTACCAGGATGAGTGAACTCCTGAGAAATCTCCATCAGGGCAACCAACAACAAATATGTGAATTCCTGGTTGGGCAACCCATCAGGAACAAAACGAATAATATTAGTGATACAAGAGGTTGGATTTTACAGCACCCATTAACCAGCATCGCCATTATTATGACCATGATGAACCATATAATCGTGGATCCCATTAACCTTATCCTTGACTCAAACCGCTTTAATATTGGTCCAACTTACTTGCATACATCCCATGGTTGTTGATGTGTCGAGACATGTATAGATATATTAATTATTTTGAGCCGGTTTTTAACACTATATCAAGCTTTAAATTTATAAACACAATAAAATATAATTACTTCTACAACACGTTAGGGCAAGTGCATTCACCGTTAGCATAGTATAGTGAAGGTAAGATACCGAGATCGTCTAAGGACATAAGAGCTTTTAATACCGGAATGTTATCAACCTCTAGTCAAACTAAAAGTAAGTTTGTGAAAAAGGTTTTAAACATAAAACAAATCAAATAAATATATATATGAAAGCAATAACAAGAAAAATCACTTGGATTCGACTCCCCTTTAATGATTAAATTAACTTCTTTGGTTAAGGAATTTTCAAGAGATCTTTATACGAAAAATACGCTTCTTCGGTTTCTTCTCCCAACTACTCTGCGAAAAAAAAAACCCACCTAAAGTCGTTCTATGAAAAGAATAAATTTGTTTGATATTAATGCCATAAGGTAGTAGGTTTCCTTTTTTGGGCAAACGTTACATTCGACTATATTGGTCAGAACAAGCAGGGCAACCATCCTACAAAGTTGGAAAAAATATTAGTTAAGTTTTGATTATAAGGAAATTGACCCATTTACTATGGACCCCTTGATTTGGTGCTATCTCCTCAAGGGTAGTAGCAATGTATCAAACCAACCACCTTCCAAGTAGTTAACATGTTTTTATAAAGACGTAAAGACAAGAATGCATGAATCACCAAATACAAAGTAATGGATGGATTAAAGCCCACTTTCAATACATCAAAATCATATTAAAAGTCACAAATGAAAAGTCCAAAACTAAGAAATTAAAAAGACATTAAATGTTCATCTTCACCAAGGGATGCAAGAACTTTAGCCAAGAATGGTCATAAGGATAAACATCATCAAACTTGTATGAATAAACCTGTTAAACAACAAGAATGGATTGTTATAAAAACGTAAGTTCTTACAATCTTGGATCCTAAGACAAACCCAAACTCTGTTACAAGATGGAAATGGTGGTGGATGATGGTGGTAAGTGAGATAGAATGGGTGCCAAAGGATGGAAAAATGGCAAGCAAGCACATCTATTTATAGGCTGAAAACGGAAGGGGCACTACCCCGTGTCTGATTAAGCATGGGCCGTGTGGTTGCCTTTTGTATCTTTTTGTCTTTTGTGTGTAGAGTTCGTACATCAACACGGGGGCGTGTGAGTGGAGACACGACTGAAGTCAACTTCGTAGGGTCCATTGTCCTTTAATTTTCTTCATTAACAATATGCCATCGGGCGTACCAAGAGAGGCACGACCTCGTGCATGGTGGCCTATTTTCTCTTTTCTGCTGAGGCTTGACAAGGTGGCATGTTTGATTAGGCATGGCCCGGTGTGAGATGGGTTCTTTTATCTTTTTCTAGGGAGAACAAGCGCGGGGGCGTGTGGCTTTATCGTCTTCTTGCAAAACTCTTGATTTTCGCCGCGAATTTGCTTCTTTTGTGGTTTAAGCATTTTTATCCCTAAAAATCAAATGTAAACAGATAAATGACATATTTCTAAAATTCAAAGAAGAAAACAACCAAAATGTGCTTCGATTGATATAAAAACATGTTTGGTTTTGCGCATATCAGTTACTCAACCCTAAAAATGCAATATCAAGCCCATCTACAAGCTTAACAAGTATATTACCATCATACCTCTACTTCCTAATTCGTGTCCACAATCTACATCATCCACCCGTGCCTGCAACAATGTAATACTAATGCAATACTCGTATTAAAAATAGGTTTTGGGTTATGATCCATATTCCACACCTAGTTTGATATTGTGAATGTGGTTATATAAGCATAACCAAACTGCGAATGGCTTTGTGTCTTGGTATAAGGACCATGTGGTTGCTAATAGCATGAGCCAATGATATGGTATTCATTGTGGTGAGACATTTACTCTAGTTGTTAAATATGTTACCATATGTATTGTCCTTATATTTAGCATCTCTCGATTTTGGCATACTCACCAACTTGATATAAAAAATGTATTTCTTCGTGGATTTCTATATGAAACAATACACATGTACAACTACCTAGTTTATAGACTCTCCCACCCAAATTATGTACATTACCTACAAAAATCTTAGATGGTCTCAAGTAGGCACTTTGTGCGAACTACCAAATGTTTTTTTCTGCCACAAATGCCTAACCTCCCGCAACAACATCAACTCGTTCCTATATCCCAAACGCCCCCTAAACCCGAATGCGTACCTTAAACGCAACCACAAAATATCGTTGAATCCTCCACATGGAAAAAAAAAGCAACAATAGAAAGAAAACTAAGGCGGCGAAGGAAAAAACCTTCGCTGAACGAATATTTATTCCATAAAAGGAGGAAGAAGTTCATGATTGGTATTAGGTTTCACATCATTAGTCAAGACTCATTTATGTCTGCCTATTAACATGGACATGACATACTTCTACTATGATGTGTGTGGATGATATAATTCACATAATACCACTTATTTAAGTTCATATTTATCCACAACTAACTTAGGGTCTCACTGCTTTTTTTTAAGGAATTGTTATTACTCGCAACAAAGCATGTCTAAATCTGCCCCAAATAAACTTTGATGCATGTCACGCGGCACGAGGACATGTCTGATCAACGCGAGAAACTTCATCTTTAACTTTATTTAAGCCCACAGTTAACCCTAATACGAGAGAGTCTTATTCCAGACGAATTTTAAAGGTTCCATAGGTGATTTTGGGTGGAAAAAAGGTGCCACGATCGATTTTGACATTGTGGGTTCGTGATTTTTACTTTAGCAAACAATTAGTTCGTTATTTATCTTTAACTTTGTGTTTTTGATACGTTTGGACATGTTTTGCTTTATGTTGATGAACTTGTTACTGTTATTGATTATGGTTCTTGGCTAAAAACTTTGGAGTACCTAGGATAAGATAATTATATGTGTTTAACTTGTCTTTTTAGCAGTTTTAGATTTAAGTTTGTGGATTAATATTGAAGTAAATACTTGGTTTTTATTGATCATGGTGTATATGCATATTTAATTTGTTCATTGATAGATTATTTATTCCCCATTTTCCTTGTTGAATGTCTTCAAATAATAGGTGCATGCTAGGTTAAAGCCTATGTGTTCTTGAGATGGTTTGCTATATGTAGTTATTCATTATAGTGTTATTCATAAATGGGGTTAGGTATTCTACCAATCTCGATCGCTGTGAGGTGAGAGATTGTCGATTTGTCTTGAGAGTGAGATTGCTAGGGTTAGAGCCTTTGTGAAAAGATCTTCCTAGTTTACCTTTCATTCCTTGCTTACTGAGTCTAATCAGGATTCCATAGTTACCTTTGACTTTCACGTTGTGAGGTAGATTGTCTTTGAGGGTACTTCTTTATTAGAGTTGGAAAACCCGTGAGGAATCCACTAAACCCGTAGATTAACGACTTTTAGGTTTCCATAGGCTTCCCCTCGAGAAGGGTCGAGGTCCTGTAGGTTATCCTTTGATTTTAGTATCTTAAGATCCTGGTTCCATAACATTCCTTTACCGATAAAAAGCTTGTCATTCATGTGTAGGATTCTGACTAAGGTAGTGCTTTCCCATCATCTGAATTTTTCCTTAGTCTTAGTTCGTGTCTTAATCAGCTTTAGTTAATTTTAATTAATTGCATTAGGTTATTAGAAACCCCCCCTCAAAATAATAAAAAATTAATTCGAGTCAGTATATAAGTAACTGAGTCTAGTTAACATAATCAATAGAGTCTCGTGGTTTCGATACTCAGACTAACTTTTGTTGTACTACATTGACCGGTACACTTGCCGGTTGTGTTGCTTAGTTTTAGAGAGTCTTAGGGGCTGTTTGTTTACCTCTTAATGAGGCTCTTAATGGTTCAGACCTCCTACTGGTTCATCACTTAATGGTTCAGACTGTTTGTTTCGCGAGCAGATGTCTGAATGGTTCAGACATTTGCCTCTAAATGGTTAAGCATTATACTAAGTCTGAATGGTTAAGACCTCCAATCCGAATTGGTCAGACATTTGCCTCTAAACGGCTAAATATTATACTGGCTCTTAATGATTCAGACATCTTACTGATTCAACACTTAGGGGCTGTTTGGTAGCATCTGAATGACATTAAGAGGCTACATCTTAATGGAATCATTTAAGAGTTTAACAAAGATAATGTAGAAGAATGTGACATGTGATGGTTTACCATTCAGATGTTACCTCTTATCCAGTCAGACATACGGTTACCTCTTATTCATTCAGACATAAGGGCCACAAATGATTTCATTAAGAGGCAGCCTCTGAATGGATTAAGAGGCTACCAAACAGGGCCTTAATGGTTCAGACCTCTTATTGGTTAAGCACTTAACCATTCAGAAGTTTCCAAACAGCCCCTTAGTTTACAAATTTAAAACTTAGAGTGTCTAGTTCAGACTAATTTAGTTAGTTTTAATCAAATCACTTTGAGCTCGTGAATCACACTAATTGATAAGTATTGAGTCTTGAAGAAGCCGTAAAAGATTTATCATTTTTCAATGAATACGGGTTGGGTAATCGATCAAACATATTTTAGTCCAAATTATGTTTAGCCACCAATGATATTTTTTGTTATTTCTTTATTTTTATGAAGAAGGTGTTGTATTAAATGATGTTAAAGTTATAATTAAGTAGTTAATTACACTTTGTTGACATCGTTTATTGGTGAATCCAGATGGCAATGCGAAAGTCCACCACAAAAATAGTGTGATAGATGAAATACGGAGTGTTAAGGTGGCCCAATCATCTTTGATAAAGGGGAGCTAGGTAATGGCGAATTAACATGTTTCTGGATTGGGGTGGTGTGGGAAATGCCCACTGAAGGAAATTTTTTGGTTTGTTTACTCTTAAAACTGAAAAATAAAATATCGCAGTGACGTGACAATTTGCAAGGCGAAGTTAATTCAGATTGGGAATGATGGACATGGAGCCGAGAACCATTGCTGGAAATGGAGTTAATTGACCTGAATTTGTGCCAAAATACGAGGCACGATGCATTGCTAAACGAGTCGCACGATAAGTGGGTTTGGGAGCCGAACCCATCCGGAACATACTGGGTGTATTTATGAACATTTCGATATAATTTTTTTAAAAAATGAATTGGGTTAAAAATGTACTTTTTTAATAAGTTTTTTTTTATGCATTTGTAAGAAATCTGAAGTAAAAGTTGATTGGACATGATTTAACTCCTTGTGTTGATGATGATCTAATAGTTGGTTTTCTTTTGAGTCGTTAATGAAAGCAAAAGGTCCGGTTAAGTTAGGTTGGGTTGGGTTGTATAGATGGAAGATAAAGATATTAGTTTGTTTTTTTTTTTTTTTTTTTTTTTTTTTTTTTAAGGTAGGTTGGGTTGTATAGATGGAAGATAAAGAAATTAGTTTAATTTTAGTTTTTTTTTTTACCCTCATGCTACCATAACCCTCCACGTTAGCGTCTTCTCATCCATTTGTAAATCATCGTTCAAAATCACTATCCTAAGGATGTGATCATGATACAAACCACTATTCTCTTATTTTAATTTATTTTTGTAAAAATAAATATTAAAAAAGAAAAGGAGGCTAATGGTTTAATCAATGCCAACCATGGTGGATAATGATTCTACGTGGATATGTAACAATTTATTAATGGTTCTATGTGGCGATTAATGACCCAACGTCCTAACCCATGACCCCATAGCCTTTAGCCTTAAAGGGTGAGTAGTTAGCTTTAAACATATTTTGCCGTAACAAAATATCGCCGCCGTCAAGATTCTTGAAAACCCTAAATCCCAAAACCCCTGTCTATATAACATCACCCACGTTCACAGTTTCACTTCATCTGTTCATCCATACAACGACATTTTACATGTTATTATGAGTTACTTCTCAGCATCATCATCATCCTGTATTTTCTAATCATTCTATTCTGTCTTTGATTTTATTAATAATAATTTACATAAATAGAGGCTGTATCAATGATGAACAAAGAAAGGCTTGTTTCTCATGAACATTCGCAGTGGCCGCCTGATTGAACTTTCGCCTTCGCCAGGCTTGAGAGTTCATGTTGCTTCATCCTCCTTCCTTGGATGTCTGAGATATTCCTTCCTCTGTTTGTTTCTATAAATCTTCTATGTGTTTTTTTTTTTCAAAGTGATTTTGTGTTTGAAACTGGTGATGATATCTTTAAGGCTTGTTTCTCAGAAACATTCGCAGTGGCCGACCAAGAGTTTTCGCCTTCGCCAGGCTTGAGAGCTTGTGCTGTTTTGCTCCTTCCTTCCTTGGATGTCTGAAGTTTCATTTCATTTATTTATTTATTATAGAGAATTATGGTGGGTTTCTCAGTGATGATTTCAATAGATGACGAGTCTGATACATTATCCATTCCATTCATTATGAAGACCAATCGAGGCATTTGTCTGAGAGATGACCTATTACCTCATATTTACTATTTTCCGATTTTTTAAACTTCTTTTGTCATTTATTTTGTAATGCAAAAGCTGTTTTTTTCTTTTCAAAGGTGTTGTTTGATTCTCTTCGATCGATTCGGTTTATTAAACAAACGAACACGAACAAGAAATTTTGTTCGTTTAGTTAAATGAACAAACATGAACAGAGGTCGTGTTCGTCTATGTTCGTGAACGTTTGGTAACGTGTTCGATAGTTCATTAGTGTTTTTAGTTTTTATATTTATTTAAATACTTTAAAATTTTGATAAATTAAATATCTAATAAGATTATGTTCATGAACAATTGTTTGTGTTTGTTTGTTTCCATTTGTGTTCATGAACATTAGTTTGTGCTCATTTGTGTCCGTTAACGTTCGATTTTGTCCGTTGCCTAAAATTAACAAAAAAACACAAACGAACACGAATAATGTCTTGTTCGTGTTCGTTCGGTTCGTTTGCAGCCCTAGTTATGATTGATAAAGCTTAGAAATTATTTGTTGGTGGTGTAGATTAGTGGTTCAAGCGTAACTCCAATGGGTGTGGTCAGTTTTTTTTTTTTTTTTGCCGCACGATTTTTTTAAAGAGGTGTGCCAGCACACACTCGCCCACCGATGCAAATACTTAGGTCCGCCCCGGTTTGGAAGTAAACTTCTACATAGTTAAACTTTAGAAATCGCAAGGAAGTAACTTCTACATAGTGGAACTTTAGAAATCGCAAGGTATAATGGTCTAGATAGTTATTTACAAAAAAAGTTTGATCATTTATGAATTCCAACATTTTATAAAAAGTAATTACAACAGTACAGTGTAATTTGTGTTCCTAAGGAGTGTTGGTGGGATCAACAGGAGTCCCTATTTTGATAAATGGATCAACATGGTTTGGTTTGGTTTGGTTTGGTTTTCTCTCCACTGCTTTCTGAAATCAAATTTCTATTTTAATCATGTCGAAAAGACTGAAATGCCTTTTCAATTCGTTCAATGTTTTCAATATTTCTCCAATTTATGTTTTGATTCTTCAGAAAAGGGCTATGATGATCCGATGTGATAAGGTCTCGTTCGTCGTAACGGTGATTAACAATCACCTTGCCGACCATACTGTTATATCACCACCCATAAACTGAGTCCATTGATTTTCATTTTTTTTTTAATTTTTGCCAATTAATTTGAGTTTTTTTTTTTTTTTTTTTTTGCATTTGGCTGATGATTTAGTGTGGGTTTCTCAATGATGGTATAAACAGATGACGAGTCTGATGTAATAACCATTCTATTCATTATGAAGACGAATCGAGGCATTTGTCTGAGAGATCCATTTATCTTCTGTCGTTTTATTTGTTTTTTTTTCTTTCATTGGTCCTTGCATTTAATAATACAGTTAAAACTCTTGATGAAATTTGTATAGCAAACCCCTGAGCTAGAGGCTGAAAACATAACTCAAAAAAGAAAAAAGAAAAAACAGCCCCAAACTCGGGTTTATCCGTTATAGTTTTTGAAGAAAAAAGGTGGCTCTGGAACTTGTTGGGCAACCGTGACACGTCATATGTTTCTTCCAAATCAAATTCATCGGCATCGTCTTTTGGGTTTAGTTAGGAACAAACGTCTGATGCGTAACACTATTAAATATTAAAAGTCAACTATTTCAATAACACACAATTGGAAAGTGCACTGGTCGTTATGTAGTCAAGTTGGTAAGACCGATTATCAATCCTTGGATACAATGATGCGACTCTCAATAACAAACTTTTGTCGAGTCGCAGTCTAGTTAAACATCAACCTTAATATTTACTTTAGGAATAATAGATTTCAATAATCCCAACTATTGTTCGGTAAAAGTCTCAACTTTAAAAATTCCTTATGCACCTTTAGGAAACTTTTCTAGTAATAAGCCCCAATTATTAAGGTCTCCGGAAAAAAACTCTTCTTTTCAGTAATTACGAATGGATTTCCGTAGGATTTTTCGATAGCAATGACAACAAATTATATTTCTCTTTTTTTATAAGTTATGTGTGATCAGTTGGTAATTTGCTAGTAAATTTTCCAACAGAATTTTAAAAGTTATTTTTTTCTGTTCTTGTATATTTTGTTTAAATTACCTGATGAAATTTGAAGTTATATTTTCTTTTGAGAATTTGTGGGATTCGTTGCCAGTTACCATCAAGATATTCCATTAGTGATATTCCTTTATTTTGTAGTGAACATAAAGGCCACAATAGTTGGGCTTAACTATAGAAACCTATGCTCATTTCTCATGAAACTTCTGCACTAGCGATTGGCACATAGGGGAGTGGTTGCCCGGCTTTCTCGGCCTGGTATCCTGCACCTCGCCATCACTACGTCGAAGACTTTTTTGTAAATAGAATGAATATAAAATACCCAACTAGTTTAAGATTTTCTAGTAAACTACTCGGGATTATATAAGAATAAACAAGTCAATTCTTGAAGCCAACAAGATGACCCGAGACCAACACATTTAGCAAACCCGGTTATATTACACACGATTCAACAAATTTTGTGTTAAGTTCGTAATGGCAAAATTTGACAACGCTGTCATAACTTACGGCCCTAAATTCTAAGAATACTTTAAGGAAACATTTTAGAATTTCTTGCATTCCAAGTAAATGTAAAGAATCGTTAACCGAAGTGAATGGGATGGTTTTGGTAATTTGTTTGTTACAAAACCCAAATACAGCTTGCTAATTAGCATTGGAAGAAAGCAAAGGTCCACCATCTTTGGAACACATATCCTTGGCCCAAACGCAAGTAAATATTTCTTTACTTTAAAGTGTGAACATTCTTTCTACCAACTTAAATGCGAAATTAACTAGCCAATATCGGGTATTTCACCTGATAGAGACACATAAATTTAAAAGACATTATTTAACACTTAAAACACACTACTTAATGTTCTTGACATGGTGTTTTAAGCTTTAAGTTTTTCTTGCCAAAACAACGCAAAACATTATGTGTAAGTCCAAAACATGATTTCTACATATGAATTTTTATGTCTTCTCACACTTCTCACGAAACATGTCCTTTTTATAGGATCCTAAGACTATATATATATATATATATATATATATATATATATATAGGGAGGAACTCATGCGAGAACCACCTTTATTGTGAGAACCGCGAGAACCAATGTGAACACTGTCAATTTCTACAAATCTTCAAGTGACTATTAATACCCAAATCAACTGTACAAAGAACTAACAAATCTTCACCTTTACAGCCACTGAATACACTCAAATCTTTACTCTCGCACTCACAAGATTATCAACACGATAATCAAACGACGAAAAACGGATAACACTCTAAACAAACACACAGATTCAAGACGAATCTGTGTTTACAGAGAAAACCCTAAACGCCTGAGATGAGAGAGAAACGAAACTGATACGAGTGATATTATCGATACTGATCCTTCGAGAACAATAGCAGTAACTTTTATATATAAAGCCACAAAGCCCACAAAGCTTTTCTTTGAAACACTTCAGCGAGCCCAGCATCTGCATCCAAGTGAGGCCCAGCAACAGCATCCGAAGCCCAGCAGCATCCGAAGCCCAGCGAACACTTTTTTATACCTCACAAAATTTTAAACAAAAGTTAAACCATAAAAGATATAAACGAATAATGAAATTGATATTACATTATGCTATATTTTCAACACCCCCCCTCAATTTCATTATTTATACGGATTAAAAAGATGCAACTCTTCACATAAAACTTTATGAACTTTTCCCAAACCACCTTTGGTAAATAAATCTGCCAACTGATTTTGTGATTTAACACCAACACATTTTATAACTCCTTTAGAAATCAGATCTCTTAAAAAATATAAATCTAATTCAAAATGTTTGGTTCGATCGTGGAAAACTGGATTCGCTGCAATCGAAATTGCAGCAGTATTATCACATATCAAACTAATAGGAATTTGCACAAAAATGCCCAACTCGCTTAACAAATTTTTTAACCAAATAACTTCACACGCTGCTGCACACATAGACCTATATTCAGCTTCAGCTGAAGATCTAGACACAGTAGATTGTTTTTTACTTTTCCAAGAAATCAGATTAGATCCAAGGAAAACACAAAACCCAGTAACAGATTTCCTGGTATTAAGGCATTTAGCCCAATCAGAATCAGCATAAGCAACAATATTTAAAGACTGCCCTTTACTAAACAAAATACCCTGTCCAGGAGCAGACTTTAAATACCTTAACACATTAAACGCAATTTTAACATGACCTACTGTGGGACTGTGCATGGATTGACTTAAATAATGTACTGCGGATGAAATATCCGGCCTTGTATGGGCAAGATAAATCAACTTTCCTACTAGTTTTTGATAACCAGTTATATCATCCAACGAACCAGAATTACTGTTTAGCAAAGAATTCAAAACATGATTATGATCTATAGGAACGGTTGAAGGTTTACACCCTAACATACCATACTCTGCTAACAGATCAGTACAATACTTTCTTTGAGACAAACAAAGACCTTTATCAGTTTTAACAACTTCAATACCCAAAAAATATTGCAACTCTCCTAAATCTTTAATCATGAACTTATGTTTCAATCTTTGCTTAACACGTTCAATTTCATCTACGGAATTACCAGTTATAATAATATCATCCACATAAACAAGTAGAATCACAATCATATTATCACAACTCTTAACAAACAAAGATGTGTCACATTTACTTTGCACAAAGTTACATTCAAGCAACACACTAACCAACTTAGCATTCCACATCCTTGGAGCCTGTTTTAGGCCATACAAGGACTTCCTAAGTTTACACACTTTAGTTTTATCACCTGACCCATAACCCTCTGGTAAATGCATATAAACATCTTCATTCAATTCACCATATAAAAACGCATTATTCACATCTAGTTGGAACATTTTCCAACTATTTTCAACAGCCAACGAAACAATACACCTAACAGTTACTAATTTAACTACAGGTGAAAACGTTTCTTCATAATCCACACCCTCCTTTTGGCTAAACCCTTTATCCACCAACCTTGCTTTGTACCGTTCTATTTCCCCTGTGGGTTTATATTTTATTTTAAAAATCCACTTACAACCCACCACACTTCTATTATCAGGCCTATCTACAACATCCCAAGTTTGGTTTCTATGCAATGCTTCTAATTCTTCATTCATAGCATGAACCCAATTAGGATCCTCTTTGGCCTGATTGAAGTGTTTTGGCTCAAAACTTTTATCAAGAGCAGAAGCAAAGCATTGATAACTAGTTGACAGGTTTGAAAAATTTACAACTTTCTCAATACCGTACTTAACTTTCCCTTCTATTATAAAATCTTTAAATTTTTTAGGAAACACAGAAAGTCTATCAGTTTTCCTAGAAGCAGTTTTACCAACAGACTCAACAGTGTCACCCTCAGGAACAACAGTGTTTTCATTAACAGTAGTCACAGGCTCTGCCCCATCAGATGTTCTCTGATTGTCATTGAATTGATGAGATTCAAACAATTCAACGCTTTCAGTTTGAACATCTGAATGCTGAGACCTCTGTGTTCCCGTTTCATTCTCACCTGTACCCTTTCCTTCATCATCGGGATCCTCCACTGTAAGAAAAGTGTTTGAGTCTGTATTTTCGTACAAATTAAAAAAATTTAAACTAGTAATATTTTTATCCTTATTAGTATCAACCATTTCTAAAACATTTTTTTCTTTAAAAGGGAAAATATTTTCATAAAACTTTACATCTCTTGAGAAGATTATAGCTCTACTGTCAAGACTGTACAGCTTATAACCTTTTTTCTCAAAAGAATAACCAACGAAAACACATTTTTCAGCCCTGCTGTTCAGTTTATTAGATTCATTCAGAACGGTACAAAAACACAGACAACCAAAAACTTTCAGGTGGTCAAGAAAGGGTTTAAAGCCAAAAACTAACTCATACGGAGTTTTCCCACTAAGCACGGAAGATGGAGTCCTATTTATCAAATATGAAGCAGTTAGCACACAGTCTGTCCAAAAACGAACAGGCACATTACTTTGAAAAAGCAAAGCTCTAGCAACATTTAACAAATGCCTATGCTTCCTTTCAACAATGCCATTTTGTTGAGGAGTATAGGCACAAGAAGTTTGATGAATTATTCCTTTGGATTTGCAGAAAGATAACATTTGATTGTTAACAAATTCTAACCCGTTATCACTTCTGAAACATTTTACTTTTTTTGTAAATTGAGTTTCAACAATGTTAACAAAATCTTTAATATTTTCCAAAACTTCATTTTTATGCTTCATTAAGCAAACCCAAACAGCTCTAGAATAATCATCAACAATTGTTAAAAAAATATTTGAACCCTTCCCTACTAGGGACCCTATAAGGTCCCCATACATCCAGATGAACTAATTCCCCCAAACATGAACTCTTATGATCACTTAACGGAAAAGGTTCTCTATGTTGTTTAGCCCTGTGACAGACATCACAAGGTCTATGCTCAAAATTAGTTTTCATTTTAAAATCATGATTAACATGTTTTATCACATTATCAGAAGGGTGTCCTAGTCTAGCATGCCACAGATTATACAAATCTACATGATTACAACACACCTTACTTGTCACAACAGAATTGCCACAGACATATAAACCATCTACTTGACTACCAGTCACCAGGACTTTCTTGGATAACAAGTCCTGTATGTAACATTTATGCTCATCAAAACCAATAAACAACTTATTGTCTTTTGCAAGTTTATGTACAGATATCAAGTTAACACAGTATCCAGGAACAACAAACACATCATGCAACACAACCCCATTAGCAAGCTTTAAATTCCCAATTTTAGTTACCAAGGCACTAGTGCCATTAGGGTGTTTTACTTGTATATTCAAATCAGTTACATCAACAAAATCAGACAAATCCTTTTCACTATTGACCATGTGTTGATTTGCTCCTGAATCAATTAACCAACCTGTACTTTCTTTGTTGCTTATATTATTAGCAAAACAATACACAGGTTTCATGAACACATTAGAACAAAACACACTACCTGCAACATTACTTTGAGGAGTATCACTTGTTCTATCACCTATTAAACTCAACAATTTATTCAGTTGATCAGCAGTTAATGAAGTTATAGGAACACTAGTATCATCAGCACTACAGCTATGATTCACACTTGCCTTCTTGCCTTGACTGCCTCTTGGTTTCATCCAAGAAGGATATCCAAGGATTTCGAAACACTTATCAACAGTATGTCCAGTTTTATTACAATTTGAACACTTTAGACCTTGATTAAAACTTTTGTTAACCCTTTTACTCGAATCAAACTGATTTGACTTAGACATAAACCCTACAGTTTGATTCTTTTTAACACCTGCACTGCTATAGTTTCTATGAGACTCCTCTCTAGAAACTATAGCAAACGCCTCTTTTACAGTAGGCAATGTTTCTTTGGTTAAAAGATTAGTTCTAACACTCTGATACTCACTATCCAAACCCATTAAAAACTGCATTAATTTGATCATTTGATTAAACGAATTGAAATCCTTTGCAGCATTACAAGTGCAAGTAGGCAACTGTAGAATCTGATCTAATTGCTTCCACATCACATTTAATTTGTGATAATACTCAGAGACAGATGCACCATTTTGAGTAAATGAATTAATCTTTTGATATAGATTGAACACAACTGAACCATCTACTTTATCATAAGTCTCCTTTAATTCAAGCCATACATCAGACGCTAGTTTGGAAAACACTTGACCCATATATAACTCATCACTAATAGAATTCAAGATCCATGTTAACACTACTGAGTTACATCTGTCCCATTGTCTAGCAAGTATGTCGTTTGTAGTAGACTTTAAACAAGTTTTGTCTATAAACCCTAACTTATTTTTTACTTGCAACGCCAACATCATAGCATTAGACCAAAGAGTATAATTTTCTGTTCCTTTTAGTTTAACTGAAACTATAGTGAGATTGCTAGAATCGGATGGATGCAAATAAAGAGGATCACTAGCATCCAATTTACTAACTAAGGTCTCAGGTGGCGGATCAGAAGGACCACCACCAGTAGTAACAACAGGACCAACCATGACTATTTATTCTAATCAGTACACACAACAATCAATGAACAACAAACAACAGGTAATCACCGAAAACAAATGACAGAACAACCAAGACAGAGGAACAGATCAGTGGTTCATCACTCTAAAGGTGCCACCGCAGTTCATATCATGGATGTCATCTACTGGTCACTAAAGGTAAACACAAACGTACAGATTTTCAAGCAGTGCAATGAACCAAGTAACAACTAGTACTAAAGAACTCAACACCAGTATGAAACACAAAAAACAATACGTAAACAGAATGGAACGAACTCACCCGGGGGCGCGAATAGCTTCAAGCAATCTGTTCTTGAAACCTTCACTTAGGGTTTCAAGACACAGACAGAAGACAGCCGTCCACTCCAAGTAAAAGATCTTGAAACCTTCACTTAGGGTTTCAAGAATCAATCAGACAACAGCCGCTCAACTCAGGCACGATCAGCAAACAACACGAATCCCAAGACAACAGATAAAGTAAGATCCGTAACCAAGAATAATGAAGATCGTCAAGAACCCACAGATCTGAACAGATCTGTACACGATACGCAGCAGAACTACAGACGAAACCCTAGATCAGATCTTCAATCCCAAGAGCGTTGAACGCTCTGATACCATATCAATTTCTACAAATCTTCAAGTGACTATTAATACCCAAATCAACTGTACAAAGAACTAACAAATCTTCACCTTTACAGCCACTGAATACACTCAAATCTTTACTCTCGCACTCACAAGATTATCAACACGATAATCAAACGATGAAAAACGGATAACACTCTAAACAAACACACAGATTCAAGACGAATCTGTGTTTACAGAGAAAACCCTAAACGCCTGAGATGAGAGAGAAACGAAACTGATACGAGTGATATTATCGATACTGATCCTTCGAGAACAATAGCAGTAACTTTTATATATAAAGCCACAAATCCCACAAAGCTTTTCTTTGAAACACTTCAGCGAGCCCAGCATCTGCATCCAAGTGAGGCCCAGCAACAGCATCCGAAGCCCAGCAGCATCCGAAGCCCAGCGAACACTTTTTTATACCTCACAAAATTTTAAACAAAAGTTAAACCATAAAAGATATAAACGAATAATGAAATTGATATTACATTATGCTATATTTTCAACAAACACAACCTAAAATAGCTAAAAAAACCTAACCCCCACCCCCAAAAAACCTAACCCCCCCCCCCAAGCTAAATGCTAAAAACTAAAACCTAAAAAAAACCTAAACCCCCCTCCCCCACCCCCCAAAAACCTAAACCCCCCACCCCCCAAGCTAAAATGCTAAAAACTAAACCCCCAAAAAACCTTAAAAAAATCTAAAAAATTTTTTTTGAATTTTTTAATATTTTTTATGTTAAAATCGCTACTTTTAGAAGCCAAAAAAAAAAATTTTTGCTTCGAAAAGTAGCGATTTTTTATAAAAAATATTAAAAAATTCAAAAAAAAAAACATTTTGTGTGATTTTTAGGCATTTTTTGTTGTGTTCACATTGGTTCTCGCGGTTCTCACAATAAGAGGTGGTTCTCGCATGATCTTCTCCCTATATATATATATATTTAAAGAGCCAGCCACGTACAAGTTTTTATTTTTATTTTTATTTTTGAATTTTAATTATTATTTTATTATTATATATATTATAATTAATTCAGCTGCTTCACTTATTTGGCGCTTATAACTTCTAAAATATGACTTTTTACAAAACAATAAATATGTCATTAGAACGAGAATAATCTTATCTTCATTTTGAACCAAGTTTCGTTAAAAACGGAGTAAGTCCAAATACAATGTATTTTTATAATTTAATTATTAGATGGTTCGTAGGCCCGTCTAGGTACATCATATTTTTAACAGTCAATTTACCCGTAATTTACCCGTTTAAATATATAAGTTTTATATACTTTATTTTAATATAGAAAATAGAAATGCCACACATATACAAGCCAATTAATTAGTATAGCATTCCAACCAGATATATATAAAATAGTTTTTAAAACTATATGGGTTGAATAATTATTAAAAATAAAACTAGTTACTAGTGGTTAATAAATTTAAACAACCTATAACTCTTATATGAATTAAATGGATATGTTACACAATGCGAAAGTCCACCACAACAACAGTGTGATAGATGAAATATGGAGTGTTAAGGTGGCTCAATCATCTTTGATAAAAGGGAGCTAGGTAATGGCGAAATAACACGTTTCTGGATTGACAGGTGGTGTGGGAAATGCCAACTGAAGGAAAATTTTTGGTTTGTTTACTCTTAAAACTGAAAAAAAAAATTATCGCGGTGGCGCGACAATTTGCAAGGCGAAGTCTTAATTCAGATTGGGGATGGATGGACATGGAGCCAAGAACCATTGCTGGAAACGAAGTTAATTGACCTGAATTTGTGCCAAAATATGAGGCACGATGCACTGCTAAACGAGTCGCACGATAAGTGGGTTTGGGAGCCGAACCCATCCGGAACATACTGGGTGTGTTCATGCGGAAAACTTATGACCAGGTTTGCTACTCCCTTTTATCCTATTCAGTGGGTCAAATGGGCGCCTAAAAGGTGAACTTATTTGCATGGAAAGCGTAACAAGATCGGCTCCCTACTTTACTCGGTTTAAGAAAACGAAGAATCCTTTATGGGTCCACGGTATGTAGGTTATGTGGACAGGGATAAGAAAACGCAAATCACCTTTTCATGTGTTGCTATATTGCAGCGGCAGTTTGGAACAAAGTTAGTGAATGGTGTCGAATCCCACAAATCTTCGATTTTGCAACCCGAGAACTACTAAAAAGATTCGTAAATAGTTAGGGGTGAAGAGATTCAAGCAACGTGAAGTCTAGCTTGTGGTGCTGGAAACATGCTAGTGCATAAGGAACAGTGGCGGATCCAGGGGTGTTTTGGGGGTTCCCAGGAAACCCCTCGGTTTGAAAAAAAATGAAAAAAATAGTGGAATTTTTTTATGATTTAAAAAAATAGTGAGAATTAGTGAAAATCTAACAAAAGGAACCCATTAGAAAAAAATTCTTGGATCCGCCACTGATAAGAAAATCACATAACGAACTAATCTTTCGGGTAAACAAGTGCACATTGACAAAATGGGGGGGGGGGGGGGGGGACTAAAGCTACGTTCTTTATGTGGGAACGAAATTAGATAGAATGGGGCGCATGGATGACTTCAGTATTTAATATAAGGGATTTTGCCCGCTGATAGAGTTTTGAAGGCTAAATATTTATGCATGATTCCTAAACTAATTATTTGTTTTGTTCAGACAAATATAAAGATTTAAGTATGATCCCGTGATTAAGTTTATGAAGAGTTTTTAGTTTTTCTTATAGCACGGACATTTAATATGTGATACTTTTTGTATAATTTTAAGTATGCATTAATTATAAATGTCATACTTTTTGTATGATTTTAAGTATACATTAATTATAAATAATAATTAATATAAGTAACTTTCTCGATCTCGGGAAGTAATACTGGATGATAACCTAGTTAGTTTCATAAACATAAATTGATTTTCTATAATAACTTATAGTCTTCAACTCTTTAAAAAAATACAGTATTGTTTAGTTTATTTTTATGAACATTTCGATATAAATTTTATTAAAAATGAATTATGTTAAAAATGTACTCATTTAATTAGTTTTTTTATGCATTTGTGGAAATCTGAAGTAAAAGTTGATTGGACATGTTTGTTTCGCGAGCAGATGTCTGAATGGTTCAGTCATTTGCCTCTAAATGGTTAAGCATTATACTAAGTCTGAATGGTTACGACCTCTAATCTAAATTTGTCAGACATTTCCCTCTAAACGGCTAAGCATTATATTGGCTCTTAATGGCTCAGACATCTTACTGATTCAGCACTTAATGGTTTAGACCTCTTATTGGTTAAGCACTTAACCATTCAGAAGTTGCCAAACAGCCCCCTAGTTTACAAATTTAAAATTTAGATTGTCTAGTTCAAAGTAATTTAGTTAGTTTTAATTAAACCACTTTGAGCTCATCAATCAACTAATTGATAAGTATTGAGTCTTGAAGAAGCCGTAAAAGATTTATCATTTTTCAATGAATACGAGTTGGCTAATCGGTCAAACATATTTTAGTCCAAATTATGTTTAACCACCGGTGACTTTTTTTGTTATTTCTTTATTTTTAGGAAGAAGTTGTTGTATTTAACGATGTTAAAGTTATAATTAAGTAGTTATTACACTTTGTTGACATCGTTTATTGGTGAATCCAGATGGCAATGCGAAAGTCCACCACAAAAATAGTGTGACAGATGAAATACGGAGTGTTAAGGTCGCTCAATCATCTTTGATAAAGGGGAGCTAGGTAATGGCGAATTAACACGTTTCTGGATTGACAGGTGGTGTGGGAAATGCCCACTGAAGGAAAATTTTTGGTTTGTTTACTCTTAAAACTGAAAAAAAAAATATCGCAGTGGCGCGACAATTTGCAAGGCGAAGTCTTAATTCAGATTGGGGATGGATGGACATGGAGCCGAGAACCATTGCTGGAAACGGAGTTAATTGTCCTGAATTGGTGCCAAAATATGAGGCACGATGCCTTGCTAAACGAGTCGCACGATAAGTGGGTTTGGGAGCCGAACCCATCTGGAACATACTGGCTGTGTTCGTGCAGAAAACTTATGACCAGGTTTGCGACTCCCTTTTATCCTATTCAGTGGGTCAAATGGGCGCCTAAAAGGTGAACTTATTTGCATGAAGAGCAAACAAGGTTAATGAAAGTAAACCGGACCTTTGAACGCGACTCCTTGTATTGATGATGATCTTAAAGTTCATTGGCGAAGCTTCGCCCCCCCCCCCCCATTTTTTTACGAAACCGGGGGGTGGAAACGTATATACCTAAAAAATTTCTATACGAAAGTACTATTCATAACACTACGCATCGAAAAGTTCGAGGGGTCGGTCCCCCCTCGGAAGTCTTCTAAGTTGCGCCCCTGTTAAAGTTGGTTTTCTTTTGAGTCGTTAATGAGAGTAAAAGGTACGGTTAGGTACGGTTGTATAGATGGAAGATAAAGAAATTAGTTTTATTTTATTTATTTTTTTATTATTATTATTATTATTTTTTTGTTAAAGGGTGAGTAGTTAGCTTTAAACATATTTTGCCGTAACAAAATATCGCCGCCGTCAAGATTCTTGAAAACCCTAAATCCCAAAACCCCTGTCTATATAACATCACCCACGTTCACAGTTTCACTTCATCTATTCATCCATCCAACGACATTTTACATGTTATTATGAGTTACTTCTCAGCATCATCATCATCATCCTGTATTTTCTAATCATTCTATTCTGTCTTTGATTTTATTAATAATAATTTACATAAATATAGAGGCTGTATCAATGATGAACAAAGAAAGGCTTGTTTCTCATGAACATTCGCAGTGGCCGCCTGATTGAACTTTCGCCTTCGCCAGGCTTGAGAGTTCATGTTGCTTCATCCTTCCTTCCTTGGATGTCTGAGATCTTCCTTCCTCTGTTTGTTTCTATAAATCTTCTATATGTTTTCTTTTTTCTTTTTCTTTTTTTAATATTTTCAATGTGTTTGAAACTGGTGATGATATCTTTAAGGCTTGTTTCTCAGAAACATTCGCAGTGGCCGACCAAGAGCTTTCGCCTTCGCCAGGCTTGAGAGCTTGTGCTGTTTCCTTCCTTCCTTCCTTGGATGTCTGAAGTTTCATTTCATTTATTTATAGAGAATTAGGGTGGGTTTCTCAGTGATGATTTCAATAGATGACGAGTCTGACATATTATCCATTCCATTCATTATGAAGACCAATCGAGGCATTTGTCTGAGAGATAACCTATTACCTCATATTTACTATTTTCCGATTTTTTAAATTTCTATTTTAATCTTTAAGGGTCATGTTTCTTTGTCTTTAGTAGGATTGGTTTTGCAATTTAAAAGGGGGGTTGCGACGCAGTTTGTTGCCCGTTTTCGTGCTTGTTACTTTGGCATTTTAATGAAAATGATTTCCTGTTAAAAAAATCATGCCGAAAAGATTGAAATACCTTTTCAATTCGTTCAGTGTTTTCAATATTTCTCCAATTTATGTTTTGATTCTTCAGAAAAGGGCTATGATGATCCGATGTGATAAGGTCTCGTTCGTCGTAACGGTGATTAACAATCACCTTGCCGACCATACTGTTATATCACCACCCATAAACTGAGTCCATTGATTTTCGTTTTTTATAATTTTGCCAATTAATTTGAGTTTTTTTTGGGGAATTTGGCTGATGATTTAGTGTGGGTTTCTGAATGATGATTTCAACAGATGATGAGTCTGTAATAACCATTCTATTCATTATGAAGACGAATCGAGGCATTTGGCTGAAAACATAACTCAAAAAAGAAAAAAGAAAAAACAGCCCCAAACTCGGGTTTATCCGTTGTAGTTTTTGAAAAAAAAGTGGCTCTGGATCTTGTTGGGCAACCGTGGCACGTCATATGTTTCTTCCAAATCAAATTCGTCGGCATTGTCGTTTGGGTTTAGTTAGGAACAAACGTCTGACGCGTAACACTGTTAAATATTAATTATATTTTGAAAACATAAGTTAAAAAGTCAAACTATCTCAATAACACATAATCGGCAAATGCACCGGTTGTTATGTAATCAAGTAGGCAAGACCGATTATTATGCGTAACACTGAAAAACATTTTTTGGCTGCAAAACTCAACATTTTCGTCTCAAACCTCTTTGTAACATTTTCTAGTAATAAGCCCTAGTTACTAAGGTTGTCAGAAAATCTTTTTTTTTTCTAATGGAAAACTTTTTTTGGCCGGAAAACTCAACTCTTTAGTCGGAAAACTCAAAGTTTTCGTCCCAAACCTTTTTGTAACTATAGATCGGACCTTTAGAAACTTTTTTCCAGCAATAGAAGACTAACGACGTTAAGGTTCTGTTAACCAGGGTCCATTAAAGGTGGCATATGTGAAAAGATGAGACGGCCAGTTGGACTTTTTGAAGTTGGGACCGTTGTCGGCCAATGAGGGAAATAGTTAGGATTATTAAAATCCATTATTTCTTTACTTTAATTGGGTATAATTTTTTAACTAAGACCATGCATGAGTAATGGGGGTAATAGGGTGTGAAGTGGCTTGATAAATAACACCATCTCGTGGGTTTTATATGGGCATGAAGAGGAAGAACATTTCTAGTATAATGCCCATTAAGGATAATAAAATTAGGAAGTAATGATGGAATTGGGGCATTATGGGGTTTAACCATTTTATGTTTTTTTTAAAGGGCGTTATAATTTTGATGTGGTAAAAAATACCTGTTAAAGAACATTAACAATTACGTATGACCTAATAGTTACTGAGCAATAATGAGGCTAACCCTTGCCATCATCAATCCCAACTGAGTATCATTAACCATAACTAATCATTGTGCATTTAACTACATCTTTACCGATAGCGTCCATAATTGATCACTATGATTTTTTTTAACGGCGTACGGTTAGAATGTTGCTACTTTTTTAAATTGGAGTAAATTTTAATTTACATATTGCATTGCGATATTTTTTATATTAAAAGTGACATTGTATATTTTTATAAATGGTGAATAAAAAGTTACATCTAAAATTAATAAAATGGTATTTTATAAAACTGATGTTTTTTTTTGTTGGATTCATTCGGTAATTACGAATGAATTTCCGTAGGATTTTTCGATAGCGATAACAACAAAATATATTTCTCTTTTTTTATAAGTTATGTGGGATCAATTGGTAATTTGCTATTAAATTTTCCCAATTTTAAAAATTATTTTTTTCTGCTCTTGTATATTTTGTTTAAATTACCTGATGAAAGTTGAAGTTATATTTTCTTTTGAGATTTTGTGAGATTCGTTGGCAATTACCATCAAGATATTCCATTTAGGAGTGTTCATGGTCCGGTTTGGTCGATTTTTGGGTTAAACCGAGAACCAAACCGTTAGTCACGGCTTTTGGTAATTGAAAACCGAAATCGGACCGTTGATTGCTAAAAATGAAAAAATAAAATAAAAGAATGGAAAATATGGGCCGATGTGATTGTATTAATTAATGAAATTCAAAGCGGCCGATACGAAAAATATGGACTTTTGATGTTCAAATATGGGCCGATATGACTGTATTAATTAATGAAAATGAAAGTGGCCCATTTTATAGTTAACAATATTAGTTTACTTACTTAGATTAAATTTAGATGTAAATTTATTTATGTCTATATATACAATATATGAAATATTAAAAATAAATTAAAATATATTCTTACGGTCCGATCCGGTTTATTATGGTTGGTTTTTGCTATAAACCGTAAACCAAACCGTTTGCTACGGTTTACAAATATTGAAACCGACCGACCGAAAGATAACTAAAAAAACCGACCATGAAACCGAACCGATGACCGGGTTAGGCGGTTTCACGGTTTGAAACCAAACCGTGAACACCCCTATTTCCATTAGTGATATTCCTTTATTTTGTAGTGAACATAAAGGCTATAATAGTTGGGCTTAACTATAACCTATGCTCATTTCTCATGAAACTTTATAGATTAAATATAAAATACCCAACTAGTTTAAGATTTTCTAGTAAACTACTCGGTATTATATAAGAACTAGTAGGGAGCCCGCGCGATGCGGCGGGGGCGACACTTTGCATAACTGTTCGTTTATGGCAATTTTCTAATTCGTATAATATTTTTACAAAAGTTTATTATTTTTTAGAGGTTTTAGGTTAGTAGCATCATTGTGGTTGATATACGTTTTAGGCGTTACACATGTCTAGTAAGTAATAGATTTAGCATCTAAATTATCAAGTAGTTCAAGAAATCATTGATACAATAAAGTAACAAAAGAATGAGAAAAAATAAGTCTTAAACAAAGTTCATGTACCTCAATTTGGTTCAAACCATTTATTAATAAAATTAATGTATTTTAAATCACTCATATTCAAATAATAATGATATGTTTTTTTAAAAATAATTATTATGGTACATACTAATCCATTTCATTCATAAAATTATCATTTTTAAAACATCAAAAATACCAAATTAATTGTAATTATTCATTTGAACAAAATGATGTTTCCATAACATGTAATTTATATATTAGTATAAATTGAATTTTAATTGTTTTAATAGTAAGGTGTTTATTAAAAATGATAAAAATTTGGTTGGAATAAAAGTGGTAGGACTCGAGACGTTTAAGCTAAAAAAACAAAACAAAACAGTTTGTTGGGAAAAATGGAAGGTGCATAGTTCCTAATCTTAGAATATCTTGAGTTTCAAGTTTTGAAAAATTGTTCTAATAATGGAATTAAAAGTCGGATTTCAAATGTCATACATAGCAAAGTCATATTCAAAGGAACTTAACGGATGTTCAAAAAGGTCAAATGAAACGAATCGACAAAACTAAATACTTTAATATTAAAAAATAAAAGGTAACAAATCCATACCTTAGAAACTTAGTTTTAACTTACATTTACGTCATCCTTGAAACCCCGTGATAATATAACGTATAGATTATTATAATATAGTATACATGATTTACATTAGGATTAGATTCTAGATTACTAAAATATGTGTGAGAGGTTTATGTGAAACATGAGTAAAGAAAAAGTTTCTATGAGTTTTCCTAAGACCCAAAACATTTGAACTACATTAGCAATGGACTTTAAAAAAAAATCTTAAACTTCATATTCCTCTCTTATCCATGTTTTCTAGATTACCTGTAAACATATAAGAAAAACACAACAAAGAAACTAAGGCCACGTAACTTTCTACATACAATTGCATTAATTTTTTACGAAAACAAGCATAATGAATACAAATTCTAAGACCTGATACATGCTATGACAAGTAATCAATAAATATATGGAACGGAAACAAATATCGAAAATAAAGGATATTTATCAAAGGAAACCGAATCTAAGAATATGTACAAAAAACTTGTACTACAAAGTAACGGATACAGAGAAAAATATACTATGATGTAAACAAATAAGAATCCATAATTTAAATAAAAAATATTCATAAAAGCTTTAGCCTATTAATTGTTTAGTGCAGTTAACTCGTCACAGCCTACTAAAACTGATAACATACTATTTGGAATTAATAACACATTATTATTAACACAACCACCTAAATAAAATCCCAACATATATTTTCTTAGATCCTGAACTAATTCTATTCCATCAAATTTGATAGTACTTTCCAAAATAAGAAAATATTAATTTGAAATAAAATATACTAATTTGTTTCTTAAACGCATCATTTAAAATCACTAAGGTTTTATTCTTTTAATTTTGTATGTATAGTTTATATTAGGGGTTATATTTATTCATATCAAAATTTATATTTATTATGTGTGATACAAGAAATTATATGAAATATTAAAAAAATCAAATTTTATAATTGTTTTGTTCTTCGAACACAACCAACCTCAGCTATAAAATATTTATTTTTAAAAAATCATTCAAGTTTATATAAATGGAAAGCACAATTTTTTCGAAGAACCCATGTAATACATGAGTCTATAACCTAGTATATAACGACCTCCAAGTGAAGCACTATAACAAAAAAACACATAAAAAAGATAGGAACTTACAAGATGGCTGCACTAACAAACGTGTATGTCCTGCTCCAGACAGGCCATCTTCTTCCTCCTTAAGATACACCTCATCCTCTTCTTCTTCAGTCATTTTCGATGCATGACGACCCCTGGTAACCAAAACAGAGCAGAAACAACAATTAAATATGTCCATGGTATACTAACCAAAGTTGTTACATATAAATCTTTTTTACTTATTAACTATCAATAATAGAAACAACATAATAGCACCTCATAAGACAAAACACTATCACCCCAACTCATTTACGATTTTACATACATCTCAAATATATTCTTAATACTTCAGATATAAAAAAAACTCCACTATGAAGTTACAAAGTCCACCAAGTCAGTAAAGTTATTACCTTCCCTTCACCTTCTTCTGAGATACAGATTGATCACTTTTGGCAAAGTGAGCAAATAATCCTGTCTACTGAAGTAAAAACTTCAATTTTCCTTCTCCCTTGTTATTCTGTCAATAGTGTAATGTCAGTAACACACTCACATTTACCTCAGTTAACTTAAACAAAAAAACAACAAGTATAAAATCCTATATAACACACCATATCAGCCTCAATACAAGCATTTTGTTGACCCAGTATATCTTGTATCTTTTGTCTTTTCAACCTCTGCATTTCCTTTAACCTAGCCTTTTCACGATGACTAATGTCATCGTTTGCCTGTTCACCATCCTGAAAATAACACATAAAAAAATCAATTAACTTATTTTATACACACAAACATAACAATAACAATGTTGTTTCACCTCATTTATCCTTCAGTTACATACAAAATTACTCAAATCATCTCACCAATGTAAATAATGAAAACCTAGACAAATCCTACATTCCTACATACATATCCCTACTACCAGTGACGTAAAACTCAATTACATCAAGCATATCAAAGCATAAGTTCTACAAATCAATAAAAAAAGCTATGCATACTCAAAGCATATACAGAATACATACAACAACAGAAAATGCATGTATTTTTTAATGTTTTTGTCGCCTGATAAAGCAAAACGAAACTAACATTCGTATATTAATATGTAAATCAGAATCAAAAGAGGGTTCCATTTGGTACCTTATAATAGAACGGAGCCAACCAGAGACACAATTAGCGGTTCGGATGGTCACACGGAAGTCGGAACCGAACTATGGTGAGCGGTAGTGGTGCGGTTGCTAGTTCACCGGAACAAGATTATAAATTTTCAGATCGAAAAAAGACACCGAAACGGAATCAAACAGAAAGATACAAGCATAATTCAATACCTGAATCGTGAGTTGAAGGTCTGATTGTGGCGGCGAGAAGTTGCAGTGGTTGTGCGGCGGTTGTCAAAGTCGTTGAAACACAATTAGATATCAACAAAAGTAAGGCTAAGCAGGATTGGTGATTAACAGAACTTAGTACGGCTAAGAAAATGATAATAACGTGATCATCAACGTGGTACCTGGTTGCAGATCGGAGGATTCGAATGTCGGAATTTATTGTGGTAGACGAGGTGCGGCGGTTGCTAGCTCTAACGGAAACAGAGGTACGATGGATGACTGATGAAAATGAGGGTAAAGAAAGAGCCTGAATGGGTATAAATCGGTTGATGATCGAGTAGTCATCCCCAAAATATCGGTTGATTCGTTTAAAAGAGATACAAATTTTGAATTTGAGAGTACTCGGTAAGCTTGAACAAGGAGGTTTAGGGTCAAAAGTGACTCAGTCAATCCTCAATCGGTTTTCTTTTGGTAAGATGGGTCATACCATTTTTTAGTATGGGTTGTTAGTATTATAATTCTTTTTTATTTAAACCACAGCAAAATATATATAACTAAGAAATATTTCTTAATTTTGTCAGATAACTAAAATATAAAAATCTGTTTAGACTTTTATTTATTCAATGTATTTTTATAATTATAATTCTTATTTAAAAGTTTCTATTTTTTAAGTATCTTTGGGGACTAATTCTTATTTAAAAGTTTCTATTTTTTAAGTATCTTTGGGGACTGATACAGTAGATATTTAATTGTCAAACGGGTGGCTATTTTTATATTTGTTGTTATTTTCTTAAATCACTTGTACATTAATGCATTAACTACTTGTACCTTTTAATTCGTGCGTCGATATTGAACAAGACAACTATCGAAACGTCGACAAAAATGTATAGGTCGTCATGTTATCTTTGGATTTTTTTTAAACATTATAGTTTATAAGATATGTCAATAATAAGTAAAAAAATTATAAGTTTGTTATGGAGGAGTGAATCGTAACTAATTATCTAAAATTTAGATAAAACCTTAGGGATTTAAATGTAATAAGTTTAGGGGCTAAAAAATAAATAGTGGTTAAAAGACCAAACTACCCTCATTTTAGGGGTCTTTCTATAAATAAAGGGGGGAAAAGTTCTTATTTTTTGGGTATCTTAAAATGCCCTTGCCTCATGCATTATAATATAGTATAGATAAACAAGTCAACTCTTGAACCCAACATCGGCGTTGGCAATCTCTGGGACAAACTTAGAATTTTCGGCCTGTACGGTTGGCTCTAGTGGCGCTTTGCAGCGCGGAGGTATGTGGTGCGGGTTTGAGTGGGAGGGACAAAATTGCGTCCTCCCGGTCTACTGCTAGTAGCATGAGAATCCCCGCAGTATGTACCATCGTTTGGATCGGTATGGCCCTGGCCTTCATGGTGGGACTGAGGTCCCAGCCGGCTATGGATGCCCGGGCCGTGGTTGGCTGTAGACTGTCGCCTAGTTTCGCCATGTGGGCCTAGACGGCTATGTATATGGCCCCTGCGGCGGGACCCATATGAGGAATCGTCCTCATCGAGTGTGTGGACATCGCAATAAGAGGAACCGCGGTCTTCTTGCCTGCTTCTGGAGGCCGGGTGTGTTGGGGCCCTACCGTCGTATTGTAAAATACGACCCGCAGGGGTAAGCGGTGCTGGGGTAGGCCCCGCACTTGCGCTTCTGCGCAGGCTCTGTTGTATGTTGCGGCCAGCAGAGCTTGTTGCTGGTCGTACCAGGTATGAAGGTTCATGCCTGGAGGTATCACAGAAGCGTACTGTGATAAATCGTGGCCGAACGTAAAGGATGCGCCCCCTTACGTTGATGTGCCAACATGTTCAACATTTGGGGCTATGGGAATAGTCCCCGTAGTCCCTGTGTTTACGGGGTTTAGGTTATCCTCGATAGCGTTGTTTAGACGATCAGACATGGTTTTTCAGAAAGAAAAAGATGGTTGAAAAAAGTGA
The DNA here is from genome assembly GCA_030545235.1 of Helianthus tuberosus. Classification (NCBI taxonomy): domain Eukaryota; kingdom Viridiplantae; phylum Streptophyta; class Magnoliopsida; order Asterales; family Asteraceae; genus Helianthus; species Helianthus tuberosus. The sequence goes on from CM060351.1 coordinate 52,953,213, forward strand.
TAAGAGTAGCGGTGGGCGCCAATGATGAAACAATGGTTAACCGGGTAGGGTTAACTCACTGGTCTCGTTAAGTAGGGTTAATCCCTTCTTTTCGAGGATCCTTGGCTGGATCGTCCGCTGGTTGGTTTCCTGCACAAGGAAACAAGCCGTGACTCGTAACAAGGAGGATGGGGTGGGGGGTGCTCCTTGTTACCACTCTCCGGCGTGAGAATCAGTAGTTTGCTTGGGAAGCAAAGTATGATAGTAGTAGTAGTGAGAGAGTTGAGAAGTGATACCTCAAACCTGGTTTGGGATGGGTATTTATAGCCGAGGAGTGAAGGAGGGTAGTTGAGTAGCTAGTCTGACATCGCACAGCTACCTGCAGGCAGACTTGTCGGTTACAGTGGTGATGCCACGTCCTGCTGTGGTGTCAGACTGTTGCACACATGTGGGCTGATAGGTGACTGTTCCCAGTGCCACTTGCACTGTGGTGTCAGACCCACTTGCCTTGTAGGCAGGATGTGGTGTCAGGCCGCATCGCTGCTTGCGGTCACTGATGTTGTTCCCGCGTTCTTTGTTCCATCCAAGATGTATGCGGGATGCAGTGCCACGCCGCATCGCCGCTTAGTGACTGTTACTGTTGTCCAGATCCCTTGTCGTGACGAAAATGTTGATAGGGTGCGGTGCCGAGCCGCATCACTATGCGTAACATTAGTTTCCGTCCTTAAGGTAAGTCTTCTCATCACTGGACAGATTGGGCCGCTGTGGTCGCGCGTGCCCGCACGGACACAGGTAAGTTATTGCTGGTGGGGGTTTTTGATAAGGGTAATGGTCACTCGCGGTCATGCTGACGCGAGATCTGGGACCATACCCCTTCAAACACATTTAGCAAACCCGGTTACATTACACACAATTCAACAAATTTTGGGTTAAGTTTGTAATGGCAAAATTTGACAACGCTGTCGTAACTTACGGCCCTAAATTCTAAGAATACTTTAAGGAAACATTTTCGAATTTCTTGCATTCCAAGTAATGTAAAGAATCGTTAACCGAAGTGAATGGGATGGTTTTGGTAATTTGTTTGTTACAAAACCCATATACAGCTTGCTAATTAGCATTGGAAGAAAGCAAAGGTCCACCATCTTTGGACCATATATCCTTGGCCCAAACGCAAGTAGATATTTCGTTATTTTAAAGTGTGAACATTCTTTCTACCCACTTAAATGCGAAATTAACTAGCCAATGTCGGGTATTTCACCTAATAGAGACACATGCCTCTTAAGGGGAGGTCTCAGATTCAGATCTGGGTAAGAGGAATATTTGGAATAAACTAGGTTTTGCCCGCCCGCGTTGCGGGGCATTAAGCCGAATATTTCTTTCTCATAGCATGTACGTATGTGTTTTAGTTACTTGTACATACTACTCATAAAACGATCTCAAAAAAATTTACATCGAGTAAAGAAAGTGAAACAAAATACTACCATACTTTTGCTAAAAAAACTAAATCGATAGAAAAACTACCGCTTGGCATGACGAATAGAAATTAAATCAAGCCAACCAATTAAAACAAAACACTACCATAGTCTTGTAAAAAATATTAAAACAAATTTTATACTGGGGGCAAAATCGTAAATAAACACAAAAAAAATCATGTCGAAATGTAAATCAACTTAAGTTTATATCGACACGTAAATAAAAATAAAGACGTAAAACTCAATTAAAAAGTATTTAGAAAGTTAAGGGGTTGTAAGAGTAAATGCTAAATTAAAGGGTAAAAGAAAAAAAGAAAAAAAAAACCATAAAAAGAAAAAGAAAAGAAAGAAAGAAAAAAGAAAAAAAAATTTGATAACACCACTGTAGCAAAGTGGTGTTATCAATTGATATATATAATAACTAGGTTATCACCTGCGAACTTCGCGGGTAGGAAATTTAATTTGAATTAATAGATTTATGTCATAAAATGACATAAAAATATGTTTTTACAAATGTTTTATTGATTTATGTTATTTTTTACACTAATTGACATGTGTAGATGAAATAATTTGCAACGAAGAACGGTAATAACAAAACTATCACCCACGACTTTTTATGACATCTCATTTTGGACATCTCCTTGGTGACATCAGCTTCATCAAAGATATCAAGCAATTCATCATAATCTTCTTGAACTTCAGCCTCTTTAGAAGGTGTTGTGTAGTTGAAGTACACCACTCACAAGAATCCATAAAATGAGATATGTTGCTTCTTGGATGCCCACATAATTGACACAATCTGAAACATTAAATCATAGGTAAGGTAGTCACATAAAAAGCACCAGGTACATTACATTATGAAACATGAGGCATGAAAGTTAGTCAAACCTATCTAGAACCTACAACTCACGAAAGTTAGGAATACCGTTTTTTGATTGGTACATGATGCAAATGTAGATGACACCTTTATATATTTGCCAGTGTTCTCTTGCAAAATTGCTCTATAGTTTGAAGTGTGCTTCACGTGTTGTGTTTGCCTCTAATAACCCACCTTTTCCATGTATCTAATGACTTTTGGGGGTCATATTTTTTGCCGATTTTTTATAGCACCAACCATAGATGGAGTGGATGATCCTCCAGTACCTAGTTCACCTAGTAACAATAAATGCATCAGGGTCACTAACTTTACTGCATGTGCAAAACGGCTAATTATAAATTATATGATAAATGCATCAGGGTCTAATGGCCAATCTAGAAGAATCATTTCCATACCAGTTAATAAAAAAACTAATCATCTCAAGGTAAAACAAAATAACCTATTCACCCCTTATTAACTGCCCATATCGTATGCAAAGTACAACACTAATGATGTAAGACTATTTTATTCACATTTTATTGATGTGACAGGAATTAAAAAGCTACCAATCAAGCATCTTAACAAATTACTTTATAACATCAATGGTTTATTTTAAATGCCATATAAACTAAAGCTGCCATTTTTGTAAAAAAGGTAAAGAAAACAAAATAAAAAATCATTATAATCTCTCATTGACAAAGAGTGTGGATGGGCCAGCGCGTACATACCTCGGTGTACTAATTGCAACCCTTGTCACCAAGAGTGACCAAGGGCATTGCAACCCCATCATCAAGTGAGAGAAATTCGATCACGTTATCACTAACTTTGATCACCTCGCTTTTATCCTATATACCCATGATCTTCTAGTTGTTGATTATCAGCAAGAACCAAAATTGCAAGAAGACATGTATTAAAGCAAACATGCAAATAAAATTAAAAAAAAAAACAACTAAAAAGTAAAAAGAGAGCGGGTAGTGCACCGAGGCTCTACTTCTTTAGCCTTACAATACTTGCGGAGAAAAAAACTTTCTACAAAAGGTGTTTCCATGGTTGAACCAATTGTCAAGAAGAAGTAATCGTATCAGTTGCTCCATTGTTCAGCCTGAAAAGATTCGATAATAATGCGCACATTCATGAGAATACTATGATGTTATTACATGATTTGTGAAATCTACTTTACATGAATAACTTGAGACACGAACCATATGGGTCAAAATGGTCATTTTAAAAAGTACCGTTTTGGTTTGGACCAAAAGAATTACGAACAAAATGAGCTCATTTTAGAAGAAAAAAAAAGTATAATAATAGGTTTTAGAAAAAGGTATAAAAAAGGGTTCTCCCGCTTTATATGTTTTTGTATGGCGGCTAGTGGTGATCGATAGGTAGAGTTGACAGCAGGTTAGCAGGGGTGCAGGTAACTGTGATGGCAGTTGTGGTGGCTTAGAGCCTTAGATAAGTAGGTGGTGGCAGTGGGTGGTGCTGGCCCATTTGGACCCATTCCAAGTAAAAGTGACCCATGTTGATATATTGTATAATTTGAATAGACCCAAATCAACATATTTACTAAACAAAAGTTATCTAAGTCAACCCATCTTTCTAAAGAACGGGTCATGATTAGCACCTGACCCGACACATTTTGAACCGCACATAAAAATTACTATTTTCGTCCGAACCCAATCCATCTGTTTTAACACCTCTTGAGTCTAAAAACAGTATCAAGTTACCTACAACAAAATATTATAGCAACTCAAATAACGTAAAAACTACCATAAAAGTTTCGAGATTACCTTGATATGAGCATCTCATTCTGGTATTAAAACAACCTTCACTTCATTGCAAACCGACTCACCAGACTCATCAGTAAAAAACATTTCAAAATCAGGTAAAACATCTGCAACATCATACATGTCAAGAATCCGAAACAATTTCTCCGAAGATCTCTGCCCAAAAGCTGCATCACACACCCTTTTGCAGTCTCCGAAATCCAAAAGCTGCATCACACACCCTTTCGCAGTCTCAACAAAACTAATCTCTTTAATCAATTCAGACCCACTAAAAACCTGTTCACACAACTGTTTCTCCCCAAACAAAAGAACTTTAACCACAACTTTAACCGGCTATATCCACTTCTTCATCTTCTCATCCAGGATTTTCCACTCAATCTTCTGCACTTCCTTAATACTCAACTTCTCAACCCCGAGAATCGACAGACACTCGTCCAGCAAAATCTGCATTATACTCAAACATTCAGCTACTGCTACGTCATCCTCATGATACAAACATATTACAATAAGAATTTCATTCCTCGTCATTATAGGCTACAGTTGTAGGTTGATCTTTCAGATCACCTAAAAATGGTAAGCTGGATCACCTCCAATATATCATTAGATGGATGATAATAACTTTGCCAGTTAACAAATAAGGCCACTTATTAAAATTTATAAAACTGTATATACCAAATGAATGAATAGTTTTTTTTTCACTTACTCTGGTGACTTTCATGTGTGTTAGTGTTGCAGTAACTGGTGACGGTTTTTTGGGTTACGACATCCCCTTTCCAAGGAAGTGGTGATTTACTCCCATAAAATAGTCTCAATAAATCGGTTGCAGTCAAAATGTTTAAAAGTTAGGTTACACGCAAAGTATTATACGATTTAAGTATGGATTACTACAAAAGAATTAAGACCCAACTTCTGTAACAACATAATTAGAATAAACAATTAACAAATATTATAAAAAAAATGAATTTGGGTGCAAGGAGATATGATAAATCATCAATAGGATAAAAAAAATTAACAAATATTATAAAAAATGTATTTGGGTGCAAGGAGATATGATAAATCATCAATAGGTTGGTCAGCTCTGTATAAATAAAAATAATTAAACTCTTTTCTGCAAACTCATTAATAAAATCATCAATGTCAAGTCTAAAGGAATTGGAATTGATGCCCATTATGTCTAAAAGATACTGGTATTTCCCCACATATATAAAATGTCACCTGGTGGCCATGAAATCCAGTATTAACATTACGTCACAAACAACTTGGTGATAAAAAAACTATTGGTGTCTTATTAAATGCTTCTATGAACCGTAGGAGGCAACAATTTCATCGAAAGAATACTATAATCAAAATAAAAATACTTGTATTTGAAGGGATCTACATGAGACGATGACACATTTAAAATCAAAGTTATACATAGATATAAAACCGAATCAATCCATGTCACCTCAAGATTATACAAAGTCTATAATAGGTTAAAAGTTAATACCCGATGAAGACTTTAAAACCACCTCAAGATTAGAAACGCACCAGGGTTTCGAACAGCCACACTGTAGAACAAAGTTGCTACAAACATGACGATACTCATCAGTTTATCAAACAACAAATATAGCCTCAATCATATCCAAATAAACCATTATACTCGAAAAAAATCATGCAAGTTAAGATGAACTTACCAGAAGCAGAAGTTGACCAGAACTTCAATGGAAAAAAGGGTGGCCGGAAACGTATTCCTTGTCACCGCCGCAACTGTTGGATTGCTCAAATAAATGGCAGTTTACTTCAGTCCATTTCCCACGATTTTCATTCATTTGATAAGATATAACATCTCAGTTATTCAACAATACCTCTATCTTTGAATCTTTGATTCAAAAGTTTTCAATAAAAACAAATTAAAAGAATTGAAAGCCACCTAACATGTATTTGTAATGTGTAAAAGAATCTTTTAAATCATCGTACATTCATATATTTTGCATTTTTCTAGAACTTTTAATCAAACCATATGCAATCGCCAGTTTCTCACTATGCCATAACAACTTCTCCTTTTGGTGATCACCGACATCATGTAACACAAATTCAAGTACAGGAATATACCCAGCCACTTTCATCTTCGTCTCCAATTTATTCAGTTTTTCATGAATCAATACCAGTTCAGGGTGGATTCTATCACCTGATCGAAACTCATGCACACGATTCATTACTTCAATCCAACTATACCCCAGATATTTAACGAATTTATTCTCTTTCATTGATCTTCTAACTATAGATACACCGTCCCATTTCCTCATGGCTGCATACACGTTAGCGAGTTGAACGTAACCAGCCGCACTTGATGGGTCACAAGATTTCTCTCAGGCATTCCGTCAAACATCTTCTCCGCCAAATCAACCTTTCTAGACTTCATGTAACCCATAACCATAGTAGTCCACGCAACCACACATTTAATAGGAGCATTCCTAAACAACTTTTCAACAACCACTAAATCATCCTTCCCAAAGCACATGGCACTGACACCGTTAACAAAAATATTATGATTTTATAAACGTTAAAATATCTTCATTCAAAAATATAATTTTACAATTTAATTAACATACGTGGTTCCGACGGAAACATGATTTTAACTGTCGTTGACATCTGTTTACACATTAATGATTATCCAATAACATTAAAAACCAAGTACAAAAATCTTACTTCATTATATAACTAAAAATATAGAATGACATTACCATATTTTAAGTCCAAGTCCACCCAACCCGTTTCAAGCTGACACTGTTTTAAACCATTACCCAACCATCTTCCCATCTCTAGCCAAATAGTATCAGTGGAACTTCACAACCCTTAGGTTGTGAGCCAAGTTTCTTTAGAAAGCATTAGCAAAACAATTAGTTGAGCCTTTATAAAAGAACTATTTCTAAGAAAATACATCTGAATAAATGGTTAGGGAAATACACTTCAGAAAGACAAAAGAACGACGTATACACTTAACCATTTCCAACAAATCAGCTGCATAATTCATACACACAATTACAAAAAAAAAAAAATCGATTGCAATGGGAGGCCTGAAAATAAATAAATAGTTAAAAGAAATAAACGACGCGATATCCATAAAAAGGGTACGTTGTCAACCCAACCCAACCCATTAAACCCAAAATCCAACCCATCGACCGTAAGTGAATCTACATGTCCACATATCAAAACCACATTACATACATATAGTCATAATAGTGGTCTATTTACAATCTTCATACATAAGAGGTGAATAAAAAAAATTATAAGAATCACGTACCTTTATATAAATCTCAAATCCACCGCCTTAAAATGAAGATCTCCTGGATAAATGGTGCAAACTGCAGAGAATAGCGCTACAACCGGCAATCACTCTGTTTGTGTGGATCTTTTAATCGGATGGTGCCCGGCCTATTTATTAAGAAAATATAGAGATCATGAAAAAAATGAACTTTTTGGAATATCATAAGTGATTCAAGCAAAGAACAAAAATTATATATTTGTTACCTCAACTCTCATAGATATGGGTACAGAATCGCAGTGATGAAACGACCAGGGAACGATATTTAATGCAGTGTTATCCAGAACAACACAATCAGCGTTAAGTGTAAGTCGTTTCAGAGTCAAAAGAGTTTGTATGGCTGGACCACCACGTCACTTATCTCATTATGATTAGGAAACACACTGTATGTTTGATCAACTTTCTTGCTGTAAAGATCACAAAAATATTGGTGAATATAAAGTTGTCTGTACATGATGTGATCTACTAAAAATTCAGATTAAGTTTGTTTTGATAACGACTTGATGTTATCATTCGGTGATGAAGCCTTTTGGGATTATGATAATAGTTCGTTATTAAATAATTAAAAGAAAATAATGCTGGTCACATGAAGGTAGTTCCTAACCTGATGATATCCACTGGCCCAATTGTTTCTTGCACCGCCTCCTTCTTTTGAATCAAAACTCAAATAGTCAAATATACAAACAAAATATGTATACTAACCTTGACTGGGAACCTAAGATAAGATGACCAAAAACCTAATAGGCCAACAAATCAACGATAAACAAAAATTTCAACTAATGAAAGGACATAGAATAAACCTTAAAAAAAGAATTAGTAATAAAGATTGCTTACCTAATGCACGACATCAGTTTCCAAAGGCAGGAGATTCATCTGAAAGGGAAAACAACATAGAAGATCAAAACAAAAGAAGAAATTAACATCATGAAACCAATCTCATCATCACAAGTGATTTAGGGTTCAGTGTCGTCACAGTCAATCGTGCATCACCATCATTGATTAAAGGCCTTCCTACACATCAGCAACTTCATTGCCATCAGAGACTGTCACTGATACATACCAATGGTCTAAGGTAAATTTACTGAGTCTACCAAAAACCATCATTCTTGACCCCCTACATGATTGAAGCGCCGAGCTACGCTTTTTGTGGAAAACCTTATCATTGCGAGTGTTCCAGATTCCCCACAAAACCCGCAGAAATATGGCTTAAATCATCCTCTTCTTTTTATAATTCACACCCAAACTGGTACAGTGACCCAACATTTGAGCAACGTTGATGAAACTGCTCGGAGCTGGGACGTCCAACCAGGCAATAACATCCCACCACACGGACCTGGCCAAATCACAGTTGACAAGAAGGTGTTCCGAAGTTTCAGCCAATTTAATCATGTAAAAATTCATTCAACTTATGGTTTTAAAAACACAAGACAATCAACAATCGACTATGCAATTTGACCATGAAACATTTTATTTTAGTGGATCCCATTTAGTGGCGATTGGGCGTATCGATTACTCACAAAAAATAAAAAAAAATAAAATCAGATTCATAACATGGTAAATCATGAACAAAACGTAAATCATATGATCTAAATGGATAGCCAAAGCTCTAATTCACACTAAAGCTTCAAACAAACAGTTCACAAGCTGGAAAAGAAGCTAAAACTTGAATTCTAATGTGATAATTTCCCCTAATCCTTTTAAATCCAGACATGAATCAACAGTATTCTAGATACCAAAAAAAAAATAAGAATCATAACAAACAAATTTACCGTTGTTGAACAGATTCAAAAGGATTCCGCGATCGAGCATTCTTCATAGTGAATCATTGCTACGAATCCAAAACCAAACAAAAAAAAACTTATTATAAAGTTAATTACCTTAGCGCCATCCCTTGTAAGCCGAAGAGAAGAATCAATTAGCAAAAAAACCTTCTTAGAGCACTCCATCAATTCTGTCAAATTAAAGATGAATTAAGTTAATTGAAAAAGGAATGGACTAAACGGGTGAAACACATTAATGATTTACTTCCAAATTTAAATTTATAATAATGATTGACTTCGAAATTTAAAATCAAACACAATAATGGCAAACTTCCAAATTTAAATTTAAAATAATGATTGACTTCGAAATTTAAAATTTAAAATCAAACACAATAATGGTGTAATTCAAAATTTAAATTTAAAATAATGATTGACTTCAAAATTCAAAATTTAAAATATGAAAATCAAATCACTAATACCCAATCCCGTAAATCAAGCAAACTTATTAGGAAAGTCAAACCTTGCCAAGCAAACCCAACCGACATGGTACCAATTTCCAGCAACCGTAAGCATATCTCTGTCCAACATAGTTGCAGCCAAAAACCCTGGACCGTCCAAAATAAACACCTAACGAATCAAAATAAAAACACATAAACCTTGAATATTACTCATTTTATGACTACTATCCCTCAAAACTTTGTCAACAAATTATACTAACTTATGCAATGCTAAATCATAAAAATAGCAAATTAATTTAGATGATTAGCATTGCAGAAAACCCAAATACGGAAAGTTTACCTGAATCGTTAACGAAAAAAGATCAGACTCAAATTGGGTTACTCAAGCGGATATTAATCACTGGCATCAGATCTGGTATCAAACATAAGAGCACACATGAGTTGATTAACGGAACAAAATGGTGATGAGAAGAATATACACCAGTGAATCGAATAGAGATCAATTTAGTTCCTGGTTATTATATATCCACTTCATCATACATAAGGCGATAACAGAGAAGATTAAAGTATTAAAGTATTATATTTTCAACATTCAAGGGATTGAATTACTGGATCGATTTAAAATTAACTCCATATCCAAATCAGTACTAATGAGTACTAAACCCTAATTTCATGTTCTTCAAAACCCTTACATTTGCTCATAGCCTGGCAATTAAGACACATATATATGTAACATAAACGAAACGAAGAATCTAATTATATGAAAATGAAGCCCTAATTCAAGAAATAAAAAAACGAACCTAATGCTTACCTTTGCAGAACATTCCGAATGAAATAAAATGATGATTATACTTGAAATTTTTTGTTCAAGGAGGAGTTGAAAATAGGGTTTTGATCCTTAGAGATGGCAGCAGAAGGAGTTGAAAATGTTCAAAACATTACTTTCAACTGAAATTGCGACATCAAATCTACATAATCGATTATAAAAAAGCTAACTTGAGACACCATTGTTGCTTTGCTGAAGAAAATGTGTATGCACAGATAGGGTTTAGAGGGAGAAAAAGGAATGGATCAGAGGGTTTAGACATACCTGTATCAATTGGATAACATATGGTTGTGGATATCACAATTTATGCCCATTTTGATGCTTCTTAAAAGAATATAATGGAGAATTGAACAAAGATTTGTCAATCCTGACATATGTTGAGAGGAGATGAAGAAGAATTAGGGTTTCTCATCAAATAAAGATGGGTCAGAAAACTGAACCATATCAATAACAGAGACAAAAGAATACATGGGATTCGATTCCATCTTTGTGGTTTACCTGAATCTGCAAAGAAGAATGAAGCAGGGGATGATTCGTAATTAGGGTTTGTGAAAAAGTGAAGTTATGAGAAAGAACAAAGCGTTAAAAGGAATATATATGATCCATTTGAAAACATGGGTGACCCAAATGCATTCGGATCCCGCCACTTTGTTGTTAAAATCGTGCATTGTAGAAGCATTTGTGATTTCCCTCCTAAAGTGAATTGCCACATCAGCCAAGATGGCCAAATACAAGTGCCAAGTAGCCCAAATCCATCTCATTTATATATATATATAGATTAGAGAGAAACGATTGTTGTTCAAAAAAAATGAAACTAATTACAAGTTTTTATAACTTCTATGTTAACTACATCTACAACAGGGGGAATTAAGTAGCTGAGTCAGAAATTTTTGCTATGGGAACAAAAAGATAGGTTGGGTCAAAATAGACCGGCTAGAAAAAGCAACATAATTTGTTTTTTAAAAGCAAACTCACTTTATATATATATATATATATATATATATATATATATAAAGTGAGTTTGCTTTATATATATATATATGATTAGCATTGCAGAAAACCCAAATACGGAAAGTTTACCTGAATCGTTAACGAAAAAAGATCAGACTCAAATTGGGTTACTCAAGCGGATATTAATCACTGGCCGGTCAAAATAGACCGGCTAGAAAAAGCAACATAATTTGTTTTTTAAAAGCAAACTCACTTTATATATATATATATATATATATATATATATATATATATATATATAGAGAGAGAGAGAGAGAGAGAGAAACGGGATCAGGAGAAAACGCTCAAAAGTGTGAGAACGGTGAGAACGCATCCTGGCCCAACACGTGTCCCGCGTCATAGAGAAGGGCGGAGGGGCTTTTTTGTCTTTTCATTCTTCTTTTTATTTTCCCTATGCGGTATGATATTTTATGGCGTCTATGTTTTTTTTTTTTGCGTTAATTGTATTTTTTAAACTTTTTGACGTTGAATTAATTGTTTTTGTGTCACATATATAACTTTTTGGCGTTTTTGGCCTTTTGTATAAAAATTTATTACGAGTCATTAAAATTTGCATAAAATTACAGAAGACCAATTTTTTTTGGCGTTTAGTGAATTTTTTGGCGTTTAATACCCCTTTTTTACAAGATGCTTTTGCCAGCAGCTGTTCTCCCAATTTTCATACTACCGGCGTTTTGGTGTTTTTAGTTTTTGGCGTTTTATATAATAATGTATTTTATTTATATAACAAAACAACATATTTCTTGATATCAAAACAATATAAAATGAAAACAAAAATAATACAAAATGGTAATCTAATTTTTCTTCCGAATCTTCAATGTCATCAGCCTCTTCTTTTCTTGAATTTGTTTTTGGCGTTTTGAACCTTTTTTAATACTTTAGCTAGATGCCAACTTTCCTTCATAAACCCCGTTTTTTTTAGTAGTAGCTGCTTAGTGACAACCTGTTTTTTGGTGTGATATTCTTGTTTGGTGGCATGTCATTAAAGATCAACTCTTGCTTGATGCTATTTGTAATAATGGAGTCCAAAATAGCATTTTATCCTTGTGTTGATCTGTTTATTCCATTCAAATAATCATCAAGAACATAGCTTACATGATGGCATACCAATGTCATCAGTCTCTTTTTCTTGAATATTTGTCCATCTCATTCAGCAAAATATTATTGAGTTAACCCCCTCAGAAAAAGGATGCATTTCAGTGAAAGCTTTGCCATCTGTGGCGTTTTAAAGGGAGTTGTTTCTAGAGGATATGGTGTTTTTGTGTTTTTCTGAGTGTGTTTAATTTCATTGTGTATAGACCCTTCTCTTCTAGGAGTTTTTTGGCGCGTAGTTTAGGCGAGACTTTTTATTGTAATAAATGATAGTAATAAAGTAACTGTCTTTTCAATTTCTGTTTTTTGTATTTTCTGAGTTGATTAGCTTTTATCAGTTTTATAGGTTATTGACATACCATCTTTTAAGTTTGGCGTTTTTTTTAAATGGCCTTATGCAGAACAACATGTCAAAATACAATAACGGAGTAAATAAAATTTTAAGCAAGAAATATATTTTTTTTGTTATTTTTGGCGTTTTGTTATGGTTAACCATTTTTTAGTATTTTTTTAGCGTTTTGCTAATAAAGATATAAATGTATCATTTAATTATCTTAAAAAAAAAAAGATTACATTGTAGAAAAAAAAAGACGAAAAAAAAATTAAAATCCTTCGTCAGAAGGTACTTTATCTGAAGGGTTAATGGATTTAAACACCCCCAACTATGGTCATTTGGTCGATGGCACTCTCAACTTTCACTTTGTCTTAGACCACTCCCAACTTAACACATCGATTGCCATGGCACCCCCTCGTTAAATATTCACTAACCAGGTTACTCAAATTAGCCTATGTGGCAATTTAATCTGATGTGGCATTCATACGTGTCATACATGAGCTGATGTGGATAATCCCTCATTCGTTGAAGTTTATAATCCCCAAAACACAGTATCACTTCACTCAAACCAAGATAAAAACATATCAGAAGCTCTCAAGTTCATCAATGGCGATCAAACCCTAATCGATCAGAGGTACGTTTTCTCTCAATATATTGGTATTGTTCACTGATTGCACTGATGGAGGTTATCGATGTGATGCTATGGTATGGTGGAACATTGGATTTTAGTTTTGATCAACCTCAATATATTGGAGGTGAATCTAAGTTGATACGTATGGATGTTGATCACATTGCATACTTTGAGTTGTTAGAGTATGCAATGGATTCTGGGTGTTATGAAAGTAGGGATTTTTACATGTATGGATTAAATGCTGATACTGGTGAATTCAAGTTTTTTGGGGATGATAATGATGTTATGGAGATTTCATTAAAGGCTCTAACATGGTCTTAACCATTCATGGAGGTCTTTATTTAAGTCGCTCCAATTACCCATAAACAAGAAGTCAAATTCATGTCCCAGCCCAGTAAACCCAAAGCCCTATCTTATTCACCACCCAGTAAACTAGAAGCCCAATCCAGTTCCTAACCCATTAAACGAAGAGGCCGGCCCAAAAAACTTGTAACCCAGTCAAAAAAGAAAGTAGTCCATGTCAGTAGAGTGAGTAGGGCATCTGACAAAAGTGGTAACCCTCCTGTACTTGAAGTCCCTAGATCTGGATCCACTGCCTCAAGAAAGGAGGCTGTTGCTGATAAACCAGTTGGTTTGAATAATCAGCCTAGTGTACAAGAGGCTACATGGGCATTTGATTTGGATGAGGAGTCTATTGTTCAAGAGGGTGTATCGAAAGAAACAGATGGTTTGCAAAAGAAGCCTATTGGAGAAGAGGTTTTAGTGGAAGAAAGGAGTGGTTTTGATAAGCAGCATAGTGTACAAGAGTGTGCAGATGAAGATGACAGTGAAGACAGTGACTATAAAGCTGACTTAAATGGGGCAGAAGAGTCAAGTTCAGATGAAGATGAAGGTTTTCTTGATGATGGTAATGAAGATGAGGTTCATGATGAAATAGCTTTCTCAGATTCAGACAGAGAAGATGCTGAATGGAGACAGTCACAAGATGCCATTAAACGAGCTAATAAAGATGAACTTGAAGCTAAAAAGAAGTTAGTTGAACAGTGTACTAAACCTTATGAAAAAGAAGGTAAGTTGAGTGAGTCTAATATGCATTGTGCAGTTTGGACACTTGCAGTTTTGACCCATATGCATTGTGCAGACCCATTATGCATTGTGCAGTTTGGACACTTGTAGTTTTGACCCATATGTGCAGACCCATTAGGCATTGTGCAGTTTGGACAATTGCAGTTTTGACCCATATGTGCAGACCCATTATGTATTGCAGATGTGCAGCTATATGTACAGACCCATTAGAGGTATGTTTCTTGTTATATCATGACCTTTGACATTTGTTGGTCAAAATACAGTTTGGATATGTTGACTAATCTGATAATATCAATACATGTGCAGATATATACAATCAAGGACTAGGATTTTGCATTAAATTTCATCAAAAGTGTACAATTACAACAACAACACAGTTCATACTACCTAAACATATACAACACTATGCTAATGCCAATAAACAAGGTTAACACATATTGCTTGTTCCATTTCGACTCTGTTCCAGATATCTTTGCTTTCAAGCACCTATTCTCTTCTACTAAGACCATGTTTTCATATTTCAGGTCTTCTGAACTGAACCTGCACTGGGATGCATGTTGGTTGAACATTTTGTCGACATCTTCTTTCCATAAGAAGAACTTGCAGTCTGATCTCTGCAAAAGCCAACAACACCTCAGTTAATCAATCAATTCAATTCAAGAAAAATACTTGGAGTTAAGGTGGAACATACCGGCCAATGACAGCATCCATAGAATTGTTGACCTTGCCACACACTTTTCCGTCCAACAACTCGAACAACTGCTACAACATCATGATGGCAGTACACATTACCCTCCAAATCAACCTTAAACAATTTAGGGTTTCTGGATACTGTGGATGAAGACGTAGAAGTGGAGCTCATTTTGATTCAAGATTAGGGCTTGTTCTTCACGGAAATCGACCGGATCGTATGTTAATGATGGATTTGCTCCAAGGTGCGTCTGATTTTGTTATGATTTAGGATTAGGGTTTACAGAATGAGTTTGTTAGGGATTGGGGATTTTAAAGAAGGTGAATGAGTATACTTGACACGTATGAAATGCCACATCAGATTAAATTGCCACATAGGCTAATTTGAGTAATCTGGTTAGTGAATATTTAACGAGGGGGTGCCATGGCAATCGATGTCTTAAGTTGGGAGTGGTCTGAGACAAAGTGAAAGTTGAGAGTGCCATCGGCCAAATGGCCATAGTTAGGGGTGTTTAAATCCATTAACCCTTATCTAAATAGTATCCATCAGTTGTGTCATCTTCTTCCTCCTCGAAGTCTTCATCTTAATCTTCATCCATGTCATCATATTCACCTTCATCAGCTTCTTATTTCTGAAGATTTTGAAGCTTCCACCTGAACATGTCTTGCATTAACTCCAATTTTGAGTCTATTTCTGGGTTGGTACAGGTGGCTTTATGCAATTCTTCCATGAAACCCAGTCGCTGCTTTGTCATGATGTTCTCTAGCTAGTAGACTTGCTGCTCTCCGCTGTCGTATGTAATCGTCACCTTGTCTGTTTCATCATCAAAACGCCATGATGTCATGGCAGGGTCTGGCTTCACATTTCCTTTGATTGGTCCAAATTTGCTGGTTAATGCTTTCATAAGCATATGCGTTTCATGGCATTCGTTGTCTAGAGCGATGCCAATGGATAGGATTTGCCTCTGTATCTCTTCTTCCATCTTCAGAATAGCCCTGATCGTCTTAACATACACCCTCCTTCTGTTGTCAAAATGGATGACGTATCGCCTGATTCCCTGAGTGTATCTCCACGAAATGATTGTTGCCATTTTTGGCGTTTTGTTTAATTTGGCGTTTTTTGGTTAAGGTGTTTTTTTTTGCAGGAAATGGATAGATTGAAGTGATTATTGAAGCTTTGTTTTTACATTTGTTTATATAATGATGTTTTTTGCGCGTAATTTAGGAGGGAATTTCTTCTAATAAATGTTAATAACTGTAATTCAGTTATTTGTGTTGTTTCATCTTCTTGTAATATTCAACGCGTTTTATTTTTAATTTTTGGCGTTTTGTTTTTAATGGCAATTTATTTTTTGTTTGGCGTTTTATCATATTTGGCGTTTTGGATATGAGCGGTAAAAAGACCCTTTTACCCTTAATGAAGCGCGTCCCACATAATTATATTTGTGTTATTTACGAAAACGCCACCGCGCAATCTAGTCCATGGATTGTTTTGATCGGACGATCCATAAGCGTTCTCACCGTTCTCACACTTTTCACCGTTTTCTCTAAATCCTGACCCTATATATATATAGGAAAATTGATATTTAATAAACCAACCTTTAACCATTTGGTAAATAATAATCCCACTTACAGAATTGATATATAATAATCCTACCTATCAACATGTTGGTACTCAATGAACTTCTGTTAATTTTTTTTAACTGAAGTTAGTTTTTAAGTTTTATTTATTACACAAACAGTCCCTGTAGTTATAAGTTACTAGTTTTAAGTTTTATTTATTACACAAACAGTCCCTGCAGTTATAAAAAAAAATCATAAAAATCCTAAAAAATCAAAAAAAATTCTAAATTTTTTTTAGGTTGATTAATATCATCGATCGCCACCGTCTGTCATTAATATCATCTCCAGCATCGTCTTAGCTTATCATCTGCGACTCTGTTCTACCTTCATCGATCTCCTCCTCATCTCCGGTCATCTTCTCCGGCGCCATCTCCGACCAACCTGCAACTCCACTCCATCTTCATCTTCACCACAGCACATCGACGATGACCACCACCTGCAACTGTTCGTCACCGGCGACCACCATCTCTCCGTCGCTAACCACCACCGTGCACAGTCGTCTCTTCCGTGTTCATCATTCATCATCGTCATCATCATCATCTCCGACAGTCTTCATCTCCCGTCACCATTAGAATTATCCCCGACTGCTAAGTCATCTTCTCCGACCACCCCTTTCACCACTGCTACATCGACATCATCATCACTATCGACATCAACCTTCTCGTTCTCCGACCACCGTTTCCACCCTCCTGATCTCCGGTCATCACAATAACCTGCAACCTCACATCGCCGGTAATCCATGGTGGCGGCTGTTTTGAATTTAGGGTTTGGTTTTGGTTAAACGTAGAAGACATAAACGACATCATCATTTGTCATTTTTGTTTTTATTCATTTTTATAATAATTATTCATTTTAGGGTTTGGTTTTAGAATTTTTTTGATTTTTTATAATTTTTTTAATTTTTTAAGTTTTTTTTGTTTTTTTTAGAATTTTATGATTTTTTAGAATTTTTAGAATTTTTAGGATTGTTATGATTTTTTATAACTACAGGGAATGTTTGTGTAATAAATAAAACTTAAAACTAGTAACTTATAACTACAGGGATTGTTTGTGTAATAAATAAAACTTAAAAACTAACTTCAGTTAAAAAAAATTAACAGAAGTTCATTGAGTACCAACATGTTGATAGGTAGGATTATTATATACCAATTCTGTAGGTTGGATTATTATTTACCAACTGGTTAAAGGTTGGTTTATTAAATACCAATTTTCCTATATATATATAGAAAAAGTATATCGTACATTACGGCTTAACGTACTTCACGTACGACAACGTCCGTAATTTGATCTATAACATGCGTGATTAATGTTTTCAATATGCGTGATTATTGTGTTTCAACATGCGTGATTTTGGATTTTTGAGTTATAACGTGCGTGATTTTAAAATGAACGTGCGTAATTACCTATCGTACGTGATGTACGTTAAGCCGTAATGTACGTTAACCTTCCTCTATATATATATATATATATATATATAGGGCAATGCTCCATAGGAAACCTTAGATTTTTAAAAAAACTTTGCAAACCCATCACAAGGCCTACAATTGGCCACGTCATTGATTGGAGTTGACAAAACGGAGGGTATTTTGGTCTTTTTACATTGCTCTTTCTCTTTCTTCCTGACATGTTATACCAGCTTCTCTTTCTTCTTTTATACCAATACCCAATGTCAGTACACATTTCTCTCTCACACATATCTCTCACACACACTTATTCACATTCATATCCAGATCTGTACACATCTCTCTCTTCCTTAATCTGATTAGTTTCTCTCTCTCTCTTCATCAAATCTCTCTCTCATCGTTATCTTTTTTTCCCACCACACCACCATCACCACCGCACCACCACCATCATTACCACCGCACCACCATCAATATTGTACCTCCGGCACCACCGTAAACACCTCCAACCCTGTTGCTCAACCCCCACCACCGTTGCACCTTTACCACCGTCGGCCGACCCCCGATGCACAACCCCCACCACTGCCACCACTGCCCCTCCAAAATACCCTAGTGAGACAAGAAGATGATGAAACAGCAGAATGTGATTCTAGAAGATGATTTGAGTTCTGCATCTGATCTTCATGCAACTACTGTTAATTCTTGCTCTGAGAATATAGGTCAAGAAAATGGAAGCAATTATAATCCAAATTATCAAAATTACTTTGCTCATCCTCCACCAAGTCAAAGTCAACCACTAATAAAAAAAAAGAAGCCTTCCAGGCAACCCAGGTTTAAATCTCTGAAATATTTAATCTTGTTTCTTGGCTTTTTCACAATTTTCAAAAAAAAAAAAAAAAGACGAAAAAATGGTGGGTTTTCAATTTTTCATTATTTCTAAATGAAAAATATATTTTTTCAAAGAAAGTCTACCATGAATGTACTAGCGGTTGACCCCAGGTTGAAAATGGTTAAATCTTTAATCTTTTTTCATGGGTTTTGCCCGTGAATATTTATACTTTGTAACTCTTAAATCAAAAACATATTTATAAAAAAAAGTAATAATAAATTATGAAATGACAATTGAGACAGTTTCTGTCTTTAATAAACTTAAAAATAAATTGTAAAAATTGTAGATCCAGAAGCAGAAGTGATATCCTTATCACCCAAGACATTAATGGCAACAAACAGATTTGTGTGTGAGATGTGTAACAAAGGGTTTCAAAGAGATCACACGTGTTATATATCATTCGAACGGAAAGCTTAACACATGTTAGGCCTGCAAAACCTATCAGGTTACATCAGAGTGTTATCCTACAGCATGAACCTCTAACATGTGTTATAAAGGAGCGCATAAATGTAACTTTTTGGAAATTTCAAGTACATAAATGGCCGGTTTCATATTATACCTTAAATGCTTGAATAGTTTGAATCGTTCAATTTCATTTTACCCATTTCACGTTTTTTCTTTTCAGCCGATTATAGAATATGGGTTTTGAAACACGAACACCAAGTATAATAGTTAATAGTTATCTCTGGTTAACGACTTAAAGGTTATCTTATCTTTTTGTTATTAGGATGGTGATGGATACAAGGGAAACAAGATCCAATTATCGAGACCGTTGGTTTCGTCAAACGTGGATCAGATGCTTAAGGATCATGACCATGTTTATGTTACAGCACAACACAACTAACACGTGTTATAGTTTGAACTTCAGGACATGCATGTGTTACATGTGACATGAAACCCATGTACAACGTAACATGTGTTAGTGCTATGTATTTTTGTTTACTAGTAATATGTAATGTGAGACTCTTCTTGTTTTGTCTAGTACACGATGTTAAAACGGTCTAGACTTAACACATTTTCTGTTGGAGGCGCCCGTATTTGTACCTCTACTGTTACAGTTACTATTGAAGTTTATGCATCCACTCTGGAAGTCTTAACACATGTTATAATATATGCTTAACACACGATATATTAGGTTTACTATGTTGTTATTAAGTTACTATTGGAGTTTATTCATCCATTATGGAAGTCTTTACACACGTTATAATAGATGCTTAACACACGTTATACATTTTAGTCGTTTAACACATGTTAGAGTATGTATATACACATCATGGTGTTTTGGAAACCACTAGCTTATACATGACACCATGTTGGGTTAAACCAAGATTATAACAAAGGCTTAACACATGTTATCCCAGGTATACGGTGTTACAATATTAACTTGTATGTTCCATATTAAATTATTAACTTGTACACGTGTTACGATCAGTACATGCATATAATGGTGTTTTGCAAACCACTTTCATATACACGAATACAAGTCGGGTTATAATGGATGCTTACATGTTATCATATGTATACAAGTGGGGTTACAACAAGATTACGATATTAACTAAGCTCACCATTAAACTCATCGCCCCCATCGACTGTTTTCACCCTTGTCACATGTTAAGCAATTACATGTTCTGAACAGACAAATTGTAACACATGTTAGATCAGTATATACACATCATGGTGTTTTGTAAACCACTAGCTTATACATGAATACATGTGTTGGATCTGAGTTTGGTTTTGATTGTATTTTACGTTTGAAATTAAGATGGAAATGAATGAGTTGTGCAGCGGAATTAAGATGGAAACAAACTTTGCATACAATCAAACGAGAGTATTGCTTTGATCAAACATTTTTCACAATGAACCGAAAGATTGAATTTATTTCAATTACGATTACAATTGCAATGATTGAATACAAACTCCCCCTCAGCCAGAGCTCAGTGTTTGTTCGTGCAGAGAAGACAATGTTGCAAAGAGCTAATAGAACAGTACAGAGCACTGTTCTATTTATAGGCACTCGCAAACCACTGAGCATCTAAGCTGACGTCACCATCAAAGTGACATCTAACCTCCTAACAAACTCTAACCTCTGATCAATACAAACACTGCTATGCTAACTACTGTTATTACATACATTACATAAAGACATAGTAAACTACTGTTGCATCCTTCCACTGATGTGAACCCAGCAGTACTTGTCCGGATCAGCAGTGCTTGACTCAAGGCAGTAGATTGATCAGCAGAGCTTTAGTCTTTCATCAGGTCTTTACTTGAACAGCAGTTTGATGGTCAGCAGCTTGTACGATCAGTAGATAGGAGGTCAGCAGATGTTGAAACCACTTTCAAGGGGAGAGATTTGTATGTAACATCTGCTTATTCTAGATCCACTGCTCTGATCCAGTTTTGGCTTTAATTATCTGTTCCTCTGGTAGGGTTCAATCTCAACAATCTCCCCCTGGAACAGATAATGCTAAAACTCTTCATTATTGTGGAACTTTATTGCCTCATCAACAGTTCCCTTATTTGCCCTTTAAGTTGTAGCTCAAAGGTTAAGGCATCTGTGTCATCATCATCCCTGCTAAGTGGAAGATCAAGGAGATCCTGCAAATCTTCAAGACTTAGGCCAAGTACTTGTTCCCTTGATATTTTTTTCACTTCTCCACCAGACCTGAACAGAGTCAATACATGGGTCTGTTTGTCAGTTACCCACTTTAGTAGTTTTGAGCCTGGTGGGTTTCTTGGGAGATTTTTATTTGATGAAGAGTTTGGTGATGCTGGCCTATTAAAGACTGTCTGAGCAGTACTTGCAGGTTATTCCAGTTTAGGATCTTCTTTCATCATTAATCTAATGCCCTCTTTTACAAGGTCATCTCCAGCCTTTAGATCTTGAACTGTTTCAGCACCTGACTGGTTTTGACTCCTTCTTTTGTAGATGGCAGCACCAGCTGGAGCATTGGTTCTTTTGATTTGCAGCTTTGGTGGTCTTTTTGAGACCTCTGCTTTGGAGTAGTCAGGCTTTTGTGGAACTGTTGGATCTTTCTTTCTAAGTTCCTCCAACCTTTTGTAGGTAGTCCTGACCACCTCTTCTTTCCATCTTGCCACTTGATGTTTAGACCCATAATCAGCAGCAACTAGTTCTTCTCTCATTCTCTTTAGCTCAAGTGATTTTTCAGGCACATTCTTCTTGTACTTTGACCATTCTGGAGGAGTGTGTTTGACCTTATTCTTTATCATTTCTTGAATCCTGGCTGCTTCTTGTTCAAGCTCAGGAATGGTCCACTCCTTGTACATGTGCTTTTCTCCCTTGTACTTCTTTGTTGCCATGATGCTTTCAATGTAGTCGTTTCTCAATGTTTCATCTGCTTTCTCTGAGATCTGTTGACATACAATTTTAGCAAATTGTTCCAGGGATCTGACTTGTGTGAGCAAGTATTGAAGGTTCTGCTGTATTTCCCTATCAGATTTCCCTTTTGTGTTTCTTTTGGAGATATCCTCTGCTTGCTTAGCCTTGATTTTCAAATATTCTTCAATATTGTTAGGCCTGGGATATCCTTTTACTGATGGCAGCTTCCTTTTAGCAGGGTCATCCTCATAGTAGAAAGATTTGATTTCTTCTCTGACTGCTATGAGCTCAAGAGGAAATTGAACACCTGCAGGAGCTAAGGGCTGTTGAACTTGTACTGATGAGAGAGGAACAGGCTTGGGTATTGTAACAAGTGACAAAGACTTTGAAGATGTTGGTGGTGGTGAAGTGTCATCATCTTTAAGAATTAGCCTTCTCCTTTTTGTTTGTGGAGGGACTGATGATGTTTTGGGTGGAACAGTGGTGGTAGATTGGGTGGCAGTGATTTGTGATTGATAAACAGCAGTTGAAACAACTGGTGCTTCAACCACTGTTGTCATTACAGCAGATGTTATAACATCTGCTGTCTTCTGCTTTTTGGCAGGAGGTTATGTTGTTTTTGGTGGTGATGATGGTAAAGCAGTGGATGTGGTGTATGTTGAAGTGGTGTGTGTTGAAGTGAGAACAGATGTTGAAACCACTGAAGTACCAGCAGTAGTTGATACAACAGGAGTTACAACAGCTGTTTTGGATGGTGGTTTTGGAGCAGACTTTGAACGTCTGATTGGGATTGATTTGGGTTGCCTTACTTTTCTAGTAGGCTTCTTCTTTTCATCAACAGGAATTTCATCATCCTTTGACCCAGAAGTACCCTGATCTGGATAATCCACCCTAGCTTTCTTCTTGGCCTCTCTATCCTTTTTGACACTTGCAACTGCTTCTGCCAGTGCATTTGTGGTCTCATCAATTTTCTTGCTACCATCTGGCAAAGGGATATTTTTGGTCATGGCATCCTTTTCTGGTTCAATGTAAAGACCATCATCTATTCCCTTCTTCTTCCACTCCTGAATTTTCTCTCCCTTTTTGGCATTATCTGGGGGGAGTTGATCAATAAAGAGGACAGTTGGAGGAGCAGTGCCAGTGGTATGCAGGATCTGAGCTTTTAGAGCCTTGAGATCAGCTTAGGTGTTCTTGAACCTAGACTCCAATGTATTTCTCAGCTTTAGTACATGTTTTTCATGTTGCTGATCTGCCATTTGTGCTTGTTGATGGAGAAAAGGTTGAAATAGATTCCAGAGCTCATTTGTAGCAAGTGCCTGTGGTGGAGCAGGTGCTTGAGGTGGAACAGCAGTGGATTGCACCTTTTGTACTTGTAACAACTGCTGCAGCATATCTTTGAGTTCTGCGACAGAGTTATCAAGTTTTTCAACACGATCCGTCAATTTCTGGTACTTTAAACCATCACCCAATTTAATGGGATCATCTGATTTCCCACTAGCAGTGGTTTTATCAGTGGTTGAGGTAGAGTGTTTACTCCAAACATTAACCACTGATGCCCCTTTTTCTTGGTACTGGGGTCTTCTCCCTTCAACACTTGACAGTCTTTTGATGTTGCCAGAGGTCAAGAAAAGTCCACTGGTAGATGTCAGAGGTGTTATGGAAGGAATTGCCTCCAAGGAAGTCTTATTAATGTAACCTCTGTCCAAATGTAAACCAGTGGGTTTAACATTTGTAGTGGCTGCTTCACTTGGAACACCACCAAGAGTTACTTGTAACTCAAAGGGTGTAACCTCCTCAGGTTTTGTTGGTGGGTTAGCAAGGATTGATACATCAGACCCAGTCATTTGTTGAGGTATATTCTCATTAATAGGTGATGGAGAAGGACTGGTTGGTGCCTGGTTCAAATCGACTGCATCCAACAGAAGTTGAGTTGGTGGGGGAATTGTGGATGTGATGTTTGGTGTAGAAAGAGAATGTGCCCCAGGCAGTGGGCTGTGGATGATGGAAACGAGTGTTTCCAGAGCATCATATTGTGGAGTCCCTATTTGTACAACCTGTTCTTTTTGAGAAGAAGCAGGAGGAGTTTCGGTTATGGGTTGAGATATTTGTACCAACTGCTGTGAGGAAGAAGCAGCAGTGGTTTCTTGTGACTTTTGTTGTGTCACAGGCAGTTGCTCTGGTATCTCATCCTCCAGAGTTGCCTTTTTAATGGGTTTGGGGGGTTTTTGATTTTTCTTTTTCTGTGGCTTTTTGGTGATTTTAGGTGTGGGTTTCAAAGCAGTTGTGTTGCTACTTTGATCACCTTGAGTAGTGGGCTCAGCAGTAGATACCTGAGGAGCAGTGGTAGCTGCTAAATTCTGCTCAGGCACCTCTGCTTGTGTTTTGCAAGGTGTTGACATTCTTGTAAAAGTTTCAGTAGTTAAGCTGTGCATTTGTAAAGAGTCACATTGGTTTATTGCATCAATATCATCCTTACTGAATTTCTTTTCAAAATAATAGCTTAAAAATCTGGGAAACAGTAAGAATGATTTTGTTTCAACATTATTAACCAGATCATTAAAGATTTCCTGAGAATAATTAAAATTTTCTTCTTGAAGAATAGCATATCCCAGATTTTGAATCTTTAATGGTATTTCATTAAAAGAAGTGGTTTTGTTTGAAACACACATTAGGAGGGTATGGAATAAAAACCTTGTTGCAGAAGGAAAGAAACTTTTTTGTAAGGTAGCTTTCTTCATCATTGTGTCTGCATACCCTCTCTCAATGAAGTCAATTTTTAACTCGTTTTTAGGGAAAGAAGTTTTACCTTGCTGATCCTCGAGTTTAAAGACTTCTGATATAGATTGTGGCGTGATTTGAACAACTTTACCCTTTAAAGAAGAGTTGATGGCTATTACAGTGTCTCCTTGTTTTTCAAGGGTTGCATTCTTCCAAAACTCTCTTTGGGTTGTCAAATAAATTGGTGCATCGACTGTTAACAAAGTTTTGTACTTTGATTTAGCCATTGTGTCGATGATGGAGTCGAAAGCATCTGTGGTGCTGGGTTTTGTGAGAAGACCCAGAAGATTGTGAGATGGTTTGTGTGGAATTTCAGTGGGATTGGCCTTTTGAGAGGCCGCTTTCGACGATGATTTGGAGGTGGGTTTTGCAGATTGCTTCGATTTTGTCATTTTGAAGATGATGATCGAAGAAATTTGTGAAGAAATGAGATGGAAAAACTGCTTTGAGAAGAGAATTTTTGAGAATTCAATTCGACAGTAAAACCCTGTTTTGATGTGAAGTGGGGGGTTTTATAGAGGAAAAAGTGGAGGCTGACGTGGCAGCGGTTACAAAAGTACTGACCACTATGTACTGCCCACATGTCAAACTCTGATGAAGTGAAGGACAGTACTTTTATGAAAGTTACTGATGAAGGCAGTGGTTACAACGGTAAAATGGAAGCAGTGGATGATTTTTACTATCAGTGGATAGCATATCAGTGGATAAGACACTGCTTTTGAACAACAGAGTTTATCAAGGAAATGAGAGAACAGAGGATGGCTTTCAGCAGTGGACAGACTTTGTAGTAGAGCAGTCTTTTGAACAAGCAGTGGTTATGGCAGACTTTTAAGGATTTAATGAAAATTTCATTTTTAGCTATTTTTAAGGATGGATTTTTGATTTTCTAAAAACATTTTACTGCTTTTATTCATAGAACGACAAGATGTTGCTTGTTATTCCATTTTTAGCATCCCAATTCTAGAGACCAAGCTTTCAAAGGTGGTTGTATCAAGTGCTTTTGTGAGCACATCTGCCAACTGGTCTTTAGTTGGGACATGATGCAGAGAAATCAAACCTTTTTCATAGCAATCCCTCACAAAGTGATGTCTGATGTCGATGTGTTTGGTGGTTGAATGGGAAACTGGATTTTTGATGATATTTTCTGCTGCCTGGCTATCCAACATGAGTGGTGTCTTTAAGGCAGTGATACCAAAATCCAGCAACTGATTTTGAAGCCACATGAGTTAGGCTATACAGCTTGCAGCAGCAATGTATTCAGCTTCAGCAGTGGATGTTGAAACAGCTGCTTGCTTTTTGCTTTGCCATGAAACTAAGCAATCACCTAGAAACTAGCACCCTCATGATGTGGACTTCCTTGTGGTGTTACATCCAGCAAAGTCACTGTCTGAAAATCCTGAAAGCTTGATATTCCCATTAGCTGGATACCAGATACCAAGTGTGGGAGCACTTTTTATGTATCTGAATATCCTTTTTACAGCAATAAGGTTGGATTTTCTAGGGGCTGATTGACTTCTTGCACAAACACATGTTGCAAACATGATGTCTGGCCTAGATGCAGTTAGGTACAGCAAAGACCCAATCATGCTTCTATATAGAGTTTGGTCAATCAGCTCATCCTTTTCATCAGACATGACCAGCTTATTTGTTGCCATGAGTGTGCTACATGGTTTACAATCATTCATATCAAATTTGTTTAAAAGTTCTTTCGCATATTTGCTTTGATGAATGAAAGTACCATTTTGCATTTGCTGAACTTGGAGACCAAGAAAGCATTGCAACTCACCCATTGCACTCATTTCAAACTCAGCTGTCATGAATTCCCTAAACTCTTCACACATTTTATTACATGTGCTTCCAAAAATAATGTCATCCACATAAATTTGGACAATCATTAAATCCTTCCCTCTCCATTTTAGAAACAGTGTTTTATCAATGGTACCTCTTTTGAAACCATTTGAGAGTAGGAAGTTGGAAAGAGTTTCATACCAGGCTCTAGGTGCTTATTTCAGTCCATACAAGGCTTTGTTTAGCCTGTAGAGATGATCTGGATAAAATGGATCCTCAAAACCTGGAGGTTGACATACATACATCTCTTCTTGAATTGTACCATAGAGGAAAGCACTTTTGATATCCATTTGGAACACCTTCATGTTGTGGTTGACAGCAAAGGCCAGGAACAGTCTTATAGCTTCTAATCTTGCTACAGGGGCAAAAGTTTCATCATAGTCAATCCCCTCTTCCTGTCTGTAACCTTGAACCACAAGCCTGGCTTTATTCTTGACAACAATGCCCCTTTCATCAGTTTTGTTCTTGAAGACCCACTTTGTGCCGATAGGGCTAACCTCTTCTGGCAGTGGTACAAGCTCCCATATTTGTTATCTTTTAAACTGTTGGAGCTCCTCTTGCATGGATTCTACCCAGCCGTTGTCTTTCAGTGCCTCTTGGTACTTGACTGGCTGATGGAGTGATAGAAAACCGGCAAAAAGACAAATGTTTTGGGTTTGGCTTCTTGTGAGCACCCCTTCATTGATGTTGCCAATGATTTGGTCAGGTGGATGAGATCTCAAGTAGATTAAATCTCCTTGGTATGGAATGATGGCATTTGTTGGTGAAGGCTGCAAATGTGTATCATCTGAGCTAACCACTGCTGGTGACTTTGATGACCCGGCAGTGGCTTCAAAAGGTGGTGGAATAGGAGGTAATGAAGTGGACACCTGCTGACTTTTATCCACTATTTGGGGACTTTTGTCAGCAGTGTTTGAGGATGTGGAAGCAGTGGTTGAGCTTTGACAGCTGTTTTGAACATCTGATGCTCTTCCCATTTTGGCAGACCTTTGAGGGATGACAATTTCATACCCATAGTCTGGTGTTGAATCCTCTGATGGACCGGCACTGTTAGTCTTGACAGCAGTATTTTCAAAAGTGAATTTATCAAGATCAAACAGATCTACAGGATTTGCTGGGATTTTCATTGATGAAAGTTCATTGAACTTTACATTCAAGGTCTCCTCCACTGCCTTGGTCCGTGTATTAAACACTTTGTAGGCCTTGGCAGTGGTTGAGTATCCCAGATGATAACCACAATCAATTTTGGCTGCAAATTTTGAAATGGAGTCTTTTAAATTCAAAATAAAGCATGGGCAGCCAAATACCTTGAAGTAAGAGATCAGTGGTTTGATTTTATACAGAATTTCATAAGCAGTCTTTTTGTGCCTGGGGTTTATTAAAACTCTGTTCTGGACATAGCAAGCAGTGTTCACTGCCTCTGCCCAAAAAGTTAATGGCAAACCTGAATCAGCAAGCATGGTTCTGGCAGCCTCAATCAAAGTTCTGTTCTTTCTTTCAACTACCCCATTTTGCTCTGGTGTTCTAGGGATGATGTACTGCCTTACAATCCCTTTCTTCACACAGAAGGCATCCAACTCCTTATTTTTAAATTCTGTGCCATTGTCACTCCTGAAGACTTTCACTGGAAGGTCAAATTGCTTTTCAACCTGTGTCACAAAGTCTTGCAAAATGCCTGCAGTCTCATCTTTGGAGTGTAAAAAGAAAGTCCATGTAAACCTAGAGAAGTCATCAACAATAACCAAACAATATATTTTCTTCTTGAGACTCATGACTTGAACTGGGCCAAACAAATCCATGTGCAACATTTGCAAACACTGGGTTGTTTTGGACTCTTCAATGGACTTAAAAGAGCTTTTATGCTGTTTTCCTTTTAAACAGGAAACACAATGCTCAGGACATGAAAACAATTTTTGTGGTAGGCCTCTTACCAAACCATTTTTTGAAATTTCAGTGATTGTCTTAAGATTTGTGTGCCCCAGTCTTCTGTGCCAAAGTTCTGTCTCTTTGTTAGAGGCAGCTGAGAACAGACAGGCATCAGCTCTGGGACACTCTTTTGACATATCAACAACATAAACATTGCCACTTCTTTGAGCAACAAGTTTTGTTTGACCATTGTTTATTATTGCTTCAATCTTTTTGACCATTTCTGGTCCAACAATCCTACAACACTCCTTTGTGAAGAATGACCCATACCCCTTGTCACTCATTTGTGAAACACTCAGGAGGTTTAATTTCAGACTGTCTATCAGATTGACATTTTCAAATTTTACATTTCCAGATTGTACTGTACCAGACCCCAGAACTTTCCCTTTACTGTTATTCCCAAAGGATATATCACCCCCTCCATGAATTTTGAAATCTTTGAGTAGGGCTTTACATCCAGTTATGTGCCTGGAGCCTCCACTATCAACATACCACAGACTATCTAAGTAGGCAGAAGCTCCCTGCACATGAAGTAAAAGGATTAGTTCATTAGGGTTTCCAAAGCCAATAAGGCTTTGGATGGGGTCTCAACAGTGTCTGGGATGGATGCAGATTGATGGACAGTGGTTAGGTCAGGGGTTTGGACAGTTTTAGGACTGTTTCTTGCTAACCATTGTTGGGGGTCTTGACCAATCACTTGTTGGTAACCAAAAGGATGCCTATTCACTTTAGGTTTAGAGGGCCTTTTTCAGGTCTCATAAACGTGTGGAATCCTTTGGTAAGATGGTTGTGGTTGTCCCTTACCTCTTCTGAACTGGTTGGCAGGGGGTGCATCAGTAACCTGAACATCTCTTTTAACAGATGTTTGGTTCAGCTGTTTTGTGACAGCTGTTTGAACTGGCACAAACAGTGGTTGGTTTTTGGTGAATTTGACAGATGATGTTGATGGACTCAAGGATGTTTTAGCAATGTACTCATTCTTTTTCACATCAAAGTTTTTGAGATACACACATGCTTGAGTTTTGTGGTTTGATTTACCACAAACAATGCAGCTTTCAGCAAGAACAATGACACTTGTTTTGTTTAAATCATATGCTTTTAAACGGACACAATCTTTTGTTAGATGATTCCTTTTCTCACAAAATTCACAAAACAGGTTATTGATCTTTTCTTTCTTCTTTCTCTTTTCGGACTCCTTTGCAACAGAGTTTTTAACCTCTGCTGGGATGTCCTTGAGAGGGATGACTTTAGCTTTTGGAGCTTTAATACCATCAGTGGTTGTAAAGTCCATTGGCTTGAAATTTTCAAGAATATCACACTCGTCAGACCATGTGGGTTTAAACTGATATTGTTCAATCTCCTCAAAAGTAGAGGATCCCATTGGTCTGTCAAGCGTGATTTTGTTACCAAGTTTGTCAGTGATTTTCACTTCTTGGCCATTCTTGTTTGTGGGGATGAACTCAGAGGTTACATCAGTGGTTTGAACAGATTTTTCAAAAGCAGTGTTTTCATCATCATGTTTTCTATAACCAACACCAAATTTCACATTGCTTTTAATCTGTTTTTCAAGCATAACCTCATACCCTTTGCATGATTCCACCCATTTTTCACAGGTGATCTGGGTGGACTCCAACTCCTTTTTGCAAACTTGGTATTTTTCTACCATAGTTTGGAGTTGGGTTTTGGTTATGCTCTGCTCTTCTTTCAGACTGCTGATCTCTTTTTCCTTTTCAGTCAATTTGTTTTTAAGTTCTTTTAAAGACCTTTCAAATTTGACTTCATCAGTTAAGATTTTATCCCGAAGGTTTTCATTTACCTCTTTGATGTTAGCAAAAGCAATAATGCAATTGTCAGAACACAGTTTTTCAAGAACTTGAGGAGATACCTTGGCAGCAGCCATCATTGCACAATCACATTGATGATTTTCTTCATCATCAGCTCTTTCTTCTTTCTCACCTGCTTTCTCATCTTTCTCTTCTTCTTTATCCTCTTCGGACCATGGGTCTGTCATTGGTTCAATCAGGGTTCCTGAACTTTCTCCCAGCAGTAGTTCACCAGCAACTACATTAACAACTGCTTCAATCACCTCATCCACTGTTTCATCACTTAGCTATTCACCTTCAGTTTCAATCCCCTCTGGTATTGACTCTAATGCCATCAAACAAAATTCATCATTAGAAGGTTCATCAAAAGCATAGAGTGCAAAATTTTCATCACCAAGCTCATCAGGCATGCTGCTCCAATCAACAAAGCCTTGAGTGAAAAAGCTTTGCTGATCTGGTTGTACCACTACTGGAGCAGCTATTTGAGGTGCAACAGGTTGCACTTGTGCCTGGGGGACAGGGGTTTGAACATACTGAATCTGTGGAACAGTGGTTTGGACATAATGCACAGGCACAAGGGCAGCAACATAGTGAGCAGTGTTAACATGGGCTGCAGGGGTATATTGGGTATAGTGCACAGTGCTTTGATTTTGTGGTCTAGGGTTTGAGCTGGGATGAGTGATTATAGGACCAGTACTTTGACTCCTGCATTCCCTAGCAAAATGACCTAGTCTATTGCACTTGTAACACTTGATTTTTGATTTATCCAACCCCACCCTTAAATTCCCATGTAACCCTGGGAATTTTCTCCCTGTTCTTTTGTAGAATTTGCTTGTTCTTACACTAAGCAAAGCCAACTGATGCAAAATGTCCATCTCTTCTAAGTCAGTGGGATCAAAATGTTGCAAATCATTGAGTTCAAAGCACAAATTATCTGACATCTGGTTTTCACTGTTTGCAGTAAAAGCATAATTTGCAGAGTGAGGATCAGGGTTGTTAAAATTTCCACCAGCAGTTATATCAATAAAGTGATCATAACCCTGATCCTTACCACTGCTACCAGATTCTTCCTGACCAAAAAGAGCTGTGCTACCGAATGAATAATCATCAGTAGTTTTACCAGACTCTTGCAACTTCTTTTTCTGGTTTAACTCCCTTTCATAGGTCAGGAGTCTACCATGAAGTTGGGTCAGGGTCAGATCTTTGAACTCAACAGAGTTTCTAGTCACAAATGCAATTGTGTCCCATTTATCAGGTAGCGATCTAAGAAACCTGCTATTTTGTGTTGATTTTGGAAATTCAACCTTAACAAGCCTTAGCTCACTGATGAGACAACTAAAACGTTCAAATTGTTGGGTCAATGATTCACCCTTAATGTGACAGAAGGTTTCATACTGCTGATTCAGAATTTCCCTATTGTTTTCAATAACTTCTTCGGTTCCCCCAAACTGTTCCTTCAATGCATCCCATAGCTCTTTGGCACTGTTACAATGTAACAGTCCAGCATAGATTACATTGGGTAATGCAGATGCTATGATGCTAAATGCTTTGGCATCGAGTTCGAACTTTTGAAAATCAGTTTCAGTATAGTTTTCATATGGTTTCGGTACAAACTTCTTTGGATCCTCAGCACTTGGCACCATGGGAACATGGGGACCAAAAACAACAGACCTCCAACATCCAGTGTTCTGTTGAGCAAGGATGTGACCTATCCTCCTCTCCCAGATGTTGTATTTATTACGTTTAAGCATAGGTGGTTTAAAAAGCGAGCCAATGTTATTCTTATCATCTTGAGATTGTGACGTCATCCTGGTTGTTTTACAGACACTGATTAATCAATTTTAATGGTGATTAAACCTTGCTCTGTTTTTCAGCACAAACGAACAAACTATCGATATCAACGATTTTGAGCTGAACTATTTATGTCAAAATGATTGTTAGATCAAATTTGACTGTCCAGGCTCTGATACCAATTGTTGGATCTGAGTTTGGTTTTGATTGTATTTTACGTTTGAAATTAAGAAGGAAATGAATGAGTTGTGCAGCGGAATTAAGATGGAAACAAACTTTGCATACAATCAAACGAGAGTATTGCTTTGATCAAACATTTTTCACAATGAACCGAAAGATTGAATTTATTTCAATTACGATTACAATTGCAATGATTGAATACAAACTCCCCCTCAGCCAGAGCTCAGTGTTTGTTCATGCAGAGAAGACGATGTTGCAAAGAGCTAATAGAACAGTACAGAGCACTGTTCTATTTATAGGCACTCGCAAACCACTGAGCATCTAAGCTGACGTCACCATGAAAGTGACATCTAACCTCCTAACAAACTCTAACCTCTGATCAATACAAACACTGCTATGCTAACTACTGCTATTACATACATTACATAAAGACATAGTAAACTACTGCTGCATCCTTCCACTGATGTGAACCCAGCAGTACTTGTCCGGATCAGCAGTGCTTGACTCAAGGCAGTAGATTGATCAGCAGAGCTTTAGTCTTTCATCAGGTCTTTACTTGAACAGCAGTTTGACGGTCAGCAGCTTGTACGATCAGTAAATAGGAGGTCAGCAGATGTTGAAACCACTTTCAAGGGGAGAGATTTGTATGTAACATCGGCTTATTCTGGATCCACTGCTCTGATCTAGTTTTGGCTTTAATTATCTGTTCCTCTGGTAGGGTTCAATCTCAACAACATGTCAGGTTACAAAAAGATTAACACATGTTATACATTCCAAAATGTGCAAAACAAATGACCCGTTTCA
Source organism: Helianthus tuberosus (assembly GCA_030545235.1). Taxonomy (NCBI): domain Eukaryota; kingdom Viridiplantae; phylum Streptophyta; class Magnoliopsida; order Asterales; family Asteraceae; genus Helianthus; species Helianthus tuberosus. Next base: position 52,986,898 of record CM060351.1, read on the forward strand.
TATTATATATCCCAAAATTACCGGTACATGTGTTACCATAAATGGCTCGTTTCATATTACACGTTACATACTAACTTGTACATTTATTACTTGTACAAGTTTTACGCTCAGTGTCCACATTATCGGATATTTTAAACATCAACAAAAATAAAATAGATATTACTTGTTTTTTTAATTAACCAAAGGTTAACACACGTTATATATCATTCTAACATGGGCTTAACACATGTTATACATGAACACATGTCAGGTTACATCATGGTGTTCTGTTACAGCATGAACCACCAACACATGTTATAAATGAACGAAGACTTCTTTCCCAAAGGATGTGACTTATTCAATGTCCCCGCATTAACATCGCCTACATCCATCCAGCTTGTCAATTGAATATCTTTTATAGATCTGTTTCTGTAAATCAACACACGTTATATATCATTCTAACAGGTGCTTAACACATGTTATGGGTCTGTCTCTGTAAATCAAGCAACCCAACAAAAACACAATTATTGTTAAGATCAAAAGCCCCAAACAAGCAACCAAACCAACAAAAAAACCCGTTCAAAATCTCATCCTAAAGTTTTGGATTTATTTAAAATACATGAACATTAACCATTACTAGAACACGCATTAACTTCGCCTACATCCATCCAGCCTGTCAATTGAATATCTTTATGGGTTTGTTTCTGTAAATCAACACACGTTATATAACATTCTAACAGGGGGGCTTAACACATGTTATGGGCCCGAGTCTGTGAATAAAGCAACCCAACAAAAAAACACTTACTGTTCAGATCGAAAACCCAAACAAGCAACCCAAACCAACAAAAAAACAGCTACTGTTAAGATCAAAAGCCCCTAACAAGCAACCAAACCAACAAAAAAACCCCTTCAAAATCTCATCCTAAAGTTTTTGATTTATTTAAAATACAAAATCATATTAACAACCATTACTAAAAACACTTTCAGCACACAAAAACATATTAATAACCATTTCAACAAAAAATCAAGTGTGAAATGATATTTCAAGAACACTTACCGGATCTATAACCGTCCGATGAACACGAAGAAGATCTTCAAACCTTCTTCTCACACACACACTCGTGCGTGTGTCATCGTTCTCTCTCTAAAACAACATACTTCAAACTTCTTCTCTCTCACACACTTGTATGTGTGTTCTTGGTGTTATAGATGAACATGATGAAGATTGTTGTTTCTCTCTAAAACAAAAAATTCATCTCACTAAAAACCTTCATCCTGCCGTCGTTCTCTCTCTAAAACAACAATCTTCAAACATTTTCTCTTTCACACGATTTAGATCTGAACTTGAAGATCGAAATTTATGTTTGGTGTTCATCATGATCTTGATTGAAGAGAGAGGAGAGAGAGATAACATGTGTGTGTAAGAGAAATAAAGTTGATGTGTGTGAGAGAAAAGTCAGATTTTAAATACCTTAAATGCCCTTCTCCTTTACTTTTTTATAATTTATGGTTTTATTTAAATGTAAAAGACACCAAAAAAAGCTCAACCATTGATCTACTTGGATGAAACAAAATCAATGGATGAGGTTGGGTTTCCAAGGTTTTCTAAAAAAATGGGGTTTTCCGTATAACCCAACCCTATATATATATATATATATATATATATATATATATATATATATATATATATATATATATATATATATATATATAAAGAGCCAGCCAGAGGCTGAATACAAAATGAAAACGAAAACAACAAAGACCAACCAAACTACCTGATGTCTAAAATATTTAAATCCAGCTAGTTCTCCCAATTAGGCGATTTGAGATTTGATCAGTTACAAATCCACTGGAAGGCATCCTCTTTTACCTGCTCCACCATCTTGCTTACTGGGATGAAGACGCATTCAAACGCCTTTTGGTTTCTAGCCCACCAAATTCTCCAAACTGTTGCAATCACCACCATGTGAATAACTTTTTTTCCAAATTTTATCGCCCAGGCTCCCAATAATTTGAAGCACTAGATCTTTCAGATTGTTCCTGTCTATATATGGGATCCGAACCCACACCAATATGTTCCACCAAATACTTCGCGTCCATAAACAGTTCATAAAAATATGATCCGGATTTTCATCTTGAATACCACATCGCGGACAGATAGTGTCGCCAATCGGTATGCCCCTTTGAGCTAAACCCATTTTAGAAGCAATTTTCCCCAAACACGCTCTCCACAGAAGATAATTTGCTTTCAGGATGGCCCAATTGTTCCATCTATAAACAAAACCGGCAGGCTCCTCGTTCATCATTGCCCTCTCAATGTCGGACCGCACCTGTTTCACCGAGAAGGAACCATCAGGATTATCTCGCCATTGCCACCTTGGGCCGTCTTTAACCAGGTTATCTTTAATATTTAAACCAATTTTTGACATGGCCGCCTCAATCGATCTGATATCTTTCCACATCCCAGTGATTGATTTTTTTTAATGGGATAGCACTTGTGGTTAGCGAAGTAATATTTCCTCCATGTATAGCATCAACCACTTTAGCCCATAACTGGTCTGGGTTATCTTTTAACATCCACCACCACTTAATAAGCATAGCTTGGTTATAGCCTTGTATATCCCCAATTCCTATACCAGCTTTTCTGCATTTTAGCATAAACTCCCATCGAATCCATCTAAGTTTGTGTCCAGAATTTGTCTTGCCCCAAATAAATTCTCTTCTGATCTTCTCTAGTTTCTTAATGATGCATTTAGGAGCCGCAAATAACGAAAGGAAATATGCATGTAAGCTTTCGAGAACAGATTTAGCCAAAGTTACTCGTCCGGCAAAAGATAAATATCTAGCTTTCCAATTTGAAAGTTTAGAGGCGAATCTATTAATAATCAGTTGCCAGAATTTTGCTCTCTTCATATTTACTCCAATCGGGATCCCTAGATACATGAACGGGAAAGACCCAACCTCATAATTCATCAACTTCGCCATACGGGACACTTCGTCGGTGTTGACGCCAATACCATAAACTTTGCTTTTTTGCCGGTTCACTTTGAGGCCGGAGACCAGGTTGAGCCATCTTAGCATTCAATTTAAAGTAAGAGCATTCTCTTCTGACCAAAGCCCTATAAAAAGAACGTCATCCGCATAGCTCAGGTGGGTAATGTTTGGACCACCATTAAGGAGTTGGCACCCTTGAAAAAGACCCAACCTGCTTGCCTGATTCATGAACAAACTGATTATTTCCGAAGCAATAACGAATAGAAAAGGGGATAACGGGTCGCCCTGTCTTAAACCTCTTTTGTACTTAAACTCTTTAGTAGGCGACCCGTTCACAAGCACCGACCCCATGCCTGATTCGAGACACCCTTTAATCCACATAATCCATTTTTCGGGGAACGACATTTTCTCCATCATCCTGAAAAGGAATTTTCAATTGAGAGAATCGTAGGCCTTTCTGAAATCCACTTTAAAAATGAGAAGCTTAGTCTTCGATTTTTTTCCCATGCCAACGTTTCACCAACAATAAGAGGATTATCCAAAATGTTTCTACTACCAACAAAGCCCGATTGAACCGGAGATGAGATTTCATTAACAACCAACTTTAATCTATTGGCAAGAACTTTGGCTAAAATTTTGTACACCGAGCCAACCAGCGAAATCGGGTGGAAGTTAGAAATATCTTGAGGGTCCTTAGTCTTTGGAATAAGAGAAACAAAAGAAGAATTACAACCTTTACTTACCTTGCCGCTCGTGTGAAACTCAAACATCATCTCCTAAGTTAAAACTTTAAATCTTTCCCAGAAAACCTTAAAAAATTTCAATGAAAACCCATCCGGACCCGGAGCTTTCCCACCATCGCAGTTTTTCACATCCATGAAAATCTCCTTTTCCGTGAACTGTTGACATAGCATCGAACCAATATTGTCCGAAAGTCTTGGAAAATCAGGCATATTAAAGTCGGGTATGCGCCTAATTGGTTCAGAAAATTGCTTTTTGAACCAAACCCTTATTTCTTCTTTTAATTCCTCTAGATCCGAAACAAATCTGTTCTGAAAAGCCAAACCATTTATCCTGTTTCTGGCTAAATTAAGCGAGATAATTTTGTGAAAAAACAAACTGTTTTCATCTCCATTTTTTATCCATTTAAACCTGGCTTTTTGCTGGAGATAAATTAACTTCTTCCTCTCCAATTTATTCACTTTGGTACATGTAACGCTCCGCGTTTTCATAACTTTCCATATTTAGAAACCATTGTTCATATTCCCATTTTTGGAAACTTTGGATCCTTGTATTAGTCGTTTCGTTATAATCGTCGAAAAATCTTTATCTTTAATCTGATTCGTTATAAAAATGGGTATTTATTCTTGGTTTAATTAATTAAATTAATGGATTTTACTATTTGAAAGTTTATTTCTATAATAATCTAGTTAGTCCCGTTGAATTTTAAAGTTAGGAAAGGATACAAACTAACCCGGTTAATTTAATTGTAAAGATTAGTTTTTATAGAAAACACGTATAACCTAGTTAGTTTGGTCAACTATGTTATATAACTTAAACTAAGTTAATTCAACTAATTACTTAAACCTTTCAAAGTTAAGGACTATATTGGGTTTTTCCTAAAAATGAGATGCAAGAACCTATACATATCTCGGTTATATGTGCAGATCTCACAAAAAAAAAAGCTTTTCACCTCCCTATCTCAATCTCTTTAGAATCCGGTCACCGGATTAGGGTTCCGGCTACCCTTTCCGGCGTTGCCTTTCCGGTGAGCCACACCTAACAAACACAGACAAAGATCATCATTTTCACTCTCCTATCTCTCTCGATTATACTTACAAGCAACAAACACACATATGAGAACACTTCATCTCCTTTATCTACCTTGAAGGAACCCTAAATCCCATACACAACAACACTACATCTTTATACCCCCCCTGATGACGTTCCAACGGCGGAGAGCCGTCGCCGTACTGCGGCGTGGCATCGGAACCAGACGAGCGCAGAAATCAGGAGAGAGAGGAGAAATCGGGAGAGAAGAGTCGTCTGCGGCGGCGTCGGATCCCGGGTTCGAGTTTTCTTGTTCGATTTGGTTTCGAGCTGGTTGAGTTTGTTTCCGGTTTGGGTATCAAGCCCCGGTTCAGATCTCCGTCGACTGTGGAGTGGCCGGAATGGTGGTGTATGGTGTAAGTCTGGGCTGTCTCGGGTCACGGTTCACGTTCGGTTCGGTTGTCGAGTCAGCAGGTCAAATTTCAGTTCAAGTCAACTTGGTCAAACGGCAAAAACGGTTTGGTTCGGGCCTCGGCTCAGTCAGTTCGGGTCAGGCCCGTCAACTGGTCAGTCTCGGTCGAAGCAGGTCAACGGACAGGTTCGAGTCATGTCGGTTCCCGCTCAGTCAACTCCGGTCAGCTGAGGTCAAATTCAGTCAACGCGAGCTCGGTAAACTTTTAACGACGTAAATTTTATTAAGTTATTTATATTGTTGGTTTATGTTATCTAGTTTAAAACCGAGTTCGATACGATACACTTTTCGATTAATTATGTTTTGACACATCGATGGAAATTTTATATATATTATGATATTGCGTTGATTATTGTTGCGTTTTGATAAAAATAAGCGACAACTTATGTTGTCGGGACCCTCCACAAACTAGGAAACTCTGTCGGATTTTCGCGAAAATATATATATTATAACCGAAACACCAATAAAAACGTATCGAAACTCTAATGAAGTAAATATAAACGAATATATTATTTTATGTCGACACTTTTATAACTTCCAACGCTCTAATTCTTTACTTATGCGAGAACGAGACTCGTGTTCTCCAAGAACTGAAAGGTTACCTCGGTGTCCCATCCTTCAACTCTTCAACTCCCCACGAGACATGGAATACGTTGTGAAACTGTGAGCATAATCGACCCCTTTTTACACTTTATGCACTTTTTGGGCGTAACATGTATTAATTAACAAATCCACTTGTACACTCAAACCTACACAATTATGCATTCCAACACACACGCTATTCGTTATACTTAGGATGTTTATACATGATAGCTTCAATTTGTTTTTCCATGCTATTCGTCGTGTTTAGATTGTTTATGCATGTCAGTTTTAATTTGTGTATTCATGCTATTCGTTATGTTTAGATTGTCTATGTATGCTAGTTAGGACGTGAATACAAGTTGCCATGGTAGATTGAAACAAACTTTTGTACTTATACTTTTATTCAAACTTGTATGCTCGCCAGTGCTTTTGTACTGATCCATGCTTTTAATACATGTTGCAGGATTGTGACAGATGAATCCAGTAGGATTGCCTAGAAACACATTTAAACTTTATTGCTCGTTGTATTGTAATTTACTTTCAATCCTGTTGTATTCTGGTTCCCATACTTGTAATAATTCATTATTAATGAAATGAAATATAATTATTTGAATACTTATTGTGCATTATTTATTTTAAATTTGTTATATTCTAGATCAAACCATGTAAAATGTAAATATCAAATACTTGACACAATTAGCGTTATGAAGTCTCGAGCAATCTACGCACTTCGTCTCATCCCGATGTTTCCGCCATCGGTTGGGGTGTGACAGTACACAATTCAACTCTGATTTTCTTTTCTTCTTCTGTTAAAACCCCACAAGCGGCTATGCTTTCTATGTTCTCAATAACCGCTTCCATATCCTTCTGAACCTTATTATCATTCAATTTCACTTCCATTCTCCACTTTTTGATTCCCATTTTAATACGTTTCAGCAAATCAGCCAGAACTGCATCCTTTTTTCCCATTCCCAACGTACTGCATAACCCATCATCAACAATATCTACAAGTCTAGGGTCCCCGATCCAAGAATTAAAAAATTTAAAGGGAATGGGTCCGAAATCGGCTACCGAACAAGACAACGAAATTGGTCGGTGATCCGAAAAACCCCTCTTATGAACCTCCAATTTCGCGTCTGGCCAACGACTCAAAAAAGGAATATTGACAAGGAATCTGTCAAGTTTACTCATTTTAACATTGTTATGACCCGAGACATAAGTAAACATACCTCCAATCATTGAATATTCCATCAGACCCGTACTAGAGATGAAACCATTGAAAGCTGCGGAAGCTCCGTTATCAAATCTGGAGTTAACCCTTTCTTCTTCGGATCGAACGTCATTGAAATCGCCAAGAAGCACCCACAAACCACTGTGTTGATTTAGCAACTCGGTGATATTCCCCCAAATCATTCTCCTTTGGCTCGCTTCGTTAGGGGCATGAATGTTGAGAATGTTAAGTCTTTCATCAACCCCCGAGAGGAATCCAGAAATAAGTAAATACCTATGGTTTTTGGAGATCAAATCAACCGAAAAAACCTCCGGGTTCCACAAGGAAATTAGGCCACCCGATCTGCCAACCGAATCAACGGAAGCCGCTTTGAAATTGGAATTATCCCAGAAACGCCGAAGATCTGACTCAACTAAACCTCCCAGATGGGATTCTTGGATACCAATGAAATCTGCCTTGATTTTGCTTTCACCCTTCTAACCCAACTACTTTTACGTAGGTCAGAAACTCCATTCAGATTGATTGAAATAAAATTCATGATACAACGTTGTCGCTATCTCCCCATTGACTAATTTTCTAACGTGATTGTCGAACCCACCTACATCTATTCCCAGACTAAGCCCAAATTCCAATGTCCGAGCCACTTCCTCCTCGAAATTACATCGGATCTGTTCTTCCTCTGCATTAAAAGTAGGATTCTCCAAAGAATTTCTATTCCCCTCAGTCGTATTTTCCGTGTGAATTCTATTCGCCGCATTCGAGTCTTTTTAAACTAAGTTCCCCTCTTTCTCCAACCTGAATATCTCCTCTATGTTAAAAGGGTCTGAGGTGTTCGATTTCTCCACAGATTGATTTAAGTCAGGAATGTGCACATGGACTGGATTGCCCACTCTCTTGGGCCTTGTTGTTATGTAACTGGGCCGTGGGGAGGTGATATTGGGCTCCACAACCGGTATATTATTATCTCCCAAATTCACTTTGGTCCCCCTATCTTCTCTCTCCTCATTTAATGCAGCCGACTGCTGCACATGTTTCCCATGCATCATCATTTGCACATGCTCCTCGGAAAAAATAGAGTTGTCTTTTGATTTTCCCATGCAGGAACTTGGGGAGTCTGCCATGCGTTCGTTCGTTTCTACTCTTCCTGTAGCCGGAGACTTACCAAACACCGACGAAACTCCGGGAGAGCTCATCTCCGATTCCTTTGTCTCCAAAAAACTCGGGTACCACTGACCCGAGATTTCTTCCACCCAAACCTTGAACACTTGGTTTTTCCATTTTACCTGCAATTCTTCGGAAACTCTTCTCCCGATTCGAACCAAAATCGCCAACCGTTTTTCGGTTAAATTTCCATCTAAAGCCTCTGCTTCCGATTTTACTAGAAGACGACCACACCTTTCGCCTATTCTGTTAAAGACGTGTCTGTCCCAAAGAGAAATCGGTACTCCTAGAATTTTAATCCATGCCACTCTCTCAAAGATAGGAGGGATGCCTTCCCACATATAGAGCCTAGAAAACCATTTTTCCCATTCCTCAATCTTTAGGACATGGAATTCTTCGGCTGCCTCAGGGTTGCTGAAACATAATAACACTTTAAGTCCACCCAAATATCTTAACTCAATACTGTAACACTCTAATTCGTATTTGACCTAAGTCGCAGCGGAAATTCGTACCATAAAAATTTCTTTAGTTACAAACACTTTGACACACTTAATCTCATTTCTAGGATTAATTTTTTGTTCTCAATAAATACATTTACTATACTTATTTACAACAAGAAAATCATAAACTGGCTCCACTCAGTTACGTACTCGACACTCCCGTACAATCTATCTTGTGACTCGATCTCGAATCCTTGGATATCCTCATGACTGGTACTACCTGCATTCACCACATATATAATTCATAGCATTAGTACGCATTAGAAACATACAAAGTTTATTCTCGTTACTTCTCGTTTCGTTATAATCTTTACATCCCAGCTTTTCCGTACTGCCTTACCATATGTGGTGAGACTCCCTTGCCATTCCTGCATCACACTTATAAATCGAGGTGCATGGACAAACGTCGTAAACACTTAATCATACCGAAAGACTTACATATATACTCTACTTCATACATATTATCTCTCTCTCTCTCTCTATATATATATATATATATATATATATATATATATACCTACGTACACACATGCATACATACCTGCTTACATACATACTCACACACGTACATGCCATTCTACCTGCATACTTACATATATACACATCTACATCATTATATATGTATCTATACGTACATATATCAACATCATTAAGTACACACATGACATTATACATATTTACATACATGCAGCCCTACGTGCATCATACCAAACTAATACATGCCTACTCTCATACCTACCATCACATACCCGCTTATTCTTGCTTACATTCATGCCTTTCATTACTTCTGCGTTTTGAATCCTTCTCGCGGATTTAAACTTATTACCCATGCCTTTCATCCTCGAATCCGTCTCACGGATTCAAACGTATCATCCATGCCTTTCATCATTGAATCCGTCTCGCGGATTCAAACATTGCATTCATACCTTTCATTCGCTGAATCCGTCTCACGGATTCAAACATATTATTCATATCTTGTTGATCCGCACTTAATCACGGATTCAACATTCTTCATTCTTATCAGGCATGTTTTTCATTCTTACATAGTACTCTCAATTCCCCGAGAGTCATACTTTCCATTTCACCCACACGCCCGCCCGTTACCCAACTCTACCGGACATACCTGTAACAATTATCATGATCTCACGAACGTCATACGTTTCTCGTGTACTGGCCAGGTACACAATCCACATAGTAGTTTCGTGCCTACATGTAATTGTCACCTTATGTCTGTAGACTTAGGTTTCGGCGCGTGTATTACTTTCAGTACTTCATTACTTATACTATCATTTTCCTTCATTTAACATTTTCCTTCTCTTAATAATTTTACTGTTACATATATCCACATATCGAATTTACGTACCTGGATTCAAATTTGGCTTATTACCTCTTTGCCTGCCTTAGTATTCATCCTGAACTGCATTCATAGATCATCCTCTTCCAACACTTATGCTTATCTTGCACATACAAAACCGTCAGTTCTTTATACGTATACAACAGTACATACTTACATTAGCCTTTACCTTTGGATCTTGATCGAGTCTTAGATTGTACGGGTTTCTTACCTCAAGAGCACACAAGTTTGAGTTCAAGTACTTACCTTCTCGTACTTGATTCCCTCAAACCAGGGCTCTGATACCAACTTGTAACACTCTAATTCGTATTTGACCTAAGTCGCAGCGGAAATTCGTACCATAAAATTTTCTTTAGTTACAAACACTTTGACACACTTAATCTCATTTCTAGGATTAATTTTTTGTTCTCAATAAATACATTTACTATACTTATTTACAACAAGAAAATCATAAACTGGCTCCACTCAGTTACGTACTCGACACTCCCGTACAATCTATCTTGTGACTCGATCTCGAATCCTTGGATATCCTCATGACTGGTACTACCTGCATTCACCACATATATAATTCATAGCATTAGTACGCATTAGAAACATACAAAGTTTATTCTCGTTACTTCTCGTTTCGTTATAATCTTTACATCCCAGCTTTTCCGTACTGCCTTACCATCTGTGGTGAGACTCCCTTGCCATTCCTGCATCACACTTATAAATCCAGGTGCACGGACAAACGTCGTAAACACTTAATCATACCGAAAGACTTACATATATACTCTACTTCATACATATTATCTCTCTCTCTCTCTCTCTCTCTATATATATATATATATATATATATACCTACGTACACACATGCATACATACCTGCTTACATACATACTCACACACGTACATGCCATTCTACCTGCATACTTACATATATACACATCTACATCATTATATATGTATCTATACGTACACATATCAACATCATTAAGTACACACATGACATTATACATATTTACATACATGCAGCCCTACGTGCATCATACCAAACTAATACATGCCTACTCTCATACCTACCATCACATACCCGCTTATTCTTGCTTACATACTTATAAACATACTCACATACGTACATACATACTTTCATACATTTCTACAGACGTATATAGAGATATACAAACATGTATACATACCTATCTACATGTGTGTTTACCCTAATGGTCATAAAACATAAGTTAAACTTGTTCACACGCAACTTAAAACGCGTTTAAACGGGTTCCCAAGCCAAAACAGAGCAACCGGACACTTTTCGCCGAACAGACACCCCGTCGCGCGACGCGACGGGCCGTCGCGCTACGCGACGCCCTCAAATGAGCAGAATGTTGCTGTTGCTGTGCTGCAGATTTCCAGCGCGACCGCATTTCACGGAAACGGTCATAACTTCTTCATTATTGGTCCGTTTCACCCGATTCTTTTTCCTACGCGTCCGTAATTTAAAATTCCACCTCATGGAGTTAAGATCCGACATCCGGATTAACAAAATCCCAGACTTTTAAGTCTTCGGATTACTACCCTTTTACCAAGAATTTACCCGTTCATAATTTTATCATATAACTTATTTGTTTGACCTTAACTTCATATGAATTGATAATATTAAGGACATTTGTCATAAAAGATTCATTCCCGGATACTTTACATCTTATTTCACCCGTTTACGCTCATAAGCTTATTTTGACCCGTTAAGGGTAATTGCGCATTAAAACGTTTCTGACTCACAAACCATACTCCTCACTTTCATACTCGACCAAAACATTACACTAATCGAATAACTTGCTTCTAAACTACTTTTTAAGATCGTTTACCCAAAATACCCATCAAGGGCATTTTGGTCAACTTTAATCCCATCATCTACGACGAAAGACTACGTCACATATTTAACCTCCAACATCATGTTTAGTTAATTAAAACACCGTATACTTAACCGAACTAAGAAGTGATTTCAGAAATCACTTACCTTATGCGTCCGTGCTCGTATCCGATCCTTTGCCACCTCTTGACCCGTTAGCCTTTCACGCTTGAATCCGTCTTGACATGATTCCTATACTTTCATGTCACCCATCACATTCTCGTTAGTATACACAATTGTACACGTTAACGATCATATCAACCACATATTTCACATTTGATTCATGTAATTCATCATATAATCACGGATAACGCATATCAACATAACATGTACCATACGACTTCCTACAATCCTACCTTTACGACAACGAGTCAAATCATGTTACTTATACTTAGTTGACTTTCAGAAGTCAACTATTAACCATATTTAACTATCGACTTATCATCATATACTCGTAACATCATAATTGACCATACGGACAACCCTATATACATTTTATCATACGCTTGATGTGTGTACCATCTTTTAAGCATAACGTACAACTAATTCATGCATAAATCTTCTAAACTCATACATAACTCAACAAATCCTACTTCTAATCAACACATATCATTCACACATATGCATCAAACATATCATCACCACATTTCTTCCAATTTAACTAACAAGAATCCATCACGCCCACAATAATACATCAACCTTTCAACAAGACTTTGACATAGGTGGTGATTCTAGTCATCATCTTCACCCTAACTAACGGGTTTCATCTCTAATCATCAAATTAACACAAACTATACATAACCCATGTTCTATACGATGATTCTAACCCTTAGACATGATCAATTTCGTATTAACTCATGGATTAGAACATAACCCACTTCACCCATGATCACCAATCTTAGATTTAAGACATACCTTACGACCCCCTCGTGATGGTGATCATTAATCCATGCGGTTATGGATTTAGGCTTCATCTTGCCTTCCGATTTGATGATCTTCATGATTAGGGTTTGTGGAGCTCTCATGGAGCTCCTGGCTCCTTCTCGAACACACACGATGTGTGTGTTTATTTTGTGTGTTGATTTCTTTTATTAGTAAATCATCTTTCATCTTATCCACTTTTAACCCCTCGAGTTTACTTTTAAAACATAACCGACACTACCTTCATCATTTAATACTTTTGACCCTACCCTTAACTAGGTTAAATAGCCTAGTTATTTATTTCATGACGTGTCATATAGGAACATCCGACAGATATTAACATTCAGATTTTGGGGCGTTACAAGTCTACCACCCTTAAATGAGGTTTCGTCCCCGAAACCTTTCTCACTTTCATCAACACACATTATCTTTTCTTCCAGTCCATCCATACGACCACTAGCCCATCCTAATGAGAATCTTCTATCTTCAAGAACCCGTTCCGGAGTTCTTATTAGTGTCGCTTTCACTAATAGCGCTAATTTCTAACAACCTTCATAGCTAGTGGTTTATTCCTCATCCAAATATTCTTTCGTCATGTGCAATATATCCTTTTGTGTACTTAAATAATCCCAACATTTCATTATTAACATTCTTTCTGTTTATTTGCACATTCATACCATTTTCGTCGACTATACGATCTTACTTTGTAATTTATACATACTCATATATGCCTAACTTTAACTGTTACATCATGGTAATGGGTAACTATACATTCTCGATTCATAAACTATTCATATAATTGGCTTCTTTCTAATAAGTTCATGCCTTCCATACTATAACTTCACACATCATTCTTATTTCCTTGACCGGTTAATAACGGGTCAATATACCCACTTCTTTAATCTATAGTCATACATACATCTTTATGATCCGTCCATAACGAATCTAATACCTTCATCTCATCTCTTAAGATTACATTCTCTACAAGCACTGTATAATATTTAACTCTTGTTTTGATATCATAACAAAACTACCATTTCTTATTCACACCTACGTGCTTAACTCTAACGTTAATTTATTCTATGTTTTCTACATTACTTATACATTGCATACCTTTACGTTACCTTTAAATTATTTCATTCATCTCACATTACTATTGCTTTCACTTCATGCATTACTTAATTTTTCGTATAAAAATGTGCCATACTAGTTCATATCTATCCAACATGGGTAAACATTTTACTAACCTCCTTTTTCATTCCTCAAACCAACGACCCGCAACCCATATCGACCATCTTTTCCTCGTGTACTAGCCGTATAGGCCGAGTTTCATTCATCCGTGTGATGAGCTTCCGCTCAGGCACATCCTTTCACCAATACAATTGGTTTCATCACATCAATAGTTCTACCTTATCATCAACATCATCGGCGGTTACTATATGTCATTTAAACATTCATTACACTAGGTGATTACCCACCCATAACTCTTCTATAATTCCCTACGTACCTACTATAACGTTCCACACATTCTATCTCTTACAAGCAATCATTTCATTCTATTAATCATTTCGCCAACGGAAGTACACACTCGTACTTCCTTCCATTCATACTTACTTGCAAAGACCTTATTACATCGTTTTAATATTTCTTACCAAGCTTACCATTCCCGCCCATACTCAAGTTATTGTCCGGGTCACAGCCCGTCATCATTCTGACTTCTAAGAGTCAATTACTAACACATCTAATACGTAACTTATACAAAACTTCATCCATTATACTATCACCTTTTACTTTATACTTATTTCTATGACCCGTTCGACTCAATCATGGTCAAACTGTTACCGCCTTCTTATGCGGATTAATTTCATCTTTTTATATTTTTAAACCCGTCTCATGGATTTAGACGCATCATTCATGCTTTTTCATTCATTGAATCCGCCTTACGGTTTCAACATTACATTCATGCCTTTCATTACTTCTGCGTTTTGAATCCTTCTCGCGGATTTAAACTTATTACCCATGCCTTTCATCCTCGAATCCGTCTCACGGATTCAAACGTATCATCCATGCCTTTCATCATTGAATCCGTCTCGCGGATTCAAACATTGCATTCATACCTTTCATTCGCTGAATCCGTCTCACGGATTCAAACATATTATTCATATCTTGTTGATCCGCACTTAATCACGGATTCAACATTCTTCATTCTTATCAGGCATGTTTTTCATTCTTACATAGTACTCTCAATTCCCCGAGAGTCATACTTTCCATTTCACCCACACGCCCGCCCGTTACCCAACTCTACCGGACATACCTGTAACAATTATCATGATCTCACGAACGTCATACGTTTCTCGTGTACTGGCCAGGTACACAATCCACATAGTAGTTTCGTGCCTACATGTAATTGTCACCTTATGTCTGTAGACTTAGGTTTCGGCGCGTGTATTACTTTCAGTACTTCATTACTTATACTATCATTTTCCTTCATTTAACATTTTCCTTCTCTTAATAATTTTACTGTTACATATATCCACATATCGAATTTACGTACCTGGATTCAAATTTGGCTTATTACCTCTTTGCCTGCCTTAGTATTCATCCTGAACTGCATTCATAGATCATCCTCTTCCAACACTTATGCTTATCTTGCACATACAAAACCGTCAGTTCTTTATACGTATACAACAGTACATACTTACATTAGCCTTTACCTTTGGATCTTGATCGAGTCTTAGATTGTACGGGTTTCTTACCTCAAGAGCACACAAGTTTGAGTTCAAGTACTTACCTTCTCGTACTTGATTCCCTCAAACCAGGGCTCTGATACCAACTTGTAACACTCTAATTCGTATTTGACCTAAGTCGCAGCGGAAATTCGTACCATAAAATTTTCTTTAGTTACAAACACTTTGACACACTTAATCTCATTTCTAGGATTAATTTTTTGTTCTCAATAAATACATTTACTATACTTATTTACAACAAGAAAATCATAAACTGGCTCCACTCAGTTACGTACTCGACACTCCCGTACAATCTATCTTGTGACTCGATCTCGAATCCTTGGATATCCTCATGACTGGTACTACCTGCATTCACCACATATATAATTCATAGCATTAGTACGCATTAAAAACATACAAAGTTTATTCTCGTTACTTCTCGTTTCGTTATAATCTTTACATCCCAGCTTTTCCGTACTGCCTTACCATCTGTGGTGAGACTCCCTTGCCATTCCTGCATCACACTTATAAATCCAGGTGCACGGACAAACGTCGTAAACACTTAATCATACCGAAAGACTTACATATATACTCTACTTCATACATATTATCTCTCTCTCTATATATATATATATATATATATATATATATATATACCTACGTACACACATGCATACATACCTGCTTACATACATACTCACACACGTACATGCCATTCTACCTGCATACTTACATATATACACATCTACATCATTATATATGTATCTATACGTACACATATCAACATCATTAAGTACACACATGACATTATACATATTTACATACATGCAGCCCTACGTGCATCATACCAAACTAATACATGCCTACTCTCATACCTACCATCACATACCCGCTTATTCTTGCTTACATACTTATAAACATACTCACATACGTACATACATACTTTCATACATTTCTACAGACGTATATAGAGATATACAAACATGTATACATACCTATCTACATGTGTGTTTACCCTAATGGTCATAAAACATAAGTTAAACTTGTTCACACGCAACTTAAAACGCGTTTAAACGGGTTCCCAAGCCAAAACAGAGCAACCGAACACTTTTCGCCGAACAGACACCCCGTCGCGCGACGCGACGGGCCGTCGCGCTACGCGACGCCCTCAAATGAGCAGAATGTTGCTGTTGCTGTGCTGCAGATTTCCAGCGCGACCGCATTTCACGGAAACGGTCATAACTTCTTCATTATTGGTCCGTTTCACCCGATTCTTTTTCCTACGCGTCCGTAATTTAAAATTCCACCTCATGGAGTTAAGATCCGACATCCGGATTAACAAAATCCCAGACTTTTAAGTCTTCGGATTACTACCCTTTTACCAAGAATTTACCCGTTCATAATTTTATCATATAACTTATTTGTTTGACCTTAACTTCATATGAATTGATAATATTAAGGACATTTGTCATAAAAGATTCATTCCCGGATACTTTACATCTTATTTCACCCGTTTACGCTCATAAGCTTATTTTGACCCGTTAAGGGTAATTGCGCATTAAAACGTTTCTGACTCACAAACCATACTCCTCACTTTCATACTCGACCAAAACATTACACTAATCGAATAACTTGCTTCTAAACTACTTTTTAAGATCGTTTACCCAAAATACCCATCAAGGGCATTTTGGTCAACTTTAATCCCATCATCTACGACGAAAGACTACGTCACATATTTAACCTCCAACATCATGTTTAGTTAATTAAAACACCGTATACTTAACCGAACTAAGAAGTGATTTCAGAAATCACTTACCTTATGCGTCCGTGCTCGTATCCGATCCTTTGCCACCTCTTGACCCGTTAGCCTTTCACGCTTGAATCCATCTTGACATGATTCCTATACTTTCATGTCACCCATCACATTCTCGTTAGTATACACAATTGTACACGTTAACGATCATATCAACCACATATTTCACATTTGATTCATGTAATTCATCATATAATCACGGATAACGCATATCAACATAACATGTACCATACGACTTCCTACAATCCTACCTTTACGACAACGAGTCAAATCATGTTACTTATACTTAGTTGACTTTCAGAAGTCAACTATTAACCATATTTAACTATCGACTTATCATCATATACTCGTAACATCATAATTGACCATACGGACAACCCTATATACATTTTATCATACGCTTGATGTGTGTACCATCTTTTAAGCATAACGTACAACTAATTCATGCATAAATCTTCTAAACTCATACATAACTCAACAAATCCTACTTCTAATCAACACATATCATTCACACATATGCATCAAACATATCATCACCACATTTCTTCCAATTTAACTAACAAGAATCCATCACGCCCACAATAATACATCAACCTTTCAACAAGACTTTGACATAGGTGGTGATTCTAGTCATCATCTTCACCCTAACTAACGGGTTTCATCTCTAATCATCAAATTAACACAAACTATACATAACCCATGTTCTATACGATGATTCTAACCCTTAGACATGATCAATTTCGTATTAACTCATGGATTAGAACATAACCCACTTCACCCATGATCACCAATCTTAGATTTAAGACATACCTTACGATCCCCTCGTGATGGTGATCATTAATCCATGCTCGGTTATGGATTTAGGCTTCATCTTGCCTTCCGATTTGATGATCTTCATGATTAGGGTTTGTGGAGCTCTCATGGAGCTCCTGGCTCCTTCTCGAACACACACGATGTGTGTGTTTATTTTGTGTGTTGATTTCTTTTATTAGTAAATCATCTTTCATCTTATCCACTTTTAACCCCTCGAGTTTACTTTTAAAACATAACCGACACTACCTTCATCATTTAATACTTTTGACCCTACCCTTAACTAGGTTAAATAGCCTAGTTCTTTATTTCATGACGTGTCATATAGGAACATCCGACAGATATTAACATTCAGATTTTGGGGCGTTACAAATACCTTCCTCTATGATCCCTGAAAGATGAGATTTCAGCTCGTTAATGATGTCAATGTCCTTGGCTTCTCCGATCAAAGACTTATATACGTGCACTCACCATTAAACCTTTTGGACCAACAAGTGACAATGGCTATGTTTTTGTTATATGTTTAGAGATTAAAAAAGAATTACAAAAGGATCTTGCTCCCCTCAAACTCGGCTGGGTAGTCACCGCCAGGCAGCGTTGCCGGGTCGCTTATTAGTCTATATTTTTATTTATTTATTTTGAACGACAAATTTGGATTACTGGAGTATCATCGTACCACGAGCGGAACCACCCGATCATATCCATCCCCACTAGGCATAATAAATATACACCAATTCAGGAGAAAACCCAACAAATATGGAAAAAAAACTCATTATGGGAATCGAACCCAGGACCTATTGGTCCTAAAGGTTTATCCCACCCCCAAGATACTACTAGGTTATAAAGCCATGGGCTAGTCTGGAATGTTGTAAGTGACTATACTAAGTCAAAACATTGATGGAGGCTAGTAACTAAATTAGTATTTTTCCAAATTTAAATAAGCAATTAAGCTAACAAACAAATAACTATTTTAAAGTAAACAAATAAATAAACAAAAGGAACCACAAAAGGCCACACTACAAAAAAAAAAAAAAAAAATCAGAGATGGTCTCATCTAGTGCCATAGAGTATCCTATGATAAATTAATTTGTCTGGGCTTAGGGTAGGTCTGAGCCCACCCTAAGACCGTGGGTATGGGGGTTTGGGTTGGGGCATTTGTTGACACGTGGAATGAGAGCCCCCCACCACCAAAACCCACGCCCATGGGGTATGGTGGGGCTTGGGTTGGGGGCATGAATTTGGTTTGGCCATTGAGAGCCTGCCATGTCACTTACTAGCCCGCCCCACGCCCGGCTTCAAACCCACGCCAATGGGGCCACGCCCAAACCCAAGCCCACCCGGGGTGGTGGCTTGGGCGTTTTCCCCCAACCCACGCCCAAACCCCCGCCCCATACCCCATGGTCTAAGAGGCCCCCCCTACTTTCAACATGTATCCGCTAATGACAGGGATGGGTTTTGGACGGTATTGCTAATCTCGATAGCATCACTCATTTTAAAAAATTGTTTCAGATGATAGGGATGGGTTTTGGACGGTATTGCTAATCTCGATAGCATCACTCATTTTAAAAAATTGTTTCAGGTAGTAAGGTCCGGGTATCATTGAATACTGTAGCGTCTTATACCCGAAAAAAAAAAAAAGTTAAACTAATTACATACCTGAATACTCATCTCAAATGTTGTTGCCCGACTACCTGTCATTGCTTTGTAATTGCCCTTTTTCGTATGGAATGATATTATAATTAAAGGTAAAATAAAAAAATAAAAAAAATAATAATAATAATTTCGAGTCTATCCATTCGCGTTAGTTATTCCTATCTGGCTATCTCCAAATGGCATATGTTTCTAAAACAGCTAAAACAGTGTGAGTAACTGATATGAGTTAACATAAAGCTAAACATTTTAGTAAAATGAATAATTATTTAACTTAAATATCTTAGATTTATATTAGGAGATGATGAAATAACATTATTATTTTGAAATTCAAAAAATATTATGGTATGTGTATTTTTGTTTTTATAGTTTAAAAATGTAATTAACAGTAGATGCTTAAATATTTCTATTTCTTAAACATGTGGAAAGATATTATAGAAAAACTAGCAAGATGATAGAGAATATAGAAATACAAAACAAAGCGGGTTAGGCAACTTTAAATGTTTAAATTACATATCCAACTTTGTTGTAACAACGGAAAGATAAAATACAAATGCCCAAAAGGATATTGATTTATAAATTATAACTCATAAACCTGGAAAGTCGAACAAAGCAAAATCTAAATAATATATCCAGATTCGTGTTTTGAATATTTGAAGTTGATCCTTAACCGAACATGATTCAAGAAGTCACATTAGAAAGCATAGAATAATAACACCACTTGTAAGGAAGCAAATTCTAGTACTTGACACTACTTGTAACTTGTGCTTGAAAACTTAGTTTTTGTAGATGAAGATGCAAATTGCAAGCAAACTCTAGTACTTGACACTACTTATAACTTGTGCTTGAGAACCTATAAATTTCTGTAGATGCTTGAAAACCTATAAATTTCTATAGATGAAGATGCAAATTATTATATATATCAATTTCTAACCCCCTTTTGCACCAGTCTACTTTTCTATTTGGGTAAATTACAGATTTCGACCTTTATGTTTATAGCGGGTTGCAATTGATACCATTTAACTTCAAAAATTACAGTCACAGTCCTTTAATTGGAAAACTCGTTACATCTTTAGTCCTTTAACACTAACAGGGTTAAAAATTTCAGTTAAATCTATTTGTACAAGGGTACTTTGTCTTTTACCAATCTAATTAAAATATTTCATAAATAAAAGAAAAATCAATCAATAAATACACACCATTTCTCTCCCTCCGAATCAACATCTTGATTTCTCTTCAGGTACAGAAACAAACTCTAAAAAAAACTTTTTCAACACTCATTTATCATTGCAGCTTTCTACAAAAAAAAATTGAAATAGATTTAAGTTTGCAGACATTAAATCATTGCAGCTTTTTCACCACCGCCATTAAATCATTTCCGAGATCTTGTCATCACTTCTGATCACCCTGCTAACCGTTTGTTGGTATCAATTTCATTTCCATAACCGAACCTAGGGTTTGCTGTTAATCAATCCCTTCTTCTTTCTTTACACCTTAGACAACAAAACCCTAACCCTAAAAACTTGTACTATTATAGCCACCACTAGGGGTGTTCAAGATCGGATAATCCGGTTTTCGGATATCCGAAATTTCGGATAGTGAAATATTGACATCCGAACCCGAATCCGAAATTTCGGATATCCGAAATTTCGGATTCGGGTTCGGATATCCGAATATCCAATTTTTTATTTAACTTTTATTTTTTTATTATTTTTAATATTTGGAACCAGATTTTTCGGATAGTTTCGGATATCCGAATATAAATTTCGGATATTTTTCGGATATTTCGGATATTTTTTCGAATATTTTTCGGATACTTCGGATATTCGGATATCCGAAAAAAATAAAAATTAAAATTTCGGATATTTTCGGATAATCCGATTATCCGAAAATTCTCAAAATCACTATCCGAATCCGAATTTTCGGATTATCCGATTTTTGGATATCCGAAAATTCGGATATTTCGGATACGGGTTTTCGGATATTTCGGATTCGGTTTCGGATTCGGATTTTTTTGAACACCCCTAGCCACCACCACTAATCATCTCTAAAAGAGGAATTGGGATTAAAAAATATACAGGAATTGTTGTTTATTCTGGTACCTGTGTTTAAAGGTGTGATCGGGGCGAGAAGAAACAGAGGTTGTAACTTTGTTTTTTAATCGGAATAGTGCTTATACCATCAGCCTCAAATCAAGGGGCTTTTTTGTAATCAGCAACAAGGGTGCTCCTATGCTCATTATCTTCAGCAACAGAGGTGGTTCTTCGCCGATCTGAAGACCTAAGCGGTTATGGTAGGGGTTAGGGTTGGGGGCCTGCAGCGGGAGTGGTGGTGGTGACGAGACTAGGTGGTGTCCGGCGGGTAGAGTGGTGGTGTTGAGGAGATTCAGGTAGTGGCCGGCGGCAGGAGTGGTGGTGGCTGGCGGCAAATGTGGTGGTGGTTAGAGGAGATTAGGGTTTGTTAGAGAGAGAGATGGGAGTGGGTGAATATGTGAGTGTTTGGAGTTTGGATTATAAATATATGCATATATTTTCTTGTTTTTTTAATATTGTTTTAAGTAAATAGGTAAAGTTACAAAACTACCCTCATAGAAATAGACTTAACTTAAAAATTTAACATTGTTAGTGTTAAAGGACGTAAGATGTAACAGATTTTCCAAAAAAGGACCGTGACTGTAATTATTAAAGTTAAAGTGTATCTATTGCAATTCGATACAAACATAAATGACGAAAAGTGTAATTTATCCTTTCTATTTTTTTTTTGCTTTTTACCACAATAGTTTCTTGCTTTTTGCTTTCTCCACACAACCATGACTTCTAAATTTCTCATTTTAACTTCTATCAAACTGTTTTTCCCACCATATATATATTCTTACATGTGGAGAGAATTAGAGAACTCAAGAGAATTAATAAATCAAGTTTATACACATTCACATTCACAAACGAACAAATTTCTAACCTCTGTCATCCATGATAATCTTTCATTCCTTATTCATATTTCCCTTAATAATTAATTTACAATTATTTTATTTTACTTAACGATAATTCGTTTTTATGCTACCAGTTTAAATGAGTAATAAATCCATTAAAAATTTTGAGTGATAACCTAGGTAAGAGTGTAAGACATAACAGGGTTAAAAACGAATAGAGATTACACGTGAATCGTAGAGTTGTCTAATCTTAGTATATAATTTTTCCTAATCCATCATGTAACTTAAACATCGGTACATATTATTGGAAATGCTGCCAGTGTTTGTTTTTATGATTTTTCATCTATGTTATACACGACTTCATTTTTGGGTTACATCAGACGAGTTTCATGAAATGGAACCGTTGTAGATAAAAAAAATTGTATCGTAAACAACATTGAGTACCTGCACTATAGCAAATCAACATTCAAGCCAACAAAGGAAAAAAAAAACCAATTACATTTAATCAAATGACTATGAGATGTACAAGTATGGTAATCGTTTTTATCTTTACCGGTTGTTATACCCGAGTGTCGCTATTGTACCGCTATTGTAACGAACCGAATTGATACCAACCAAACGTCCGCCATGAAGCACGGAGATCCCACTAGTTGTTATTATATATAATTAGTTTGGAGTGTTGTAAAACAACGACCTACTAGCAATGTATAGAGAAGAATGGGAGAATGAGAGATGGATTTCTTATTGATTGATTTCAACATCATATACAAATGCCATTATATATAGGCCCTTACATTAATATAATAGTAACTAAAGATAGGAGTTATAGAGGTGGATAGTCACTACATAATGGATGCACTAAAGGGATAGGAGTTATATATGTGGATAGTCACCACATAATGGATACATTCATAACACTCCCCCTTGACTATCCACATGATATACTATTCTTTAATACGCTTGGTGATGCTGCCTCGTTAAAAACCTTGCTAGGAAAACCCAGTGGGACAAAACCTCAGCTAAGGGAAAAAGAGTGCATCGCGCATTTTCTCCCCCTGATACTTTTGGATCAGATATGTTGCCTCATTAAAAACCTTTACTAAGAAAACCCAATGGGACAATACTTAGTCAAGGGAAAAAAAGTGCAACTTGAATAACTCTCACCCTCATTTTAACATGTATCCTTTAAGTGACGTGTGTCCATCTTCCTTGAAAGTCGAATAAAGCCTTTCTAGCGAATGATTTGTTGCTTGATCCCTTAATGTGCAATCCTTTATGTTGAGCAATGTTGTATAATCTTCTAACGAGACTTTAGGTGCCTCTTTCCAAAAATTATCATATGTCCATGACTGTGTTTTGTTACATTCATGCATCTACAAGACTAACCAAACTTGTTTTGATCGGTTAGTAAAATATAATCAAATATCGTTTATACCTGAAATGTTTCTTTGAACTCATTCCAATGTCTCTTCGCTTGACACATGTTATATCATGACAATAAGCTCAAGTGAAAGATATTATAACCATACATAGCTAGCAAAACATATTAATGCACTTATGCATTTAACGATGGTACTTCTAGAATGAGAATCTCTACTTTGATAGGAGATGATAATAGGCATTTCTTATAACAAATGACTTATCAACCTTTAACATACTTTAAGGTTCAACTATGTCCATACTAAATATCCAAACATCATCTTCTAGATGTACTTGGGGGATTGGTAAAATATAATTACATATATACGCGAACTGCAGTTCGAGTAATAATTAGACCGTGCCAAGGTCATTCAAAATTCTCCCTCTAAAAGCTCGACAATTTCTCTCGATAATGCCTAGACATCATCACTGTAAACTGCGATTATAGTGAACTTTTAAAAGTAGAACGTCGCTAAAACATGGCTAATTTAATCAAACTTATATCCCTCTTTATGCAAATATCTCGAGTTGTATAACACTCGATCTAACTATTTTAGTCCATACATATTCCCTGAACTTGATATAGTACGTTCTTGAGGTTTTGACATCATTAATGCTTCTTGCATTATCAATCCATGAGGGAATTCTTTCCATCTTATCCAAATATGCATGTGCTTTCACTCTTAGAAGTTTTGCTATATAAACTTGTCCTTTTAACACATAGATATCTATATCATATGCAAAAATATCAAGAACACTTGCTTTTATCTCCAAAATTCATATTGTACCATGTTTGTACACAGTGTACATTGAGATGCCATAATCACCAGGTACACATTTTCTATGTATGTTTACTGGAGTATTGGTGCACTATAATTACATCCATAAGGTGTTTCAATTAACCTCTTAAGCACTCAAATGCTTTAGGATACTCATGGGGAGTTCCAATTATATTCAATTCAATAACATATACAACATGTATATGTATTCAGATCTGAATTTATATAATAATCATAATATTCACGAGAACTTATTTTATATGACTTAGTATCAAGTGATACATAACTTTCATAAGACGCGTGTCAATTCTCTTTTATATATTACCAGACTAATAAGATATTGGAAAGTCAATGCATCCACCACTAAAGAATACGTTTTCTCATAATCAATCATAGGTATTTGTGAAAATTCTTGTGCCACCAATTTTGACTTATATCACTTAATTTGATTTTCACATGATTCGCGTAAAAGACACTTTTGTATCCAGCATATTTTACAACTTCAGTTGTATGGAGTGTTGGTCCAGAAACTTTCCCTTTCATTAGAGAAATAAACTCTGCCTTATTTGCGTCTTTCTATTTTGGCCAATCATTTCTTAATATCCATTCATAGGCAGATCTTAATCTTGATCCTCATTATTTAATCATTTTAAGCGCTACATTATATACAAAAATATAACGACGTCGATTTTTATTTAGATTCCATACATATCTTAGACATGATACAACTTAGCAAGATCTCTTTATTTTCAGGTACATGAGGTTCTTCTTGAACCATCATGTCTATTGTCCCTTTAGGGGATCTTATTATTATAACCTCGACTTGACCATCTTAATTACTTGCTCCAATTTTCGAGGAATTTTATTGTTGGAATCAACTAGTCTACCACGATATAGGCGTGCAATAGACTCATTACAAAAATATGTGGTTGTCCTCTTGGGACACAAAGATAACTAGAGCATAAGCAGTTGATTATGTGACTTACTTAGTCACTCTATTTAGGTCAGTGAACTTGTCTGGTAATTTGTTCTTTAATATTGGTAAATGAATTATACTTTAAACTTCGAGTTCACAGTTTAGAGTCCGAGGATCAAAATAACATGATAATTCATTTCACTTTTCACTTTCCAACTGCTTGTTATCTCCCCCTAATATTGGGAACATTCATTTACTAAAGTGAAAACCAATGAGCCATAAACGAATTTCTCACTAATGGCTTTAAGTATTTAATCATAGTATTTATACCCAACATATTCTCAAACATTTTAGAAGTCCCATCTTTGTGCGGTGTGGTGGATGAGTTTCATTATATGTCGCACAACCAAAATTTTTTGATGAGACATCTTTGGTTCCTAACCAAAAACAAACTGTATGGGGAGAATTATAATTTATTGGCTTGATGTGAATTGATGGTACTATATATAAAATTACATGTACCTAAATGAACTTTTGCTCATCTCATGATCATTGGCTCTGAAACCAATAGTAATCTGGATTAATATGCTTGCTATCATATTAGCTAAGCCACAATCACACAAGCTTCAAGTTGTGGATTTGATAACCATTTAGACGATGGATCGATTTCAGAATACTAAATGGTATCATGTCAGGATACACATATTCACTTATTATTTCCAATATATTTAGGGATCTGATAAGTGGTAAAATACATATATTTGTCCCATGTAAATTGTATAATTTTTGTATAGTTTTTATTTAGTTTTAGTGCTTTATTATATTATTTGGTGTTGGACCAGGTCCTAGTGCAAATGGAGAAAAAACGAGTAATATGAAAATAACCAGCCAGTTGGACAGAGTGGGGCGCCAGTGACTGAATTAGAATTGCCGCTATTTTTCTTGAGGGAGACCGATGCTGCTATCTCTATTTTATAAGCTCTAAGGACCAAACTGCAATAAGTTGAAAGTTCTTAAAAAAATAGTTGTTAGAAGTTGGAGGACTAGAAGTAACAAAAAGATGAAACTTCAATTAATTCCAATCACAAAAAGCATCTGATGTGTTGACCGAATTTTAAGATGTCTTGACCAAATTCTTATTAGTTTTTATGTTGGGCCATAACTTAAATTCTAATTCATAATGGAAGGTCAGATCCACATGATTCTTATTGGGCTGCAAAAGAAAGCCATGTCTTGGGACGCACGTGAAGAATCATAGTGGCGGCATATTATATTTTTTTGGAGAGAGACGAGAATATTATTCCGATTGGACATCAGTCGCACAGAGGGGGGGAACGAAGTCAGCCAGGGACGAATTTTGGAGAGCTATTTCACATAGGATCAAGCTACAGAATCGTCAGGAACATTCGGAAGCACGCGGGATCGAAGTTTACGAGTTTTATTATCTGGATTCTTCGTTTTTCGTTTGTTTTTATTTGTTCGATGATGAATTCTGAACTTATATTGATTGTTGCTATGATTATTGACATGATATTCGGCTAAACTTCTCGTACTACCTAGGTTATGACAATAGCTTAATAAAGTTTGGTTCTTTATTCGATTTTTGTCGTGGTTGTGGATCTTTCTTGTACTGTAAAAGCTATGGGAATTTAACTTGGTGCGTATGTGTGCTTGTGATTATTTTATTATTGTTTATTGCTTCGTTCGATTCTTGGTGACGGTCTTTATCACGGAATAGAATTGGACTAGGGTTCTTGATTTAGGTGACGGTCTTTATCACATAATAGATCATTAATCCTTTAGGGTGAAAATAGCTTAAGTAACCTTAGAAGTAATATTCGGTAATTTAATAAAATCAAGTGTGCTGCTAAACTCGTCGCGGAAAGGCTCGAGGGTATTAATAGGTCTAGGTTTGGTTATAAGTCCTTAACATTCCATAGTCTATTAAGCTAAGATTAGAACCCGTAGTCGCTTTAGACGTTCGCGCGGCAAGGTAGAGCGTCTTACATAGGCACTTTCAAGAAACTAGAGGACGGAAAAGAAATCTAGCAAATCGGTAAACGTAACAGCCTAGGTAGTGCCATAAGAATCGCCTTGAGAGCGTTTGAGGGGCTTAGTGGTGTCTTAATAGGTTTAGCATCTTAAGATCCCGGTTCCACACCACAAAATTATCGAATAGAGATCCATTCTGAGTTTAGCTTGCGTTTAACCTAGGTAGTCTTCATTCCCCACTGGTTAGAGTCTTCGTCCAAGTTCGTGTTAGTCTTTTAGCTAATCTAGTTTCGTTATTTGCATTCTTAGGATTCTTAGAAAACCCCCCAATCAATAAACATTTAGTTAAGTCGTGTCAGTTTGAGTCTAGATAGAGTCGTTAGCGTAATTAGTAGAGTCTCTTGGGTTCGATACTCGGACTTCCTTAGGCTATACTTCATCGATCGGTACACTTTCCGGTCGTGTGATTTAGGGTTTAGAGAGTCTTAGTTTTATAAATTTAAAACTTAGAGAGTCTAGAATTAGGGTAATTTTAGTTGTTTTAGTTGACCCATTTTCAGCACATCAGGATCTAAACCATACTTTAGTTGGTATATCAATAACTTCCCTTGAGAGCAAATATTGCATGCTAATTACCAACTTGAAGAATCTTCTAGTTCTTCAATACGTTTCACATCATCATTGACTCGGTGTGGTCTAACCGGTCATGCCAATCAAATATCATGATCTATAAACTTCTAGTTTACGATCGTATGCGTAGTAGTTGCATTATGCGAGAGAACAACGCCTTATCATTGCAAACTATTATGTTATATAACTTTTATCCTTTTTCACATTTTGTTCTTGTATAATCATTACCATAATTTGCCACTTATAGTGGTCAATCTCATTATAACCATTATTACAATTCTGAACTTGGCTATCATAACATTCTGATGGTCAATATCATTATCAATTTGGCTATCATAACCTTACTACTGATGATTGATCTCAATATTAACATGATCATCATTACAAAATTCTTAATTATTTCCATGATAATGACATTTAATAACCGTTATATAATCACATTCACTTCAGTAAACGGAATAACCAGAACCAACTTCATATCTTTTCATTTTATACTTGGTCACAAGAGTATAAAATCATTTCATTTTTTCATAACTCTTATAATGATATTGCTACTTTAGGAGCATATATCTCAAGTGTGACAAATGAAAGAATTTAATCGATTTTTCCTTGTAAATAATGTTCTCTTTGCTTACCATCAATTGAGAAGTAGTTGAGTCGTATAAGATTTATCAATCTTATATCTTACGACCTTTATAACGATCATTGTATAGTCAGCACATTATTAACATGGTTGATCTCATTACATGAGCATAATAACAATTTCCTCAATTACAATGATTACGAACTTTACATCAATTATTATATCATCACATTCTATTCAAGGAATAAATTATACCCATACAACATTCATGGTGGCATCATTACAATTTTCTTAGTTATGTATATAACCTTTGAATTGATCATTATATCATCACATTCACCTTAGGGAATTTATTATAAATACACAATTTTCATGGTAGCACTATTACAATTGCCATTGCCATTGCCATTGTTATGACCATGATCACGACCCTGATCATTATATAATCACATTCATTTGAAGGAATGGATTAGAACCACACAACCTTTATTCTGGTCATTTCAAACCTTATGTATTATTTAGTAATATTGCTACCTTATGAGCATATTTTAGGTTTGACAAGTGGAAATTGATTTATTCAACGTATTCTTATAAATAATCTTCTCATCATATGATATATATCGAGAAGTAATTACATGACTGAGTTATTACGATTTATCAATGTAAAATCTTACAAGCTTCCATATATTTATAATGGTTCACACTTCGGGTGTCATGTCTCTACCTCAAAATGTTTTAAATAAGTAAGCATGAATTTAACCATGCTTATTAAACAACTTTGAAATATTATCCCGACAAATAAATAATAGTACGTAGAATATAATATCAAATTACATAGTATATGAGGTGTTATAACATATCATCATATAAAACAAGTTATACGAAAACTTTATTAAATAATAACATATGCAAATATGTATAGTTTATGTTTTAATCTAACATGGTATAACTAATCACAAGTATAGATTATATGCAAATATTTTTCACTCTAACAGCATGATAGTTTAATAACATATGGAAAATAACATATAACATACATCTTCTGTTATATATACAAACATTTCAACTATTTAAGTCTTGTATAATTCATGAATTTCTAAGGAAGTTAAAATGCAAGCATTGAGATGATAAACATCTACAGGTATCATGGTAATTATGCAATCTTCAATATTATAATATATCATCATATAAAAACAAGTTGTTCATTATTATAATAAGGTTAATAAAATTGCAGTAGTGATCTTGGAAAACCACTAGTTCTACCGATATTAAGATTTTAGTCATAAATAAAAAAAACAATAATCATAATGATATAACTATGATAATTATGGGTAAGATAAATGATGTACTTTTATAACAAGACAAATACTGGCTGCCATACTCAAATAATAACGTCAAATCAAAAATTATTTTAAGTTTGATATACCTCTTCTTTTATATCAACAAATTACAAAAGTGATTGAAAATTTATGACAACGTTAATCAAAATAAATTTAAAGATTAACTATATTTAATTCAGTCTCTTACATTGAATTTTGTCAACTTTAACAATTAAGTTACATCAATTATCAATCAATTATTCTAAATAAAAGAAAAATAACACCCAATAAAACTATTAGTCATCAAGCAATATAATATTTATCTCAGAATCCATTTGCAAAGCAATTATCGTTTTTGCATACAAGAATGATAATATAAATTATAACACAAAATAGTATTCTGCTAATGATTTATAAGACCAGGGAATAAGGTCTGTAAGAATCAAAATAAATACCGATGAGTAAAACACTATATAAAGAAAACATCACATTATTATTTCATTACCTTATAAACTTAAAGCACAAAGTCGGTGCCATTACATCACTCATACATCACTCATACGTCATTACTAAGTGATCCCTCTTTTTCCCTCTCAGCTTCCACTGTCTACCAACATCTTCAAATTGCTTCTTTCACTTTTTTTCTCAGATGAGAACATTTGGAAGTCTTTAGCGCAACATTCAGAAGATTAGAACGCAAAGGAAATCAGCAAATCATCAGATTTCGCAGCAAATCATCAAATTTCGCAGCAATGGGTTTCACGATTTTGGCTCTAGGATTTCAAATCGTCTACAGGGCTTTCAAGTTGTAGGCTACCAGGACCTTTAATTTGCTGTTCAGGTGAGTTTTTCTTAGCACATTCCTTTTAATTGACAGTCTAGGGTTTCTTAACTTGAATGAACTTGATGCATGTATGGTGGCTTTGTTTTGAGTATATGTTTGTTACTTGCTGAAGACATTGGCTTTAAGAAATATTGCTGGGATGTTATAAATGTCAGTAAACTAAACTATGGTATGGATAAATTTCCTTTTTTACAAATTTTGGTGGGATGTCTCCACATTTATAATGTAGATAAATTTGCCTTTTTACTCAATTAAGTGCTATTGTTTGAAGTATTGTGTAACCTCTATAATATCAAATATCTAAAATGCATATATATATATATATATATACACACACACACATTTTTATGTGTTATCCTTGAGAAACTTCAAGATTATACCTATTAAATGTAGAGATCAAAAATCTTTGTAAAGGTTAACAGGTCAGGACGGGTCGGGTCGTTTTAAAAGATGGTCGCTTTGGTTCTGCTCAAAATGGGGTTTGGCAGATTTGGGTATGGGTCAAAACAGACTGATTTAACAAATGATCAATAAACGAATCAAATAAGCGATGTAGAGTAATTTCGTTTGGTTAGGTTTCAAAAAGGACCCGAGTAAAATAAATAAAATAAAAGCCGTTTTACCGAAAATTTAAAGTGAAATGTGTCGTGGACATTTCAATTGTGCTATGTGAATGTGGGTTTAGGCTTATGTTTCTAGCCCCGACTCGGCCCGAACAACGACCAACCAGAAAATTTTAACGTTTCGTTTTGAAAAATTCTTACCCCAAAAAAGGGAACCCAGTAGAAAAAATCATGGGTACGCCACTGCATCAAAATAGTTATTGGTTCTACCTCATCCAATGCATGTGTTCTATGCTCTCTGCATATGTTTGTGAATGTGCTTGGTGTTTATTTGAAATGCATACAGCAATAAAAAAGAGAGAAACCCTTTTATGGTTAAACTTAAGTTCATTAATTAAATGTAGAACTCAAAAATCTTTGTAAGGGGTAACAGGTCAGAATGGGTCGGGTCGTTTTAAAAGATGGTCGCTTTGGTTCGGGTCAAAATGGGGTTTGACAGATTTGGGTACGGGTCAAAACAGGTTGTTTAAAGAAATGATCAATAAATGAATCGAATAAGCGATGTAGAATAACTTCGTTTGGTTAGTTTTCAAAACAGGACCCCGACTAAAATAAATAAAATAAAAGCCGTTTACCGAAAATTTTAAGTGAAATGTGTGGTGGACATTTCAATTGTGCTATGTGAATTTGGGTTTAGGCTTATGTTCCTAGCCCCGACTCGGCCCGAACAACGACCTAGCCGAAAATTTTAACGTTTCGTTTTGAAAAATTCTTACACCGAAAAAAGGGGACCCAGTAGAAAAAAATAATGGGTTCGCCACTGCATCAAAATAGATATTGGTTCCGCCACAGCCAATGCATGTGTGCTATGTTCTGTGCATACGTTTGTGAATGTACTTGGTGTTTATTTGAAATATATACAACATTAAAAATCGATAGAAACCCATTTATGGTTAAACTTAAGTTCATTCACATGTAAATGCTGTACAAGCTAATAATTTGGTGAGCAAAAGTCTAATTTAAGTTTCATCAAAGTAAATAAGCATTTAATTTGGAAAAAAAAAAATCCAACAGTTTGAATACTTTTCCAATATACTTTGAACAAACTTGGGTCCACGGTCCCACAGGCGGACTACGTATGGCATATTATAATCATGTTTGGTGAGAATCCTGTAGCTTTCACTTACTACTGGCGTATGAAGATGCCGGAAATACTTGGTTCTTACTCGATATCGCTTTCTACTCAAACAACCTCTTCCAAAAAGACGTCTTTAGTGGTATCGGGTGGATCCTGCACGCGAATACAATGAGTGCCATTGGTGAAGTCTACCGAGTGGCGAAAGCCCAAACCCTTATCGCGATATTCAGTACCGTTCCCGGTTACTGGATTCTTTTTCATAACCGTATTCATGTTTGCCCTCGCCATTCCTTACCACCACTGGACCAA
The DNA here is from genome assembly GCA_030545235.1 of Helianthus tuberosus. NCBI lineage: Eukaryota > Viridiplantae > Streptophyta > Magnoliopsida > Asterales > Asteraceae > Helianthus > Helianthus tuberosus. The sequence goes on from CM060351.1 coordinate 53,020,173, forward strand.
AAACAAGAACCGTATTGGCTTCGTAGTCATGTACTCCTTAATATTCTTTTCCGCCAACTTCGGCCCTAACTTCACCACTTTCGTGCTTCCAGCCGAAATCTTCCCTGCAAGACTCCGTTTTACCTGCCACGGTATCTCTGCAGCAGCCGGAAAAGCTGGCGCCATTGTCGGGCGCCTACGGGTTCCTCTACGCTTCTCAAAGCACATACCCAAAAAAGACCGACGCTGGTTATCCTACCGGTATCGGAATCAGGTACACCCTCATCATTTTCGCTGTGGTCAATGCATTAGGATTGTTATTTACGTTTTTGGTTCCCAAACCTACCGGGAAATCGCTCCAACAAATGTCGGTTGAGAACGAAGAGGATATCGAGCCTACCTCAAACACAACTAACCGAACTGTTTGTAGGAATTAGGTTCACCTTTTGTAAAATATAATTACAAAATATATAATAACGAGACTCTCGTTATTCGTAGGAAATATCATAGTACAATATCGGTTGCAATAACTAAATAAAAAGAATATATAATATAATTATATATACCAATCTTGATTCAAGCCGCATCTCTGGTGGGTCCTTCACGTGCACTTGATAGCATCCTAGACTCGAGTATTCATCATCTTGAGTCTTGAAAAATACTCCTTGACTGCAACAAAAATAACACTAAAATGTTGACAATTTTGGTTGAGGCACGTGTTCAACACGCTTCCCTTAAAATAGATTTCGCGCCTCTACTAAAGACGACGCGTCTGTCTCCCAGGGTACAACAGCCGAAGCAGTCTGTACTGCTGGAAATGGCCACACGCCCGAGGTTACACCGAATAGAATTATAGTGTTTGAACTTGTGGAAAATAATGATATGAAGGTGATGGAATCGAGTAGAGAAAACTTATCTCTCTATAATTCCCAACATATGGATGTTCAAGTCTTCACCACTTCTCCAAGAATTCTTCATACATATTATCTTTCTCTTGTAGTTTTCTCATAATTCCAATGAGTCACATGGCCTCCCATTTTTTACAAGAGTTGTGTGTTATGAAGAGTTTCTCTTAAGTGGTGATTTTATTAGAGACATAAAACTCTAATAAAAGTTTCACTTAATTAGTGATTTAATTAGAGCCATAAAAACTCTAATAAAAGCTAATCAAGTGATATAAAACTCTACTCAAGAGTTTCACCATATGAAGGAGTTTAATTAGTAATTATAATTTCACTAAATTATAAATTAACTAAATATCCATTCACAAATTTTCCCAACAATCCCCCACATGAATGGAGATTGTTCAAAACACATAAAATTTCCAATGGAACCTCGACAGTTGAGTTTTGCATACGATAGGTAGGTGTTACCCTTTGAACCTTCGCTCATGAAATGCACTTAGCCCACTAGCTCTGAGTAGATCTCGATGTCTTTGAACTCGTCTGCCGTTTGTGTAGACGACAATACACTTCACACAAGACTCTCCCTAGCCGGGTCATCTCCTCATAGTCGTGTCCAATAATGGTCGTGGAACACTTTCCTGGTTCTGCGAGAGCTCTAGGAATTGTGCCCTCAATTCCATTCGAAGCGACCCCACTTCTCTTTAACATAGGTGATTCTCCTTAGATCATTAAAAGCATTGTGGTTATCGTGATCTATCCAAATCATTTACCACATATTATGCTTAGCCTCACATTTGTCACTTTCAGGAATGGACTAGGAAGTTTATTAATCTTTATAATAAACTACCTTATTAAATGCGTAGGGTTATTCCCCCACAGTGACCTCGCTTATTCATACAATTAGGTTTTCCTATTGAACTCAATTCTTGGGATCTCCAGTCTACTGAGTTAGGTTTCCATCATATGAACTTCATTTTTCAAGGGCTTCAGTCCCATTCCACAACTTGATCTCTAATAAACCCTCAGGTTATTGGATCCATAACATTAGCAAATAACTTTGCGTATTTGAGATCAGTTGTCATGATGTGTTCTTAACTCGTAAGTTAATTTTGCCTATTGTCAACTTCTAAGACTATAACCTCAGTGGCCATCTGAATCTGGTTATAACATATGTCTTCGTAAGATACGTGTATCATTTAAGGCAAACACATCTCTATTATGCACTACGACCTTTGTGTCCTCCACTTAGTCGTCTATTTGCAATGTTAGATTGGATTACAAAATCCTTATTGCTAAAAACAAATGCAAGACACCCCCACATTTAAGTGTTATTGGATAACATTTAGATGTGTTAATGAGAACCATTTCTACATACCCTTATAGGGTTGTTTCTTAAATGGTTCCTCCCCCACATTTCTTGCCATTTGATCAACATTTTCGTAACACCACTTATGGCGACATTTATACACATATGATTGAACAAGACCAACCTTATTGTATCAGTGAATTCAACTCATATTGCATTAGCTTACACAAGCTTCCGAGCTGACCAAAGCAACACATGACATTGTCATAAGTTTGTCACCAACTTAGAATAATTCTAATTTAACATCTAGAATAAGCTTAGACAATGAGTTCTCCTCATTAGCTTTTCGAACAAACTTTTAAAAGTTACATGTCATTTCCTTATAATGAATGAAAATTCTCTCTCAACTTTGTCCATACACAAATTCTTTTTGTGTTCATGCACATTTGACTGTTTAGAGTTAATTAGTCTCCGTCAAGACCCATAATTAACCAAGTACTAGTCTAGCATGCTTTAGAGTACAATACTTTAGCTTGTGAACAGAAGATGCATCATTCTGATTCTTCACAGCCCTAAGGATATCATAATATCACTTTGCAACATTCATCCATTGTTAAGACAAAATAATGAGACTTATTAATAATCCTAAAACATCAATATTTAGGAAGGTCTCACAAATTATTGTATATAGCACAAAGCTAAATTTCATCATTCATTTAAGGAACATAACTTGTTTACCTTTGGTCTCCAACGTTCTACCATTGACTCATAAGTACTTAAACATAAGTCTTAATCCAAGTCACTTGGTGAACACATTCATCACCAACAAGATAAATGTTTCTCGTCTACAATCACTATTATGTGTGAGATAGAGTCAACTAGATCGACACTCAACAACATGGCATTCATAATTTTTCCATAAGTGATTTGCATATATGTATTGTTATTCATTAGGAGATATGTATATTTAGGATGCTCTCTCAAATGAAGGTAAAATCTCCATATAGATCTAACAATAATCAAGTGGTAGATGCATCTACTTATAAATCTCGCAAGATTTATTAAAGGTATACAATAACATATAGTACTTTTACTTTCATATGTTAGAATTCACACTTGTGAATTTTCCAATGACTTCTAATGAAGTATGTCGACATGAATGTCGTTAGTGTATTTCATCTCAATACACTCACTACGTTCTTTCATTACTCACTCATGATGTGGTTATACATTTGATGTTTCGTTTTTTACTTTTAGTCAATGTAACAACTCTCAAGTTGTTTATGTCCAAGTATTTTCATGTACTATCCGTTTAAAACCATATTCTTTTAAACAATGTATAACCGACGTTATAATTATTTTCCACAAAAATAATTTATACGTCACAACCATTATTGATTTATTTCTTTGTAAAAAACTGTATGTGTTATCCGAAGATATTAAACACAAAACAATAAAATACATTAGAAACTAAATCATAAGTGTCAATCACTTTTGAAATTTAAACGGAAACATAGACAATATGTAGACATCAAATAGCAAAGTGTTTTTATCTTCAACACTTTATAATCTGACCGAAATCTTCTCAACAATATCGTCCCATAGCATGTCTTGAGGTACTCCCTCAATAAGACTCCATGCACTTGTAAGTACAAGTTCCCATTTCATCTTTAAACTTTAAACTAGGACAATTATGCTCAAAACAACACCAAGTTGTTACAAATACTACGTTTAAGTAGTAAACTTGAACAATTAAATTTGTTCACAACAACACCAAGTTGGTTTTCACCAAATAACATTTTCTAACACGCATGTTATAAAAAAAATGTTATAACAAGCACACTATAGAATCGAACATTTACATAAAACGTTTTTCTAAGATATAGTTTATAAAATAAACCATTTCTCATCATCTTTAATGCACACATAGGCAATTAAATGTTTACATAAAACATTTCTGTTCATTATGAACAATATCTAACCTCGTATTCGTGATACACATTTTCTAACACACGTGTTAGAAAATTTAAGTCATTTTATATATACAAAACATGACCAAATTAGAGCATTAAATGTCATCAATAAAACTCATCAAATGTCATCATTAAAACTCTACTCAAGAGTTTCACATATGAAGAGTTAAGAGTCTTACTAATTATATATTTAAACTCTAATAAAACTCATCAAATGTCACCATTAAAACTCTACTCAAGAGTTTCACATATGAAGAGTTAAGAGTCTCAATAATTATATATTTAAACTCTAATAAAACTCATCAAATGTCACCATTAAAACTCTACTCAAGAGTTTCACATATGAAGAGTTAAGAGTCTCAATAACTATATATTTAAACTCTAATAAAACTCATCAAATGTCACCATTAAAACTCTACTCAAGAGTTTCACATATGAAGAGTTAAGAGTCTCAATAACTATATATTTAAACTCTAATAAAACTCATCAAATGTCACCATTAAAACTCTAATCAAGAGTTTCACCATATGAAGAGTTTAATTAGTAATTAAAATTTCACTCAAATTGATTTAGAAATCACAAATTAAAGTTGGTGATGAACCCACACAACTACACTAGCACTTTATTGTGATTTAATTCTTGAAGCCAATCAAACATCAACTTCAATGTATGACCTTTTATTTCTAAATCATACAAAGCATTAAAATCAATGCAACAACAAATTACTTATATAAAATGTTTACATAAAACATTTCAAATCATTTGTATTTTAACTATTTTTAACAATTATGTTAAAATGAAAGAAATTCTAACGCGCACGTTAGAAATATTAACATTTTCACAAAATGTTAATTTGACTTGCTAAAAGCACATGTATGGTTCAAATAAATAAGTCATTTCTAATACACACGTTAGAAACTAAACAATTAAAATTGCTTCCAAACTAACGCGTTTCATGAACGTTTCTAACACACATGTTAGAAGACAAATGATTACAAAAATCATTATAAGACTTATTTGTTCATATCAATCCATGGGTGGATGAAAAGTCTACTTTAAATAGAGACTTGGTTAGATACATAAAACTCTAATCAAGTAACATAAAACTCTTATTTAAAGACATAAAAAACTCTACTTAAGAGAATTTAACGTTTACAAAAAACGTATGGTTTACACCAATAATTCCGGTCTAACACACATGTTAGAGAATTTAACGTTTACAAAAAACGTATGGTTTACACTAATAAACCCGATCTAACACAAAAATTAGAAAAATTAACGATTTTCAAAATCGTTTCAAAACCAAATGTTGGAACCAAAACTATTCGTTTTGTACCATGGTATAGGATTTAAGATTGTATCTTAATCTCAAAAATCCAAACACAACAAGTTGTACTACATTCATATTTCCCAAAAAAAATATATATATATTTATAAGATCATAATCTATAAAATATTTTTTTTTTATTCTATTATAAATCCTTTCATAAACCCCAAATCCTTATCAATAAGGTTTTAAGATTGTACCAACAATCTCACGAAATCTGTTTTAAGTTTGTAGGAATTAGGTTCACCTTTTGTAAAATATAATTACAAAATATATAATAACGAGACTCTCGTTATTCATAGGAAATATCATAGTACAATATCGGTTGCAATAACTAAATAAAAAGAATATATAATATAATTATATATACCAATCTTGATTCAAGCCGCATCTCTGGTGGGTCCTTCACGTGCACTTGATAGCATCCTAGACTCGAGTATTCATCATCTTGAGTTTTGAAAAATACTCCTTGACTGCAACAAAAAGAACACTAAAATGTTGACGATTTTGGTTGAGGCACGTGTTCAACACGCTTCCCTTAAAACAGATTTCGTGCCTCTACTAAAGACGACGCGTCTGTCTTCCAGGGTACAACAGCCGAAGCAGTCTGTACTGCCGGAAATGGCCACACGCCCGAGGTTACACCGAATAGAATTATAGTGTTTGAACTTGTGGAAAATAATGATATGAAGTTGATGGAATCGAGTAGAGAAAACTTATCTCTCTATAATTCCCAACATATGGATGTTCAAGTCTTCACCACTTCTCCAAGAATTCTTCATACATATTATCTTTCTCTTGTAGTTTTCTCATAATTCCAATGAGTCACATGGCCTCCCATTTTTTACAAGAGTTGTGTGTTATGAAGAGTTTCTCTTAAGTGGTGATTTTATTAGAGACATAAAACTCTAATAAAAGTTTCACTTAATTAGTGATTTAATTAGAGCCATAAAAACTCTAATAAAAGCTAATCAAGTGATATAAAACTCTACTCAAGAGTTTCACCATATGAAGGAGTTTAATTAGTAATTATAATTTCACTAAATTATAAATTAACTAAATATCCATTCACAAATTTTCCCAACACTGTTCCTGTTTGATGTACTAAAATTACTTCATATTACTCTTATTTAGTTTTCTGAATGTTTATGCAACCAATTATCACCTAATGTACATGCGCCGCACCGCGCCGCATCGCGCGCGGGCACAATCCCTAGTTATATCCAAACTATGAAAGTATTAACTTTGGCTTGTTTAAAGATTTTAACTTAATTAGTCCACCCATAGTTTTTCAAGATTTAATCGAACATCTTTATTTTTGAACTTTGAATCGGTAAAAACTCTCAATGATATTTAAAATGATAAGTCACCTATTTAAAATAATAAAGAACCGTGATTATCCAAATAATATATTAGTTATATCTTTTATTAATTATAACAATTAAATAACTGAAAAAAACTAAACGCCAATAACTAAAGGCCCGTGAACTTTATCGATATAAAGGACTTGCAAAAACTTAGATCGTAAAATATTATTGAATTTACCCCGATATAAACAAGGTAAAATTAAGATTTATTTTTATCAACAATCAAGGAAAAAAAATGTTTTATGCTTTTAAATTGCAAAACTATTAATAATATTATCATTTAAATAATTATCGATTAAATACCTCATAGAAACTCAAACTTATTGAAAGGGAATTATAAGATTATCTCAGAAGAGTAAATTAAATGCATACCTGATTATAAGGAAGGTGTTTATTTCACCGTCGAGCAATAGAAAATAGAGAATGATAATCACCATAATGGATCCCTTTTGTTATAGAATCAAAGCACATCAGTCAGCCACACGTTCCCACCACTTACCGAATTTTGTAAGGTCGCTAATCAAGACAAATCAACTTGTTGAAATCGAACTCGATGGAAAAGGATTAGGATTTTATTGGAGAGAGCACTCCTCTCTTTCGTACTGATAACGTGTTGTAAAACAACGACCTACTAGCAATGTATAGAGAAGAATGAGAGATGGATTTCTTATTGATTGATTTCAACATCATATACAAATGTCATTATATATAGGCCCTTACATTAATATAATAGTAACTAAAGATAGGAGTTATAGAGGTGGATAGTCACTACATAATGGATGCACTAAAGGGATAGGAGTTATAGATGTGGATAGTCACCACATAATGGATACATTCATAACATGGAGTTACTTTTCCATCCATATAATTTAGCTTCTCTTTATGTCCTTCAATGATTCTTCCGGTCGGCAACTTTGTTGTTGAAGGTTTTCTCGTTCCGAGCTTTCCGAATAAAACATATTGCCAAAAATAGCGATTAAATTATTTTCTTGTTGAGACAACATACACCCACTTTACTTGATATGCCTAAGACTTTCGTAAACCAATTGAATGGTGTGGCTAGTAAGCGACACCATCCGAAAGTTTGCTCCCAAACCTTCCTCACAGATTGGCACAATACTAATAAGTGATTCACAAACTTGGTAGATTCTCCACAATTTGTGCAGTCGGTTGATAGCAAGTTTATACATCTCTTAGCCAATTCTTCCCATTATATACGTTTTTATGATTTCGATCGACATGTTGATATTTTCTTTAGCATATCACAATTTTATTATTAATTGGTTTCTTTTTCAAATGTTATAACAAGTAATGATACGCTAACTAATCAAACCGATATCAACCAAACTCGTAACTTCTAAAACAATTAGAGAATAACAAATTAAAGGTCATGAGAATGAGAATTTAAAACCAAATCTCAACAAACAAACAACCGAATGAGTAAAGTAAAATACATTCAAAAGATAACGACAAATTCACCATCTCCCAAACTTCTAAAACAAGCTGTAGGGACCCACCAACCAGGATAACTCTCACAACCTAACGGCACCAAGGTGACGTCGTCCTCGTACACTATCTCAACTCAACAACATTAAAAACTTGGAGGATGGAATGATCTGACACGTGTCCTGACACCTGTACATAAAAGCGCAAATCCTGAACTAATCGACACGTATCACGACAGCTGCCACCACCTACCAACACCATGCACCGTCACTCTTTCTATATATCATACATATCCTTCCACCACCTTAATAATAATATTCTCATTCTCATAAGTTTCAGTGAAGAATTGAATTGAATAAACATAACCATAAATATCCAAGGTTTTGATTGGCAGAAGATCTTTAGTTTCCGATCATGGCACAGACAGTGGGAAGAAACGTGGCGGCGCCATTGTTGTTTCTTAACTTGGTTATGTATTTCATAACCTTAGGGTTTGCTAGTTGGTGTCTCAACAAGCTCATTAACCGCCAGACCAACCACCCAAGTACTTACCTCCTATATCTTCATACATATGATTATTGTCTTCTTGTTTGGTTTCATTATTTTGACCTAATTGTCTTGATGCGTGGGCGGATGCACCTTTTGAAGAAAAAGTATTATTTTGGAAAAAATCCAACCGCACCTCAGCAAATAATTCTTTGGGCGGATGCGCCTTTGAAAAAAAAAAGTATTTTTTAAGGAAAAACCTGACCGCACCCATTAAATAATTTTTGGGTCTGTCACATATTTTTTTTGTGTGGTTAAAAGTCAAGTGTTGATGTGGATTTGTAGGTTTTGGTGGTAACGGTGCGACCGAGTTCTTTCTGGAGTTCGCGATCTTGGCTTCGGTTCTTGGAATTGTTTCTAAGTTTGCCGGTGGTAACCACCTTAGGGCGTGGAGGAATGATAGTCTAGCCGCGGCTGGTTCGACTTCTCTAGTGGCGTGGGCTGTCACTGTTCTTGCTTTCGGGTATTTTTTTGTACTTTAGTGAACACAAGGGCGGGACACTGGGTCAAGAGAGTGCATTAGATGTTGGGGAATTTCAGTTTACCGGACGATCAGAGAGGCGTGTAATCACTCTCAGATCAAATTATTTCGGTGGTTCACCCGAATAATTCAATCGGATACAACTCTGATTTCGAGAAATTGAACAAGTGTATGTTGGTGTGTGTGAATTTTCGAACCAGAAAAAACGTATGATCAAAAAACTGTGTACGAATTGGGGTTTCTGGGGTTGTAACTGCCATTAGGCAGTTACCTCTAATTTTCAGACAAAATAGCCAAAAACTGCTGTTTGGACCCCGCCAGGGGCTGCCGCCCCTTGGCGGGGGTCCGGGGGCAGCGCCCCTGGGAGCAGGGTCCAAGGGGCGGCAGCCCCTGGCGGGGTCCAAGGGGCAGAGCCCCTGGCTGGGGTCGAGCTGTATGAAACTGCCTTAATGATAAAAAAACAGCAGTTTTTGGCTAAATTGCCTTAATGAAACTGTATTAGAAAATTTTATTTTCTGGAATTTTTATCATTTTCGAAATGATAAAAAAACAGCAGTTTTTGGCTATTTTGTCTGAAAATTAGAGGTAACTGCCTAATGGCAGTTACAACCCCAGAAACCCCAATTCGTACACAGTTTTTTGATCATACGTTTTTTCTGGTTCGAAAATTCACACACACCAACATACACTTGTTCAATTTCTCGAAATCAGAGTTGTATCCGATTGAATTATTCGGGTGAACCACCGAAATAATTTGATCTGAGAGTGATTACACGCCTCTCTGATCGTCCGGTAAACTGAAATTCCCCAACATTAGATGGTGAATTTTCTTATACAAGATCTAGAACTTTTTAAGTGAGTGATAGATATATTTTAATGTAACCTATGAGAGTCAAATTATAAAAAACCGTTTACATAATTTGTTGCATTTTAATTTATAAAATCAACTTTTTAACTGGGGTTGTAATAGAAATATTTTTTATTCCTTTATGCACATTAATTATTTTCTAATCACCCGAAGTTCATTTGTCAATTGTAACCTTCAAGATTTTATATTTTGAGACCGTTATATATGAAAAAACTCATCACTTCGGGCATAGCTGGTAAAAATCCCAACTAGCTAGGGTTACAATTAATTCTGATTAATCGCTAATCCCTAGCGTTCGACTAGCAATTACTACAACACTGACTCTCTGGGTGAGAGATGTTCGACCTTGGACCCTCTTGTAGTTCCGCGGACAAATATCAAGTTTTTCTACGAAAAATATGAGTTTAGACAAATATTAAGCTTTTTTTAAGAAAAAAACACGAGTTTTAACCCGTACTATAACTATAAAGTTTTTTTTTTTTTTCTCGCCATTGCAACAAATACAAGTATTTTGGAGATTTTCAAGTATGGTATGGTTTGAAAATGGTGTAGGTTGGCATGCAAGGAGATAAATGTAGGAGGGCATAGAGGATGGAGGTTGAGGATTGTGGAGGCATTGATCATCATTTTGACAGTAACCGAGCTGCTATACGTTCTGTTGGTGCATGCCGGGCTTTACAGCAGCCGCTACGGGCCGGGATACCGCGACACAGACTACGGAATGGGAACACACCCGGCGGACACCGGTGTTAAAGGAACCACTGGGGTGGGTGGTGGTGGCACTAGGGTTTGAGGAGGCTTTGTATGTGTAATGTAATTGAAAAAATAAAGGGTTTGTGAGATGGTGTTGATGATGTTGGGTTTGTTTTCGGTTTTTTACTTTTGTTTTGTTTTGCTGTGAATTATGTATGTTTCTTATTAATCGACGAAATGTGGACTTTTATATAATGGTTAAAAGCATTAACTTGTGAAAATACTAACATGATGATTACAATATTGCATTATTGTGCATCTTTGAAGATCTTTTGAGAAAGTGAAACTAGGGGATTTTATATTGTAAGTATTGGATAAGAATGACAATATAGGGCATGTTTGACTAAGCTTTTGACTCTTTTTTTTAAGTTTAGCTTTTTCAAAAAGTCAAAATATTGAAAAACTTAATAAGTCAAAATATTGTTTAATATTGTTTGGCTAAACAACTTTTTAGTAGGGAGAAAAAATCATTTTTGAAAAGTTAGAAATTTATGATTTTTTAGAGTTTTTTAACACAATTATAAATTTACCCCCTATCAAACAACTTTTTTACCCCTATCAAACAACTTTTCAATATGAAAAATGTTCTTTTTAGTAATTTTAGTTTTTCCATTCCAATAAGCTAATTCAAATACTTTTTTAAGGGTGGGGTTCTTCTACAAAGTGTAGGAAGTGATCTTTACCATTAGATGAGTGTGTTTGATGGTTGAGATTATATTGATGGCATTTTGGTAATATATTTGTCATGGTTAAGATTATATTTATGGCATTTTGGTAATATATTTGTCTTAAAAATAGGTTAATTTAATTGATCCGGGTATATTCACGATTCCATGTTTGTTTGGTGGTGATGTTAAAAACCACGCGTTGGCAGACCTTGGTGCTAGTATTAATTTGATGCCATATTCATTTTACGAAAAACTAGGCCTTGGTGATTTGAAGCCAACTCGTATGACTCTCTCGTTAGCCAATAAGACAGTTAAGTATCCTAGGGGGATAGTAGAGAATCTATTGGTGAAAGTGGATAAGTTTGTTTTTCCGGCCGATTTTGTAGTGCTAGATTTTAGGGCGCCCGTTCTTGAACACTGCTAAAGCGCTTATAGATGTCTTCTTTGGCACAATCACACTTAGAGCGGAGGATGAGTCGGTAGTTTTTAAGGTGAATAATGCGAGAGGGTCGAGTGAGAGCGTGGAGGCGATAGTATCGATGGAGGAGAGTGAGAAGGTTGAGAGTGATGTGAAGAAGGTGGAGAGTGAGCCGAGTCTAGAGAAGGTGATAAAACCCAAGTGTGGGGATCCACCTGATAGGAGAGTCGAAGAGTTGGAAGAGAGATTGTCGAGGTTGGAGTCTAGGATGGAGATACTGAGCAAGGCTCAGTGTGGGGATAGGTTTCGATATGAAACGTCTAGATTCAAACCGCCCGATGACGATTTGAGAGAGTATGAGAGAGTTTGGAGAGGTGCGGGCGATGTTGGGAATGATAGTGCTACAGCCCGTAAGGTGCGGGCGATGTTAGAAGGTGAGCCCCGCGTATATGACCCTCCGTGAGTGCATGAATAGTTGTGACCCACTTGTAGAGTTTGTACATTGAGTCTTTGTCTGCGTCGTGTCTTTAGCTTAGTGTTTGTGTGTTTTAGTGTCTTTTGCGTCATTTTCGTGTGTTTGCGTTTTTGTGTGTCGTGAGTATATTTTGCAGGTTGCATCACATTTACGAAGGCGGAGACGACAACCGAGCAGCATCACAGGTTTGTTGAATGTTAAAAACGACAAAAACGAGTGCAGGGGCAGTTTGGGAATAAAGAAAACAATTGTATGCACATTCTGCGTTTGCTGCACATTCTGTTGCTGATATCTGCTGTCCAGGCGGCCCGCCTACACTAAACCCATACTTTACGCGGGCCGCGCGGACTAAAAAAGGGGGGACCGGTTGTTTAAGTTGAGGCGGCCCGCATTTAACTTATCACACATCTCAAGCGGGCCGCGAGCCCACTACTGTGCACGTTGGGTTGTTCAGGCCCAATGGTTTCAGCCAATTTCATCCATGTTCCATATTAACTTTCATCCATTTATCACCATCATCATTCGGGTTGGTTCGAGTCGACGTTCAGGTATGTTTTCCTGCATTTGTTGTCGTTGTATTTGAGTCGGTTGTTATCGGGTTTATTTCCATCTTAAGTATGGGGAAACGGGTTGCATATTTTTAAGGCATTAAAATGTGATTTTTTTCACTAAATTTTCAACCCGTTATCCGTTGCATTCACACTTGGTCAGGCTTGGCACTTGGGTTGTTCGAGGACGAGCAAAGTGCTGGGAGGGGGTAAGATGGTAATTCGGTGGTGTACTTTGAGTCTTTTATTTTGTACCATGCGTCTAAGTTAGTGGTTTTTGAGTTATTTTATGTTTCGAGTCGGTATTGCTTTGGTATTTTGCTTGATTTTGTTGATGCAGGTTTGAATATGTGCCACCCGTACTCAATCTCCATTCGGGTGAGTTTGGAGCTGTTTATTCAAATTTCGAGCATTTATCAAGCATACTAGTTAGTGTCAAAGCCGATCGCGAACGAAATGCTATACGATCGAGCTGGATTGGACGAGAGGTTTGGAGCATACGCGATTATAAAACCAGCTAAGTCCTTTCCGATTTGCCCTTGTGTCTTTTATTTCTTATTTATTTTTAATTTTTTAGTCGATTTCCATCCTACATTGAGGGCAATGTAGAGTTTAAGTGTGGGGATGGGAAACTATCGTTTAGTGTCTAGTTAGTAGAGTCTTGAGTCATAAAATATAAAAAAAAATTGAAAAAAAAAATTAAAAAAATCAGAAAAATGTCTTTTGAAATTAGAAGTTTGCAAAAATAAAAACGGAAAATGATAGAAAATTTGGGTTTTTGTTCGGGTTCAAATAATGATAATATGAGATTAAAATAATCGTGCTTGTGTCTAGTTTGGGATGCGCGGGTAGGCTCGATTCGGTTCTGGGTTTCTTTGATCTTAAAATTACATAATTGTCGGTCTACTAGTGGGTTCTCATCTAGGGAGAGTGGGGAAATTGAAACCGCCAAAAATAGTATAAGGGGCACCGTTATAAGCTAAGATCGTTAGAGTTTTTGGTCATTATCTCGTTGAAAAAGGAAAAAAAAAATAGAATAATAAGTGAGCTAGAAACTAAATGAAAGTAGCACAGGTCTATGTAATCCGAGTTGGGGATAGCGACTCTACAGCCGGAATGCCTCTGGGATGTGTGAAATCGCCTTGCCGAATAAAAGTACCGAAACCTAAGTAATCTGTGGTTGGGGATCGCGACTCTACAGCCGGAATACCTCTTGGTTAGGGAAAGCATCGTCTAGACTCACGAGAGAAAAAAAAAAGAGCAAAAAGCAAAGTCTAAGCTCGTATGAAAAAAATGGAAAAATAGATTTGATTTTAAACTCTCTTGATCTTGGTATAAAACAGTTAGGAAATAACCAGTGGTTGTTCCTTTTGTCCTATAAGCTTGAGGGGGGATTAGGTGGACTTGCAATTCTTAGTGTGAGACCCTAGGTAGATTGACCGAACTTGAACTAAATTGCATGATAAGGGCTTGGAACCGAGTTGGGTTTAAGTGGATCGATATACTTGCAATCGCGGCTAACACGAGTTTCGGTTTTAATAAAATAACTTATACTTTGGCCCGTTCGATTATTCCGACTATGATTCCGTTTGCATAATTCTTTTTCGAGGACGAAAAAAGAGTAAGTGTGGGGATATTTGATGTATTGTAAAATACATCTTTATTCGCGTCAGGTTTTAGTAGTTGGTTATTCGTTTTTAGTGTCGGTTTTAGGTAGAATGTATATACTTTTGATTGTTTTGTGTTTTCAGGTACTTGGAGCTGAAACGTGCAAGAACGAGTAAAATATGACAAGAGAAAGTGTCGGGTCAAGAACCGGAAGCTCGTGAGTGAAAATAAGGTGAAAAAATCAGTTCTGGAGTGCCAAAGCGGGCCGCGATTACTTACAACACATTCTGACGCGGGCCGAATGAGGTTAAAACATGTTTCCGGATTATAGATGGCGGGCGGCCCGCTTGAACTTATTCTAAATGCTGATGCGGGACGCGAGAGGTGTTATTACGCGAACAGAATCGTAACAGCAATCGGATTTAGGGTTTTGAGGTTATATTAACATCAGAATCGACATCAGAGGGAGATTACGAACATAGACGAATTTAGAGTTCTTTTTGGACGTCTTGAAGGATGTTTAGAGGCGTTTGAAGGCTCGGGATTGCTGGGAATCGTCAAGAAACATTCGGGAGCACACGGGATCGAAGATTACGGGTTTTATCATCTTGTTCATTCGTTTCTCGTTTGTTTTTGATTGTTTAATGATAAATTCAGTTTATACATTGATTGCTATGTTTTTAGACATGATTATTGGCTAGATTTCCTTTACTACCTAGACATGGATGAATGATTGCTATATGATTTGATTATTTTTGGATTTATGGAAGCTATGGATTGTTTATAAATTGTAAACGGTTTGTTCTATCAGTTAGATGTGTTTGCGTGCTTGATATTATTTTATTATTGATTATTGCTTCGCTTGAATCTTGGTGACGGTCTTTATCACGGAATAGAGTCAGGCTAGGGTTTTAGGTTTTGGTGAGTGTCTATATCACATAATAAACCTTTGATCCTTTAGGGTGAAAAGTGCACAAGTAACCTTAGAAGTAATAGTTGGTAATTTAATAAAATCGAGTGTTCTACTAATCGTCAATAGCTGTAAAGTGCGACATTATTGCTAGGTCTAAGTGTTTAAACCGCAAGGTGGGTCCTTCTTAGGAAGTTAACCTTTTGGCTGCTGTCTAGCAAGTCTAGCTGAGAAAACAAACCTATCCTAGGTTTAGGTCTCGTAAGGGAGTGAGCCTTGTAGGATACTTTTATAAACCCATTAGATGTCTTGTAAAGGAGTCTAATAACCGGTAAATTAACAACCTTTAGGGGATCTTAGCGTGCTCTTGAGAGGGTTTAGGGGTCATTAGATTTCCCAAGAGGTGAGAATTTCAAGATCCCGGTTCCATAGCAGACAACTTCCAATTATAATCATAACTAAAAGCAATCAGGATTCCTGTCTAGGTAGTTCCTTCATCATCCTTGAGTTCAGTCTTCGTGTGAGTTCGTTTCTAGTTCGTCTTGCTAGTTTAGTCGTTATTTGCACTTTTAGGATCTCTTAGAAACCCCCCCCCCAATCAACAACCATTTAGTTAAGTCGTGTCAGTTTGAGTCTAGATAGAGTCATTAGCGTATTCAGTAGAGTCTCTTGGGTTTGATACTCGGACTTCCTTAGGCTATACTACATTGATCGGTACACTTGCCGATTGTGTGGTTTAGGGTTTAGATAGTCTTAGTTTTATAAATTTAAAACTTAGAGAGTCTAGAATTAGGGTAAATTTAGTTAATTTAGTTAACCCGTTTCGAGCACATCAAGTTTTTGGCGCCGTTGCCGGGGACTCTTAGGTAATTGCGTTGACTACTTTGTTTCGACTTGTTTGACATATTACGTGCTATTTGTGTTCGTTGAGTCGTAGGAGTCTAAAAATCATAAAAAATCCAAAAATATTTGCTTTAGTGTCTTTTCTAGGTTAGCGAGTCGTAGTTAGAGTCTTTTCGTTGTTCGTAGTTGGTGGATGCCCCATACGCGCTCGCAGGGACCGCCGCCACTTCTGTTTCCAGTAGAGTCGTCTGTTTCGTCTTCTTCGTCTTCTTCGATTCCACAGTCCACCCCCGCCTTTGATTTTACACCAAAGCCATCACCACACGTCTCCCCACCACCCTCCCGTTCTCGTTCGCCTAGTCCTCCACCCGTCATGGCGAACCGCACAGTCTACCAGCAGGCTACCACCGGTTTCACCGGTGCGACTTCACCTATCACCCTTCCGAATATTGCGAATGATAGGTCCTGGCAGATTCCTTCCTACATCATGACCGCCATCACCAATTCCTGCCAGTTCCATGGTCGTGATGACGAGGATGCACCCGTCCACATAAATCGCATTACTCGTCTTTGTGGCACCTATTCCATCGAGGGTGTCAATCTAGATGCTAGGTATCTTCAGGTATTCCCATTCTCACTCGCTGGACGGGCAGCCGTCTGGTTTGATTCTCAGCCCGCAGGCACTTTCACTACTTGGGCTGGTCTTCGCGATGCTTTCATAGCAAAATACTTTCCGCCAGCCAAGGCATCTCGCCTTCGTGATCAGATACACTCCTTCCGTATGGAGCCTGATGAGCCATACCACTTAGCTTGGGAGCGTTTTCAGACGCTTCTCTCTCGTTGTTCGCAGCATGGTTTGTCGGATTGGGCGTTAGTTGAGAAATTCTACAATGGTCTTACTCCTGAGATTAGAGCTCGTTTCGATACTTCAGCAGGAGGTCAGCTTATGGGTAAGAAGACGGTGACTGAGTGCAATGATTTGTTTGAGAGCTTTGCACATTCTGTTATGGATTACAGCACTACTGGCAGGACTTCCATTCCTGTTACTACCACCTCGGCCGGTCGAGGGGTAAACCAAGTTAGCTTGGGTACATCGGTAGCTGCTATAGTCGAGAGTGTAAAGCAGGATTTGAGGCAAGAGATGAGGAGAGAGTTGGATGAGATCAAGAAGAAAGTTGATAGGTGTGAGGTTTGTAGGGGAGGTCACGATACACTCGATTGTCCCACACTTACGTTAGAGCAGGTAGAGTACATAGCCGGTCAGTCTAGGGGTCTATTTGGTAATAATAATAATTATAACTCCAACTGGCAGGGTAGTGGTAGTAGTTTTCGCCCTTCTGGCAATCCCCCTGGTTTTCCATCTGGTCAGTATCAAAATAGGGGGCCAGGTCTTTACACGAGTAGTGGTTCGGGTCAGAGTGGTCAGTATAGTGGGTCAGGAGGTCAGTTTGCGAGTGGAGGGTTGAATCAGGAGAGTCAGGGTAGTGGTAAGGCTCCAGAGGGTAGTATGAGTAGGATAGAGGAGATGTTAGCTCAGATGATGACACAAAATCAGGCGACGCAGAAATCCCTCAATGATTTCACTAGGACTCAAGAGCAGATCAACAAAAATCATGAACTTGAGCTTAAAAATCAAGAGTCCACTCTTCTAGATCTTCAGAGAACAGTAGGGGATATAGCTAGGCAGTTGAAAGAGTCCCCTTCTGGTCAGTATTCAGGTACTACTCACCCAGTCCACCATTCTGTTAAAGCAATTACTACTCGCAGTGGGTTGAGTCTAGGAGAGGTCGTGAGAGAGAATGTTGAGATAGGGAGTGATGATGAGGTAGATGAGGTGATTGAGATGGAGGCTCCAGGCAAGGTGCACATTAGGCTAGACCCAGCAAGTACCGCACATGCCGAGGAGTTGCCAGTAGAGAAGAAAGAGGAGAAGCAGCCGAAGAAGGTTCGGCCACCACCGCGAGTGATTGATATTTCTCGTCTTCCGTTTCCCGCTCGTGCTAGGCAGCAGATATATGCTAGGGAATACGAGAAGTTTCTTGAGATGTTCACCCAGCTGAAGGTGAATCTTCCGTTCATAGAGGCCTTGAGATCCATGCCTAAGTACGCTAAGTTCCTTAAGGATTTTCTCAAGCGTAAGGATAGGGTAGGAGAGTGTTCGAGTAATTCATTGAGTGGAGAGTGTTCTGCTGTGATCCTAAATAAACTTCCTGAGAAACTCACTGATCCGGGTATATTCACGATTCCATGTTTGTTTGGTGGTGATGTTAAAAACCACGCGTTGGCAGACCTTGGTGCTAGTATTAATTTGATGCCATATTCATTTTACGAAAAACTAGGCCTTGGTGATTTGAAGCCAACTCGTATGACTCTCTCGTTAGCCGATAAGACAGTTAAGTATCCTAGGGGGATAGTAGAGAATCTGTTGGTGAAAGTGGATAAGTTTGTTTTTCTGGCCGATTTTGTAGTGCTAGATATGGAGGCCGAGGATATAGTGCCATTGATTTTAGGGCGCCCGTGCTTGAACACTGCTAAAGCGCTTATAGATGTCTTCTTAGGCACAATCACACTTAGAGTGGAGGATGAGTCGGTAGTTTTTAAGGTGAATAATGCGAGAGGGCCGAGTGAGAGCGTGGAGGCGATAGTATCGATGGAGGAGAGTGAGAAGGTTGAGAGTGATGTGAAGAAGGTGGAGAGTGAGCCGAGTCTAGAGAAGGTGATAAAACCCAAGTGTGGGGATCCACCTGATAGGAGAGTCGAAGAGTTGGAAGAGAGATTGTCGAGGTTGGAGTCTAGGATGGAGATACTGAGCAAGGCTCAGTGTGGGGATAGGTTTCGATATGAAACGTCTAGATTCAAACCGCCCGATGACGATTTGAGAGAGTATGAGAGAGTTTGGAGAGGTGCGGGCGATGTTGGGAATGATAGTGCTACAGCCCGTAAGGTGCGGGCGATGTTAGAAAGTGAGCCCCGCGTATATGACCCTCCGTGAGTGCATGAATAGTTGTGACCCACTTGTAGAGTTTGTACATTGAGTCTTTGTCTGCGTCGTGTCTTTAGCTTGGTGTTTGTGTGTTTTAGTGTCTTTTGCGTCATTTTCGTGTGTTTGCGTTTTTGTGTGTCGTGAGTATATTTTGCAGGTTGCATCACATTTACGAAGGCGGAGACAACAACCGAGCAGCATCACAGGTTTGTTGAATGTTAAAAACGACAAAAACGAGTGCAGGGGCAGTTTGGGAATAAAGAAAACAATTTTCTGCACATTCTGCGTTTGCTGCACATTCTGTTGCTGATATCTGCTGTCCAGGCGGCCCGCCTACACTAAACCCATACTTTACGCGGGCCGCGCGGACTAAAAAAGGGGGGACCGATTGTTTAAGTTGAGGCGGCCCGCATTTAACTTATCACACATCTCAAGCGGGCCGCGAGCCCACTACTGTGCACGTTGGGTTGTTCAGGCCCAATGGTTTCAGCCAATTTCATCCATGTTCCATATTAACTTTCATCCATTTATCACCATCATCATTCGGGTTGGTTCGAGTCGACGTTCAGGTATGTTTTCCTGCATTTGTTGTTGTTGTATTTGAGTCGATTGTTATCGGGTTTATTTCCATCTTAAGTGTGGGGAAACGGGTTGCATATTTTTAAGGCATTAAAATGTGATTTTTTTTTCACTAAATTTTCAACCCGTTATCCGTTGCATTCACACTTGGCCAGGCTTGGCACTTGGGTTGTTCGAGGACGAGCAAAGTGCTGGGAGGGGGTAAGATGGTAATTCAGTGGTGTACTTTGAGTCTTTTATTTTGTACCATGCGTCTAAGTTAGTGGTTTTTGAGTTATTTTATGTTTCGAGTCGGTATTGCTTTGGTATTTTGCTTGTTTTTGTTGATGCAGGTTCGAATATGTGCCACCCGTACTCAATCTCCATTCGGGTGAGTTTGGAGCTGTTTATTCAAATTTCGAGCATTTATCAAGCATACTAGTTAACCACGGGGACTTGTCCCAGTGGCCACCACAGTGATGGTTTGGAAACGTGACCACAAGGTCGCGGGTTCGATCCTGAGTGGGAGAAGGTTTTCCACATAGCTTTGAGATTATTCCAAAGTCTGTGGCGGGTTCCTGCTCGGGTGGCTAAACGGGTTCGAGTACTAACCGGTCGCCATGCTGGTGAGGGCTGGACCTTAGGGGGGGCTCGGGGCTCGAACTCGGGCGGTGGCAGTTCCGTTGCGCCATGTGTACCGTTAAGCCATTCAAAAAAAAATCAAGCATACTAGTTAGTGTCAAAGCCGATCGCGAACGAAATGCTATACGATCGAGCTGGATTGGACGAGAGGTTTGGAGCATACGCGATTATAAAACCAGCTAAGTCCTTTCCGATTTGCCCTTGTGTCTTTTATTTCTTATTTATTTTTAATTTTTGAGTCGATTTCCATCCTACATTGAGGGCAATGTAGAGTTTAAGTGTGGGGATGGGAAACTATCGTTTAGTGTCTAGTTAGTAGAGTCTTGAGTCATAAAATATAAAAAATAAAAAATAAAAAAAAATTAAAAAAAAATTAAAAAAATCAGAAAAATGTCTTTTGAAATTAGAAGTTTGCAAAAATAAAAACGGAAAATGATAGAAAAGTTGGGTTTTTGTTCGGGTTCAAATAATGATAATATGAGATTAAAATAATCATGTTTGTGTCTAGTTTGGGATGCGCGGGTAGGCTCGATTCGGTTCTAGGTTTCTTTGATCTTAAAATTACATAATTGTCGGTCTACTAGTGGGTTCTCATCTAGGGAGAGTGGGGAAATTGAAACCGCCAAAAATAGTATAAGGGACACCGTTATAAGCTAAGATCGTTAGAGTTTTTGGTCATTATCTCGTTGAAAAAGAAAAAAAAAATAGAATAATAAGTGAGCTAGAAACTAAATGAAAGTAGCACAGGTCTATGTAATCCGAGTTGGGGATAGCGACTCTACAGCCGGAATGCCTCTGGGATGTGTGAAATCGCCTTGCCGAATAAAAGTACCGAAACCTAAGTAATCTGTGGTTGGGGATCGCGACTCTACAGCCGGAATACCTCTTGGTTAGGGAAAGCATCGTCTAGACTCACGAGAGAAAAAAAAAAGAGCAAAAAGCAAAGTCTAAGCTCGTATGAAAAAAATGGAAAAATAGATTTGATTTTAAACTCTCTTGATCTTGGTATAAAACAGTTAGGAAATAACCCAGTGGTTGTTCCTTTTGTCCTATAAGCTTGAGGGGGGATTAGGTGGACTTGCAATTCTTAGTGTGAGACCCTAGGTAGATTGACCGAACTTGAACTAAATTGCATGATAAGGGCTTGGAACCGAGTTGGGTTTAAGTGGATCGATATACTTGCAATCACGGCTAATACGAGTTTCGGTTTTAATAAAATAACTTATACTTTGGCCCGTTCGATTATTCCTACTATGATTCCGTTTGCATAATTCGTTTTCGAGGACGAAAAAAGAGTAAGTGTGGGGATATTTGATGTATTGTAAAATACATCTTTATTCGCGTCAGGTTTTAGTAGTTGGTTATTCGTTTTTAGTGTCGGTTTTAGGTAGAATGTATATACTTTTGATTGTTTTGTGTTTTCAGGTACTTGGAACTGAAACGTGCAAGAACGAGTAAAATATGACAAGAGAAAGTGTCGGGTCAAGAACCGGAAGCTCGTGAGTGAAAATAAGGTGAAAAAATCAGTTCTGGAGTGCCAAAGCGGGCCGCGATTACTTACAACACATTCTGACGCGGGCCGAATGAGGTTAAAACATGTTTCCGGATTATAGATGGCGGGCGGCCCGCTTGAACTTATTCTAAATGCTGATGCGGGCCGCGAGAGGTGTTATTACGCGAACAGAATCATAACAGCAATCGGATTTAGGGTTTTGAGGTTATATTAACATCAGAATCGACATCAGAGGGAGATTACGAACATAGACGAATTTAGAGTTCTTTTTGGACGTCTTGAAGGCTGTTTAGAGGCGTTTGAAGGCTCGGGATTGCTGGGAATCGTCAAGAAACATTCGGGAGCACACGGGATCGAAGATTACGGGTTTTATCATCTTGTTCATTCGTTTCTCGTTTGTTTTTTATTGTTTAATGATGAATTCAGTTTATACATTGATTGCTATGTTTTTAGACATGATTATTGGCTAGATTTCCTTTACTACCTAGACATGGATGAATGATTGCTATATGATTTGATTATTTTTGGATTTATGGAAGCTATGGATTGTTTATAAATTGTAAACGGTTTGTTCTATCAGTTAGATGTGTTTGCGTGCTTGATATTATTTTATTATTGATTATTGCTTCGCTTGAATCTTGGTGACGGTCTTTATCACGGAATAGAGTCAGGCTAGGGTTTTAGGTTTTGGTGCACAAGTAACCTTAGAAGTAATAGTTGGTAATTTAATAAAATCGAGTGTTCTACTAATCGTCAATAGCTGTAAGGTGCGAGATTATTGCTAGGTCTAAGTGTTTAAACCGCAAGGTGGGTCCTTCTTAGGAAGTTAACCTTTTGGCTGCTGTCTAGCAAGTCTAGCTGAGAAAACAAACCTATCCTAGGTTTAGGTCTCGTAAGGGAGTGAGCCTTGTAGGATACTTTTATAAACCCATTAGATGTCTTGTAAAGGAGTCTAATAACCGGTAAATTAACAACCTTTAGGGGATCTTAGCGTGCTCTTGAGAGGGTTTAGGGGTCCTTAGATTTCCCAAGAGGTGAGAATTTCAAGATCCCGGTTCCATAGCAGACAACTTCCAATTATAATCATAACTAAAAGCAATCAAGATTCCTGTCTAGGTAGTTCCTTCATCATCCTTGAGTTCAGTCTTCGTGTGAGTTCGTTTCTAGTTCGTCTTGCTAGTTTAGTTGTTATTTGCACTTTTAGGATCTCTTAGAAACCCCCCCCCCCCAATCAACAACCATTTAGTTAAGTCGTGTCAGTTTGAGTCTAGATAGAGTCATTAGCGTATTCAGTAGAGTCTCTTGGGTTCGATACTCGGACTTCCTTAGGCTATACTACATTGATCGGTACACTTGCCGATTGTGTGGTTTAGGGTTTAGAGAGTCTTAGTTTTATAAATTTAAAACTTAGAGAGTCTAGAATTAGGGTAAATTTAGTTAATTTAGTTAACCCGTTTCGAGCACATCAAAGACCCTAGTATGTCTACATTGAATCAAGCATTGGCGTGTTTTATATTGTGTATTTCAGACACTGGTGTGTTTTATATCAGATGCTGGTGTGTTTTATGTGTAATGGGTGTGTTTAATTATGAAAACTGATACAACACAATGTGAAGAGCCCAGAAACAGATAAAAGACAACGTCTAGAAAATTATAAATGTGTTTTATGTTTCAAAATTAACGAGGGGATGTGAAAACTGATATAACACAATGTGAAGAACAAGAAACTGATAAAACACACCATAAAGAAATAATGGAATGTGAATATGAATTTGCGATCAGCATGATATAAAATATTATAGTCGATTTTGAAATCAATGGAGGGATGCAGTTTCCTAAAATAACTCGTTAATTTGTTTAGGATAATAAATCTTCCATAATTAAAGTAATTATCCAATTACCATTATACCCTTTTGTATAAAATAACTAAATGCCACATGTCTAAAGTAGATTGCTTCCTACACTTTGTAGGAAAAGTAGGCTTTGTAGCCAACTCCTACCCCTTTTTTAAAAACTCATTTTCAAAAAGTCATAAGTCAATAAGTCCTTTTGTTCCCATCCAATAAGCTAATCCAAATACTTTTTTAAAAACTCATTTTCAAAAAGTCATAAGTCAACAAGTCCTTTTAACAAAAAGTTCTTTTTTAGCTAAACTAGCTAAAAGACCCGCGCGCGTTGCAGCGCGTGAACATTGCAAATATTGAATAGATTAGTCCAAATGTTATGTGATGCATTAACCATATGAAAACGCACGTTTCGAAGTATCTGACTGAACTCAATGTGACCTATATAAGCATTGTGATTGGATCAACTCATACATAGAAAATATCAATGGGTATAAAGGAAAAACCGTTTAATCAAAAGCGATTAATTGCAACTTTTGAAAAAAGACGAAAAAGCACAATTTGACTTCACTCGTTTCGAAACAAAATTTATGAAACATACATAAAAAGACGAAAACATATTATATTTGACTTGACTCGTTTTCAAAAAGAAAGTTTCGTTTTACGTAGACCAAATCGAATTTATACCAAAACGTACATAAAACATGCACTTAAAAATGGTCTTTTGACGAAAACATATTATATCTGACCTAACTTGTTTCCAGGAAAAGTTTACGTCGAAACGTAGAGCAAATCGCATATATACCGACATCTACATAAAAACATGGACGTAAAATTTAGTTTTTTTTATTAAAGGATATATAGAGGTAATCTCAAAAATATTATTAGTAAAAAACTTAATAGATTAAAAACGTTCGTAAAACTGGGCCAAGTAGCACCAATGTCACATCATTACCAACGACCACCAACATCGGAAAAACTCGTAAAACTAAAATAAATAAAAAGGACAAAATAACACCGTACGAAAAGCAGACGTAAGATCATTGAACCATGCACGCCTATTGCGGCGAGTTAATGCGATGACATTATAGTGAAACGTAAAACGTTGAAAAGAAATAATAACTCGATCTAGGACCAATGCGTTGCGACGAATCTGTCAAACGACGAAAAAACGTTAAACCCCACACACACGTTGTGTGTTAACTCGCAAAATTTAGAAAGAAACGTAAAAACTTGTGAAAAATGAAAAGTGTGATGGACCAAAGTTGAAAATAAAAAAGTGTTAGGGTTAAATTGCAAAAGATTAAAAACTTTAAGTTAAAAGTTAAAAAATCAAATTGGTTAAAATGCAAAAAGTAAAATTCTTTGGGTTAGAAATGAAAATGTAGGATTTTTTTTTTTTTTTTTTTTTTGAAAATCTCCTAATGCAAAGACTACAACACCATTAAGCAACAAGTTGTTGCTAATTTATAATATGGAAATAAGCTTAGCCAAACAAGACCATAATATACAATAACAATTGGCCAAAAGCAACAATAACAATATTTTATCATTTCAGAAAATATGTTTTTGAAATATATAGTTTCAAATATGAGAACACATACGTAAAACATGTAGTTTAAGATAGGAAAATGTATAGTTTTTTCTTCTAAAAGGATACGAGATTATATAAAATGTACTATGCCCAATTTAATTAGGAAAAAGCCAAAGTTGATATATAAAATGTGTAGTTTAAGATCTATACGAGAGATTAGGGGAGGAGGGGTGGTTCACTAGTGATAGTTTCTATCACTATCACTCTCACTATCCAATCAAATCATGTCATGTCATCACCCAATATTCTATCACTGGTGATAGAAATGTAGGGGGGTGGTTCACTAGTGATGGAATTCTATCACTCCCAAATTTTTTTAATTTTCATTTTAAAATTAGAAATTAAACACTAAATTATAAATTTCACTAATTATAAAAATTAGAAACCATTTTTCATTAGGGTACACGGGGTGGTCCGTGATACCACCCCACTCGTTAAAAAATAACGGAACACCGCCGCCGGATCAAAAATAACGCGTTAAACTTTAAACGCGTCAAACTCATCACGCGTTGAACTTTGAAAATGGAACGTTGGTTTTTTGACCGTTTGTGATATTTTTTTACCGTTTGAAACTTTTTTTTTATAAATCCTCATTTAAACAACAAATTAATCTTAAACTCAATTCAAAAAAACAACAAATTTCTCACTCAATTAAAAAAATCAGCAAACTCTCCAAATATTTTTACAAGAAACATGGAAGGTTCAAGCAAGAGAGGTGGGGGTTCGAAAAAAAGAGGTTCGGGTACGAAGAAAAATCCCGTTCAGAGACCCAATGTTCGAGCGAATCTTGGCGAGCCGACACGCTTTAGGTTGCAAGACGAACCCGACCAAGTCCCACCCTTTACCCAACAATATCCACCCTTTCAAACCCAACAATATCCACCCTTTCAATCGCAAACGTATCAAAATCAACCGTTCGTCCCACCGTTTCAACCTCACCAATTTCAACCCCAAACGTATTAAACCCAACCCCACCAACTCGACCCACTACTAGAAACCAACACTGTCATCCATCATTTTGCAAACGCGTATCGTGAACCACAACAAAGTCTTGACGACGATGAAGATGATGATTACGTTCAAGAACAACAACAAGAAGAAGAGGAAGATGAAGAAGAAGAAAATGATGTCGTTCAAGAAATCGTCCAAACCGGCCGACAACATTGGACGAGCGAGGAGGAGATGTCCTTGGTGCAGGCGTATTTGCACATCTCGGAGAACAAGAAACATGCCAACGAGCAAAGAAATGATGCGTTTTGGAGACGGGTCATTAATCATTTTAGGCAACGTCCCGGTGCAAAGATACGAAACATGGACCAAATGACGTCGAAGTGGATGGATTTGAACGGGAAAATTAGTAAGTTCAACGCTTGTTTCATTCAAAAGGTATGTTTTTTATTAAAGTTTTAATCTTTTTTCATTGAAAACTATTTTTTATGTTTAAAAAAAAAACATAACAGTTTAAAAAAAAACAGAACAGTTTTTAAAAAAAATAACAGAAAACAGTTTCTAAAAAAAACATAACAGTTTAAAAAAAAACAGAAACAGTTTTAAAAAAACAGAAAACTGTTTTTTTTATAAAAAACAGAAAACAGTTTATTTTTTTAAAAACAGATTTTTTTTAAAAAAACATAACCTTTTATATATTTTGTAGAACCGAAACCCACAAAGTGGAGCGAGCGAGGCGACAATCATGCAACAAGCCACCGAAATGTATTGTGATGTCTACAACAAGAGGGGTTTTCCACACGTGAAGGCATGGGAAGTTGCGAGAAATCACCCGAAGTGGGTCCCCGTTGAGTTGGTTGACATGCGTGGTCCTACGGCTCCAAAAAAACGAGGAGGTTCGAAAAGATCAAAAACATCCGATTCGGGGAACTACACGACTTCCGCGTCGGATAACTTGCCCCAAATGAACTTAAACGACGACCCCCTTGACGAACCCGATCAACCCGTTAACGACCCCATTGAAGAAGTTACACCTACAAGGCCACGACGCAGGAGAGGTGGTGAATCGTCAAGCAAAGGGAAGGAAGCGGTGGCGGAGTCGATCTTCAGAATCGAAGAGGAGAAAATAACCCAATTCAAGAAGGCAGAGCAAAGAAAAGAAACAATTATGTCCCTAAAAGTTGAACGCGAGCAGGCGTACAAAGAAACAATTTAGTTTATTTTTTTTCCAATGTTAGTTGTTTTTTTATTTTGCTATGTAATTTATTTTTTAAGTTTAATGAAATTTTTAATTTTAGTGTTTTATTGTTAATTTATAATTTTAAAATGAAAATTAAAAAAATTTGGGAGTGATAGAATTACATCACTAGTGTTACCACCCCGCCTACATTTCTATCACTAGTGATAGAAATTTGGTTGATGACATGGCATGATGTGATTGGACAATAGGAGTGATAGAAACTATCACTAGTGAACCACCCCTCCTCCCCTTAGGTACTGCTTATCACTAAAAAAATTTAATTTTCATTTCCAAAAGCCCAAATTGATGAACAACCCAAAAGCCCAAGACAAAACAGTAAGCCCAAATTGATGTACTAGTCAAGTAAAAGGTTCGTCGAGGGTTTGAGGGTTCGTCGAGGGTTTGAAGGTTCTTCAAGCAAAAAGAAGCCAAACATTTCAAATATCAACGCGTGATGAGTTTAACGCGTTCAAAATTTAACTCGTTTTTTTTTTTCGCCGGCGACGGTGTTCCGTGATGGTTCAACGAGTGATGGGGTGGTATAACGGACCACCCCGTGTCCCCTTATATAGGCTTTTCGATCTTCAACGAAAATATAGGAGTTGTGTAAAGTATTTAGTTTGTATTGTAGGTCTCTAACTTGTCTTTTATAATTTTTAATTTAAATTAATCTAAGTCCTATCTCATTTTGTTATTTATAAACTCTCTTATTATCTCTTTTCAATGTAAAAAATCAAAGAAAGCAATAATAAGATGATAGGTGGAAAAAACAAAAACCATGTGGGTCATTTTACTCAATCTCTTTTCATCTATTCTATTTAACTTTTTCTGTATTTTCAAAACCCATCATTTTTAAAACCCACCATCTTCAACCTTTTCTTCAATTAATCTCTCTAGAATTATTACATCATAGCGCGATTTTCTTCAGCAATAAATGGTTTAAACACTCAATCAACGTGTTCTTCAATTTATTTCAAGAAACCCAGTTTATTTTTATGCAATTTCTCATTTCTTTTCAATTTAACATAATGTGATGGAACATGAGAAATTGATTGAAGTAGGTACTTCTCTTCTCAAATTTCTCAAACATTTTCTAGACAAAGTGAAGATATCTATGATTCTAACCTTCTCTTGATGTATTTTTGCGTTTGAGCAACATTATTGGTTCCGAATTTATTAAAAATCAGTGGTAAAAAGTTGCACACCAGGTGTTTGACAAAATGCCTCAAAGAAAATTACAAAACAGTTTTCAGTTTAAACTTTCATTTAGAATTGCGTTTTACAAAAGAATGAAAAAACACCTTTTTGGGTGTTTTTTGTCCATTGCGTTTTACAAAAGAATAAAAAAAACACCTTCTTGTGTGCTTTTTGTCCTTTGCGTTTTAGAATAAACACTTTCTTTTGTGTTTTTAGTCCATTGCGTTTAAAAAAACACTTTCTTTTGTGTTTTTGTCTATTGCGTTTTAGGAAAAACACATTGTTATATGTTTTTTGGTCCAATGCGTTTTAGAAAAACATATTTTGAAATGTTTTTAGTCCATTGCGTTTTCAAAAAAAACACTTTATTTTATGTTTTTTGTCTATTGTGTTTTAGGAAAAACACATTTTGAAGTGTTTTTAGTCCATTGCATTTTAGAAAGAAAAAAAAACACTTTCATTTGTGTTTTTTGTCTGTTTAGAAGGAACACTTTCTTTTGTGTTTTTAGTCCGTTGCGTTTTAGAAAAAAAAAATCATTCTTTTGTGTTTTTTGTTCATTGCGTTTTACGCATTTGGATTATCGAAAACCTTTTTTTTCAAAAGTGTAACACTAGTGTGCTCGTTTTAAAAATAAAAAACGCTCGTTTTTATGGTGCGATTTTTATAAAAAAAAAAATAATTCCGTATGAAAAAGTTACTAATGTTTTAAAAACGGGGGGAATTGGAGGAGAGAGAAACTATTGACTTGGATGGACTAGAATACCCCTAAAATAACCCACGCGTCTCATTTTTTTTTTGTTCAATCTCATCCATTTAATCTTAGCCCTTAATTATTTAATAGATTGTCAGATTTGAGCCCTAGATACATAGGACCATTCGAGGTAATCGAATGTGTCAGATTTGTAGCTTATAAGCTAAACTTACCTGAGGAGCTAAGTGAAATTTACAATGTATTCCACATTTGCAATTTAAAGAAATGCCTAACCGATGAGTCGCTAGCACTGTCACATTAAGATATGCAAATTGATGAAAACCTGCGATTTGTTGAAAAACCGGTATCGATCGAGGATCGACAGGTTAAGAAGCTCCGATGGAAGCATGTACCTATTGTAAAGGTTAAATGGGATGCCCGTAGAGGTACCGAATATACATGGGAGGTTGAGTCCACTATGCGACAGAAGTACCCCCATCTTTTTGAGTAAATCTCGAGGTCGAGATTTCTTTTAAGGGTGTGAGGATGTAACACCTCTTAAAATTGTGTCCAATAATGTATTGACACGTGTCCCTAATCCTAATTATGCATAAGGTTGGATACGAGGGACTATTTTTGCCAAATAATGAAAACTATGAATGTGGAGGGACTAAAAGTGTCAACATGCTTAAACTATGCCTCTGAGTGACCTTATACGGTGTTCGTCTTCTCTTAACGAGCCACTTGTTGGACGAACGAAACCGTTTATGATTTAATTAAAAAGTTGTTAGTTGAAGGGTTAAAAGCGTCAACATGTTAATTTATACCTCTGAGTGACCTTTTAACGAACCTGGAGCTTAAAGATGTCCGGTTATACTTTCAGGAATACCTACAACCTAATTTGAAGGGTTAAAAGTGCCATAAATGAAAGTTATATTGAGTTTAAAGGTTGAGGGGCTGATTGTGTCAAAGTTACAAAGTTGTTGGCTGAAACCGAGGGCCCTCGCAGGGCGCGACCCCCTTGGTCGTTCTCGGTCGTGGGGAGTGACGGGTGTAGCTGTGCAGAAAGTAACTTCCAGCTGCCAATTGCATCCTTGTTCACCACACAAACCACCATAGCACCTCTAATTCGAAACCATGAGCTCCATTCTGGTTTTAGACACATCATAGGACACCTGGAGTTATCTCTAGGCCTCTCAAAACACCTGGCTTGATCCAAGAACCCCTCAACTCCAATTATAAATATGAGTGTTCATCAACCTTTACACTTGCTCATTCTCATTTTATCACTTCTACTCTTCCTCTGGAGATTCCTAACTGAAGGGAGACTTTAACTCAGTTCTATTTTCGAGCTAGGACCTTTTGTAAGTGTCCCTAACTCCTGCTTTTCCTTTTATAGGCTTTTAAAAGCCGAAAGTCAAGCTTTTTCGATAAACATTTTGACTTTCGGTTTAGACCTTACTGGTCCAGCCATTGTTCGCAACGAACATGGCTACGTAATCGTAATTAGGTAGGTGTTAATCCCTCACAAGGCCACCTCCTAAAAATCACGTTTTCTTGGTGAATTGACGGGTCAACATAGTAATGTTTTAAAAAGTCAACGGGGCAGATTTTGAAATATTCATAAACTGAGTTTAGAAGTGTTCTAAAATAAGTTTTAACACTTAAACAACTTGGTAATAATTATTAGAACATGTGTAAACATGTTCGGCTCGTCAATTCCAGTTTTAGGGTCGGTTCGTAACTAAAAGTCGCGAAGTTTGAATTCTGCTTTGACTTTCGATTATGACTCGAATTAGACTAGTTTGCTAATGAGTTAAGGTTCCGTTATGATCGTAATATGATGTAGCATAACCCTCTGAGGTTATATTACATGATCATAATAATAATAATCTAAGTTATATGCAAGTTTCTGTTATTATGCCATACTTTGACTATTTTGCCATTTTTATTAAAAATTAAGGTTTTAAACACCAATGAACTTCCAAAGTAAGCTTTCAAAACTATGTGTGAAATGACCAAAATGCCCCTACGGTGCATAGTTTAGTCTTAAACTATAAAACACACATATGTTTGATATCCTCCTGATATTATATCACAAATAAAGTATTTTCACAGAATGTTTATGATCATAACATCATATTATATGCAAGATCCTTTTATACGTCATTAAATGACCAAAACGCCCTTATGAGGCATAGTTTGATTTTAAAACCTTAACGGGCATACAAGTTGATATCCTACTGATATTATAACTTGTTTAAAGTATGTTGGCATATGGAACTTGTTCATGACTCATCCGGTTACCCGTTATCGCTTATACGCGTACGGTTAGGCTTATTTAACTAGTTTACAGAATGTTAATAGTTTACCTTATCATTTTTATCTCAATTTCCAGAATGTTAATACTTTACCCATATGATACAAGTCCTGGTACTTGTCGGGTTTAAACTACATTTTATTCCGATCAGCGCTAAATCAAGCATATCGTACCGTTTTGATATTTTAAGCTAGTCAGTCTAAGACTTGCATAAGACCCGTTAGCATTCTAATTGGTTATATTTACCATCATTCCAGACTAGAGCCTTCCGGTAAATTGTACCTACTGTAACGGGGTTACTTTTCGACCCTCGTGTGGCGTTCCCAAGTCCCCAGGGACAAGCCAATCCATCCCGCTTCTTTGTATGGGTCGCTGGTTTCGTCCTGCCTTGGACTCATCAGGAGAGCGGCGCCAGCTCTCGACCAGTGGTGCGTTCGTCGTTTGAACGAATAGGCACGTGCACCTCTTCATTGACACTGACTCCGTCCCCCAATAAAGTTCAGGACTAGCCAGTAACCCAAGCATTCAAGCACAGCCCATAGCATTGCGATCTTCAAACATTTGGCCTCTGACACTCTCCCACCACCATTTCATGCACGTCATCGTGCATGCTCGTCGTCCCATACCAACTCACATACTTGACAATGCATGATCCCCTTATGTTGAGCATGATTCACTTTGGGATGGTAGGACACCCGAAAGCACAGCAACAATGATCTTCTGTCGTGCATGTTCAATATAGTACGTCAGTTCTGGTTATAAGTGGCGCTAACGTCCGCCGCATCGGATTTGGTGCCGATGATTCACCTTGTTTCAGGAATACGGGGACCTGAATAGTTGTAGCAGCTTTCACAAAACTTCCTTTTTACGGCGCTGCTTGAACCGTAGATTTTTTAACATAACACGAAGGATTCACTGCAACTATACTTGAGCGGCTCTCACGATCCCATACTAGCGGAGTACAAAGACCTTTGCCGAAGCAAACCCATATTTGGTCTTCTCCTACCACCATTACGCAACCATACTCTAAATGTTAAGCTCATTTGGTTAAGAGTCACGTTCCAACGTATCCGAGAATCGTTCTGCTCTGATACCAAGTTGTCACGGGGTTACTTTTCGACCGCCGTGTGGCGTCCCCAAGTCCCCGGGGACAAGCCAATCCATCCCGCTTCTTTGTGTGGGTTACTGGTTTCGTCCTGCCTTGGACTCATCAGGAGAACGGAGCCAGCTCTCGACCAGTGGTGCGTTCATCGTTTGCACGACTAGGCACGTACACCTCTTCATTGACACTAACTCCGTCCCCCGATAAAGTCCAAGACTAGCCAGTAACCCAAGCGTTCAAGCACAGCCCATAGCATTGCGATCTACAAACATTTGGCCCGTGACACTACGCTTACTTAATTGAATACGGCTGAGTTATTCTAAATCTTGCATTATAAGGCGAGTGCTAGCTCAGGTAAATACTCTTAACCTATTTTCACGAAGGAAAACTCAGCCATCTTCGATCTTCAGAAGTTTCACCACCACCGTTGTGTGGTTGCTTTGAGGGAAGTGGATTCGGTGTGGTTATCGCTGAGTGAGGGAGGCAGTGGAGACTAGGGTTTCTCTAGAGAGAGAAAAGATGAAGGGAATAAAGGGTTTCTGAGAAAAGAAGAAGGTAGAAATAGGTTTATTGAGGATGAGCGGGAATTCAAAGTTGAATGTAATATCTGGCCACCCAAAAATGAGCCCCATGCTAACCCCTTTAGTATTTTGAATTTCAAATTAACAAAAATAATTTATCTATAAGAAATGA
Source organism: Helianthus tuberosus (assembly GCA_030545235.1). NCBI lineage: Eukaryota > Viridiplantae > Streptophyta > Magnoliopsida > Asterales > Asteraceae > Helianthus > Helianthus tuberosus. The sequence continues at coordinate 53,053,920 of CM060351.1, forward strand.
AGTGATATTATGATGTAATATTGAAGTAAGAAAAGCTGAGTTGGCATAGCTATGTGTTCGACACATAAGCTGATGTTGTCAAAAGCGAACTAGGCGCGCGCCTAAGCGCTCAGGCGTAGCGAGCAGCAGCTAAACCGCCTGGTGGAGAGCTAGGCGCAAATCTACGTCTTTTTTAAAAAAATGCACTCAGGTGCTCGCCTGGAGCTGGGCGCAGGCGCAAAAAAGCGACCCTAAACCGAAAAAAAAACAGCCTTAAACAATAAGGGACCACCTGAAACGTTAATTTAGAGAGGGTAGATAGTTAGGAACCTGGTTTAGCAACTTCTTGAAGACTACCTGGTTAAACTCTAGAGCATTGTGGCCGACCAGCAATGTGGTGGACTGGTGTCGGCTGCTCTTTTTTATAGAAAACCCTAATTCAATAAAATTCATGGGCTGAATTTTGTAGATTATATGTAGATGGTATTGGGCTAACCTTTGTTTAAAGAACTAAACTATTTTATAGGATAGATGGGTGGTCCAACTAAATATCTTTAAATTGTTTTTCACTTTATTGCCACTTAGATATTTTTACAAACATTAATTATTGTTGTACATGTTCTAAAAGGATATTATGATTTTTTACATTGTATTCTTATAATAGTGTAAAACCATTAATTTTATGCCTATTATATATAATTTCTTTTATTTTTTTTTACTACGGCGCCTTACTTAAAAAAGCCCGCTCGCTTTTTTTGCGTCTTGCGCCTAGGCTCCAGGTGAGACTTTTACGCCTTAAGTGCGCCTAACGCTTTTGACAACATAGACATAAGCTTTTCTGACGTCAGCGAAAACTCTCCTTTAATAGTAAGTAAAGATTATCCGCATATTCATATGTCTATTCCATAAAAAAAGTTTTTATTCTTAATTATTAATTAATTGTTTTCGATTCACCGGATTTTACCTCTTTCGAAAAAAACTCAATGAAAAATCAAGACCGAATTCTTTCTGGTTAAAGAATCTCTTTCTAGTTGCTCTAAAATATCAGCAGATTCTCTAGGTGGCAACATGCTATTGGGTGGTGTTTTTGCTTATGGGGCCAAATCCCACAATCGAATAATTGTACAAGGTTCAACCCAACCCAATCTACAAGCTTGGTTTGATCTGGCCCGCAGTTTGCTAATTATACAATCGCAAAAAAATATGATGAAGAGTGGTTTCCGGTATGATAAACAAGATAGTTCGGATTTTAACAACGTTGTTAAAATGATAAAAACAACAAAAGCTAAGGACTAAATTACTTTTTGAGTCCCTGTATTTTAGTGGTTTTAACTATTTGAATCCAAATAAAAAAATTAAACGTTCTGAGTCCTTAATCGCTTATTTTATAACGTTCTGAGTCCAATTTATAACACTTGTACTTTTGATTTTGGATTCAAGATGTTAAAACCACTAAAACAAAGGGACTCAAAATGTTAAGTATAAAATAAGCGGTTATGGACTCAAAGCGTTAAACTTTTAAATTTTGAACTAAAGTGGTTAAAACCACTAAAACATAGGGATTCAAAAAGTAATTTACTCAATGCTAAGTGATCTAAATTGCTAAAAAAATTATACAACCGCGAACAGTTATGATGAAGAGTAGTTTTTGGTTTGATAAGCGAGGATAGTTCAGATTTTAAAAACGTTGTTAAACTGATAAAAACAACAAAAGTTAAGTTATCTAAATTGCTAATCTAATCTAACTTATAATAAAAGACTCCAAATAATGCCATGGCATTCTCTCCTTCAACCTCATAAATTTTATTTATATTTGTTTAATAAATTTCTTTTAATATTAATATTAATTAATAACAAGTATATATATATCACTTATTTTTATCCTTATCTTTATCCAAAATTAATAAATAACTTCTATTTGTCAATTTAGACCCTTTGTTTTTTATTTTTAACCCAAACTTTTTCATCTTTTGCAATTTAATCCTAATACTTTTTTTATTTTCAGTTTTGATCCATCAAACTTTTCATCTTTCCCAAGTTTTTCGATTAATATTAATTAATAACCAATATATAGATATCACTTATTTTTATCCTTATCTTTATCCAAAATTAATAAATAATTTCAATTTGGCAATTTAGACCCTTTGTTTTTTTACTTTTAACCCAAAGTTTTTCATCTTTTGCAATTTAATCCAAATTTTTTTTTATTTTCAATGTTGGTCCACCAAACTTTTTATCTTTCCTAAGTTTTTCGTTTCGTTCTAAATTTTGTGAGTTAATGCACTGCAACGTGTGTGTGGGGTTCAACATTTTTTCGTATATTTTTTTCTCGTTTGATTGGCCCTTCGCGTCACATCTGTTTTTCTGCGTTTGACAAGTTCGTCCAACACGCGGGTCCTGGATGGACCTAGTTATTTTTTTCTATGTTTTAGGTTTCGATTTAATTTCTCAGCAACGAGCGTGTGTGATTCAAGGATTTCACATTTGCTTTTCGCTCGGGGTTATTTTTTTCTCGTTTTTATTTATTTTATTTTTACGAGCTTTTCCGGTGTTAGTGGTCACTGACAATGGTATAGTATTGCTACTACTTAACACGGTTTTATTACAACCGCTGCAACACAGGGGCTTAATACTGGTAAAAGTTAATATAAATATATGATTAATCAAGTTGGTAGTAGGCAACTTAAAGTGGCTCTAGCCTCTAAGTGATCCAATTATATATAATTTAATATTTAAAAGAAATTATTATTTCAGCCCCATGCTAGCGATGGTGCTCACGCCGGCGCCGGCGCGCCCCCTTTGTGCTCACACCCATGCCCTCGTGCCCCTTTTGGTGCCCGCGAGTCGCAGTGTTCGCGCCCCTAAGTGCCAACATGGCAAGCCCATCGTGCACTCGAACTCTTCCACAACAAATAATCTAATAAAATTATTAACCAAAGTTCAATATGAAAATAGTTAAAAGAATGAAAATGAAATATGAGGTAACAAGTTAATTACTTTAGGGTACACACGGTATGGTTTGTTTGAGTTAGGGTGTTTGAGTTTTCTCTACCCAATGATATAAAGTCATGTCAACTCACCCTCTTCACTCCTCATTTTCTACTCAAACACTAGTTATGGTTCAAACACCCACTCAATTAAAAAATAAAAAATTTTGATTGGTTTTTCTCTCCTCTCTCCTCTCTCCTCCGTCACTCCTTCTCCACCTTCGGTGAATAGTCACCGATTTCTCTCCCTCTCTCCTACTCAAACACCCTAACTCAAACACTAGGGGTGGTTCACCGATCGGTGAAACCATTCCCCGAGCTTGGTCCCCGCAACCATACCACCCTCCCTTAGTAATTCTGCTACGTTCACAAAGAGAGATCATACGAAAAAGGTTTGCTCTACGTTAGTTTTTATTTACCGAAAGATTCCTTCAACTCTTATATTTTAACAGAATAGACCCTACACTATTAAGACCATAACAAATTCTGTTCATACTATAAAACCTCATCTTAATCTCTCTTTCATCATGCAAGTACAACATACTTGATCAGTTTAAGTTGCGACATAATGTTATCTTTTTTAGTTTATTAAAATAATCAGGTTAACCTGACCCACCAAGTCATCTTGAACACGACCCATTTAACTAAATGTATTCAGATCTTGACCTAAACCCGTGAATTTCATAGCGTGTTGAAAGTTCACACCCCTACCGAGATGGACTCACATTCTGTAAATCTTGTAATTCATATATTGTTTAATTCATCAACTTTAAGAACCAAATAGGGAGAAGCTCATTTCACTCATAGCATTGTTGCAACTGCATACACAATATATTAAATTTTGCCATTGATTACATAAGTCAGATGGTCATATATTAAAGAAGATATGCTGCAACCATTTTGCAGCTCAGTTTCCAACTGCATCATGTTTCATCTTCTTCCCAGTTTTTTGAAGTAATCTATTTTCTGCCTATGGCTACTTGAATGAATAATGCACAGGGATAAAGATCATGAATACATACATGTCAAAACAGGACAGATGTTCATATCTTCAAACAATTTGGATACCTTTTAACCCGTCTAGAGTAAAAGAGAAATCAGATTGACACATTCATATAGTAATTAGTAAAAATTTGTGATTCGCATTATAACTATAGTTAACCGTACAAACTATAAAGAAAACACACTTGTTACAAAAGGATGAGAAACTTACATATGAAAACCCCTTTATGTTCATATATTCACACTTGAGACACGAATCGTACTAAAAACGACTTGTTGACATGAATTGTGAATGGACTGAAACCAAAGGGCTCATTCTTGAGAGACGGTGGTTCCGTTTCTACCGAGGCCACGCTGTCTTGCTCTTTCCATCTTTCGTTTACGCCATTCTTCTAGAGCTGACAACAAGCAACAAGAATATATGGTGAGCATGTTTATCTTTGACTTTTGATGTCAAAAGGCTACAGACTGAACTTCAAGATTGACACTGATTCTTCACATTTTGTAGAAAAAAATGATAACCAGTTAAATTCTAAAAACAAATAAAACTCAAGGAAAATGCTGATATCATTAAATATGTTATATAAAACAATCTTAAAGTCGAAAATGTAAGGTAGTTAGTTTGACTTTGTAAGTCAAAATGTATATCTTCATCTTAAAACGGAACACATACAAAACCGCTTAACTAGCAATCTTAACTCGTTCATACGAAAACCGCTTAAACTGGGTCAAGTACAAAATTTGGAACTTTGTATATTCAAATACTTAGAATCCGCAGTGTTGTAATTTGAAATAATTAGGCTACTGAGTTGATGATACCAGTGTTAATCATAATATCATATCAAAAAATAAACATGGACCAAAAAAATTGGCAAGTCAAACAAACTCAACCCGACCCGTCTTACCGCCTGCTAAGAAACATAATGTAAAATTTGATCATCCGAATTCAAGAAAGAAACTACCTTTCTGATTATCAGCATCGGAATATGTTCGATGGTTATTCAGCCTCGATATCAAGTCAAGCGCAGCAGACTGTTTAGCATCTTTCTCTTGCAGAGTATCAACTTCTTCATGTCCCTCTCTCTCAATTTCCCTAACCTAAACTCCATTAAAATAAAACCCATATTACTAAAATCAACACCAAATGTTTCCCACTTAAATCGTCCCGAAAACCCGACTAACACAGTGCCACAATACAGAATCAAAATTGCAGCATAATCAAATCAAACTGAAACAAATTATACAAGATCACTTAAACAGTTAAACTTACTCGTTTTATAAGGTCTACAGGCTCCATTGCACGACGTAATTCTTCAGATTCCTTTATATACTTAAGCAGAACTGGATATCAACAAAATTAGGGTTAGGGTTTTGAAAAATTGGGGGTTTTCAGAAATTGGAAAGAACCCAGTAACAGGAACAATTGGAATGGGCCAATTTTGATTAAGGATCGAAAATTTGATGAAAAAAATGGACCTTGATCGGATCGATTGGAGTTTGGGGGAGATATGAAAGCATGAATCAAGAAGAGTGCGGTGATCAAATTGAAGAAACAAAGGATGATTGTGGCGTTTCTGAAGGAGAATCTTGACATTGCTCTGCCACTCCATTGCTGCAACCTCTCTGTTATCTTCATTTCAGTTGGTTGAAAGAGATGACTTGAAATTAGATATGACTTGGGTTTTATAGTACCTTTTGAATGAATTTGAATATTGGAGTTCGCACTTTTCCACATCGAAATACACTTGCTTTCGAACCTCGAAAAACTTTTACCTAGGGTTGAAGCCTGTGAACATTTGCCCTAAAGGCACGACAGTACGGTGACGTAAAACCCGCTTAGTTCAAGGATCGAACTAGCGATCTGCACATAAGGAGAGAAGGAATCGAATCTGGGTCACTCAAAGTCTTTCACTTGCCACTCCCCCACCACCTCATTGGAAAATTCACTCATTCTTTAACTATCACATTATGGTTTAATTAGAAATACAAAAACGAAAAAACAAAAAAAGACGAAAAAGAGGTAATTGGTTGCTTTTAGATAGCCCCACACGAAAAAAGTCTAACGCTTGTTATGACTTGGTGACTCATCGATTTGGCGCCCCTTGATGGTGGCCCTGGAGCGGTGTTCAAGGCGTTATCGAACCCATATGACAAGGGTCGCTTTACCACAATACCCAATCTTATACTTTTATGGTGCAAATGTCATAAAAGTACAATATGTTTTTAGCTTGCCGTTTATCTCTCCCACCACATGTGATTAGGTTTGATACACTATTCACAAGTGTGTACACCAACAATTTAATCTTTTGAAGATTCCAATTCTTATCATTTCCTTTTGCTATTAAAGACAAGCTTTAAACTTCAAAAAAATACGTAAACAAAGAAATATATATGTATAGAGGAATGGAAACCCCCACCCGGTTGTTTTAAGCGTTTTCCGAATCGTCCATTCTCGTGTTTACAGCCTGTTCAAGGTTATTCACTTTTTTTAGTATGAGTTTTCATTTTTTTTTTTTTTTTGATTTATTTGATTGGTGATGAGTTATATTTAAGACTAACTGGCGGGATGTTGTTTAATGTATTTATTGGCGGATTTTATTTTGATGAAACAGAATAATCAAAGGTTCATTCTTGGTAGGTTTCTCTTTATAACAATTTCATAATTGATGGGGTATGGTATTAGACCTAACCCGAACGACATATCCGTTACTTATCGCCTTTTATTATAATATTTATTATTATTGCGTACTAACCCGCGAAACCTAGCGCGTTGTAGTTTACACTACGCTAGGTTGTGGGCTTGTAGAGATATCCCCTAACTGGGCCTGACCCATTGAGGTTAGGGGAGGCCCATATCTCCTACTATATAAAGAGGTGTTCACCTCATGGTTTGGGCACAAGATATGGAGCCGCCACACTTTTGTTGCTGGAAATAAGAGATTCTTCTCTTACCGGCCATCTCTACATCCCCATGTTTCTCTCTTTTCCATTGCAGATCTAGGTTCAAGAGGAAAAACAAGGTGTGATTCTCCATCCTCTCAGAGAAAGCGGTCTAATCATCCCGACGGTGATTCCGTGTTTCAACAATATTTTCTTGTGTGTGTAATATTACCTGTGACACCACACCCAGATAAGGATGCATCATACACAACTATAACCAACTTATAAGGAAAGGCTTATTTTATTAATACAACTACCTGTAAGGTACAAACATTGGGAACTTAAAAGTACAAGTTAGATCTATTATTTTTAACCGTACATGCAAAATTTCTACTAGATCAACAAATCTTGGATACTTTATTCTACTAGTCACACATATCCAAGATAAGAAGCAAGCACACAATTAACCATCATTACCTGTGACACATGCTTAAAAGGCATCAGTTACCACTGATGAGTTCATGAATATACACAAGTTATAGATCAAATTATTTACTCATGACTTGTACCCCTTCTCCATGTCATCATAACCCAACGTCACCACGTAACTTACATAACCATACAGTTAATGCCCACTATACCACAGGTTTAGTACCGACAAATCCCGTCATAGCGAAACGTATAAGCGACCACAAATATCATGTGTATGTCATGCTCTGGTTATATACATGCGTACAACAGTCATGCCATATTATTACAGTTTAGGACAATCATGATCACGTTTGGAAAGCATTCCTAAAACTCACCTCTTACTGCGTACCAGTTGATAACAGTTGCTAGTATGTTCAGGTATGATTTTAAGGTCCTGACACAATTTACATAATCCTAAGTTAGGTAACGGTAGACCTAACTAGTTATTATCATGGTTGTATATTGATTAGCGTTGTCTTGTTTAAGCATGGGTGATCAGTCCAAGCCTAATTGAAGCTAGGCTACCCAATATCCGCCCCTAACAATAACCCTAATACCGAACAACAACAACAACAACAATAACAACAGCAATAACAATCAATAATAACAACAACAGTAATAACATAATAATAATAATAATAATAATAATAATAATAATAATGACAATAATAATAATAATAAACACTAACACTAATAATAATACTAATATTAACTACAAAAATAAATAAGTACTGTAATAAATAACTAAACATAAACTTAAACGAGAGCATACTTTAAACTATCTACAACATAATGATGTAGAGTCTCCCTACTCATGCTCCTACTCACTCCAAAAACGACTATTAATAACACCAAAAGGGGTACTACATACTCGAAAATCTTCTATACTAGAGCGTTCCTGTTAAAAAAAACGGATACCTAAACAAGATACTGAGACTTCTGTTTAAAGCAACAAAGCAAACACCTCAAAATATGTCAATGTGGGATTCAAATCAATCTTGTTGAGAACTTAGTTGAATTGGCCAAGCCAACATGTATAGTTTATTATGTAGCATATTTAGAGCATTTAATCATCGGTTGTGAGGGCTTGATTTTCACATAGTGGTTATGGCTCTTATCAAGTTTGAGTTCAACTCGTTTAGAACTTTATATTCAAAACTCGACTTCAGCCCATGAGAAAATTTTAAACTCAAATTTGGCTTGTGTATATTTATTTATTTAGATTATTTAACAATCATAACAAAAAACGTTGATTGTAAACCATTAAACTTGGGTTTATAGTTTTGATTTAGAGTTAATAGCCAAAATGGTCCCTGAGGTTTGCTCAGTTTTGCCACTTTAGTCCAAATCCCAAATTTGTTAAATCTGGGTCCCTGAGGTTTGCATTTTTTTGCCATTTTAGTCCAAATTTCAAAAACCCCTTTTTTTATTGTTGCAACAGCCTATTTTGTCCTTTTGTGCAGGGGTATTTTGGTCATTTTGATGAGTTATTATAACAAAGCAGATCATCAAACTCTCTCTCTCTATCAAAGCAGATCATCAAACTCTCTCTCTCTCTCTATCAAAGCAGATCATCAAACTCTCTATCTCTCTCTATCAAAGCACCCTCTGTCTCTCTCTCTTCACCACCACCGCCACAATGAACTCTCACCACCGCCACCACTACCTCCTCACCACAGCCGCCACCACCACCTCCTTCTCACCGTGACCTCTCCTCCGCCATCGCCATCACCGTCCTCCGCCTCGATCGCCTCAAAGTGCACGCCGCTCCGCCTCCATCGCCTCGATTATCGCCGCTCAATGTTTTGGTTGAGTATAGAGGTGAACAGCTAGGGTTTGTTAGTTTAGGGGTTCGATTAAGGTATGAATACTGTTTCCTTGGTGCAGTGGGGTGGGGTGGTGCAGGTCAGGGGTTCGGTGGCGGTTTGAAGACGAGAGTTGTGTGGACGGAGTTCTGTGAGTAAACTGCCATTTTGGGGGTGGCCGGAGTTCTGGTGGTGGTCATAGTTGCAGGTGTTGATGTTCAGTTGTTTGTTTGAGAAGATGATGATGATTCAGTTGTTTGATGATCTGCTTTGAGAGAGATGATCTGGGTTTGTAATTAGCTGTTTGTTATAATAACTCATAAAGAGGCGATGATGATTTTTTCGTTGTCTGAGTGAATCGAGTGAAGCTTGAGAGTTACCGTATCTTGGCGGGGTAATATCCGGCTGTTGAAGCAGCCGCGATGTTTGCAGCCATGGCGGTTGGTTCCTCCTTGTTTTGATTATTATTAACAGATCTGAGCCTCCTAATTCTTCTTTTTCATATTTTCGTTTTTATTTTTATCAAGGGTTTTGACTTGATATTTTCGGGGTTAATTAGTGTTGTTGATTCGTTATAGTTGCAGGTGTTGATGTTCAGTTGTTTGAGAAGATGATGATCTGTAGGTGTTGATCATCAGTTGTTTGATGATCTGCTTTGAGAAGATGATGATGTGTTGGTGCACTTGTGTCTGTACTTTGTCTGTATACAAAACGATGTCTTTGTTAGTCTTGTAAGTTTGACCAAGTCAACCATCCTCCTGGTTTGACTTGGCCAAACAGTCAACACTTTGGTTGTAATGTGTTTGAGTCGAAGGATGGTCATCGAAGGATCACTTATATCCTTCGATGATGATAAGCTCGAAAGATGGACCTTCGATGGATGGACCACGAAAGATCACATCTTTCGTGGTACATGTTGATCGTTCGAGCTGTTTCTGGTCGACAGATGATCTTTCGATCAGTCTGTCTGATCCTTCGACCAGACCTGCTGTGTTGGGTATAAATACCCGTGTGTTGTGTTCATTTCGATAGTTAGACAGACGAGTTGGACAGATAGGGAAAACAGAGAACACACACACTGAGAGAATTTACAGAACAGATTTGTAAACCTTGTGCTTGTAATCGGACCTTTCATACGTTTAATACAAGTGGTGTTAATCGTTGAACTTTGCGTGTCGTGTTTTTACGTGTTCTATCTCGGTTTGCTATCTCGGTTGGATTCCGCACAACCGGGTTGGTTTGCACACAAGGATTAGGCGACTAGATCCTCCCCTAGCCGGACCTACAAGTGGTATCAGAGCCTTGGCTCTTCTCCTTGTTAAAACCGAGTGTTTTCGGGTGTTTTCCGGGTGTTTGAAGTTTATATTTTCTGGAAAAACTTGTTAAAATCGGGTTTCGGTTTGTTGTCGGTTTGCAGAAATATTCATATTTCTGGGTTTGTTCTTCTTATCTTCAACCGATATCTTAAGTGTTCTTGGTAGTTTTCACCTTTTTGATCTTTAAAATTTTGAATTACCAAGTGTTTGTGTGTTGGAAGTTGTATTTTGATTATAATATTGGACATTACCCGGTTGGTGAAAAACCTGCATGTTCAGACCTGAAAGATATGGTCTGAACATACTTTCTGCCGAAAGTTCTCACCAACCCGTCAACTTTTCACCTACCTGTCACCATTGTCAACTGTGTCAGAGCAAGTTCGAAAGATATCCTTCGAAGTCAAAAGATCATCTTTCGACCAAAGGAGGTTCGACAGATAGTCATCCTTCGAGCATCCTTCGAAGTGTGAGACTTATCTTTCGGTCCAAGGAATATTTTCGAAACATATATCTTTCGGTCTACAGTACTTTTTCGAAAGATAAGGATCCTTCGGTTGGAGAATCTTTCGAAAAACATTGTTCGAAACTCAACAGTGATCTTTCGAACCCTGTTGATCTTTCGAACAGGTGTTGATCTTTCGATCATTAGTCTGTTTGTGTTTAACAGTTTGTGTTTTTCAAGTCTTTCGAACAGGTATCCTTCGGCTGATCAAAAATGAATTCGATGTGGGGTGTTCCGGTAAATGCAGAGATGTATTTTGGTACTCCAGCTCCGGATTCGGGTTCGCAAGCTAATGCTACATCTACCGGTCAATGGGCATTTGTATCAAATCAAGCTCCAAGTGTTCAAAGCATTTTGCTAAGCGAAAGTGAAACAGGAAGTTTGAATAGGCCTCCAAAGTTGATGCACTTAAGTGAATATCCGGGATGGTTTGGTAGATTTCATACATACGTTCTTGGTCAAAATACAGAATTGTGGTTGCGGTTCATTACCGATTTCGATCAAACAATAGAGGTTGCCGCATCATCTGCTGCCACGTTTGCAGATCTTACGGAAGATCAGAAGAAGGTCTATGATCTGGAAAAGAAGGCATACGCCATTCTCACTCAGGCTTTAAGTAAAGATATATATCATCAATTTGTCAGTTACAAGACGACAAAGAGGTTGTGGGACGCATTGAAGACAAGGGGCGTAGGAAATGAAGCGACACGACAATTGAGAAAAGAACTGCTGAAGAAAGAGTTTGATGGTTTTATTTGTATTCAGAATGAATCTCTAGGAGATTTGACAAGTCGATTTACTCATTTGCTAACTGAATTGGCAAATACTGGGGTGGTAACGACTTCAGCAGAGATAGTGAAGAAGTTTGCAGATGCACTGCCACCTCAATGGAATAATTTCTTAGAAATTATGAGGTACAATGGCACTTTGGATACAACAAGTTTCAGTGATTTTGCTCAACTCCTGGAAAACAAGAATCAGGAAGAAACTCTCAAGGCAAAAAGAGTTGCAGTGCCACAAAATCCTGAGATTTATTATGGAACTTCTAGCACTTCTACAAAACCATCTTCACACGCTCCAATTCAAACAACATTTGTGTCTAGCACGAGCTTGTATGGCACTCCTCCTCCAACAACAGATATGTTTGGAAATCTGCTTAATCCAGCTCCTCAACCAGCACCACAACAGCAACAGCAAATCAGAACAACTGATATATTCGGAAATCCACTTCCTCCTCAACAGCAACAGCAAGCTTGTTATGGAAGTACATCATCTGCTGGTCAACAATCAAAGCCAAATACAGTACGGCTCGACACCTCAAGCTTTTCTAAAGTCAGTGTTGAAGTAGCAAAAGAACATATGGAGCTGCTAAACACTGTGGTGAGTGCATACTGTGGATTAGTGGAGGGTCAGATTGGTAATATTAATCTGACACAAGAAGACTATCAGCAGATAGATAAAGAGGAGATGGAGATGATGGATATTAAGTGGGCCTTTGCCAGTGCTGTTAGGCGAGCAAAGGATTTCATGGAAAGAACGGGCCGAACCAGCTTGGAAAGCAAGAAAGACACCAAGTATGGGTTCGATAAACAGGCTGTCAAGTGTTTCAATTGTGGTGAGCGTGGTCATTTCAAGCGTGAATGTACAAGGCCATCTCAGCATGGGAACCAGAATCCTTTCCGAGGTCAAGGCAACAGGACAAATCAGAACCAAGGAAGGAACAACGAACGAACACTGGTGCCTGTCAACAACCAGAGTCAAGCAGGACCATCTAATGCCAACCAGGCACTTGTGGTTCAGGTAGATGAAGGTTGTGATTGGTCAATCCAGTTGGGAAATGATGCACCTGATGGAACAGCTTGTTTTGCTGAAGTGGTTAATGATCTTAAACACGCCAGTGGTGGAGAATCTTCCACCAATGGTAGTGAATCTTCTGAAGATGAAGACTCTTCCGGTTATAGTGGAAGTTCAGATGAAGAGTCATCCGCTTCAGGGAATGATCAGGAAGATGACACATCAGCTGCGTCAGTCGATGCAAATATTGATGAACTATTGGAGGAAGCTGCAGCAGGAATTCAAAGAAGATCTATTTTGGTGGATCAAGCTGCTTATTCTTCGTCTTCTCTCCATTCAGCCTTTATGGCGAATGTCGACAGTTCATCAAGTCAGGTATGTGTCGATGAACCCACTTCTGTTAGCTGTGATAATTGTGATAGATTGCATGCTAGATGTGCTGATTTGGAAGCAAACATGTCTGAGTTGCAAGGCAAACACGATGCTTTACAAGCTAGTTTGTTTGAATTGCAAGACAAACATGTTTTAGTGAATGATAAGTGGTGTGAATTGCAAAGCAAGCATGAGGCTTTGCAAGAGAAATATGATGTGACATTTATTCACAATCAGAAATTGACAGTTGATCTTTCTAAGTGCACTGAAGCCAACATGTTTTATGAAAACCATGAAAAAGGATTTAAGTCAATGATTGAAACGTTAAAGAAAGATAAAACAGAGTTGACTAAAATGGTTTCCAGAAAACAAACTGACATTAATTTGTATATAACTCGTCTTGAGGTAATGCAAAAAAGAAATGGCTTGTGTTAAAACAGAAAGTGAGGCGATCCGACTCAAGTTAGACAGTTATTTGAGTTCTAGCTATGTGTTGGATCACATCATTGATGTACAGAAAGAGAAAAAGGATGTCACATGTATAGGTTATAAGAAATGTCCACCACCCGTGAGAAACAACTTTGATGCACTGCCTGATGAGGAGTATAGAACTCATTTTGAACCCTCTGTTCCTTTGGACGTTGAGGAATTTGCTACAGGACTCGGATACAAGAAAGAAGTATCGTCAGATTCAGATGTGTCAGCAGATACCTTTGTAGCTGCTGAACCAAATCAGGATCCTCCAGTTGTGATTGAGGATACTGATTCTTCTGATGATGAATCCGATGATACTGATTCAGCAAAGTCTGATGCGGTGATAAAAGATGAGGACATACCTCTTGAGAATCACATTCTGTGTGATCCTCCAGCAAAACCCGCTAAGACTATTGCAACTGAGTCCTCATCTGAGAAAGAGTCGGAGAGTGTGGATTTGCTGTACACTCTTGTTGGTGATGATAAAATCTATTCAGACAAAGATTTTCCTATTAAAAATGTTAATCAATCTTTAATCAGTAAAGTCTTTGAAAATTCTACAAGTAAGTTCTTGGGAAAGACAGGACCACATGTTACAGTCACACAGTGTCCTCCTATCCCAAAGGCTGAAGTTAGAAAACAGTTTGGGAACAAGAAATTACCAACAGCGGAAAAACAGCAAAATCATACCAAATCCAAAGGTAAAGCACCGACTCAGAATCAAAAGAAGCCGAATCAGAAGAAGAAGAAGAAGAATGTGAACTTTGTGAAATCGAAGGGAACGGACAAAATTGAAAAGTTTGCAAATCAATCTAACTTAGATTTTGTCCAGAAAGTAACAGTAATGAAAAGGAATGAACCGAATAGTTCAAAACCTAGTACCTCGAGATCACAAAGTTCATCATCGGCAAGACGATCACATGATACTTCGGGGTTTGTTGAACGAAGATCATGTTTTGAATGTGGTACAATCGGGCATATCATTCGAAATTGCCCGTATCTTCATAAGTTGAAAGCAAAGGTTGATGATCCCCGTGGCCAAACTGACCGCAAGCAATCTGTTTCTGTAAAGCAAGATCCTCGACTCATAAGAGAGAGGGAAAAGAAACAGAAACGCCAACAGGTCAAGAAAATTGAAAAGGCGATTAAAAGTGATGTGGTTCAAAAACAATCTGTTCCAGTTAAACCAGAAAGTTCAAAAACTTCAAACAATCACGAAGTTAAATTTTCAAACAATCAAACTGGTAAAACTCAACAGACCTGGAAACCAAAATCTGTTATTGAATCAGGGGGACCATCACAATTTCCGAATCATCAAAAAGTGGAAGTTATTGTTGTTGATAAAAATGGAAGACCCAAGACCACAATGGCTTGGGTCCCCATATCCAACTAATCGATTGAGTTTATGTGCAGGGTGTTCCAGGAGGAACTATCAGTAGTCATTGGATTGTTGATAGTGGGGCATCCAGGCACATGACAGGCGACATGAAGCTTCTCTACGACGTCAAATCTATTAGAGGAGGTTATGTTGCTTTTGCTGGAGATAAGGGCGGGTACATTACTGGTGAAGGAATGATTTCCAACGGGGTTGTTAGCTTTGACAAGATCAACTTTGTGCAACAACTTGATCACAATCTTCTTAGTGTTTCTCAAATTTGTGACAAGCAGTTCTCAGTACACTTTGATGCAAATGGATGTTATGTGCTGAAACCCGGCTTCAAAATTCCAAAAGAATGGATTCTCTTGTCGGCTCCAAGGATAAATGATTTGTATGTCCTTGATATGAGCCAAGCTATCACAACGTCTGCACAAGCAACATGTTTCGTTTCCAAAGCCACAGAAAAAGACACAATCTCTTGGCACAGACGAATGGGTCACATTCACTTACGCAAAATGAATCATTTGGTTTCAAATGAATTGGTGAATGGTGTTCCTCTTAAAAATTTCCATCTTCAAGACGTCTGTGTCTCGTGCCAAAAAGGAAAACAAACGAAGAAACGACACCCTACAAAGAAAGTCAACACGGTGGCTGTTCCTCTTGAACGTTTGCACATGGATTTGTTCGGTCCTGTCAAGCACAAAAGCATTAGGAATGATCAATATTGCCTCGTGATAACTGATGATTATTCAAGATTTTCTTGGGTGGCGTTCATGGCACATAAGAGTGAAACCTTCGGTATTATCAAAAACTTGATCATTCAGATTGAAAATCTTTATAACTTGAAGGTTAGGCGGATACGTAGCGACAATGGTACTGAATTCAAAAATCATGCCATGGCGGAGTTTTGCACTTCAAAAGGTATTCTTCACGAATTTAGTGCAGCTTATACTCCTCAGCAGAATGGCGTCGCTGAACGTAAGAACCGCACATTGATCGAGACTGCTAGGACTATGTTGGTAGAATCGCAGCTGCCCATTCCATTCTGGACTGAAGCTGTGTCCTCTGCATGCTATACGTTGAACCGAGTCCTTACAGTCAAAAGGCACAACAAGACCTGCTTTGAGCTTATTAATAAACGGAAACCAGATTTATCCTATCTTGAACCGTTTGGAGCTCCATGCACAATAATCGATCCTAATGGAAAGTTTGGGGCAAGAGCAATTGAGGGATACTTTCTTGGGTATTCCACCCCGAACTTAAGAGTCTGGAATCTAGAGACTAAAAGGGTCGAGGAATGGTCTGAAGTCAGAGTACAAAGGCACACTTTACCAGTTAGAAATCCTGGTCAGCCTTGGATGTTTGAGTACGATGACTTTTTCAATTCGATCAATGTTGAAGCCGTTGAAGAAAATGCTGCGGCAAGGATGTTTTTCGAGAGTGACAATGCAACAGATTCACCGTTGGTTCGTCCCATTATTGTCAATCAAGAACCATCGTCAGTGAACAATAATGCTCTCGACAATGAGGATTTTCAAGATGCTACCGAATTGAACGAATCTTCAGAGGATGATGAATTTCTAGATGCAGATCAAGAAGCTCCAACAGCAGTTCATGGTATTTCAGAGGGTACTCCTCCAGTGGATGTCCCTAGAACAGCTGAAGCTACTGCATCATCCTCTTCGTCAATTCCGGGCCTTGAATTGATTGTTGATGTCAATCTCAACAATCTGGGTACAAATATTCCAGTTCAAGATAATCCAGAAACAAGGATTCACAATACCCATCCTCAACAAAACATCATAGGAAATGTACAAAGTGGCGTTCAAACAAGAAACATGTTGCGAAACAACAACAATGCAGGCTTGTATGCAACTATCCGAGAATCTGGTCAACAGAATGATTGGTCTTTCGCGTGTTATGTCTCACAGGAAGAGCCAAGAACTTGGAAAGATGCATTGAAAGATAGCTCATGGGTTGAGGCAATGCAGGAAGAACTGCAACAATTCCAGAAGCTTGGTGTCTGGAAACTCGTAGAGAAACCTGCTGGTTACAAGAAGATTGGTACCCGTTGGGTGTTTAAATGCAAAAAGGATGACCGTGGGATCGTTATCCGGAACAAAGCAAGGCTAGTCGTTCAAGGTTTTCGTCAGATTGAAGGGATCGACTACAACGAAGTATATGCACCTGTTGCACGTCTAGAAGCAATTCGGATTTTTCTGGCTTATGCCTCATTCAAAGGTTTCAAGGTATACCAGATGGACGTGAAAAGTGCATTCTTACATGGTGTGGTAGAAGAAGAGGTGTACGTCGAACAGCCTCCAGGTTTTGAAGATCCTATCCATCCCGATCGGGTTTGGTTGCTCAACAAAGCTCTATATGGTCTACATCAAGCACCGCGAGCTTGGTACGCAACCTTATCTAATTATCTGCTGGAGAACGGTTTTCGCAGAGGTCTTATCGACTGCACTCTTTTCATCAAAGAACAAGATGGAGATCTTCTACTGGTACAGGTATACGTTGATGATATTATTTTTGGTTCTACTAATGATGTTTTGTGTAGGGATTTCGAGCGTGTTATGCAGGATAAATTCGAGATGAGTGCTATGGGGGAAATGACTTTCTTTTTGGGCCTACAAGTACAACAAACAGAGTCTGGGATATTCATCCATCAGACTAAATATGTTGGTGACATCTTGAGCCGGTTCCAGATGTCTGATGCAACGCCCATTGGTACCCCATTGCCGCAAAATCACGGAATTACTCCAGACTTGAAGGGTCAAGATGTTAGCCCCTCATACTACCGCGCGATGATCGGATCTATTATGTACCTCACAGCATCAAGACCAGATATAATGTACCCAACGTGCCTGCTTGCCAGATATCAAGTGAACCCGAAGGCCTCACATCTTGCAGCTGTAAAAAGGATTTTTCGTTATTTGAAGGGTTACCCTGACACCGGTCTGTGGTACCCTAAGGATAATAACTTTGACTTGATCGCATTCAGTGATTCTGATTTTGGCGGATGCAAAATCGACGGCAAATCCACAACGGCTGGATGTCAGTTTTTGGGAAATCGCCTAGTCACATGGCAGTGCAAGAAGCAGACGTGCGTCGCTACATCAACATGCGAAGCTGAATACATTGCTGCCTCAAGTTGTTGCTCCCAAGTCCTATGGATCCAACAACAAATGCGTGATTACGGTTTTGAATTCCTAACTACTCCTATTTACGTTGATAATTCTGCTGCCTTACAGATCACTAAAAATCCTGTGCAGCATTCAAAGACTAAGCACATCGACATTAAGTATCACTTCATACGTGATTGCTTTGAGAAAAGGCTAATCGATGTTGCTTACGTCCACACCGATGACCAACGTGCCGACCTTTTTACCAAAGCTTTTGACAAATCAAGATTTGACTACTTATTATTGGTAAACGGCATTAAGGTCAAGCAAGAGTAAAACCAACATCGGAAAATCATTTTTGTAAATACCTTTGTGTTTTAAATTTGTCTTAGTTTATTGATTTTAGGGGGAGTTTGTCAACACACTTCCTACATAAAACGGGGAGTTTGTTGGTACACTTTCTGCTTTCAAGACGTGAAGACTTTGAAGATCCTCCGACATTGAAGACTCGAAAAGAAGTCAAAGACTTGAAGACATGAGAGACTTACAAGAATGAAGATCAAGACAAAGCTACAGCCAAGGGGGAGTTTGTTGGTGCACTTGTGTCTGTACTTTGTCTGTATACAAAACGATGTCTTTGTTAGTCTTGTAAGTTTGACCAAGTCAACCATCCTCCTGGTTTGACTTGGCCAAACAGTCAACACTTTAGTTGTAATGTGTTTGAGTCGAAGGATGGTCATCGAAGGATCACTTATATCCTTCGATGATGATAAGCTCGAAAGATGGACCTTCGATGGATGGACCACGAAAGATCACATCTTTCGTGGTACATGTTGATCGTTCGAGCTGTTTCTGGTCGACAGATGATCTTTCGATCAGTCTGTCTGATCCTTCGACCAGACCTGCTGTGTTGGGTATAAATACCCGTGTGTTGTGTTCATTTCGATAGTTAGACAGACGAGTTGGACAGATAGGGAAAACAGAGAACACACACACTGAGAGAGTTTACAGAACAGATTTGTAAACCTTGTGCTTGTAATCGGACCTTTCATACGTTTAATACAAGTGGTGTTAATCGTTGAACTTTGCGTGTCGTGTTTTTACGTGTTCTATCTCGGTTTGCTATCTCGGTTGGATTCCGCACAACCGGGTTTGTTTGTACACAAGGATTAGGCGACTAGATCCTCCCCTAGCCGGACCTACATGATGATCTGCAGGTGTTGATCATCAGTTGTTCTTAATCTGGGTTTCTTATAATAACTCATCAAAATGACCAAAATACCCCTGCACAAAAGGACAAAATAGGCTGTTGCAACAATAAAAAAAAGGGTTTTTGAAATTTGGACTAAAATGGCAAAAAAATGCAAACCTCAGGGACCCAGATTTAACAAATTTGGGATTTGGACTAAAGTGGCAAAACTGAGCAAACCTCAAGGACCATTTTGGCTATTAACTCTTTGATTTATAAACTATGCTCTTGAAACGTTCAATAAAATTCAAGAGCATTAAAAAAAAAGCGTGGTCGGCAGGATTCGAACCTGCGCGGGCAGAGCCCACATGATTTCTAGTCATGCCCGATAACCACTCCGGCACGACCACTTTGCTGTTAAAACAATTTCATTTTCATCCTAAATCCTTAATCAAAACTACAACTTTATCTTCACCAATTTCTTCATTCAACCACAGCCGTTGTACAAAAACCTCACACTCTCTCGCACACACACGACGATTGAGATGGAAGATAAGCCCTAATTTCTCACTGTTCGCTATGTTCATTGCATACTGCAGGAGTTCATTCGAGTTCTAGCCAGGTAAATTAACCACCTTTCATAAAATCTTTAAATTCCCACTTAATTTCATCCTGAAATCTTCAATCTTTATGTTGAGTATAAGATTTTTTTTTTCCCAATTCAAGAACCCTAATTTTTTTCTGGGTATATGATGTGGTTTATGCTTCTACAAGTAACCAACACTGCAATTCAGTGACAATGATAAATAAAGAACAGTAAGGGAGAAGATTGAGATATTAGGGTAAGAGTAGTTTATTTCGTGAATGCTCATTATATATTTGACGAGTAGTTCATGAACTGTTCGGCAGGAAGTTCGTTTGTGTTTGTTAAAGAACACGAACAAGAAATTTCGTTCGGTTAGTTAAATGAACGAATATGAACACAGGTTGCGTTCGTTCGTTTGTTGCTGCTATTAGCATTTTAAGTCTTAATTATTAATTGTTAGTGTTAAATGTTAGTGTTTTTAAGTCTTAATCAGTTCCTGCTTGCTACAATTGTTAGTGTTTTGTAAGTTGCAAAAGGTTAATTTGTTAATGGTAGGACAATATACTGAATTGTTAGTGTTAAATCACTATATATAAAAATTCTGCATGATATTGAAATTACCGATATCCCACCGCGATAACCTATATCTCAAATATCAGTTCTTGACCGACATCCGATTTTTTACCGCATTAACTGCATAGCAGATAAGTTTTCTGAGAATATAATTTATGGGTTTTTCTTAAAGATTCAAATGTGGTTAAGTTTTTGAATCTTTAAGCTTAACGTTAAAAGTTATATGAATTTTGTGTAGTTTTTGTCACTAATTGTTCGTGAATGGTTATGCGTTGTTTGTATACTCTGCAGATACTTTTCATAAGTACTTCCCTATCGAATTAGTCAAACAAAAGTTCAATGGCTCTTACACTATTTCGAGGTATTCAAACCCGTCCGTTATTACCTTATTCGTCTGCATTCTCTGCTAGAAAACATGTTATCTTTTGTTCAATGCAAAGCACACAAGCCGAAACCTCGATGAAAACAAAACAACAAGCTCCCTCAAACTTTACGGAAACGGCCCGAGCAAAAGCCGTTGAAAAGGTGTTGAAAGATTATGAAGCGATTATTGGTATAGAAACACATGTGCAGTTATCGACTACGACAAAGGCATTTTGTAGTTGTGCTTATAATTACGGGTCTCAACCAAACTCATGTGTTTGCCCCGTTTGTATGGGTTTGCCTGGCGCATTGCCTGTTTTGAACTCGAAAGTTATCAAATGTGCGGTGATGCTTGGTCTTGCACTCAATTGCAGGTTATCGATGACTTCAAAGTTCGACAGAAAACAGTATTTTTATCCGGATCTTCCGAAAGGGTACCAAATTTCACAGTTTGATATACCGATCGCCACTAATGGATTCATTGATGTTGATCTTCCACTTGAATTTGGTGGAGGGCATAGAAGATTCGGGATTACTAGGGTTCATATGGAGGAGGATGCAGGGAAGCTACTTCATACGGGAAACGGGAGTTATTCACAGGTGATGTTTCTATTTTTTTGATAGTGAGTATTGTGACAAAGAAGAAATATGCCTTTATTTTGAGTAAAATGCCATTTTCGTCCCAGAGGTTTGGTCAGTTTTGCGACTTTTGTCCGGCTGGTTAACTCCATCCATTTTTCTTTGTTAAGTCGGGTATTTTCGTGTTTTTACCTACTTGTTTTTGTTTTTTGTTTAGTAAGGGTATTTTGTATACTTGTACGTTATGCCAAATGTTTGTACATAAAGTGAAAAGACCCAATTGCCTTTTAAGTTAACAAAAAAGACAGAATACCCCGGACTTAACAGGGAAAATGGATGGAGTTAACGAGCTGGATGAAATGACAAGATTTCTAACCTTTTGGATCCAGATGCAGAAAAACAAACCTTTGGACGAAAGTCGCAAAATTGGCCAAACCTCAGGGACGAAAATGACATTTTACTCCTTTATTTTTATGAAAATGGGAAGATACTTTTTTTATGATCGGTGGTAAAATCTATTGTTTTTGGGAACAGGTTGATTTGAACCGAGCAGGGGTGCCTTTGCTTGAAATAGTTTCTGAACCTGATATGAGAACAGGCATTGAAGCTGCGGAATATGCCGCAGAGTTACAAAGGGTGGTGAGATATTTGGGAGTTAGTAACGGAAATATGCAAGAAGGATCACTTCGTTGTGATGTTAATGTTTCCATTCGTCCAATTGGTCAAGAACAATTCGGCACCAAGGTACTTAATTTCGACGCGTTTACTTGTACTTGAGTCAAGTTGGATTGTGTTTTATCCCAAATGGGTCAAATAAAAAATGTTTAGGTATAAAGGAAATGGGTCTAACCGTCAAGTCTCTTCAACAATTTTTAATATATGCAAGCTCGGACCTCCTGAAATACGTTATTGAAAGAATAATACCCATTATAAGATAATAATGCTTTTGTAATAATAATCAAGTAACTTTTTGTTAGTAAAAGAAAGTGAACCAAATATATTTTCTCCAATATGAAAGAAAATATAAATGTAGATGCGAGGAGGAAATCTTTTTGCTATTATCAAAGAACTATAAACTAACCGTTAATTGTCTGTAACTGATATTTATAAGTGGTTGTTCATTGATAGGTTGAAATAAAGAATCTGAATTCATTTTCAGCAATGAGTAGAGCTATCGATTTCGAGATTGCGCGACAGGCGGAGCTCTATAACCATGGGAAAGACGATGAAGTTGTGCAAGAAACACGTCTCTGGGAAGAAGGCTCTCAGGTTATATAGCAATAATAAATTTTAAAACGCACATCCAAATTCACCCTTAATATGTTTCTTGGTTACTTGGTGACTGTTGGCGCATTTTTGCTTATCTTTTTGTTATTTGTTCTTATTGCTAGAAAACAGTTACAATGAGGAAAAAGGAAGGACTTGCAGATTATAGATATTTTCCTGAACCTGACCTTCCGGAAGTTATACTTACAGAAGAGTATGTGAACGATATCCGTGATTCTTTACCTGAACTTCCGGAAATGAAGCGCCGAAGATATGAGGAGATGGGTCTGACCATGCAGGATGTTCTTTTTCTCGCAAATGATGTACAAGTATGTCACAATCAACCATAATATGTACTGGATTTGGCAAGGTGGCTTGTTGGGGTGGGTAACGGGTCAAAACATGTTTGGATTAAACGGGCATTTTATTACCACCTCTACACTATATGCTCCTCAAATATCAAGAACATATGTCCCACAAAAATTGCAACTTTTTACCTTAAAATATAATTGCAATATTTTCTATTGTAAAAAAAGAACCCGTTATATTAGCGCAGGCAGTGTTCTTCGGGTCGGGTTGTTCGGGTTTTTGCTGGGAAAAAGTGACCTGATAACCGACTCATTTAAAGTTCAGGTTAGTCGGGCTCGGGGTTAGTTCTGGTCAGGTTTGGTTTTCAGGTTTAGATGTAAAATGAAAAAAAATGTTTTCTTTTTACAAAATATTATCAATAGTCATATTGCTACTAAAAAATATAATCAAAGTTTAAACATCATGACTATATGATATGATAATGTGTACAAAAGTCCCAAAATTTAATATTTCAAATACCAGAGACTCCACACTAAAACAGATCTATTGAAAAAAAGACTAAATGTTTGGGTTTTTTCGGGTTTCGGGTTTCGGGTTTTTCGGGTCGGGTTTTTTGCTGGGAAAAGTGACCCGATAACCTACCCATTTAAAGTTCGGGTTCGGGTCAAAACATGTTTGGATAAAAATGAACACCCCTAAATTGCCCATTAGAAATCATGGATATCTCACTATCTTTAGGTTGCGGAATTTTTTGATGCGACAATTGCCAAAGTTTCTGATATTAAACTGGCGGCTAATTGGATCATGGGAGATATTGCTGCTTACATGAAGAATGAAAAGTTGTCGATTAACGAAATCAAACTAAGCCCCGAAGAATTAAGTGAGTTGATAGCTTCGATTAAAAGTGGAACCATTAGTGGAAAGATAGGGAAAGAGGTGCGTGTCTCTACTTTCTGTTATCGATCAAATTCAATAAACATTTATAGAAATTCACTTTTTAAGTGTTGTTTAACTGTTTAAGATTCTCGTGTAAATCTGTGTAGATACTTCTTGAATTAATGAAAAAAGGTGGAACCGTTAAGGGACTGATTGAGGAGAAAGATCTTGTACAGGTAAGTTATTATTTTATTATATTGAAGAGAAAGATCTTTAAAGAGTAAAATGCCATTTTTCGTCCATGAGGTTTGGCCAGTTTTGTGACTTTCGTCCAAAGGTTTGTTTTTCCGCATCTGGATCCAAAAGGTTTAAAATATTGTCATTTTCATTCAGCTCGTTAACTCCATCCATTTTTCCCCGTTAAGTTAGGGATATTTCCGTCTTTTTTGTTAACTTAAAGAGCACTTCGGTCTAACGGATTCGGTCAAGGGTATTTTAAATGCTTGTACGTAAAGTGAAAAGGACCGAATTGCCCTTTAAATTAACAAAAAAGACGAAAATACCCCTGACTTAACTGAGAAAAATAGATGGAGTTAACGAGCCAGATGAAATTTGGATGCAGATGCGGAAAAACAAACCTTTGGACGAAAGTCACAAAACTGGCCAAACCTCAGGGACGAAAATGGCATTTTACTCGTCTTTAAAATTAAAACTTCATGCCATGATTTTGTGTTTTCTTTAATAGATAGTAGATCCAGCTGAGATTGAGAAAATTATTGATAAAGTAATTGCGAATAACCCAAAGCAGTTGGAACAATACCGCGGGGGTAAAACCAAGCTGCAAGGTTTTTTTGCGGGGCAGGTTTGATCTTTTTTATCCAACCTCATGAATTTCTGGTTTTAAGTTATTATAAATTTAAGCGTTAAAAACAAATTATTAGGTGATGAAAGAATCCAAGGGCAAAGCAAATCCAGGGCTTGTAAACAAGATTCTTCTGGAAAAATTAAACGCCTAAAGTTGATATGTTACGCGGAGGATTTTCTTCGCTTCCTGAAGATTTTGATGTAACTAACTTTATTTGAACTGTACTGCAGATGCATTTATTGAGATTATAGGTTACAACTGTATTTGACATTTGTCTTGAATAATTATATCAAATGTTTTTTTGACATTTATTAGTATGCTAATGCTGGACTTAGGATTACTTTGTCTAACCATTATCATGCAAGGGTAGTTTAGTAATTTTTTTAACGGCAACAATGATATTATATCAAAGAAGCTAGCGGGGAACTAGCTAAAAAAACCCCAATACAAGGCCAATAGGCCACCCAACGACCCAGAACTTACATCAGACAAAGAAAGTTTACTCCCCACCCCACATTTTTTATACCCATGAAAGGGTTGTTGCACCATCCACCTTTATTGATTTCGCCCTGTTTTCTAGCCCTTCAAAAGCCATGATCTGGATGTCTTCAAACAGCCTTTCGACCCTGCATTTTTGGATTTAAAAACTTGGTCATTTCGATATCTCCACAAGCACCATAAGGCTGCACATATGATGGATCTTTTTTTTCCAGCTTTGGGGCACAGAAATTAAGTTGATGCCCGACCAATTACTTGTCAACCGCCATAACGACTTCGCATATAAACATTCAATGAACAGATGATCAATGCATTCGTTTTCCTGGTTACAAACAAAGGATTCTAATTGCACCCCTAGCAGCAAGTTTTGTCGCCACAGGAATTCTGTTGGGAAAGCCGCCAAACGAAGCATTTTACTTTGATAGGCATCCAGGAGGATCATCAACACAAACCACCTCGGGATCTTTTTCTAAGTTCCCCAAGAGCCATCTTCGACACGTGGAGGTAGTGAATCCTCCACCCGGATCTCTTAGCCACGAACCCTACCCAAACGGATAAGCCATAAGCAAATTATGCAATTCTAATATCTCCTCTGAAATGGTATAGCTGCTCGAACCAAGCACCAGTTCCATTTGAAGGCAGATAGGGAGCCGCTACTCTATAGAACATTTTCGACTTTCTCAATTGCATACAGATTGGGGAAGAGGTGTTTTAGAGGGATTAGCCCAGCCAAGGATGTGACCAGAAGCTTATGTTAGAACCTTTACCCATGTAACCGTGTTCAGATTCAAATCCGGTGAATGACGGACTTGTTTATGGAGCTCGAAAGATCCAAGCAAGAGTCTTTGTGAATGTCATCCAGAGAAGCAAAATAGACGTTGTCAATGCCCTCCATTTCCATTTAGTTAGTAGGGCGAGGTTTAGAGTTTTAAACCGAGAGCTCCCAAGTTTTTTTGGTTTAAGAATCTTGTCCCATCGAACCCAGCTATTTATATTATTTCCCCAAAGAAATTTTCTCCTGATGTTGTCTAATGTTTTAATAACTTTTGAAGGAGCTTTGAACATTGAAAAAAGTATAGTGGAAGACTGGAAGGCCGGTTAATACAGAGCTTCGGCTTTCGAGTTGTCAAGTTTATTTTTGAACTTCAACCCAACCTGATCCCATGATTTTACAAACTTCATATTAGCTCCCAGTGGAAGCCCCAAATGTTTAATAGGAAAGAACTCTCTTTTGCAACCAAGAGTGTGTGCAAAAAAAGCGAGCTTTCATCATCCGAAACGCCCACTCCAATTAAGCAAAACTTGTGCAAGTGATTCAAAACTTTCTTGGATTCAAATCAGAAAGGGTCGTTTGGTTCATGGAAACTTTTTGAAGAAAATGAGTTTAAAAAGAATAGGAATCCTATTTGATTCGTATATTCGTTAGAGAAATCAGAATGTGGGAGCTGTGTGTGTGTGTGTGTTTATTAATCTCATCAATGAATAACAAGCTCATAACCAAAATCTTGCTTCAATGAAAATAAACAGATGGTGCATTAATGAATACATCATGTGATTACAAGGACCACCAAATGGAAACCCACCGGTTAACAATAACTAAAGCACAAATGTTCATCATTCATGAACTCGATCAACTACCCAACTACCCGAGCCAAAATTGTCGCACCAACAGAACCCTAAACACGAGTGTTCGAAACTACAAGATACTCGTGACAAGATTTGATTAATCATCTGTGTAAATTTAAGCTTTCTAAAGGGATATCAGAAGTACCAAAATTCCGATGTTGACCATCAGCTACATTCGTGAGTTTAAAACCATGATTTGGGAGTTGGTTAATCAACAGAGTTTCCAGCTGGCAAGCCATGCTCTTCCCGGAAACTAGAAAATACAGAAATGAGGCATTTTGCATCCCGTTCTTTGACCGATGGGCACAAATCCGACCCTGGAGATTGTCCGTCTGACATGTATGATCAAATATAAGAAAGATCAATGAAATGAATGACAAATCTTATTTCAGTTAATCACAATATATTCCGGGTTTGTTGCAGTAGGGAATTCAAAATATAAAAATCAATTATGTACGTGTGCCAATACATATTTGTTACATTGTTTATCTCATTTCTCTCCATTGCCAAAATATATAAGTTTTACTTTAGATTATTTGATAATAACTAATAAGTACATAAATTTTCCCCTCTTCAATCCTGAGTACGGTTAGGTATGCATTCCCCGCTATTTGTGATCCAACAATTCAATGATATAGTCAATGCCACATGAGATGCATACCTTATCCGAAGTACTAGAGGTGACAAATTTGGCCCATTTACTTACGCATGGGTTGACTTGGGTTATGTTTTAACTCTAACGTGTAAAATACAAAAAAAAAAGGTTCAAACAGAAACAAATTTCAAGTCATCAAGAGTGTATTAAATGAATGAACCTCCCATATCACTTATAAAAAATAGATTATTACTGAAATAATACAGTCTATGTAAATGTAATTATATTTAGCACACTAGATATTTATTAAAAAAATTAACCATACAAAAAAGAATACTTGTTTGAAACGGACCCATTTTGCCACCTCTACCAAGCACTTGACATAGGGATTCCGAACCGGTTCATAACCCGGCCAAATACCACACCTGAAACTGCCTTGACCCAAACCGATTCCGACCGACCCAAACCGCCAGTTTGTATCGGTTCCTACTCTCGTTACTTAAACCAATTTGGACTCGAACCAGTTTGAAAACCGGTTTAACCAACTTCAACCCAACCCAACCCAAACCGATTTGTATAGGTTCGTTTTCCTCCATAACCTATTTATGACCCGAACCAAATTCGACTCAATATGGTTTGACCAAAGTTGACCAAACCGATTCTGTTTACAACCCGAACCGGTTTTGCCAAAAAAAAAAACGAAATGTACACCTCTAACCAGTACCATGGGTTCCTAACAAAATAGTATAATTAAATTCATGAGAATAGATACATACCTCTCCCACATAAAGCTTTTTGTCAGGTCTCAAGATCACATAAACACTCGAAGTACCAATTGTTGATGGAGGGGGTTGTTCCTTAGGACGTACTAAAACACATTTCACTTTAGTTTTAGTCTTTGAGGATTCATTTAGCTTTTTATGGCACGTTATGCAGACAGCATTTTCAACATCCTTCCAAAATTTCTCCGTTTGGTTTGATATTTCATTAGCAGAGGAAATACTCACTTCTTGAACGTTCGCTGGTTTATTGCAGGCTTTATTAAATCCCTTATTCGAGTCTATTTTGTACACTGAATTGTACAGCTGTTCCGCTCTTTGTATTATTGCATCGGGAACACCTTCTTTTTGAGCTGTTTCAAATGCAAGACTCTCTCTGCATATTCCATCAATCAACTTCCACGTTGGTTTAGCTTTTCCGTTCACTAAATCACTTCCCATTGCTTTGTAAACGGTATGTTTTGTAGTTAGTGGTAGATTGAAAATATCATGCAAATGCGTTGATACAACGCCCAAACATCCGATTGAATCAAGAGTTTCGATAATGCTACCAGCAATACATGTCCCTTTTGCTGTTTCTGTACCTCTGCATATTTCATCCACGAGGACTAGGCTCTGTGAAGTGACTCGACTGATTATAGAACGCATCTCTGACATTTCAATCTGAAAAATAACACGCATACACAACAATACATCACCATGTTGTGTA
The DNA here is from genome assembly GCA_030545235.1 of Helianthus tuberosus. Classification (NCBI taxonomy): domain Eukaryota; kingdom Viridiplantae; phylum Streptophyta; class Magnoliopsida; order Asterales; family Asteraceae; genus Helianthus; species Helianthus tuberosus. Next base: position 53,082,821 of record CM060351.1, read on the forward strand.
GAAAGTACACGTATATCAAAACGTTTTGTTTGTATTATGTTATAATGTTACATATTGACTCGTTCATCAACTAGTTTTTTGCTTCATGTGATCTTTGTCAAATGAATCAGGAACTTCAAAATTGATTAAAAATTATATTATTTCAATAATTATTTATTTTTTTAGATAAAAGAATTTAGGACATTTTATGCATTATAAATAACTCTGTGAGATGGTTTGGGCATGTGAAGCGGAGGGAAAAAACGGCACCAGTTAGAGTAGTGGAAACTCTTACTGTGGAGGGGAGGAGAGGAAGAGGCAGACCCAAACTGACATGGGATGAGCAGATTAGGCATGATTTACTAGAGTTGCATCTTTCTGAGGACATGGTCCAAGATAGGACTTCGTGGAGGCGTAGGATTATGGTTAAGGACTTCTAGAGGATATTGCAGTAAGGTCTTAGGTGTATTTTAGGGACGTAGGTTTTTCTTATTCTTTAAGGGACTTTTCGGTGATTGCCTTCTTGTGATTATGCCCAAATGATGTTGTATGCTATTATACATGATTTACATTATATTGTGTCACTTTGATCACTTTCTTGGTATGTGTGACTTCTTATTTCTATATTCTTTGACTTGGTGTGTTGGTATGTTGTTCGTTTTCGAGCCAAGGGTCTCTCTGGAAGCAGCCTCTCTATCCCTATGGATAGAGGCAAGGTCTGTCTACATCCCACCTTCCCCAGACCCTATAAGTAGCTTTGCTATTTGTGGGATTTACTGGGTATGGTTGTTCTTGTTGTTGTAAATAACTTTTTGGGTGACTTTTGGCGTGTTTGACCCGTTTCCTTTGAACTTTTAAGCTAATCTTTTTTAGATAAAACCATTGTCCCGATAGACCCATTCATAAGCATATATGTCAAGATTGCCACCTCTAAATAAATTATTATGGCACCAACTATAAAAGTTATAAAGCAACATTGAGGACAAAGAGAAGACAGACATTAGTAATGCACCTGAAACGAGCTTTTCCCATCTGCAGGACTGTCATAAGATTTTACGTGTAGCATAATCGAGTCAAAATGTGGAATCAATGCCGACTTAGCGGGTACCATAAATCCACATACTCCAAGAAGTGCAGCGGCTGAAATTGAACGAAGCAAACTTGATTTTCCACCCCCATTTGGTCCAGTCAGAAGAAACATTGATTTCATATTAATATTATTCAACACTGCACTTCCTTCAGCTGTATCAAACCAATATGGTGACAAACCAGTAATCTTCATCTCACGATTTCTGTTCATTTGTTCTTTTTCCTGCATACAATTGTGGTATAGACAGACTTTAAACATCTCTTTACTAGCTTCTTTTTTAAACAAACAGGCGTAAATATAATGTAGCACACACGAACAGATGCATGTGTGTGCAAGTAAGAATGCATGTGAAGAAAAGAGTGACCATAAATATGCACTAGATGTCTAGATGGTGGAATAAACTGTACCTCAGAACGTTGGGACTGAACGAGAGTGGGGAACACCCATTTTCTTCTTTTGCCTTCACTGTTTAAATCATATATAACAATTAACTAATGTGCCTTTTGATAATACGTTGCAGTTATTATTAAAGAGAACATATACATTTGCTTGTAATCTCAGATTTGCTTTCAATTATGAGAAGAAATGCCAAAAAAGGACTACAAAATAAATAATAAATAAACAAATAGTGTTTCATATTATGATCAACCCTAATAAGGGACACTTCATACGTGTGACAGCAAGAGACTTAACATTAAACATTATTTTTTTGTTGTTTATGCTAAAAAACAGGTAGCGTGTCTTCTTATATTCTTTTAATAAGGAAAGAGATCAGTATTGTTTTAGGTATTTTTTGTAGAATTTTCACTCCAAGACATCTTGTGGGGTGAACTTATTTGTGTTATATCACGAGAGATTAGTCAATGAAGTAGAATAGATTAAATGATAAACTAAGATGCCAAACAAGATAACATACTACATCATCATACTCAGTAAATCCCACCAATAGCAAAGCTAAGGTAGGGTCTGAGGAGGGTAAGATGTAGACAGCCTTACCTCTACCCCGTAGGAATAGAGAGGCTGCTTCCAGTGAGACCCCCAGCTCGATTGCAGTTTTGCATCAAGCCTTGGACATAAGATAACATACTACATTAGAGAGATAAACCAGCTCTCCTGTATAAAGCTCTACTTTTTCGAGAGGTAAACCAACCTTCCGAATGCCAGTCGTTTTGTTTAATTTAATAATGTTACTAAACATAATAATCAAACTCTCCTAATCCCCTGTTTATAGAATTATTTTATTATTTAAACAAAATATTTACATAATTACCTAGATGCAATTCTGCATTTCTAAACCCCTTGTGTGGGGCCCTAAGTCCTACCACCATTATATGCAAACAACTTAACATGAAGTACCAAAAATAACAAAAATGGTCAACATTTTTGTGTCAGATTTAGATTACCTCACATGAGCAAACAATGCCTTTGCAATAACAAGCAACATGGAGGCAAACACAAGAATATTAATTTCAGCTTGCAACTCAGTAGACAGTCCCCTCAACAACTCTAACACCATAGACTTTGCCTTTGCACCAGCTTCATGGTACCTAACACAATGTCCAAAAATCTAAGTTAGCAACTGTACTAAACTAAAAGATTCAACTAAAAAATAAACGGGTTGAGTGGGTCAAAGATGTTTATGTGGTTCTCGTGGTCCTCTACTTAAAATGGGTTATGTATTGAGTGTGCAGTTGTGCACTATATATATATACATATGTGTGTGCAATTTTCTTGTCTCAAGCACGCGCTTTTTTGCGCCTTTAGCTCGCGCCTCTAACTACCTTGTGAGTGCATCTTCCACTTTCGTTGTGGTAAACCATTCCTCCCCAACTTTTCTACCCTTTGAATCTACAGAGGGCTTTAGTTGTTTAATTTGTTTTTCTCCAGGTGTATTAGCCCAAGTGGCTACAGGTGCAAAACGCTTTCCCTTGAACCAGATAGCTTTGTGTTCCCGAGCATACAAGATTTCCCCTTTAGGTCCTCCAAGCGGGGCCGTGACAGCTTTTATTCTGCAAATTATAGGAACAAAATCTTCCGTAACCTAAAAAATAGAACACATGTTAGCGCACATATTAACAACCATTACCTTTGTTTTGGTAGGGGATATTGTATAGGTCAACAAACTTTTATCAAGGAAAGTCAAATGAAGAAAAGGATAGATTAGCTAAAATCTCGGGGGAAATAATAATAATAATACTTACAGCTAAGGATAAGGCTTCAGCTGCCTCATCCACTTCTTTGTAAACTTCTTTTAAATGGATCTTCTTAACACGATTCTTCCATGAAGACTCCATAACCTCAAAAAACTCACTTGGTATGTTCGCGTATGTGCTCAAATTTTGATCAGTTTCACCACTTAAAGATATAAGATCACCAATTGTGCGAGAGATAGATTCACATTTATTCACCTGGAAACAAACAATAACAATGACAAAGAGACAAGTCATGTGTGTCAATTAAGATTGACAACAGGATGCACATGATTTTGGTTTTAAACTGCGCGCATCAGGAGCGCATAATGCGCACATCACCTGATGCAGTGATGAGATCGCGTTGTGTGATGTGATTCCATGATGTGCGCATCACATGATGTGGTCCGATGTGGTGCCTTATACAGTTGACCAGTATTTGAACAAGTTAGACTATCGATTGAACAAATCTGACTATAAATGATGAAAGTATCTTAGAATTTAGCGTTTAAAGGTTAACAAGTTAAAATATTAGCTATAAATAATTTTTTTAGTAAATTTGATAAAGAACACCACGCATACGTGATGCGTGCGCTTCGCGCATCACGCATCAGCTTTTGGGATCAAGACGCATCAGATCGCTATACGCTTTTTAAACCAAGCATATGACAAGTCTTTGACAAAATGATATCAATATTTAGTTAGTAACAAACTAACAACCTATTTATATGTCATGAAATTTCAACCGCTTACCAGTAACTCAAGGTCAATTTTCAACCCGGTTGCTACCCATGTAGGATACACCAATAATTTCAGTATCTCATTGAGCTCAGAGTTTCTATGGAGCTGCAGAATTTCATCAAGCACGCTTTTGATCTTGCAGAACTCAACATGATTAGCCTCCCTTAACTCAAGTAGCTTCACTAGCTGCAAGATTAAGGATCCGTAAATAGATATGCATGACAAACATCAAACATTCACAAAACTGGATAGAAACAAATCACATAAGTTAGAAATAAAAAAAGCTTATTAGGCACATAATAAATTGCATTTCCGTGCCTCTAATTAGATCTGCGACTGAGAAACGAACTACATTACCTTTGATGGTGCGATGCAGGTAAATTCAGGAATTGAGCACGATATATAGCCCATAAGTTTGCATATTGCTGGAACATGTTTAAAAAGTGAAAACGTTTAGTTTAGAACTTAGAAAATATACTAACTCAGATTATGCATAAAAGAATGAAAATTAAATGCAAGTTAATAACAAAAAAGAATAGAACACCGCTACAGATGTGAAGACAATGACAAACTAAATACTATTTTTAAAAAGAATGAATCATATTTTGACAGAAAAATTCCAACAAAAAACAGTGTATGGTGACAATGGTCAAAAAAGTAGAGAAACAGTTTCATATGTGTTTTTGGTCAGTTAAATTGTGACATAAACAAGCAAAGTCAAATAACGCCAGAATGTTCACGATCCCAAATTAACTACACTTTGACAAACCAATGAATTATAATTTGACAGTTACCTTGAATGGTAGTTGCAGTTGCATAAGCAGGAGGGTTCAGAAGTAGATCTCTAATGTAGCTGTTACAAATATAAGAATTTCAATAGTAAATAGTAAAGATATTTTTAATGAAGATCAAAGCAAAATATATGAGAGAATACTTCCTAGTTCCTACAGGCTCTCAGCTTTTTATATACTACCTTTTGGAATTATAATTAACAACCGAAATGCTAAAATGAAATGCACGAGTAACTTGTCTATACAGTTTAAAAATAACAAAACTAACTACTTACATAGCAGGTAATCCGGTGCAATTAGAGGGAAGCAAAACTTTTAGTAAAAGAGGTACGCCTTCGGTCGGTATGACACCTAGTATTTGGAAGGAGTTAATAAAGTATTACTAGGTCCAGATACAGAAAACTATAAGCCTAAAAATATGATAACTAACCAATTTGTGAGGCGGTCCCAAGGTGCAATGGATGAGGTTTGTTTTCTGAAGCAACGGTCACATTCCTAAACGTGACAGCATCGTCAAGACCGTAAAGCTCTTTTACCTAAAATTTGCAGCATCAATAGTAAGATAATATTACCTTAAGAACATTGGATGTCAAACCCAATATTTCCCAAATTCAAAATATTTAAATTTTTCACTTGTTCAAAACGATTTTGTTCTACTGCAGTAGTTCTGGAATTGTTTAAAAAAAATTCATTCAAAAGCCAAACGTGACAAAGTTCAAAAAAAAAAAAATAATAATAATAATAATAATAATAATAATAATAATAAGCACAGTTGACATTCAAAAGGTTTGGTGGAAACTGTAGTTAAGTAACATTATTAACACTATGAGATACCCATGTACATATAGAAAGAGAAATAAAAAAACACAAAACCTTAAAAAGTATCTCATTGACAATATTCCCTTCAATCCATTCGAAGCATCTGCCATTACACTCTCCCCACAATAACCCACCTTCACCAAACTCTGTCCAGCGAGTCGTTCCTATTAAAAAAATCTAGTAATGTGTAGAGATAATTGATAATGTTCAAAATTTAAACACATGAAAATAAATTTAGAAAGATAGTTATGGTAAAACTAATTAAACAAAGATGTAATTATTTTATTTATAAAGAACAGCATATCTTAAATTATGTTGATATTCAGCCCATTAACCAAACGAGGTAAAAATTATCGATTACCTGAAGAATTGTTCTTCAATGATTTATGTAGAAATAAATGATGGTAATGACAAGTACAAAGCTTTGTAACGGCAGCCTCTTCAGTTAAACCATCCTCTAAAGAGTACGTTTTCATAGTCTCCAACACTGAAACTATGCAATACCCCTTTGCAGAACGAGAAAGCCCTATATGAAAAAAAAAAAAAATAATAAGTCTCCTATTATAGATATATGAAAATTCAAACAAATTAGTGACACAAAGTCCCCTACGAGAGAATATGATAATGAATCAAGTGAAGATAATTTTCGCATACCAACAACTGGCATTGGTTCAGGAAATTCAAGGTCACGATCATCTTCAACAAGTCCAAAAACGTAAGGACTTCCGGGATGTGCATGCCTGTATATATTATCATATGGTGGATGTGAATTTTTGTTTTATTCTAATATTACTTATAAGAGATGAATGCACACATATATAGTGAAAAATAAAATAAAAAAGTCAAAACGCAAAGGCGGTTAACAACACACTAGAGACAGGTAGCAAGACTAAGGTGAAAATATACCCGGATATAAATCGACTTTTACGGGAACGAGCTTGGGTTGGGCCCTGAATTTCCTCCACAATGCACTATAAACACATAGGCTTAAAATAATAACTATGCCTTCAAGCTCAAAGGAAAATTAATCAATAAAATTATGCCAGCAACATCATAACTCAAAGCACTTACTACTGAAAATCCGTTACTTGTCAAATCATCCAAAGTTTGGCGTAGATTCTGCATAAGGGAAGAAGAAGTGATAGGTATTCATTTCAGATTTCTCAATAGCGATTTAGAGTAGAATTACAACAACCTGAACAAAAAACATAGAGTATTGAAAGGTTTTAATACCATAATAGGGCAACCAGCTTTTGGAACGCCATCTGTACGCAGACCACAAAAAGGATTCAAACCAGCATACTCCACAAGTATACAAGCATCAAATCCTACAGCTTCATAAAATTCCCCAACCTAAATAGATTAGAAGTCTTCATCAATTAATATTGATTACCAAATCCAATGAATAAAATCGTTATTGATGAACATTCTATCGTGCTTTCGTTTAGCATAATGAGCTAGAAAGAGAAAGAAAATGTATAACATACCCTACATAGCAAAACTTCCCGTGGAAACTTTGACTTGAACTTTAGTATCTCACAGTTGAGTGTTCCTTCTTTCATACTTCACACACACAAAAAAAAAAAAAAAAAAAAAAGAGGCAGAGATGTTTAGAATAATGTACTAATGTGAAGCAAATACTTGCATATGCATTACCTTCCATTCTTCAAGTTATCATCCAAACCAAGCAAATTAGAGTAAGTGAGTCTCTTTATCAATTGCATTGAAGATGTCTTTCTACACATCTGCATTTGCTGAAAAAACAAACAAGACAAAAATATAACTAATACCGATAAATCTATAGAAAAGAAACACAATCCCTGAACATAAACAGCCATTATTTCTATAACGCAACTTGAAAAAAAAATGTAAACTTGATAGAAAATAAATAAATACCTCCTTCCACCATATAACATGAGCAAAGTCTTTCTCGTTGACATTTCTTGATTCCTTGGATTTTTTGGTCGCTTTGATGTTCGTTGTCAAAGTCTTTCTATCGCTGAAGCAATAAATCTGCTTGGGAACACCAGAACCTCTAAATATACAAAACACGAATGTCAAACGTACGACTGTAAGGCGGTTCCCATTGTGAATCATCATAAAGACATAAACGGCAAAGACAACAACTTTCTGAACCAAGACGAGAATAATCACAAGCAGTTATTGTTTGCATTGAAGAACTTTTATTTTAGATTTGGAAAACTGTACCGCAAATGTCACATACTTTAAAGATTGTTCAAAACTATGATTTATACTTTAAAAACCACCATTGCAAAGTTCACACTTTCTATACGACAATAACATTTCTTAAACTCCAAAAAATTGTTTGCCGATGCGTACTACATCGACTACGCTATATATAAAAGTTGAACCATAAAACGTTGCAGACCGAAAGCTTCCATCCTAAACTGTTTTAAAATGAAAATGCCCACCCTAAAATATCAGCTAATAAACCATGAAACATCACTGGAATTCAGCCTAAAGCATACGAACAACTAGTAAAAAAAAAGTTAAACTAAATTAAATAAACTTTAACTCTTTATTAGAAAAAAAATGGAGGAACAACAACTAACTAACCCTGTTTAATTTTTAATAACCGTCTTCAGAAACAACTAAAAACACGCTAAAATAATATTATTATTCCCAAATTAATCTATCAAATCGCATAATTCCAATATTACAAAGGCTAACTAAATGCAAATTTCATATAGGAAACTAGAAACAGTATAAACAACAGTTACAAAAAGAGGGTTACAATAATGGTGGGTATGAGATGAAACGACGTCGGTGAAGAGGGTAACGAGTGAAAAGAGCGATGGAACGCCAGCGGTGGCCGGAAAGGACGACGGATTTGGCCGCAGACCTGTACATTTTTGCTTTGGGTGTCGTGTAATTTAGTGATTTGGGAGTGAAATGGGGTTTGTTCCCGCCATTAAACGAGGAAACGGAATAATAATAAACGAAAAATAAGTGTGTACATTCATTCATTTTTGTGTTTACACTTTATACATTGAGAGAGCTTTTTTTTTTTTTTTTTTTTTTGGGAGGGGGGGGGGGGGGGGGGGGGTTTGTTTCCTTTTCAACTTCTCCTTCTTAAGAAGTCCTTCTCAACATCAATAAGTAAGAAATCTTCACTTCTCAAAAACTCCTTTTTGAAGGCATAATCAGCACCAGAAGTCCTTTTTTTATGGTGTTTGGGATTCCTTTTGACATCAAAAGCACTTCTCAAATGATGTTTGGGATTCCTTTTCATCTCAAAAGTCCTTCTGAGCTCCAGAAGTCACTTTTAAAAGGAATCTCAAACACCCCCTATACTCCTATTGTCGATTTAAAACGTAAGTAATGTGTAATAATTTGTAACGGGTTAAAGGTTTGTAAATTGGCTAATGGTTAAGGCCGGAAGATATGGTGAGCCTTATCCTTAACACTCTGTTCCCGAGACTCATTTAACAGGGGGAGGGGGGAGAAAAGAGATAAAAATATGAAAAACCATGTTCCCGAGTTTCATTTAACAGGGGGGGGGGAAGGGAAGAAAATATGACCATATATTCATCCTCCCAAATTGAAAAGATTAGGAGAGAAAATTTTCCTTCCCCTCATCTCCCCTCACCTCCCCTGTTAAATGACTCGGGAACATAGTGTAAGGGATGGGTTGTCACGTCACCGCTACGTAAGCGGGGGTCTAAAGGGGATGGACCTATAGGGTGGGGGTAGAACCTCTTTATATATATATATATATATATATATATATATATGGTAGGGATCCTAAGAGAAGTCCACCCTATTTGAGAAACTTGAGAAGCAATCTGGACCACACATTTTCCCTAAGCAAAAAATGCAAAAAAAAAGGGTGAAAAAGATGCAATTTTTTTTTTTGAAAAATCGCAGCTTTTTCTTTAAGGATTAAAAACAAAAATTTTGGATTTATACACATGTGTATATTGTTAATCTTTTAACTATACATATATGTATATTGTCAATTATACATATATGTATATACATGTTTAAAATAGAAAAAATGTGTATATTGTTAATCTTAAACCAAAAACACTAAAACTAAACCCTAAAGCTAAACCTAGAAGCAGATGAGTTTCGCGTGAATGGATACTCTGAGATAGAGCGAGAAAAATTGAATTTGATTGATTCAACTTATAAGACTTTGGAACAACTAGAAAATTACAAAAATGAAACTATAAATTTTGAACAACAAAAGGCCAGTAATCAAGTCCGACAACGGGTTTTCCAACAAGCTTTACAAGGAGCTCTAGGAACTCTGAATAGTTGTTTAAACAACGAATTACATTTACGTACTATCAGTGCCAATATTGGCATATTGGCGCTAAACCCTAATTCTAAACCCTAAAGCTAAACCCTAATGCTAAACCCAAAAGCTAAAACTAAACACTGATGCTAAACCCTTAATGCTAAACCCTAATACATACCCAAAAGTTAAAGTTAAAGCTAAACCCAAAAGTTAAAGCTAAACCCAAAAGCTAAACCCTAATGCTAAACCCAAAAGCTAAACCCTAAATACTATTGTTAAACCCTAATACTAAACCCTAATGTTAAACCCTAAACCATAAAGCTAAACCCTAAACCCTAATGCTAAACCCTAAATAACACTTATTTTTCAATTTTAAACATGTATATACATATATGTATATACATGTTTAAAATTGAAAAAATGTGTATATTGTTAATCTTAAACCATAAACACTAAAGCTAAACCTTAATGCTAAACCCTAAACTCTAAACCCTAAAGCTAAACCCTAAAGCTAAACCATAATTCTAAACCCTAAAGTTAAACCCTAATGCTAAACCCAAAAGCTAAAACTAAACACTAAAGCTAAACCCTTAATGCTAAACCCTAATACAAACCCTAAAGATAAAGCTAAACCCAAAAGTTAAAGCTAAACCCTAATGTTAAACCCAAAAGCTAAACCCTAATGCTAAACCCTAAATACTATTGCTAAACCCTAATACTAAACCCTAATGTTAAACCCTAAAGCTAAACCCTAAACCATAAAGCTAAACCCTAAACCCTAATGCTAAACCCTAAATAACATTTATTTTTCAATTTTAAACATGTATATACATATATGTATAGTTAAAAGATTAACAATATACACATGTGTATAAATCCAAAAATTTTTTTTTTTTTAAATTAATTCTTAAAGAAAAAGCTGCGATTTTTTCAAAAAAAAAATTGCATTTTTTCACCTATTTTTTGCATTTTTTTGCTTAGGGAAAATGTGTGGTCCAGAATGTTTCTTAAGTTTCTCATTTAGCCTACTACTTCTCACATGATCCTTATCTTATATATATATATATATATATAGGATAATGCTTAGTAAGAAACCCCATATTCTTAGAAAACTTAGCAAACTATAATAGTGGCCATCATTTAGCCACGTAGCCCTCCCACACTTCTTGTTACTTTTTGCTGGAAGGTTAGAAATGTAATTTGTGTTAGGCAATATATTATCCCCATTTGAATTGACATCAGCATTTAATGCACATCAACTCATTTGTACAATGCACCCACCCCCATATTTCTTTTACAATTTCTCATTTTATATATTCTTCAACAGAACTGTTAGGGGTGGATTTCTAACTATCCCGTGATCCTTAATTATTATCCTCTTTAGTGATCCTTGCTTCTGTGACAGATAGTGATCCTCAGAAGAGCTTCAGGATCAGGATTATGGATCATCTTAAGGATCCTCATACTAACAATTGTTCACTTGTGTTTCGTATTGTTTTGCAGAAGTAACAAGTCGGACCAAGTCTTGGCGACATTCCTGGAGAATATTCCCAAACTATCCCGCACGTGCTTGGCCAAAATATGAACGTTGTGGAGAACGTGGGAGCTTGGCACGAAAGTCGGATAGTTAGTTTAGGTAGTTATTTCTATTTTAAAAAAGGGGTAACGAGCTAGTAGAAAACACTTAGTCATTTTTGAGCTACACACACTCATATACTCGCACACTTGAAGCTCTCGACGAACATACATTCGTTTTCACTCACATTTACACATTTTACAATAGTGATCCTTGTACCTAGCTCGTTACTATCCGAAGTTGTAAACATTTATTCATTTATTTGAGCTTGGTGATCGGTAGTTTCCATCACCCGGGGTTTTTTGTGCCGGAGATCAACTCTTGATCAAGGGCTTTTTCCCCGTATAAATCCTTGTGTTGTTTGTGCAATTTACATTGAAGTGATCCTCATCGCTGTTACACATTTCAAGCATCATTCCCCGTAACAAAGGGTTTGGTTGTATTATCCTCGTCTGATTTTTTGACCAAAACAGTTTGGCGCCCACCGTGGGGCAATTGGTGCTTCGTCCTTAGAAAAATACGCATTCCTGTGCTTATTTCGGTTCACTACAACCAAGCAAATGGCTTCATCAGCGAAGAACGCCTCAAACTTGATGCCCTCATTCACTTCTTCACAAGGCGTCCCTCCTTTGCCTCCACCACCTTCTGGATCCCAGAAGAATACTGAGAATGCCGCGAAGAAACCAACTCCCATTTTCTCAAAACCACCTACTTCTTCTGTTTCAACTAATCCTACTACTAATGATCTCTATGCCTTGATTTTGCAGATGAGGAATCATGCACAAGAGCAGGATAAGACCAACGAAAGGATCCTCCGGGAGATTGACGAAATTAAGAAACAGAAGAAAACGGCAGAGGATCGCTCCCCACTGATGCCCAGATCTTTGAATTTTGATACTCCGGTGATTACTTCTCAGCCATCAGTGGTTCCAGACATTCAATATGTGGGTGGACCAAAAGGAGTGCACTACGGAACAACAACAATGACCCAGGCATCAAGTTCATATTTCCAGCCAGCGGGATCCTATCCTCAGCATATGGGATCCCTCACGAGTTCAGGAGGATATTCAGGAATGCAGCAGTTTCCCCAACCGGTTCTTTTGCAGCGACTTCCAAAATGACGAGGAATTTAATGCTCCAGGTTTGTCCATATATGTAATTTAACTGTTCACGAAGTCCTGGTTTTTTTTTTGTCTTTTACAACTTTTTAATCTAATAATCCCAACTATACTGCATGTCCATGTTCACTTGTTCCATTCGAAGCTTCTGTATACACTTATATGCATGTTGATTGTTCTCGGTCATCTGAAGCCCCTGTTAGATCCCCGGATGTTGTGATATCCAACAATTTCATGAACAGCGCGTTTAATGATGACCAGGTTATGGATAATGAAGAAGGTTTGTTTTTTCTATACTTTGGTTTTGTTTTTTTCTTCCCCAGATATGGCATTGTTCAAACATATTCCATAATGTTCACATGTAGCATCCCAAGATTCCCATATGCAGGCCATGACTGTTGCTGTTTCTGGATCATCTCATGGTCCTTCTATGTTTGTTGAATCATCAGGCGGCCAGTTAGACGGTTGTATATATTACATGGGAGCCCACTTTATTCTCATATCACAGATTTCTAACCTTTTGTCATGACATGTATAGCAGATTCCTAACCTTTTTCGTTTTATGATGTAGGGCCATCGAATCCATACTTTGTTTTTGATACCCCTCAGGGAACCCGTTACTGGATTCCTAATGTCGCTGATAAGTTCATACCAGTGTGTGGGAAATCTTATCCAACTTTTGCGGATGTTCTTTCGATGTATGAACTTTATGCGTTTGAAGCAGGTTTTTCTGTAAAAAAAAGGGCAAACTAAAGTCTAGAATGGAATTCCCACACACAAGTATCTTCGATGCTCAAAATATGGAAAACCACACCCAAGAGGACCTTTAACACCCTAGATGAATCTTCTATTAAGCACCGGAGGACCAACTTCACATGGTGTGACTGTAAGGCAAGCATACTAGTCTCAATCTCGAATGATTCATACACAGTTCTGAGTTTCAATGATATTCATAATCATGAACTTGTTGAGAGTTACAACCGTGATCTTAGCAAGATATCACGGAAGCTGTCATTCTCCACGAAACAATTCATTCACAATATGAGTCTAAACCGTATCGGACCAATGAGAGCTTATAGATGTCTTGTAGCTTTAAAAGGAGGGCATCATAATGTCAATGGGACTCCGGTGGATTTTAAAAACTTTAGCCACCAGTTGCGAATTTTTATTGGTGAACGCGATGCACAAGTTTTCCTTGAACGCCTGCGTGAACGTTTTGACAACCTACCCAACTTCTATTTTGATTACACTGTATCAAATGGAAAGTTGTCTTCTGCATTCTGGGCTGATGAGATTTCAAAGCTAAACTACAAAGCTTTTGGCGATGTCCTCGCGTTTGACGCAACTTACAGCACTAACAGGTTAGTCAAACCCCCCCCCCCCATTAACATGTGTTAGGCCTGATCCCCAAGTATACAACCCTAACCCAAAAAAGTTTTACATATTGTTAACATCAAATCAATTTTTTATTCATAGGTACAAGATGGTTTTTGTGCCATTCACGGGTGTGGATCATCATTTCCAATGTGTTACATTTGGAGCGGGTTTGATATCAACTGAATCCATTGAATCTTATGTGTGGTTGCTTAAGGCTTTCTTGAAGGCACACGGTACTCAACCAACTCTCGTGCTGAGTGATCAAGACCCATCCATGCTACAAGCTGTTCCTATGGTCTTTACCGAATCACGACACCGTCTATGCATGTGGCATATAATGAAAAAACTACCCTCCAAGGTTAGCTTAATTTGTTAGCCCTTAACATGTGTTATTCAACATAACACAATTTTTATATGTCTTCTCAAACTGTATTTAATCTAACTCGTGTTAGTAACTATTAACTTTTTCAGATCTCTGCCGACGTTCTCGATAACACTGATCTTCGGTCCTGCATTCACCGGTTGGTTTGGAATGTTTATATCAAACCTGAAACGTTTGAGTCCCGCTGGAATGACCTCCTACAAACATTTGGGCTTCAAGACCACAACTGGTTGAACGACATGTACAACATCAAACATCTCTGGGTACCAGCCTACTTCAGGGAACTGCCCATGTGTTGCTTAATGAAGACCACTTCCCGCTGCGAAAGCTCTAACGCTGCCTTCAAGGTCAACTCAACAAGCGCAAACACCCTTGTACAATTTATGATGTGCTTTGAAAATAGGGTAGACAGCCAACGATATCGTCAACGTGTATCGGAGTACAAAACCTCATCCACGATGTTCACTGGCAATACTGATTTAGCGATAGAACAGCACGCGTTCACCATTTACACAAACGCTGTTTTCGCGCAAGTTCAAAAAGAGATAATTAAAGGGAAGTTTTTATGCTACATCACAAACCAAACCGAGTCCAGCAATTCCAGTCTTCTGATAGACGTCACTCATTTGGATAAAAGGAACAACATCACAAACGTCTATCAGGTAACACATGTTAGGCAATTTCATTATTACCCATCCTCTAACACATGTTAGATCTAAAGGGCTTTCTTTTTTGTTGTCTATGTTCAAAACAGGTTACGTATAACACTGTAGACCAATCCGCCAGTTGCTCATGCAGGAATTTCACACGTATCGGATATCTGTGTCGCCATGTCTTTTGCGTCTATCGATTGAAAAATGTTGAAAGGATTCCACCACAATACATAAACGATAGGTGGCGTCGAGATGCCCTCCCCAAACAGGTTTTTTCAATTTCCAGCCGATACGGAGTCAACCCACACGCACCGTCCGTTATGCGGAATGAAATCCTCGACCTCGTTACTGAATGCGTTGATGTGGCCAGAACCGATGAGGATTCGTTGGCAAAATTGGTTGACCAACTTAGGGATTTCAAGATCAATGTGCTTTCCAAGCAACCATTGTCTACAATTCAAAATGAATCAAACGAGTGTCAAATGGAAGAAATAGTTGGACAGCCAATCAACATTCCAGTCGAAGTTGCTAATCCAGAAGTTGCACGCAATAAAGGATGTGGTACTCATACTCGCATTTCTGGGCCCGGTGAGAAGGCAAAGGCAAAACCACCAAAACGTCCAAAGCAGCTTCGTTTATGCAAGCGTTGTGGTCTGTATGTCGACGACCACGACTCACGCAACTGCCTTAAGGTGGCTGCAATGAAAGCAGCAAAGGCAGCTGCTGAACAACAAAGGCAGACCGCCTCTGGCGACTCACCCTCTGATTAAAATCTTTATTGTCGTTTTCTAGTACTATGTCATGGGAGACTCTCTTCATTTTGTCCTTCTTACACACATGTAACAGTCTTTTGACATCATCCTGCTCTTCTCTGTTACGTGTGTAAGAAGGTGGAACTATTTTTGATCCCATTAACCATAATTAGGATTGTAAGAAACTCTACGGCCTTGGCCACTTTTGTGTTTGTAGCCCTACTTCTTTGGGGACCTCTATTTGCTATTAATGGGCTTATCTTAATATTATCTGCATTTGATAATTGTATTTTTTGTTTTCTTTTTTTACAATGGCATAAAAACAGATGCTTAACACATGTTAGCCCCCATAATGCTTGGTTCTTTTATCTTGAAAGGATCAAAACAATCTGTGTTAACCACACAAAAACAGGTTCTGGGCTGATGAGATTTCAAAGCTAAACTACAAAGCTTTTGGCGATGTCCTCGCGTTTGATGCAACTTACAGCACTAACAGGTTAGTCAAACCCGCAACCACCCCCATTAACATGTGTTAGGCCTGATCCCCAAGTATACAACCCTAACCCAAAAAAGTTTTACATATTGTTAACATCAAATCAATTTTTTATTCATAGGTACAAGATGGTTTTTGTGCCATTCACGGGTGTGGATCATCATTTCCAATGTGTTACATTTGATAATTGTGTTTTTGTGTTTTATTTTTTTACAATGGCATAAAAACAGATGCTTAACACATGTTAGCCCCCATAATGCTTGGTTCTTTTAACTCGAAAGGATCAAAACAATCTGTGTTAACCACACAAAAACAGCTTATATATTAAACCACGTCAGGTTATAGAATTAAACTTCACGTCTAGCCAACTTAAACACACATTCTACTAATAGGTTACACCCCCCGCGTCTAAAACACATTGATGGACTAACGAGAAATGACATCAACCGATTGCCAAAAAAAAAACATAATAAAATACCAACAAAACGACATTGGTATGTCGTTTTGTTAGAACATAGGGTCATCAGGTTAACACATCTTCAACCATTTTCAACATACTAACTACCCATTGTTATCCTCCATCTCTAACAAGCTTTTCATCATGGTGTGGGAAATTCCTCATCATGAAAGTACAGAGGAGAGGGGTTGCGCTCACTCTCCCATGGGTCATGGTAACACCAGGACTGGATTGTTTCGGGTGAGTATGGACACAACGGGCAACCACATAATTCATGGTCTGGATCCGTCAGCAACCTAACCAACTCATCTGGTAGCCCCTTCAACTTTTCAGCTTCTGGAACAACGTGTTCCCTACGGCGTGACGTTTCTTGCGACACACCAGCTACATCAGTTACATTTTTGGTTCCGCTTTCTGAAGCATCGTCACCAGATGCTACTCCAGTTTTCCCGTCTTCTCGATTTTTGTGAGACACTTTTCTTTCGTAGCACACCCCGTACTGGCCCTCACATGCTTCCTTCCCCTTTTGCATCCGCTTCTCCATGCCTGGTTGGGTAGCCGTAACCTTACCTTTACACGGGTCCATCACATTACACCACTTTGGAACCGCTAACAGTTTATGGTTAACTGAAGTGGTGAAGTATTACAGAATATGACTTTGGTTCTTCACTACAATACTTATAGAGGTTTTCCCTGTGTACATTTAATATAGGTCTTTGTGACTTGACTTTGATGTGACCATAAGGGGCCAAAAAGCAATGGTTCCTTTCCCAATAAAGTTGTTTTATAGCCACCAACCCCTATGTTTGTAGACTTCTGCCACCTACTTTCCCCAATTTCCAATATTCCTACTACATTTTTAGAGAGAGTAGTCCCCTTGGAAGCAGCATTTTCTCATTTTCTATAATGTTACACGTACCTTTATATAATTTCAAACAACCTCATTTAAACACATTATCAACTACGTCAATCAACTAGATTAATAATATTCTAACATATCCAACAACACATCAATATTCTTTAGAGTATAGAATTACCTAGAATTACCAAGTTACTAAACATCAGATTGTATATAGATAGTCTATCCCCAAAAAGACATCGTGGCGATGCCATACCCAACAAAACACCTACCCCGCAATAAGTTTAAAGCAACATCCCCAAATCCATCAAAGTACATTACATGTTTCCAAAAACAAAGCTGGCGCAATTAATGCACACTGGTGCTACAGTAACTACCATTTCACCCCCCTAACACGTGTTACTCTATTCGGCAATCCTGCTTGATTTTTGGCAGCAGCACATTCACCTCCGAACATAAGATGTGCGCAGCATACCTCTTTCTCAACTTTCGCACCTCCGCCATCTTCCTCGCCCCACTCATGCTGAACCCACAGTTAAAACTTTTGTTTTTCCCCATGTAGCACTCCATGTGCCGCATCAAGAAGACCCCACAATCAGTTGTGTTTGCGGTGGTCGCCCAAGGAACCGGCATACGCTGGATGTTGCAGTACTCTATGTCATCGGCTCGCGGATTCCCAACCTCCCGAAGATATTGCACAAACATATCTTTCTGCATACACATATACAAGCCATGCTCAATAAAAAGGCAGTTCCTCAATATTATCACACTTATTTGTTCAACAATTGTCAGTTTATAAGAAACTTACGATCTTATACGCTGTGTCCTTGTGGAGGTAGTAGACACTATCTTCTATCAACTGACCTTGGCGGGCTTTGTCATTATCAACGACATAAATTCCCGGGTCGCGTAACTCAAACACTAGCAAGTAAAAGTGTTTGTGCTCCAATATCGGGAAGAAAACAATGTCGTGATTTCGAAAGTCAGGAACATTTTCACCACTGTTAACCGCACCTTTTATTCCAAGCCGAAACTTGTGCATCCGCGCCTCGACTCCACCTTCCTCAGTTGTTAGCATCCACGGAAACTTTAACCACAACAGAGAAATTAATAAGCTCAAAAAGTCGCCACACTGTAATCTCTATATACATGACACTCACCACAACTTTGGTACCAAAGAATTGCCTACTGTAAGCCTCCCGTGATTTCCGTTTCTCTTGGAAGTTTAGCACCTCTGCCCAACAGTCGATAATACCATCTGAGATCTCATTGCCAACGTTTAAACTCTTGAACATAGCCCGAGACGCTTCTACATGGGTAGGGCTTCTAAACAGCAACTCCCTGGTTTCAGATGTACAAATTATAAATTAAATTGCATACTTTAACACATGTTATTTATTATTTTACTAAATTTTGGTACGGTGACCCCCTACTTACACAGCCATGTGTATCGGACTATCTACATCAACAACCGACGACGAACCCTGTTCCCTCATGCGGAAAAAATCAAAATATAACGAATTATCTAGTGTGGAACTTGGTTCATGGTTTACCCTATTATTATAAAACAATAAACCACGTTGCAGTTCTACTTACACGTTTGCCTCCATTGACCGCTTCCTACAAGAATGCCCATTTAAAGAGTGCAATGGGCTTTCATCAATGTATATGTACTCCCACAGATTTGCCTCCTTCTTAGTTATTGCATGCCCCATGTCAACAGACCTTATATAGTAAGGTGATCTGTTTGGTTCCGCTGCCACTTTTTCTCTGAAAGGGAGCTTCCTTTTTTGGCCCCCTAACTCAGCCAACATACGCACACGGTTTTCAAGCGGAATATTGTCCTCCACCTCATTCATATCACCCCCACAAAATTCCAGACCAGTTAGCCCTTTGTGGATTGCAAGGGCCGGGTCATAGGAGCTAACTGGTTCTACCATTATAACCATACTCAAGTCTGTGGTAGCCTCCATATCGCCTAAAACATATAAAATAAATAACTCACGTTACGCATTAAAGAATACAACACTTTTCACAGTAAATGAATGTATTTCAGCTCACCGGAACGCTCCAGCACTGTTTCTGTCCGAGCAATATCATCCACCTTCCCACTTGTGCACCCTGCACGTTTAATGCAAATAAGTATATTACAGATGACTCCTACTAACCCATCAATACTGAGTTTCTTTAATGCTCTATCGTACCGATTTCCTGTGACACGTCCAATTCACCCCCAATTTGTGTCATTCCAAGACTCCAATTGGGGCCATCTAAATTCCGTTCATCAAAAATCGTATCGCCTTCGCACACTGTGTATATGATTAAGACATGTTAACTCACTAAATGATACAGGCAGGGGAGCAGTTAACACATGTTAGAGCATGAAAATCTTTACCGTTCTTTTCCGGCTGACACACCTCCTCAGCCGCTTTCCCTTTACCCTCGACATCCTGGTCCTTATCGAAAGCTGCGCCTGTGACAGAGTCTACCACCACGCTCCTGCACCCTTGCATATTTACATCAGTTGAATGCATCCCATCATGCTCAATCTTACCTTCTTCAGCTGCATAAAACATTCTTATCACATCTCATGCACAACTTAGTACCAGAAGCTGCATAAATAATTACCCTTAAAATCACGGTCACACTCATCAACAGACCCCGTGCCTTTGCCATCCAGAACCACATGTTCGTCCTTATCATTAACAGCACCTTCCACAGATGCAAACACGACGCCACCACTCTCTTCTTTTCTTCCATCAGCTGCAGCCCTAACTTCATTCTCAATCTTACTATCTGTAGTTGCATAAACATTTTTCGAATAAATTAGACATGCCTAAACATGGCTAAACAAATAAAACGGTTTCCGAAGACTGTGTATATGATTAACACATGTTAACTCACTAAATGATACAGGTAGGGGAGCAGTTAACACATGTTAGAGCATGAAAATCTTTACCGTTCTTTTCCAGCTGACACACCTCCTCAGCCGCTTTCCCTTTACCCTCGACATCCTGGTCCTTATCGAAAGTTGCGTCTGTGACAGAGTCTACCACCGCGCTACTGCACCCTTGCATATTTACATCAGTTGAATGCATCCCATCATGCTCAATCTTACCTTCTTCAGCTGCATAAAACATTCTTATCACATCTCATGCACAACTTAGTACCAGAAGCTGCATAAATAATTACCCTTAAAATCACGGTCACACTCATCAACAGCCCCCTTGCCTTTGCCATCCAGAACCACATGTTCGTCCTTATCATTAACAGCAGCATGCACTTCTGCTGCTTTAATACGCAGTATTGCACGCATTAAACCTAGCGGCTTATACACTTCTTCAGCATCACTTTTATCCACGCTTCCGGCTCCTTTATTTTCTTCGGCCCCACCAATACTACAGTGACCTCCACTTGAATTACCAGCATCATGAACACTCTTATCACCTTCGACGACTTCATTTGTTTCTTCCACAAATTCACTAAACCCCAGTTCTCTCTCTTCCAGTTGCTTCTCAGTCTTGTTGAAGCCTATAACATCACAGAAATATTAAATGGGTTTCAGACACGTACGCATATTAGAGGGTAATAAATTTTAACGAGCAACAAACTACACGTCAACGTGTACTTCTAAATTTAAATGTATGATGAAACTGGTAACACATGTTACAGTTTACCTGATTCGAGTCCATCATCCGTTTTTTCCCGATCAATCTTTATATTTGTCTTCGGGCAATTCGGGGTCACAAAGCTTGCTTTCATTTCAGGAGCATCCTTTAACTTATTCAGACGGGGAGATCTCCTTACCCGCAACGACATACCACCTTCTTCCAGCGATCCGGTACACATGTGTATAAATTCAAAAAAAAATAAAATTTTTAAAAAAATTAATTCTTAAAGGCTAACTCGATATGTGTTGAAACTACAAATTTAGTATTAACGATGAAGATTACTTCATCGATCTAATTCCCATGTTAATGGGAGAAATCCAAGTGGTAATCGGGATATATAGGCTAACTCGATATCACGCAAAATTAATATGCAGTCATAAGGAGATATAACTAATGTCTCCGAGCGGAAACATGTTATTATTTATGAGGAGAAAAGTTGTAGTCCCCTAATCTGTTCGTTTATTGAAGTTTGTAAACTTGTTTAACATGAATGTAAGGCGTATATGGCTTACATACATGATTCAACTAAAGAATCTCTAGAAATTTAAAACATACCAGTTGTACGGGAGTTTGAAGATGTTTTTCTGAAAAATCTACCCGGGGATAGCACCTGTACACGAGGTTGAATTTGACATCGAATCAATTCCGGGCGCGAAATCGGTATCTAAAGTTCCGTAATAATTAGCGTCATCGGAACTATAAGAATTTTTATTTAAATTGCAAAACCTTTTCGACAAGGAATTAATATGGCCAAGCGTTTCTCCGTGGGGAGCGTTGGCATTATTCGTAAAGGAGAAGACATACCGAAAATAGCGTCTAGAACACGTTATAGACATTACGAACTCTTAGTAATGTTTTTTGGATTAACAAATGCACCTACGGCTTTCATGGTCCTCATGAACCACGTTTGCAAATAGATGCTAGATAAGGCGGTGATAGTATTCATCGACGATATTCTCGTGTATTCGAAGCATGAAACGGTTCACGAGTATTAATTGCGTGAAGTACTTGAAACTCTTAGGCGTGAGAGACTTTACGCGAAAATTTCTAAATGTGCCTTTTGGCTACGCAAGGTACAGTTTTGGGGGCATATTAACAGTGCCGATGGAGTATCGGTGGGCCCGTTCAAAATAGAAGTTGTATTTAAATGGAAACCTCTGAAGAATCCATCAGAGATTAGGAGTTTCCTACGTCTTGCGGATTATTACCGGAGATTTCTACAAGACTTCTCCAAAACTACAATGCTATTAACCCAAATAGACCCGTAAAGATTGGAAATCTGCATGAGGAAGCGCACAAGAATATGCCTTTCAAATACTTAAAAGAAAGTTGACCAGTGTTCTGATATTCACGTTACCAGATGGGACCAAATATATAGTCATCTATTCTGACGTATCCCAACTTAGTCTCAGGTGTGTGTACTTATGCAACGGGTAAAAGTGATCGCGTATGCTTTAAGATAATTACAGATTCATGAAAAGAAATATCCGATACATGATCTGGAATTGGCGACAGTAGTTATGCCTTAAATAAATATAGAGACATTACTAGTATAGTGTGAAATGTATAATTTTCACTAACCATAAAAGTCTCAATTATTTCTTTAAGCAAAAGGAGTTAAATAGGAGACAAAGACATCGATTAGAGGCGGTAACAGAATTGTGGATCAGCCCAAGGACTTGAAGGATATTAGTAATGGAAAAAAACCCGTTTCGGTAGAATATGGGTTCCAAACACATGTAATGTTAAAACTCTTATTCTTGATAAAACCCACAAGTCCCGTTATTCTATTCATCCGGGAGCTACCAAAATGTACCAAGATTTGAAACAAAATTATTGGTGGCCCAGAATGAAATGAGACATAATTAAATATGTAGAAAAATGCTTAACTTGTTACGAATAAAAGCAGGACACCAGAAGCCTTACGGTAAACAGTAGCCGTTAGATATTCGAGTGTAGAAATGGGAGCACATCACTATAGATCTGTTAACTAAACTACCAGGAACAACACGTGGATATGATACCATATGGGTAGTAGTTGATAGATTGATCAAGAATGATCATTTTATTCCTATTCGCGAGACATACACTTCTGGGAAGATGTCAGAAGTGTGTGTATATATATATAATTATATTTCGTCATGGAGTGCCGGTATCTATCGTATCGGATAAAGATACACGGTTCACTTCAAATTTTTTGGCGCAATTTCCAAAAGTAGACGGGTACTAAGTTGTTTATTAGTATCGCATATCATTCGCAGACCTATGGGCAAAGCGAAAGAACAATTCCAAACGCTCGAAAACATGCTACAAGCATGTATTATTGATTTTAGCAGTAGATGGGACGTCTATCTATCACTAGTTGAAATTTCATATGCCAACAACTAATGACTCCATATGAAATGCTTTACGGCGGAAAATGCCGAACCCCGATATGTTGGTGTGAAGTGGGTCTGCAAGAATTAGCCCACAAAGATGTAGTCCAGACCACTAATGAAAAGATTGAAGTGATCCGGGCTCATTTAAAAGCTGCTCAAGATCGACAGAAGTCTTACGCGGATAAAAGATAAAGACCAATCGAGTTTCATGTTGGTGATATAGTTACATTCAAAGTAATTCCCGTGGAAAGGGGTTATCTGATTGGGAGAATTTGAGTCCAAGATTATTGGGCCATTCAAATTTTGGAACGTTTGGGTAAGGTAACTTACCAACTCGAACTGCTAGAAGAATTGAACAATATACACAGCGCTTTTCATGATTCACATCTGCGAAAGTGCTTAGCTGATGAAACTACTTGTATATAGACTACGACTACATTGAAGTTGATGATAAACTGAATTATGTCGTAAAGCCTATCGTAATTCTTGATCGAAAGGTTAAAAGTTTAAGGAAT
The DNA here is from genome assembly GCA_030545235.1 of Helianthus tuberosus. NCBI lineage: Eukaryota > Viridiplantae > Streptophyta > Magnoliopsida > Asterales > Asteraceae > Helianthus > Helianthus tuberosus. Next base: position 53,106,925 of record CM060351.1, read on the forward strand.
AAAGAAATTAATCAAGTAAAAGTCAAATGGAACATTGGAAGGAATCGGACACCTCTTGGGAGTCCGAGGAAGAGATACTATGCTTATACTCTTCCTTAATTGATACGTAGTATGATTTCGAGGACGAAATCCTCTTTAAAGGGGGTAGACTTGTAACACCCCTAAAATATTAAATTATATATGCTTGTATACATGTATAATTATATAAATATCGAAAAAAATAAAATAATGAGATAAAAACTAGGAATAACTAACCTAGTTAAAATCTTGTTCTAAAAAGATGGGAAACAAGTGATGTTAGTCATTTTACATATCCTAAAACTTGAGGGACTAAATATGATTCGTTGAAAGTTGTTTTTACACATTAGATAAAGTTCAACACACACACTTGTATGTGTTTTACCCTGATCGATCAAACACAGAGCAAACAAGCAGGGTCTTGTTCAAAACCCTAAATTCATCAAATTCTACCAAAAATCAAAGAAGAAATCGATTAGGAATCAATCGCAAGCTAGAATCTTGATCACCAATCTTAGAGGATCAAAAGGTATGCTTAATTTTAATTTTTGGTGAAACCTTGATTTATTATGAATTCTCATGAATGAAATTCTTGAATGATTAATTGATATTATGGATAAATTAAGGTGAATACATGTCTAGGAACAATCCCTAGATAGGAATTTAGTGATTTTGAATCATAATCACTTGAGTTGATGAACTATCATATGTGGGTTTTGTGATAATCACTTAAATCATTGTGATAATTGATGTTATTTGATTGTGATGATGTAAGTACAAGTGTTGTTTATGGTATTACGGTCATGTTAGTATGAAATTGAGGTTTTGATATGGTTAACTAGTAAACCATGAACATGATAATAGTTAGATACGGATTTCGCCCTTAAGATGTTCGACAAAATGTCTAAATGAACTTGAATTAAGTGATAAACATGGAAGAGTCACTTAATTGATTTAGATAGGCGTGTTATAGGTCGAATATGGAAATATGAATTCTAAGCAATATGTCCAAATTGAATTCTATAGGCAATTTGGGTGGAACCTCAAGTAATCAAGGAAGACCGGATACCCGTTTGAAAGGAAAGCGTTAAAGGTATGTGGCTATGCGCTTCGTAGATTATCGTTATTATCTATTGTTTAGTTATTTGGGTAATGATTAAATCGTTATGAAGTTTGGTTATTACTGAAACGAAGGATTCCGTATGTATTAACCTGTTGAAATAACTAGTGTATAGTGCTAATTAAGAACATGGAAGTGGTGGATTCCACTTTAAGGTTTAAACGGGTTAAGGTGATCCGAATTATACATGTTTGGTTGTGTAAAAGCGATAGAATTCTCCAACGAAACCAAACGGGTCAAAACAACCAAAGTAATAAACTTTAGTGAAATAAAACGATGGATTTCGCTAGTAAGACCATCCGGGTCAAAACAACTAAAGTGATGATATTTTAGTTGTGTGAAAGCGATGGATATCGTTAAAAAGACCGAATGGGTCAATGGTGAGTCTTGATACAAACCGGAAAGGTTTCATACTAAATGACTTTGAAATTTTACCCGGCTATGGATGAAAAGTCATAAAATGCACTATCCAAGGATAGGAAATGCAGGTTTATAGTCAAAAATTCAGATGGAGTATGACTAAAACGTCAATATTTCATAAAAAGGGAATTATTAAATGAAGGTTCGACTAGTGTAGTCGGACGGGTTGAACAAGTAATGAAATTAATTCATAACAGACGCATAAATTTATGATTAACACCTTACGAATAGGAAATATTCAATTTAGTAAGGCTAGTGTAAACATGAAAACTATTTGGGACAATAGCGATGTTTGAAATTTGAACGGGTCGAATAATTTGGAATTTATTATAATGCCAAGAGCATAATTTTAAGAATTTTGCAAATTCAGAAATCGGGTTTTGAGTTCATGTTATAGAGGTTAAATCACGGTCACGTAGGAAGAAACGTGACCCGATTCGGACCAAAAACAAATAAGTTATGAGGTTTTTCGTAAAGATCATTTGAGCTGGGAAAAACGCAGGAAACAGAACAAACTCGCTAGAAAATGTTATCTGTCACGCTACGCGACGGAGCCACCCGATAATGTCGCGACACGCAAGAGCGGCTCGCGAAAACTTACGCCTGATCTGTCGCGCCCCGCGATGGCAGCTCAGATCTGCAAACATGTTAATTTAATGTGTTTTGACTTTAGGAACTTGTTAAACCACATTGTAAGCTCAAATAACTAACGTTTTGATGACTTTTGGTTATAGGTAAAGGAATGGACTTGCGGATGACGATCAAGCATTGCTAAAGAACCGAATACGCACATAAAGAAGCTTCCGCAAACGAAAAACATATAACTTTTGTTATCAACCTTTTGTAAACATGGTTTGCATGGTATGAAGTTAAGTATAGTTTGTTTAACAACATAGTTTTGAAACGTTAGTAAACTTCTTTTGAAGGTGTGAATTTTATACAAATCATCGTTTTGTAGATGCTTATAAATTTTAATGGTATGTTAAATGCATTACATACTATATAAATTATTAAATAAAAGATAAGTGTCTTACAAAAAAACTAAAAAAAAATGTCTCAAGTTATTGCATGGAGGTTTGATGGGTCGGAGAAACATTTCATCCTAAAGTTCTCTGACAGGAGAAGGGTGAAAATCAAGACAATCAAGGTCATACTTAACATGGATGAAGGGGTTCAGAGGGATATTCTGGCCCTTAGGGTTCTAATGGCCAACGATTGTGAAAGAACTCGATAAGTAATAAGAAGACTGGAGAGAAAATTTCCAGCAGAAGATGATGATGATATTGACGATACTCTTCTACCAAAAGTTAGCAGTTGGAGTTTGAATAAAAAAAGAACGGTTAAAGTGTCTTATCAACACGGGTTTGAATATTCATTGCCGATGGAAGAAATGCTAAAGACAAAGAGACTACATCTTTTTGAACAACTCTGTGATTTAGCACCTTTGAACGATTCAAGATCCAGGGTTGCTATGATATTTAAGTATAGGCTGCAGCAAAGACGAGACGGCAAAATGGCGTGATACGCCAATGCACAACATGATAATGATGAATCCGAAGAAAACGATGAACAAAGCGATGGGTACATATCTGATGTAATCCCATACAAAGAAGGCTACTAGTTTGTTTGATTTCGTCTTATTGTAATCGTTTGAATTATTAAGAACGACATGAACGCTAATTTTTTTTTACATTTATCAGATATATAGGATTATTTCAACTGTTAAATCTACAAAAACGCCAAAAAATGTATAGTTCGAATTATTAATGTATATAATGATTTTGGTAACACCATGGACGCCAAATATGTTAGAATTATTAATTAATTTTATTGAATTTGGGAACGCCATAAATGCCAAATTGTTATCTATGTGACACAAGAACGATTAATTGAACGAGACACATATAAGAAAGACCAGTAAAACGCCAGATACTTATTGAATATAAATAAACGCCAAACAAATCTTATACGCCAAAAATTAAAGGTGTATTGTGACACGAAAAATGAAAAAAAAGGAAGATAAAAAGACAAAAAAACCCTCCGCCCTAATAATATCGCGTCCCATCAGGATGCGTTCTCACACTTTAGGACGTTTTCTCTTGAACCCGTATATATATATATATATATATATATATAGCGAGAGAGAGAGAGATGAGTTAAAATGGGAACCACTGCGAGTTGTGAGAACCGTGTGAACTTTTTGATCTAACGCGAATTGGCCCAATTTTTTTTTTGCACAAACATAGATGGAACATTTTTCTAAACAAGAAAACCCTATGTAACATTTTTACTTTTCTAAACAAAAAATTGGAATGTAACATAAATATATTTAAACATTTTTATAAAAAAATGTAAAAAACGCTGCCTAGTTTTTTATTTTAAATGTTCAAAATCTATATATTACATTTTGTGGACAAATATATTATGTAACATGAAATTTTTAACATTTAAAAAAAATTATCTCACGCTTTTTTTTTACAAAAATGTTCAAATATATGTATGTTAGATTCTCTATTTTTTTAGAAAAAAATAAAAATGTTACATAGGGTTTTTACAAAGGTTTCTTGAGTTTTTTCAACTCCAGTAGGTTTTCATATATATATATATATATATATATATATATATATATATATAGTGGAGAGTTCAAATGAGAAGAATTAAAAATTAAGAACAAAAAGAACAAAGGATACAAAGGTAATTTTAATAAATCATTTAATGAGTCTATTATTTATTTTTGCTATTCAAATTAATGAACTCTAATCATTTAATAAGCCTATCTTATAAAATAGTTGTGTACCTTACACAATAAAAACAATCCTGCACATGATCTTACATTTTCAACGTTTCCTACACCATTAAAACAATATTTTGGTGTAGGATACAAATGTGTAGGACTCAAACACTTTTAAATAATTTTGCGACACATAATAAAATATGTGTATGACACAAAATTTTTAAATAATTTTGTAACTTCTAATAAAATTTGTGTAGGAGTCAATACATTAATGATGGTGAAGGAGGAATTTATGGTTGCATTAATAAGAGTTAGAGTAACTCTTCAAAATATTTATTAATATTCTATATCAAAATGTATATACTACTCGTAGTGATTAAAGCATTAATTAAAAGTGGACAAAAATGATATCTTGATTCACAACCATTGATAAAAAAAAATATAGGGTCTAGATTAATTCATTTTTTCTTCTTTTAAGAATATTCTTCTCAAATGAATCTCCCCCTATATATATATATGGGTTAGGTTCATATGTAAAACCCGCCTTTGATTTAGTGACGGACCTACCTTAGAATAAGGGGTAGCCTCCGCTACCCCTTGACGATCCGTCGGTAGTGTAAATTATGGAAAAAATTGACTTTTTTTGACGTTTTTTCAATTTCGTTACCCTTTTTTTTTGAAACGTTACCCCTATAAGAATTTTCTAAATCCGCCACTGCTTTGATTATCAATACACAAGTGTAAACATATGTGTAAATCAATGGCTATGATGAAGAAAATACACTAGTGTATTTTACGATTTGATGATGTAAATCAATGATCAGGATTTGATTACTCGATTCACAAATACACTAGTGTTTACTCTAAAACCTCACCCTAGGGTTCTAAAGTGTGCCATCACCACCATGGGACACGGGACAGTATGCTGGCATGATGAAAGCCTCCACTCCACCTTTCTGCACTCCACACTGCTTGGTTTCACAAATAGTACAGTAGAATTGAAGATTAAAAGTTTGAAGGTTCAACTGTCACATAAAAACCGTAATCAGTTCGGCTTTCTTAAAAACCGTAACATCATTGACGGCCCTCTTATTATGAATGAAGTAATCAGTTGGGTTAAAAAGAAAAAAAATCAAAGATGATGATGTTCAAAATAGATTTCGAGAAAGCGTATGATCATGTAAACTGGGATTTTATTGAAGAAGTGCAAAATCAAATGAATTTTCCGCAGAAATGGAGAAGATGGATAAGGGCAATTTTGGAGTCGGCAAGGTCTTCGGTTTTAATTAACGGGTCTCCCTCGTTTGAATTTCAGTTTTCTCGGGGGATTAGACAAGGGGATCCATTATCTCCATTTTTATTTCTTATCGGGATGGAAGCGTTATCTTGTATGTTTGGTAAAGCAACAGAGGAAGGTATTTTTAAGGGTATCAAGCTGCCAAATGAGGGGCCTTTAATTTCGCACCTGCTGTTTGCGGATGACGCGGGGAATGGAGTCGGGAAAATGCTTTGAACATGAATCGGTTACTTAGATGCTTTAACTTAGATTCTGGATTAGCTATAAATTATGGAAAATCTGTTATTTTTGGAGTCGTGGTTTCTCTAGCAGAAGTCAAAGATTTTGCTTGGGACATAGGGTGTAAAGATGGGGCCTTACCATGCTCATACCTTGGATTAATTTTGGGTGCTAATATGAATCGAATATCTCAGTGGAAACCGGTTATGGAAGTTTTTGACAGAAGGTTGGCAATTTGGAAGAAGACCTTACTTTCGGAAGGAGGGAGACTAACGTTACTGAAAGCCGTGTTGGAATCCATTCCAACGTACTATTTTTTCTCTCTTCAAAGCCCCGGCTAAAGTTATTGAGATCCTTGAAACTAAAAGACGAGCATTTTATTGGGGTAGCACAGAAAATAAACATAAGACATGCTGGGTAAAATGGACTGAAATCACGCGTCTGGTTAAAGCGGGTGGTCTTGGCTTGACGCCGTTACGGGACGCGAATGTGGCGCTATTAACCAAGTGGTGGTGGCGTTATAAAACTGAAACAGAAGCTTTGTGGAGGCAAGTTGTGACAGCGATACACCAGTCGAAGAGAGGATGTTCTTTTTTGCCGTTGGCGTCATCAGGTTCAGGTACATGGAAGGCAATTGTTAATGTGGATAGTTGCTTAAAAAAGGATAATATTATGCTGGGGAATTTGTTTGGAGGTGTGGTAGGGAAAGGCAATAATATTCGTCTGTGGATTGATCCTTGGGCTTCTCAAGATCCCTTGAGATTAATATGTCCAGACTTGTTTGTACTAGAAAAAGAAAAAGCAGTGAGAATAGAGGATTGTTATGAAATGGTGAATCAACATGCTACCTGGAAATGGAGGTGGAAGAGGTTAAATTTCAACCAGAAGGAAAAGGACGAGCTGGCGATTCTTAAAAGCATTTTGGAGAAGGTGAAAATTGTGAATAAAGCGGATAGTTGGAAATGGATGGGGGATGATACGGGCAATTATACGGTGGCTTCGATGAAGAAAGTTATGTTTGATGCTAAACAAGGAATGACGTCGTTCACGTGGAAATGGAACAATTGGGTGCCGAAGAAAATAAACACGTTTATGTGGAAAGCGGAAAAGGATAAAATACCCACGTTGATGGCTTTGAATAAAAGAAATATGAATGTGGGATCGGTTACATGTCGAATATGTGGGGAAGCGGAGGAGAATAGTGACCACTTATTTTCATCATGCTTCTTAGCCATGGTGATTTGGCAATTCGTTAGCGAGTGGTGCAACATTCCGAGCATTTATGTATTTTCGGTTCGGGACCTTTTAACTCTTCATAGCCATTTGAAGGTAGATAAAAAGAGAAGAAAGGGCATTCAAGCGATAGTTCTCATTGCTGCCTGGTGTATTTGGCGGGCACGGAATGAGTATGTTTTCAAGAATAAGATAGTAAACATTACAAGAATCAAAGAAGACATCAAGGCGTTGGGGTATCTTTGGATTAAAAATCGCTCATCGAACAAGCATTTAGAGTGGAAGGAGTGGTGTAATGTAGCTTTGTAATGTTTTTGTTCGTTTGTTGTTTTGCTCTAGCTCCTTGCTAGCTGCTTGTTTTCGTAATGAAAGTTGCCGTTAAAAAAAAAAAAAAACTGTCACATATTGCAAAGCAAAAATAAAAAATTACTCCGCCAAAAAAAAGAAAGAAAAAGAAAATAGACTTGTAGCTCTGGGAAAAAGACTTGTATCAGATTTTGCCTACATCCATCGGACCCACTAATCTGAACGTGGCGTCGAAACCTCGTGGCACCCACTAAGCCACCCCTTTTGACAAACATATCAAACTCAAATCCACAACCACAACCACAACCCATCAATGGCGGCCGCGGCTTCTTCTGCAATCTCCTCCCCCTTCCTAGGCCAGGTAAACAAACACCACCAATTTTCAATCTTTATCATGTTTTCATTTTCTTCATTTGTGGGTTTCTAATAACAACGTTTCATTTTCTTTTTTCAGAAAGATGCGGGGGGTGTGTCTCCTTTCTTCGCACACCCTTCAAGCTCAATCAAGATTTCCCACAAAAAACTTTCCACCAAGATCGTATCCGTCATGACTCCACAGCAATCTGAACGGAAACCATCCGCCACTGGCTCAGTTGGGGTTTTTTCTTTTATCTGTTTTCAATTCATGCATATTTTTTTACTTTTTAAATTATTATTAAATTCACAAAGATTGTAGCTAATAATTGATACTTTAACACCATCAGTTTGATAACTTTAGAAACTTGCTTCAGTTTTGCTGTTAATTGATGCTTTAACGGCCGGCCCCGAGAATTCGTGTACCCTGTACGAGCTCGAAAAAATGTGTCCTTAGGCCTTAAATAAATTGGGTATTGGGCTCACTAAAGGTCTAAACCTAATGCCAAAGGGGTTAATACCTAATCTAAACTATAAGAATAGTTTGTAAAGGGGCCTATGTTGGTGTTTGTATGTGTGTACCCTGTTAAAAAAATATTTTACATATACATATCGGGTTTCTTTTACAAAAAACGTGCCCCCGAAATATCGGGCCCTGGCCGGTGGTCCTCCTTGCCCACCTCCAGGGCCGGCCATGCTTTAACAGGTCACACCATCTGGTTGAAGTTAGGGTTAGTTAGGCCATTTTTACATTCATCTGCATAGATCAGTTTTGTTTTTATGAAGTTATTGTGTTCACATCAAACACTCATAGTGTGAGTTATGGGTCATTTATTTATTTATTTATTTTTTTTGATTTTTTCTGAAGTTAATGTTTTCAGATTAAAAAATGTGAGAACTTGAAGAAAGTCAACTTTGAATGTATTATGCCGGTTTTGGTTATCGAATGATTTTCTTCTTTATATGTTTTGAATTCATGAATGTTTTTACTTTTGAAATTGTAAATATGACAAAGACTCTAGCGGTTAATTGATGCTTTAGCACCATTAGTTTGATAATTTAGAGCAAATAAGGGGTGTCTGAACATGAAAGCATGTAACTATAGGTTAAAATTAGGGTTAGTTAGGTAATTTAACATTCATATGCACAGTGGCGAAGCTTGACAATGAAGATGGGGGGGGGGGGGGTCGAAAACGTATATACCCAAAAATTTCTATAGAACCGGGGGTCGAAAACGTATATACCCAAAAATTTCTATACGAATTTTACTATGAAGTTAGTATTATTTTCACATCAAAAGTTCTTTTTCTGAAGTTAGTGTTTCCAGATAAAGTTTGAACTACATCAATGATCAAACACTCATACTTTGAGTTGTGGGTCATTTGTTTTTACTTTAGAAGTATGAGAACTTGCAGAAAATCAACTTTTGTGTGTAGGTTAATTATGCCCGTTTTTGGTTATCGAATGATTTTCTTATGTATTTTGTTGTCTTGAATTAAAAAAGTCTAGAACTTGATGCAAACTAACTGGGGTTTGGTTCTTTTAGGTAAAGACCGCGATGACGATGACCGAGAAAATATTTTCCAGGGCTTCTGAGAAATCCCAGTTGAGCCCAGGCGAGAATGTGTGGGTCAACGTTGATGTCTTGATGACACATGATGTTTGTGGCCCCGGTTCCATTGGAGTTTTCAAGAAAGAATTTGGGAATGATGCCAAGGTACCATATTAAATCATATTGTCATTGTTGTAATATAATATTATTGTTTTTCGAATGGTTACTTTCGATGCATGGTATGAATTATGTGATCATACATGAGTTATGCGGTTATTGTTTTAGGTTTGGGACCGTGAAAAGGTTGTCATCATACCCGATCACTATATCTTCACAGCCGATGAAAGAGCAAATAGAAATGTTGATATCTTGAGGGACTTCTCACATGAGCAGGGGATCAAATATTTTTACGATATCAAAGATCTTAGCAACTTCAAGGTATCATGTTTATGCTTTTCGAATCTTGATTTTATATATTACAATATATAATTTATAATCTCTTGTTTTATGGATGTTTACAACAAAATTGATTTTATATATATATATTTTTTTCTAGGCTAACCCTGATTACAAAGGTGTATGCCACGTTGCTCTAGCACAAGAAGGTCATTGCAGGCCCGGAGAGGTACTCCCAAATCTAACAATTCAATTTCTACTTAGTTACTAGAACTTTGGCAGTGACAAAATGGACGGGTTGGGTTGGCACGTGATCATTTTTATTAAGTAATACTTTATTATGAATAATTAGTGTGTGAATATGAGTATGAAGCTACATTACAAAGCTAAATAGTTCAAATAATAGATAAAGTCAAATAAATAATAAAAGAAATAAAAATAATAAATCAAAGGTTAATTTTGTAAAGAAGATTGTTAATCTAACAAGTGAAAAAGTTCCCAATATGCATGATTGCAGGTAAAAGAAAATGTTTAATATTGACGATAAAAATGTAAGTCATTTGACTCATTTTGGTACATTAAGGAAAGTAGGTTAGCGTATAGATTGAGCCCTATTTCACTAGTAACCTTTTTTTTAATAAAATGATTTGGGAGGTTATATGCATTAGCTATACACTTTGGGAGACTTTTGACATGTTCAACTTCATTTGAGCTTCTTTTTTTACCTGTTAGAGATAAAACCTAATATGAATCGACCCAATAATAAGTAAACGGGTCGAAATAGCCACCTGTATTTGATCAATATGTAAAGATTTTGCATTTGATTATCTTAATAACATTACTTTTAGGTCTTGCTTGGTACGGATTCCCACACCTGTACTGCTGGAGCATTTGGCCAATTTGCTACCGGAATTGGAAACACGGATGCCGGTTTTGTGTTAGGGACCGGAAAAGCTTTGCTCAAGGTTTGCAAAAAATATATTTGTTACAATAATTATTGCTTCTAGTTATTTCTTGTAGCCTTTATATTGTATAATGTCTATTTATCTTCTCGATTTACAGGTTCCTCCAACCTTAAGATTTGTGTTGGATGGAGAAATGCCTGATTATCTTCAAGCAAAGGATTTGATCTTACAAGTAAGTTTGACTTTGACCATCCCTGTTATTATCCATAAAACGAGTAATCTTTAAAACACTCTTTTGTACGTTGTTGATATGGTTTAATTTTTTGTTTGAAGTATCTTAGATTTAAGTTTTTCTTTGATTGATTATTTTCACGTTATAGATAATTGGTGAGATATCTGTATCTGGTGCAACTTACAAAGCAATGGAGTTTGTTGGTACGACCATTGAAAGTCTTACTGTAAGTTTTTTTTTCTTCTTTGTTCTTTCTAAAGCAAGCAACTCAAGTTTTTAAAAAGTTACGCATATGCTTTCATTTGTGTTGCATAGATGGAAGAAAGAATGACGTTATGCAACATGGTTGTCGAAGCTGGAGGGAAGAACGGCATTGTTCCAGCTGATGCTACTACATATAAGTACCTTGAGGTCCGTTCAATTTCTATTTTCGTAAACTTTCTTTCAAAGTCAATGTTAAGTGCGTGTGGTACAAGTCGACAATCAAATAAACGCTCCTTTTATATAAACTTACAGCATAAACACTTAAACATGGTTTGAACTTCTTGTATTGCAGGACAAAACATCTGTGCCTTATGAACCGGTCTATAGTGATGGTCAAGCAAGGTGATTCCATTTCCATTTTTGCTCTTGTCGTGATTTAATTTGCAAGAAGTTCAGTATTAATATGCACGCTGATTGCTTAATAAGAAACTTATAAGTTCACATTTTGTGTCCACATATATTATATATAAATATTTTTTGCATTTCAGGTTTCTTGCTGAGTATAGAATCGATGTCTCCAAGCTGGAGCCCCTAGTGGCAAAGGTTTGATTTTTTACTTTCCATCAGACTTTGCAGTTTTCAGTAGAAGTATCGATATGGGTTGGGTTTTATCTCAATGTTAAGTCAATAGATATATATAAAAGGGGAACAGGTTAAAAGGTTTACAAGATTCCCAAATAGTTTATTTAAAAACATAGATTATAGATAGAGTAAAATGCCGTTTTTGTCCCTGAGGTTTGGCCAGTTTTGCAACTTTCGTTCAATGGTTTGCTTTTCAGCATCTGGATCCAAAAGGTTTGAAATCTTGCCATTTTCATCCGGCTCGTTAACTCCATCCATTTTTCTCCGTCAAGTCAGAGGTATTTCTGTCTTTTCTACTTACGTAAAGGGCAATTCGGTCTTTTTTACTTTATGTAAAAAGACCAAATACTCTTGAAAAAGACCGAATTGCCCTTTAAGTTAACAAAAAGACGGAAATACCCCTGACTTAATGGAGAACAATGGATAGAGTTAACGAGCTGGATGAAAATGGCAACATTTCAAACCTTTTGGATCCAGATGCGGAAAAACAAATCTTTGGACGAAAGTCGCAAAACTGTCCAAACCTAAGGGACGAAAATGCCATTTTACTCTTATAAATATAATGACATTGCTTTTGTACATATAATTAAAGCCTTATTTATGTATTATATTTTAAAAGGACAAAAAATGTTTGTGGGTCAATCACTCAGCCTTACCCCGCTGTCCCATTCGACCAGTACTAAATGGGCCCGTTTCGACCCATTACTCAAACTTCTAACTTCAAGAAATGATAGTAAGGCACTAAGGTGAAGATAAATGCTTGAATTTAGCCCGTTGAGATTCATGTAATAAAGATGTTAGCCTTTTCATGTTACAGCCTCATTCTCCTGATAATCGGGCTACAGCAAGGGAATGCAAAGATGTCAAAATCGACAGAGTGTATATCGGATCGTGTACTGGTGGCAAAACCGAAGATTTTCTAGCTGCTGCCAAAGTTTTTCTAGCTTCAGTAAGATTTCATAAGTCATAACAACTTGCTGCTTATTTTATGTTCGCTTCGATTTTACCGTTACATCCTCTTTTCTCATTTTTACGGGTCTGCCGTTATATAAACCGTCAATTCAACTTGCAGGGTGAAAAGGTCAAAGTACCCACTTTTCTTGTTCCCGCTACTCAAAAGGTTTGTAGTCTAATGCTAACCACTACAACTTCGTTAATTATTTCTAGAGTAAATGCCATTTTCATCCCTGAGGTTTGGCCAATCTTGCGGCTTTCGTCCAAAGGTTTGTTTTTTCGCATCTGGATCCAAAAGGTTTGAAATCTTGTCATTTTCGTCCGACTTACTAACTCCATCCATTTTTCTCCGTTAAGTCAGGAGGATTACCGTCTTTTTAGACCTTTTTTTTATTAAACTATTAACACTAAAGATCCACCTTTGTTGGCTTTATTTCTTATGGTGTTTTAGTTTAATAAAAATGTCTAAAAAGATAGTATTACCCCTGACTTAACGGAGAAAAATGGATGGAGTTAACGAGTCGGATGAAAATGGCAAGATTTCAAACCTTTTGGATCCAGATACGAAAAAACAAACCTTTGGACGAAAGTCGCAAAACTGGCCAAACCTAAGGGACGAAAATGGCATTTTACTCTTTTTTCTATTTTACAAAGTGTATAATACAACATAAAATTTGGTAGGTATGGATGGACGTTTATACCCTCCCGGTGCCCGGTGCTGGTGGAAAGACTTGTTCTCAGATCTTTGAAGCTGCTGGATGTGATACACCTACTAGCCCTAGTTGTGGTGCCTGTTTAGGTGGTCCTAAAGATACTTATGCTCGCATTAACGAACCTCAGGTCAGTGTGTTTTTAACTCTACAGTGCAATCGTTAATCCCGTTATTTACACTGTTAATGATGGCAGGTGTGTGTCTCGACCACAAACAGGAACTTCCCGGGCCGTATGGGCCACAAAGATGGTCAAATCTATCTAGCTTCTCCTTACACTGCTGCAGCTTCGGCTTTGACCGGTTTTGTAACCGATCCAAGAGACTTTTTGCGTTGATTTCATTGCGGTTTTTGTTTGTTAAGTGGCATAACCTTGTTGTATGGGACTTGCCACGTGTTTTCATCTAAAATACCATCCTTCTATGTTTGTTGCACATCATGATTTATGTTATAAACATCAATGAGGTTTGCATTTATGCACATTGTCTTCTTTCATATTTTCAAGTCATCAATATTTTCAGTTTTAATGGTTGATTACTTGATTTATGTTTGGGATGTAGAATTAGGGCTGCAAATGAACAGAATGTTCAACGAACAATTCGTGAACCGTTTGGCAGGAAGTTTGTTTATGTTTGTTCGTTTAGTTAAATGGACAAACATGAATGACATCGTTCATTCATTTATGTTCGTGGACGTTCGTTAACGTGTTTCTTTATTTTCATTTGTGTTCAATAGTTCATTAATGTGTTTAATTATTATATTTATTTAAATACTTTGAAATTCTGACAATAAAATACTTAATGAGTATCTATGTATTATATATTCTGTTCAAGAACGTTTTTTTGTGTTTGTTTTCATTTGTGTTGATGAACGCTCGGTTGCGTTTATTACCTAAAATTAACAAACGAACATGAACATGTTCATCTCCTTAACGAATGAACACGACCAAAAAATCTCGTTCTCATTCGGTAAGTGTTCATGAACAGTTCGTTAACACATAAAATTCCTTAACGAACGAACATGAACAAGGTCTTGTTCATGTTCGTTTGCAGCCGCATGTAGAATTATTGATGCATTAGTAAGTTGGCAAAATGAGTAAGTCAGACAGATTGGGCAAAAAGTCAAAATAAGTCAACTTAATTTGACCCTTTTCACCCTTTCAATTCTTTGATTTTGAAAAACCAATATAGTCACACAAATAAACTTCTGAACATACAATAATAGTTTGCAAACAAGATAAACAAACAAGAAAGACGATAACGATTGTAATTAATACGCGCTTACGGAGCTTGTAAGTAACATCAAACCATTCAAGTTGAGTATAGAACTATAGTAATTTTCCGACAGCAAAAAACAGAAAAGGAATCGAATGGACAAAAAGAACCGAAAAAACCAGTGGGTGAACCAAAAAGAGAAAACATATATAGTAAGCAGCCAGGATTATCAAACAAAAGCTTCAAACTTTCTAGTATGTCATAGTTCTTTAAAGTGTTTCTCTTCATCTTTTTAACTCGATATGCTTGTTTTTCGGCCTTTGGTTCTTTTCCTGGTGTCTCGGAGCTGCATATAGAAACGGATATGTTTTATTACTAACAGGTCAAACGGATACAAAAAGCAAAATAAATAGCGTAAAGTGAAACAAGTTAACCGGGTCAAACATACCAAGGCCATTGGCATCTGAGGTTTTCATGATTCTTAGCCTTTTCACAGTGCCCAAAAACATCCTGGTTAAACCATAAAGAAACATGTAAGCAAGATGTGCAGTCGATTAATTCAGGTCAACTGAGACTCATACTGGTCAAACGACTCAAACCCGAGTTCTTTTAGAGTAAAAGGTTGACTATGTAACACATTACCTCCATGGAACATCACCGACGAGCATCCAATCTCCTTCTTTATCTTCATATGTTAGCACGAACTCGGAAGATCCATCCAAAAGGCGAGAGCGTTGGTGCTTTTCTGTACCTGCATTAAATCGACATAAGCGTGCATCAATAACGGTAATCTAGTCATTTTACATACACTTAACTGGAAAAACTAACGACCATCCAGTCGGAGGACTATCCAAGTAATAACCTGGCTAACCACAGGGAACAAGAATGTAATTTTAGAAAGTTGGGGACTAAAGGTGAAATATAGGCAAACCACAGGGACTATCCCAGCATTTTACTCTTTTTGTTTATTAGTTCTGAAGTTCATTTATTAATGAGTGAACCCATATGTCCCTAACGGGTCAAATGGGTTTCAAAAAGAAATAGCTTCAAAGAAAATGTGTCAAATGGATCAAATGGGTCAAAAGTCGCCCATGTGCCTTATTATTTCATACGCAACTACCAAAACGATCCCCTTTGACCCATTAACCAGCTCGCTCGACCCGTCAAAAAACTGCACTTACGGATAAAACCGGCACTTGTGGAAGCTTTCAAGAACATAATTTCAAGAGCATGAGCTAAAGTTTCATAGCAATCATGTGCATTCAAATCAACCTTCCTTCCAATCGGCAATCCGTCCATATTCACTTTCACAAATCCCGAATGCCCGGTTTCCTTACTGACGGTCTCATCATTTTTGTTTTCGCGGGTAACATTTTTATTTTTCTTTGAATTTTCGTTCCCGCCTGCTCCCTTTTCTCCTTCATTTTTGGAAAATTTCGCTTGGTTTACCAAACTGTTCATCCTATAAGTCTTCACAGGAGGCCATCCCACCACCTGACTGCTTTAAAAACATCACAAAATTTTATAAGAAATTCAACATTTAGCCTCATTTCAAATCCAAATTCAAAAGGGAAAAATTAAAAGTTGTCCTTTATCTTTGTACCACTTTTCAGGCGGTGTCCTTTTTAACGAATGTTGACAGACGGTGTCCTTTACTAGGTATTTTGTTGCAAGTTTAGTCTTTTACACCCAACCCAGTTAAAAAACCCTGTTAATTGTTGACAGGCGGTGTCCTTTACTAGGTATTTTGTTGCAAGTTTAGTCCTTTACCTAGGTATTTTGTTGCAAGTTTAGTCCTTTACACCCAACAATTAACAGGGTTTTTTAACTGGGTTGGGTGTAAAGGACACCGTCTGTCAACATTCGTTAAAAAGGACACCGCCTGAAAAGTGGGATAAAGATAAAAGACAAAACTTGTAATTTTTCCAATTCAAAAGCAGTAATCTTTCTTGATGTACAACATAAAATGCATATGGTACAACCCTTAAATGCAATGAAACCAAACTAAAAATCATCTAAAACAAATCGAGTAAACTGCTAAAATCGTCCCTGAGGTTTGACCCAAAATGCTAGATCAGTCCAAAATCAACTTTGTTTGCTAAAACAGTCACTGGGCCTAAGTTTTGTTGCTAGATCAGTCCAAGTTAACCCAATTAGTTAACTGAAGTTAGTTTTTAACTTTTATTTATTACACAAACAGTCCCTGTAGTTATAATTTACTAGTTTTAACTATGAGTTAATAGCCAAAATGGTCCCTGAGGTTTGCACCACCACCACCACCACCACCGCACCGCACCGCCACCACCACCACCACCACCACCGCCACCACAGCACCTCCGCCGCCACCACCACCACCGCCGCCACCACCACCTCCATTCCGAACTCGCCGGATTTCGAAAACGTGTATTCCTTTCCTTCCTTAACTGTTGCCGCATAATCACCGGAAATCAATCAAGGATTGATTTCCGGTTACCTTCCTTAGTCGTTTCTTCCCAAAAAACCGGACCACCGACACATCCTATAAATACCGGTCACCACCTCCATTCCGAACTCGCACACCACCACCACCTCGACACCTATCTCAGCCCCTCACTTTCTCCCTCACCGCATACGTCGCTGGAACCTCGCCGGAGAAGACGCAGCCGCCGTCTGTTGCCGAAACTGCTGCTGCTGACCGCCGGAATCTTGCCGGAGAAGACGATCGGTAACCAATCCGACCTTCCTTTTCCTTCTTTCTTTCGTTCTTTTTTTTTTATTTATTTTTAGCCACTGTTATTGATATTATTATTATTATTATTATTATTATTATTATTATTATTATATTACTAATATTATTATATTATTATATATTAACCAGATTTATAATTCAGAATTTTTAATAATATTATTCATATTTATAATCAGGAATATTAGTTATAATATATATAAAATCAGTATTAATATTATTAGTATTATTAATACTATATTATAATATGTAATATTATATATAATCAGATTTATTAATTGAGATTTTAATAGTTAAAACTCAGGGACCATTTTGGCTATTAACTCATAGTTAAAACTAGTAAATTATAACTACAGGGACTGTTTGTGTAATAAATAAAAGTTAAAAACTAACTTCAGTTAACTAATTGGGTTAACTTGGACTGATCTAGCAACAAAACTTAGGCCCAGTGACTGTTTTAGCAAACAAAGTTGATTTTGGACTGATCTAGCATTTTGGGTCAAACCTCAGGGACGATTTTAGCAGTTTACTCAAAACAAATCACATACTGTAAAAAGAGCCATTATAGTTCAAATAAGCTTTTAAAGAAACTCTGTCAGTAACTATAAATACTTATGGTACTACTATTAAATGCATGAAACCAATTTTAAAGAATCCTTGAGCAATATTCTTTTTTAAGGTATGCAACTATTAATGCATGTGGTAGACATAAATGCAATGAAACCAAACTAGGAACCATTTTGGACCCCAGCCCAAACACACCCAGATACAAGTGAAGGGTTATGTGTTAAAATCAAATATTCAAACTTATAATATTATATTTTGATAATTGGCTTTGTTTTCATTTTAAACACTTCGGTCACTTCATCTATTGGAAAAGATAATTCGGTTAATTCGAATAACCACTAGCCAGGGTCAGCCCAAGCATTTTGAGGTTTGAGCTTGCAATATGGATTATGGAGTAGGCCACCAATACAAAAATAATAATAATAATAATAATAATAATAATAATAACAACAACTAGTGATATTCCCCGCGCTTCGCGGCGGGCAGGGGCGGTTCTTAGAAGGGCTGTGGCAGGGCCACGGCCCGGGCAAGTTTTTCGGCCGTAGTGCTAATTTTCCGCATTTCGATCGAAATTTTTTATATACACTATGTTTGGCCCGGGCTTGCCCGGGTTTTTTTTAGTGCCCCTGTCTTTCGGCCCTGGCACGTTCAACGGGCAAGATCCGCCACTGGCGGCGGGGATTAAGTCGGTATCAATTTGGTTTGTTATGGTACCTGTAATCGCTATAGTAATTGAGAGAGAAAACACTACATCGATTAAAAACAAAAAAAACACATATCGATACGGCACCTGTGTTGTTCAATTGATATTTGTTCGGCTCATTTGCATTTCAATTCATGTTTTCTTTTATTTCAACATTATGATAAATTATTTTTTAAACGGATATTGTGCCACTATCGTACCAAACCCAATCGAAACTGATTGAACAACATTTGTATCGGTGCCGGTAGTTATTTTTATTGTTTTTGCTTTTGATAACCTGATACTGTATGCCACCTTACTGCACCGAACAACATCGATATATCTGTATACATTCATTTTTATGGTTTATTGTTTAATAATTGATACGTTGATCGTATCTTATAAGTTATATGGAAAAAATATGTTATAGATCAATTAAAATAATAAAAAGATAAAAAAAAAACTTAGAAAAGAAAACAATATTAAAAAAAAACACTGTTCCTCATCTCTTTGTATTCATATATATAATATATATATATATATATATAATAGTAATAATAATAAATAAATAAATAAATAAATAAACAAATAAATATAAAAATATACAAAAAAAAACCATTTAATTTATTTTGCCGCGAGCCATTTCAAATAAAAAAGCCTCAAGTTTTTACTTCGTCTTAGGCAACCAAAATAGATGAGCCGGCCTACCAGTGGCGAAGTATAGAAGGGGCGGGGAGGGGCGCCGGACCCCCCGAACTTTTCGCTCAGTAGTGTTATATATGTAGTTTTCGTATAGAAATTTTTGGGTATATACGTTTTCGACCCCCGGTTCTATAGAAAATTTTTTATATATACGTTTTCGACCCCCGTCATTCGGGTCAAGCTTTACCACTGTTTGGACCTCGATGTAGTCAAGCTAATTTCAACTAACAAAATACTATTATACTTGCATCAAATAAAATAGTAAAGTTGAATAATGGAAAATAACATGTTGTTTATCAAAAAATATTACAACAAAAAACATTTTTCCAACATATAACATATTATTCATACAAATACATGATGGTTGATTTTAATATATATATATATATATATATATATATATATATATATATATCCATAACATAAACCATTCCAACATATAACATATTATTCATTCATCCAAATACAAAAACATAATGGTTGATTTTAATATATATATATATATATATATCCATAACATAAACCATAAAACTCCGTTATCAGAAGAAAAAAATCATAACAGAGTTATCGGTTTCTCAATTTATTCTTTTATATCTTTTATTATTTCGGTTATGGTTCAGTTATTTATTTACAAGTTACAACAAGTGAAAGAATAAAGATAAGATGACATAAATATCAAAGGGGCCATAAAATTAACCTGGCAGCACCAGAAGTAAGACTCAACCCTAAACCAAGTTCAAGTTCCTCATCATCATCTCCATAAGCTTCACCACCACCAAGCCTGAAAGTTGTTGTGTCCATAGGAAGAAGAAGAAGAAGAAAGCAGAAAAGGGTTGTAGAGTACAAGTGGAAGAGAGAGAGAGAGAGAGAGAGTTGATGAAATGGGAGTTGTTTTTGTGGAAATGGGTTGAGTTTTGAAGAAGTGAAAAGAGGTCACCTAAGAGGAAACAGAGCAGGAGTGTGGGCAGGGCCCATTTGTCTGCTGGTAGTGCGCTTGGTATCACCACTCCCTCTGTACTCATTATGTCTATCTTTTTTTTTTTTGAAAGGTGTAGATCAGCTGGCAAACCTCCTCTACTCCATCCCTCTTGATCGGGAGTAGGCACAAGTTCGAGTCCGGGCACCCCCTAAACGGGAGCGGATGAAACTCCAGGCCGCACCACATGGGACATAAATGCCTCCACATGGGGATCGAACCTGTGACCCCGGGCAGGAAACCCCGAAGGGAAAACCTTCCCACCTCCGTGTAAACCAATTGGTCTACACATCATCGGCACTCATTATGTCTATCTTAACGTAATAATAAATTATATTCACAAGGGCTCCATTTGCATTTTTTTTTTAAGATGAACTAAATTATCAGAGTGAATTTCAAGGATTGTCCTTTATCTTTATACCTATTTTCAGGCGCTGTCCTTTATGTTTAAAATTGATGAGTTTTATACTTTATCTTTTAAAATCTATCACGTTTTGTCCTTTTGGCATAACCCAGTTTGATTTTTCAGTTAAATGTGGTCATGTGCAGGTCATGTGAGGATAAATCTGTCATTTAATGCCTCTTTTAATACCCAAATTATCATCTTCCCAAATTTCATTCTTCATAAACCCTAGTTATAGACTTCCCCCAAATTTGAGATCTGACTTCCCACAAAAGCTCTAGTTCTTCTCAAGCACCTGCATCTTTTAGTGAAAAATTGATGCTGAACGCACCGGATTTCGCACCGTCTCCACCACCGAGACTTAAATCTGCAAGTGAATAAGTGATCATTGATATCTAAAGTTAAAAAAAAAACGAAATCTTGGGTTTGCTTCATTTATCAGCAATTATTTTTCTTCAGTTTTTTTACATCAAGATTTAATATTTTTTCCCTTTTGCATTGATTTTCATCTTTACTTTTTGTGGGTATTCATTTTCTTGAATAAATTTTGAATCTTTTTGGGTTTTGAGGTTGTGGGGTTTTGGGTTTAATCTTTAATGGCTGTTGGTCTTGAAATTGAATCTGTTGCTTCTGTGGACAGCAATGGTAACACCCCGTGTTTCTGAAATCAAAGTCAAGGTCAAAGCCAACGACCGAATTCGCAACTTGACTTGTAGTAGATTTCTTTTGTGAGTTTAATTTAGTTGTACTATGTGGAGTAAGTGTCAATAATTACAATAATCGACGCGTATTATTCGTTATCTAATCGACTTACGACTGTGAACTATAGGAAGTAACAATGCGATAAAGTTAGTTAAACGATAATCAAACTATGCTAATCAAAATCGACATCGAATCGAATCGCAACTCGAAATACGCAATTTGGTTACTAATATACTTGTGTGTGTGTCTTATGTGTTACTTGTGCATGTTTATTTATGTTGTGTTGTGGAAATCAATCGAAACTCGAAACGCAATCGAACTCAATCGAAGTCGAACTCAAAATCGAAATCGAAATGGTATGATAATTAGTGGAGAAGGGATAGTGCGAGATATGGATAGTTGGCATTAAAAGTAATTTGACTAGGAAACTCTATCGCATCGAAACGTTCTCAATCGTAATCGAAATATCAAAAATCATCGCGCCGAACACTAGAACGAGGCGACTGATCGACCAGGCGGCCAGCCGGCCGATCGGATTGCTGTCCGATCGGACAGGCTGTCCGCACGGGTTGCCCAGCCGATCGGCCAGCCCTTTCCTCTTTGGGTAACCCTATAAATACCCCTTGTCACTCTCAAACTTAGTACTTTTGGCAAGTGACGTCCGACCAGCTCCTTTCTCCCACTTTTCTTCAGATTTCTCACGATTCCGGTAAGATCTCGTCCTAAATCTTGTACTTTCTTGATCTACACGCACTCCTACCCCTTTCTATCTTTTAAATCTTAACTTTTAACCGTGAAATCATCGAGATTTGGGGTGTTCTAGGGTGACGTCATCATGAAGTTCTTATGGACTTCAAGTATGACCTCATTCCACCAAGAATAACTCAGATCTAAAGGATGTCCACATGATTTCACAACGATCTCGCATAGATCTGAACATTTTCAAAAGGATAAAAGAGTTGAAAGAAATAATCACAAGTTCTCCTCATTCTTTTACACTCAATGCACTAAAAAAAACCCGATAGAATCGGAACTTGTACCGGTTCACTACTTAATTTGATCCGTGAGATTTCCGATTCCGGGTTAACCATGAACCAACGTCTTAAACCGGTGAAACGAATGAACTTGGGTGGTTCCTGTTCAAACGGGTCACTATGCTTAGGATGAGGTTCTGTTGGTTAACACGATATCAACACATCTCGATAAAACGACAAGCTACCGAAACAACCAAGTGTAAGACGCACAGGTCGACCAGGACGGAGTGTCGTCCTAACGGACAGCTGTCCGAACGGACAGCTAACCGCACGACTGGCCGCCCGTACGGCCTGCACCTTGGTCCCACACTTAATCATTTTGAAGCCTGAATGTTGAACGAATCGCCGTCCGATCGGACAACCATCCGATCGAACTGCCGATCAAACCATGAGACATTTAAACTTCAACACTTAAACAATTTTGAACATGTTCAATACACGAGGAATGCCACCCAAACGAACAACCGTCCGAACGGGTGACAACCTGCTATGAACTTAAAGTGTCCAACCGAACGGGTTGCCGTCCGATCGGACGACCGTCCGACCGACCGACCTGAAAGGTAGAGACACTTCAATATTTTCAAAATGCTACAACGAAAACTTTAAAAGTCAAGCCATCATACACAAACACATCCTTCTCAAAGGAAGAAACAATCCACTCGAACAGTCATCCGACCGGACTACTGACCGAACGGACAACTGTCCGAGCGAACCACCATCCGCACGGCCAGCCGACCGATCGGACTACCATCCGATCGGACTGCTGTCCAAGCCACTCACTATTTGCATCGTTTTACGCGTCACTTATCGTTATGCTATCAATCTATTCAGGCTAACCTTACTCTCTAAGCGATCCCTTCAATCCATCAAGCGCTGTGAGTATACTCGATCCCTTTTTGCTTACGCACTTTTGGGTGTTACATACGTTACGAATATTCAAATCACAACAAACACACTACTCAATACTATTTGAATGCTAACCGTTAATGCATGTTATACGTGGCTTATGAATGCTTGTTTGTTATGTTTACACATGGAATGATGTCTACCTGCCTTAGCAACGATAGTACTATAGTTTGGACTCAGCACCTGTTCGCAGGGGTTGTTAAGGACAATTACTTGCATGGATTACGGTGGTAATCATGTATTGCGAACTGCCTCAGGCAGTCAACCCGCAGTCATTGGTATCGATGGATCTATGTCGATAACTAACGTGCCTCATTTCACTATGTGTACGTGCTGGTTATGCGTAAACGAATTTCGAACTCTATATGCTATTATCAAACTTGTATGCTCACCTTTACACTATGTGTATTGACTTTTACTTTAACGTATGTGACAGGTGCTTAGGATGCTTATCTGCTAGGAAATCGAGGCTAGAATAAGGCTCTAGAGGCCAACAAATAGTTGTCTGTACAAATGAAATCAAGGGTCTCTAGAAGCAGATAAACAATTGCTCTATTTGAAAAATCTGAGTTGTCGGAATAGAATTATTTGCCTAGATTTTGTCTGTAATAATTTGTTTACCTTTTGAGACATGGTATGGGACATGTTACTTTAAATTGATTGGTAATGATAATTGTTATGGAAACTTCTGGACAATCTGTTTCGCTCAGTGCCATGCCCCGATGTTTCCGCCATCGGTTGGGGTATGACAGATTGGTATCAGAGCCATAACTATTGGGAATTAGGCAAAACACGACCTAGTCTGGATCGATGTCTTAGAGACCTAGTCTATAGTTAGGAACCAACAGACCGACTTGTGCATATCCGGTAGGGATTGTGTACGAGCTTATTTCTCGCTATTCTCGCTTATGCTACACTATCACTACACTCGAATTTTCAACTATGAATAAGCGATAAAGTCGAGATTAGGTGTGAAAACCGCAAACTCTCGACTAAAATTTGCTTGATCAACCCGCATTTTATTTCCAAACAGGGAGAATTATGCCAAATCAGGAGTGAAATCCACATTTTGATGAATAATCTCCTCTATTTCATCAAAAGTAGGAACGAAGTTGTTAAGCCAGGGGTGAAACCCTAACCTTGATGACTTGTTCCGCCCATTTTACAAAACTCTCACCAAAGTTTCGACGGACTCCAACGACCATAAGTCACGATATGACTAACAGGATACGTGCCAAACGCCCAAGAATCGAGGTAAAAGCATAGCACTGAAGGTCAAACGTGCACAACAAGTCCTTGTGAATAGTTGAACCACTTTGGATAGTCGAAGTCTACTAGCAGCAGACAATCTATCTCTCGATTTTTATGTGTTTCGATTCTGTGCCCGCAACTGCTGACTCTGATAATTCGTCGATTTTATGTGTTTATATGTGCGTTTATGTAACACCCCGTGTTTTCACGAGTGAAAGTCAAAGTCAAGGTCAAAGTCAACGACCGATTTCGCGCGACTTGACTCGTAGAAATGTTTTTATTTTATTTATATTATGTGGAGTAAATGTCGTTCATTACAATAATCGAATCATGCTAACCGTATTCCAATCGACCTACGACTGTTAATGATAGGAAGTAACAATGCGATAAAGTTAATCAAGCTATGCTAATCAAATCGACATCGAATCGTAACTCGAACTGTGTATTTTACGTGTTGTTTATACGTGTGTGTGTGCCTTACGTGTTACCTGTGCATGTTAATTCTATTTTATGTTATGTTGTGATAATCAAGCGAACTCAATCGAACTCGAAGTCTAACTCGAATGTAAACGAACCCGAACCCGAATTCCGAGTCGAACCATATAAGAAGTAGTTGGGACTGAAAGTAATTTGATTAGGAAACCCTATCGAATCGCTCGCAAATCGAAACCGAAGCAACATCGCACCGAACGCACCAAAGCAGGCGGCATCCGCACGGATTGCCAATCCGCACGGATTGCCAATCCGCACGGATGACCAATCCGCGCGGATAGCCTATCCGGGTACGTGCCATCCGCCCGGTTCACCCTTTCCCTTTTTGGCATCCTATAAATACACGGGTCACTCTCCAACTTTTCCACTTTTGGCAAGTGACGTCCGAACCGCACGCATTCTTCACTTTTTCTCAGATTTCTCTCAATCCAGGTAAGATCTCGCACTAATTCTTGTACATTCTTGATCACTACACAATTCTACACCTTTCCATCTTTCAAATCTCAACTTCCAACCATGAAATCATCCGGATTTGAGGTATTCTCGGGTGACGTCATCATGAAGTTCTTATGAACTTCAAGCTTGACCTCATTCCACCAAGAATATCTCAGATCTGAACGATTTCCATAAGATTTCACAATAACTTCACCTAAATCTAGACTTTTCTAAGGATAAAAGAGTTGAAAGAAATAAACCTAAGTTCTCTCCTCCTTTTACCCTTAAAATCGGTACGAGTGATGCACTAGTTCTAGATCTGGAATCCTACCCACCAGACACCTGGTTTCGGGGTCAACCGGAATGACTGTTCTAAGTCGCCGACAGGCCAAGTTAGGGTGATTCCTGACCGGTCTAGTCACGCGGGTGAGATTACAATTCCAAGTGGTTACCACGTAATCAGAACGTCTCGATAAACGACAACAGAAACCAAGAGTAGACGAACGGAGCAACCAGACCAGAGGCTGTCCGCACGGACCAGTTGTCCGCAACGGACAAGCTGTCCGCACGGACAAGCTGTCCGCACGGACAAGCTGTGCGCACGGACTAGCTGTCCGCACGCACAGGCTATACGGACGGGTTGTCACCCGGACGAGCTACCCTTGGGACCCACTTTCCAAACAAGGTTTGAGTATCGACGAATGAGCAATCCGGACGGACGACCTCTGAATGGATTACTCTTCGGATCATGAGATACTAAGGCCTTAAAATAAATTCAAACAGTGGTCATCCGCACGGCCAAGTCGTACGCACGGACAGGGTATCCGGACGGATTGTCTCTGCCCGCGCGCACAGGCTGTCCGCACGGATTACCATTGTCCGCACGGACTACCATCCGGACGGACTGTTGTCCGCGCGACCGGCTTGAAAGGTAGAAACACTTATGTGCTTCCTAAATGCCACAACGAAAACTCCAAAGCACAAGCCATCATACACAAACACATCTCACACTTAGGAAGAAACAATCCACTTGAACGTTTATCCGCACAAACAACTTGTCCGCACGGATAAGCCATCCGCACGCACAACTAATCCGCACGGATTACCATCCGCACGTACAGCTCGTACGCACGGATAGCTTATCCGGATGGATCACCATCCGCACGCATCACCATCCGCACGGATAGTTCATGCGCACGGATGACTTCCTCTCACGGATAGCTGCCCCGCACGATCAGCCATCCCGACCACTCTCACTTTGTACTGTTTTACGTGCCACTTATCGTTACGTTATCGAATCTATTCAGGCTGACCGTACTCGCTGTAAAAGCGCTCCCTTCAATCCATAATCGCTGTGAGTATACTCGAACCCTTTTTGCTTTAGCACTTTTGGGTGTTACATACGTTACGAATATTCAAACTACAACAATCACACTACTCAAGCTATTTTAACGCTAAACCATTTATGCATGTTATACGTGGCTTATGAATGCTTGTTTGTTATGTTTACACATGGAATGTTGTCTACCTGCCTTAGCAACGATAGTACTATAGTTTGGACTCAGCACCCGTTCACACGAGGGTTGTTAAGGATCTTTTACTTGCATGGATTACAGTGGTAATCATGTATTGCGAACTGCCTCGGGCAGTCAACCCGCAGTCATTGGTATCGATTGATCTATGTCGATAACTAACGTGCTTCATTTCACTATGTGTACGTGCTGGTTATGCGTAAACGAATTCGAACTCTATATGCTATTATCAAACTTGTATGCTCACCTTTACATTTTATGTATTGACTTTATTTTAACGTATGTGACAGGTGCTTAGGATGCATGTGTGGTAGGAAATGGAAGCTAGAATAAAGCTTTAGAGCCCAACAAATAGTTGTCTGTAGATAACTTATTAGGGGTCTCTAGAAGCTGATAAACAATTGCTACTTATTTAAATCTGAGTTGTCGGAACAGAATATTTGTTTTGATGTTGTCTGTAATAACTTGTTTGACTATTTATGATACGGTATGGGACGTATTGCTTTAATTAAATGGTAATGATGGTTGTTATGGAAACTTCTGGACAATCTGTTTCGCTCAGTGCCATGCCCCGATGATTCCGCCATCGGTTGGGGTGTGACAGTTTACATGTTTATGTGTTTAGTTTTGGAAGAATTATTCGATTTCTGCTTTCACTTCGATCAACACGCACGACTCGCACTGCATTTCTATCTCAATGCGCTAACAAATCGCTAAGTTGTGGACGACCTTATGCTATGATATACGCTTATACTACGCTACTCGATATGCTAAACGCGACCGCTATATTCGAACAATCGCAGACTTTGAATGATAGGTTTATGTATTCTGACTGCCTCTGGTGATTACATGATTATGTGCTTTGTGGATTCTGTGCTCTACGTGCTTCTGTGCTATGTGAATCTGTGATTATGTGCTTATGTGTTTACATGATTATGCGTGTTCCTAAGCTTTAGTAGACGTGTGAGGTGAGATTCGAGTACATAGTGTTGAGTCCTATGACAATGTCTGTTGCAGACAATGTCATCTGGATCCCGCCACCCACCACTTTCTCGTCAAGAAAAGAGAGACAAACGTCTTGCTGCTATCATTGCTAAACAAGTAGCAAAAGCCGTAAGTGATGTTTACGAGAACGTCAGCAAATCATCTGAGGAGTCGAGAACCGAAGCTCCTAAGGCTACCCCCAAAGCTCCCTTCAATTTCAAGCAATTCAAGTCTTGTGTGCCAAAGGAATTCACTGGCGAGGAAGGCCCTACAACATTGTTCCAATGGTTTGATTCCATTGAGGTCACTCTACGACAGAGCGGTTGCCCAGACGAGCTCCGCACTCTGAATGCTACCGGCGTCTTCCAGTCCCGCGCATTAGACTGGTGGACGGCTGAGAGAAACAAGCGGGGAAATGATGCAGCCTACGGTTTGTCGTGGGATGAACTCAAGGAGGTCACGCTGGAAGAATTATGCCCTCCTCATGAGCGCCAAAAGTTAGAAGATGAATTCTGGCACATAAAGCAAAAGGAAGGTGAAAACGCAGCTCTCACTGCTCGCTTCAAACAGCTCAGCATCATTTGTCCCGATTAGGTCAAGACTCCAGACATGGCGATCAAAAAGTATATCCGAGCCCTGCCTGACTGCGTTGCAGATTTCGTGCAAGCGGCTAAGACTAAGACGATCGAAGAGACTTACCTACTGGCCGCTGAAATCAATGACAAACGGGGCAAGGCCGGTGTCTGGGATAAAGCTTCAAAGCACCTGCATCAAGCTACCACCGCCGCACCAACTGCTGAAACCACCACCGCATCGAGCAACAAGAGGAAGAACAAGAGAAAGAACAGCTCCAGCAACAAGAACTGTGCGATCACTGCTGCACCAATTCAAGCTGTACCAGCCCAACAACGTCAAGTAGCGGCGCCTGTGGCAAATGCACCGCTTGCTAAGCATGCATACACTGGACCACACCCGCTTTGCCCTACTTGCACCTACCACCACCCGACTACCATCGCTTGCCGTTTTTTGTGCTCATTGCAGTATGTATGGCCATTTCACTACCAACTGTCGTGCTCGACAAGCTCCTGCTCATCAAGCTCTTCTCACCGCTCCTCAAGGTCAACAAGCTACTCCGGCACCCGCGGTCAACGCCA
This sequence comes from Helianthus tuberosus, assembly GCA_030545235.1. Lineage (NCBI taxonomy): Eukaryota > Viridiplantae > Streptophyta > Magnoliopsida > Asterales > Asteraceae > Helianthus > Helianthus tuberosus. The sequence continues at coordinate 53,135,980 of CM060351.1, forward strand.
GAGCCTGCTTCGCATGTGGCGATCCTAACCATTTTGCCAACATTTGCCCAAACAGGGTTGTGAAACAAGAGCCCCAGCAGCAGCAGCCGCAGCAGTAGCAACACCAGCAGCAACAGCAACAAGCAGCACGCGCACGAACTTTCAACATCAACGTGCGCCAAGCCCAAGCCGACAACAACGTGGTCAGTGGTACGTTCCTTGTGAATGGTATTTATGCTTCATGTTTATTTGATATAGGAGCCGATAATTGCTTTGTTTCGTTCGAATTCGAGAAGCTCCTTAGTCATAAACGCTCCCAACTCTCCTTGATGTTCGATGTTGAAGTCGCTACCGGAAGAACTGTCGCCGTTAATTCTGTTCTTCGTGATTGTACTCTCGAGCTCAACAATCACATCTTCCCAATCGACCTTATTCTGATGCAACTCGGAAGTTTTGACGTTATAGTAGGCATGGACTTTCTTCGCGAAAACCATGTTGAAGTTGTATGCTTCTATAAGATGATTCGATTCTCGCTTGCGAATGGTGATTTATTGTGTGTTTATGGCGAAACTGCTTCGAAAGGTCTCAAACTCATGTCGTGTGTCCAAGCTAGCAAGTATCTCCGCAAGGAATACATAGCTTTCTTGGCTAACATTGTAGTAGTGGAGAAGAAAAAGAAAGGTAGTCCGGAAGTAAGCGATGTTCCCATTGTGTGTGAATTTTCGAATGTGTTTCCTAATGATCTCCCAGGTCTACCACCAAGTCGTGATATCGACTTTCGTATCGACCTCATTCCTGGAGCCAATCCTGTTGCCAAAGCTCCTTACCGACTCGCACCGTCCAAAATGCGTGAACTCTCTAACCAACTCCAGGAATTAATTGAGAAAGGCTTCATTCGCCCGAGCACCTCTCCTTGGGGCGCGCCGGTCCTTTTCGTCAAAAAGAAGGATGGGTCGTTCAGGATGTGCATCAACTATCGGGAGTTGAATAAGTTAACTATCAAGAACCGTTATCCCCTACCCCGAATTGACGATTTGTTTGATCAGCTACAAGGTGCTACGTGTTTCTCAAAGATCGATTTACGCTCAGGCTATCACCAGCTACGCATTCAAGAAGAGGATATACCTAAAACCGCTTTTCGCACTCGATACGGCCACTACGAGTTCGTTGTTATGCCTTTTGGTCTAACCAACGCACCCGCGGTTTTCATGGATCTGATGAATTGCGTGTGTAAACCATATCTCGACCGTTTCGTCATCGTATTCATCGTCGACGTCTTGATCTATTCCAAGTCGAAAGCCGAACACGCGCAACATCTACGTTTGGTTCTCGAGATACTCCAGGGGAACCAACTCTATGCCAAGTTCTCCAAGTGTGAATTTTGGCTGGAGGAAGTTCAGTTTCTGGGTGACATTGTCAATAGTCAGGGTATTCACGTCGATCCAGCGAAGATTGAAGCCGTTAAGAGTTAGATTACACCTAAGAATCCGTCTGATGTCCGTTCTTTTCTTGGACTAGCGGGCTATTACCGACGATTTATCGAAGGATTTTCAAAGATCGTTGTGCCGCTTACCGCTCTCACACATAAAGACAGGCCTTTTGTTTGGGGAGCTGAACAAGAGTCTGCTTTCCAAACCCTCAAGCACATGCTTTGCAATGCTCCTGTTCTCACTCTACCCGACGGAAACAATGATTTCATTATCTATTGTGATGCTTCCAACCTTGGTCTTGGTTGTGTTCTCATGCAGCGAGACAAGGTTATAGCTTACGCATCTCGTCAGCTCAAAATCCACGAGAAGAACTATACAACCCATGATCTCGAGCTAGGCGCAGTTGTTTTTGTGTTAAAGATTTGGCGACACTACCTGTATGGTACAAAGTGTACGATCTTCATCGATCATCAGAGCCTACCACATATCTTTGATCAGAAAGAACTTAATATGCGTCAACGCCGATGGGTAGAACTTCTCAACGATTACGACTGTGAGATTCGTTATCACCCAGTCAAGGCAAATGTTGTTGCCGATGCACTCAGCAGATGGAGCTATTTGCTCGCATTCGTAATGTCCAAGCCCAATACGACCTCGAAGCCCTCATCCGCGAAGTCCAGCATGCATGTTTTAATGAACGCACTCTGAAGAAGGAACGAATCTATCACGACGGAGCCCAGCTTGTGAGTAAATCAAATGGGATATTCCACTTTCTGGACCGAATTTGGATCCCTAAACGGACCGATTTGCGACAGATTTTGATGGACGAAGCCCATAAATCCCGATATTCTATTCATCCCGGTGCCGATAAAATGTACCAGGATCTTCGCTATAAGTACTGGTGGTCGGGCATGAAAAGAGATATTGCTCTCTACGTTGGAAAGTGCCTGACTTGTGCAAGAGTCAAGGCTGAACACCAAAGACCCTCTGGCTTACTCGAACAACCGCCTATCCCTATGTGGAAGTGGGAGAGTATAGCTATGGATTTCATAACAAAGCTTCTGCACACGTCATCAGGTCACGACAGCATCTGGGTTGTCGTTGAGCGACTGACCAAATCAGCTCACTTTTTGCCAATACGGGAAGACTACAAGGTAGAACGATTAGCCCGAATCTACACCAACGGGATCATTTGTAATCATGGGACGCCTCGCGACATCATCTCTGACCGTGATGCTCGGTTTACCTCGTGATTATGGGAAACATTTCAAAAGGCTCTCGGTACATCGCTTAATCTAAGTACCGCATTCCACCCTCAAACCGACGGTCAGACTGAAAGAACGATCCGTACTCTTGAAGACATGCTCCGTTCGTGTGTCATAGATTTCGGTGGCAATTGGGATACATACCTGTCGTTAGTCGAATTCTCGTACAACAATAGTTATCATTCCAGCATTCAGATGGCACCATTCGAGGCCTTATACGGAAGAAAATGTCGATCGCCTATTGTGTGGCACGAGATCGGTCACTCGCAATTAACCGGTCCTGAGCTATTGAAAGAAACGACTGACAAAGTCCTCCAAATTCGAGACAACTTGTTGAAAGCTCTAAGTCGACAGAAAAGTCACGCCGATAGACGATGCAAGCCCCTTGAATTTGACGTTGGCGACTACGTACTCCTAAAGGTATCACCTTGGAAGGGTGTGGTCAGATTCGGCAAGAAAGGGAAACTAGCGCCTCGATATGTTGGACCATTTAAGATTCTGGAAAGGATCGGAAAAGTCGCCTACAGACTCGAACTACCGGAGGAACTTAGTAACGCCCACCCGACTTTCCATGTGTCAAACCTCCGAAAGTGCCTAGCTGATCATGATTTAATTGTACCTCTCGATGACCTCCAAGTAAACGAAACACTACACTTCGTGGAGAAGCCTGTCGAAATCATGGATCGCCAAACCAAGCAGCTCAGGCGCTCGTGCATTCCTATTGTGAAAGTCCGATGGGAAGGCAAACGAGGTGCAGAGTTCACTTGGGAACTCAAAAGCGACATGAAGGTGAAGTACCCGCAGTTGTTTGGAGGAGCTAGTTCTAGAGAGTGAAAGTCTAGAGAGAGAAAGTTCTCCAAAGTGATTCACGGTATTGTACATCTTCCAGCCTAATTTCGGGACAAAATTCCCTCAACTAGGGGAGGCTGTAACACCCCGTGTTTCTGAAGTCAAAGTCAAGGTCAAAGCCAACGACCGAATTCGCAACTTGACTTGTAATAGATTTCTTTTGTGAGTTTAATTTAGTTGTATTATGTGGAGTAAGTGTCAATAATTACAATAATCGACGCATATTATTCGTTATCGGATCGACTTACGACTGTGAACTATAGGAAGTAACAATGCGATAAAGTTAGTTAAACGATAATCAAACTATGCTAATCAAAATCGACATCGAATCGAATCGCAACTCGAAATACGCAATTTGGTTACTAATATACTTGTGTGTGTGCCTTATGTGTTACTTGTGCATGTTTATTTATGTTGTGTTGTGGAAATCAATCGAAACTCGAAACGCAATCGAACTCAATCGAAGTCGAACTCAAAATCGAAATCGAAATCGAAATGGTATGATAATTAGTGGAGAAGGGATAGTGCGAGATATGGATAGTTGGGATTAAAAGTAATTTGACTAGGAAACTCTATCGCATCGAAACGTTCTCAATCGTAATCGAAATATCAAAAATCTTCACGCCGAACACTAGAACGAGGCGACTGATAGACCAGACGGCCAGCCGTTCGGTCAGCCGGCCGATCGGATTGCTGTCCGATCGGACATGCTGTCCGCACGGGTTGCCCAGCCGATCGGCCAGCCCTTTCCTCTTTGGGTAACCCTATAAATACCCCTTGTCACTCTCAAACTTACTACTTTTGGCAAGTGACGTCCGACCAGCTCCTTTCTCCCACTTTTCTTCAGATTTCTCACGATTCTGGTAAGATCTCGTCCTAAATCTTGTACTTTCTTGATCTACACGCACTCCTACCCCTTTCTATATTTTAAATCTTAACTTTTAACCGTGAAATCATCGAGATTTGGGGTATTCTAGGGTGATGTCATCATGAAGTTCTTATGGACTTCAAGTATGACCTCATTCCAACAAGAATAACTCAGATCTAAAGGATTTCCACATGATTTCACAACGATCTCGCATAGATCTGAACATTTTCAAAAGGATAAAAGAGTTTAAAGAAATAATCACAAGTTCCCCTCATTCTTTTACACTCAATGCACTAAAAAAAACCCAATAGAATCAGAACTTGTACCGGTTCACTACTTAATTTGATCCGTGAGATTTCCGATTCCGGGTTAACCATAAACCAACGTCTTAAACCGGTGAAACGAATGAACTTGGGTGGTTCCTGTTCAAACGGGTCACTATGCTTAGGATGAGGTTCTGTTGGTTAACACGATATCAACACATCTCGATAAAATGACAAGCTACCGAAACAACCAAGTGTAAGACGCATAGGTCGACCAGGACGGAGTGCCGTCCGAACGGACAGCTGTCCGAACGGACAGCTGTCCGAACGGACAACCAACCGCACGACTGGACGCCCGTACGGCCTGCACCTTGGTCCCACACTTAATCATTTTGAAGCCTGGATGTTGAACGAATCGCCGTCCGATCGGACTACCATCCGATCGAACCATGAGACATTTAAACTTCAACACTTAAACAATTTTCAACATGTTCAATACACGAGGAATGCCACCCAAACGAATAACCGTCCGAACGGGTGACAACCTGCTATGAACTTAAAGTGTCCAACCGAACGGGTTACCGTCCGATCGGACGACCGTCCGACCGACCGACCTGAAAGGTAGAGATACTTCAATATTTTCAAAATGCTACAACGAAAACTTCAAAAGTCAAGCCATCATACACAAACACATCCTTCTCAAAGGAAGAAACAATCCACTCGAACAGTCATCTGACCGGACTACTGTCCGAACAGACAACTGTCCGAACGGACTACTGACCGAATGGACAGCTGTCCGAGCGAACCACCATCCGCACGGCCAGCCGACCGATCAGACTACCATCCGATCGGACTGCTGTCCGAGCCACTCACTCTTTGCATCGTTTTACGCGTCACTTATCGTTATGCTATCAATCTATTCAGGCTAACCTTACTCTCTAAGCGCTCCCTTCAATCCATCAATCGCTGTGAGTATACTCGATCCCTTTTTGCTTACGCACTTTTGGGTGTTACATACGTTACGAATATTCAAATCACAACAAACATACTACTCAATACAATTTGAACGCTAACCGTTAATGCATGTTATACGTTGCTTATGAATGCTTGTTTGTTATGTTTACACATGGAATGTTGTCTACCTGCCTTAGCAACGATAGTACTATAGTTTGGACTCAGCACCTGTTCGCAGGGGTTGTTAAGGACAATTACTTGCATGGATTACGGTGGTAATCATGTATTGCGAACTGCCTCAGGCAGTCAACCCACAGTCATTGGTATCGATGGATCTATGTCGATAACTAACGTGCCTCATTTCACTATGTGTACGTGCTGGTTATGCGTAAACGAATTTCGAACTCTATATGTTATTATCAAACTTGTATGCTCACCTTTACACTATGTGTATTGACTTTTACTTTAACGTATGTGACATGTGCTTATCTGCTAGGAAATTGAGGCTAGAATAAGGCTCTAGAGGCCAACAAATAGTTGTCTGTACAAATGAAATCAAGGGTCTCTAGAAGCAGATAAACAATTGCTCTATTTGAAAAATCTGAGTTGTCGGAATAGAATTATTTGCCTAAATTTTGTCTGTAATAATTTGTTTACCTTTTGAGACATGGTATGGGACATGTTACTTTAAATTGATTGGTAATGATAATTGTTATGGAAACTTCTGGACAATCTGTTTCGCTCAGTGCCATGCCCCGATGTTTCCGCCATCGGTTGGGGTGTGACAACAATGTTGTTGTTGTTACTAATGAGAGTGAGAATATTAATGCTGCAAATGTTGATGATAATGGGTCACTTGTTGAATCTAAAAAAGGGTCTGAATCTGATTCAAATTCAGAAATGGAAATGCAAGGAATTGTTGGTATTTTGTCCAATTTGAAGCTGAGTCCAATGGCCAAAGAGTTTTTTTCTTCATCATACTCTCCGGTTACTCGAAATGTCGATAAGCTTAATTACTTTGCTCCTGCTTTTTATCTCAATTCTCCTATGGATGCCATCTGGAACCTTGTTTGTTGCTGACCAAATCAAGAGAAGAATGTAACTAGGGTTAAAGAATGAAATTGGGGAATATGATAACTTTGTGTATTAAAAGAGACGTTAAATGACATATCTACCCTCACATGACCTGCACATTACCACATTTAACTGAAAAATCAAACTGGGTTATGCCAAAAGGACAAAACGTGATAGATTTTAAAAGATAAAGTACAAAACTCATCAATTTTAAACATAAAGGACAACGCCTGAAAATTGGTATAAAGATAAAGGACAATCCTTGAAATTCACTCTAAATTACCAGATAAACATGTTGTATGCCTTTAATCGAGTAAATACATCCCTTTTTTCATAACGATCAGAGTTTGATGCAAACCTGAGTCACCAAGCCACCAGTGCTAGAGAAAACCCGCTCGCCCGAAGGCCCACTGCGGTAAAACCTGGTTCGGCTCGGTTTTAAACTGGCGACCTCCAGAGAGACGTAGTTCTAACCTTCATTGCCACCATCAATATTCTTCAAAGTAATACTAGTGTGACTTGAACTTGGGACCTCAAGAACCATTAGACTAAGGGGCTGTTTGTTTACTTTTTAATGAGGCTCTTAATGGTTCAGACCTTTTACTGGTTTAGCACTTAATGGTTCAGACTGTTTGTTTCATGAGCAGATGTCTGAATGGTTAAGACGTTTGCCTCTGAATGATTAAGATTTATACAGAGTCTGAATGGTTAAGACCTCTAATCTAAATTAGTCAGACATTTACCTCTGAATGGTTAAGTATTATATAGGCTCTTAATGGTTCAGATCTCTTATTGATTCAACACTTAATGGTTCAGACCTCTTACTGGTTCAACACTTAACTATTCAGATGTTGCCAAACAGCCCCTGACTTGCCAGAACCCTCTTTGAATTTCTATATTACATTTTTTGTTTTCTTCTTTTATATTTTTTACTGAACAAAAGGTAAAACTTACTCTCATGAGTCATCATCTCATGTTTAAGTGATATGATGATGGAATATTGGAATGAATGTTAAAAGAGTATGATAAGTAAATTGGGTGAAACCCAGTTTTCAAAATCCCAAAATAAGGTCCTTTGTGTTAAATAAATATATAACTAGTTGAAGTTTTTTAGGTAAGTTATATATTCTTATCTGATTGGGTCGTTTACACTCATGTATACGGTTTTATGTAAGAAGCATTCGGAGTGATATAAACAGTTGATCTCATTTACGATTATGCTGGTGGTAAGATTGTACTTAATAAGAAGAAAAAATAGCTCGCTGAAAGAAAAAAAAAATTAGTGTGATTTTTTTGTAAATCTGATTTCACTAATGTTTTTTCAACTCAATTAACTTTGATTGTTATATTATTTAAAAAAAAATATACCGTAAAATTAAGAAGTTTATTATCTTTAACTTAAGTACAGTATTTAAAAAAAACAATGAAGTTTTTAAAATGTTAATATATTGTTGATGGCACGTCTAATTAATTAAAAAGTTTACAAACAATGTGTTCAAACAAAATACAACGATCCATCTAACGTATAACAATGCATCCAAGTTGTAAAGGTCTGACATGTGAACAGACTCTGTGAATATAATTGTGGACCGAGACAATTCTAACAATGTGTCTAAAACCACTTGTAATTTAAGAGAAACATATATCCTAAACACTAAAATAGATGTATCACATCTTTCATATGTAACAATCATTTTTTTACAATAACCGGTTCACACATGAATGTATGTATGTACGTATGTATGTATATGTTATTTGATGTTTAACCTTCTCAACTAGCTTCATGTTAAATTGTAGTTGAAATGTTAAGTTATATTTTCTTTGAGATAATTATTCTTTATCATCCTATCTTTCTTTATCAAACTTTTATTCTTATAAATCGGTTATTTCTTTTTAAATTATTTCATTACATATATTTTTGAAGTTATATGACCTGAAATCATAAAAGGAAACGGGTACGTTAAGCATTTTTCATCAATTTTATATTTTCAAAGTTGTTTCATTATCATCTTATAACTAAGTTTTTATCTTACATTACTAGATATGGTAATTAGTATGTATTTACATCAGTGCTTAAGAAGAAGAAGAAGAATGTTACCCAGTTACAAAGTATTACAATATGTATATTAAATAAATATTGATGATAATTATTCATATTTCTTTTTTACTTTACTTTTTAGTATGAAGTTGTTACACTTTTTTTATATGTTTCATCATCTACACTACCCTTTTAAATTGACTCAAAAACTTATTTACTTATAAAAGTTCATAATCATCATTCATTATATCTTTCTTGCACCCAAAAATTATCACAAATGTTGGCTTTAAGTCAATAGGGTATATGGGGATGGATCATGAGAAAACTAGTTTAAAGGAGAAAAAACTAACTAAAAAAGCCTAAAAAACATACCAATTTTTTTTACATTTTTTTTAAATTTATATATATATATATATATAAATTTCAAAAAAAAAAACTGGTATTGCACATGTGTAATAATACGGAAAAGCCTAAACCACCTAACACCCCCCCCCCCCACTGACACCGCCCAAAAACCTAACCCCCCCCCCCCCCCAAACCCCTCAAAAACCTAAATTCACCCTCCCACCAAAAGCCTAACACCCCCCCCCCCCCCCCCCAAAAAAAAAAAAAAAAAAAACTAATCCTAAACCTCAAAAAAACCCTAACCCTAAAAGCTAAACTAAACTCAAAAGCTAATTTTAAGCATGTAATGCACATGTGTAGTACACATATAATGCACATCTACGGTACTTTTTTTTTAATTATTTTATATATAAAAAAATAGGGATTTTAAATAAAAAATTAATATGTTTTTTAGGCTTTTTTAGTTAGTTTTTTAATTTTCTCATTTATATGTAGTTTTCTCATGATTCTCTCCCTGGGGTATATATAGTTTACTTTCTATAAACTAAAACTCATATATTATACGATGAGGCGAAACCAAAGAGGGTCAAGATAGTATGTTGACTCGTAAACATCAGAATTCTTTGTTTGTTATTAATCTAAGATTATTTATTTAAATATGTGTTTAGTAATTGTCAGCACAGAAAATAAGTTATGATAACACTCGAACAAAAAATTGTATCTCCATCATGCGATAAGTTAAAGTTTCTTCAATAGACAATAAATTTGGAAATGAAGGAACACCATCATCACCTTCTCTAATCCATAGCACACTTTATTTTGTTTATGTGTACCGAAAATACTTTTAAAATTAATTAAATATAAAACAATGTTTGAGGATCTAAAATAAGATTCATGTCCGATCTTTAAGGATTAAAGCCTGAAAAAGCTAGTCTTTCTAGTATTAAGATAAAAATCCACTTGTAATTCATACTTTTTAATCACATATTAAAAACCATATATATACACTACAATACTACATACATATTTATTATTGCATCATTATATGCATAATATGAATTTAATTTTAAGTATATTTTTATAAATGATCCACTTGAAACACGAGGAAAACCTTAATACATTTAAATAGTTATACGTGATCCACGTTCTTTGCATTTGATTGAAATGTAAAACATGATATAAAATCAAAATAAGTTTCATAAAATATAAGTATATAATCTATATTAAAGTGCATCCTTATTAAGCAAAATTTGATATAATATTATTTGTATAAATATACTTTGTTTAATCATGGGAACCTGTTATGAGAACACTTATGGACTTTCTTGTCTATACCTAGAGGTGTACAAAAAAACTGATTACGCAATCGAAACCGGAAAACCGGAACCGGTTTTTTTAAAAACCGGTTTTTTTTATAACCGGTTCGGTTACAACCGGTTTGACCGGTTATTAATCGGTTACACATTTTCTGGGCTGGTTCGGGTTTATAAAAAAACCGGTTAATTAATCGATTAATAAAAAAAACCGGTTAATAACCGGTTAACCGATAACGACTAGAAAAAAAAACCGGTTAAAAACGCCCAGATGTGTTTAACGGTTATATGACCGTTTGGCTGCAAAACTAGCCGTTTTTTTTTTTTGCCTAAAAATCATCTCCAACTAGTATAAAAGGTTTGTGGGTGTTTAGGTTCAATCACAACACTTGAGAATCTTCAAAAACTCTAAAAAAGTCTCTTATTCTTGTTCGATAACTCTCAAAACGCTATGGCATCCTCTAGTGCCCATGATTCGGTCAATGTTGGCGAGTCTACAACCGACACGGTGATTCGTGTTGTTCCAACGAAGCGCAACCCCGAGGTTTGGTCACATTTTGATTTGTGCGAGATGGCCAACAGTAAAAAGAAAGCGCGTTGTCATCATTGTCAAGGCTTTTACGCCGAAACCGCAAACTCCACCTTGAAACAACACATTGAAAAACCGTTTTGCAAGGCGTTGAAACAACAACACGTTGGTGGTCAAGCTTCCATGGCAAGTGATGGCGCTAATATTTTCAACTACAATTTCAATATGGTTAGGGATGAAATGGCGAAGTTTGTAATCCAAGAAAGTTTGCCGTTCAACCACTTCGACAACCAACGCTATACAAAGATGGTTCAACGAACTCTCCAACCACGATACACCCATGTAAGTCGTGCTACTCTTAGGAGGGATTGTTTAAAATTGTGGAAAAAAGCTAAACTATAATTACTTTCTTATTTTGAAAAATTAGAAACCGGTGTTAATTTGACTAGCGACGTTTGGTCCGCACCGCACGGTTCACCCGATTCGTATATTTGTGTCACCGCCCATTGGATTGAACCGGCGACGTGGCAAATGATGAAACGCACGATTTTGTTTAAATTATTCGATTACCCTCACACCGGTGAAGCTATATATAAAGTAATCGACAAATGTATTACAACATACAAATTGGAAAATAAAGTTTTTTCAATATCTTTTGATAACGCCTCAAACAACACGAGCGCAGTAATGCGTTTAAAATTAAAATACAATCCGATTTGTGAGGGTACTTTTTTCCATAGCCGATGCGTTGCACACGTCATAAATTTGGCCGTTCAAGACTGTTTAAGGGTTATTGAAACACAAAAAGAAGCTTTCAAAAGAATGTTACGAAGTATATTTAGTAACACACAAAGACATTCAAAATATATTAAAACTTGTAAGGAAGCGGGTCGAATATGCTTAGGACCCAATTGGGACGTTGCTCATAGGTGGAACTCGACTTGCATTATGTTTGAAAAAGCTATTTTGCAAAAGGAAAGTTTAATAGAATTTCATAACCTTTTGGCTAGTCGTGGAAAGTGTTCGCCTTACCACCCATCGGGTTGGGATGCTATTGAAACTGTTACACAAGTGCTTCAAGTTTTCAAAACATCAACAAAGACTTTATCGGGGGTTTATTATCCAACAAGTTCATTGGTACTTCACAATTTGTTTAAAATATGTTTGAAAGTAAATGAGTTGTCGGTTAGAGGTATACCATATTGTGACATGGCGGATACAATGAAGGAAAAATTAAGAAAATATTTTAAAGAACTACCGGCAGTTTTCACTTGTGCCGCCGCTCTAAACCCTTGTTTTAATATTTTTGGAACCGGGTCTTTGATTGAAAAAATTGCACACCAATTGAATTTAAACACCACTCAAGAACCAAACTTTGGTGAAGTCGCAAAATCTCGTTTCAACGATCAACTTTCAAAATTGTTTGATGTTTATGTAACAAAATATGGTTCAACCTCGTCACACATTCACGCGTCAATGAGAAACGTCGCTTTCGGTGAAGGTTCAAGTCAAATGGAAGATACCGATTTGTATGTTTATAACCAATTGTATGATGAGTCGAGTCAAATGCATCGTGGTAACACTAGTAGTAGTGAACTCGGTCGGTATAGTGGGTCGAACTTTCTACAAATGATGAGTTCACAAGACTTTAAAATTTTTGATTTGTTGGCTTGGTGGAAAAGTAAGGAAGATCAATTTCCGATCTTAGCCACAATGGCCCGAGATTTACTAACGGTCCAAGCTTCCACGGTAGCTTCGGAAAGTGCTTTTTCTATTAGTGGTAGGGTGATTTCGATAAGGAGGACTCGACTAACACCTAAGGCGGTTGAGATGTCGATTTGCTTAAAAGATTACTTGGATGCGGCGGAGAGATGTCAAGACAAACGCTCACTCGAGGAAGAATTAGATTACGAAGAAGAAGTTTACGAGGACGAGGTCGAAGCCGAATTGACAACCCCAATGACCGACGAAGAAGCCGAATTAGATGAATTCCTACGCAATAGTTCGGGTTCGAGTTCGGCCGAAGAAGATTAAACGAGGGTTCGGGTTCTCAATATTGTAGTTCCACCAAAAATATATATATATATATATTAGTGGACCTTCTTGCGGATTAATATTTTAAGTTTATGTAAAACCGTATATCGTTTGTTACGTTTATCGTTTGTATTTTCATTATTATGTAAAACCGTTTGTTGCGAGACTTAATGAATGTTTTAACTTTTTTTACTTTCATTGTTAAGTTTTTATCTAAAAAATTGAATTTTACAAAAAAAAAAAAAAAAAAACTGTTAAAAACAGCAAAAAAAAACACATTATGTGAACATTTCTGCAGCACCGGTTTTTTTAACCGGTTAACTTGAAGATAAAAAACCGGTTTTTTTATCAACCGGTTAGACATTTCCATACTTGAAACCGGTTAAAAACCGTAACCGGTTAATGAATAACCGGTTTTTTTTGCCAGAAAAACCGGTCCGGTTAATAACCGGTTTCGGTTACTCAAAAAAACCGATTTGTACACCTCTATCTATACCCTGCTAACTAACGAGATCAGATTAATCACAATTTATATTATAATGTGACCTTTAAAAGATTATGATAGAAAACCATGGTGACATTTTAATGTATTTAACTGAAAGTACACAACACACATGTAACCAATGCAAAACAAGGTTATAATGTGAGATAAACAACAATGTGAATCTAACTTTATATAGTTAGGGTAGAGGGTATAGGAAGCGGTGAGTGGATCGGTGACTCACACTCACCGATCGGTAACCATACCTTGTGTTTGAAGATGTGCGGTGACCAAGAGAGAGAGAGAGAGAGAGTATGGAAATCGGTGAACTTTCACCGAATTGGATTGAGTGTGATTGATGGATTTTTTTGACCGTTTCCATTTAATTTTTTGACCGTTTCTTTTTTTGAACGTTATATTTTATAACCGTTGGAGATTTTTTATATAAACTCATATTTTCAATCCATTTAAAACACACAATTCTTTCAAAAATCTCTCTTTCTAGACCCACAAACACCATGGATAAACAAAACAAAAGTGAACCCAAGAAAAAAGGTTCCACTAGCCGATGATCGGATTCAAGAAAAAAGGTTTGGCAAACGAGACAAGGTGATTTTAGAGGTCCAAGTGCACCAGTTCAAACCTCCTACGGATATTCACCAACCACTCAACCTCAATTTTTTTACCCTCAAACTCAACCATCTTTTTTCACCCAACCTACTTTTCCACCACAAATAAAAAATATATAACTCAAACACCCTAGGGTGATTGACTATACCCCCTGATTGAGTGCAAAATGGGGAGTGGAATGAGGAGTTGACTTGGCATAATATTATTGGGTAGGATTTCACTCAAACACCCTAGGGTGATTGACTATACCCTCCACCCTTATGTGACTCATTTTCAAGAAAGTTTCAATTTTAACAGTTCCATGGCCACTATGTGAACTGGGTCTACATAGTTGGGTAATCCACGTACAAATGGTTCAAATTTAGGTTTCGTTAATAATAACACATGACTAACTATGTGTATATAATCAGTGGCAGGCTCATGAATTATTTTCTAAGGATGCGAACGAGGGGTTCAACCAAACTTTCAAGCGGTGTAAGCCGGATTTTTGTTTATAAAATTCAATAATTTTTTTAAGGGGGACGCCCGCTCGCCCACCCAAGCCACAACTTGGGTCCGCGCTCCTGTATATAATAAATGAGCTGTTTGCCTCGCAGGCAACTTACCCGAACTATTAGGTAGTGTTTGGTATGCAGGAAAGAGAGGGAGAATGGAATGGATGATTACGAGGGAATGAAGAAAAGGGTGTTTGGTTGGTCAATGGAATTGAATCACCCATTCCAAAAGGCATTCCATTCCCTCAAAATCATTCATTCCACCCCCCATGTTTTTTTTCCATTCCATCCTATCTTGCACCATTCATCAACAACACCACAACCCACCACCTTCGCCAAAACCCACCACCACCACCCACCACCGACGCCATCGCCGCCACCCGCCACCACCTCATCCCGACAGCCACCGTCGCCGCCACCACCCACTCGCCACCGTTATCACCCACAGCCGCGACCAACCGCCAACGCCGCTCGCCGTCGCCGTCCACCACCATCGTCGACGCCACCACCACCGTCTCCACCAACCGCCGTCGTCGTCGCCACCCACTGCCACCTCTGCTGCCACCCACCACCAACAGCGACCTTGCCGCCACCACCACTCGTCGTCGCCGCCACACCACCACTCGCCGCCACCCCCACCACCCGTTGCCGCTGCCGACACCCACCACCGCCACCTATAACCACCCATAATTACTACCACCGACCACCACCACCACTCACCACTTATTTTATTACTCCGTTTTTCTTGCTTACCGAACAATACACAATAATAATTCATTACATTCACACATGGTAACCAAACAAGACATGAAATAGTAATGATCCATTGCATTCCCTCGTCCATTCCATTACCTCGTCCATTCCATTCATTCGTTCATGTCATTACCCCATACCAAACATAATGCAATTTATACTTGTAAATTAAATTATACAATTCACAACCAAATGCTACTAACCAACTGCTCAGGCAATTGAAATTTATGCACATACAATTCTTACAAACATAGCTATAGTGTGGGAATTATAATTTTCATTTGTGAGAATTATAATTTTTATTGTCAAAATGGTGAAAATTATTGTTTCACCGGCTTCTGCCCTAGGTGAGGGTTTTCCCCAGTTCGGAGACGAATGTATCCCGATGTGGTAAATTTCGTCAGTACCGTATTTGAAGGATTCGTTCGCCGTTAAAAAAAAAGACATGCATAATTTTAATAATTTGTAAGTATCTTTGGATTCATGATGCACAATTTTTAGCTATTTAACGACTTAAATAAACCAATACGTAATAATTTGAGTTATATTTTTATTTATATTAACTTTGTTTCTATTTATATTAACTTTCTAAGAATATTTTTTTAATATTATTAAATTATGTTTTTTTAATTATCACTTAGACGAATAATGTGTGTGTATATATATTTTCAATAATATTATAATTTAAGAAAAATCAAAGGAAAGCAGTTATAATTTATTATCTTTTGTCCAGCGTTCACAATACATTCGCCATAAAACAATGCCTGGTAAAGTAGACTCCTACTCATTTCGTAACAGCTGTCTCAATCGATAACCTCATTTGTATGCTCCACCAACCTATTTACATAAATTTATTAATGGAAAATGTAACTAAAATTTTTAAAATTTGATAATTTAAGATTAAATTAAAAAAAAACTTTAGATTTTATAAAAGAAGGTGATTTGTGAATGACAAAATTAGTCTATAAATTTATAAAACGCGAGTTTGTTATTTATAATTAGTTTTGTTGTATACAAATTATTTTTCAGAAAAAAATGAGGATATGTTTGTTGGTGAGAAGTTAAAGATGATACATTGTAGAATAAGGTGAATGTTTATTTGAGAAGAAAATTTAATTGAGAAGAAAAATAACAAAGATTACAATTGTAAAACATTAAATATTTTTTCAATTATCTCATTTATTATCATTTTTAACTAATTAATTAGTCATAAAAACTTTCATCCTTCACACTAATGTTTTTTTTTACTACACACATCAAAAGTTAACCTACACCTTTCGAAATTTACCCTACACATGTTGAAATTTATCCTACACAACCCGTAATTTATCATATACACATTGTAATTTATCCTACACTCTAAATTATTTTATTTTATTTTCTTGAAAAAATATATATTTTGAAGATAAGTTACAAATTTTAATGTAGTTAGTTATTAAAGAGGATTACTACTAATTAATGATCTTTGTAGGTTTACCATATTATTCTTATAGTAACATTAAATACTTATATTAAATAAAGTTAAATGAAGCATTCTTATTGGTTGAAATTTCTTCTTTTTTTATTTTTACAAAAAGTTTTTTCTTAGGCCTTAGGGTATACCTTAACACATGGGGTGTTAAAGGTGACATGTCATGTTAACCGGTCTTGCATACCATTCCCTTCTTGTGTTAATGAGTGTTAAAATGATTACTTGTTAACATGTTAACCGAATGTTAAAAGATGGAATTAATTTTCTTTCCCTTTTTAAACAAAAAGCCACTAAAAAAATCAAGTTAGATGGGGTTAACATGAGTAGACCATTTCCTTGAGGTAAAGTGAAGTGAAATGAGAAAAAGCGGGTGATGTGGCATCTAAGTGGAGTTGAGAAGTGTTAAAGTATACCATAAGGTCTTATTTGAACTCTTCACTATAGAATAAATTGCCTTTATTGTAAATGTTTTTACATATTTATACCTAATAAATAAATAAGTAATCGTGTCATGTATATCAATTATGTGATTCTAACATTATTCTTTTCACTTCTTTTACTTCACACCTTCATATTAAAAATTAGAAATTTAAACAAAACTAAACTAAAAAAAGCAACGGTAATGATGACGTGACCGGAAACCCCACTCAACAAAGCTAAGACCAATAACAATCACAACAAGTAACGAAAGAGCAAAAGCATAAACCGGAAACGAGAAGCCGAAAGCCAGAAGTTCCCGGTAGGAAGTTGATACATCAATAGCTGATAACCAAAAGCTAATGTTACTGTACACGTTTGAACTTGAACTCAACAGGTCAAAAGTGATGGGACTTTGCCCAAAAGCACATAAAGGTGACCCCGAGACACACAAACCTGAACATTACCCAATGTGGCAAGGCTAACCTGCAAGCAATATCAAATAAGAATAAGCTTTACCAAGTCAGGAAGGTTTGAGCTGGCACAGGCTCCCTTAGGCAGAACACTTTGTCTATAAAAGGAGAGTTTTGTCTAGCTCCAAGTAATTTCTCTCATTCTACTCACTTATTATTCTTTACCATTTCGCTTAGACTCTCAAAGATCCATCGATTGATTCTCACGTCGGGGTCCAAACGCGGGAGACTATCTCTCGCGTTAAGACTAACGGTGTTCTTTGATTGCAGATCATGACCAAGAAGTTGTCTTTTGAAGTTGATCCTGAACCTTCCCCGTGCCATACTCTTGTTGCTTTAACAGGTAATAAAACATATAATATATTAATTTATTAGTTATTAACTTATATGAGATATTTGACTTCCAATATATTACTTTTTTATTCATTTTATAATTTCTAAATCTTCATTACTAAATATTTAATGTTTTTCTTTTTTCAGTACATGTAATACACATGTATATAATACAGTGATACAATAACGGTGAAATATATACTTCTAGTTAATTTTGCAAATAGAATACTATTTTTTTTATAAATTTTTAAAAGGTATTTAATTTTCTTGAAGACTACATAAACAAAACCGTGTTATATGTCATTTATGATGATACCTATAAAATATCCATGTTGAGAAAAAGTGAAACTCTTCTTAGACTTATCATTTTTTGCTGAGTGTAACCTAACCAAGAAAAAGGCTATTGGGTTAAAGACTTATCATTTTTTGGTTTGATAAGACATATATTAAGGGTTGATGCTTTGTTTTTTGGTATAAGATGTGAGCACGGGAATGTGTGGGTGGAACTTGGAAGGCACTTTTTTGATAGTATGTAAATCATTACTTGCTAATAGGTAATGGGTGTGACGCTCGGATCTATCCTAACTAGCATGCTTTCGAGATGTATGCTTCGAGTCTTGACGATAATATCGTCATTTGAAGTCATTCCTTCCCTTTTTTTCCATTGTCGCCTTCTGAGTTCTGACCTTTTTTTAGGCATTGAGCCCCATCAATCATTATCGGGGTAGATTCTTCTAAAGCATCTGAACTTATTCTAAGGGATAATAATCATCGTTCTATACTTAGATTATTGGAAGATGTAAATGTTTAACAATGTATTTTGTAGGTTGATTGGAGGGTTACATATTAAGATTATACCCTACCGTGTTTTTTAATAACATGAGGGTTCAAATATAACCTTTTATAAAATAGGTTTTGACATGTGTCGTTAGATGGGTCACAACTCACATCACTATGTAACTTTTACAATAGGTTTTATTCTAAGCATTGCATATTAAAATTTTGAAAAAAAAAAAAATCATGTAAATACTAGTTGTTGATTAGGTATTGGTGTAGAGTTATTTTCTAATTACCTTATTGTTCGCAAGTATCGGGTTTTTTTTTTTTTTTTTGTTATGATGAAATTGGCCCAAGATATGTATGGGTCACTAATCAAAATGTTAGCATGCACTATATATTCTTGAAAGCTAATATTATTTTGAGAATGATAGGTGTCACCAAAGGTATGGGGTGCACATATATTATAGTTCATTGTTATCACAAGGAAATAGTTGGCGTGGGGCACACGTAATCACCTTGTTATCCCAAAGCGCCGCGCTATGGCCAAAGCGCGGCGCTTCGATCGACAAAACGTACTTCGATTGACGTTTGAAACATTCGATACTGTTTGACAGACATAAAGCTGATTATGATGTTTTGTCGTTAACCCTAAGCGCCGCGCTTTGGCCATAGCGCGGCGCTTCGACCCAAATTTTCACTTTTAAAAAGCAAACTACTGATTGAGGTTCTGCTTCAAAGCTCCAAAGCTCGGTCTTCTTCTTCTTCACGTTGTTTACAAACATACGTGGGTATTCGAGTGTTTTGTTGTTTGTTGTTTACAAAAAACGATGTCGTGGTTAAACAACTATATTTTCGGTCAATATTCTGACGAGACAGTTGTTCCTGATTCTTACGAGGGGACCGCTATTTCTGACTCGTATGAGAAACCGGTCTCGTCCAACTTGAGGGAGGCAGAGGTTGTATCTGGCATTCATTATCGTGATAACACGGTGACGCTGGATTTGAATACCCCTGTGGAGGACCCTTACGCACAACAAGGTTATTCGAATTTCGGTTACGGTGGCGAGTACAGCTTTGTACAGCAGGAGTGTGGTCCAAACGACAGTTACGGTTGTCAACAGAGCTTACAAGGTTATTCGAATTTCGGTTACGGTGGCGAGCACAACTTTGAACATCAAGTATATTCGGACCTCGGTGACGATGGTGAGCCGGGGGATGTGTCTGTTGACGAGGAAGGCTGTTACCCGGTTACGTTTTCGTTTGATACGACGCAGACCTTTTCGTCACGTAAAGAGTTGGTGCGTTGGGTACAAGACACGGCAAAAGACAACGGTTACCTCATTGTGACTAAGAGGTCGAATAAAAGAGGAGAGAATTACAAGATTTGGTTTCAATGTACTTTTGGTGGGGAGCATAAGAGTATAGCTACACAGAGGAAAACGGGTAGCAAGAAAATAGGCTACCCGTTCGAGATGATCGGGTTTTCGGAATCATCCGGAAGTGTTTGGAGGATCGAGGTGACGAAGGCGAAGCATAACCACACTCCTATTGAAAACTTAGAGGGTCACGCGTATGCGAGAAGGCTTTCTTCGGAGGATACAAAACTGGTTAAGGAGCTGGCAGAGCAAGACATTCCCAACCAAAGTATCTGGCGAACGCTGACAAAAAACAATCCGGCTAGAAAGCTTATTCCGAAAGATATACACAACGCTGTTCAGAAGATCAACGCCGAAAAAAATGTCGGTAAGTCTCCGATGCAAAAACTTGAAAGCATTCTTCTCGAAAAAAATTACACTTATTACATGCGCACGAATGAGATATCAAACGAAGTTGAAGATGTCTTCTTTGTTCACGAAAGATCATTCAATATGTGGTGTGCCTTCCCGCATGTGCTAATTATTGACGCCACCTACAAAACGAACATGTACAACCTGCCATTTGTTCAGGTCGTAGGCATGACGTCGACAAACAAATCGTT
This sequence comes from Helianthus tuberosus, assembly GCA_030545235.1. NCBI lineage: Eukaryota > Viridiplantae > Streptophyta > Magnoliopsida > Asterales > Asteraceae > Helianthus > Helianthus tuberosus. Next base: position 53,156,731 of record CM060351.1, read on the forward strand.
TACGGCTGCTTGTGCGGTAATTTCCGCTGAGAAGTCAGAGAACTACCTATGGGTGTTGCAGAGGATCAAGTCTATGCTGGTAGGATGTATGGAACCGCACGTGATTTTAACAGACAGGGATTTTGCGCTGATGAACGCGTGTGAACAAGTTTTTCCAAAAGCGCATAAGTATCTTTGTCGGTTCCATATTCAACAAAATATTAATAAGAACAGCAAGAAGAAATTCTCTGACAAGGATTGGAAAGAATTCGTACGTAGTTTTTGGTTATTGTGCGAGTCTACGACCGAGGAAATATACAGGTATAACTTGGAAAACCTTGAAGCACAGCTGAAAGAAGATGACCGTGAACGTAGGTATTTCTTACATAATTATGTTCAAATTTTATATAATAACAAAAACTGACTATTTACGTTTTTTTTTATTTTAGAGGTTTTTGATTATATGAAGAAATCCTGGTTGGATCCGTACCGTGAAAAGTTTGTATCATGCTGGATTAACAAAACTATCAACTTTCACCAAACTACGACCAACAGGGTTGAGGCCATGCATGCAACACTAAAAAGTCACTTTCCAAGTCATCGCAACACACTGGATAAACTTGTACTGTATGTTGATCATGTTGTTGATAGACAATACACCGAGATTAGTACAAGCTTTGAAACAAGCCTCCGAAAAGTGATGACGCACCACAAGAAGCAGCCCATGCTTGCATATATTCTCAGAAAGGTTTCAATATATGCGATTGAGCTTTTGAGTAGGGAACTAAAACGTAAGGAAGACGGGTTGAGAGCCTACGGTGCAAGCTGTGGTTGCCAACTTTTTACCAGCTGTGGTTTGTTCAATATATGCGTTACATCACGTTAAAAACCGAATGTCACCGACACGACCCAATCAGATTCAATACGCACTTGTACGACCCAAAATGACCATATACATCATAATACTACAATTAATGAAAAAATACGTCATGTTCATGTGCGGTAGGCGGCTGATACACATAACACCTCTCACAGGAGTACTTGTGCTTTCAAACCAAAATGATACGATATAACGGAATAAGACATCACACGTAACCGATTTGATCCGGAACTTGCAGTATAGTCCATATATTTTAAAAAATGATGTATAATGGAAAAAACGTAAAATTTAGACTATTATCGACGCGTTTGTGAATAAAAAACAATTTTAAAAATTAAAAAAAGGGCCGAAGCGCCCCGCTTAGGTCATAACGCAGCGTTTTGGCCCCGAAGCGCCCCGCTTTGGCCATAGCGGGGCGCTTTGGCCCCTCGTTATACCTGAAGCGGGGCAGCCTTCTCCCCCATTTCACCCTCAAACAAAACACACACACTACGGTGCGATTACACACACTAGTGCGAATATCGTCTTTTTCCGGATTTCAACCGCTATTAGGTACGATCGAACTTCGTTTATTGTTTTGGTTCAAGTTATATGTTTGATTTTGATTTGATTTGGGCGGTTGTGATCATGTTGCTGGGGCTGTTCTTCATAACGAAGAACCAAAGCGCCGCGCCGAGGCCAAAGCGCGGCGCTTTGGTTCATGTTTATTATTTTTTTTAATATTATTTGTTTAATATTATTTGTTTAATATTACTTGTTTAATATTGTTTGTTTATTATTTAAATTATATTTAATATTATTTGTTTATTATTTAAATTTTATAAATAAAATTATTTGTTTATTATTTTATATTTAATATTATTTGTTTATTATTTTATATTTAATATTATTTGTTTATTATTAAAAATTGTTTAAATAATATTATTTGTTTATTATTTAAATTGTTTAGTAATATTATTTGTTTATTTAATATTATCTTGTCAACGTGCAGGGATGGATTCCTCCGATGACGAGATTAAGCATATGGAGGCTGAGGGAGATGTGGGAGATGAGGGAGAGCCGGCATGTCCGTACCTGCAGTTTCCGCCGGGGTCACGGGCGAGGGGGAGATGCGCGAGGTTGCGCACCATCCCCATTGGGGAGCATGTAGGGATAGACTGGGGCCTGCTGGAGACCGTGGGAGAGGCCGCGCGGGCGCGTGAGATAGTTGGACTAGATACTCCTTGGTCGCGCCTATTTGAGTTAGCGATGGAGGACTCGTACCCTGAGCTTACGTGGAAGTTTCTTTCCACGTTTACATACGCGCCGCATCCGGCGGATTACGTGGAGGACCCAGATTTTCCAGTCCACGAGGTTACATTCCGTCTCGCCGGTCAGCAGTTTGAGATGAGTGTGCGGCAGTTTGCTGTCCATACAGGTTTGTTTAAATAATATTATTTTATATTTTATATTTAATATCATTTGTTTATTTAATGTTATTTGTTTATTTAATATTATTTGTTTATTATTATTATTTGTTTATTTAATGTTATTTGTTTATTTAATATTATTTGTTTATTATTATTATTTGTTTATTTAATATTATTTGTTTATACAGGTTTGTACACAGAGGCCGAGCTTGATACTGATTTATATACGCATGCAGTTACGATGATGGACAGGCAGACGCTTATCAGTTTCTGGAGGGCCATTTCCAGGGTTCCCTTTGGGAGATCCTGGCAAAAGGCCACCACCATCAAAGACCCCTTGTTCCGATACCTGCACCATGTTATCGCGGCAACTATCGTGCCGCGGGAAAACAGCAGGGAGAAGGTCAACCTCAGTGACCTTTTCTTTCTATACTGCCTACTGCGACGACAGCCCTGCGATCTAGCAGCCAGCCTGGCAGATTACTTTGCCACATCATACCACCGGCAGCTCCGCGGGTGGGTGCACACTGGCTCATTCATCACCGCCATCGCACGCTCGCTCGGGATCGTGCCCGAGGGAGATCCGGTGCTGTCCGATCCGGTCCCGTCTACCAGGTTGGGCCGCGCGTCAGTTTCTAGCATGCAGATCACCCGTCGCTTTGATGTTGGTCTGAGGTTTAGGGGCGGAGACGGGCTGATTTGGCAGCCGGAGCCGGTGCCGGAGGTCATCCCGGTTGTTATTGAGTTGAGGCCTGGAGTGTTGGCCCCTCCTGCTGAGCAGGCGGCCGCTCGGCAGGCTCAGCTACAGGCTCTGGGACTCGATCAGTTCCCGGGCCAGCCTCAGGCTGAGGCTCAGGCTCAGGAGGAGCCTCAGGCTCAGGCTCAGCCTGTATTAGAGGATCCGGCTCAGGAGGAGCATATCGAGGAGATCCCGGTACCACCAGTTCAGCCAGCTCCTGAGCCGCCACAGTACCCGCAGCACGTTTACGCTGACCTGCCTCCGGTAGCGCGTGAGGTGGCTCGGGACTTCGACCGGCGCCTCAGACGCCAGGCCGCACGCCAGGACTGGATCATCGAGACGCTCGTTTCTCTACGAGAGCTCGCTGGGTTGCCTCCACTTCCCCTCCCACCGTCCCCACCGCACGAGGATTAGTACCTTAGTTTGTTTGTATAGTGTTTTGTTATGTATTATGTAGTCAGTTGTACCTTTTTGTTTTGTATGTACAAACTGATATATATTTACATCACGTTGGTTTTGGATTGTTTACGTTTAATTCTTATGGCTTTCTGTACAATTTATTTAACGTGGTCGTTTAATTTAACAAAATAAACTAGGTTAACAGTTTATAAAGACGCACTTATATTATATACGTTCTATAAAAATAATGACGTAAAAAAACGTAATTATAAAACAACGTATTATAAAACTCAAGCCTTTTTTCCTTCAAAAAACACTACCAAACTAACCCACATCCCACCTATTTCAAAAAAAAAAACAACACAACTTCCAGCCAACACTTTTTGTCTTTTTGCACACTCAAAGCGCCCCGCTATGGCCAAAGCGGGGCGCTTTGAATGTGCAAATAGACATAGGCCGTGTGCGAATAGACCAGGCCTATGTCTTGTCAGTCCTTGTCTGTTGACTTTGGCCAAAGCGCCCCGCTATGGCCAAAGCGGGGCGCTTTGAGTGTGCAAATAGACATAGGCCGTGTGCGAATAGACCAGGCCTATGTTGATTGTTGTACGGTAAGTAACCTTTGTATCGAAGAAACTACCTACCAAATAAATATTATAGATATTTTCAGTAACTCACTTTACATTATAGATATTTTCAGTAACTCACTTTACCTACCAAATAAATATTATAGATATTTTCAGTAACTCACTTTACTTATAGATAAAACATGTATAACTGTTAACTCGATCCAACTCGTACTAATAGTTTTTTTTTTTTTTTTTGGGATAACTTGATAAATCGAAATGTTGTTTTACGGTTCCAAATTAACAAGCTAACAACAATAGCTTGATTCAAATCAGCTCGAGCTAAGTTACGAGCAGTGTTGTAGAGATCGCTAGGCGTCAGTCGGGCGGTGGAGTACTGACAAGGGATTAATCGGGATTAATCAGGATTAATCGGGATTAATCGGATCGAAATTTATATATATAATTTTTAAATTTATATATATATACACATACATTAATATCAATATAATACTTAAAAATAGTTCAAAATTCAAACAACTATAAGTTTAAAACATAACAAATCAAGTATTTAAACATTCAATACACACATTAATATCAATATAATACTTAAAAATAGTTCAAAATTTAAACAATGAAGTTTAAAACATAGCAATTTAAGTATTTAAATATTCAAACATTAACACATCAGTCATGACATTATGGAATATGTTTTAATGGCTTAAAACATGTTTTTTTGTGGGTCAGGTTGGAACTAAACAACTTAGGCCCTGTATTTAATAGTTAAAAACATTTGTTTGGGCCAGATTTAAACTTAAAAAGAGTAGGCCGACTAGAAACGATTTGGCCGACTTGGGCCGATTTGGGCCGCCTTGCACCGACTAGTATCGACTTGGACCGACTACCGACTAATGGTCCGACTAGCTCAAATTTAACCAGTTAACATTAATTCCGATTTTTACAACACTGGTTACGAGTACGTTCATCTTGACCCAGCTTAAAAGTTTATACAGGCAGACATAGCTTGAGCCGGGGGCGTAGGTTAGTAGGTGTCCGGGGGTGCACACGTCCCCTCCAATGTTTCGGTTAGAAGTGTATAATTTCTGATTTTTCGTCCAAAAATTTTAAAATTATATAGAATCGCCCCTCGAATTATTTTACCTAAATATTTATAAAATATTGAGTAAACTGCAATTTTACCCCCTGGGGTTTGGGGTGATTGGCATGTCTACCCCCCTAAGGAAATAAATGCAATTTTACCCCCCACTGTTTGGGGTTATGTCGCAACTTTACCCCCCGGACAATTTCAACGTTAATGTTACCGTTAGTCTGTATGGAAATGTCCAAAGCACCCTTCATCTTCCCCATTAAAAGCTTGAACCCTTAATTGACTGCCCTAACGCTGTTCTTCTTCAATCGACCCCCAATTCAAGCTTGAATCCCTCAATTCACTGCCCTGAACATGTCTTCATCTTCATCTTCGTCCTCTGTGCTTCGATTCAATGGCAAAACTCAAGATTCAGACATCATATGTCCTTGTGGTGCGAAAACAGTGGTGAAACAATCAGAATCCAAAGCTAATCCTGGTCGATGGTATCTTCGATGTGTAAGTTTCTTCTGTTTTATGCTTATTGAAACTCAACTTTGTTTGAAACTTTTGCTTATGATGTCCGATAATAGGTTGGAGGATGTGGTTTCCTCAGATGGGCTGATGTTGGTGAAGAACAAGGACAGGGATGTCCGATTTGTCGAGAGGTAATGCATGCTTTAATTCAAAGCATTAAAGATAAGGATGAGTTAGCTAAGTGCAAAGATCAGTTGGCTCGGTACAAGAATGGCGATGTGTTCAAACTGAAGATGTACATAGGGATTACTTGGGTCTTGATTGTTCTACGTTTTTTGCTTAAGTAGTTAAATTTGGAGAAATTGGATTAGTTTGTGTATTTTGACTCTAACTGTATTTGAGTTATGAGTTTTCAAGTTTATGCAATGGTCCTTTTCAAGTTCTTATATGTTTGTTTTGGTAGCCTGCTTGTAATTCTGTAGGTATTGCTGACAAAGAGAATGATATAGTTGAGAATGAGAAAGATATTGCTAAGGATGAAGACGTCGTTGCAGCCGAAGAACCAGACAGTTATGTATACTTTGAGGATCAAGACTCTGAGATACTCGGACCTTACATGGAGCAAGAAACTAATTATGAAAAGATATTCGGAGATCCGACAAAGGATTATGACCCTGAAGTGCTGGAACATGCATGGGATTACACATGTTGGGATGAAGAGGATGATTGGTACTTTGACCCATATGAAGCGGAGCATGGTTCTGATTCAGATTGGTCTTGTTTGGATGATTGTCACTGGAAATAGGCTAGATTTGTTTGGTTGTATGTTTGTATTTTGGATCTCTTATTTGTACTAAATGTTGCAATGTAATCGAATCACTTTGTTTCAAAATTCTGTTGAACACATTATTTGTACTAAAGCAGCCATATACAAACTGTATTTGTACTAAAGCAACCAAACATGCTCATAAAGATTGTAAACCCAACAAGCAGCCATATACAAACTATATTCAAACAACCAAACATGCTCATAAAGATTGTAAACCCAACATTGTCTTGAACAAACTTGACAAACCAAACATTGTCTTGAACAAACAAACAAACATAGTCTAAAGTTACAAACCAAACATTGTCTTGAACAAACATGACAAACAAACAAACATAGTCTAAAGTTACAAACCATCCGTCACTCATCAAGATTGTAAACTGGTGCACCTTGAGTGGCAGTGTGTGATTCATGTGAAGCAGTGGATTGTTCACCCCCTTGTCCTTTGCAGCTCCTGACATTGTGACCCATGTTCCCACATTTACCACACTTGATGCTAGTTCCCTTTCTGGTCATTTTACCTCCTTTGTCGAACTCCTGCTCAAGCTCTTTTTCACCAAATGCCTTATTTCGTTTCTTCTTTGGCCTTCCAACTTGTGTATGATGCTTTGGTGGGATGAGTGTTGTTGGACACTGTGAAGGACTCCACATCTCCGGCCCGTTGATTGGCTCTATCACATTGTCATAGACTTTCTTCCAAGTTGACAGCCAATACACATCAGAAACCCACTCTTCTGGTATGCCAGCATCAATGCTATTCCTTGACATATCCCATATGGCTGCAACTGCATGTTTGCAAGGCATCCCTGTCAAATCCCACTTCCTACATGCACAAGTTTTATGCTTAACATTCACAACACACTGTGATCTCGGACCTGTTACTTGATACTTGTCTAAATCAACCATTAAAACAGACATTTCAGCAGCCTGTTTCTTGATCTCATCGAAGACCTCAGTGGGTGTCAGTGGCCCCATACACTTTGCTTGCAATTTCTTGACATTCACTATCCTCTTGGTCATGTACTCCCGAATGAATTCTAGGCATGTGATAATCGGCTTGTCCCTTGCTCCTACGATTTGTCTGTTAAAAACCTCACATATGTTGTTCAGCAACATATCACATTTAGCTCTTCCAGAAAAATATGCTTTTGACCAAGCGGTGTATGGGATCTCATTCAGCCAGTCATACATAGCTCGTTCTGTTGTCTTAATTTCTTCCATAACTTTGTTAAAGTATGGAATAGATGTCTTCCTTCCGGCTGACCAAAGCAAATTCTTGTAAAGATCTCCACGCCACTTGGATTTCATGTTCTCATGGATGTGCCTCAAACAAAACCTGTGCTCACCATTAGGAAAAAACAGCTAGCATAGCAGGAATCAGACCCTGTGATACAAAATGCAATTAATCACAATATTTTGCTACCAAAGTTTTTTTGCAATGTATTAATTAATACTTAAGAAGTTATTACCTTTTGTCTGTCACTGATGAAGGTGAAACAAGACTCATCCGTACACCCTAGGTCATCTCTCAACAGTTGCAAAAACCATTTCCAGGTTTGTGTTGTTTCTGCCTCAACAAGGGCATAACAAACTGGATATATGCTATTGCTCCCATCAATACCAACAGCACTCAAGATCTATCCAGGAAATGGACCTTTCATGAAACAACCATCCACACCCATCAATGGTCTTCCAATCATCTTAAATCCTCTCATCATAGAGGCAAAACAAACATAAACCCTTCGAAACTGCCTTGTATGACTAGCTGAGTTCCCACATGGCTCCACATCAATTTTAATTGTACTACCTGGGTTGGCTTTTAGAAGTTCATCACAGTATGACCTTAGCAGACCATACTATTCTTGGTAATCACCATGAATCCTCGTAGTTGCTATCCTCTTGGCTCTGACGACCTTATGTAGTGATATTTCTAGTTGATGCTTCCGAAGCAGTTGACTTTAGATGGCATGAATTGGCATGTCTGGATTGCTTTCAATCATAGGTTGGATCTCTTTGGCAATCGAACTCATTGTGTACAAAGAAACGGCCCTTGTTGTCAAACAATTGTGTTGATTATGAATGGTCTTCACACACCACTTATCCTTGTCTGTGTTCCTTGAGATGTGAACCGCCCAAGGACAGGTGGGCTTGGTATGCCTTTTAAGGTGTTTGTATTTTTGCCCTACTTTGGTGCATTTACTATTTTGCCCCTCATCTCCCTTTTTTACAGGACCAAGCAGTGGTGGATTGCTTCCAAAACATACTACCCTATACCTTAACAATTCGTTTTTTAGAATAAACACATCCCTCCTTGCCTTAAGAGCATAATCTTTCACCATATGATTCATCTTTTTCTTGTCATCAATAAGCTGACCAACAAAGAATGGCAGATCATTTGGACATTTTAAAGCACCCTTGTTTCTCCTTCTTATCTTCCTGGAAACCTTATCTCTTAGGCTTGAATTGTCATCAGACCCACTTTCAAAGTCCTCCAGGTCTACAGGCAGATGACCTTCTTCGCTTGTCTCCTGATCATGATCCCCATCACTTGAACCATCTAGTTCTTCCCTAGTAAATTCAACATTAGCCCTGAACCTCTGCATATCCACCTCTATTTCATAAACCAAATTATCTTCCTCAACATACTGATAATCAGGATCACTTCCTTTACTCTCTTCAGTATGATCTTCAATTTCTTCCTCATCTTCATTCATACTATGATTCTGATTATTTATTGTAAATGATGCTGGAACAATTGCTTTACATACCCCTACAGGACCTTCACTTGTATTTTTCAAGATTGCTGACCTCCGGTGTTCAACATACATGTCTATCATGTGGACTCCTTGACGCACATGATCAAAGATAGGCTCTAAGTCAACATCACTTTTTAATGTCCTAAGACCAAAATCCAACGAACAGTACGGTTCCTTGTAATGAATGCAGAAAAAAAGACCATCATTATATCCTAATTTCTTAACCATCTCCTCTAACACATCAGTATTCAACACTCTAAAATCTACATGATCAATGTAGTTCATCTTCCCACCAAAGTATTTCCTATTTGGGTTTTCTACAAAATTACCTCCATGGTGAAATTTTATGGTAAATTGAGATTGGGTTTAACCTGTAAACAAACATCAACAACAAATTAACACAGAAAAAGGTTCAAATTTTACCTAATTCAGACCCTGTGAGCTTGCATGTCACTTACGGTACATTTCAGCCGGTTCGAAATACTGATCTTCAGCTCGTTCCTTCCACAAGCGAAGATCCATGTCGTAACAGAGTTCTAATCAGCTGTAATTGTTGGAGAATGCCTGATCGCCAATGAGGAGCTCTTGAATTTAGAGGTAGGTTAAGTTCAGGGTTTCAAAGTGATGAAAGGGGAATTATATGAGGTTGCAGGTCAAGAGGATGGTGAATTTACCTATTTGCCCTTTGACCATTAACAGAAAACACTGATATCTGACGGAAACATGGTCAGGGGGTAAAGTTGCGACATAACCCCAAACAGTGGGGGGTAAAATTACATTTATTTCCTTAGGGGGGTAGACATGCCAATCACCCCAAACCCCAGGGGGTAAAATTGCAGTTTACTCTAAAATATATAAATCAAAGTAAAGTTTGTTACCACTTTATATCTTAAAGGTTGTCGGGCTGAGTTGTAATTTTTCGTCCAGGTTTCATTTATCTCATACCATTATATGGTTTAGGATCAAATACAAAGTCTCATAAAAAAGAAGTGTACAAAGGCTCATAAAAAAAACCACTACAAAAAAAAAAAAAAAAAAAAAACCTAAACACCCACCATCACCTAAAAACCTAAACCACCCACCCACCAAAAAAAAATTTTGGTGACGAAAAGTAGCGATTTAAAAAAATATATATTAAAAAAATATTTTTTTAGCATTTAGTTGTGGAGTTTAGCTTTATGGTTTAGTTTTTAGCATTTAGTTTGGATGTGTGTGTGTGTGTGTGTGTGAGGGGGAGGGGGTCAAGTTTTTTTTTTTTTGGGGGGGGGGGTGTGGGGTTTTAGGTTTTTGGGTGGTGGTGGGTGTTTAGGTTTTGGGTGGTGGTATAATGGGTTTACGTTTTAGGTTCTTTAACACTTGTCACTCTATAATGCCTTTTTACACTTCTTATTTTTAGGGGTCTTTGTAGAATAACTTAACCCATTGTATATATAGAAAAAGTATATCGTACATTACGGCTGAACATACTTCACGTACAACAACTTGCGTGATTTGTTCTATAACATGCGTGATTAATGTTTTCAATATGCGTGATTATTGTGTTTCAACATGCGTGATTTTGGATTTTTGAGTTATAGCGTGCGTGATTTTAAAATGAACGTGCGTAATTACCTGTCGTGTGTGATGTACGTTAAGCCATAATGTACGTTAACCTTCCTCTGTATATATATACAGTGTAAGTATATGGAGAAAACCACTTTTATTGAGAAAACCCGGGAAACTCTAACCTCCCGAATTTTTTTTTTTTTGAAAAAATTACCACATGTAATATACATGTTTTTAAGAGTTTTGGGCAAAAAAAAAAACAAAAAAACGCCGAAGGATTATTTTTAAAAAAAATAAACAAATTTCAGCAACTTTCGTGACTAACACGTGTTAGACAAAAAATGCTGAAACTTGTTTATTTTTTATTTTTAAATATTCCTTTGGCGCTTTTTTGTTTTTTTTGGCCCAAAACTCTTAAAAACATGTATATTACATGTGTTATTTTTTTCAAAAAAAAAAAAAAAAAGTCGGGAGCTTTGAGTTTCCCGGGTTTTCTCAATAAAAGTGGTTTTCTATATATCCTTACCCTATATATATATATATATATATATATATATATATTGGTGTTTTGTTTGTTAAAAACGGGTCCTTTAAATGAATGAATTTTTTTTAGTTTTATTTGAAACTATTATTATTTGACCCAACCCGAATCGAATAGCCGGCTTGACCCGAAACATAACGATAAGAAATTTTTTTTTGGGTCCCATGACTTTACGCCCCCTCAAAACTTTTGGTCAAGCTCCGTCACTGGCTTGAGCCAAATCAGCGCGAGCTAAATTATGAGTGAGTTTTGTTGAAGACGATAACGAGCGACCTGTGAACGCATTAGAAATCACAAGTTAGTTAGAAAACCTAGTGAAGGAAATCATGTAAATTGAATTGATTTTATAGATGAGACAGAGGGATTTACATATAACTCAGACTAACATAGGGAAATATAGTGGTGCATAAAAAACTAGAACCCGAAAAAAACCCGGACCCGAGTACTAAAAAACCGGGTACTTTAAACCCAAACCCGAGGTATGGTATTTCAGCTGAGTACCTGAACTTGAACCCGAGTTTTTTTATACCCTCTTTATACTTGGGTTTCTTGTATACCCGGGTTTTAGGAATACTCGCACTGGGTTTTACGAATACCCAACACTGGGTTTCAGAAATGTATGCACTTTGATTATTCTAGTTCCAAGTAACATGTAATCATGTTAAATTAAAGTTTTATATTATTAAAGTTCATATTCATAAACCCAAAAAAGACGTTGGGAACAAAAAAAAACAACAAAGAAAAAATGAAACAGAAAGAGACCACCAGTGATTTCGTGTTTTTTTATACCCAGTCTGGGTTTTTTTTTTTTTTTTTTCATACACGAATCTGAAAATAGGGTATTTTAATACTCTGATATAAAAAACCCGAACCCAGGCATACCAGGTATGATTTTCCTGGCTAATACACGGACCTGAACCCGACCGGGGTACTAAAAATATCCAGAAAACCAATACCCGGTTATACCCGTACCTGGGTATATACCTAAACCCGGGTATTAAAAAAAACCCGGTTTTATGCACCTCAATAGAAGTATTCTCGACTAGGACCAGCTAAAAAAACAAAATAAAAAACTTAAAATACAAACAAAACTATGTGCACGAGTAAAAAAAACGAAATAAAAAACTTAAAATACAAACAAAACTATACATGGCCCATTCTTTAAATGACGGGCAAGCAGCAGGCTCACCCCGTGGGCCTAACCCATCTTCATGGTCCATATGTTCATCATTTTATCACTAACACAATGGAGCCCCATTCCACAAACACTCTCAAAGCACGAAAACAGACCCGGTCCACCGTATACCGCCGCTCTTTCACCTAAAGCTAATTTTTTTTAAAGGTGTGAATTATTCGCGAATGTCGGAAGGTCTAGCATACGTTGTCTTAATCGGGTCCGTGTTAGAGAGCTCCCATCGCACAATAGATCCTCAATTTAAACCCCTCAATGAGAAACCCCTAACACCCAGACTCGAACTTGAGACCTGGAGGGGAAAACTCACCCGCCCACCATAGGTGGAACTTAAATACCCGTGGCCACCATTAGAGCACTAGTGATGGTTGACTTGAAGCTACTTGAGTCGCCGAATTTATTGAACCGGTGGGCGGCGGCTGTGGAGGCACAAAGTCAAAGTCAAACTCATGGGTTTATATAATATTAGCGGTGTAAACGGGCCGGGCCGAGCCCAATCAGGCTCGAGCTCGGCTCGTCATGTTTTTATGAAGCTCGAGCTCGTCTCAGTTCGAGCCTACTTATTTGAGTTGCAGCTCTTAAAGTTATTTTGAGAACAACCTCAAATGAGCTAAAAGCTCGGCTCGAGCTCGCTTCAATATCGCTAAACGAGCCAAAGCTCGGTTCACCAATGTTATTATCAGTATTATTATCATTATTTTGTTATATTATATATAAAAAAACTAATTTTGTTTAGGCTCGCAAGCCTAAACGAGCCTTGTATTCCAGGTTCAAGCTTGGGCTCAATAACTAAACGAGCTCTATTTCAGGCGAGCTCGGGCTCGTTAAAGCTCGGCTCGTTCGAGCTTTTAACCGATCAATCATGAGTAGCACTCGAGCATCTGAGATTGTTTACACCCCAAGTATATATGAATTATTGTTGTTTTTTTAAGAAATAAATACTTGAAATATAGAATAAAAAATTAGAATATCTTAATAAACAGTCATAAATTAAAAACCAAACTTATCTACTGGGCTTGACGTTTTTGAAGGTAGAATCCGATATGAATCCAAAAATCTGACAAGAATAGAATGCAAGGCTTTACGGCTCGGCCTGTAAAAAAATATTTTTTAGTTACAAAAATATGAAAATGTACATAAGGTATTTACATTCAAACCATAAAATCTGATACCAGCTCATCTTTTATCTTTTTAAACATTTAACATCAAATAGTCGGTTGGTTTAAGTTATGACAGATCATATATTTTTTTTTTTCCTATAGTAGAAGTTTATAAAAACAAAAATGACCCGTTAAATAGGTCCATCTATAAACATCACGAACATCAGGGGCGTAGCTTTCAAGGGGCTGGGGAGTGAGCCCGACCCCCGAACTTTTCGCTCAGTAGTAGAGATGGGCATAATAACCGGTTCCAAACCCGACCCGTTAGAACCTACCCGTAACCGGTTCCAGTCCCAACCCGGTATAAAGCATACCCGGTTCCGGGTTTAAAAAACCCGACGGTTCCTACCCGGTTCCATATTTAAAAAAAAATAAGTTCCATACCCGGTTCCAACCCGAACCCGGTTCCTACCCGTACCCGGTGTCCATGCGTACCCGGTTCCTACCCGTACCCGGTTTGCATGCGTACCCGGTGCCACTTTAATTTTTAAAGTTTAATAAAGCTGGGCTTGATTGTTTCAAGTTTACAAACAGAGCCCATGACCCATCAAGCAAAGCCCACAGAACAGACTATCACTTAATTCAGCCCGTACCCAGTTCTTACCGTTGGAATCGATTCTAACGGTCATAATCAACATTTAATACAAATCTGACCGTTGGAACCGATTTCTGACCATTGGAACTGGTTCCGCCTATAAAAAGTTTGCAATTTTTTATAGATTTAACATCAAACATAATCATAATTGAAAGTTTTTCCATAAAGTTCATAAAAAACATAAAACATAAACATCATACATAATCTTAAACCAAACAAACCGGTTACATAAAACACCTAAACTTTAGACGAGCCGGTCCCAGAGGCTTCACCCTTTTCACTTTTTTTCGCCTTTGTCAACAGACAATGTTTCTCGGTGTGCTTCTTTAGCGTCGAGTTAGCCGACGCCTTCATAAACTTGCCGCAACCTTTGCATCTTGCCATCTCGTGGCTATCGGACATTAAACATAAATCAAAGTTTTTCCATATTGCCAGGTTCCTTTTTGTTTCCAAAACCATAACTACTTCATCGTTGCATGCCATATCTCTAATCTCTTAGCAAGTATGAAACTATGAATTTGGTAGAGCTTTGAAAGTATGAAAATATGAATTTGAAACATTGATTTAAATAACACAACCGGTTATAATACGACAACCGGTTCCACTAGTTCCGAATTCCAAAATATTGATTTGAATATTGATTTGACTGGACATGAGCACAGAGCACCCGGTTCCATGCATTAGTGTCGGCTTTTTCTTCACATATAGGACAGAACCGGTTCCGACCCGAACCCGGTTCCATTATACCCGTAACCGGGTACAACAGGTTCTGGTTTTTTGGGCAAATACCCGGGTATGACCCGGAACCGGGTTTGAGAGGAACCGGGTACTGTCAACTTTGAGGGGAACCGGGTACGGGTAGGAACCGGGTCCGGGTATTAAAAATACCCGATTATGCCCATCTCTACTCAGTAGTGTTATGTATGTACGTTTCGTATATAATTTTTTAGGTATATACGTTTTCAACCCCCGGTTTTATAAAAAAAATACTTATATAGAATTTTTAGGTTCGTTGACTTCCGACCCCCGGTGGAAATTTTTAAGCTTCGCCACGAACAAACATGACATGTTATATGGATTTTTTAAGAGAGGCCTAAATTCAAGATTTTGAATTTACACTTTAAAACTTCAATAACTTAAAATAGAAAACTAGTGAAAGTCTCCTTTTGTAGCTTTTTTTCTGGATCTCCCATTTCTTTATTTTCTTGGAAATAAAAATTACTTAAAAAATAATCAAAGATCACTTCTCAGAAAGAAGCTCCCAACACCACACACCCTCTTCCGTCTTCTCTAAAAGCCCCACCACATATATTTCATTCAAACCACCATATATAACATAATCTTTCAATCTCACTTGTGGAACCCAATTTGATTGCTTTCACTTTCTGTCCAATAAATCAAAGATTAATGTTGCACACAGAGCCATCATTCTCTGTTTATGCAGATGAAGAGGGGTTGATCAATATTGAGAAAGTGGATTTGAAGGTTGCAAAAGGGAGTGATGAGTTCACTTTTGCAAAGAATTTGAGTGAATTTGACAAGTTGGGTATTATTGTGGGAAAAAAAGAAGATGAAGAAGATGTTGTGGATGATTATAAGAAGATGGTGGATCAAGATCCTTCAAACCCTGTCTTCCTCAAGAATTATGCTCATCTTTTGCAGGTAATAATATTATCACAATTATAAAAAAAACAAAGGTGTCACTTGTTGGTAGGGCCGGCTCAACGTTTTTCGGGTTGTAAAATGAATCTTAAAGTTGTGGTTTACATAAGTAATTATTTTGCTTATAATTGTAATAATTACTTACCATCATTTTGCCCATCTAAAACACCCTCTTCAGGGCCGTTCCAATGTTTTTGGAGGCCCTAAACGAACTACAAAGTTGGGGCCCTATTGAATTAGTGTAAAGAAAATCAACAATTGAGATTTGAGACATTGAATAACCATAGCGATGATTTTTCCTAATGTTGGCCCTAATTTTGCCAATCCGTAATCAGTTTCACATTGGTTACTCAAAAGACGCCCCAAGTAACGAGGGTTGGTGTGTTGTGGCGCTGCTTTTGGATTCTGGAATAAAGCGTCCGCGGACAGTGTGGACTCCTGGAGTAAAATCCTAAATTATTGGCCTAGAAACATTGTTTAAATGGGACAAAAACAAGTCTAATATATGAAAAGCAAAAAATTAGAGGCCCTTGTTTTTTGGTGGCCCTAAGCCTTATAAGTCTAACAGGCCGACCCTGACCCTCTTGGAAGCCATGTTTGTTTACAACTGTCAAGAAGTTGCATATAAAAGAAGCATATTGGCCTTTTAGGAGTCATTTTACAGTAAGTTATTCTAGAGTGATTTAAGGCATTTATACTTCATTGTCATGGCAGTCGAACGGAGATCTTGACGGGGCAGAAGAATACTACTTTCGCGCTACAGAGGCCGATCCTAAAGATGGTGAAAGTCTTATGCAATATGCTAAGTTGGTATGGGAGCTTCATCATGATCAAGATAGAGCATTGAGTTATTTTGAGGCTGCTGTTCTTGCTGCCCCGGAAGATTCGTGAGTAGTTTCGTGCAATATGGACTGGTTAGAGGGGTTGGATAACAAATCAAAACGAACAAATCGTTTAGCAACTGTTTATAAACCGTTTAATAGGAAATTTGTTTCTTTTACCCTTTACCCAAAAAAAAAAAAAAAAAAAATTTGTTTCTTTTCATGTATTTATTAAACGATCGAACATGAACAAAATTTTATGCACAAGTTGCATACACATACACACACACACACAATTCTAATACTAAATTTATATATGAACAATTATGTATATTCTAACTATAATATTTTTGATACATTGATGATACATTTATGTTCCAAGTTGAAACATGATGCATATTGACCCGTTTTAAAGACATGGTTGAAACTGTCACCTAACAATTTCTCATATAGATTTTGAAGTTAAAAACTGTTGATGAAAAGCTGTTTGCAGCAATATTGTTGAACATGCCTAACATATTGATTCAAACATATTGTTTGCAGGAATATTCATGCAGCATATGCAAGCTTCATGTGGGAAATAGATGAAGACGAAAACGAGAACAATGAAACTTCACCCGTCGAGGTACTTCTACACATCCTTTTGTTTTACTGTGTGTATGCAGTGAAACATTTTGTTGAACAGATACTTGTGTTCTAGTTTGAATGATGATTTGACATTATAATTGCAATAAACTAAAGGAATCTTTGGAGATAGATGAAAAATGTTGCGACCTGTTGGTTCTTAGAAACCATGCCCAATTTCTTCGACAGGTTATCATCTTTGCATAACTTGATAATTACGAACCAATTTTAGAAAACAAGAGTGCAGATTTCTATAAATTTATTGATCTATATTTGGTTTTCGACAGACCAAGGGAGACCTTGCAGGAGCTGAGGAGTATTACCTGCGTGCATTACAAGCAGACCCCGCAGATGGTGAAGTCGCTTCACAATGCGCGCAACTGGCGTGGGAGCTTCATCATGATAAAGACAAAGCATCCGGTTACTTTGGGCAAGCACTCGCAGCAGCTCCGACTGATAGGTAACCTTTAAACGGGTCTATTTGTAAAACATTTTGTTTTTAACCAGTCCATCTTGCCACCTATACAACCGTTCAAGCTTACTGATTATCGTTTTATTTGTTTCAGTCATGTTCTTGCCGCATACGCCAAGTTTCTTTGGGAAGCAGAAGATGAAGACCAACATCCAGATAAATTGTAACAGCCATATCATGTTGATGATGCACACTTTATACATGTGTTTTATTGTATCGAAATATCACATTCAGAACTATGAACATATGACAGTATTTAAAAGTTAAGGGTAAAAGAAGCCAAAGAGCTGCATAAACCATTGTGTCTGATATTTGAATATTATTTCTGTAGGTCAAAAATTTATAACTGAGAATGAAGTCCCGAAGTAAATAAATCGGGATGCATACACCCAGCATAACTGAACTTTAAAAAAAACACCTCACTACATGTTGCTTTCTTTCAAGACTATATAATGAATCAGTACAGACATAATAACCCAAAAAGGGGGTTCAATACTTCAATCAGATGAGATGTGACCGTTTTTGGAAACATGGTGCGAGCTGGAATGGGGCCGGTTCTCTTGACCTTGACGACGATAATAGCCATTGCCTCTTGGTCGGTTGTAATCATTACCATCATGACCATGCCCGTTTCCTCGGTTGTTATAGTTTCTGTTTCCAAAACGCGCTCCTCTTCCATTTCCTTCGTTTTGATACCCACCCCTGCCTCTTCCTCGTCCTCCTCCTACATCAATTACATGTGCTTTAGTATCACATATAATGGTCAGTTATTAATAAAAAGTATAGACACGTACTTCCACCTCGATATATATTGATCCTATTTGCTCGCCTTCCTTCGATAGTGACCTGCTGCCCACCGATCTCAACAGTAGATGCCTACACAATTGATGGTATTTTGTCAAGAGATATCAAATATTTAAATAAGGGCAATTTCATATATACACCTACAAACTTGCAAAATATCATATATACCCATGCAAAATTATAAATATCATATATACCCTTACAAAGTAGTTGAAATATCATATCTACCCAATTCATTAAAAACAATTTAATAAATGACTATTGTACCCTTATTTTTCTAAAACTTTGAAATTTCATATATGACCTTTCACTTCAAATATTATATTTACTCATTTCTAGCTTAAATATAATATATTTGGAGTATACTATTGTTTATGGGTAAAAATAAATTCAAGTTAAAAATGTGTTGTATAAATATATGAAGTTAAAAATGAGCATATATGAAAACTTAAAATTAAAAATAAGGGTACAATAATCATTTATTATATTTTTTTTAATTTAATAAATTGGGTATATTTGATATTTTAACTACTTTGTAAGGACATATATGATATTTTTAGTTTTGGTTGGTATATATGAAACTTTTCAAGTTTGTAAGGGTATATATGAAATTAATCCATTTAAATAAACCAACGCAATGTATTAAATAATTCATTTTTCAATAACACAATTGATGTACACTTAAATAGACAATGCAGAACATTAACTCTACTTTAAAACAAGAATACTATAATTAAATAAAGTAATAAACAGAGTCAAACCTTGATTGCATTGTGAACACCAGTGATGTCTTCAAACTCAACAAACGCATAGCAGACATCTAGATCCTGAGTTGAGATAAATTACTCATCGTTAGTCTTTTAAAGCTAAAAAGCAAGTTACCAATCAAGATGTCAGAAGAACTAACCTTTCGGGTTCTGATTGCAACACCATCTTGTCTGATCTTACCAAATTTCTTAAACTCTTCCTCGATATCAGACGGATTTGCAGTGGATGGCACGTTTTTCACATAAACAGACTTCACCTCAGCTACAGAAGTCAATATACACAACTAATAAGAAAATCGACTTTAAAACACATTAAACACCCCATTAAAGAGAAGATAAGGTTATAAAAAACGTACCTTCATCATCGACAACAGATGGGTCCTCAACCGCCTCCGTTAATGTTGCAGCGGACAGTTGCGCAGGGGACTCAGACACATGGTTTAACTCTGAAACGGATGTACTCTTCTTGAACGACTGTTCTCTAGGTGCCGATGGTGCCGAATGTCCTTTGGCTACTTGCAGCTTCCAGAAACAATAACAGTGAAAAGTCAGTTTATGAACCACCACACATGGAAAAACGTAAAATGTATTAATTATAGCTTGCGAAAATGAAATGCATACGATGGAAGCATAAGTATGCTTTTGGGGCTCTTCAACAACTTCCTCGACAGGAGTCATATGATTTTGAAGTGCGTTAACTGAGTTTTGAACTGAACCATTTGTCTGCACAGGGTAACTGTCTTCGAGAATACTTTCAGCCACAGGAGCTTGCAACTGTTGCTCTTGAAAACCGTAATTGTTCGCGGTACCGTTTTCCACAACCACAGCAGGCTGCACAAAATCCCTTGCATGGATATCACTGCCCGACATGTAGCTTGACGCTGAATAAATTATATTAATTCGTAAGTTATATAAAATAGTTTCCCTAAAAGAATATGCACAGTTAATGGTGTATGGTAACGCAACACAATAAGCCACAATACCTTGTTCCCGAAGTGCAGTTGAAGCATTCATTTTGGATACCAAATCGTTCTGCGTCATAAACGCAACAGGATGATGATAATTTGGCTGGTCATCGATAAAGTGAAAGATATCATTCAAAACAAAGTATCCTTTCTCCTGAGGCGCGAGGAAAAACGTCTGCACAAAATTCCTCTTCACGCTAAAATCTTTAACGTGCACAGAACCTGAAACCAACACGAGAACACCTCTATCCCACGACTCAAGCGCGTGCACCGTCTTAATTTCTATTCCCGTATAATTAAGCGACATAACAAGCGTGTGTATTTGCTGCAATATACGCAACCTTGAAACAGGTGAGCACAAACACAATGTATCACAAATAATCATATCACAAACCGACAACCGCATAACACTAAACGCGTAATTATTATTTACTAAATGCAGCAGACACACATCAAATAACTCATGAAAAGAGTCTCAAACCTAATAATCAATAAACAAACAAATAATAATCAAGTTATACTGTAACCTAATAATGAATAATCAAACAAATTACCAGCATTGAAGTGGCAGTTTCTCTGTTATGACCATCAACACGAAGCAAGGTGCTCCTATCACTGTAAAACTGGTGAACATAATCCGGTTGCGTTTGAAGCACCTGATAATAATGTCCAACAAAGTACGTTCCCACCTGTACACACCAAAACCCTAATTAGCATCACTCTGTGTATACACAAACAATATATACATAACACATATACATATATATACGTACCTGAGCGGCAGTTACGGGTAAATGAGACGGTGTCGTCATCGGAACCGGAACCCTAGTAAAACCCTAGATCTGCAATGCTGCTGAAGATCTGAAAACAAAATTTTCAAAAACTCCGATTAGGAATAAACAATCAGCAATAATGAAATGATAAATAGAAATGATTGTGTGAGATTATTGAGAGATTTAGACCTGTTGAACCTCTGTTGAGAGGGGGAAGAAGAAGAAGAAGGAGGGTTTTGTGTGTGTGTCGTTGCGGCTTGATTTAGCCGACACAAATATTTAGGCGTTGCCGCGTCATGTTATCGTATGTTCATTCACGTGAAAACTTACTTACCCTGTTCAGGGCTATGTCTAAGATCGACTTCTCGACTGTATCCTGTGATGTGCCAGAACCGGATGGAATTCGTAAACCCTCGCCTTCTGTTAGGTTTGAACCCGAGATTAAAGCCCAGATTCGTCCCTTCACTCAGATGTCCATCTAAGGGGCTGTTTGGTAGCCTCTTAATGACCATTCAGATGCTACCTCTTAATGGTTTAAAACGTCTGAATGAATAAGAGGTAACCTCAAGTCTGAATGGTTAAGAGGTAACCTCTTAATGGTAAATCATCACATGTCACATTCTTCTACCTTCTCATTGGTAAAATTCTTAATGGTTCCATTAAGAGGTAGTCTCTTAATGACCATTCAGAGACTACCAAACAGGCCCTAAATGATCAGAAATCGAACCTGCGTCTCCATTAGAAATGACAGACATCTTTACCACTGGACCAAATTGGTAGTACTCGTCGAAATTTTTTTAGTTTTTGAATTTCTTGTTTTTTCTGGCTTCTTTCTTAAATTGTTTTAAACTATCAAATATCAATTAATGGTTAAAAAATTGTTGCAAACCAAGCTGATCTTTATAGGAAAAAAATATGAAATTGCAAATATATAGGGTAAACGTGTTGAGTTGAGTCGAGCTCGTCTAATCTCGAGTTTGGCTCGTCTAACTTAACATAAATTGAGCTTGAGTTCAATTAGTGAAAGCTTTTTCAAGCAAGAGTCAACTGGTTTACCTTTTGCTACCTTGACCCTTGTAACATGTCTGATCCTTGTTGTGGTGTCTGCTTGAATAGAGTATCTTCATATGTTCAGGGATAGGGATAGGGACGGTTCAATGAGGGACAGTTCAATCATTTTGAGGGTCTATAATGATTTGAAATTTAAGAACTCTTAAGCAAATGATCTCTAGATCAAGTGGTGGAGGGCTTGCATTTCTCTTAAGAGATGCAAGTTCGACTCCCACTTGGTGCAGAGTGAGGCACTGGTGGGCAATGATAGGAGACCCAGGGAAACCTGGGTTGGATCCTTGAGCCAAACGGGTTTTACCGGTAATTTCACTGTCGTGCCTACGGGCGGGTGGGTTACCGGGTTTTCCCCGGAATTGGTGGTGGACTCGGGTTACTCTCGGAGTACTCCGTTTGTCCAGTGGGTGCCCTGAGAGTGCTCGGGATTGAGTTTGTTGGCCGTTAAAAAAAAAGAACTCTTAATAACGTGAATGTTCAATCGATAAATTTCATTACTTCTTTTAATATTCTTCTATAAATATGCAATCAATATGTTCCATTACTTTTGTAGTTCTATTTAAAGGGAAACAAAATATATCCAAATAAATCAATATGAGACATTTGGTTCCTTCTTTTGTTGTGTATTAAGCAAATCATAGTTTGGGCATAAGCAAATATTATGTGAGCAGAATATTCACATATTAGTATTACAACATCTAAGTATCTAATGGAAAAGGCAAGTGATCAAACAGATTATGGTTACACACTTTCAACGATCCACAAATTTGGGTATAGATATTATATTCAACGATTGAAGATTATGAAGTAGGAATTTGAAATTGGATTTCAAGACACAACTAGTAATAAGACACGCGCGCGTTGCGTCGCGGGTAATTCGCAAATATCGAATGGATTAGTCCAAGTGTTATGTGATGTGTTAACCATATGAAAGCGCACGTTCTGACGTATCCGATTGAAGTCAATGTATCCTATAGTTGCATTGCGATTGGATTAAAGCGTAACGTAAATCGAATTTATATCGTACAATCATAACGTATTATACGCGACCCGACTAACTCGAATTTATATCGTCAAGCCAAAAACTCTCGAGGGGTCAAAGTGGCATTTACAAAGTTCATAAAAAGTTAAGTGGTTAAAAAGTGCATTTCCTAAACTTAAGGGCTAAGAAAGGGTAAAGATAAAATTTGATAAAGTTTTGGGTAAGAAGGAAACTATAACAAAGTTGGAGCTGAAAAGGAAACTACCACAAAGTTGGGGTCTCAAAAGCAAACTATTTGTAAAATGGAGTAGTAGTTTAGGGACTAAATTTGCCATTTTATGAAACATTGAAGATACCAAAGTCAAGGGGCTAAAATTGCAACATCGTGAAAGTATGGGGGATGGGGAGGCAAAGCCTGTGGGGGTTCCACCGACTTTGTCTTTTGACGGGTGGAAACATATAGAAAGACAGAACACGATTCGTAAAACGCAGTGCGTAAAAGACAGTTACAAAAAAGTGTAAAACACAAAGGTAGACAAAAAGTGTAAAACACAATGCCTAAGACATATCGTAAAACACAATGCATTGGCATTTGCAAAAGTAGGAGTTGTAGTCTAGGGGTTACAATTGCAATTTTTTTAAAGTTGGGCGTGTGTAAAAATGGAGTAATAGTACAAGGGGTAAAAAAACAAATTCTAAAAAAGACAAAGTGTAAAAGTATATGGATGGTGGCGAAAATGTGTAAAAGATGAGGGGGTGTTGGTGGAAATGTAAAAGAAGAGGGTTGGTACGTAACTATGTAAGAGCTAAGGGGGTGATGGTGGAAAACCAAAGTAGAGGGTTGGTGCTGGCAAAGTTTGAAAGATGAGGTTGTGGTTTTGAAAATTCAAAGTAAAAGGTTTAAGGACTAAATTTGCCATTTTATGAAATTTTAAAGGTTACAAAGTCAAGGGGCTAAAATTGCAATATTAGAAAAATAGGGGGCAAGGAGGCAAAGCCGGTGGGAAACCCACCGCCTTTGTCCTTTAAGATTTTATAGAATGAGGCTTCTATTAGGAGTTAGAAGAAACACCACGAATGATTAAACAACGATTTGTACTCCTTGTAACACCTTAGATTCTAAAACACTCAATATCATCATTTGACTTCAAAAATTAGGTCATAAACATCAATACCTTGCTTCCATCATTAAACATCATCATCAATAACATTTCAAAACATTGTGAGTTGGTATAATTAGTTTCACACACCATTATTAAACTATATAACCCTTGACATTTGGCAAGATTGTAAATCAAAATTTAAGATGTTCCTTTCTTGTTTTATCTGGGCGCTTAATCACAAATCACCATTCATTTCGAGAGTCTTACCTGAGTCATTACATAATTTCCGAAATGTGTGTTTTTCCGATATCTTTCTTAGATAGTCAAGCTCAAGTTCATTAAAGCTTTAGTTTGACAAGTTGGAGCTCTAGGTTGCTCGTTTAGTCCTAATAGTTTGCTAGCCTGTAACATGTTTAATTTTAAGATTGTAGTCATCATTTCACCTTGTTTCTTCTTTCTTTTTATGTGCTGTCCTCGTATTACTTCCATATATTCAGAGTGAATACCTTCATCTTTGTTTCTATACTACTAGGGTGATATAGTTTCGTGAAGACATGTTACGAAGCGAATATTACAGACCCATTTAATCCGTAAATGTTGTTTCTACTCTTTGTTTCAGCTACTTTTACGTTTTATATAGTTTTTGTTATTTGTGCAATGTATAACATTTCTTCATTTATTGTTTGCAATATAGTATAGTTGATAACAATGCAACTAAATTGAACTAGAGTACATCACCAAGTAGGGGCGCTGCTTCTTGGAGGTCAGTGGTGCCCCGACCCCTCTGATTTTCCGCTTCGTAGTGTTAGTTTCATTGAAAATTTTCTTTGTAAGGTAAGATATTGAATCTTTAAGAGTCTAGCCCCCTAATTTTTCATTCAAACTCCACCACTGTGGCCAAATAACATACATCATTAAAAGTGCAATAATACGCATATGTTTACAAGATAATGTGACATGACTTGATTATTTGCAATAACACCACACAAACCTACAAAGTAAAAATAAAATACTTGAACACAGACCATCATATAATTACGTATCGCAGTATCGGTGATGCTTGTTGTCTAAACTTTATGTAACAATTATCAAATCTTAGTTATTATGTGTTACTACGCCTAAAATGTGCAAAAAATGGCTAGTATGGGAGTCCAGGTCGTATAGATATTGAATTATATGTCGAAATGTGTTTTCATGTTGATAATTTTAGATAAAATATATTGATAAGAGTTTATTGTAATTATATTTACCATTATCTTGAGGACAAGGATCCGTTAGGAACCACCCTTTATTGCAAGAACCACAAGAACCAATGTGAACACGTGGCAATCTTGTAAATATATCATATTTAATATAACACACGCAGGCAACCACTGTTCTCTCATATGAACCCTAATATGGCCTGACCAACATTCACTACGACATTCACCGACGGCGTTCATGACGGCATTCACGTCTACATAATCGACGTTAACATAACCCAACCACCACAACGAAAACTTCTCATCTGACGATAACCACAGTGACTACTCCTCCTCCGATGATAAACCCATCAGCTCCGACGATAAATCCATCAATGGCATACTCAATTGATACAACTATTGCATCTTCCGAATTCATCACATATCGATCCACATCCATCTGTTTGTCCAGCTGTTGAAAGTAACAAATCAAAGTCTAAATCAGTTGATAGTTGACACAATCTTCACACCTTCAATATTCAGACTCTTGAATCTATGTTTATATCAGACAATGCCATCATTTCTGAACACTCAATCTCCTGTAATACCACCTCAACATCAACCGCAACAGCAACTACAAATTTAGATCAACAACAGTTGTAATTCATACGTTTTGAGACTAAAGGCATTATAGATTTATACGTGTTTCATAGTTTGCACTTACATGATTCATTATTCTATCCTTAAAGTGTGTTTCATAGTTTACTCTTACATGCTTCATTATTCTCTCATAAGTATATCACCTTTATTTACGATCATACCATAATAATGCACATGTGCATTATTTTGCCAACACCCCATAATCCATGTTAAATTATTATCCCTTTTCTTTTTTATCATTAAACATTAAACAAACAATTGGGTTATTACATAAGTTACTTATATTTTCATACATCACGTAATCCTGCACATGTGCATTATGTTGCCAACCATCCGTAATCATCACAAAAATAAACTTAACCAACAGTACATAATTATGCACATGTGCATCACATTATTAACACCCCATACTCATCAATAATAAACATTAAACAAATAACTGTTTTTTTACAGTCATTACTTTTATTTCATATATTACATAATCATGCACATGTGCATTATGTTGCCAACAATCTGTGATCATCACAAATCAACTGTTAACCATCAGTGCATAATTATACACATGTGCATCACATTACTAACACCCCGTAATCATCACCGAATAAATGTTGAACAATCATACATCGTGCGTACACAAGCCATATACCTTATTAATTAGAATGTTATATATTTTTCTTTTTATGTATACATGAACAATTATAATTGTTGTACATTCTACAATCTACGCCTACTTGCACGCCATACTGGATACCCTATGCTGATTCTAAATACAACACATACGCTACAAAAGCCAGATTTTCCACTCGTATCGGCACATCAAAAAACAAAAAAATATCCAGACAACCCTACAATGAATATACGTACACATCGATACATCCTTTGCTAAAGGGAAGGACAACCGAAAATCAGCGATTCTGAGTCTAATGCTCCATCCAAGAAACATCGCCGGCTGTCGAAGCCGATTCACAGTTTCCAGATGCCGTGCGCGTATTAAAGTTTAATTAAGACCGTGACACGAAACAATTCATCACCACCTAACTTCTTTCACAACTTTTTTTGCCCTTTGACTTGATTGATGATGTCTTCTGTAACACTCCGCGTTTTCATACTTTCCTTATTTAGAAGGTGTATTCGTATTTCTATTTTTTTGGAAACTTGTAATCGTATCGTAATTGTATTTTTTTCCCATCTTGTACCGAGACTTTGATCATCATGAAATTCTTTTTTATATACTTATACGTGTTACAAAACTTGGGATATACGTATTCATATTGAACACAAATTATACGCGCAACCGATACTCGAATTACTTGTAATTATAACTTATACGTGCATTATACTTATTTAATACATCGTTACATTTTAATATACTTGAAACGGGCTAAAATGTGAAAAACTAACGCAACCTAATCCAACACGTAACCTTTGGGCCTTCAAGCCCACTCGTACGAAAGAAGGCTGACCTCCCCGCACGAACCACAAGTCCGCACGAAGGAGGCCTGCCTCCGTGCCCCCTTCTCGTCCATGCGAAACACAAACACATAAAGACACCTTTGTGCCTTTATGTGACACGAAACCACACATTTACACGAAGGTGTGGCCTTCGTGTAGACACGGTGCCTGTCACACCCTAACCGATGGCGGAATCATCGGGGCGTGGCACTGAGCAAAACAGATTGTTCATGAGAATCCATAACAACTATTAGTGACAATATTTTTTAAGGTTCAATATCCCATACTATTAAACAAATAAAGCATAACATTCATTACAAATATCCAGTCTCAAAAACAAGTTCCATTCCGACAACTCAGGTTTTATTTAGTGGGTTTCTAGACTCCTAGCTCGTTTGCAGCATGACATCCAATCAACCTGTCACATACGTTAAAATAAAAGTCAATACATAAAGTAAAGGTGAGTACACAAGTTTGCATAATAATAGTAAGCGTTTACGCATAACCAGCATGTAACTCATAACGGGCGAAGCATGTAACTATCAACAATGATACAACCTAACCACGAGACTGCGTTGTAGAGTATGCGCGACACATGTTCACCGAAGTAAACACGTGAAGTAAAGTGATGTGATCCCTAGCAACCCTTGTCACACAGGTGCTGAGTCCAAACTATAGTACTATCATTGCTAGAGGCGGTCTAGTGTAACATTGTATAAGCATAGTAACAAGCATTCAACAAATCACGTATAGCATGCGGGAGCGGTTAGCGTTTATAAAGTGTTTGCGTTGTGTGTTGTGTTTTGATATAGAACGTATGTAACACTCAAAAGTGCGTTAAACGAAAATGGGTTCGAGTATACTCACAGTGTGTGTTTAGCAAGTAAACATAATCTAGATTGGATTGAATGGAGCGCGTCGGGTCAGCCTGTGCACAGAAACAAAAGTATAAGTCTTCCTCAGGACTGAATGGTTGTAAACATAACGTCGGACGGGATAAGTGTTCACAGTCTATCCGAACGGATGGGTCCCATCCGAACGGATGGTCATCCGGGCGGATGGCCATCCGGACGGATGGCCATTCGAATAGGCTGTGGTTGTTTGGGAACCGTTTAAAATTCGAATTTTGACTTAAAAGCGTTTAAACAATGGAAATTATCAGGGTCAGGTCGTCTGAACGGATGGTCATCCGGACGGATGGCCATTCGTGTAACGCCCAGTGTCCCTAAACTTTAGGATCTTGGCAAGAATAGCCCCTGAAGTCTAACTTTGGTCCATTTTAGCCCCTAATCTATGTTGGTTATCTATTTTCTTGGAATGTCTAAGTATACGTTTGTGAATGCCTAATTCTATGTGGTTTAAATGCCTAAATCTATGATTGAATGTCTATCTGGAATGCCTAATGTGGGGAATGCCTAAATGAGGAATGCCTATATGTGGGATTACCTAAATGATTGGAATGCCTAAATGTCTATATACTTGGATTGTCTAAATCACAATGCTTGGAATGTCTATATACTTGGAACGTCTAATTCTATGTGCTGGAATGTCTAATCCTATGTTGGAATGCCTAAATCTATTTGGTGCTTAACTCCTTAGACTCGTGAAACTTGATTCTTGGTTGAACGAGAGACTGGAGCCTTGTCACTGGCGGAATCTATTAAATCTTGTAAACTTTTGATGTGTATGCTATAATCTAGTCATTCTATTACTTAATAATGCTCAACGCTCAATCTAACTCGATAAACGAATCAAAAACGGGAACGCGAAAAGATTGGATTGGCCAGAATGGCAATCCGAACGGACAGCCGTCCGATCGGATTGTCATCCGATCGGATTGTCACCCTATCGGATGACCACTCGATTGGACAACCGTCCGATCGGACTGCCTTCCGACCCATGCGCGCATAACTCCTTCTCATACGCTCTCACCCTATAAATAGACCTGTCACATCACCATTTCAGTGATGTGACAGCTCTGCTCGACCAGATCCTCTATCTCCTCATTTCTTCATTCTCTTGCTGATTTCGGTACG
This sequence comes from Helianthus tuberosus, assembly GCA_030545235.1. Taxonomy (NCBI): domain Eukaryota; kingdom Viridiplantae; phylum Streptophyta; class Magnoliopsida; order Asterales; family Asteraceae; genus Helianthus; species Helianthus tuberosus. The sequence goes on from CM060351.1 coordinate 53,186,246, forward strand.
TTTCAAGCTAGATTCTTGTACTTTCTTACTCTACACATCATCCTTTACGTGATTCTCATTTGAAATCACACTTTTCACCGTGAAATCTCTCAGATCTGAGTTCTTGAGGGTGATGTCATCATAGCGGTTTGTACAAACTGCCATGTGATGTCATTCTAAGCAAGATCTAGCTCGGATCTAAGGTATTTCATGCTTTTTTACATTAAATCTACGCTAAATCTATACTTTTCATATAAAACTTGGGCTATTCTTCATCTTTTCTTCAAACTTTCGATTTACTTCGTTTATAAACGGGACTGAACGGACTCTAGACTTGATTTGTGGTCTAGAGTTGGTTTAGGAACGGATTGTTCACTGATTAAGACGATCATGGGATGGATTCCGGCATAAACCCGTCACTAACAGACAAACGGGTCGGACTGGGGTGATTCCCGATCGATCAGAATGCCTGTGAAACGATAAGTTACTGTTGTCTCAGTCTGTACCGTGACGTCACCATTAATTTTCAAACTTTGAATTTTTACAAAATTTGTAAACCAGAACAAGGGTCACCCGATTGAGCGGGAACCCGTTCGGACAGTCGTCCGATCGGACAACCTTCCTAATCAGGCGACACTTGTTTTGAAACTTTTTCAGGATTGGGAAGTCTCGGACGAATGGCAACCCGATCGGACAGCCGTCCGATCGGGCAGCCACCCTATTTTTCCTAATTGCAAGTCAAGTGGCAACCTGATCGGATGGTAATCCGATCGGGCAGCCGTCCATTTCCTCTCACAAACGTCACCATTCGACTGGCAATCCGATCGGATAGCCATCCGATCGGACAACCATCCGTAACAGTGACAGTGTCCAGCACTTTATTCAGTCTCGACTCTTATTCTACTGTAATCTAATCAGGCTAATTCCAAAAGAGCTCCCTTTGATCCAATAACAGTTGCGACTGTTAAGCAATCACTGTGAGTGTACTCGATCCCCTTTTACTTTAAGCTTTTGGGGTGTAACATGTATTCTATTAAACTACATACTTTTGGCTATCTAAACTTTATCCTATGTGTTTGTGAAAACTTGTGCATTCTAGTATTCTATTTGTGTTATGCGACGTTTAATCCAGGGTGTGTAGTTCCGCCTTAACAATAGTAGCCCTATAGGGGGTGCACCTCTCCCATTATTCTCAGGGGGTATTGTTAGGAGGATTCTAGTTTACCTTGAGTCTTGGGTAAACACTAAAGCATCGGGATACTTGGGCTATCACTGCGTGGACTGCGACACTAGCACGGCTGAAACTATTTTATTGCTTACATTGTGGATATGAGTTGTTTTTAACCTATTATTCTATTATCAAACTTGTATACTCGCCAATACTTTTGTATTGATATTTTAATACATGTTGCAGGCTAATAGGCTGCATTGGAATGCATGGAAATCAAGCTAGGAGATGCTTAGAAACGTCGCCTAGTTAATTTAGACATTTTGGAATATTTGAAACATTGTTGTTATGTTTGATGCTTGACATTTGTGATGGTTGTTTTAGACAATTACTATGAAATTTATTAATGTCTATCGAAATATTTAGTGTTATGGAATTCTCATGAGCAATCTGAACGCTTAGTGCTTGCACCCCAATGTTTCCGCCATCGGTTGGGGTGTGACAATTCGGGCGGATGGTCTGTGTTCGAAGTTTTGTAAATTTCTAAGTAAAAGTTTTAAGTTAACGGAGACGGCGTGATGACGTGTCAAACAACGGAATATACCAAATCCAGTTCATTCGGCCGGATGGGTCCAGCCCATTCGGACAAACACGCTGTTCTTGATGAAAATTCATGTTTGACCCGTTAATCGGTCTATCTCTTCGGTGGAAATTAGTTTTCAAACCGGCTTTCGACTAAGGAATGAGTCGAGAGTCCGATTGAGTCCAGATTCCATCGATATTGTGTAAAAACCAAAAAGAAGTTTAGAAATAAGTTGAAAAAGTGTTGAAATCTTTCATAACTAAGTTGAAAAGTGTGAAATCCTTTAGTTCTTGAACCAATCTCGATTTAATGGTGCTCCACAAGCAGTTTGCCTAAGCAATACGAGTGAAATCCACCTTCAAGAGGTCCAAAACCAGTGGTTTTGAGAAAGTTTAGTGTGTGTGTGTGTGATTTTGATGAAGAAGATGGAGTAGAAGTGATTAGAGATGAAGATTGATGAAGATTTGAGGGAAAAAGCTTACAAAATGACCTTGAATCACGATAGAGCCTTGGGAACGGATGAGAGTGCCAAAGTGTTAGAATGGAAGTGTACGACGGGCATTTATAGAGGGTGAGTGAGGGTTTAAGTCGGTGGCGAGCGGCAGTGTCCGGACGGCTCCATCCGGTCGAATGGTCATCCGGGCGGATGGCCATTCAGACGGCCAAGTTTGCGCGAGTTAGTTTTCCATTTTTGGTTCATTTGTTAAGCGTTGCGTTGCGTTTAATCGAGTTATGAGTGAGCGTTTGAGCGTATAAGTGTTGCGTTGATAACCACATAACATTCTAAACAAGTAATCACACAAATAACACATATGACATAAGTAAATCCGCGTTTTGAGTCTGCGATTTAGAATGAGCGTCTAAATAAGCGATGTGAAATGCGATAATCGTGATTTAGTAAGCGTTGTAATATGCGTTTAAAATGCATTGGAAATATAGTTTAACCCATAGCGTTAATCAAATCCCAAGAGTACAAGTGTTTACGAAAGAAATGACAGCGACAGGTAACGATCCGAAAAGTCGGGTTGTTACAGCCTCCCCTACTTTAGGAAATTTCATCCTGAAATTAAGGAGCGGGCGTAACAAAGTGTTGTGGATATTTAGCTTTCATATCACTTTCGAGTTCCCAAGTGAACTCGGCGCCACGTTTGCCTTCCCAGCGAACCTTCACTATGGGAATGCGTGAGCGTCGGAGCTTCTTGGTTTCTTAGTCCATGATTTCTACAGGTGTTTCCATGAAGTGTAGAGTCTCGTTTACTTGCAAGTCCTCGTGAGGGTCACGAAGGTTTTCTTCAGCTAGACACTTCTTGAGGTTCGAGACGTGGAAAGTCAGATGTACGTTGCTGAGTTCCTCCGGTAATTCGAGTCGGTAGGCCACTTTGCCAATTCTTTCCAGAATCTTAAAGGGACCCACGTATCGTGGCTCTAGCTTTCCTTTCTTGCCGAATCGGATCACCCGCTTCCAAGGTGAAACCTTTAGGAGTACGCGATCACCAACTTCGAACTCGTGCCATACAATAGGCGATCTTGTTTGTCGTTTGGTGGATCTTGTCCGTTGTTTAGGAGATTGTCCCTTATTTGGTGGATCTTGTCCGTCGTTTCTTGTAACAGCTCAAGACCGGTGATTTGTGCGTCTCCGATCTCGTGCCATACAATAGGCGATCGACATTTTCTACAATACAATGCCTCAAAGGGTGCCATTTGAATACTAGCGTGATAACTGTTATTGTACGAGAATTCTACTAAAGGTAAATGCGAATCCCAATTACCACCAAAATCTATAATGCAAGAGCGAAGCATGTCTTCAAGGGTTCGGATCGTGCGCTCAGTCTGACCGTCGGTCTGGGGATGGAATGCGGTACTGAGGTTGAGAGTAGTACCGAGAGCAGCTTGGAATATCTCCCAGAGACGTGAGGTAAATCGACCATCGTGATCAGAGATGATGTCACGAGGCATCCCGTGTCGACAAATGACGTCGTCGGTATAGATTCGTGCTAATCGTTCTACCTTGAAGTCTCCTCGTATCGGTATAAAGTGGGTGGATTTCGTAAGACGATCAAGATAACTCAAATGCTATCGTGACCTGATGGCGTACAAGGGAGTTTCGTAATGAAGTCCATAGCTATACTATCCCATTTCCACATCGGGATCTCGGGTTGTTCGAGTAAGCCAGAGGGTCGTTGATATTCGGCCTTAACTTTTGAGCAAGTCAGGCATTTTGAAACATAAAGAGTGATATCCTTCTTCATTCTGGCCTCCAATACCTGGCACGGAGGTCCTGGTACATTTTGTCGGCACCGGAGTGAATGGAGTATCGGGATTTGTGGGCTTCAGTCAGCAAAATCTCTCGGAGATTATTGCGACTAAGAATCCAAATACTGTCGAGATAGTGAAAAATACCATTAGATTTATTCACTAGTTGATTTTCAGTTCCGCAGATTCTTTCTTCCTTCAAGGTGTTCTCGAGAAAACAGGCGTGTTGAGCGTCGCGAATGAGGGCTTCGAGGTCGTGTTGGGCTTGAACATTACGAACACTATGTAAATAGCTTCGTCGGCTAAGAGCGTCTGCAACGACGTTTGCTTTTCCTGGGTGGTAGCGTATCTCACAGTCGTAGTCATTGAGAAGTTCAACCCATCTGCGTTGGCGCATGTTTAGTTCTTTCTGGTTCAAGATTTGTTGTAGGCTCTTATGGTCAGTGAATACCGTACACTTGGTACCGTAAAGGTAGTGTCACCAAATCTTCAACGCAAAAACAACTGCACCGAGTTCAAGATCATGGGTTGTGTAGTTCTTCTCGTGGACTTTGAGTTGGCGAGACGCGTACGCGATAACTTTGTCTCGTTGCATAAGAACACAACCAAGACCTAGGTTGGAGGCATCACAATAAACAACAAAGTCGTCATTTCCATAGGGTAGGTCGAGTACGGGAGCGTTGCAAAGCATACGCTTAAGAGTTTGAAAGGCATCCTCTTGTTCGGTTCCCTAAATAAAAGGCTTGTCTTTATGCGTTAGGGTGGTGAGAGGAACGACGATTTTTGAGAAATCAGCGATAAATCGACGGTAATAACCCGCCAATCCGATAAAAGAACGAACTTCGGACTGGGTTTTTGGTGTAATCCAACTCTTAACTGCTTCAATCTTTGCGGGATCGACATGAATTCTTTGATTGTTGACGATGTGACCAAGAAATTGAACATACTCGAGCCAAAATTCACACTTGGAGAACTTGGCGTAGAGGCGATTCCCTTGGAGAAGCTCGAGAACTAAATGAAGAAGCTGCGCATGTTCGGCTCTCAACTTCGAATAGATAAGGATATCATCGATAAACATGATAACAGAGCGATCAAGGAAAGGTTTACACACAGGGTTCATCAAATCCATGAAGACCGCGGGTGCGTTGGTGAGACCAAAAGGCATGACCACGAATTCGTAATGGCCATAACGGGTACGAAAAGCGGTTTTCAGGATGTCTTGCTCCTGAATTCGCAGTTGATGATAACCATAATGTATATCTATTTTAGAGAAACGGGTAGCGCCTTGCAGTTGATCAAATAAGTCGTCGATAGCGATTCTTGATAGTAAGCTTGTTCAGTTCCCTATAATCGATGCACTGGAACGATCCATTCTTCTTTTTCACGAAAAGGACAAGTGCGCCCCAAGGGGGTGTGCTGTCACACCCCAACCGATGGCGGAATCATCGGGGCGCGGCACTAAGCGAAACAGATTGTCCAAGAGAAATCCATAACAACTAAATTACCGGATAATTAGCATTATGTCCCATACCATAACCTATCAAATAAAGCAGTTATTACAGACATAGATATCCCAAAGACAAATCATAGTTTCGACAACTCAGAATTTAAATTGTTTTGTTTCTAGACCCTTCCTAATTTGGTTCCACATAGCAAGCATCCTAGCATCTCAAACACCCATCACATACGTTAAAATAGAGGTCAATACACATAGTGTAAAGGTGAGCATACAAGTTTAGTAGTATAATAGATAGCGAAAGCGGTTTACGCATAACCAGCATGTAACATGTATAATGCGAAGCAAGTAGGTTATCGACAATGAAATAAGCACATACGTGACTGCGAGTTGTAGAATGCACAACACATATCACCACTGCGACATGTGAAGAAAAGCCCTTAACAACCCCTGTCCACGGCAGGTGCTGAGTCCAAACTATAGTACTATCATTGCTAAGGTGTCACGCAACAATCACTCTGTAAACATAACATACTAGCATTCATCGAATAACACGTAAACATGCATAGCGGTCAGCGTATAAAGTGTTTGCGTTGTGTGATCGATGTGATTTGATATAAGTAACGTATGTAACACCCAAAAGTGCTTAAAGCAAAAAGGGATCGAGTATACTCACAAATCGTGTTTAACGAGTAAACACAGTCTTGGATTGAAGGGAGCGCTATAGTAAGCCTGATTACGGAACGATAGCGTAAGCGAAGTACAGTGCGTTAAACGGTGCGAGTGACTGAGTGACGAAGGGTCATCGATCGGATGGCTTTCCGGGCGGATGGTCATCCGGGCGGATGACCATTCGGTCGGAGGGTGATCCGTTTGGGATGGATGTGTTTGTGTATGATGTGACTTTGAAGTTTTCGTTGTAGCATCTTAAAAATAAAGAAGTGTTTCTACCATTCAGGTCATCCGGCCGGATGGTCATCCGGACGGATGGTCGTCCGTTCGGATGGCGGTTCGCTGAACTGATCTTTTTTGTATTTTTGTAAAAATTGATAAGTGTCGAAAACCACAAGTCATCTGATCGGAGTGTCGTTCGATCGGATGGCTATCCGATCGGATGGCAGTCCGTCTGGTAACTTGTTTGTTTTGAAATCTGTGAACTTTGCCAAGTGTAGGAAGTTTTGGTGTTTGAACCGAGACGGTGTGACCACGTGTTAAACAACGGGAACTCCATCAGGTTCAAGTCGTCCGATCAGATGGGAACCACCCCGCCCAATTAGTTAACTGTTCTCGATGGTACTTCTTGTTCAACCTATGAGTCGGTCGTCTTCTCCGGTAGAAATCCATTCTCAGTTCAGCACTTCACTATAGAAAAAGTAGGAGGCTTGAACGAGCTCTGATTCTATCGATTTTGAGCTAAAGAGTGTAAAAGTATGTGAAGAAAAATTGGGAAAGCATTCTTTTAACTCTTTTACATTTGAAAATGTCTAGATTTAGGTGAAATCAGTGTTTAATCATGTTGAAATCTCTTAGATCTGAGTTGTTCTTGGTGGAATGAGGTCACACTTTGAAGTTCATAAGAACTCATGATGGCATCACCCTAGAACAACCCAAATCAGCCGATTTCATGGTGAAAAGTTAAGATTTGATGGTGAAAGTGACGAAGTAGTGTGTGTAGATGATGGAAGTACAAGATTTGAGTGTAAAACTTACAAGAATCACTAGAAATCTAGAGAAAAGAGGGCTGGAACGTGCTGGTCGAAGGAGGAGCTGTCACATCACATGAACAGTGATGTGACAGGTGCTATTTATAGGAAAGAGAGGAAGAGAGGTGATGTGCAGGTGCGATCAGAGGGTGGTTCGGTCGGATGGTCATCCGGACGGATGACCATTCGATCGAATGGTCATTTGATTGGATGGGTTTAGCGAGTTGGTTTTCGATGTTTCATTTCGTGCGTTGAGCGTTGCGATGCGTTGCGAGTAAGCGGTGCAATAATATTACCCATTAGTTACACAAATAACCTAATTACTAAATAACACAAAAGTGATCCCCAAATCTCGGGTTTGCGATGAGATTACGTTGTGATAGAGTTGCGACTGCGTTTGATTAATCACCACAAAACATATAAACATGCACAAGTAACACATGATAGCACACACACGTAAAACAATATCCATAACCTATAATTCGGGTTGCGATGCGATTAGCGATAAGTCTATTTAGCGATTAAACTGCGATTTATTAGCATATACTCCACATAATACAACTAAAGTAACTTAAATTAGAGTATCGATTACAAGTCGAGAAGTACAATCAATAATTAAGGAAGGAGTGACAGATCGCAATTAGCAATCTTTTCTTCCTTTGACTTTGACTTGTACTTTGACTTCAAAAACACGGGTTGTTACATGTGCTAGGGCGTATGAAGCCTTTATCAAATAATTCATGGAGTTGGCTAGAAAGTTCACGCATTTCGGATGGTGCGTGGCGATAAGGAGCTTTAGCGACAGGGTTAGCTCCAGGATTAAGGTCGATATGAAAGTCGATATCACGAGTAGGAGGTAGACCAGGTAAATCGTCGGGAAAAAACGGTAGGAAAATCACGAACAACGGGAACGTCCTTCATAATTTTCTTTTCCTCCTCCGCTACTACAATGTGGGCTAAGAAGGCCAAGTATTACTTGCGGAGATACTTGCTCGCTTGAATGCATGACATAAGTTTCAGTTCTTTCGAGGATACTTCGCCATAAACACGTAATTATCGCCGTTTGAAAGAGAGAAATGAATCATCTTTTCGAAAAAAACGACTTCAGCATGATTTTTACGAAGAAAGTCCATGCCTACTATGACATCGAAACTACCAAGTTGCATGGTAATGAGATCAACAGGAAAGACGTGATTGTTGAGTTCGAGTGTACAATCACGGAGAACGGAACTGACGGTGACGGTTCTTCCGGTGGCAATTTCCACGTCGAAGGTCGTTGGGAGGTTAGCGCGTTTACGTTCTAGGAGCTTTTCGAATTCAAACGACACAAAACAGTTATTGGCTTCAGTATCAAATAAGCAAGAAGCATAAATATCGTTAACAAGGAACGTACCATTGACAACATTGTTGTCAGTCTGAGCCTGGCAGACGTTGATATTGAAAGTTCTTCCGCGGGCTTCTTGTTATGGCTGCTGTTGAGGTTGCTGTTGCGGTTGTTGTTGTTGTGGTGGTTGCTGCTGATGTGGCTCTTATTTCACAACGCATTAGGGGCCGACATTAGCAAAGTGATTAGGGTCACCACAAGTGTAGCAAGTTCGAGCATTTGCAACGTGTGCTGGAACTACTGGGTTACCCTGAAGAGCAAGGGGTTGAGCTGGTGGTGCTGGAGGAGCTTGAGCAGCTTGCTGGCGGGGGCCTGAACTGCAGTGAGCAGTAGAGTGCCCAAAGATGTTTCAGTTTGTATAGAAACGACAGTTGACCGCTGTCAGATGATGGTAAGTGCAAGTTGGGCACAGAGGGTGGATACCAGTGTACGCACGCTTCGCGGGCGGTGCGTTGGTAACAGTAGCTTGACGGTTCTGGTTGTTGGGTTGTACGGGGACGGCGTTGAGTGGAGCGGCGGTAGTAACATAGTTCTTGTTGTTGTTGTTCTTTCGCTTGCGGCTCTGGCGTGAAGACTTTGAACCTTGAGATGCTACATTGTCGGTGCTGGGAGTTGCAGTAGCCTGATTGAGACTTTTGATTGAGGTTTTGAAATATCCAGCCAAGACTCGCTTGTCGTTGATCTCAGCTGCGAGTTGATAGGTTTCCTCAAGAGTAGCAGGTTTTGCTGCTTGAACAAAATCAGCTACACAGTCGAGGTGTCACATCCCAACCGATGGCGGAAACATCGGGGCGTGAGCACTAAGCGTTCCGATTGCTCATGAATATCCATAACACTAGATAGTTTCAATATAAATTAGATTGAATTCAAACAATTGTCTAAACAACCATCATTCATCAAAAGCATAGTATCAACCGAATCAGACATAATCATTGTTTTCAAAAGTTTCTAGAATTAAACTAGGCGAATTTCTAAGCATCAATCCTAGCTTGTTTCCGTAGTTGCAGCATCTATCATCCTGCAACATGTATTAAAATAGGGTCAGTACAAAAATGTACCGGCGAGTATACAAGTTTGAATAATAGCATAGTAGAATAAAACAACTCATATCCATATGTAAGTGTAACAAAATAGTTTCAGCCATGCTAGTGTTCGCAGTCCAAGAAGTGATAGCCCAAGTATCTCGATGCTTTGTTGTTTTCCCAAGTCTCAAGGAAAACTAGAATCCTCCTAACAATACCCCCGAGAATAATGGGGAGGTGCATCTCTTATAGCGCTACTATTGTTAAGGCGGAACTACACACTCTGGATTAAACGTTCACATAGCACAAATAGAATACAAGAATCACAAGTTTCACATACAAGTAGGATAGAGTTTAGTTTGCAAATTCTCAAGTATCGTAGTTTAGTAGAATACATGTTACATCCCAAAGTTTAAAGCAAAAAGGGATTGAGTACACTCACAGTGATTGCTTAACAGTTCAACTGTTATTGGATTAAAGGGAGCTCTTTAGAATTAGCCTGATTAGATTACTACGGATAAGTGTCGGACAAAACAACGAGATTGCACATGTGTCGGATCAGTCACTGGATCGGATGGCTGTCCGATCGGATGGCCATCCGATCGGATTGCCAGTCGATCGAGTGACAAGTGTGAGTGAAGGGACGAATGGCTGCCCGATCGGATGGCTATCCAATCGGGTTTCCATTCCATTCTAGGTTGACATAAGTGTGGGAATCGAATGGCTGTCCGATAGGATGGCTATCCGATCGGGTCACCACTCGATCCAAGTCTACAGTCCGTTCGGATCCGGATCTTACCGTTTCATGTAAAAGTTCAAAAATAGATGAAGATAAACATGGATTTTAGCTTGAAAAGTGTAGATCTAGCTTAGATTTCGTGTAAAACGCATGAAATTCCTTAGATCTAAGCTAGATTTCATCAGGAGTGACATCATATAGTAGTTTGTACAAACCACCATTGATGACATCATCCTTAAGAACTCAGATCTAAGAGATTTCACGGTGAAAAGTGAGATTTCAAAGGAGAATCTCGTAGAGAATGTTGTGTAGATCAAGAAAGTACAAGAATCTAGCGTAAAACGTACCGAAATTGTTGTGAAATCGAAGAAATGTGTGTGCGTGCGTCTGAGTCGAGCAAGGCTGTCACATCAGTGAAGGACTGATGTGACAGCTCCTATTTATAGTGTAAGGTGGGTGAAGAGGGTCAGTGTGCATGGATCGGGAGGCAGCTTAATCGAGTGGCCATCCGATCGGGTGGTCATCCAATCGGATTGCCACTCGGCCAATCCATCATTTCCGTGTTTCCGTCTTTGATTCTTTTCGCGCATTAGATCAAGCGTTGCATTGCGTATTTATTGGGTAATAATATAACACAAAATATTTCAAAAGTTTCATAGTTTCCGCCAGTGACAAGACTCTAGTCCCTCGTTCAACCAAGTCTCAAGTTTCACGAGCCTCACGAGTCAAGCACCAAAGTATATAGGTTTAGACATTCTAAGTATATAGAATTAGGCATTTCAAGTATATAGAATTAGGCATTCCAAGTATATAGAATATGACATAAAATTCACCAAGTATCAAAGTATTAGTGATCACATAGCTCGGGGACTAAAATTGACAATAAGCAAAGTTCAGGGACTAGGCTTGCCAATATCCTAAAGTTTAGGGACGCAGGGCGTTACAGACTCCCCTCCGTTAGGAGATTTCGTCCCCGAAATCTTAGAGGAGGACTGCTCGAAGAGCTGCGGATACTTGGCCTTCATCTCACTTTTCAATTCCCAAGTGAATTCGGCGCCACTCTTTCCTTCCCATCGAACCTTGACAATGGGAATTTTGTTGCGCCTCAACCGCTTGACTCCTTGATCCATGATTTCGACCGGTTTCTCCACGAAGTGCACAACTTCGTTTATTTGCAAGTCTTCGAGGGGAACCTGCAGTTCCTCGTCGGCTAGGCATTTACATAGATTAGATACGTGGAACACTGGATGTACGTTGTTTAGCTCTTGTGGCAGGTCGAGTCTGTACGCTACCTTGCCAATCCTTTCGAGTATCTTGAAAGGACCCACATAGCTAGGAGCGAGCTTTCCCTTCTTACCAAAACGAACTACTCCCTTCCAGGGAGATACCTTGAGAAGGACTCGATCACCAGCATCAAATTCCAGAGGCTTACGCCTAATATCAACATAGCTCTTTTGTCTGCTCCTAGCGTTGATCAAGTTATCACGGATCTGAATAATCTTATCCGTTGTCTCTTGAATGATTTACGGGCCAGTAAACTGCTTGTCACCAATCTCATGGCAGCTGAGGGGAGATCGGCACTTGCGGCCATACAAAGCTTCGAAAGGAGCCATCTGAATACTGGAATGATAGTTGTTGTTATACGAGAACTCAATCAATGGTAAATGTACATCCCAGTTACCACCAAAGTCGATGACACAAGAACGGAGCATATCCTCAAGGGTCTGAATAGTACGCTCGGTATGTCCATCCGTTTGAGGATGAAAGGCCGTGCTAAGATTCAAATGAGTACCCATAGCGGATTGAAAAGTTTGCCAAAGACGTGAAGTAAAACGACCATCATGGTCAGAGATTATGCCAAGAGGTATGCCATGACGACATATAATCTCATCAGTATAGATTCGAGCAAGTTTCTCCACTTTATAATCTTCACGAATAGGAAGAAAGTGGCGGATTTGGTCAAACGATCAACAATCACCCAGATACTGTCGTGAACAAAAGGTGTTCGAGGTAGCTTGGTAATAAAATCCATAGTGATGCTATTCCATTTCCAAACTGGGATTTCGGGTTGCTCTAAGAGTCCTGAGGGACGTTGATGTTCAGCCTTAACTTTCGTACAAGTAAGGTATTTGGAAACATATACAGCAATGTCCCTCTTCATGCCATGCCACCAATAAGTTGTACGCAAATCATGGTACATCTTATTAGCGCCTAGATGAATGGAGTAATGGGATTTGTGAGCCTCATTCATAATAAGCTCACGGAGATTATCGCGATCTGGTACCCAGATGCGATTGAGGTAATATTGCAGTCCATTAGGCTTAGTTTCAAGCTGATCAATCTTAGCGCCTTGGATTTCCACTTCCAGGCTTCCTTCATTTGCTGACGAATACTGAGCGTCACGAATACACGCATGGAGTTTATTAGAGATACGAATAGCATTCATATGAGTTTTACAACTAAGGGCATCGGCCACTACATTCGCCTTGCCAGGATGATAGCGAATTTCGCAGTCGTAGTCGTTAAGCAATTCCACCCAACGCCTCCGTCGCATGTTCAGTTCTTTTTGGTCAAAGATATGTTGAAGACTCCTATGGTCAGTGAAAACCACACACTTAGTACCATACAAGTAGTGCCGCCATATCTTTAACGCAAACACAACTGCACCGAGCTCCAGATCGTGAGTTGTATAGTTTTCTCATGTATTTTGAGTTGATGGGAGGCATAAGCAATAACCTTGTCTCGCTGCATGAGCACACAGCCCAAACTATGGTTCGAGGCATCGCAATATACCACGAAATCATCATTCCCATCGGGAAGAGTCAGAACAGGAGCATTAAACAATAGAGTCTTAAGAGTTTGAAAAGATTCCTCTTATTCGGGACCCCAAACAAAAGGTCTCTCTTTCTGAGTCAATGAGGTGAGAGGGATAGCGATCTTAGAGAAATCCGAAATGAATCGGCGGTAATAGCCCGCCAATCCTAGGAAGGAACGAATCTCAGATGCAGATTTAGGCGTACTCCAATTCTTCACAGCTTCGATTTTAGACGGGTCAACATGAATACCTTGCTTACTGACGACGTGACCAAGAAATTGTACTTCATTAATCCAAAACTCGCACTTAGAAAATTTAGCATACAAACGTTCACCATGTAAGAGTTCAAGCATCAAGCGTAAATGTCGAGCATGATCAGCTTTAGTTTTAGAATAAATTAGAATATCATCAATAAAGACTATCACGAAACGATCCAAATAGGACTTACAAACACGATTCATGAGATCCATGAACACAGCGGGTGCTTTGGTCAATCCAAAAGGCATGACCACGAACTCTTAGTGTCCATAACGAGTACGAAATGCGGTTTTGGGTACATCATCTTCGAGAACTCGAAGCTGATGATAGCCCGAACGAAGATCGATTTTTGAGAAACAAGACGCTCTTTGTAGTTGGTCAAATAGATCATCAATACGGGGAAGTGGATAACGATTCTTAATGGTAAGCTTATTAAGTTCACGGTAGTCGATACACATACGGAACGAGCCATCTTTCTTCTTGACGAATAGCACAGGAGCACCCCACGGGGAGGTACTTGGACGAATAAATCCCTTGTCGAGCAGTTCTTGAAGCTGACTAGATAACTCTTGCATCTCGGATGGTGCAAGGCGATACGGGGCCTTAGCGACAGGAGTCGCACCAGGTATGAGATCAATACGAAAATCGACGGTTCTAGGAGGTGGAAGACCAGGTAGATCTTCAGGAAAGACATCGGGGAATTCACACACCACTGGAACATCGTGTAACACCCAGCGTCCCTAAACTTTAGGCTTTTGGTAAGATCAGTCCCTGAACTTTTATCTATTGTAAATTATAGTCCCAGTAGTTATGTGATGTGGATACTTTGATACTTTTGGCATGAATCTTATTGATAATTGATGCTTGATTCTTGACACCTAAACTATGAGACTTGATACTTAATCTAGATACTTGAGACTTGATACTTGATTCTTGATACTATGGAAACTAGATTCTTTTTGTTGATTCTTGATACTTGATACTTGGACACTTGATTCTTGATGCTTGAGAACTATGACTCTTGAGACTTAAATCGGTGCTTGACTCCTTAGACTCGTGAAACTTGATTCTTGGTTGAACGAGAGATTGGAGCCTGGTCACTGGCGGAATCGATGAAACTTGGAAACTTTTGGCTTATAATGTAATCTAGATACTTTACCTAAACTATACGTAACGCAACGCCTAACCTAACTCGCTAAACGAATCAAAAGCGGAAACGCAAAAGGATTTCATTGGCCAGAGTGGAAAATCCGATCGGATTGTCATCCGATCGGACTGTCATCCGACCGGATCGTCACCTTATCGGAATGACTGTTCGATCGAACAGCAAGCCGAACGGACTGCCGTCCGACCCGTGCACTCATACCTCCTTCACTCACCCTCACCCTATAAATAGACCTGTCACATCACCCTTTTCAGTGATGTGACAGCTCTGCTCGACCAGACACGCTATTCTCCTTCTTTCTTCATTATCCTGCTGTTTTCGATACATTTTGCACTAGATTCTTGTACTTTATTGATCTACACATCATTCTCTACGTGATTCTCACTTGAAATCACACTTTTCACCGTGAAATCTCTCGGATCTGAGTTCTTGAGGGTGATGTCATCATGGAGGTTTGTGCAAACTAACATGTGATGTCATTCTAGGCAAGATCTAGCCCAGATCTAAGATGATTCATGCGTTTTTACGCTAAATCTAACCTAAATCTAAGCTAAATCTAATCTTTTCTTATAAAACTTGAGGATCTTCAGCTTTTCTCAAAACTTTTGCATTATTCGGTGGAAATCGGGTCTAAACTAACTGTAGATTTGATGAATAGTCTAGAGTTTGTACTGACCTAAATCCCTACCGGAGAAGACGAGCAAAGCACAGATTTTGACAATAAACCCATCAGAGACATACGACTGACCGGACAGGGGCGGTTCCCACCGACCAGAACAGTTGTGAGCTGATAGGTTTACCGTTGTCTCAATACGTGTCGTGTCGTCACCAACTAGAAACTTAGAATTTTCACAAAATTGGTAACCAAGAACAAGGGTCGCCCGATCGGACAGTCGTCCGATCGGACAACCACCCTATCAGGTGACACTTGTTTTGAAATCCTCTAGACACTTGGTAACTTTTTAGAATTTGGAATCCTCGATCGAACGACAAACCGATCGGACAGCCGTCCGATTGAGGTGATCTAGGGTGCTAACCATTCGGATCGAATGGCAATCCGATCGGATTACCATCCGATCGGACAGCCGCCCTATCCTCTTATGCTTTCCACTCAAGTGGCAACCCGATCGGATGGCCATCCGATCGGGCAGCCGTCTGTCTTCACAACACTTCAAGGCCACACGACCGACTGGTAATCCGATCGGATAAGCCATCCGATCGGACAACCATCCGATCCAGTGACCAACTTGATACCTTGAACAACCTCGTTATCTTGCCCGACTCTTACCCTATTGTAATCTAATCAGGCTAATCCTAGAAAGAGCTCCCTTTGATCCAATAACCGTTACGACTGTTAAGCAATCACTGTGAGTATACTCGATCCCCTTTTACTTTAAACTTTTGGGGTGTAACATGTATTCTATGAAACTTAAACTGGAATCTTCGAAACTTATACTCTATCCTATGTGAACATGAAACTTGTGATTCTTGATTCTTTGTGCTATGTGACGTTTAATCCAGAGTTTGTAGTTCTGCCTTAACAATAGTAGCGCTATAGGAGATGCACCTCTCCCATTATTCTCGGGGGGTATTGTTAGGGAGGATTCTAGTTTACCTTGAGTCTTGGGTAAGCACTAAAGCATCGGGATACTTGGCCTATCACTGCGTGGACTGTGACACTAGCACGGCTGAAATATTTATTGTTTACACTGTGGATATGAGTTGTTTTAATCTATTATTCTATTATCAAACTTGTATACTCGCCAATACTTTTGTATTGATATTTTAATACATGTTGCAGGCTGATAGGATGCTTGGAATGCATGGAATTCAGCTAGGAGATGCTTAGAAACGTCGCCTATATAATATTAGTCTTTTGAGCAATTTGAACAATTTATGACTTGGTTTGTAATGTGATACTTGTGATGACGTTTGTTAGACAATTGCATGAAATCAATTAATCTTTATTGAAACAATAGTGTTATGGAATTCTCATGAGCAATCTGAACGCTTAGTGCTCGCACCCCGATGTTTCCGCCATCGGTTGGGGTGTGACACATCGCTTATGTTCTTCCCCTTACTCTTTTGTTCCACCACTTGGGCCAAGAAAGCAAGGTTCTGTTTACGTAAGCACCTGCTCGATTGTGTGCATGACATCAGCCTCTGCCCTTTCGAAGGTCGGTCTCCATAGACATGCAAGATATCACCAAACGGTAGAGGTAGACGGACAAACTTCTTGTGACACGCAATCTCGGCATGGTTCTTACGCAGCCAATCCATACCGATAATGACATCAAAACTACCCAATTGCATGGGTATTAGATCAATAGTAAACACGTGGTCCTTAAGAATCAAGGAACAACCATGAAGAATAGAATCAACTAGAATAGACTTCCTATTGGCAATTTCCACCGAAAACGACTTAGGTAACATAGAGCGTGCACAGTTTAGCAAAGATTCAAATTCCACAGACACAAAACTTCTATCGGCACCAGTATCAAATAGGATCGAAGCATAAATGTTATTCACAAGAAACGTACCATTAACGACGTCATTGTCGTTACGAGCTTGGTTGGCATTAAGATTGAATGCTCGTCCACGAGCGGTTGGCTGCTGGTCCTGGTTCAGCTGAGGACACTGATTACGGAGGTGAGTAGTGTCTCCACACTTGTAGCATGCATGAATGGCGTTGACTGGCTTAGGGTTCTGCGGAGGAGCTGGAAGAGCTGGTAGGGCTGCCTGAGCTGGGGCTTGCTGAGCTTGTTGAGCTGGGTTAGCTTGACGACAGTAAGGAGTCGTGTGACCATAGCGATTGCAGTTGGGGCACAAACGACATGTAGCAGCAACAGGATGATGAAAATTACAAGTGGTACTCTTGGGGTAAGACCCAGTGTACTGTTTCTTGACTTCAGGGGCAGCAATGTTCTGAGCGGTAGTAGGAGGAGCAGGCTTAGCAGCAGGATTCGCAATAGTAGCAATGGCATTGCATCCCGAACCCTGAGACTTTCGTCTCTTATTCTTGCTACCACTTGGCTGCTGGGTAACTTGGTGTGCAGACTTGGAGGAAGCAGGGTTAGCAAACTGCTTATCACGAACGCGGTTGTTGTTGAGACTAGCTGCAAGATGGTAGACTTCCTTGATATTTCCGAGTTCAGCTGCTTCAATAGAATTACGCATAGCAGGAGGTAGACCATTGAGGTACTTGGTAATCATTCGCTTAGGAGTAGAAACCAAGTGAGGAACAATCAAGCTAAGCTGCTTGAAACGGGTAGTATAAGCCAGATTATCGTCACCAATCTCCTTCAAGTGCCAGAACTCTTCTTCAAGCTTCAACTGTTCATGAGGAGGGCAGAATTCAAGCATCATTAATTCTCGCATCTCAGCCCATGGAAGAGCATAGGCTTCTTCGTTCGAACAGATGTTTCTTTCATTTGTCCACCACTCCAATGCTCTGCCTTGAAACATTCCAGTCGCACTCCTAGCCTTTAGATGATCTGGGCATTCACTGTTGATGAAGGCAGAGCCGGCCCTGGGGGTGGGCGGGGAGGACCACCGGCCAAGGCTCGATATTTCGAAGGGTATGCTATTTTTAGAAAAAAACCCGATATGTATACATAAAAATTTCTTTTTTAATAGGGTATACCTATACAAACACCAACATAGACTCACTTACAAAACTATTCTTATGCTTTAGATTAGTTACTAGCCCATTTGCATTAGGTTTACACCTTTATTAAGCTCAATACCCAATTTCGTTAAGGCCTAAGGGCACATTTTTTGAAGCTCAAACAGGGTACACGAATTCTCAGGGCCGGCCCTGGATAAAGGTAACCTCGATGTTGTCAAACCATTCGAGCATAGCAATCACCCCATCACTGCCTGTGAAAGACTTTGGGTTGCAAGAGATGAAATGTTTGTAGGTGAACTTGGTAGACTTTTCTTTCTCCGTTTTAGAGTCAACAGAAGAGGGCGGAGTGTTCGATCCTTGGATCTCAGGGACGATCTTTGGCACGACTCGAGCGATCTGGTCGGCCATGAAGGCCATCATCTTTTTCTGAGACTTTTCCTTGGATCTCTTGAGAGTGTCGCAGAGCTTTCGAGAAGACATCCTAAAGATCCAACAAGAGGATCGTATAAGTCTAGGTTCACATAGTCTCGCAATATAGATTCACACATGATAGATTAAAGGCTCAAGATTTGACAAGATTCACATAGTTCACATTAGTCTTGACACCACAACCCACGACCTTCGCATGGCACGTTGTACGAGGTTTGGCAACATGTCAAAAACGCTTATATATAGGAAGTACCAGCGGCGTATCCACCACGCTTCGGGCATATCGCTTCTGCCTCATACTCGGTGTCATGTTACGTGTCGTAAAACACACTCATCATCATAGATTCTCATAGACTACTCCAATAACTTCACATAGATTCCAATAGATTTAGTAGATTCAATAGATTCATAGACTCCAATAGATTCAATAGTTTCCAATAGATTCGATAGATTCATAGATTCCAATAGATTCAATAGATTCAATAGATCCTCATAGATTCATGTTAACAACCCACAAACAACGAAATCCCGCATGGCACGTGCTAAGAAAGTTCGGCAACGTGACGAGAGCACTTATATATAGCAAGTACCAGCGGCGTATCCACCATGCTTCAATCACGCCACGTCCCCCCTCGTCATCGGTGTCACGCTTCGTTAACCACATCATTAGATTTCACCGCTTTTCACAACATAGATTAACCCCAATAGATTCGACATAGATTAAATAGATTCAACATAGTTTAACCAAATAGATTCCACAACTTAAACCCGAGCCTACAAAACTATGAACTTCACTTAGCGCGTGGTACGAAGACTCGGTAACATGCCAGAAACACTTATACTGTATATAGGAAGTACCATCGGCGTATCCACCATGCTTCGGACATGCCACGTCCTCCTCGTCTTTGTCGCCAGGCTACGTTTCGCATTTTGTTTCTCAAAACAACACATACATAGATTACACATAGATTACGCTAGAGTACGCATAGATTACACATAGATTCCTCATAGATTACTCAAGTAGTTTCCCATGGATTAGATTTCAACAACTCATCACCGGTCTGCAAAACACTAAGTTTCTCATGGCACTTAGCACGAAAGTTGGTAACATGTCGGAAGCACTTATATATAAGAAGTACCAGCGGCGTATCCACCATGCTTCAGACACGTCACTTCTCCCTTGTGTTTCCATGCCATGTTACATTTAATGCCCTTCAACCACAACAATACATAGATTCATCAGATAGTTTCAAATAGTGTCATAGTCGACCAAGATTCCCACATAGGCTATCATGATAGAATAAAGCTTCATAAATTTAGTTGATCCTGAGATTAGAGTTAAAGTTTTAGATTGCGGACATACGTGTGATTTGTGTGAAAAGCCTCAAAATGAACGAAGAATCAAGATAAACAAAGAGTCAAGTCTAAAACCATATGTAAAAATCGAGATAACATAAAAGATAGGCTCATTCCATAAGTTAACTACTATTAATACTATAACCCGGCTATTTAGGACTGTATCCCTGCTGACTCAGACTACTTAGTCGAGGGTAACGTCACCTCCAAAAGAGGGGCCTACCATAATTTGCATTAATAACTTAATTAATTGTCTTTCAATAATCCGACCCTTTAGGATTGTATCCTTGCTGACTCAAACTGCTGGGTTGAGGGTAACGTCACCTTCAAAAGAGGGGCCTACTACAATAACTAAGATAATCTCTTAAATAAGTGCAAAAGTGCGGAAATAATCAAAGGTTACATTATACACGAGTCGGAACCAAGTGATTCATCTTGTCTATCTGTTTTTCTTTTATTTTTATTTTTCAGCATTTTAGTTAGTTTTTATTTTCTTAGTTTAAAACATTTTTCTAAAACTTTTTGATTTGATTAGACGTTAAGGATAAACCGGTACTAAAAGCTCTTGTGTCCTTGGACGACCTCCGTATCTTACCAACACTATACTACGCCCACGATGGTTGCACTTGCCCATATGTGTGTTTAGTGTTAGTAAATATCGTGTTTTATAAATTTAAAACTTGGCTAAAAAGGTGTTAAAGGGCTTAAAATATACACCTAATATATATAACACTTCACACGCATCAAGTTTTTGGCGCCGTTGCCGGGGACACAAGGATTTTAAGAAAGCTTAAAATCGACGGCCTAATCAGTTTTTCAAAACCTTTTTAAAACGCTCGCACATTTTTCTGCATTTTAGTTTAGTTTTGCATTACAGTAACCTGTACACGGGGCCGTGCTGCACATTTTCATAAAAACACCCAGTAACAGTAGCTTGAACACGGGCTGTGCTCACTGAACACGCCCCGTGCTCAACGAAATCAGTAAATTTAATTAAAACGCCCAGATACAGATTCTGTACACGGGGCCGTGCCCACTGAACACGGGGCCGTGTCCAGCCTCTGTTTCCGTTTTTATTTCTGTTTTCTGATCTCGAGACTTGGTTGTGGTCTGCTGAGTGATTCTTATGGATCAATACTCAGGAGGTTACAACTACACTTATGAGGAGGATGATTATAGGGGTAACTATTGCACTAATTGTAGAAATCTGCACTCGGCTCAATATAATCACTCATATCAACCATCCAATTCATACACCTACTATGAGGAGCCCAGGTACGAGCCATCAACTTCATACACATCCTATGAAGACAAAAGGTATGAACCTCCTCCCTCATACACATATTTTGATGAACCAAGGTATGAGCCTTCATACTCATACTTTGAGGAACCAAGATATGAGCCACCACCTTTGTATGCTTATTATGAGGAACCATGGCGTGAACAACCCACCTCATATGAGTATTATGAAGAACAAAATAAAGACCCTTATCCATCATATGCTTACAATGAAGAACAATGGTGTGAACCATCTACTTCATATGAGTATTATCAGGAACAAAGGACCGAACAACCGGATTCAAGCTTTGAAAATCCCGATTCTTTTTCTATAACCGAAGTGACCGATAGGATATTAGAACACCTAAGAGTTATCGATCGCTATATAAAAGAGTCTCGCGCAAGGGAAGAGGAGTCCCGCGCAAGAGAAGAATTAAAAAAAGAAGAGATAACCGAAAGCGTAAAAATGGAAGAACAAATAAATGAAAAGCCGACACATGAGTTAAACAACGAAAAAGGTGAGTCCGACAAAGTTAAAATTCAAGAAGAGTCTAATTTTGAAGAAATTAATCTCTTGTCACCTTCTTTCGAAAATCATTGTTTAGTACCCACTCATGCTAAGTTTTTAAAAGAATTAAACACTAACACTAAAATTGACGAAACGATAAGTGTTAAGTTAACTAATGATCAAACCTCACTAATAAAAGAAGACCCATTTGAAATTAACATTACACCGGTTCCATGTTTCTTTCAAAATTCGTTTATTAGTAATGTCACAATCGATAAAGATCTTTGTGTTAACATAATGCCTAACTACATTTTCGAAAAATTAAGTATTAGTGATTTTTCTCCACTTCAAATACCCATTTTTCTATCCAATCGGAAAGTAATAAAATCAATCGGTATAGTTGAGGATGTATTGGTTCAAACAAATCAAATGGTAATCCCTACCGACTTTGGCATCCTCGATGACGCTCCTCTATTGTTGGGACGACCATTTGTGAAAACTCACGAAGCTTTGAGAAACCGGAAGTTCAACAATCTACCTCTTCAATTAGGGGCATTTAAAAGAAGTGTCGATCTCGAACGGTCAATGAAATATCCATTCGGCAATAATGACCCCCTAATTGAAGATGAAGATGAACCACCTGATACAAGTGAAGAAATTGACCACTTTGTTGAAGAAGAGGTCGCCATAGAACAAACTTTTAAGGTTCTTGATCAAAATGAGCAACCAAATAAGGAGTCTCCTAAAGACCCACCACTTGAGCTCAAAGAACTTCCAAAAGGTTTGGAATATGCTTTTCTAGACAAAGATGGTAATTTACCTGTAATTATTTCGTCTAAATTAGATAGCTTAGAAAAAGAAAAATTAATCAATCTTTTGAAAAAACACAAAAACGCGATCGCTTGGAAACTTGTAGACATTAAGGGAATAAGTCCTTCCATGTGTACGCACACAATTTTAATGAATGATGACTACAAACCGGTAATACAACCACAACGTTGAGTAAATCCAAATGTTCAAGAAGTGGTTAAAAACGAAGTCATCAAATTACTTGACGCCGGACTTATCTATCCTATCTCCGATAGTCCTTGGGTGAGTCCCGTCCAAGTAGTTCCAAAGAAAGGAGGTATGACGGTAATAACTAATGAAAAAAATGAATTAATACCCACAAGAACCATCACAGGATGGAGAGTATGTATAGATTATAGACGATTAAATGAAGCAACAAGAAAAGATCACTTTCCTTTACCCTTCATTGATCAAATGTTAGAAAGATTATCCGGTCATAAATTTTATTGTTTCTTGGATGGTTTTTCAGGTTACTTTCAAATCCCGATAGCACCCGAAGACCAAGAAAAGACAACTTTCACATGTCCCTATGGAACTTTTGCTTATCGACGCATGCCGTTTGGTCTATGTAATGCCCCCGCAACATTCCAACGTTGCATGGTAGCCATTTTCCACGGCATGATAGAAAAGACAATGGAAGTCTTTATGGACGACTTTTCTATCTTTGGGGATTCATATGACCAATGCCTCGATAACCTTGAATGAATGCTATCCCGATGTGAGGAAACTAACCTCGCCCTTAATTGGGAAAAATGCCATTTCATGGTAACGGAGGGAATAGTACTCGGTCACAAAATCTCAAGCGAAGGAATGGAGGTAGATCGAGCCAAAATAGATACCATTTCTAGACTACCACCTCCATCCTCCGTAAGAGCTATCAGAAGTTTTCTAGGGCATGCCGGATTTTATAGGCGGTTTATCAAAGACTTTTCTAAAATTTCAAGGCCTCTAACAAAATTACTTGAAAAAGATGCCCCTTTCATCTTTGACAAGGATTGCAATCAAGCATTTCTAACCCTAAAGGAAATGTTAGTCAATGCACCTATCATGATAGCGCCTGATTGGAAATTTCCTTTCGAAATCATGTGTGATGCTAGTGACTTTGCAGTTGGAGCTGTCTTAGGACAAAGAAAAGAAAAGCATTTCCACCCCATTTATTATGCTAGTAAAACACTTAACGATGCACAAGAAAATTACACAACAACTGAAAAAGAATTACTAGCTGTGGTATTTGCTTTTGATAAATTTCGTTCTTATCTTGTTCTTTCTAAAACTATAGTCTATACAGATCATGCAGCCATTCGATATCTCTTCAAAAAGCAGGACGCAAAACCACGTTTGATTCGGTGGATTCTACTCCTCCAAGAATTTGATATCGAAATCAAAGATAAAAGAGGAGCAGAAAATACCGCAGCAGATCATCTTTCGCGCTTAGAAGACCCAGCTTTGGAGGCAACCAGAGATGAGCAAATCAACGAAAAATTCCCGACTGAGTCCCTGGAAATGGTGGAATATAAGGAAGAACCATGGTACGCCGACTATGCTAACTACCTAGCTAGCGGTATAGTCGCAAAAGGTTGGCCACATCTTCAAAGAAAAAAATTCTTTGCCAATGTGAAACACTATTTTTGGGAAGATCCATATCTTTTCAAAATGTGTGCCGACCAACTCGTCCGACGATGCGTACATGGTAGCGAAGCACGAAGAATTCTCCGCCATTGTCATGAAGGTCCATACGGAGGGCATCATGGTGCTGCTAGTACCGCACGAAAGGTATTTGATTCAGGATTTTATTGGCCAACCATTTACAAAGACGCCCAAAGTCTTGTCAAGACATGTGATGCTTGCCAAAGAACAGGTAATATTTCTTCCAAAAACGAAATGCCATAAAATGGCATTCTTGTTTGTGAAATTTTTGATGTGTGGGGACTCGACTTTATGGGACCTTTCCCACCATCGAAAGGAAACAAATATATACTTGTGGCAGTAGACTACTTGTCTAAATGGGCTGAGGCTGAGGCACTTCCAACGAATGATGGAAGAGTCGTGGTAAGATTTCTGAAAAAAATATTCTCTCGTTTTGGCACACCTAAAGCATTAATAAGTGATAGAGGTACCCATTTTTGCAACCATCAACTTGAAATTTTTTTAACAAGATATGGGGTCTATCACCGGGTCTCAACAGCATATCATCCTCAAACAAACGGACAAGCCGAAGTGACTAATAGAGGTTTAAAACGAATACTTGAAAAAAACGTAGGGTTAAATAAAAAGGAATGGGCAGATAAATTAGATGATGCTTTATGGGCTTTTCGAACTGCTTATAAAACAACAATAGGTACAACCCCATATAAGCTAGTCTATGGAAAAAGTTGTCACTTGCCAGTAGAAATTGCACACAAAGCCTACTGGGCAATTAAAAATGTAAACTTAGATTTAGAATTTGCTGGTAAAAATCGATTTTGTCAATTAAATGAATTAGACGAACTTAGGAATTATGCATACTCAAACTCCGAAATTTATAAGTAAAGAATGAAGAATTTGCATGACAAACATATTAAACCTAATGAATTTCGAGTAGGAGATCTAGTTCTTTTGTTTAATTCACGACTTCGATTGTTTCCTGGTAAATTAAAGTCTAGGTGGTCAGGACCTTTTTCCATCACCCATATTTTCCCACACGGTGCAATAGAAATTAAATCTCGGAATGGACCTCCATTCAAAGTCAATGGCCAACGGCTGAAACTCTATCAAGGATTCATTGAAGATGAAGAGGAGGAGATCTTGCTTCAAACGATCGAAGAATGAAAGAATCAACGTCATACCTGGTGAGTTACGAACGATTGGGACGACATCTAAAGCGGTAAGTTTTCTAACCAAAGTTTATGGGAAACAAGGGCACTCACACAAGCACTAAAAAAACTGTGCTCGGCACGAGGCCGTGTCCGCTGGACACGGGGCCGTGTCCGCGCTGCAGTCGGGATTTATCCCCTTTTTCATAACAGTTACACCATTCCACACGCCCCGTTTCTCCGAAAACTCTCTGGTTCCTGGCGATTTTCCGCATATTTTCAACGTCTCCTATCATTTTAACAACATCAAGGTATGATTCTATCACTATTCTTAGTTAGATTAGTTACTTGCATGTAGTTAAAATACCAAAAAATTGGGGAAAAATCTAGGGTTTTTGAAGTTCATCCGGATCGAACCTCAAATTTTTGTTTAGATTTGTTTGCATTTAGTTAGATTAGTGTTAAAGGAAGTAAATACACTTGTATTGTTCATAGATTAGCCCGATTTCTCACAAAAACCCCAAACCCTTGTTCTTGAACCGAAAAAGATAAAATTGAATGGGTAAAAGGGACGTTTTGGGAAAAACGGCACTTAGGGTTTCATTTTCGGGGGAAACCGCATCTATTGGACCAAAAATTTTCAAGTTTTCGAAACCGGGTCGAAAAATGGAATTTTTTGTGTAACAGACGCCTGGACACGGGGCCGTGTCCGCTGAACACGGGGTCGTGTCCAGCCCACTGTTTGTAGTTTTGTCCGAAAACTCTTCTGTTTCGTGCTAACTTTTGGTGTATTCTTTTAGATGGCTAGGAAGTTCACAAGATTTAACGCCAATGAGCTCGATGCTAGGGCTAGATACGAAATACTTCAAACAAGGCCGGAGGAATACCCGAGGTAAGCATGCACGGACTTGTTAACATTGGTGAACCAACTCGACCGCTTTAACAACCTTGTCACGGGACCACTAAGAGTCGCTTTAACAACTCGACTCCGTTCCGTCCACGAATGCACTTTGGAATTCTATAGCACCTTCACATTCAACTCAAGGTGTGACCCATTCGACAACGATGGGGTAGCATTCCGATGTGGCGGAACTAGGTATTCAATCTCTATGGCACAATATGGGTCGATTGTCGGGTTGTATGCGGAAGAGGATGCGAGAAACGAGGAAAATACCGGAGGGATGCGAGAGATAGACGAAAACGATCGCCAAGCTGCATGGGCTCAGATTGGTGAAGGGTACTACAATCCGAGCATCACTAAGAGCACGAAGTTGAGGGATCCGCTCTACCGATACATCCATAGGCTCCTCGGCTACTCTCTTAGTCAAAGGCATGATAGCGGCGGCGGCGTTGGGTTAAGAGATCTTGTTGTCCTCCACTGTATCCATAACCGCAGGCCGCTTGATGTTCCGTTCCTCATGCTCCGAAACATGCATCATAACCGCCTTGCTAGTGCACCGACTCCTATCTTCTTTGGGGGATGGGTGTACCGTCTCTTCAGGCACTTCACCCGCATACCTAGGTCATTCGGAAGGAGCCCATGGTCGGGTAGGGTGGATATACACATATGCCGCTCAATGAACCTAATCTATGAGGCTGAAGACGGGACGGTGAGCTTTCAAAGGATGCAAGGTCATGCATGGAACCCGCAAGAAGCGTTTGTTCTCCACGCTCCTCAGCATCATCAGTACCAATACTAACCCCATGGTGATCCGGGCCAGTCCTCCTCCTCGGGAGGCGGTTTTCCTAACTTTCAAAGTTTACATGATTTATTGCAGGAAAACCTTATGTGCACCAGGAACACCTACAATATGGCAAGCAACACGTACAACCGGGTTGGGGCGATTGAGAGAAACATATCCGATATCCAAGACGATATTGGAAATATCCGGGAGTACATAGCTGGCCATGGTGGGGATGATGACGATGATGACGAGGACATGGATTAGGCGGGATGAGCGGAGGAAGAAGCGGTTGGTTGGTGATTCCCCAGGTTAACCTTTTCTAATCTTGAACAATTTAAGGCCTGCGTGCCAAGTGTTGAACAATTTCCTTTGTGACAACCCTCAAAATCCCATGTATTCCGTACAAATTATTAATGATAATTAAAGTGTCTGACGACTGCGTGGAATTACTTAACTGCTTTCTGATATCTGTGTTATGCTTACACGTATTTGTTAATATACCAATAGTGTACAGATAGGTCACTAAATAGTCCGTTATATTTTCCTAAGTGTTAGAAAGTAAAAACGTTACAAAATATATAAATAGGACACTTTACGGATTAATTAAGCGCTTTAACGGAGCAGTGTCAAACCGAACAACCGGACTTTACCCGGAACATAAAAATATTGCCAATAACATTGTTTATCTTTTTCTGAGCCAGTTAGGGTCCCCGAATACCCTAACACCCGTCACAACTTACAACACACTAGTAACCGGGTTAATCCCTAAACTAACTTAACAACACTTAACTTTATCCTAACTATTAGTTGGAATTGGACTAAGAACCCCCCCCCCCCCAAACCGAACTCGTCCCCTAGGGGGATACCCATTGTCCTTCCATGATTATTTTAATCAACTTTGTCTTATATCTAGCTAGCACTAAATCCTTTGGTTAATGGTGGTGAACTTTGCCTATAAGTAACTAAGCTTGATCCATCATTCATTTCATCACACAAACTCAACACATCACTCTCTCTCCCCTCTCTTTCACTCTCGGCCGAAGACCAAGCACCCCCACCGCCACCTTTCGAGCCTTGATCTTGCAATTCCAAGTTCATACAAGTGTTAAGGATCTCATACAAAGGAGCTCGGCGCATTCGGAACGCGAAGGACCTCACCCTATTGCTTTTATCCACTCGATTTTCGACTAGAATCTTCCCTAGCCTCGAGCTAGTAGTAAGTTGCTCTAAACGCCTTCTTGATCTTGTCTAGAGTGGTTAATAAGAGTTCCGTCGGTTAAAAATTACGAACATATAAGATCAAAGTCTAAAAGTTTACTAAAGTGATGTACAAGGTGGTTAATGGATGAATATTAGTGTAAATCATGTAGATCTTGTGTGATTGTTGATGCACAAGAATGTCTGTTGACTGCATCTTCATCAAGTCTTAAATCAAGAAAGTCAAGATTGGATTTTAAAGTCAAATTAGGGTTTTTAGAGTTAATTTCGCTTTAATGTACATGTTTTATAGTTGATTTCGCTTCAATGGTCAGCAGGTGATTTCGCTTTAATGGACACATGGGATTTCGCTTCAGTGTCACTGACACATGAGCAAAATCAGCATTAGTATAAATACCTCATGTGTGTTCATTCATGGTAACCATTGAAGCGAGATCAGGTCATTGTTACGGTACTGAAACTCTGTCAAATTGATATCAGAAAGCTAATAAAGTGAAGGAATTGAAAGGATAAGCTGTTGTTACGTTACGTATTCTGATTTCGCCTTTATACGTGATGTTGAACTACCTTGACTGATCGTTTAGAGACACGACACGGTCCAACAAGTGGTATCAGAGCTTCAGGACGAGGAGTTCATACTACATCAGCCGATTCGACACTATTATCTCATTTCTACTCACTTTTTCTTTTAAATTTTTCGGTTTAAACAAGTTCCTACGGACAAAATGAGTTGAATCTCAAGTATTGTGAGCGAAACTAGTTGATAATCAATCTTTAACAATATAAGATCTTAAAACATACTAAAACTCAATCAATTTTAACAAAATCTCGATTTGTTTTCGAACCAGAACTTCATCTTCTGATCTGGAACGAATTAGCGGTCAAAATTGAACAATAATCATATCATTGTGATCGGTTTTAAGAGTATTACAACCCTTGAAAGTTTCAGATTGAAATTCTGTGTAAAAATGAGTAAACTCGTGATTCCGCTTTAGTGTACATCGAGAGTTAATCTGCTGATTTCGCTCATACGGTCTGAGTTGATTTCGCTCATTCAGACAAAAGCTAACTTCGCTCATACGGACTTCTGATTTCGCTCATAAGGACAAAGTTCATTTCGCTCCAAGAGACAAAATTAATTTCGCTCCAAAGGACAAAGTCTGATTTCATTGTGATTTCGCTCGAGTGAACATTGTACTTGATTTCGCTTTAGTGTCACTTTAAGTGATTTCGCTCATCAGTCAATCTGACTGATTTCGCTTCAGTGTCAGTATTTGACAAAACTTCGAAAAATTTTTCTAAGTGTTTGATAATCTTGCAGGTACATTCATGATGGATGATCTTTTCATGAACCCGTTTAGCGATATGTACGCATTCGCAGGAAACTCGGGAGATGATATTTCTACAAACAATAACAATACGAACGAGAACGAGAATACTCCGAAAGAAAAGAAGAAGGAAGCTTGGGAATCTGAAAGCGCATTCGGAACGTTCAATAAACCCCCAAAGCTTACAGCTATAGAGGAGTACAGTAGGTGGTCCAGAAAGTTCGAAGACTGGTTGATGGCATTTGCATTTACTAGCTGGAAAAGTTTGAAAAACGGTTATGCAAATGGAAAGAAACATGGTGAAACTTTAAGAGCAGCCGAGGAGATTGATTCGTTTGTAGCTGAACAGAAATGTGTGGCATTGTTATTCCAGTCAGTCCGGGAAGACATTATTGCCTTGATTGACTATTCAAATGCAAAAGATCTTTGGGAAAAGTTAGAAAAGAAATGTATAGGTAGTCAAGAAATTAAGAAAAACAAAAAGAAACTTCTTAGAAAAGAGTTTGATCTGTTCGGATGTTTAAAGAACGAGTCAGTGTGTAAAATGATAGAAAGGTTCGGTCATCTGAAGCTGGAATTAGTAAGACATGATATCGATATTCCTGAAGAAGATCTTATCGACAAATTGTTCGATTCGTTGCCCGATGAGATGGATTGGAGATATTATGCGCTGATGCTGAAGAATACCATCAAAGAACCAGAAAAGTTGACATTAGATTTGCTGATTGAGAAACTCGAAAGTCATGAGTTGGAGTTGAAGAAGACGTACAAAGTCAATCATTCATCTTACCAGCAGAATTTGGATTTGTATTATCCAAAGAGCATGATGCCAAAAGCAACTTCTCCAAAAACTGCATTTTCTGCTGAGAATGTTTCGACAGCCGGGAAAGAAAGTCAAAGTGGTCAAAGCAGTGGAAGTCACAGTGGTTATCACAGTGGACCTTCATCTTCTGGAGGTTATTCTGATGCAAAGAATCGTTTTCAATGCAACATCGCAATAGACTTGAAGAATGCTCAGAACTTTGATGAGGAATCGGCTAAGCAGCAGATGATCTTCCTAGCATCGGTGTTGGAATCGTATGAAGGGTTGGTAGCTGGGAAGATAGGCAACACAAATCTGACGAAAGAAGATTACGATCAGATTGATCCGGAGGAAATGGAACTGATTGATATCCGTTGGGCTATGGCAAGTGCTGTTCGTCGTGCACAAAGATTCATGGAAATCACTGGCAGAAAAACAATTGGTGGTGCTTCTACTAAGCTGGGGTTCGATAAATCCAAAGTTACATGCTTCAAGTGTAAGCAGAAGGGTCACTTCAAACGAGAATGCCGAAACGCTTATGCTGATGAGTCGGAGAACCCTTTCAGAGATGATTACTACAAGAAGGCGATTTATCACCAAAATAAATCTGAGCCGCCTAGATTGAAGCAGGTTGAAGACAACAGAGAGAAATCTAGAGCTCTTGCGGTGATTTACGATGATGAGGGGTATGATTGGAGTCAAGAGGTTCTACCGGAAGAAGATGCGGTTGGTTACGCATTTATGGCGAGAAATGATGATCCTATTCCGTGGAAAGACGATCAAACTGAAGAGCAAAAATATCAATACAGAAAAATGATTGCTGAAAACAAAATCATTAGAATATCTCGTATCTTTCTGGAAGCAAGGAGAGCTAATAGATGGGATCCAGACAGAGAGTGCTATCTTGATGAGTATGGAAATATTGCAATTGATGATAGTACACTTGATATTGAAGCCATAATCCAGCAGTACAAAGAAGATGATGAGTACTGGCAACACAAATGGTGGGGAATTCCAACTTCGAAAATGATTGAAGAAGAGAAAGAGAAAGAGAAAGAGAAAGAAGAGATCGAGAAAGCAAAGAAGATTGATACTGGAGTTATTGACACAACGCAGGAGTTAACTGCTGAAAATCTTGGAAGAATGGCTGACAAAGTGCTAGCTGCTAAGGCAATTGAGGTAGACTCTAACTCCGTGTCTGAGTCAAAAAGCCAGGTCAGTTCAGATGTGTCAACAAATGTGTCAGGTAAGAAAATCGATGGAAATGCTGATTGCAAAAATTGCAACAAAGAGTGCAAATTTTGTAGCACAGTCACGTATCTCAACGGGAAGAAAGTTGATGATCTGACATCTAAGGTCAGAAACGTTGAGAATCAGATTCTTGATCGTGACAAAACAGTTAAAGCTTCAACTGAACGGATAAGAGAATTAACTAAACAAATTGAAAATGATAAAATTGATCATGACAAAATTAAACACGAAAATGAAAAGTTGATTCTTGAAAACCGTCAGATTTCTGAAAAATTTGAAAAATTAAAAAGTACATTGAAAGATTGTGATGATCGAAATGGTAAAACTTTTAAAGAAAATGAACATCTAAGAGCAGTGCTTAGAGTCAAAGAAGAATCAATCAATCAACAACTGGATGAAATCGCTAAATTGAAACTTAAAGTTCAAGAGGCTGTAATCGAAAACGAGCGAATCCAGTTGAAGCTTAACAGTTACAGCTCCGCAAGCTTTGTTTTGCAACATATCATTCCCAAACCCATCGGGAAAGACAAAGCGGGCGAAGATGTGTATTGTGATGGAACTGGGGTGGGGTTTCATCAAGTTCCACCACATGTTCTTGATAATTACACGAAAAAACAATCTGGGTTGGTTGAAATTGAGGAAGAAAAAGAAGTTAAACTTCCGGAGAACATTGATGTCACTTTTACATCATCTGATGATAGTGTTCAGACAGAGATTGTTAAGAGCACAGCTGAAAGTGTTTTGATGTCTGAATCAACTGAAGATGATGGGTGTTTCTTAGACAAATACATTCAGAAATCAAAGTCCAAAACCAACTTAAGTGATGAACCGGGTCTTGTGATGTACAAGATGGCTGGATCTGATAAGTTGTATTCGGATTCTGAGTTTCCCAATGAGAATGTTAATGTGAAAAAGTTGACAAATGTTTTCAAGTTGGTTGAAGTTGAGTTGTCAGAAGTGAACAGTTTGAAACAAACAAAAAGGCAAATGAATTTTGAGAAAGATAAAGCTTACTACAAAAAGCCTGTTGTTCCACCAAGGTTTTATAATAACAATCGAAATAACTGGTCAGGTGGTTATCAGGGTGGTAAGAGTTATCAGCAAAGAAGGTTTCAAAACAAAAGGTTTACTGAAAAGAATGTGTTTGTGAACAGTTCAAGTTCACTTTCGGATGAGGAAAATGAAATTTTTTCAAAATCAAATGAAGAATTCTTTGAGAAAAGAGCTTCACATTATCAGTCTGAAGGCACAAGTCGAGTTGTTGATACTCGTACATGTTTTAGATGTAACAAAGTTGGTCACATTGCAAGAAATTGCATCAACTTCAAGTCTAAGACTGAAAATGTGAAGATTCAACAAAAGAAAGTTGATGTGAAGGGTAAAACACCAATCGTTGTTGAGAAAAAGAATGTGAAAAATGACAACATCAAAATGAAAAATGAACCCGTAAAGAAAGTGGTAACTAAAAATGACAAATTTTACAAGAGGGTTGCATTATCTCAACAAGTTTGGAAACCAAAAACTGAAATGAAAATTTCAACTTCTGAAGTGAAAAAGGCTAAAGAATCAATTTCGGTTGATTATGATGCAAATTTTCCACCTTTGAAGGCTGAAAATTTCAAAATTCAAATTGCTAGAGTCAAGGTTACACCTAAGGCTGATGAGGCCTGGGTGGACACCATGTTTAAATAAGCAGTTTGAATTGCCGGAGCTTCCTTGTTCGCGAAGCATGAATCGGCATCTTTCTTGAAGTTGTTTAAGTCGTAGTTTGTTTTGTGCAGGATCTTCCACAACTGGTATCCAGATGGATTATGGATAGTGGTGCATCTCGACATATGACAGGAAAAACTGCATTACTGTATGATGTGAAGAATATCAATGGTGGTTATGTGGGATTTGCAGGTCATGAAGGTGGTCGAATTGTAGGTGAAGGAACGTTATCTAACGGAATTGTGACGTTTGAGAGAGTTAACTACATCACTGAGCTGGAGAACTATCTGCTTAGTATCTCGCAGATTTGTGACAATCGGTATACTACTCACTTCACTGATAAAGAATGTTTGATCTTGAAACCTGGTTTTGTTATCCCTGAAGAATGGATTATCATGAGGGCACCTAGAGTAAATGATTTATATGTGTTAGATATGTCTGTAGCAACTACAACTACTGGTCAAGCACATTGTTTCGTGTCTAGAGCAACTGAGAAAGAATCAAGATTGTGGCACCGCAAGATGGGGCATATACATCTTAGAAAAATGAATCATTTGGTGCACAATGATTTGGTATTGGGAGTTAATATCAAAGGTTTTCATCTGGAAGGGGAGTGCATTAGCTGTGTCAAAGGCAAGCAGAAGAAAAAGTCACACCCTACAAAGCAAGTTAATTCAGTTTCGAGACCGCTGGAAAGACTTCACATGGATTTGTTTGGTCCTGTGAATGTCAAAAGTATTACAGGAGATTACTATTGTTTGGTCGTTACTGATGATTATTCCAGATTTTCGTGGGTATCTTTCTTGAAGACGAAAGATGAAACATTTGACAGTTTGATGGGGCTGTTCAGGAAGATTGAGAATTTGTACCAAAGGCGTATCAAGAGAATTCGAAGTGATAATGGTACTGAATTCAAGAACAGCAAGATGGAAGAATTTTGTGATGAAAGAGGTATTTTGCATGAGTTTAGTGCTCCGTACACTCCGCAGCAGAATGGAGTCGCAGAACGCAAAAACCGGACACTAATCGAGACGGCTAGAACTATGCTCGCAGATTCAAAGTTACCGATTAATTTTTGGGCTGAAGCTGTTTCCGCCGCATGCTATACACTCAACAGGGTTCTAACTGTCAAGAAGTTCAACAAAACATGCTTTGAGCTAATAAATAACTGCAAACCGAATTTAGAGTATCTAGAACCGTTCGGGTCACCTTGTACGGTTATAGAACCTTTTGGGAAGTTTGGTCCGAAGTGCATTGAGGGAATATTTGTTGGTTATGCAAATCCGTTGCGACGTGTCTTCGTTCCAAGTGAGAAGCGGATTATTGAAGCTGCAAATGTTGAATGTCAAGGTTATACTATGCCGCCGCAGAATCCTGGTGATTCATGGCGTTATCATTATGACAAACTTTGGGATTCGTTTGACATGAGAGAAGAATCAGAGGATGATGAAGATTTCTTTGATGAGTTGGATATTTTGCGTGAATATGAGTCGCAGTTAAGGTTCCCAGCTGAGTATTCGAGGAGACCACGGGAAACTTCAGATGATGATGAAACAGGTCCAAGTAATGCTGGTGAACATGATGATGTCCAACAGAATGAAGTTGCTCAGGATAATCAATCAGATCAGAATGATATTCTAGAAGCTGAAAATATGCCAGTTTTTGATCATGGTGATTCAGATTCAGATTTTGTGGGGGAGCAAATTCAGATTTCAGGTCAAACAAACCAAGTTGGTGAACAAGATGCAGAGCAGAATGTTACTAATCTGGAGGGAAATGTAGATGTTCCAAGTGATGTGATGCCGCGAACTTTTTCATATCATCCAGAGGAGTTGATCATAGGAGAATTGCAGATAGGCGTTCGCACTCGAAATCAGATTGATAAAGGGCTTACATGTTTTTATACAAAAGTTGCTCCTTTGCAAACTGAATTCTCATTAAGTTGTTTTATCTCGCAGATTGAACCAAGAACTTACAAAGAGGCGCTTACTGAAGACTCTTGGGTCAATGCAATGCAGGAGGAACTTAGTCAATTTGAGAAATTGGGAGTGTGGAAGTTAGTTAATTTGCCGGATGGTCAAAGAAAGTTTAACACTAAGTGGGTGTTTAAGTGCAAGAGGGACGATAGAGGAGTTGTTGTCAGGAACAAAGCTCGACTCGTTGTTCAGGGATTTAGTCAACAGGAGGGAATTGATTTTACCGAAGTCTATGCTCCTGTAGCCCGACTAGAGGCAATCAGAATTTTCCTAGCATTTGCGTCTTGGAAGAACTTCAAAGTTTATCAGTTGGATGTTAAATCGGCGTTTCTTTATGGGAAGGTTAAAGAGGAGGTTTATGTCGGTCAGCCACCGGGCTTTACCGATCCAATCCACAAAAACAAGGTCTACTTATTGGACAAAGCGTTGTATGGTTTACACCAGGCCCCGAGAGCTTGGTACGAGACTTTGTCTCAACACCTACTAGCCAACAAGTTCATTCGTGGAAAAGTGGATGCCACTCTCTTCACTAAAGAAGTCGATGGTCATCTTCTGATAGTTCAGATTTATGTGGACGATATAATCTTTGGGTCGACAAATGAAAATCTATGCAAAGATTTTGAATCAGTGATGAAGCAGAAGTTTGAAATGTCATCAATGGGGGAGATGAAATTCTTTCTGGGTTTACAAGTTGAACAACTTCCTGAGGGAATTTTCATTCATCAGTCAAAGTACGTTCATGATATTCTAGAGAAATTTGGGATGTCAAGTTCTACTCCAGCTGCTACCCCACTTGCAACAAATCATGGGATTCACCCAGATCTCACCGGAGACAGGGCTGATGAAACTTTTTATCGTTCCATGATAGGTTCTTTAATGTACCTAACTGCTTCACGTCCTGATATAATGTACCCAACGTGCCTCGCAGCAAGATTTCAGTCTAACCCAAGAGCATCACATATGATCATTGTGAAGAGGATATTGCGCTACCTGAAAGGAACTCTTTCATTGGGGTTGTGGTATCCTAGGAAAGGTGATTTTACGCTCGAAGGGTATTCCGATTCAGATTTCGGATGCTGCAAAGTCAATTCAAAATCAACAACTGCAGGATGCCAGTTCTTTGGTCCTAGATTGGTTACCTGGCAGTGTAAGAAACAAACGTCTGTGGCATTATCTATTTGTGAAGCGGAGTATGTTTCCGCTAGCAGTTGCTGCTCTCAGATCTTGTGGATACAGCAACAGATGCGCGACTATGGTTTGCAGTTTCTTAACACACCTCTTTTTGTTGATAATGAGGCCGCAATAAATATAACAAAAAATCCAGTACATCACGCTAAAACTAAACACATAGAAATTCGTCATCACTTTATTCGTGATTGCTTTGAGAAAAAGTTGATACGAATTGAGAAAATCCACACTGACGAACAGAAAGCTGATTTACAAACCAAAGCTTTTGATAAAAATCGGTTTAAATATTTGTTAAAACTGAATGGTATGAAGCTTCTGTCGGTGTCGGATGGCATAATTGGCGTTGATGAGAGTACTGTTGCGGATGAAGACGAGAAACAATCTGCAATGGTTTGTCGAATTTTTACTTGTTTTGGTATTTAGGGGGAGTAGATGTTTGTACATAGTTATATTTTCAGAAAATACAAAAACAGTAAAAAATGCAAAAATACAAAAACATGATAAAATCTGAAAAAGAGCTTGTGTATATGGGAAAATGATAGTACATCGGCTAGACGATTACAGTATGCTAAAGATTTGAAAAGTTTAAATGAGTTAAACAATCTCACTGATGATGTGTCGATAGATTTTCGCACATTTAGTAGATTTAATCGGGATATAAACCTAAATTCAAACTTGTGAATTCGTGGGGAACACTACTTGGATATATAGGTAACCCCTGAAATCTCGTTTGAAAGGTCTCTTAATCTGATATACTAGGTCTTTATACTCAATGATGTCTGGGGTATTATTCCGGGACTTCTGCTGAACGGTAGTTCTGACCTAGTCCTTGGCTAATACTTGCTGCAATACTTGAAACACAGCATTAAACCCTCAGCATGCTGAAACAATAAAATTGATAAATGCTGCTGTTGTAAGCAAAAAGATCCTCTAAAGGGGACACACTGAAAAGTCGAAGCTGATATCTCTCTGCGTATACGGAAGTATCGACCTGAGATCCCTCGGCCCTCGCATTCCTAAATTATATACAGATATCATTGTAGTATTCTCACCTGTAAGACTGATTATTGGGATTCTGGATACGGGAGTATATTCAAGAGGTGGGACACATGAATGATCTAAGTTCTTAATTCATCTAAATCGTATCCTGAATAAGTTGAAATTTGTGTGAGAATTTAAGATTGATCAGTATATCGACAATAGAGGTGAATTGTTTAAATCTAAGTATGTAATGTAGCTTAACGGTACTTGTAATTTGTCTGAAAAGCTGATATGATTCCCTGACACGCTCGCCAAAAATATGTTTGTAAATAGTTTACTTTGTTTACTTTCTGCAATTTAAGTTTTCTGTATTTCATTTCTTAGTTTAGATCACTTTATAAAATCCAAAAAGATTTTATTTCTGCTTTATTTTCTGACAAACCAAAGTGGAGAGTTGATTGTTGGATTCTCAAGATATTTGAAGTAGATGCAGGAGATTCTGGACTGAAGAATGAGGAGAGCTTATTTTGATAAAGTTTGAATTGTTTGAAAAGTCAAAAACAAGTTCATTGATTTGATACTTGTTATTTTCAGAAAATGTTTGAAAAATTTTTTAAAATCAGTTTGATTCGTCAAAAAATCAACCAAGGTCATTAATTTGGACTTGGTAGATTAATTGAGTAATCAGGGTCATTAACTTGGACCTGAATACTTGAGTGGATTGCTATAACTGATTGAGTTTGTGAGTTATATGTGAAAAGATAAGTTTGTAATGTTTATTGGTTGAGTAACAGGTTTGAACTTCATTATTTCCAATGGAAGCTAAATGTCAAAGATTGAATCAGATATCTCAGATTCTAGCATATCGAGAGGGGGAGTCTGTGAAAGGGGGAGTCTGGATCAACATTCAAAGGGAAGAAAGAAGTTAGAGTCAGGAGGACAAGATTCTGAAACTTGTGAAGATAGAGTGCTTATGATGAAAGGACAGAGTTAAAGAAAAGACTAAGACTGAAGACTCAGGAGCTGAAGACTACGTCAACATCCAAGGGGGAGTCTGTTGATGCACAAGAATGTCTGTTGACTGCATCTTCATCAAGTCTTAAATCAAGAAAGTCAAGATTGGATTTTAAAGTCAAATTAGGGTTTTTAGAGTTAATTTCGCTTTAATATACATGTTTTATAGTTGATTTCGCTTCAATGGTCAGCAGGTGATTTCGCTTTAATGGACACATGGGATTTCGCTTCAGTGTCACTGACACATGAGCAAAATCAGCATTAGTATAAATACCTCATGTGTGTTCATTCATGGTAACCATTGAAGCGAGATCAGGTCATTGTTACGGTACTGAAACTCTGTCAAATTGATATCAGAAAGCTAATAAAGTGAAGGAATTGAAAGGATAAGCTGTTGTTACGTTACGTATTCTGATTCCGCCTTTATACGTGATGTTGAACTACCTTGACTGATCGTTTAGAGACACGACACGGTCCAACAGTGATTATGATTATTGGTTGATTATTTGATGATTTGCTGATTAATATTAATGTGTCATGTTGTTGTGGTCACTAAACTTGTTAACGGAATCGATCGAACACGATTTAGAAGGTTAAACACTGAAAATCAGAATCTGACCAAGTTTTACAGCCAACTTCAGTTGGCTGTAAACAGGTCTTAAACTTTACGAAAAACCGATATTTTGAATCTAAAATATTTTGTTATGAAATACGGTTCTAATGGCACCGGAATCGTAATTTTTGGACTTCGTTTACTATTTTTAATGTGTTAATTTGTAAAAGCAACTTAAGCTGAATTTTGACAGCAATAAATGGGTGTCGTACTTTCAGTCATAACCTGAGTTTTGTGATCAATCGGACCATGAAAATTTTACTGTAGATGAAAAATGAAGTATTTGTAAATACCCCACTGGAATTTCGCAAATCGGACTTACGATGAATTTTTAATAAATTGTTTCGTGGACTGAGGTCAGAAATACATAAATCTGAGTTCAGTCCCGAATATGAATTTTTATAAAATGTGGGTAATGAACCGGACCCCGATATTTTTACACAATAAAATATGGAATGTTTATGACATTCTATAAAAATTTGGGAATTTTTGGAATAATCTAACTATTTTATTTAAATGTCCGAAAACAGCCGGTTTTGAGTATTAATGCTGAATTGACATAAGTTGTGACTTGCGTGTCTAAATGTCGAGTATGTTATCTGTGAATGATCTAACATGTTATATATGTTATGTGCATTATCGTATGTTTGATTTTGAGTGGGGAATGGATAGGAAACTTAGATGGGCATAAACCGTTAAAATGATGCATGTTGTGTGATAGATACGTGTAGGAACTTTGTGTTCTATTTGAAAGCCACTAAATGACTAACTGGTAAATCATACTAGGACGTGATTGACCGACCTTGACTGTTAGCTATATTGAGAATCTAACCGAGCAAACCGAGGTGAGTTCACACACTTTCTAAGGCATGGGATTCCCGGTGGTTTGGGAATGGGTTAAAGAATTAAAACTAAATCTACATATCCTCCTTGGGTAGGATATGTACGGCCATCCTCCATAGAGTGGATGCCATTATTAAACCTACGAATTCTCCTGGTGCAGAATACGTACGTTCGTCCTCCTGGTGCAGGACAACAACCTTTAAACTAGCTAGACAAAACTCTATCATGAAGTCCCTCAATTTATATCGACTTAATCGCCGAGGCCAATGGCGAGCGGGTCATTAGTTAATAGCGCTATTAGGTTTAACAAACCTCACACCGTGCCAGTCGGACGGGCGTGTACTAATGGACTATGGCAGATTGTCAGTGATGATAGACACTGATATAGGGCACAACTTATTTGCGTAGCAGTCGATATGTATGGTCTAGTAGTTCAAACGGGGAAAGCCCCCACTGATTATGGATATGGTTTGGGTAAAGAAAAAGAACTGGTTAAACATACTTTCAACTATGGGGTGACCCCCACGGCAAATAAGCCAACGAAAGTCAAACCACGTTTTCAGAAACAACTTAAAACTAAACAACCAAACGTGAACTCACTCAACTTTGTTGTTGACTCATTGTTACATGCCTTACAGGTCGCTAAATGCTTGGAGCTTGCACGGGGAAGGAGTCGTTGTGGTGTACGGACGGTTATGTTCCGTGCTTAACGTTTAAATCCTTATGAACTTACCAAACTTGCGTTTTGAAACTTTAACTTATGAACTATGGACTTATGCTTTTGAACTCACGTTTATGCTTCCGCTGTTTAAACCAAACAAGGTTAACTAGCTTTGGTCACCAATCGTATTATGTTTGGTTTTATTTACTTAATTGAGTTGTTCAATATGATTGGTGGCTCGATCCTGGTCATGTCACGCCTCCAAGCGGTGATACTCCGCATGGTGGATTTTGGGGGTGTGACAGATTGGTATCAGAGCCATTGGTTATAGTGAACTTGGTTTTAAAAGGGAAAAGTTTTTGATAAAACCAGACTATAACCAGTACAGTGCTCAACGATCCACAACGACGCTTCGCTCCACGTGCAAGACTCGACAGCATAAGTGGTATGATTTATGTTATATTGTCGGTTAGATAGTTCTCACTGTGCATTAGATAATGTGATATTTGCTATTTGAACCTTGTGTGCTTACTCTCTTCTGTCACTCCACACCTACGCACTTTGCGACACCTTTCTTACGTAAGTTCCTTCGACGTGAAGATCATGAGTGGACGTCTCGACATGACCCAGGGTCAGCTGACGACCTTGATTAACGAACGGATTGCTGAAGCCTTAGCAACCCAATCAAGGAGTCAACGCATGCACTCTCCAATACGCATGGGCACCTTCAGGGCGTTCCTGGAATGCAAACCTCCCACTTTCGACGGCACTGAAGGGGCAATCGGCCTTCTGCACTGGATCCGAAGAATCGAATACGCATTCGAAGAGAGTGAAAGCCCTGCCAGCAAACGAGTAGAGTATGCTACCAGCATGTTGCAAGGGAAAGCGTATTCTTGGTGGGACACGCAAGTCCAGATGCTCGGATTGGCAGACGCGAATGCCACCCTTTGGAGCGACTTCAAGGATTTGATTAAGGAAGACTTCTGCCACCTGGACGACATCCTGGAACTTGAAACAGAGTATTATGGTTTGAGGATGGAAGGATCAGAAATTGAGGCGTACACAAAGAGGTCCAACAACTTGGCTGACTTATGTCCTAACTTGTCACGACCCATATCTAGACGGATCAAGCTATACCTCAGGGGCTTAGTTCCGGAAATCCAAGGGTCTGTAGTGGAGGCCAACCTTTCCACAATCCAGCAAGTCATTCGTTTGGCGCACCGACTCACCGATCAGGCGGTGGAAGAGGGCAAGCTGCCCAAGCGTGTTAGCACTACTGCTACTGGTGCTCCCAGCAGTGACAAGCGTAAGTGGGATGGAAATTCGGGCAGGGGTTCCACTCCAGTTCAGTCCCAGCCCCAGCGACGAAAGGCAAATGAACACCTGAGCCCCAGTCAGCAGTTTTCTGGAAAACAAGGTCAGGGTGGATACAGGGGAAATCACCCTAAGTGCAAACGATGTAGTTTGCACCACAGCTGGCCGTGCAACAAGGATCGTTGTTAGAAATGTAACACGCTTGGACATAAAGCCAGAGATTGCAGGAGCTCACGTCCTGCGAATCAGAATCGGCAACGGCAGCCACAAGTCCCACAGAACCAACAGCAACAACAGGGTAACAAGGAATGCTATCAGTGTGGTGCTGAAGGTCACTTCAAGAGAAACTGTCCCCAGTTGAACCGGAAACGGAACAACAACAACAACCAGGGAGACGAAAACAATAATGGGGGAAACAATAATGCCAATGGAGCCAGGGAACGTGCGTTTGTGAGTGGGCAGGATGATGCAAGGAACGATCCTAACGTTGTGATGGGTAAGTTTCCTTCTGGATGATTTCCTTGTTACTGTTTTATTTTATTCGAGTGCCGATACTAGTTACGTGTCCTTAAAAGTTAGCCAAATGCTTAAGCGCACTCCAACACTTTTGAACACCAAACACACGGTAGAACTAGCTAACGGTAAAAGTCTTGAAGCCACACACATAGTTAAAGGTTGTAACCTCGTCTTAGCTGGTCAGACTTTCTCTATCGATCTTATTCCTATCACACTGGGTAGTTTCGACGTTGTTATTGGGATGGATTGGCTATCTCATCATCAAGCGGAGATTGTTTGCAAGGAGAAAATCGTCCGCATTCCTCGTTCTGGTGAAGAACCTCTCATGATTCGCGGCGACAAGAGTGGTGCTGTCGAAGGCATCATCTCTTTCCTTAAGGCCCAGAAGTGTTTGCGAAAGGGCCACACTGCCATTCTAGCACTCGTTACTGACACATCCACGGAAGAGAAGAGAATTGAAAACATCCCTATTGTGCGCGATTTTCCCGAGGTATTTCCGGAGGAATTACCTGGTCTTCCGCCTCATCGCCAAGTTGAGATTCAAATCGAGCTAGCCCCTGGAGCAGTGCCAGTAGCTCGAGCACCATATCGTCTAGCTCCATCAGAACTCGAAGAACTGTCCACACAACTATAAGAACTCTTGAAAAGGGTTTTATACGTCCTAGCTCTTCGCCCTGGGGAGCTCCAGTCTTGTTCGTGAAAAGAAAGACGGTACCTTCAGGATGTGTATTGACTATCGCGAACTTAAAAAGGTGAAGGTGAAGAATCGTTATCCTCTTCCACGTAATAGAACGACCTATTCGACCAACTGCAAGGGTCGAGCTATTACTCCAATATTGATTTAAGATCGGGATACCATCAGCTGAGAGTCCGAGATGAGGACGTCTCCAAAACAGCATTCAGAACTCGTTACGGCCATTACGAGTTTCTGGTTATGTCATTCGGGCTGACGAATGCACCAGCGGTCTTCATGGATCTCATGAACCGAGTGTGCAAGCCTTACCTGGATAAGTTCGTTATTGTGTTCATCGACGATATCCTGATCTATTCTAAGAGTCAGGAGGAACACGAGCAGCATCTACGACTTATGCTGGAACTTCTTCGAAAAGAGCAGTTGTATGCCAAGTTTTCAAAATGTGACTTCTGGCTTCGCGAAGTCCACTTTCTAGGCCATGTGGTAAACAAGGATGGAATTCATGTGGATCCATCTAAGGTTGAATCGATCAAGAACTGGCCTGCACCCCGCACACCAACAGAAATCCGCCAATTCGTGGGTTTGGCCGGATATTACAGAAGGTTTATAAAAGATTTCTCCAAGATTGCGCAACCTCTCACTTCACTGACTCAGAAGGGTGTCATCTATCGTTGGGGTGATGCACAGGATTCCGCATTTCAACACCTAAAAGATAGACTTTGTAGCGCGCCTATCCTCTCATTGCCTGAGGGCACAGACGATTTTGTAGTCTACTGCGACGCTTCCATCCAAGGACTTGGTTGCGTGTTGATGCAACGTGACAAGGTCATTGCCTACGCATCGCGCCAACTTAAAGTTCACGAAAGGAACTACACTACACACGACTTGGAACTGGGAGCAGTTGTATTCGCACTTAAGATATGGAGACATTACCTGTACGGTACCAAGTGCACCATTTACACCGATCACAGGAGTCTCGAGCATATCTTCAAGCAAAGGAGTTAAACATGCGTCAACGCCGATGGTTTGAGCTCTTGAATGACTATGAATGCGCAATCAAGTATCACCCGGGCAAAGCCAATGTTGTGGCCGACGCCCTTAGCCGAAAGGATACCATACCTAGGCGTGTGCATGCTTTACAGCTTACCATCCAATCCAACCTCCCCTCTCAGATTCGTGATGCTCAGGTCGAAGCATTGAAAGCAGAGAACATCAGGGCTGAATCC
This sequence comes from Helianthus tuberosus, assembly GCA_030545235.1. Taxonomy (NCBI): domain Eukaryota; kingdom Viridiplantae; phylum Streptophyta; class Magnoliopsida; order Asterales; family Asteraceae; genus Helianthus; species Helianthus tuberosus. The sequence continues at coordinate 53,230,631 of CM060351.1, forward strand.
TTACGAGGATCGAGGCAGCGGCTAGAACAAAAGGAAGACGGCGCTTACTATGTAACAGGGCGCATCTGGGTTCCACTTTATGGAAACATACGCGAGCTTGTGATGGACGAAGCGCACAAGTCTCGTTATTCGGTGCATCTTGGTTCGGATAAAATGTACCACGACCTCAAGACTACGTATTGGTGGCCTGGCAATGAAAACTCACATAGCAACCTACGTCAGTAAGTGCTTGACTTGTGCTAGAGTCAAGTCTGAATATCAGAAACCATCAGGCCCACTTCAACAACCGGAGATCCCGAAATGGAAATGGGAGCAAATTTCCATGGATTTCGTTACCGGCCTGCCCAGATCTCAACGCGGAAACGATACCATTTGGGTGATCGTAGATCGACTGACCAAGTCTGCACATTGTCTGGCTATCAAAGAAACAGATAAGTTTTCTACTCTTGCAGACATTTACCTAAAGGAAGTGGTATCCAGGCACGGAGTGCCAACCTCCATCATTTCTGATCGTGACGCGCGCTTTACTTCAGAACTGTGGCAAGCAATGCACAAGTCCATTGGCTCACGTTTAGATATGAGCACCGCTTATCACCCGCAGACAGATGGGCAACCTGAACGCACCATCCAAACCCTTGAAGACATGCTTAGGGCATGTGTAATCGATTTTGGTAATGGCTGGGAAAGGCACCTCCCGCTAGTGGAGTTTTCGTACAACAACAGCTACCACACCAGCATCCAAGCCGCTCCGTTCGAGGCATTATACGGACGCAAATGCCGATCACCTCTCTGTTGGGCAGAAGTTGGTGACAGCCAAATCACTGGCCCAGAACATGTGGTAGATACCACCGAGAAAATTGCTCAGATACGACAGCGAATGGCGGCAGCTCGTGACCGTCAGAAAAGCTATGCTGATAAGGGAAGAAAACCACTCGAACTCCAGGTTGGGGATCGAGTGCTACTCAAAGTCTCACCTTGGAAAGGTGTAGTCCGCTTTGGCAAACGAGGCAAACTCAATCCGCGTTATGTCGGACCATTCAAAGTCATTGAGAAAATTGGCCAAGTCGCCTACAGGTTGGATCTACCTGAAGAACTCAGCGGAGTTCACAATGTTTTCCATGTGTCGAATCTGAAGAAGTGTCTGTCAGATGAGACCCTCATAGTTCCTCTGAAGGAATTCACTATCGACGACCAGCTCCGATTCGTCGAGGAACCTATAGAGATTACTGATCGAGATGTTAAGATCCTCAAGCATACCAGGATACCTCTGGTCCGAGTTCGTTGGAATGCTCGTCGTGGCCCAGAGTATACCTGGGAACGAGAAGACCAGATGAAACTCAAGTATCCCCAACTGTTTAAGAAAAACGCAACCACTACTGAGGCTGAAGCTACCGCAGAATTTCGGGATGAAATTCCAAATCAACGGGGGATGATGTGACACCCCAGAAAATCTGGAAAACAACGCAACTTAACTAGCTTCCTCAGTAACCACGCGCTAAATTTCGGGACGAAATTCTCTTAACAAGGGGAGAATGTGACAACCCTCAAAATCCCATGTATTCCGTACAAATTATTAATGATAATTAAAGTGTCTGACGACTGCGTGGAATTACTTAACTGCTTTCTGATATCTGTGTTATGCTTACACGTATTTGTTAATATACTAATATTGTACAGATAGGTCACTAAATAGTCCGTTATATTTTCCTAAGTGTTAGAAAGTAAAAACGTTACAAAATATATAAATAGGACACTTTACGGATTAATTAAGCGCTTTAACGGAGCAGTGTCAAACCGAACAACCGGACTTTACCCGGAACATAAAAATATTGCCAATAACATTGTTTATCTTTTTCTGAGCCAGTTAGGGTCCCCGAATACCCTAACACCCGTCACAACTTACAACACACTAGTAACCGGTTAATCCCTAAACTAACTTAACAACACTTAACTTTATCCTAACTATTAGTTGGAATTGGACTAAGAACCCCCCCCCCCCCAAACCCGAACTCGTCCCCTAGGGGGACACCCATTGTCCTTCCATGATTATTTTAATCAACTTTGTCTTATATCTAGCTAGCACTAAATCCTTTGGTTAATGGTGGTGAACTTTGCCTATAAGTAACTAAGCTTGATCCATCATTCATTTCATCACACAAACTCAACACATCACTCTCTCTCCCCTCTCTTTCACTCTCGGCCGAAGACCAAGCACCCCACCACCACCTTTCGAGCCTTGATCTTGCAATTCCAAGTTCATACAAGTGTTAAGGATCTCATACAAAGGAGCTCGGCGCATTCGGAACGCGAAGGACCTCACCCTATTGCTTTTATCCACTCGATTTTCGACTAGAATCTTCCCTAGCCTCGAGCTAGTAGTAAGTTGCTCTAAACGCCTTCTTGATCTTGTCTAGAGTGGTTAATAAGAGTTCCGTCGGTTAAAAATTACGAACATATAAGATCAAAGTCTAAAAGTTTACTAAAGTGATGTACAAGGTGGTTAATGGATGAATATTAGTGTAAATCATGTAGATCTTGTGTGATTATGATTATTGGTTGATTATTTGATGATTTGCTGATTAATATTAATATTAATGTGTCATGTTGTTGTGGTCACTAAACTTGTTAACGGAATCGATCGAACACGATTTAGAAGGTTAAACACTGAAAATCAGAATCTGACCAAGTTTTACAGCCAACTTCAGTTGGCTGTAAACAGGTCTTAAACTTAACGAAAAACCGATATTTTGAATCTAAAATATTTTGTTATGAAATACGGTTCTAATGGCACCGGAATCGTAATTTTTGGACTTCGTTTACTACTTTTAATGTTTTAATTTGTAACAGCAACTTAAGCTGAATTTTGACAGCAATAAATGGGTGTCGTACTTTCAGTCATAACCTGAGTTTTGTGATCAATCGGACCATGAAAATTTTACTGTAGATGAAAAATGAAGTATTTGTAAATACCCCACTGGAATTTCGCAAATCGGACTTACGATGAATTTTTAATAAATTGTTTCGTGGACTGAGGTCAGAAATACATAAATCTGAGTTCAGTCCGAATATGAATTTTTATAAAATGTGGGTAATGAACCGGACCCCGATATTTTTACACAATAAAATATGGAATGTTTATGACATTCTATAAAAATTTGGGAATTTTTGGAATAATCTAACTATTTTATTTAAATGTCCGAAAACAGCCGGTTTTGAGTATTAATGCTGAATTGACATAAGTTGTGACTTGCGTGTCTAAATGTCGAGTATGTTATCTGTGAATGATCTAACATGTTATATATGTTATGTGCATTATCGTATGTTTGATTTTGAGTGGGGAATGGATGGGAAACTTAGATGGGCATAAACCGTTAAAATGATGCATGTTGTGTGATAGATACGTGTAGGAACTTTGTGTTCTATTTGAAAGCCACTAAATGACTAACTGGTAAATCATACTAGGACGTGATTGACCGACCTTGACTGTTAGCTATATTGAGAATCTAACCGAGCAAACCGAGGTGAGTTCACACACTTTCTAAGGCATGGGATTCCCGGTGGTTTGGGAATGGGTAAAAGAATTAAAACTAAATCTACATATCCTCCTTGGGTAGGATATGTACGGCCATCCTCCATAGAGTGGATGCCATTATTAAACCTACGAATTCTCCTGGTGCAGAATACGTACCGTTCGTCCTCCTGGTGCAGGACAACAACCTTTAAACTAGCTAGACAAAACTCTATCATGAAGTCCCTCAATTTATATCGACTTAATCGCCGAGGCCAATGGCGAGCGGGTCATTAGTTAATAGCGCTATTAGGTTTAACAAACCTCACACCGTGCCAGTCGGACGGGCGTGTACTAATGGACTATGGCAGATTGTCAGTGATGATAGACACTGATATAGGGCACAACTTATTTGCGTAGCAGTCGATATGTATGGTCTAGTAGTTCAAACGGGGAAAGCCCCCACTGATTATGGATATGGTTTGGGTAAAGAAAAAGAACTGGTTAAACATACTTTCAACTATAGGGTGACCCCCACGGCAAATAAGCCAACGAAAGTCAAACCACGTTTTCAGAAACAACTTAAAACTAAACAACCAAACGTGAACTCACTCAACTTTGTTGTTGACTCGTTGTTACATGCCTTACAGGTCGCTAAATGCTTGGAGCTTGCACGGGAAGGAGTCGTTGTGGTGTACGGACGGTTATGTTCCGTGCTTAACGTTTAAATCCTTATGAACTTACCAAACTTGCGTTTTGAAACTTTAACTTATGAACTATGGACTTATGCTTTTGAACTCACGTTTATGCTTCCGTTGTTTAAACCAAACAAGGTTAACTAGCTTTGGTCACCAATCGTATTATGTTTGGTTTTATTTACTTAATTGAGTTGTTCAATATGATTGGTGGCTCGATCCTGGTCATGTCACGCCTCCAAGCGGTGATACTCCGCATGGTGGATTTTTGGGGGTGTGACATCCTTTCCCTAACTTCTTTTATTTTCTGCATTTATTTTTCTTTTAACTTTGACATGGATGTTGAACTTAGTAAAATTAGGATGTTTGCTATGGTGTGGTATAGTGTTTATTGATTAAGCAGGTACATACGAGGCTTAGAGTACTAAGCATTAGTACTACTAAAGCCGGGACGGGAAAACCGAAGGAAGAAACCTGTTTTTCAACCTTGCAGAATGTCCACACGGGGCCGTGTTCAGCCAACACGCCCCCGTGCCCACTCCCCTGAACCTGCTGTTTGTTTTAATTCTGCAGACTTTGACAGACACGGGGGCGTGTCCACCCAACACGCCCCCGTGTCCACCTTCTGTTAGTTTTCGTTACTGACACCTGAACACGGGGTCGTGCCCACCAGGCACGGGGTCGTGCCCACCAGGCACGGGGTCGTGTTCAGCGCTCAGTAACACAACATTTTTGCTTTTTCACACCTTTTACACATTCAATCAACCTAAAAACTTATTTTTGGGACACATTGAGGACAATGTGTAATTTAAGTGTGGGGGGATGCTACAACCTTGAATCTTGCAAGTCCTAAATACAAGCCTTACACAAAACTCTATTGGAACCGCTAATCACCCCAAATTTTTTCAAAAATTTTCATTTTTTTTACTTGTCTAGGTTTAACTCGGGAAATTCAAGTTCTAAAAAAGGTTATATTTTTACGAATTTACAACCGATAGCGTCGTGATAAAAAGAACCAACATAAGAAAATTATGAAAAGGCATGACAAGCTTAGTTAAAATTTAATCATATATACTTGATCACATAAAAACTCATTCCCACAAAAGTGAGTTTTGAGCCTTTATTGAGCATACAAATATAGGGTGGGAGTTGGCTACAAAGTCCATTTTTCCTACAAAGTGTAAAAAAGTCATAAAACACCATACTACCAACCATAAAACACACTCAAAACTCACAAATAACAAAGTAGATTACTAAAACGTTATATTTGTGGGTTTTATGTTGTGTTTTGGATGACAAGGCTTTGATTATCGAATGACTAACATTAGTGTGTTTTATGTTGATTATCATGTTGTGTTTTATATTCATAGTTTCTATGATGGAGTGTTTGAAGTTTTTATGGACTGTTAGGGTTTTGATATTGTGTTTTTGTGATCTTCACTTTGTTATTTGTGGGTTTTGAGTGTGTTTTATGACTGAAATTGTGGTGTTTTATGACTTTGTACACTTTGTAGGAAAACTAGACTTTGTAGCCGAACCCCACCCTACAAATATATATCTTTAAACTAAATGCTCATTTTTCGTTTCTTGTGTGAATAGCCGCTTGGTTCTTACGACTCTAGAACTTGCCACGACAATACATTCCCGGTCCTTACCAACTTAAACCCGAGTAAGTAAATGATGGAGGCATTAGGACTAACCCTTTTTATTTCTACACCATTATTTTTCTTTTTTTTTACCACCTACCCAAAAATCCCCCTAGTTAGCCCCTTTGAGCCTAAACCTTTTCATTTCATAACCCAAACAAACACCCTTTTTACCCACCAAAACCTTTTTCATTTTTAACCCTTTGTTTTAGTAACTAGCTCGGTTTCTCATATGACTTTCAAAAAAAAAATAGTTGATTATGAAGCAAAAGCAAATAAACAAACAAGTTTATCAAAAAATGACTTTGTTTGAAAAATGGCTTCATAAAAAAAAAGTTGAAAAATAGAAAGTCTTACGAAAACCGATACTTGTTACGCTTTTCGCCCTTTTTCTACTAACCACTAACTACTAACCCAACCACATACCTTTAACCCAAGCCTAACCCTTCACCCAAAAAGTCCTCTTGATATTTACAAAGGTATATAAGTTAAAAAGGAGGAGGATTGATTGCTTGGCAAGCCTATGGTAGGAGTAAGTTCCATGCCGCTCTCGAGTGATCCACAAAAATACATTTTCGGCCGAGTGTTGAGTGATCCCCATGAGGTATCTGAACTTGTATATAAATAGAATTTTACAAAGGCATGTTATGCCCTAATAAGTAATTTATCTTATGAAAAGTTTTAAATAAATCATGACGAATAGGATTGTAAATAAATAAAAATAACACTAAATTAAGAATATTGGAAATCCCAACACTCTATGACAAGCCCAAAAACCTTCTTTTCTACCCATTCCATTTGGGAGTGTAATAGCCACATATTAAAGAGTTTTGCTTGAGTACAAGCAAAGATTCAAGTGTGGGGGTATTTGATGTGTGCAAAATGCAACATATAAATTACATCAATTGTGGCATAAAACTAACCCTTTTTTAGTACTAATGTTGGAAAAAGTGTGCTTTTGTCTTCCTTTTGTATTTTCAGGATTAAATGAGCTCAAATTAACAAAAGAAGCAAAAAGACATCAAAATCTAACATAAATACAAGAAAGGGAACAAGACGTGACATGCCCGACCCCACGACAGCATCTTCCCAAGCAAAATAAGAAGACAGAAGACTGAACACGCCCCGTGCTCAGCCAGCACGGGGGCGTGCCCAAGTGTCAGCAGAAAAGACAAAGTGGTAGAAGCTTCCATTGCCCACCACGGGGCCGTGCTCAGCGGACACGGGGCCGTGGTCAACAATAAGATTCGCACAATCCAGGCAAATATTTATAGTACAAAGATTCTTCTGCACACGGGGTCGTGCTCAGCGGACACGGGGGCGTGGTCAACTAATAAGACAAGCTGCATTAAATGAAGAAAGAGAAGGATGTAGACACGGGGCCATACCCACTGGACACGGGGTCGTGCCCGAGCTTCTGTTCAGCCTATAAATAGGAGTTCTTGGCTCAAGCTCAAACCATCCCTTGGCACACCACCCCTCTCACACTTCACCCACCACCCACCACCACCATAACACCATCATCCACCACCATCATAGAGTGTGTGAGTCGTCTCGGGATCCAAGATTGATCGTAAGAGTTCTTGACAATCAAGGCCATGTTTGCCTAAGTCTCTTACATCACTTGGTGAAGACAAGTGTCTAGTGTAATACTTTTTATTTCTAATCTTTTCGCACTATTTATTTGGTTTTGTATTAATGACTTTAATAACTAGTTTCTTATGTTGAAGGTGATTCTTCCTTATCGTTTGTCCGTGGTGTCTTGACATTATTTTACTGTCTATATAAAATAAAAGATTTTCACCATTCATATCTCCACGGTCTATATGGAGGTATGTTGGCTACCTGGTCGGGGGTTAAGGGAACGGTTTGGTAAGAGTCTTGCCATTGTTCAGCGTTTAGAGGTCCTGCAATGGACCTGGGTCAAATTTAGTAGGACCTCCTTCAATACTTAACGGTATTGGATGGCGGGGGTCCAAACTCTTTGATCCCCTCATAAGTTAACTACTATTAATACTATAACCCGGCTATTTAGGACTGTATCACTGCTGACTCAGACTACTTAGTCGAGGGTAACGTCACCTCCAAAAGAGGGGCCTACCATAATTTGCATTAATAACTTAATTAATTATCTTTCAATAATCCGACCCTTTAGGATTGTATCCTTGCTGACTCAAACTGCTGGGTTGAGGGTAACGTCACCTTCAAAAGAGGGGCCTACTACAATAACTAAGATAATCTCTTAAATAAGTGCAAAAGTGCGGAAATAATCAAAGGTTACACTATAGACGAGTCGGAACCAAGTGATTCATCTTGTCTATCTGTTTTTCTTTTATTTTTATTTTTCAGCATTTTAGTTAGTTTTTATTTTCTTAGTTTAAAACATTTTTCTAAAACTTTTTGATTTGATTAGACGTTGAGGATAAACCGGTACTAAAAGCTCTTGTGTCCTTGGACGACCTCGGTATCTTACCAACACTATACCACGCCCACGATGGGTGCACTTGCCCATATGTGTGTTTAGTGTTAGTAAATATCGTGTTTTATAAATTTAAAACTTGGCTAAAAAAGTGTTAAAGGGCTTAAAATATACACCTAATATATATAACACTTCACACGCATCATTATGGCTCTGATACCAATCTGTCACACCCCAACTGATGGCGGAAACATCGGGGCGCGAGCACTAAGCGTTCAGATTGCTCATGAGTATCCATAACACTAGATAGTTTCAATATAAACTAGATTGAATTCAAACAATTGTCTAAACAACCATCATTCATCAAAAGCATAGTATCAACCGAATCAGACATAATCATTGTTTTCAAAAGTTTCTATAATTAAACTAGGCAAGTTTCTAAGCATCAATCCTAGCTTGTTTCCGTAGTTCCAACATCTATCATCCTGCAACATGTATTAAAATAGGGTCAGTACAAAAATGTACCGGTGAGTATACAAGTTTGAATAATAGCATAGTAGAATAAAACAACTCATATCCGTATGTAAGTGTAACAAAATAGTTTCAGCCATGCTAGTGTTCGCAGTCCAGCAAGTGATAGCCCAAGTATCCCGATGCTTTGTTGTTTTCCCAAGTCTCAAGGAAAACTAGAATCCTCCTAACAATACCCCCGAGAATAATGGGGAGGTGCATCTCCTATAGCGCTACTATTGTTAAGGCAGAACTACACACCCTGGATTAAACGTTCACATAACACAAATAGAATACAAGAATCACAAGTTTCACATACAAGTAGGATGGAGTTTAGTTTGCAAAGTCTCAAGTATCATAGTTTAGTAGAATACATGTTACATCCCAAAGATTAAAGCAAAAAGGGATTGAGTATACTTACATTGATTGCTTAACAGTTCAACAGTTATTGGATCAAAGGGAGCTCTTTAGAATTAGCCTGATTAGATTACAACGGATAAGTGTCGGACAAAACAACGAGATTGCACATGTGTCGGATCAGTCACTGGATCGGATGGCTGTCCGATCGGATGGCCATCCGATCGGATTGCCAGTCGATCGAGTGACAAGTGTGAGTGAAAGGACGAATGGCTGCCCGGTCGGATAGCTATCCGATCGGGTTGCCACTCCATTCTAGGTTGACATAAGTGTGGGAATCGAATGGCTGTCCGATCGGATGGCTATCCGATCGGGTCACCACTCGATCCAAGTTTAAGTTTCAAGGTTGCCTTGATCGGATGGCTGTTCGATCGGATGGCTATCCAATCGAGTTGCCACTCGACGATCAGGGCTTTAAGGTTTCAAGAATGCATAGGGTTAGGGGCAAGTGTCACTCGATCAGGTGGTTGTTCGATCGGATGGCTATCCGATCGGATTGCCACTCGATCGGGTTACCTTATCCCGTTCTAAATTTTGTAAAAACTCCAAGTTTCTGATTTAAATAATGGTGACGTGTTACGTATTAAGACAACGGTAAACTCATCAGTGTTTAGCCGATCCGATCGGGTGGGAATCACCCCAGTCCGTTCCATCGTCAGTTCGTGATGATATTTATGTCAGAATCCGTACTCCGGTCACCTTCCCCGGCAACAAATCCCTTTTTCCAAGCCGACTCTAGACTAATAATCAAGTCTACAGTCCGTTCGGATCTGGATCTTACCGTTTCATGTAAAAGTTCAAAAATAGATGAAGATAAACATGGATTTTAGCTTGAAAAGTGTAGATCTAGCTTAGATTTCGTGTAAAACACATGAAATTCCTTAGATCTAAGCTAGATTTCATCAGGAGTGACATCATATAGTAGTTTGTATAAACCACCATTGATGACATCATCCTTAAGAACTCAGATCTAAGAGATTTCATGGTGAAAAGCGAGATTTCAAAGGAGAATCTCGTAGAGAATGTTGTGTAGATCAAGAAAGTACAAGAATCTAGCGTAAAACGTACCGAAATCGTCGTGAAATCGAAGAAATGTGTGTGCGTGCATCTGAGTCGAGCAAGGCTATCACATCAGTGAAGGACTGATATGACAGCTCCTATTTATAGTGTAAGGTGGGTGAAGAGGGTCAGTGTGCACGGATCGGGTGGCAGCTCGATCGAGTCGCCATCCGATCGGATGGTCATCCGATCGGGTGGTCATCCGATCGGGTGGTCATCCGATCGGATTGCCACTCTGCCAATCCATCCTTTCCGTGTTTCCGTCTTTGATTCTTTTCGCGTATTAGATCAAGCGTTGCATTGCGTATTTATTGGGTAATAATATAACACAAAATATTTTAAAAGTTTCAAAGTTTCCGCTAGTGACAAGACTCTAGTCCCTCATTCAACCAAGTCTCAAGTTTCACGAGCCTCACGAGTCAAGCACCAAAGTATATAGGTTTAGACATTCCAAGTATATAGAATTAGGCATTCCAAGTATATAGAATTAGGCATTCCAAGTACATAGAATTAGGCATTCCAAGTATATAGAATATGACATAAAATTCACCAAGTATCAAAGTATTAGTGATCACATAGCTCAGGGACTAAAATTGATAATAAGCAAAGTTCAGGAACTAGACTTGCCTATAGCCTAAAGTTTAGGGACGCATGGCGTTACAGTCTCCCCTCCGTTAGGAGATTTCGTCCCCGAAATCTTAGAGGAGGATTGCTCGAAGAGCTGCGGATACTTGGCCTTCATCTCACTTTTCAATTCCCAAGTGAATTCGGCGCCACGCTTTCCTTCCCATCGAACCTTGACAATGGGAATTTTGTTGCACCTCAACCGCTTGACTCCTTGATCCATGATTTCGATCGGTTTCTCCACGAAGTGCACAGCTTCGTTTATTTGCAAGTCTTCGTGGGGAACCTGCAGTTCCTCGTCGGCTAGGCATTTACGTAGATTAGATACGTGGAACACTGGATATACGTTGTTTAGCTCTTGTGGCAGGTCGAGTCTGTACGCTACCTTGCCAATCCTTTCGAGTATCTTGAAAGGACCCACATAGCGAGGAGCGAGCTTTCCCTTCTTACCAAAACGAACTACTCCCTTCCAGGGAGATACCTTGAGAAGGACTCGGTCACCAGCATCAAATTCCAGAGGCTTACGCCTAATATCAGCATAGCTCTTTTGTCTGCTCCTAGCTTTGATCAAGTTATCACGGATCTGAATACTGGAATGATAGCTGTTGTTGTGCGAGAACTCAATCAATGGTAAATGTACATCCCAGTTACAACCAAAGTCGATGACACAAGAACGGAGCATATCCTCAAGCGTCTGAATAGTACGCTCGGTCTGTCCATCCGTTTGAGGATGAAAGGCCGTGCTAAGATTCAAATGAGTACCCATAGCGGATTGAAAGGTTTGCCAAAGACGTGAAGTAAAATGACCATCACGGTCAGAGATTATGTCAAGAGGTATGCCATGACGGCATATAATCTCATCAGTACAGATTCGAGCAAGTTTCTCCACTTTATAATCTTCATGAATAGGAAGAAAGTGGGCGGATTTGGTCAAACGATCAACAATCACCCAGATACTGTCATGAACAAAAGGTGTTCGAGGTAGCTTGGTAATAAAATCCATAGCGATGCTATCCCATTTCCAAACTGGGATCCGATCGGATGGTCATCCGATCGGGTGGTCATCCGATCGGATTGCCACTCGGCCAATCCATCCTTTTCGTGTTTCCGTCTTTGATTCTTTTCGCACGTTATATCAAGCATTGCGTTGCGTATTTATTGGGTAATAGTATAACACAAAATATTTCAAAAGTTTCATAGTTTCCGCATGTGACAAGACTCTAGTCCCTCGTTCAACCAAGTCTCAAGTTTCATGAGCCTCACGAGTCAAGCACCAAAGTATATAGGTTTAGACATTCCAAGTATATAGAATTAGGCATTTCAAGTATATAGAATTAGGCATTCCAAGTATATAGAATATGACATAAAATTCACCAAGTATCAAAGTATTAGTGATCACATAGCTCAGGGACTAAAATTGACAATAAGCAAAGTTCAGATACTAGACTTGCCAATAGCCTAAAGTTTAGGGACGCAGGGCGTTACACGAGGAGAGCTCGAATGTACTTTTTGATTGTCTTATCAGGCGTGTCCACCTGACTAGGACAGATAATACTCAGCTGTTTGAAACGAGCGGTGAGACCAGCGTTGTCACCTCCTTCCTGCTTGATGTGCCAGAATTCATTCTCCAGTTTCTGGACTTCATGAGAAGGACATAACTCCTTCATCATAAGCTCCCTGAGTTCCTCCCATGAGAGGCTATAAGCTGCATCGTTACCGTGCCTGTTGCGCTCAGCAGTCCACCAATCCAGAGCCCTGGACTGAAAGACTCTAGTAGCATTCACAGTGCGTAGTTTCTCTGGGCATCCGCTTTGTCTGAATGTGACTTCGATAGAGTCAAAACACTGAAACATAGCACTGGGTTCATCTTCGTCAGTGAAGTTTGCGGGACCGCAGGCTTTAAACTGTTTAAAACTGAAAGGAGCTTTGGGCGTGTCGCTCTTTAACTCGACAGTAGATTTGCTGCTGACCTCATTGATTTCACTGACAATTTGAGGTATGACTTTAGCCATTTCCTTGGCCACAAGAGAAGCGATACGCCTGTCATCTTTATTCCTTTGAACATTGCGGTGAGTGTAGGAGTTCTGCAGCAGATGTCATCCCAAAGGGATTAGACGAGATTCGATTATATCGGGGTTTTGAAAAATTTAGCGTTTTAACATCCTTTATTATTATTATTATTATTATTATTATTATTATTATTATTATTATTATTATTATTATTATTATTATGTAAAACATAGGAACACGTCGGCACATAAACACGTAGCCACGTAGGCACATAAACCACATAAGCGCGTAAACACATAAGCACGAACATGATGTATTTTTTAGTATCGCAAATTATACCAAGTCGGCATGTTTAGTTTTTTTTCCTCAAAAATTCGATACAATGTTGATTAAAAACCAAGTTGTAACGAAGATGATGTAGTTTTTAGTATCACAAATTATACCAAGTAGCAATACTATATAACAAACCAAACTGCTATTAACCGAACAATAGTAGTACCTAAGACTAGGGGCGGATCTACCTTATGACAAGGGATAGTGTAAATTTTGGAAAAAAATGACGTTTTTTGACATTTTTTCTATTTCGTTACTTTTTTTTAAAACGTTACCCGTATAAAGATTTTCTATCTCCGCCACTGACTAAGACAATGAATGAAACCGATATCAATCAAGCATAGATCACTTACGTAAATTGAGGAAAGAAATTCCTTTCATGAATCTTTTGTGTAGCCACCACCTAGAAGTTGATACGCAAAAGCAAACGTAGACCATGATAATTAGGCAAAATAATATTCTTTTTAATTAAATAAATGACCATGATTTTTTGGAAGATAAATAAATGACCATGATATCTAAGGCAAAAAAAATATTCTTTTTTAATTAAATAAATAAATAGCTGGCATACATCTATACTATCTATAATAAGAGATTATGAGCTGATGTAAAACTGCCTACGTGTCAACTTCTAAGGTATGCCATGTGTACATGCTGATGTCATAAATCCTTTTTGTATATGTATATTAATTAATATATTAAAAATTAAAAATACCCTTATATAAGGGATCCAAATTTTGAGCGGCTAGATCACTTCCAAAATTTTGAAATTCAAAACCTCTAGAAATCTGCCTCTTCATTTTGAAATTCAAAACCTCTAAAAATCTTCCTTCTTTTCATTTCATCTCTGGAAGTCGACCCCAATCACCAACGTTTAGGGGTTTGCAGATCTTGAAAACACGCAGATGCTTTGAAGTTCGAATTCGATTTTAGGTTTTTTTATGATGCACATCTGACCAGATCTAGGGTTACCATCACAGGTATATGTTCTTCATAACTGATTATGGTTTTGTATTTCATATTATTTGGTCTTAATCTATGCAGTTAGTGTGACATCATACTTTTCGGTGACCTTTCAATTCTTCTTAACTAATCTCTACAATTCGCACTATAAAAATCAACAACCTTTATATCTATCGGTTTTTAATTTCGCTTTTCAATTAACTTCCAGTTTTGCAGTGTGAACTATGAAGATGTCAACTCCACCAAACCCTAACGATGAAAATCCCCAAAATCCAGGTCTAATTCTATACATATAACTTTGTATTAAGCTTAATTTATCGATGTATAAGTTTAATTAAGTTGGTGAAATTAAATCGAGTTTTAATTTGATTTATTTTCAGTATTTTTGGTTGTTATGAATTCGTATTTTGTAGTTTATATCTGTGAATTGATTTAATATTTGAGCAATAAAAAGTTTTCAGGAGTTGAAATTGATAATTTGATATAGTTGTTATTAACTTATTATTATAAGTAAATTAGTAATATAACATAGTGATAGAACCTATATTTGTTTTCCAATTTGGCTTTAGTGATATGTAAAAGTATGAGGGTACAGTGCAGTAGCTTTAACATGGCTGAAGTTGTGAGAAAACTTGAGACGGCATACGAAAGTCAAAAGTTTAGCGAATGGAAACCACCTTTTGACTACGAAGAGATAACTAAGATTGCAGAACCTCGGCTGAACTACAATTGGAAAGGTGAATATCCACAATTTTATTATTTGTATTACTTTAACTATTAGAATTCGCAAATTAAGTAGTTAGGGTTTCAGTTTACATTCGTTATGATAAAGAGGCATTAATTGGTGTGATTTATTGAGTTTCAGCTATATGTTTTGCAGTATCCTTTGAGGCCACATTGGCGGCCTTACGAGCTAAATGACAGGTGTTTGGAGGTATGTGTTCAATGCTTATTATATTTGTAGGTTAAAAGATGCTGAATGGGCATTAGTGATTAAGTAATATAGAAATTGGTCAAGTGGGTCGAATGGGCCAAACTCTAGCGTAAGTGTACTTTTAATACATTCAACCTCGATTTTTTTCTGAAATAGGTGGTTTAGAAGAGAATAAAGTGATTCTAGGTGGGCAATCAAATTGTAAGTGATTTTAGGTAAGCCACTATCTGGAACAGCGACATTCTCTCTTCTGTGAATGCCTGATCAGAGAAAGCTGCAACAGCAGATTTTTATCCCTTAAAGTCTGTTGTTTTTATCCACAACCTTCATAAAAGTCGTTGTTTAGAACCACAAACTTCTAAAAGATCGCTGTTTTGAACCACAAACTTCTAAAAGATCGATGTTTTGGATAGAAACATACACATACTCTTCTAATAAGATCGTCCTGTCCCCTGAAAGCTGTTGATTTTGATGGCGGTTTACAAGAAAGCCGTTGTTTCAGATCATGGGCTTCATAAAGCCACTGTTTCAGGTCATGGTGTTCATTAAAGTTGCTGATTGGTTGTGCAATTTTCCCAGAAAACCGCTGATTGAGATTACCATCTTCATAAAGCCGCTGAAGAAGATAGTAGTCTTCATTAATTCGCTGATCCTGATCATGGTCTTCATATAAAGCCGCTCATTAATAAAACAACCTTCCCTTAAAACCGCTGAATATGATAGCAACCATCATGAAGATCGCTAATGTATATAACGATGTTTCCTCCAACTTTCTTTTTTTTAAATGTTGAATTGATGTTGGGTTGCAGTATCACGCGAAATTATTGCTTTGATGAAGGAGAATAGTTCACCACTTTAAAAACCTTTTTAAGGCTGAATTTTAAAGTCTATATTTATTTTTAAGAAGTCAATCTCTAATAAATTGTTTTAGTATCAACTCATACCTGGCCCATTTGTCACCTTTATTCTAGAGTCTAGATGTAGTAAAATGGTTAAATTTAGTTATCAAATTTCCTCTGTAGTATTTATGCATAATAAAAACAAGAAGATTATTAACACTAAACTACAATCTAAATTTAATAATGAGGCTTTATGTGATTTTAAAGAGCCAATTGAAGTTCAAATCCATCAGTAGGCTTTTATTTTTATAGTATCTTATAATTATAATTAGGTCCTTTTGATAAATCCCAAGCTTTATTGTTGGTTGATTGTTGATGGATTACTGGTGAAGAGAACAAAAGTACTCACAGGATCATCACCAAGAGTATCTAGATTGCCTCACCACGTGCACATGACTTGGATCACCACTTTAAAAACCTTTTTTAAAGCTGAATTGATGTTGTGCAGTCTCCCAGTGACATTTAAAGGGTTGTAATCTGATACAGTGATTTTTAAAGGTATTGACCCATAACAACGATCTTATTAGAAGGTTTCTATCCAAACAACGATCTTTTAGAAGTTTGTGGTTCAAAACAGCGACTTATATGAAGGTTGTGGATAAAAATAGCGACTTTAAGGGACAAAAATCTGCTGTTGCAGCTTTCTCTGATCAAGCATTCACATAAGAGAGAAGGTCACTGTTCCAGACAGTGGCTTACCTAAAATCACTTACAATTTGATTGCCCACCTAGAATCACTTTATTCTCTTCTAAACCACCTATTTTATAAAAAAATTCTTCAACCTCTTAGATCATATTGTAGTTACAAATTTTGACATAGACATTACAAATTTTGTAAATTTCAGATGTAGTCTTTTCAAGTGCAGTCTGTATATCTCGCGGCTTCAGTTATCCTGTTCGACTTGGATTCAGACGAGCTTCGATAGCCATAAACAACGTACTCGACACAACCCCAATGTAAGTCAAGATCCTTATCGTATTTTGTTAATTTGTTATTTATAGCTCATCTTCTGTACTTATATTTGATGTTTATGATGTTTTGATGATGATTTAGAGGAATTTAAAATTGTATGATAAGAATTTGAGGCAGCAGTGCATGCTGCTGCTGCCGTCAATCATTGCAAAAACGTTTGGAAAGTAGAAAGAATTCTGGTCTGGTATCCAATGATGATGTGAAGCTAGCGTCTTCAGCTGTCTCAATAGCAGCCGCTTCTTCTATTGCTAAGTGGCTGCAGCTGTTGCTAAAATCGCATCAGATGTTGCAGAACAAGCAAGATTGATGGCTGACAAAGTTTTTTTATCAAAAAGATTAGGTTTAAACACTGTTGGTTAAAATAGTGTTTTAACCCGAAAAAAGTGAAACCACTGTTTTGAGTTAAAATAGTGTTTTGAAATCACTTTTGGGTTAAAACAGTGTTTGAAATCACTGTTGGGTTAAAACAATGTTTTGAAACCACTTTTGGGTTAAAACAGTGTTTGAAGCCAAAAGTGATTTCAAAACACTATTGGGTTAAAACACTGTTTGAAACCACTGTTGGGTTAAAACAGTGTTTGAAGCCACTGTTCGAGCTGCTGCTTTATTAATTATTTAGCTGCCGCTTTCATGATTTTCTCTTAATAAAATCTTGATATCTTTTATCTTGATTATTATTTTGGTCACTTCCATAGCTTAATAATTCTTTGAATGTTGAAGTATGAGGTTGTCAGGTTCTATCAGATGACAAAAAAAGAGCAATGTATGATCGGTACGGAGAAGACGGAGTTAGAAGTACGTATCTTTGAGAAGATGACCACTGATAGGGAAACGAAGGTATGTTTGCTCGACGCGAGTTGGAAATTTCAGTTCTCAATCTATGACTGGCAACTATTCCTTTGCTATTGTTCTTCAGTCTTCATTCTAGAATCCAGATTTCCAGGTGTTTCTAATTGATTATGTGTCTAATCGAGTTCTCACAGAGGGACTTCTCAGTTCTCACTATATTCAAACACTTAGGTATCAAATATATTCTCAACTTTCACTATATTCAATTGATTATGTTTCTACTGTTGTTCTTTTAAGTTGTGTAGATTGTGACGAAGGCAATTGTCTAAAAATAAAGATACAAAATTGTTTTCTTTAGTTTATTGGTTAAACACCCGGGCATCTAACATTATTGACTTTTAGGTTTGTTCTTACATTGTCTTTTTTGTACTTTGATAAGCAATTATTGGATAAAAATTGTTACTTTATATTGCTTTTCAGAACAATTTGGATGAGGGAACGATGGATTTGAGTGACAAAGACATGGGAAATCAAAGGGCTCAATTGAATGACAAAGAATAATCAATTTTCTCAGTTCTCAAAAACAATAATCATTCATAGTAAGTTGTTCTATTTCATCTTTGAATACCTTCTGTCTTTCTGTCTCAAAAACAATAATCAGTCACAGCCATGGCGTCTCCCTCATGTGCAGGAGATGATAGACAATAATGATAAGTATGATGATGTTTATTGAAGTGTATACCCGTCTTATGAATGGAAAAAAGCTAAATATATGACCGATTTGTTGTTCTATTCTCAGTGGTTATTGTGTGGATATACGCTCGCTTACTCACTGTTGTTGGGGCCTACAAGAACGCGTCTGACAAAACTCAACTAAGTTGTAGAACTGACCGTGCTGGAATCATAGGCGATGCCCTTTGGTATATCTTGTCTGTTAATTGTTGTTTCTATATCGGTTACATTCTACAATTTTATTTGAAAATAAGTTGATTTATAGGATACGTTTTCCTTATCCGTTTCATTGGGGAACTAAGTTGTTTACTATTGGTCTTTTATTTTATATGTATTTACAGATAGGGTGGGGTTCGGCTACAAAGTCTATTTTTCCTACAAAGTGTACAAAGTCATAAAACACCACAATTTCAGCCATAAAACACACTCAAAACCCACGAATAACAAAGTCAAGATCACTAAAACACAATATCCAAACCCTATCTGTCCATAAAAACTTCAAACACACCATCATAGAACTATGAATATAAAACACAACATGATAATCAATATAAAACACACTAATGTTACTCATTCGATAATCAAAGCCTTATCATCCAAAACACAACACAAAACCCACAAATATGGTGTTTTAGTAATCTCCACTCTGTTATTCGTGGGTTTTGAGTGTGTTTTATAGCTGAAATTGTGGTGTTTTATGACTTTGTACACTTTGTTGGAAAAATGGACTTTGTAGCCAACTCCCACCCTTACAGATAAATTGTTTATAGTATTTTATAGATTATTAACAATAGCAAGCCAGAGAGAAGTATAATTTAGACAACTCCAGCCAGAGTTAATTATGTATGATTTTGTGCTTTTAGTTCTTGGTTGTGTTAGACAACTCCACCCGTATTTGCACACGGGTCGTACCGCTAGAAGCCCTTTTTATTATAACTTTTGAGTCTGTAGGATGCAAGAAGCAAGGATATTGAGGATGTTCTCATTCTATCTAGAGATCACTTGTATAGAATGGATTATATGGACCTTTTTCAGGTGAAATGTTTATTATAAGTTTTTTTTAATATAAATTTATATGTTATATCTTTATTTTTGTTACAGAGCCACAGACAAAGTGGTGCAGATATTACAATTTCCTGTTTGCCCATGGATGAAAGGTTACTTGTGTTTATTTTCCAAACTGAATGACGACGACAATGACGATAATGATATAAAAATATTTATTTTATTATATTATTTGCACATGACAGTCGGGCCTCGGATTTTGGATTGATGAAGATTGATGGGAAAGGAAGAGTTGTTTCATTCAGTGAAAAGCCTAAAGGGAATGAGTTGAAATCAATGGTAAAGATAGAAACATTTAAAACTAGCATCATAGAACGATACGATAAATGATTTATACCTTTAAATTTGTACTTCAGGCAGTGGATACAACAGTCTTGGGATTGTGTAAAGAAGAGGCGGAAAAGAAGCCGTATATTACCTCCATGGGAGTATATATTTTCAAGAAGGAGATCCTTTTAAATCTTTTGAGGTACAAGACACAGGATCAATGGGCGGTCGGGTGGTGGGTCATTTAGTTATGGGTTGGGTCACGCTGACGCGCAAACACTTTTTGTCCATTTTCTATAACATGTTATAATAGTATTAACATGATGATATAAATCTTTGAAAAAATGATTTAGGAGGTCGATCCGTAAAAACAGACTTTAGTGAATTTCGTGAATTTGTCTGTAGGAGGTCGATCCGTAAAAACAGACTTTAGTGAATTTGTCTGTAGGAGCAGAATATTGTTGATAGCTGATATTCAATCGAAGTTGCAACTATCAATTAGTTAGCTAATTTTTATATCATACATGAGCTAATATTTTTTTCGTAACACAGTAATAAAATTTTATGTCCTAACACATATTGCCTTTAACATTGTTTTATAAAGATATGTAACTAAATACAAACAATTTAAATGATGTATTATAATCTATTTCGATGGTCGTTAAAGCTACCCGTGTGGTCACACGGGTCCTACAACTAGTACCAATTACCATAGCATTCCTGTGGGTCTCCTTTCGCTGTTCACCGACGAAAAGCCTTTCTTTCTTTCTTTCTTTCTTTCTTTGATTCTTTTGGAATCCTCTTCATCACCTACATTCTCTCCGTTTCTAGGGTTTCCATATCCACCGTCAATCAATTATCCAAATCACAATGCATTCATGGAAAGACAAAGTTACAGACAAACTCACAAATCTCTTCTCCGATTCTTCTTCTTCCTCACCTCCTCACGCATCTCCATCTCCTCATAAGGTACATTCTTTGATTTCCTAACTATAAATCTCTGATCCACTTTTTATTATTTGTTATATTGATTTTATGGTGTTTGAGATGGTGATGATGGATGATCTCATGTTCTTAATTCAAATTCTGTGTGTTTGGTGAGACACTAGATCAATCTAGTTTAGATATTGATTAGTTTTTTTAACTGTTAGTTAATCATGACTCATGCCTTTGGTATTCTTAATTGGATTGGATTAGAGATTGATCTAATCCAATCCAATTTCACTATAATAGCAGTCTATGTTGATGATATCAACATCATCGGATCTCCTGAAGAGATAGAGAAAGCTGCTCAGTTATTAAAGAAGGAATTTGAGATGAAAGATCTTGGTATGACAAAAGTATGCATCGGACTACAATTTGAGTATCTGTGCAATGGCACATTTGTCCATCAATCAAACTACATCCAGAAGATGTTAGTACGTTTCAATATGGATAAAGCACATCCGTTTAGCGTACCTATGGTTGTCCGACTGCTAGATCCACACAAGGATCCTTATCGCCCTCAAGAAGAAGGCGAAGAAGTACTTGGTCCAGAAGTACCGTACTTAAGCGCGATCGGTGCCCTTTTGTATCTCGCAAATAATACAAGACCTGACATTGCATTTGCAGTACATGTACTAGCGAGATACAGTTCGAATCCAACACGTAGACACTGGAATGGCGTAAAACATATATTCCGGTATATTTGCGGGACACAAGACTTAGGTCTTTTCTATCAGAGAGATCAAAAGTCCCAGCTTGTTGGGTATGCTGATGCCGGACATCTATCAGATCCTCACAAAGCAAAATCTCAGACAGGTTACGTATTCACATACGGTGGCACATCAATTTCTTGGAAGTCAACTAAGCAAACACTTACAGCAACATCATCAAACCATGCCGAATTGATAGCACTATATGATGCTGGTCGAGAATGCGTGTGGTTGAGATCAATGATTAATCACATACAAGAAGCATGCGGATTAGAACAGATCAAGAAGGAGCCGACAATTATTTATGAAGACAATGCTGCTTGCATAGCTCAGATCAGAGAAGGTTATATCAAGGATGATCGAACAAAGCACATCTCACCAAAATTTTTCTCAACATATGACTTGCAAAAAGAAGGGGAAATTGATGTTAGCCAGATTAAGTCAAGTGAAAATCTAGCTGACCTGTTCACGAAATCTTTACCTAGAAGCAGTTTCGAGCAACTATCACACAAGATCGGTCTTCGTAGATTGAAGGATGTTTGTTGAATTCAGGGGGAGAATTGTACACGCTGTACTCATTTTCCCTTCACTAAGTTTTGTTCCACTGGGTTTTCTTAGTAAGGTTTTTAATGAGGCAGCATAGCTGATCCAGTAGTATCAGTTTATTTATTCAGGTCCTGAAGTATCTATTTAACGTCATCCTGAAGTATGTTGTTAAACTGTGTATAATTCTAAATGTCTGAGGGGGAGTGTTATAAACCAGACATTTTAGGCCCAACCCATTACTTATGGGCAGTGTTGTAGAGATCGCTAGGCGCCAGTCGGGCGGTGGAGTACCGACTAGGGATTAATCGGGATTAATCAGGATTAATCGGGATTAATCGGATCGGAATTTATATATATAATTTTTAAATTTATATATATACACATACATTAATCTATACTATATTATAAAACATTTCTTCAAGGGCTTCTTAAATATTAAGAGGTACAAGTTTAAATGCTTGTTATACAACACATAATGCATATCTATATTGTTTTTAAAGGGTAAATTCGTCTTTAAAGCCACCAGCCTCTTCGTAATTAAATCATGCAACTGGAAGAGTTCACCATTATTGTTAAATCATTACATCTCCATACGTTGAAAATTTTTGAGCTCCTCACCATTAAATCATTACATTCAGTTAAATACTTCATTACCACATTCAGAATCTTACAACCCTTTCAAAGTCCACAATTTGGTCTCCACACCTCTCACACGTCTACTTCGACATAACCATCCAGCCGCGATCACCAGAAGTCGCCGGAACCCTCACGCACACTCGCAACACGTTTCGAATATCCTAACACCTCACCGGAGAAACCAGAAGTCGCCGGAACCCTCACGCACACTCGCAACACGTTTCGAATATCGCAACACCTCGCCGGAGAAACCAGAAGTCGCCGGAAGAACTCGAAGCCGCCGGAGCCGAACGGAGATCGACGACATTCTTCTCGACTTGTTTTCGGTATATGATTTCTTGTTTCATTCGTTACTTGTATAACCTCTGTGATATATATTCGAGTCTGTCTTTTTTTTTCCGTCACTCAAACAACAAAGTTTATGAGTTTATTACGTGTATGTTCTTTTTAATAATGAAGATGATACAAACACGTCGGACTTTAACTCGGATTATTCGGTATATATTCAATCCAACAAATCCCTTATTTCGTTCGGTATACTAATTCTGCCATTGTGTTTCTATTCAACAGTATATTGTTTCCAGGGCCGGTCCTATCATTTAGGAGGGCCTAAGCGAAATAAAAATATGGGGCCCTTTTGTAACTTTCGTTGTTACAACTTCCATCTCCTTTATTTGGATTTTAGGACAGGAAATGAAAAATTTTTCTTCAAACAAGACCATCTTGTTATGTATGAATGTATGATTAGTGTAGTCATATAATATGTTTCAGTAATTTAGGTTTATATTGGATAATCATTATATAAAAAAGTTTCAATCAGCACTTGTAAAATCCATAACTTTGAATGATGATAGGAATAAATAAATATGTATATTCAAAATCTAACTGAGTAATAACATTGAATTAACTAACTGAGTTGTTATAGTTATTTAAAGACAATATATACATCTCTGTTATAATATAAAGTCACATTAAATAATATAATTACGAAAAATTCTATTTAGCATATAATTTTAGATCCTTAATTTACATTCTATTTAATTTGCTACAACAATTTTCCCCTCTAGAACGCCGGAGACTTCAAAAGCGTCGTCGGAGATCGGAGAAACTCACCAGAGCAAGTCGAGGACCTTACACCGTTTGGTACGTCTTATTTACTTATTGCAAAGCGATTCGTTATTAATCTTACATTAAAAACACCATCTATTCATTACATCGATTATTTTTATAGTTCTCACAATTAGACTATTACCTGGTTAGATTGATTTGTCCATTTGATTAATATTTCATAGAAAAGAATAACTTCATTTTAAACAAATAATAACAAATTAAAATCTAACTTTTGTTTCTTATTACTCTGCTTCCTTCAATTTCACTATAGCCTATAGGCATTAACAAACATTTGTGAATAACTGGGGGCGTTGATTGAATCCAACAATTAAATGATATAATTACGAAAAATTCTATTTAGTATATAATTTTAGATCCTTAATTTACATTCTATTTAATTTGATACAACAATTTTCCCCTCTAGAACGCCGGAGACTTCAAAAGCGTCGCCGGAGATCGGAGAAACTCACCAGAACAAGTCGAGGACCTTACACCGTTCGGTACGTCTTATTTACTTATTGCGAAGCGATTCGTTATTAATCTTACATTAAAACCACCATCTATTCATTAATAATCATAAACTGTAATGTTGATTTTCATGGGTTTCAGTAGGATATTATCAAAAGGGGTGGGGATTTGGAGGGTTTGAGGTTTTTCAAATAAGTGGGCTACTGAAATTAATGTCACCTTTAAGTTAGGCTTTGGTTATTTTTATTTAGGAAATACGAAAAAAAATAAAATCTTAATTACATAATTAGTTTTTTTCCCTGCTCAAAACACTCTTTTGCATGCTTATATATTGATTTACATCAATTATTTTTATAGCCTCACAATTAGACTACTACCTGGTTAGATTGATTTGTCCATTTGATTAATATTTCATAGAAAAGAATATCTTCATTTTAAACAAATAATAACAAATTAAAATCGTGATAATGCCTAATGATATCGTGAATGTTATTATTCAATATACAAGGTATTAATCAATTTACGATGACTACTGGACACCCAAAATATCCTGAAGATGTATCTACCTCAACTGCATCCACATCGGCTTAAAAACGAAAAGAGTATAATAGACGATATTACGCTTCACGCAAAGCTAATAAGAAAGTTTCAAACGTTTTTGTTGATGATGTCTCTCAAACTGCTTCATTTTTACCTTCCCGAGTTGGAGCTCCCACACCTCTCCCTGTGATGGACGAAATCACTAAAAAAATCACAAGGTTCTTTTTTATTAAATTTGATTTCTTTATTAAACCTTACATCTTTTGTGTTGTTACTAAATACAACGAGTTTCTTAGGAATTCAATTTACAATGACTACAGGACAACTAAAAGATCGTAACGATGTATCTACCTCAACTACATGTACATCTTCTGAAAAACGAAAAGAGTATAATAGACGATATTATCTTAAACGCAAAGACAGTAACAAAGTATTAAAACTTTGTTCGGCTGATGTCTCTCAAGTCGATTCATTAACACCTTCCCGAATTCAACGGTCTACACTACTACCTCAATTTCGTGGCGTAGCTAACCAACCATCCATCCCAGTTCAAAACATAGAAGAGGATCCGTATAGTTTTGTTTATGGTGGGATGCCTAGAGAGCATCGTGTCTTAGAGGAACAAAGCTCATGTCCTCATTGTGGAGCAAAACGATTTGCATTTGAATTTCCCACCTTTTGTTGTATGAGTGGGAAAACGGTGTTAGCAAATTCTACAATTCCAAATGAATTGTATCAACTTTTCACGTCGCAAGATGAAATTGGAAAAATGTTTAGGCAAAACATACGTGCTTATAACACCAATTTTTCTTTCACCTCAATGGGTGTCACATTGGATGATACAATGGCCAATATGAGAGATGGTGTATATACGTTTCGTGCACACAAATGAATATATCACAGAATCGACCAATTGGTCCCTAGGGATGGAACACCTAGGTACTTACAGTTATATTTTTATGACCCTGGTACTGAATTAGATCATAGACTCCGATGGCCAAATCTTGATCGAAATATTACTGAGGTGTTGGCACGTGTTCTTTCTACAAATCCTTATGTCAAGACGTTTCGAAGTCTTGGAGAGCTAGGTCCTCTAGACAACTATAGAGTCACTCTTAACGCTTCCGTTGAACTTGACCAAAGGGTGTACAACCGACCAACCACATCTGAGGTTTAATTAACATTATCTTTTTTTTACAAATAACATTAATATACAATAGATGATACTTATTTATACTACATATTTATATAGGTTGCTGGTATTTGGGTCGAAGGGAATGACAATATAACTGCCTACAAAAGAAGTATCGTAGTGTATGGTAGGTCTGAATATAGTCAAACTATTCAGCCATACTTTGGATGTTATGATCCATTATCTTATCCTTTATTTTTTCCTAACGGTGAGTCGGGTTGGCATCCTAATATACCACGTGAAGGAGTATCAATCAATGAAATTCATAATGATCCCGACAACATCGACCGAGATAATGAAGGTACAAAGATTTTACCTATGTTTTCGAGAGGCTAAGCACATCTATAGTATAATGTAATGTAATTATTTATTTTTATTTTATTCAGAGGCTAACCCACGAGGACGTAGGACAACCGTTGCTATGCGAGAGTACTATTGTTATAAATTTCAAATTCGCTCTACCGAGAACGTGCTTTTGCTTGGTGGTAGATTGCTACAACAATTTGTTGTAGATGTTTACATAAAGCTTGAGACATCACGTTTGCAATTTTGTGAACGAAACCAAAGTAAGATAAGAGCGGAATTATACCAAGGTATTGTGGATTGTGTCCATTCTGGTGAAGTTCATCCTAACAGAGTCGGACAACGGATTGTGTTGCCTGTGTCTTTCATTGGAGGGCCTCGCGACATGTGACGCCGGTTTCTAGATGCTATGACTTTAGTTCAAGATGATGGCAAACCTGATGTATTCCTAACTATGACGTGTAATCCTCAATGGCCTGAGATATGCGGTAATTTGAAACCTGGTCAAACCGCACAAGATCGTCCAGAGCTTGTTTCGCGAATATTTCGTGCAAAATTAGAGGATCTTAAGGAACAACTCTTCAAGAAACATTTACTCGGAAAGGTTAAGGCATATGTATATGTCATCGAGTTTCAGAAGCGCGGTTTACCGCATGCACATTTCCTCCTTATCATGGACTCGGAGCACAAGATAAATAATCCAGACCATTATGATAAGGTCGTGTGTGCTGAAATCCCTAACATGGTTACCCATCCGCAACTGCATGAGGTTGTTGTAAAACACATGATTCATGGTCCATGCGGAAATCTACGAAAAGATAGTCCTTGCATGCAGGGTGATCCAAAAGTTTGTCGTTTTCATTATCCCAAACAATTCAATGAGCAGACAACACATGGAGACGATGCATATCCATTATATCGAAGGAGAAACAATGGAGTAACGGTGGACATAAGAGGAAATACTCTTGATAACAGGTGGGTTGTCCCTTATAACCCAAGGCTTTTAATGATGTTCAACTGCCACATG
Source organism: Helianthus tuberosus (assembly GCA_030545235.1). Lineage (NCBI taxonomy): Eukaryota > Viridiplantae > Streptophyta > Magnoliopsida > Asterales > Asteraceae > Helianthus > Helianthus tuberosus. The sequence goes on from CM060351.1 coordinate 53,257,990, forward strand.
AATGTTGAGGTTTGCTCAAGTATAAAATCTGTGAAATACCTTTTCAAGTATGTCTACAAAGGACATGACAAACAAGTTATTCATATCGATCCAGACGAACCCAATGTTGTTATCAATGAGATAAAGAGATTCCAGGATGCACGCTACGTATCACCCCCAGAGGCAATGTGGCGTATTTTTTCTTTCCCCCTTTCTCAAATCCACCCTGCTGTTTTAGCCTTACAACTTCATCTCCCGAATAAGCATATGGTTAGATTTAGAGAGGATGATATCATGTCTAACATTGTTGATAGGGAAAGAGATAAGAGAACCATGCTAACAGCATTTTTCCTTAAAAATAGAGCGGATGAAACAAAACCGAAATATTTGTATAAAGATTTCCCGAAACACTTCACATGGAATGGAGCCACACGCACTTGGACGGCTCGTATACTTAAGCCACAAAGAGGTCGTATTGTTTCTGCTAATCCAGCTGAAGGAGAACGGTACTACTTACGCCTACTTTTGTCAAATGTCAAAGGACCTACTTCTTTTGAAGATCTTTGCACGGTTAATGGGGTTACATACGCGACATTTCGAAAAGCAGCGCTTGAGATAGGCCTAATAGAGAACGATGATAGTTTGTCACAATGTCTCACAGAAGCTTCTCTATTTCAGTTTCCCAATGCTCTTAGAAGGTTATTCGCAACCATAATGATTTTCTGCGAGCCTGGGGATATTCGTAAATTGTGGAATGAGCACTTTAATGCAATGTCTGAAGATCATCAATTACATTGTCAAAGTGTGGAACGCGTTCAGAATATGGTTCTTACTGACATTAGCGCCATCCTACAGTCCATGGGTAAAAATCTCACTGATTTTGATCTTCCGAACCTCACAGAAGACGACTTACAATATGGTATTCACCGTGAGGTACAAGAGGAGTACGGGATTGTTGTGGAAGCCGAAGACTTGTGTGCCAAAGATGAGCTTAATTCAGATCAAAAATTAATTTTTGATGAGATCATGACACATGTGGATAATGACCGTCAAGGTGTTTTCTTTATAGACGGTCCAGGTGGAACGGGAAAGACATTTTTGTACAAAGCTTTGCTAGCTCAAGTTCGTTCGCGTGGTCTTATTGCTCTAGCGACCGCTTCATCAGGGGCTGCAGCTAATAATATGCCAGGAGGAAGAACAGCTCACTCGAGATTCAAGATTCCCATTTGTGTTGATAATAATTCAATGTGTAACATAAAAAAACAAAGTGGTGTAGCTGAACTAATAAGGTCATCCAAATTAATCATATGGGATGAGGCATCAATGGCAAAACGACAAGCAATAGAAGCAGTCGATCGAACATTGCAAGACATTATAGGCGTTACTCTCCCATTTGGTGGCAAGATAATGGTAATGGGAGGTGATTTTAGACAGGTGTTGCCGGTTATTAAACGGGGAACTAGAGCACAGATTGTAGACTCTAGCCTACGAATGTCACCTCTTTGGTCTATTACGAAAAAATGCGGTTGACAATAAATATGAGAGCGCTAAATGACCCTTGGTATTGTGGTTTTCTCTTAAGAGTAGGTGATGGAACTGAACAATCGATAGAAGGAAGCTATATCCGCATACCCGACAATATGACAATTCCATGCACTCACAGACAAAACTCTATAACAGAATTGATCAATGCTGTTTTTCCGTCACTTCAAAACAATGTACATTCTTCTGATTATATAATCTCAAGAGCGATATTAACCACTAAAAATGACAGTGTTGACGAGATTAATGATAAAATGATTGACATGTTTCAAGGGGAGGAAAAGGTTTACTACAGTTTTGATGAAGTTGAAGACGACCACCACAACTACTATCCAACTGAGTTCTTAAACTCACTAACTGTTAGTGGTTTGCCGCCTCATAAACTTCGTTTAAAAATCGGTTGCCCCATAATATTGTTAAGGAATATCGATTCGTCCCATGGTCTATGTAATGGCACAAGATTGATATGTAGAGGTTTCCAACGCAATGTTATTGATGCAGAGATAGCTGTCGGACAACATACGGGGAAGAGAGTGTTTTTGCCAAGAATACCTCTATGTCTTTCTGAGGACGACATGTTCCCGTTCAAGCTGAAAAGAAAACAGTTTCCAATTCGCCTCAGCTTTGCCATGACAATAAACAAAGCTCAGGGCCAAACAATTCCCAATGTTGGTGTTTTTCTCCCAGATTCTGTATTTTCGCATGGTCAACTTTATGTGGCGTTATCAAGAGGAATATCACGGAAAAATACAAAAGTGTTAGTACACCCTGCCAAAGATTTCAAACAACCCGGAGTATACACCTCAAATGTTGTCTATCGGGAGGTGTTACTTGATGGATGAACTCCTTCACAATCAAAACGTAAGGATTTTTAATGCATTTTGTGGTTCAACAAATTACATTTCAAATAAATTTTTATAACACATTTAATAGTTCACACACTTTCCTCACTTTCACTCACTTGTTCATTATTCCCTTGTACAGATATTAGGAGGTTCTTATGGATGGCACAAGGAACAAAATGGAAGATGTCGTAGGTATCTATACCATACATTTAAAATACCATGCAACTGCTTGACGCCTAGATTTTTATTTTTAAACTATTATGTTTATAACTGTTACTTTCGTATTATTGTGTGTTTATTGAGATGCAATAATGGTTTTCGTACATACCTCATACTTTTTATCCAAATTGTTATTTATTATTTGACATATGTAAGACTACGCTTTAAGTAAACCTTCGAAACCGGTTAAATTTCCCCTCCGGTTATGAAAATATTGCCTAACTTTTTTGTTCCCGCTGCAACGCGCGGGCTCCCCACTAGTATCAATATAATACTTAAAAATAGTTCAAAATTCAAACAACTAAGTTTAAAACATAGCTAATCAAGTATTTAAACATTCAATACACACGTTAATATCAATATAATATTTAAAAATAGTTCAAAATTTAAACAATGAAGTTTAAAACATAGCAATTTAAGTATTTAAACATTAACATATTAGTCATGGTCTCATGGAATATGTTTTAATGGGTTAAAAACATGTTTTTTTGGGCCAGGTTGGAACTAAACAAGTTGGTCCATGTATTTAATGGTTAAAAACATTTGTTTGGGCCAGATTTAAACTAAAAAAGAGTGGGCCGATTTGGTCCGCCTTGGACCGACTAGGACCGACTTGACCGACTACCGACTAATGGTCCGACTAGCTCAAAATTAATCAGTTAACGGCCGACTAGCGCCTAGGCGCCGATTAATTCCGATTTTTACAACACTGCTTATGGGCTTTAGAGTTTATGGTTATGTTTATCTCTATATATTGTAATGTTGAATATTATGAATGATAGAATTAAGTTTTATCTCTATTTGTCTTTGGGTTTTTATCAACCATGATTTTTTGGAAGATAAATAAATGACCATGATATCTAAGGCAAAAAAAATATTCTTTTTTAATTAAATTAATATTCTTTTTAATTAAATAAATGACCATGATTTTTTGGAAGATAAATAAATGACCATGATATCTAAGAAAAAAAAATCTTTTTTAATTAAATAAATAAATAGCTGGCATACATACCAATTACCATAGCATTCCTGTGGGTCTCCTTTCGCTGTTCACCGACGAAACGCCTTTCTTTCTTTCTTTCTTTGATTCTTTTGGAATCCTCCATCACCTACATTCTCTCCGTTTCTAGGGTTTCCAAATCCACTCTCAAATCAATTATCGAAATCGCAATGCATTCATGGAAAGACAAAGTTACAGACAAACTCACAAATCTCTTCTCCGATTCTTCTTCTTCCTCACCTCCTCACGCATCTCCATCTCCTCACAAGGTACATTCTTTCATTTCCTAACTATAAACCCCTGATCCACTTTTTATTATTTGTTATATTGATCTTATGGTGTTTGAGATGGTGATGATGGATGATCTCTTGTTCTTAATTCAAATTCTGTGTGTTTGGTGAGACACTAGATCAATCTAGTTTAGATATTGATTACTTTCTTTTAACTGTTAGTTAATCATGACTCATGCCTTTGGTATTCTTAATTGGATTGGATTAGAGATTGGTTATGATATTTATAGTTTCTGTAGACAAGTGTCAAGTGGAATGTTTTTTTTACCTGCACATGCTGATCCTGATCCACTCAACAGCAGATTTTGATGAGTTATTAGAAAATGGATTTTTTGTTGTTTCTTTTTAAAGTAGTACAGGGGTGTTCTGAATCCAGACTGAATGGTTTTAGAAAGCGAGAAGCGCAGGGTTTAAAACCGAGGTGCAAAGCACAAAAGTGAACTGCTTTTTGTACGCGAAGCGCAAGTTGTTATGCATATATATTTTTTTATATATTTCTTTCAGGTATCTAGCACCATTTACCCAAAATTTAGATATAATTAAGTTCTATATATGGTCTAATGTCTAATGTCTAAATAATCTATATGTACTGTGTAGAACCTAAAAAGCCTGTTTCTAGCATCAAGGCTTCGCCTTTTGCCAATTTTTTCGTGTCAAAAGCGCGCCTCACCTGTGCCTTTTGTACGTCTGATAGGAGTATAACCCTGAATCACCGGTTCAAATCAAACGGTAAAATAAAGATAGATCTATGGTTCGTTTTGGATACAGATTCACCACCAAACAAAACCGTAGGGCTACGATTTCCAACCGAAGATACAGATACACCACTACGGTTAGAGGATCGTGTCTAAGTTCACCACCCAACGCGCCACGGTTGAGCTAGCATAGACCATTAATTAACCCACACACATGAGATAATTAATACAAAGATTTTCATTCTAAAACTCACTGCCTTTTCTCATTGAAAATATGATTACATATAGGAAAAAGGAAAACTACCACTAACCCACGTTCAAACTTCTAGAGAAATTAAAAACCCAAGTTACTACCTATTAAGCAAAGAAAACAACTAGCAAAGCTTGAAACAAACACAAGAAAATAAAAGGAAATAACATTTGCTGATGTAACACATGGGAACGTGGGTGTGCAAGGAATGCACATGCATGTAGTTGTTAGGTCTTTGAGGGAGCCGACAGAATTAGGCTGACCATTGACCCACACTTACTCCAAACGGGTCGGGTCACAGGTCTGTGGACAAGCTTCTGGTGCTCTAACCGGATTCGTTATATGTTGGCTATCATTCTCTCGGTCTTTGAGAAAGTTTGTCCTCAAACTTGGTAAAAAAAAATCATTAGGCGGCGGCTCAGGAGGTATTTCCGGTGGATATCCAATGGCGTATAGTTTGAAATGATATTGTGTCTTGAATGGGTACCACAGCGTATGGTGCATAGCGTGAAATAATATCTTGTGTTGTACTTCTTGCTTTGGTGGTGGTTCTGGAAGAATTTCTTCTATATAGTGCACACCATCGTTTTCTATATATATGTTGCCATGTAGTAATCCCATGGTTGTAAATGCACAATCCAAAACATGTACAATTTCATGTGTACAGTAACTTGATAGACTAATCAAGCTCATTGTTGGAGTCAGTGTAGGGACCGCATAAATATGATTCAACACCTCATTGTTGGAGTCAGCCTCTGTAGGAGTATCAAGTCCATTTTCAGCCACACTTTTACTAAAAACATCAGAGTTCATTTGAACAAGTTGTCCACCATCATCTTCGTTTTTATTTTTCAATTCTTTGAGCATCAAAAATTCAAAAACTGAATCATCTTCCCTGGACTTGCCATTATCACAATCAACAATTATTGCTTCTTGCTCTTTAATTGGTTGAAGCTCGTTTAAGGTTGATCTAGTGGGAGTTATTGGCGTCAGGGTAATTCTTCGATTGTTATGAACAAACGAGTATGTGTTCTGGAACCCATCATGTATAACTCTCCTATCAAATAACCACGGTCGACCCAACAAAATGTGACATGCATCCATAGGAATAATATCGCACCATAGTTCATCAATATAACTCTTACCGATGCTAAATGATAATAAAACTTGCTGAGAAACATAGATACCTTCTCCCTGATTTAGCCATTTCATAACATACGGAGTCGGATGAGGAACTATGTCTAGATTGAGCTTTGACACCATAGTTTGAGAAACCGCATTAGTACAACAACCGCCGTCAATAATCATGGTACATACCTTATGTGAAACAGTACACCGCGTCTGGAAGAGGTTCTCACGTTGCAAACTGTCTTCATGCCCAACGATATCACTTAGAGTTCTTTGTATGAACATAGTGAACATGGTTGATTCACCAGTTGCATTGAAATTCCTCATAGTGACTGATGCAGAAGATGATACAGCAATTTCCAAATCTGATGCCACGTACAACTTTTTTTTTTTTTTTTTTTTTGTTGAAGGATAACGAGTCGAAACGGATCGCTTCGGCTCTGATACCAAATGATAGGAGTATAACCCCGAATCACCGGTTCAAATCAAACGGTAAAATAAAGATAGATCTATGGTTCGTTTTGGATACAGATTCACCACCAAACAAAACCGTAGGGCTACGATTTCCAACCGAAGATACAGATACACCACTACGGTTAGAGGGTCGTGTCTAAGTTCACCACCCAACGCGCCACGGTTGAGCTAGCATAGACCATTAATTAACCCACACACATGAGATAATTAATACAAAGATTTTCATTCTAAAACTCACTGCCTTTTCTCATTGAAAATATGATTACATATAGGAAAAAGGAAAACTACCACTAACCCACGTTCAAACTTCTAGAGAAATTAAAAACCCAAGTTACTACCTATTAAGCAAAGAAAACAACTAGCAAAGCTTGAAACAAACACAAGAAAATAAAAGGAAATAACATTTGCTGATGTAACACATGGGAACGTGGGTGTGCAAGGAATGCACATGCATGTAGTTGTTAGGTCTTTGAGGGAGCCGACAGAATTAGGCTGGCCATTGACCCACACTTACTCCAAACGGGTCGGGTCACAGGTCTGTGGACAAGCTTCTGGTGCTCTAACCGGATTCGTTATATGTTGGCTATCAACGTCGTTCGCCTTGCCTACACAAAAGTGACAGGACCGCCGCCTAGCTGCGCTTTTTAAAACCCAGCCGCACTGTACTGTTCTAACGCGTAACGCCTATGATGTCTATGTACGTTATCTGTGATAAGCGGGATCAATCAAGTTTATTTGCGTTATCTGTGATAAGCGGTATCAATCAACTTCTATGAACGGTGGACCACGGCATAATTTGTCTTGTTCTTAAGGGTAATTGTATAATTGGAACAATGGAAGCAATCCTTTAGAAGAATAACCATATTAAAAAGTGTAGTGTAGAATTGTAACTGTCATATGCACATATATTAGAAGGTACATCACATGTCTTTGAACTAATGCTTGATTTTATAACATGGGTTTGTTAATATGTAGGCCAGGTCACACACGAAAGATGGCGGTTATTTCTCATCAGTACTTACTTTCATGCGTTCGTCAACTGAACCCACTTCAAACAAGTATGATAACCATCTCAAGCCAATTCAATCACTTCCAACAAGATGGAACAGTAAAGACGGTTCATGGCAACACATACCTTTAACTACCTACGATGACGATGATGATGACTTCAATCCTCGCGAAAAAAGTAGGACCCAGAACTCTTTAACGGAAGTTTCAACTGCTAAGGAAGAGAACGGAGACCAGGGTTCCGCAGGGAGCACCAGCAGCAGTTCCGAAGTGTTTGAAGACGCAACTGAACCAAATACGCCAATGAGAGCTGTTATTGATATCACAATCGATTCTTCTTTCATTTCTCCGGATTTATACCAGTTTTTTCAGGCTTCACTTCCTAATATAGTGAAAGGCTGCCGATGGGTCTTGTTGTATAGGTAATATCTCTAATAGGTTAAAAACTGAGGTTTGAATTCTCTCATTCGTGTTTTGAAATGCATACACGTATAGGGAAAGGATCATAAGAAAACTCTTTCTTCATGGGAAAACTCGAGAAAACTCATCAAACGATTGATATTTGTGCTGATTTTTTTATGGGGTTTAGTTTTTAGGGTTTAGGGTTTTATTTTTAGAGGTTAGTGTTCAACTTTTAGGGTTTAGGTGTAACATTTAGTTTTTAGCTTTTAGGCGTTAGCCTTTAGGGTTTAGCTTTCAAGGTTTAGGGTTTAGTTCATAGGGATTAGGGTTTAGAGTTCATGGTTTATTTCTCAAGGTTTAGGGATTAGGGTTTATTTCTCAGGGTTTAGTAATGGTTAGATAGAGTTTTCTCGAGTTCTCTCACAATGAGGAGTTTTCTCATGATCCCTCCCCTACATGTATAATGTAGTAACTTTTTTCTTTCAAATCAAGGGCAGTACGTTGAAACATGGAATATCACTTCGCACACTTATTAGGAAAAGCTCTGATCTTTCTGGGCCTTGTTTGCTCGTAAGTTTACCGTTACACTTTCAACAGGCTTATGCATCTTCCATAACTTTTGGGGTTCTAAATTATTCTTGTATGTGATTGAATTTGTACATGTCTCATAGATAACCGGTGATACTCAAGGTGCTGTGTTCGGTGGGCTGCTAAATGGACCATTGACACCTACTCCCAAGAGGAAATATCAAGTAATAATTTATAATTTTATACTGGTTTGTGCATCTTTTTTCTTTTTAATAATATATATATGCAAATACTTAAAAAGTAAATGTGGCGGCAGGGGACTCATGAGACCTTTGTTTTCACAACGTTATATGGTGCACCGAGGCTGTTTAGACCAACTGGTAAGCAGTTTATGTGCACATGCAATAAAGATTAAATCTTGCTTATCTTATCTAGAAACAGTTATAGCTAATTATTCACATCTTTTTTTTTGAGAAGGAGCCAATCGGTATTTTTACATGTGTCTAAATGATCTGCTAGCACTCGGAGGAGGTGGGAATTTTGCGTTACGTCTAGATGGAGATTTGTGAGTATTGTTTTTTTCATATATTTACAGTCGTATCTTTTGCTAGAGTCTTCATATTGATATCTTTAATCTCTATGGTTCTAATTGTATCATTCATCGCAAAAAGGTTATCTGGAACTAGCGGACGTTGTGATACATTTGGAAACCAATGCTTGGCTCACGATGAATCATTTGCTTTAAAGAACGTTGAGGTAATACTTCAACTCCTATTCCACCAAACGCCAAAAATGAATTCTTTCTCTTTTCACAATTTGTTCACATTCAAATAATAAAAAGGGGAAAGTGAATATGGGGCTGTCATGTATGCAAGTTGTATGTGAAACCTATCAAAACTACGTCGTTTTGATTAAAACCAATAAATAAATTAATTAAAATCTCAATCCCCCTTTATTTTCTCACTTGCTGTTCTAATCTCAGATTTGATTCCAATATCGCTTCTTTCTTCTTGCTCGTGACCAATACCTAATTTCATATCTTTCACCTCTTGTTCATTTTTCTGACTTAAATTATTATCATTATCATCATACTCAGTAAATCCCACCAATAGCAAAGCTAACGTGGGGTCTGAGGAGGGTAAGATGTAGACAGCCTTACCTCTACCCCATAGGAAAAGAGAGGCTGCTTCCAGTGAGACCCCCGGCTCGATAGTAGTTTTGCATCAAGCCTTGGACATAAGGCACATAACACTCAGCAATTAAGACAAAGGCCGATTAGTGCATGTACTTCCTTATCTTTCGGCTATCAACGCCACCACATGATGCATGATTAACCATCCCCCTCTTTTAAGGTTATTTTCACGAAATTAGTAAAATAACATTAAAATTAGTTCACTTTCACTTTTGCCCCCCAAGCGCCCACACACATATATATACATTATATGCGCATACCGCAAGCGGGGCGTAATTTTTCTGACTTAAATACAAGTGATAATTTTGACTGAGTTACTGTGGGTTCAGCACCGCTTAACATTCTTCTATAAGTTATTTTTCTTTTTTGTTTAATTAATAGTAGTAATCTATTCAAAATTATAAGATAATGTGGCATATGGAACTAATGAAAGTAGTATTCAAACTAAATACTACAGTGGTGGGAAATTATCTATATTGATGATTTGATGGTAGCAAACCTAATGTCAAAGCATGTCACTCTTCTGCAAATGAAAAGGAAACAGAGTTAATTAACAATGACCAATCCTTGAGTTAGCGCACATCAATAATGTTTATCACAAGAAACATTTTCCGGTGTTAAGTTGCTGAATGTTGCTCATTTCCTGTATCCTCAATTTCTTTATACAATAGATAGCTGGACTTTGATGGATTTTCACACCACACAAATCATTTAAATAGTTGGGCGATGGCAGTTTGATACCCCTTCTCTTTCTCCGGTTTTTCACTATAAATAGTTTTGCATTTAGATATTTGGTTGGTTTAATAAGTTTTTCATTTAACAAGTACTCGTTTAAATCAAATCTTGTATTGGAACAAATTACTGCTGGAGTGAAAGATGATGAAGAAACTAGGCGTTGGCGATGACCAAGAATAAATAGTCAAATTTGGGATGAGAATAGAATGTGAGAAATTAATGGAGATTGAGAGTTTAATTTTTTTTAATCAAAACGACGTAGTTTTGAATTTTGATAGGCTTCGCATACAAGTTGCATACATAACAGCCCCATATTCACTTTCCCCTAATAAAAATTACTACATTTTGTTAATATTCAATTAATAAAAGTGACCAATAACAAAAAAAAAAGCTAGGCTCGAAAGATATTAGCATATTTATCCTTAACGCTTTCGTTGTAAACCAATTTCATGTTTTCTTGCATCACACGATATGCTCTCTTTTTTGTAGCATCAAATTATCGATTCATTAACGATTGTTGCTTTTTTCTCGTTGTAGTTGTGGGGTTTCGCGCATTCTTCTCGATATCCTTAAAGTAGAATACAATCCATGGTTGAAGAAATTTGATACATGGTTTCTTGTAAGTGTGTAATAGAGTGCTCTAGTTATTCCATTAATTATCTTCTATAATATACCATTCTTGAACTTTAAGTATAGGCAGGATGTAGTACTTTATCCAAAAAAAATCATATGATTTCTATTAATTTATTTAATGTTATCACAAAGTTTCCAAGGCTTGGGTTATGTTTTTTTCTTTGTTTGTGAAACCTCGTTTATAAATGCTGCTATGTGGGTAATTTTGTGGGTACGGGTGTACACAGTTTGTCCAGCTGGTTTTGGGCCAACACCCCACCTTTGGGCGTCAGTACAGTCAGCAATGGGGCATTATGGGGCGTTTTTTAAAATGGGTTTAGTGGGGATGTGGGCGTTGTGGGGTATTATGTTTAAAGGGGTGTAAAAATTAAATAAAATAAAATAAAAGAAACAAAAAAAACTATTGGACAAGAAAAAGAAGATTAAACATGATTGGTTTAATTCAATCCCCATCAGGCGTATTTTGGACGCCCCAATTGAATTTTCGAAGAAAACCGCCCCGGGGGCCGTTTCCGGGCGTGGATGGGCATAAAAACGCCCCGGAATTACACGAGTACGCATGGTCTAACTACGACGACAAACGAAAGAAGCTGTTTTTGTCGACAGTCTTAACGGTTTAGTTTTGGTGGTTTCATTCTTTTTTTCAAAGTTATTGTGTTAGAAGTTTTAAAATGATAAAGATGTGTCTTTGTTGTTTACAACATTAAAGGATTTGGGTAATAAAAATTAAGAATTAATTACTGTTTTCGTCCCTGTGGTTTGTCAAAAATCACTATTTCGGTCCATTAGTTTAAAATTTGCTTCAGTCCCTGTGGTTTCATTTTCGTAACCATTTCAGTCCAGTCTCCTAACACCGTCTATTTTAGCGTTAAGTTTTTAATGAAATACCTAAATTACTTAATTAAATATGGACTTATATGATTTTATTATTGGATTTATATGATTTTATTGTTGTATGACATATAGAGTTAAATTGGATTGTAGGGTTCGACCCACCATGACTTCAGTAGAAGTAGAAGTCCATATTTCATTAAGTAATTTTGGTATTTCATTAAAAACTTAACGGTAAAATAGACGGTGTTAGGAGACTGGACTAAAATGGTTACGAAAGTGAAACCACAGGGACTGAAATAGTGATTTTTGACAAATCACATGGACGAAAACAATAATTAACTCATTTAGATATCTTTTTGTTTTTTTATTAATAAGGGCATTATGGTCAATTCACTTGTACTTAACAGAATAAATGGATGGGGTTACCGGAGGTGGATTGAAATGGTTACGAAAGTGAGACCACAGGGACTGAAATCGCAATTTTTAAACTAATGGACTGAAATAGTGATTTTTGATAAACCACAGGGACGAAAATAGTAATTAACTCAAAAATTAAAGTTTAGTATTAACATCATACATTTGACTATTAGGGGGTATGGGCGCTTCACTAGTGATGAAATTCCATCACTCGCAATATCCAATCAAGTTTCACCACGTCATTGAGCTTCATTCCATCACTAGTGATGGATTTTAGTGGAAATGCCCATCACTAGTGATTTTTTTTATTTTTAAATTATAAATTATAAAACAATAAAATCATAAATTTCAGAACGACACAATAAAATGTCTCTAATTTTCCGATCAAGAACGAAACCATAAACCATAAACTTTTGATCAAACATAAAACATAAAACTTGTTCGAAATTGATCAAACATGTGATTAAGAAATAATCCATAAAGATTTAAGCATCAAAAAACGAAATCAGAAATAAAATTTTGATCCCCTGTTTGTTTATAAGTCTGCAATATCTTTGAAATCCAAAGATTCTTAAAACGAATTTTTTTATTAATGTTTAGATTTTTGATTTTTCAATGCGTGCCCGTGATCACGTTTATAATTTTCCACTCGTGATATGAGGCACCGGCAGTGGTGTATCACGGCTTTTTAACGAGAGTAGAGAAAATATTTGGAAGGAAGTAGAGGTTAACGGTGTTTTAAAGGAAGTGGAAGGAAATAAAAGAAGTGTTCTCGAGAATTTTTTTGGAAAGAAGAGAAGAGAACGGGAGTGGATTTTGAGGCTAAATTCCATCCTTCCAATTTGGAAAGAATAGAAGAGAAAAGAAAATGAGAGACATAATTTTTTTGGAAAGAAGAGAAGAGAACGGGAGTGGATTTTGAGGCTAAATTCCATCCTTCCAATTTGGAAAGAACAGAAGAGAAAATAAAATGAGAGACATAATTTTTTTCCATCCTTCCAATTTGGAAAGAATAGAAGAGAAAAGAAAATGAGAGACATAATTTTTTTGGAAAGAAGAGAAGAGAACGGGAGTGGATTTTGAGGCTAAATTCCATCCTTCCAATTTGGAAAGAACAGAAGAGAAAATAAAATGAGAGACATAATTTTTTTGGAAAGAAGAGAAGAGAACGGAAGTGGATTTTGAGGCTAAATTCCATCCTTCCAATTTGGAAAGAATAGAAGAGAAAAGAAAATGAGAGACAGGAAAGGAAATTGGAGTCTCTCTTGTCTTCTCTTCTTAAAGTAAACTCAGGAACAGATTAATAAATGTGAGGTCAATGTTCTTGTTTTACAACTAGTTTGCCGTTCAATGATCCAAATTTGCCGTTCAAAAAGAAAAAAAAAAACTAGTTTGGTACGCATTTGTGGACCATTTGGGGTTGAAATGCTGAATTGTCTGGTTATGGTTGATCTGGGTTAAATCAGGTAATGTTGGAGCGGGTGTTGGGTCTGGTACAGACCCACGAAGTGTCGAGAACTTGGAGATACTATACTTTCGAGAGTCAAGGAAGGAGGTCACTAGTTAAGTGTTGGAGACGTTGCTTTAGTGTCGAGAGGGAAGCAGGGTCGAAGGGAAAGAAGAAAAAAGACACATGGCTTTGCCTTTATTCCACCTTTTCTTTTGTTTTTCCCTCGAACTCTGCCTTGACACCGATGATGTTCGTAAGACACTTGCATCTTTTTATTAGACCCTTGAGTATTGATCTTTGTTTTTATTTTTTATATGTTTTTATTTCTTAAATGTTTTTAAGTAAAACTTCTGATATTCAAAACATTAGTTACATACTTACATATGCTTATAATGTATCACTTTACCAGATGCGAATATAATTGTTAAATAAAACTAAAACAATATGTATGTATGTGTGCTAAACAGAAGAAAAGCCGTCGCGAAACCATCTCTATCCCTCCCATATATTATTTTTATACTACCAATAATAATTAACTTATGATATATATTTAAAAATAAAAACTAATAGATATTAATATGACGAGTCAGTTTTACCTATAAATTTGATTCTCGCATAATTAAAAAGTTCTAACAATCAATCTCATCAACATAAGATGCCGAAACATGTTAAAATGTTACTACACCTGATTAATACAAAACGACGAGCCGCCAAATAATCCAACACCAATAATGACAGAAGAATCGTCTTCAAGATTCTTGCTCCGTTGCACTATCCTCTCCAGGCAGCCCAAACAATCTAAGGTTTCGATCCATTGACCCGACTGCTATGTATTTTGCATCAGGACCAAATCTTACAGAGTTTATCTTGCCTGCATTCCGATTTACATAAAATTTAACCAAAATTAAATTATATAAAAAAATCATTTTCATGAGATTTATGTAAAAAAAAATGAATATAACCTGTGCCAGACAAATCAGGGAATGTTTTAATACAGTTCCATTCAGACTTCACACTTGCCACTTGATAAACTCTGCAACAAGAACACAGTAAAAATAGTTGTAATTATGATTTTATGAATGTCAAAGTAATGTAACTTTAGCAACTGTAACCAAGAATTACCTTATGTCTGAACCTCCGATCGCTAAGTAACTTCCACTATGATCAAATTCCACTGCAAATAAAACGAGTGGCATATACATATATTATAACGTCTTTAACCATTAACATAAAAATGATTACAAGGACTATTATTATATCAGCAGTGTAAGCAACTGAAATTAGAGGAGGCTAAAGTTACCAGATTGTAAAACGAGTAGCATATACATATATTATAACGTCTTTAACCATTAACATAAAAAATGATTACAAGAACTATTATTATAGCAGCAGTGTAAGCAACTGAAATTAGAGGAGGCTAAAGCTACCAGATTGTGTAGGAGTATTCTCATCATACGGTGAAAAAGTCCTGAAGTTTCTCAGTTTACGAAGATCCCATAACTTAACACCATCTTGAGCAGCAGTCTGCCAAATTGACACATATATTTAATGCATATCCAGCTAAGCAGCAATTTCCATGAGGCCTTTTACAATTAGTACACTTACTGCAAGGAAGTAACCATTCTCTGAAAACGATATCGCAGTTACTGCCCCAACATGCCCATCAAACCTTGCAACATTTGCCTGCACAAAAAAAAAAAAAACCAGAAATATCATGACCCGTTTGTTCAGGTAGCAATTAAGATCCATTCATGTGTGACTAGGTCAAAGATCACCCAAAAGTGTACTTTTACGCATATAATAACCTAGAGTAAAATGTCATTTTGGTCCCTGAGGTTTGGCTAATTTTGCGACTTTCATCCAAAGGTTTGTTTTCTCCACATCTGGATCCAAAAGGTTTAAAAGCTTGCCATTTTCATCCAGCTCGTTAACTCCATCCATTGTTTTCCGTTAAGTCGGGGGTATTTCTGTCTTTTTTGTTAACTTAAAGAGAAATTTGGTCTTTTTCAGGAGTATTCGGTCTTTTTACAAAGGAAACCTTTTGGGATAAAAAAACGTCGAGTAAACTCAACTGACTCATTTCAACGTGTATAAAAATGACCGGTTCCGACCCGGACCCGAACCCATCAACCGAAAGATCAGCACATTTGCCTGTTATACCTGACTCTTGACATCCCAGATTTTAACAATAGCCCCAGAAGTGCCTGTTCCAAGAATGAGACCATCAGGATGAAAAGCTGCAGACGTGTAACCATCAGATGGAGATGAATCTTCAACCTAGAGATTAATTAAATATATAATAATCTTAGCAAATATATATTAATTATTGAACACTACATATTTCTGTGTATATATAAAAAGAAAAACCTGTGCAAGGCATAAGCCTGATGATAACTCATAAAAGCACCATGAATTGTCAAGAGAAGCTGTTACGAAGTAGTTATTTGTAGCATGGACAGTCACAGCTCGCACCTGCCCAATGAACATGTGCATTTTTATTAAATCTTTAGATATTTAAAAGGGGAGTTGAGCTGTAAGCAGTAGATCTTCGCCAATTTAGAATACTATTTCTTGATGACACTCAATTAGATACATAAACCCCTAATACTTCATAAAATTATAATACCTTTTGAAAAATAAAATGGCAGATAAAATAGCATAATTACCTCAGCTGTATGATCTTTTAGGACATGCTTACAATCATAATTTCCATTTTCAGATCCTTGCCACACACGAACTGTCTGCGCACACAAAACGAAAAGCTTTAATGCAAAAGATAATCACAGGATTCAATAAGCATCTCAGTTTTTAGTCATCAAACATACATAAATAAGCATTTTCTTAATGTGTTCCAGTTAAAGCAAGTGAAAAAAACAAAGAAAAATTCATAAAAAAATATAGAATAATCATACGGTGTCCAAACTGCGTAATAAGAATAGAGATTGGTGAATAAGCTTACCTTGTCAGCTGAACCAGAAACAACCAACTCCCCATCAGCCACAAACTTGACACTGGTGACCTAAAAAACAAAAGGCAACAGAAATTCAAAATAAAAATTGACAAGATCTAAACATGATATCAAATTTAACGTTTTACCAAATAGTGAATAACACCTTCTTGGAGTGACCACTAAGTGTAGATGAGATCTCCCCTGAAGTTCGATTGAAGACTATAGCATTCGTATCAACTCCACCAGTAGCAATAAGATCCTGACGTGGAAAACATATTATTCCTCATGCAACAAAAATCAAGTTTCATATTCTAATAGGCACTAGCAGGATGTTCGGAGCAAACTTTTTGAAATGAATTAAAGATTAAACGTAATGACAAAATAAAGGGGCCAAGTGGATTTGGAACTTAAATGAAGGGCCTCTCAAGGAGCACACAAGGATAAACTACAAGTGTGTGCTTATAGAGTAAGTAGCCCATTCTTTATATACTTCATAAAGAACCAGCAAGTACTAGAACAGTAGACACCCAATGAAGTTAAGGTATATGTAGAACTATAACTAACTACGGATGTGCATGGTTCAGTTTTCGGTTATTGAAACCGTTCGGTTTCGTTTTTTAGGTTTTAGCAACGGTTCGGTTCGTTTTTTCTATTTTTTCAGTTTTTGGAACAGAAGTATGTAAGATTCAAAAAAATAAAAAGCATAATCCAAGATTTAATAGTCTTTCTTAAATGTCACATTAAGTTATTATGTTTAATTTTTTTAATTAATATCGTTCACATAAACCTAACTTCTGATTTATTTTTATGTTTCTCCAAAGTTTTTATTAAGTCATTTTCTTTTATAATACTTTAAAATCATTTAATTTATATGTTACATTTTATAATTTCTTGTAAGCAATGGATAAATCATTTCAAATACAAATAAACATGTTAATGCTTTTTATTATAAATACTTAACACTCAAGAATAAAACTAATAATTCCTAAATCAGTATATAACATTAAAAAAAATGATTTTTAGGGTATTCGGTTCGGTTTTTTCGGTTGTTTGCTCACCCCTATAATTAACCCAAAGTGGTGGTATCTATCACCCATCAAAATCACTTTTAAGACTTCATAGAGAAAACTATCGGTGATTGTTTTGTTCCCAAAAACCAAGTGCAAACTTCAAGGACAAAAGAATAGAAAACAGATGCAATGAAGGCAGTTCGAAATACAAAAACGTGTACCTTGGATTGATGGATATCAATAGATAAAATGCCAGCTTTGTTTGTTTTGTGAAGGGGGTAACTATTAAGCTGGGTATATCTCTCAACAGCATCCAACGAAGCCAACGAAGGTGGAATCTGCAAAAAAAAAAGTGCCAAGCTTTTTAACTTCATATACTAAAACGCAACACGTTTTTCAGTATAACTGGAATGGGATCAACGTGTACCTGTCTTCTTTTCCTTTGCTGTGAAAGTGCAGCATTGCAGTCGGTTAATTCAGTAATTATTCTGGCTGATATTCCTTGACGGATTTTCTTACCATCTGGACCCAACTCATCCTCCTCAGCAGCTGTCATACCAAATAATTGACGGTCCTTAAAAGGAAAAGATCATATACAAAGCTCAGAAGCACAGTAAATAAAAGAAAAAAAAACCTCTTTTCCCATTGCTTAAAGCAGAAGCATGTGCTGTCACTTCTATTGATGCTGGCATTGGTGCTTGCCTTTCTAAATTAGCCAACATTGTCCTGGCTTCATCAAGTTCTTTCTTTAATCTTGCAATTACACGGCAAGCTGAATCATGCTGCCAATACAGGTATGAAGTTGACATTAGCATAAAAATTAAAAAAGAAGACAGAAAACTACAAACTACATCAAAACCTTTGATTTGAATTTGTTAGCAGTTTGGTTTTATTTAACTTGTAGTTATAAAAATGCAATATGAAGAGGAAACAAGTGTGTGATTTCTCAGTACTGAGGACAAACCGACAACCTATCCTCCCATTTTGCTTCAATATAATATGTAATGTTTACACGTATAGTATAACACACATAAAGTCACCTCAATTGACTTTCAAAAAACCACTGCAAGCCTCAAGTATGGGAATAAAAAAACACAAGTATTCTTTTTCTAAAGTTAAGTGCGTTTGGTGTGAGGATTTAGAAATGAGGAGACAGGGATGACACAAATAAATGTTTTTATAAGGTTGATGTGTTTGAAAAAGCCATCACACAAGAGTAAGCTGGAATATGCAAACAATTTATAGCCATAAAATAAGATTTATATATGAACGACTTGTTATTAGCACTACCTGGTATAAACAATGACTAAGCTCCTGCCTTGTTGTATGTAATTGTTGCTCTGATGCGAAAGCAGATAACACCAATGCATCCCATTCCTGTTGTCAAATATAAAGAACAGCAAAACACTTAATAGCCAAATTTACAACCAATTAACTGCTAATAACAAGATTCTCAATAACATGCTAACAAGGCAAAAATTAGAAACACTGCACTGGTCATAAAAACTAACAAAACAAAGCAAGCTTATGTAACAAACCAAATACGATTAGCACATACATTCTGGAACATTCCAAGCATCCCGGGAATACTTGCAGCCTGCACGGGTCTTGGCTTCACCACCTGCATGCAAGTAATGATCACAAATCAATTTCAAAAACATTATGTTATATTATAAAAGACAATAAAAAACAAACCTTGCCAGCCTTTATCGGAACAAGGTCATCCATAGTTAAAGCTTCCCCGGTCACCGGACACTTTCCATAATCCTACTCAAAACCAAATAAAAAACATCAATCGAGACCGTAACCAATAATAACAACACCAAAACTATCCTGTTTACAAACTTGAAACTATCTATACCTAAATTTGTAATTAAAGTCGATCTGTAGCAAAATTTTGTTTAAACAACTTAATTTTAGATTTGTGCAACAACTATCTCAAACTCATATGTTTTGTTATAACCCTAGGGCATACGAACACGAATATAAATAATAATATAAACCCTAGCAAAGAAGAAAAGGTCACCGATATGTGTCGTTCGATCAATCGCTTCTCGAAAAGTAATCCGGAGGTCTTGGAAACAACAGGTTCTTCCGGCACCTCGCCAGAAACTGTAACAACAACACAGAGGTGAGACGGATCAGGTAAACAGCAATTAAGGGGCAATGAGGTGATTATGAGTGATGTATATATGTATAGGAGTAGATGCTTACTTGAACAATTCATGGTGGAATGAGAGCTAGGGTTTTACAGCGGACGGTCGCCGCAGTGGAGAAGAAAGAAAGCAGGATATTAAATTATATGGATCGGATGCGTCTATTATTCAGGAGAAAACACACACCCAATGAAGTGTTTATAAAAACAAGTTGATGTTCCTCGCGCGTTGCGGCGGGATGTTGATTATTAAAGTCTTTAATATCGCTACATGCTATGCGAAATTTCTCGAGCAAGAAAAGGTTGTCTTTATGGCTCCACCACTTCACTCATTACCCATCTTCTCACCTGTCAAACCTTCATATTTAGCACTTCCGTAGTGGGGCTGGATATGACACCCTTCCAACACATAAAGCCCCATGCCGCCTTGAAACACCATTACGGTCGGCGTTATGGGGGCTTTATAGTTCACCCAATGATATGTATAGTGCCTGACACAATTGTTGCTCTCTCTCTCTCTCTCTCTCTCTCACGCACACACACACACACATATATATATACACACACACATACATATATCTATAATTGAAGGAGTTATACAACCCTCTTTCCACTACACACTCAAGTTATATAACCCCCATCTCTTACACATTCTGTAGTGTCGTGGTGTAGGCTAGGAGTAGAGCAAATTGAAATAAAATATTTTGCATAAACAAAAAAATTTCGCATAGCATGTAGCGATATTAAAGACTTTAATAATCAACATCCCGCCGCAACGCGCGAGGAACACACACCCAATGAAGTTTTATAAAAACAAGTTGATGTTCCTCGCGCGTTGCGGCGGGATGTTGATTATTAAAGTCTTTAATATCGCTACATGCTATGCGAAATTTTTTTGTTTATGCAAAATATTTTATTTCAATTTGCTCTACTCCTAGCCTACACCACGACACTACAGAATGTGTAAGAGATGGGGGTTATATAACTTGAGTGTGTAGTGGAAAGAGGGTTGTATAACTCCTTCAATTATAGATATATGTATGTGTGTGTGTATATATATATGTGTGTGTGTGTGTGCGTGAGAGAGAGAGAGAGAGAGAGAGAGCAACAATTGTGTCAGGCACTATACATATCATTGGGTGAACTATAAAGCCCCCATAACGCCGACCGTAATGGTGTTTCAAGGCGGCATGGGGCTTTATGTGTTGGAAGGGTGTCATATCCAGCCCCACTACGGAAGTGCTAAATATGAAGGTTTGACAGGTGAGAAGATGGGTAATGAGTGAAGTGGTGGAGCCATAAAGACAACCTTTTCTTGCTCGTCTTCGTGTTCTAAAGATCATATTAGCTCGCCTAAGACTTTTTCGAGCTTGATATTCTCATTAAGACTTAGTAAAGGTGCTTTTGTGCCAATGCTTGATCGACACAAAAATGGTATCCACGACATTAACATTTTCATCTTGATTTTCCTTAGTTCCTCCATATATGGTGCGCTCTTCGTCTCCCATGCTTGCCGCTTGCTTGAACAAATACACTGCGTCGGATTGATTGTTATTTGTGTAGGACAGTTCGGTTAAATATTTAGGCTTTAACAAAGCCAAAAGAATTCAACAAATTTAAATATATTTCAGTCTAGAATTTTGGACATTACGAATACTTAACAGAGTATATAATCTCGACCAAAAGAACAAAATTGTCACATTATCAAACATTCAAACATGGTTTTAATTGTTTGGTTCTCTAATGGGTCAATTCATTTTCTAAATATTATACCCCATTAATAATTAAAGATTTTCTAACTTCAACCAACACGATAAAATTGTGAAATAATCATACATTCACAAAACTAAAATATATGTATAATAAATACACACCACACACCATTTGTTTCTTATGTTTGAGAGCATTCACATTCAATCCATCAAATTATGTGAGGAGGGGTTTTTATATTATAAAGGGTATAAAAAGTGGTTGTGAGTAGAGGAGAGAGAAAATGTTACTGTTCATCTGTATATTTGGGGGGACACTGTTCACCCGTTATAATTTTTTAATATATTTTGAAAGTGGTTGTGAGTGGAAGTGAGAGAAAAAATGTAATGATAATATTATTTAATTGAAAGGAAAGAGAAAAAGTATTTGTTTTTAGTGGAAATATATTGATATAGGAGTTGTTTTTTAGTGGAATGTATGTATAATTTGATGGATTGAATGTGAATGCTCTGAGAGATGTTAAAACAGTGGGCGGTGAAGTACCAAACCCAATTCAAATACCACTACACACCTACAACCCAAATACAATAATTCAAAAACAAATATGACAGTTTCTCCCACACACGTAACACACATACCATGGAACCAAGAACCGGAGAAGAAGACAGCAGCACGCCACCATAACACAACCATCGTGTCGTCGGTACCACAACATCACCAACGAATCGCCGTCTCAACAACACCACCACCGAACCACCGCCGGCGATTCACCGTACCGCCGCCGTTTAATATTTATACATCCTAAACTTTCAACGTTAAGTAGGTGGAAATGCCAGTCAA
Source organism: Helianthus tuberosus (assembly GCA_030545235.1). NCBI lineage: Eukaryota > Viridiplantae > Streptophyta > Magnoliopsida > Asterales > Asteraceae > Helianthus > Helianthus tuberosus. The sequence goes on from CM060351.1 coordinate 53,280,276, forward strand.
GTTACGGTTTTCGAAACGTCAGTTATTTTTTTTTTCTTTTGAAACGGTACTTTGCGTATGGCGGTTTAGTTTTGGATGACGGTTACAAAATGAAACGGTGTAAATTTTGTTTTAATCCTCGTGTCGGTTGTGTATGTATATTTTCATTTTAATCTTTCTGTCGTTTTGTTTTATTTGATGCATAGCATCGGTTTGGTTAACAATTGGTAATTGTTAAATTTGAATGATCGTGCATGTTAAATTTAGACCGAAAAGGTGCATATTCTTAATGAATCGGTGCGTTCAACGAAAAGATGCCAAGGTGTAGTAGAGGCAACCTAAGTTGCTAATTGTATAAGAGTATAATTAATAAAAAACCCTAAAATATGCATTTATAACTTTAACGAGTTGCTGAAACTATATAATAGGATGTAAATGTAAATTTTTAAAAAATGTGTAAAAAAAAGCATCAGTTAAAAAATAACAGGATGTAATTTTTTTAAAAAAAGTGTATAAAAAATCATCAGCTAAAAAATAAAAAAACAATACATATCAGTATCACATTATATATGATGTTTAGAATAAAACTGAAACTCTCACAGTCTCACTCATAAATATGAGTAACGGAGGTAATACTACATTAATGTTTACACTAAGATCATATATAATAGTTTCACTACTTGTAGGTAGGTGCGTGCTCTACCGGGATTTTTAATAGGTTACCAACGCCAGAAATAGTACCAATAGGTATTTCTGATGAAAAAAAAAAACTGATAAAAAAATTCTCTTGTTTTAGGATGGTATTATGGGCATGTTTAGCTAAGCTTTTTGAACCAACTTTTGACTTATTAACTTTTTCAAAAAACTAATAAGGATAACACCTCAAAGCCTTATTAGGCTATGAGGTGTGGATGGAGCCCCATGGGGCTTTATCAAGTCCACATAGGATCCAAGTCACCTTTGGAGCCCCCCTTTAATTTAGAGGGTGTGGATGGAGCCCCTATAGAGCCCCCCTTTAATTTTGATTGGTTTAAAACTAGTGGACCCCACCTGAATTCATCCAAATTGGCGTTAAAGGGCTTTATCACCATGGAGCCCCTACATGGAGGGTGTGGTGATGGATGCTGACGTGGCATTGATGGAGCCCCATGGAGCCCCCACACCCCATAGCCTTATAAGTGAATATGATAAAGATAAGTATTTATAAAACTAATCATTTTTACAATGGTAATTAGGAGTATCAACCTAGTTAAAGTGTAAGTAAAAGTTTTAAAGGATAGATTTTTACCCTTAAAGTACAATACCCAAACATGAGGGGCCAAACTAGGTGAATTAAAAGATGGTATACATAAACAAAACTTAAAAACCCAAACACACACACCGGTGTGTGAGGGCGTCGACAGGAGCAAGAAAAAGAGAGGGGAAACCCTCCAACTTAACCAAATCAGTAAAATTGAAAGGGAAATCGAAGCTTGATTGTATGCATGAACACAAATTCTCCATCATCTAAGTGTGCTTAACATAAAGGTAAGTGGAATTTCATGATTTACTGATTTTATAGAAAGTGGGTTGCAACCAACCCTTGATTTCATGTGAAAATCAGTATGATTGTAAGTTTGAATCACCTCATAGAACAAGATTTATGCTTGAATTTGGTTAAATGATGCCTTAAAAGTGAAAACCCATTTTGTAGTAATAGTATGATGAAATATGATGATTATGTAGATGTAAATGGGTGTAATCTTGATGTATGACTTGTATATAATGGAGTCTTGTTAGATAAACTGATATGGGATAAAGATTATGTGAAATTGATTGATCATAATCATTCATGTTATGAAATAGGAAGAATGTGCATAGACTACTTGTACATTATGCTTTGATTTAGGTATGCACACAAGGTGTTTGATGAAATGTCTAAGTGATGTTAGGATATGAGATTTGAATGAAATGTCTTGACATTATAAATGAATTGTGGAATGACGAGGTTAGTAGTAAAATATCATGATAAGTATGTTCTTGATGAAATTCCATATGTGAAAGTAGTTAATGAGTAATTGGGTAGAAGTATAATCTAAGAGTTGTGTTATATGCATGAGTGATGTAATGCACATATATGAATTACTTAATCGTCTTAATAGTGATTAAGAAGTAGATGGGGAGTGTATGAGAACCTTATAAAAGAGTGAATTCGAATGATGTTAGTGTTAGTTATGAATTAATGGAAATGCTAGTGTGGATGGAGCGGATTATGAATGTATATGAGTATATAACTATTTGACTATGTAAGAGTATATGTCATATGATATGAGCGGAAGTGTGTATGATGCTAATACAATTGTCTACCATTTGAAAATGAATACATGTTCATAAGTTGAAAGTATGTAGGCTAGACGGTTGACTTTCAAAAGTCAACAACGAATTAATACCACGCTTAAGCTTTTGGACAAATTTTTGAGCATAGATAAATCGTGTGATGTGTTTATATCACTTATGTGTTGTGCATGATGATTTTGGAGTTGCGTGGATGTGAAACAAAGGGATTATCAACCTATGTCTTATGTATGTGGTATTTGGTTTATGAAAGTCAAAGTTATGTATGTATGGAAAGAAATGAGCGTTTGTATGTATGATTTATTATATATACTAACCATGATATGAATGTGGTGGTATTAAAAGGATATGAACAATATTAGCGGACTCAAGCATGGAGAGCTAACGAGTCAAGATGAGGCAAGGAAACAAGTACGAGTACGGACGCATAAGGTAAGTGAGTTCCGAACCTCACTTCTTAGTATATAATTAAAGTCTATATATGAAGGTGATGAGTCTTACAGGAATGATTGAGAAGGTAAGTAAATGGAAAGGAAAGTCGTAATAAGTTGTTAATAGTTCACAAGGTAACGAAAAGTGCATGGCGAAATCAAACGGGTCGAACATATATGCATGAATCGTGTAACGGTAATGTAATTTATAAAGTTTAAGGACCTCAAGGTATGGATTTTTAGTTAATTAGGTAGGGAAATGTTTTATGAACAATTAGAAACAAGTTTCAAGTGAAACAGATGCAAAACGAGCAAGTTATGCGAGTTTTGGTATTAAAATGGAAAGCTGATCTGGGCGCTAGCATAACTTACGGTAGCCAGCATAAGTTACGGTAGGAGCTGAAGCCATTTTTCCACCGTAAGGCAGTAGGTTATCACCGTAAGGATTTCATGGCCACCACAAGCTACGGTAGCTACCGTAACTTACGGTGGAGGTCAGATACAAAATATAAAGTTTATGCAATTCTTCGTTTTTCTTCGAATTCGGACCCCGTTAACCCATCCCAAGCCCCGATAAGCTTCTATAATGTACCTCAGCCCTACCAAATGGCTTGATAAGCTATGGGTGAGTATGGAACTCATATTTAAGATCCGAAATGTACCCGAAAGTCACTTAAAAAGCGTTTAGGAAGCGTGAGTAAGTAATTATAAATAGGAGTAAGTATGTATGTAAGTTGTTCGCTCATGTTTTATTACTCGGAGGTTGAAATTAGGACACGTTAGTAAACCATATTGAATTGTGTAAGTGCTACGTATGAGCTTGTATATATGTACGTATGTAAGGGTGTATGTATTAGATGACTATAAGTATACACACGGATGTAAGTAGGCACGATGTAGTATTTATGGTACACGAAGGAATGGGGCTTGAATAGATGTATACATAGCTTCAAAACGTTTGAGTATTAAGTTGCTAATCATATGCCTTGAGAATGAAATGAGATTTGCAGGTATGCTATTGAAATCCGTCGTGCAGTTTTAAGGAATTGGAATGCTAGATTGTACGTGGAAGAATGATCGAAAGGACTTGCAAGAATAGAAAGAATGCGGCGTGGTCATTTAATTATGTATGATAGATTATGAATTGTAGTTATCAAATTCTAATGATGTGCATGTTTGTGGTGAATGTAGGTTACACAGTTTAACAACGGCATAAAGTATTGGAGGATTGAAGATCGAGTCAAGAGCAAGAATTGTACGGGAAGAGTAGTCACATAACTGGGGATTTTATATGTAAATGGATGCGATAATTAAGAATGAACGATGTAAATCTTTTAGTCAAGTATTAAATATTTCTAGTATTAGACATCAAGTATGTTACATGGCTAATAAAGAAAGAAAATATTTGGGCTCATATTTCTGCTACGTCGTTTTCAAGTTATTAATTGTTAGGGTGTTACAAGTTGGTATCAGAGCCTAGGTTTGAGCGAAATCAAGTACAAAGGAGTAAGTTGTCACACCCCCAAAATACCACATGCGGAATCACCGCAGGGCATGTGACGTACCAGGATCCAAGCCACCAATCACATTGAACTCATATGTATATTTAAATAAAACTTTCATTTATTAACATTAAGTGTTACAACGTTACAAATAATTCACCGTATACAGCGGAAGCATAATTCATTCGTTAAGGGTATATAAACCACATGTAAAAACCATTAGTCTTGTGTTGTGATTCCATGTATCTCGACCCATGACCACTCCAGCCTCCCAGACAGCAAGTTCCAACAATATGCACCTAAAGGCCTGCAAGGCATGTAACAACGAGTCAACAACAAAGTTGAGCGAGTTCACAGTTGGTTGTCCATTTTAAAGTTGTTCCAAAAACCATAAGTTCGTTCGAAAACCAGTAGTTAACCAGTTCCTTGTTTCCCAAACCATAACCAGTGGGGGCTATCTCATGTTGTAAACCACTAGACTAGTTAAATGTAGGCGTCCTTCCCAATACGAGGACGGAGGTACGTATTCTTCCCAATCCGAGAATACGCAGGCTTAGTGTAGGCGTCCTTCCCAATTCGAGGACGGAGGTACGTATTCTTCCCAATCTGAGAATAGTCCTTCCCAATCCGAGGACGGAGGTACGTATTCTTCCCAATCCGAGAATACGCAGGTTTAGTGTAGGCGTCCTTCCCAATCCGAGGACGGAGGTACGTATTCTTCCCAATCCGAGAATACGCAGGTTTAATGTAGTCTATTAGTGGTGAATATACAGGTTTCATCTTAGCTTCTTAATCCCATTCCCAACCCACCGGGAATCCCATGCCTTAAGAGTGTGAACTCACCTTTGGTTGCTCGGTTTGACTCTTAAAAATAGCTAACAGTCAAGGTCGGTCAATCACGTCCTAATATGATTACCAGTTAGTCATTTAGTGGTTTCAAATAGAGCACAAAGTTCCTACACGTATCTACTACACAACATGCACTCACTTTAACAGTTCACGCCCATATAAACATTCCACCTATAGCTACTCAAGAGAAAGCATACGATATTGCACATAACACTTTCATTGACATATTACACGTTAGATCATTATCGGATAACATAACCGACATTTAGACATGCAAATCACTAGTTATATTGTTTCAGCTTAAACATCCAAAACTGGACTGTTTTCGGGTATTTTAATAAAATAGTTAACTTATTCCAAAAATTCCCAAACTTTTACAGAATGTTCTAAACAATCCAAATATTAATGTGTAAAAATATAGGGATCCAATTCATTACCAATTATTTGATAAAAATCATTTACCGGGCTGCAATCAGATTCGTCACTTTCTGACTGCAGTCCACGGAAAAATTCATTTAAAATTCATCCCAAGTCCGATTGACGAAATTCCAGTTGGAGAATTACAAAGACAATAGTGGTCATCTACAGTACAAATTTCGTGACCTGAATCTATCCAGATTTCAAGTTATGATGAATAACACAACACGAATTTTCTGCAGTAAAAACACAGCTTTTGCTGCTGTGAAAAACGTGCATTTAAAAATAGCAAACGACCTCAAAAAAATATGATTCCAGTGCCATTTGATTCATTTTTCAAAATAACACGTTATAGACTCGAGAAAATCCAGATTTAGTTAAATTATGACCCCGTTATAGCCGAGTAAAGTCGGCTGTAACTGTTGGACAGCTTGCTGTTTACGTTTCTCGATCCCACAAATCATTGTCTAGTGCACCCAACGACATATAAACATGTATATCACCAGGTTCTCATCATCAATTAGATCACACAACACTAATTATTATTACCAAACAGATTTAACCCCATCAATCCGTCTCAAAGAGTTAACAGAACTCGCAACCCACTATAACTATGACTACAAGATTTCTAGCAACCTTAATAATACATGTAGCATCAAAAACGAAAATACATGCTAATAATAATAAGAACACAGCTGAGTTTCAAGGGTTACAACCAATAGCATGCATGAACTTATGGTAGTATCACAAGCAACTCACATTATCATCATCATAAAACAGAAAACGCAGCCGAGATACTTAAAACTAAATCAAGAATCACGACAATAATATTACTGAGTTATAAAACAATGAGGGTTGCTAGAAATAAATCGCTGAAGGTCTTGGGGGATGTTTCCTTGTATTTTGTCGATGGGTAAAGAGGTGAGGAAGAGCAGCAGGTCGTAGGTCTTGGGATTTAGGGTTGTGAAGTTCATGCAAGTCTACGTATTACATTAAAAAGGGGTTAAAGGTTGGGGCGGTTAGGGATCCATAAGTGGGCCGTGAATTAAAGAGTGGTATTTAGGGATGAACTTGGATCTTGACTTATATGCCCACCAATATTTATAATCTGTGACTTAAATCACATGCACCCAAAATTGGTATTCTCAAAATATGGATTTAGAATTCAATGTATTATCTATAAGATTTCCACATAAACAATCTCTTCTCATTATGAATATTTTGATTGGCCAAACAAGAAGTTTGGGTTCACACAAAAGAACATAAAAATATGGGGTGTCCTAAACGATTTGATGTTTACATTAATATTATATATACATTTTACATAACAACAACTAATATACAAGTATAATTAGTTAACTAATAAAAAAAACAATGTATGATATTCATACTATGGTTCAGGCCTCACAAGTTTCGAGTTACACGAGTGGGTTGAATCGACACGCGAGATAAGTGTTTTGGTTCAAACGATTTGGGTCGGTACAACACAATGTGAGTATGGTTTCGAATATTCGTTGACACACTATAACTTAGACAAATATATATGAAATTTGTAGAAGCGAAATGAACGGTTTTTACCTCAAAGTTACGGGTTGTCACATAAGTACTTGAACTCAAACCCATGTGCTCATGTGACTAGTGACCCGTACAATACGAGACTCGATCAAGACCTAAGGGTAGAAGCAAAGGTAAGTATATGCTTAAGTATGTATATGAAGAAAACTAACAATATGTTATGTGTAAGGTAAGCATAATTTTAAGAAAGAATGATCCGTGAATGCGGTCTAGGACCGGCACCAAGGCATGTAATAAGACGAATCGACCCCAGGTACGTAAAATTTAACATGTGGGTGCATGTAATGATAGAATTTATCGAGTGAAGGAAAATGTTAAATGAAAAATAATAATAGGATGGTAATGAAGTTTTGAAAATGTTACACGTGCCGAAACCTAAATCTTCGGACATAAGGTGACAATTATGTTGGTGCATATGTCTGTCGACTTCGTCTTGTATCGAGTCTTGTAATATAATAGATAAACCAAGACACGTAGTTTGAGAAAAACGGGAAACAGGCTCAATCTGACCAGTCCACACGAACTGGGCAGTTCGTACGAACTGGACCAGGCCAGTTCGTGCGAACTGGAATGCTTGGTTGGTACGAACTGGATAGCCTATATATAGAGAGTCTTGGGTTGTCATTTGTGTGTGTGTGATTCCGGTAGCGAAGCTCTGCCGAAGTGTCGCCAAGGTTGTAAAACGTTGTTATATCAATCTTATCGACAGTTAATCTACTTCTAAGTGCATATCAAGCTGAATGAAGATCAAATCAATGAATTCCGCCTCTGATTTGATCCAGAACTCTTCTGATTGATTCAACGATCCTACAAGTGGTATCAGAGCTCAGGAGGAAGAATTCTTACCATTTCAGCTTGTTTTCACTAAAAATTTCTGATTTCTACTCATTTCTACTCACTTTCTTCACATTTTCTCAAAATTAACCAAGATTTAACAGATAAAATGATCTGATTTCTTGATATTACACGTAAAACACTGTTTTAATCAATCCTTGAAAAAATCAGACCTAAAATCGACCTATAACCTGATCAATTTTGACAAAATCAACCGAAAACATGTCAGTTCGTTCGAGAATTATCCAGGTCGTGTGAAAGTGTCATCAGTTCGCACGAAGTGAACTCCCAGTTCGCACTGTTTGATCAATAAGACTATCAGTTCGCACGGTGTGGGTCAGTTCGCACCAAATCAGTTCGCACGGATTGAGGTTTGGGTCAGTTCGCACCAAATTCAATTCGTACGGAGTGACAGGTCGTTTGAGATCAAAGTCAGTTCGCACGAGGAAGGTTAAGACTTCAGTTCTCACGGTTTGGATTTAAACCAATTCGCAATGATTGGGATTAAATCAGTTCGCACGAGTTGACTTACTTCAGTTCGCACGGTTTGAGTTGAATCACTTCAGTTTGTTTGAACAATCAGTCTTAGTGAATTTTTTGAAACCGAAACATGGAAAACGAATTTTACAACGCATTTGCTACACCGATCACTATGGCTCAAAACGTGAACTTAGAAAATGAAATGGGCACCATGCAAAAACCGCCTAAGCTCATGAATATCGAGGAATATAACAGTTGGGAAGAACGTTTCGAAAATTGGGTTCAAGCAAATCACTTAGATGCATGGGAATGTGTTGAACAACGATATATTAGACCAATTGATGATGACGGAGAGATTGTTGCTATTAAAGATTTAATTGATGATGAGAAAAAGAAATACAAAAGTGAAAAGATGACGATTAGTATATTGCAACAAGCTATTAAGGAAGATATCTTGATTTTACTACAACACAATGGAAGTGCACACTCAATGTGGAAAGCACTAAAAACGAAGTTTGTTGGAAGTCAAGACCTGATCAAGAACAAAAAATCGCTTTTGAAGAAAGAATTCGATCTATTTCATGGATTAAAAACTGAAAACACCAAGCAGATTATAGAAAGATATTGAAATTTGGTGGTTAACATGAAGCGATTGGATATCAAAAAAGATAGAGAAGAATGGGTTGAAAAATTGGCCGATGCATTGCCACAAGATGTTTGGGGTACATATCTTATGATGTTGAAGAATAATGATGATTTTGCAAATCTCTCGTTGAGCAAGTTTATTGAAAAACTCGAAGTTCAAGAGATGGAACAACGGAAGATGGCAAAAATGAAAGACTTTAATGGTGAACAAGACATTGGTTTGTACTACAAAGGGAGTACTAGTGATAAAACCAACATTGCACCAAAGATTGAAACTGCATTTAACGCAAACAACAAAACTGGATTCTCTTCATATCCATCATTCGATCCAAATTTTTCAGCAACTAATACTAAACCGCAAAGTTCATACAACAGTAATGGCCACGTGCTACAATGCAACATTGCATTACATCTTCAGAATGGTCAGAATTTCTCAGAAGAGGTTGCTAAAGGTCATATGTCTTTGTTGGTGACCGTTTTAGAATCATATGAGAGTTTGGTTGCGGGAAAGATAGGTAATCCAATGTTGACCAAAGAGGATTATGATCAGATTGATGCTGAAGAGATGGAACTTATGGATATAAAGTGGTGTATGGCTAGTGTGTTAAGAAGAGCTGAGAAGTTTAAACAGATCACTGGAAGAGATGATTTTCGTGATGCTGGAACTTCACCTTTAGGTTTTGATAAATCTAAAGTTACTTGTTTTCGTTGCAGGGAGAAAGGGCATTTTAAGCGAGAATGCACAAATCGCGAAGCAAGTGGAGCTCAAAATCCATTCGGCAACAATGATTATCATCGAAAAGCGATTTATCATCAAGTTGCTCCGCATCAACAACAATTGCCACAAACTTCACATGCTAGGAAGGAAGAGCCATCAAAGAAAGTTTGTCTTGGTCTAATAGATCAAGAAGATGAAAGACTTCCAGAAGGTTTTAGTTGGGATAATTATGATCCTAACAGACCTTCAGTGTCTAAAGCATTTGTTGCTCAAATTTTTGAAGATTCAACTGCTGAAGAAGAGATGGCGCATGTTTATTACGAATCTCAGCAATACAGTCCGAAAAAGAAAGAAGAAGAATAAGTTTCAACAAGAAAGGCTTCAGAAAAAGCTCCAATTTGTTATCACTCATCAGATGAAGAGAGTGATGATGATAGTGAAGAAATTCGAAAACTTGAATATTACAAAAGAAAATTTTCATCTGATAGTGATGATGATAATTTGTTTTTTGCAGGTAAAAAAGAAGAGATCAAAGAAAGACAAGCTGTGAAAAAGAAGAATCATAATGCAGAAACTGATGACAGTGATGATGAAAATGTTCTAGTGATAAAGAAGCAGGTTAAAGAAAGTCTACCTTTCAAGGTTGAGAAGGAAGCTGATGCAGAAAAGATGCCTGAGAAGTATGAAAATTGTGATACTGTGAAAAGGCACAACAACAAATTGATTCATAACATGAACAGACTAAAAGAATCTTATGATGTTTTAAACAAAGCTATGAATCAATATAACAAGTCAAGCAGTGAACAAGCGATAGCTATGAAGACACTCAATGGAGCGTTCATGACAAAGCAGAAAATCATCAATAAGTACATTGAAAAATGTGCTGAACTTGAACAAAAATTGGAAACCCAGAGGATAGAAACTGAGAGGGTAAACAGGTTATCGAGAAGTTACTCATGTGCTTCTTATGTGATTGACAGGATTTATCCTACAGTAGAAGGCATGAAAGCGTTTGAAGAAGAGAAACCTGAAGTAAAGGATACTGGTAAGAAACATAGTACCAATTATAACAAGTGTCCACCGCCGCTTGAAGAAGGATATTCTCCACGAAATCCTAATTCAGAAAGAGTAAAAAAGGCAACAAATTTAAAGTGGGAATCTGAACCTTCAGATGGATTGCCAGATAATATTGATGTCACATTCACATCGTCTGACACTGATCATGAGTCTGAGTTAATAAAGAAGGTGGTCGATCAGGTGTTGGATAAGGATGAGGAGTCAGAGTCAAAGTCTGAATCTAAGAGTTCAAATTCAAAGTCAAAGTCTGAAACTTCAAGTCCAACAGTCGAAAAGAACAAAAGGGTTTACAATAAAGATTTTCTGATGTCACAAAATAATTTGAATGATGAAACATTCAAAGTAGCATATACTTTGAATGATTCTGACAAATTATATTCTGATGAAGAATTTCCAATAAGAGGTGTTAAAACTGAAATGATTAACAAGGTTTTCAAATTAACAGAAATTAATATTTCTGAAATAAAAGATGTAAATCTTTCTGAAAAACCTAAAAAGTACACCTCAAGAGTTCAACAAAGATTAAACAAGAAAAAGGGTTACAGTTCTGGTTCTGGTTATCAAAAGAAACCAAACCATAACAGTAATTTCAAAAAGAAAGGATTAGGTTTTATTCCACCTGAAAATCATACAAATGAAAAATATGTTAAAGATTTTAAATCAAAAGTTGTTTTTGTTTCTGGAGCAAGTTCTGAAGAAGAAGAAAAGAGCTCATTCTGGAAGCAGACGAACAAAGAATTCCTTGCTAAGAAGCAAGAAGGAATGAAGAATGTAGCTGCTCAGAAAAAGGAGACAAGATCCTGTTACCAATGTCAAAAAGTTGGGCATATTGCCTTGAATTGTCCAAAGGCAACCAACACAAAACAGGGAGTGTCTCATAAACTCAAAGAAAAAATTGTTGAGAAAACTGAACCACCAATTGAAAAATTCAAAGTGTTTAAAAATTCTACATTTGAAGTTGGTGATAGTTCAAAACGGTTTTACAAAAGAAATGTGAATCTTAACAATCAAAAGTGGGTTGTTAAGAAATTAGATGATAAATCTGGCGATGAGTTTGTTTCTTCGGAAGCAAAGGAGCCACTTTCTGGTGATGAATCTGATTCATTAAAGTCAGAGGAGCCACAAGTTGAGCTAAAAAGAGAAAAATCAGTTCCGCCAATGGATGATGTCAATTTTCCACCATTGCGGACTGAGAATTTAAAACAAAAAATTGGCAAAGTTGAGATTTCAAATAAATTCTTTTCTGAAAAGAAAGATTTTGATGTTGAAAAAGCCTTTAACCCTAAAGTTCTAAATATTTTTTGGAAAAATGATTGACGGGAAGGTCAAAGGGGTAAATGAATTCTATGAAAAGAAGAAGAAAGTAAAGAAACCGAGTGTTGATGACTCGGAATCCGAGGATGACTCGGAATCACCCAAGGACCGTCAGGCTTGGGTGAATCTCTTTAACTAAAAAAACCTGACTTGCCGGAGCTCCCAAGTTGGTAATTGTGGAGCATAAATCGGTATCATTTTTTTTAAAAATGTTTTGAAAAAATGTCAAGTGTTAGATTTTACAAGTGGTAATTGGAAAACAATGTGATGAAACCCCGATCTTACAAGTGGTATCAACAAAACTAATTTTCCGGAAAAACCATTTGATTAAAACAAACTTAAGTGTTTTGAAATCTTAATGGGAAAATATTTTGTTGTCAGGGGGAGTTCTGATTGTTTAAGCCAAGTGGATGGCGAATTGAAGCTTTTCACATCATTCAAATAATATGACAAACTGATGTTAAAAATTTGAAACATTTTATCTGTACAGTTTATTACTTTTATTTTCAAATTTTCCTTGAAAATCAAAAATTGAAACATATTTTTGATTTTAGGGGGAGTATAAAAATTTTAGAAATTTTGAAAATTTGAAAAATCTAAAAACATGATAAAATTTGAAAAATCCAAAAACATCGAAAATTCAAAATGAGTTTTGTTGTGAAAAAGAGGAAACGATAGTACATCAGTAGACACAATCACAGCACGCTAAAGAATTGGAAAGTTAAAATGTGATAAACGGTCTCACTGATGATATGCCAGTAGGTTTTCGCACGCTTAGTAGATTGTGTTCGAGATATAAACCTAAATATAATACTTACTTATCTCGTGGGGAACATCTCTCGGATATATGGGTAACCCCCGAAATCTTGTTTGAAGGGCTTTCTATTTCTGACATACTAGGTCTTTGTGCGTGGTGTTATCTGGGGTATTATACCAGGACTTCTGATTTTGCGGGAGCAATAGACTAGTCCTCGTATAATACTTTGCACTGCTTTAATCTTAAAGCTCGCCCTCAGCATAAAAAAATGATGAAACATTGAAAAATGTTAATCATGTGTTGTTGAAAAGAAGATCCCCAAGGGGGACCCACCTAAAGTCGAGCCATCATCTCTCTGATTTTGTGGAAGCAATAGCCTGAGCTCTCATGGCCTCACATTCACCCCTTACAGATATCATTAGTGTACATTCACCTGTAAGACTGAATATATGAGTCTGGATACGGGAGTATATTCTGAGGTGGGACACGCGAATAAGTTTAAGTCCTTAAAACACTAATCTCGTATCTCGAAACAATTGAACTTTGTGTGAAAATTTAAGTGGATCAGTATACTGACAATCTAAGTGAATCGTTTAGAACTTAAAGTGTTTAAAGCTCAACGGTGCTAGTGATTTGTCAAAAACTGATATGATCCTTTTGCACAAACTCACAAAAATATTGTCTGTAAATATTTCTTTACTATTTTTCATTAGTATGTTTTAGCATAAAATTTTGAAAATATCAAAAAGATTTTATTTCATTTTTCTTTTCGACAACTGATGTTGAAAAGCTGATTTTCAAAATTCCGAGTGCTAAACATGATGAACAACAGGGTTGGGCGAGTTTGTTTGAAACAATAAATGTTTTTGAAATGATTAAAAGGTTAAATTTGTGTGTTACGAATACATGTGGTAAGCAGAGATTAAAATTGTTATAAAAATCTTATGTTTAGGTAGAGTTTGTGCAGGTAAACAGCTATGCAAAAGCCAGGTTTCGACTCCTGAGGATATGCAGATTAGAACCAGGTTTCTGAGAGTCAGGCAACTGTCCTGAACCTGTGAAAGCTGCAAAGCGAAGCCTGAGCAGAATTTGAGCCAGGATACGATCCCGGAACAACTTAAGGGGGAGTCTGAATGTTAGAGAGCCAGACTAAGATCCTGGAACAAAGCTCGAGAGAGAAGTTGCTGAAGCTGATGAACTTAAAGAATCAAGAGATCTGATCAAGAGAATTAGAGAGAGGATAGAGCCAGATTGAGATTCTAAGAGAGAGAAGAGAAAAGATTGAAGGATGCTTACAGAGAAAGACATTTTGGAAAAGAGCGAGAAGACTGATCAAGATTGAAGTCTCGACATACTGAAGACTCATACTAAAGACTCGTCAACATCCAAGGGGGAGTTTGTTGGTGCATATGTCTGTCGACTTCGTCTTGTATCGAGTCTTGTAATAGAATAGATAAACCAATACACGTAGTTTGAGAAAAATGGGAAACAGGCTAAATCTGGCCAGTCCACATGAACTGGGTAGTTCGTACGAACTGAACCAGGCCAGTTCATGCGAACTGGAATGCTTGGTTGGTACGAACTGGATAGCCTATATATGAGAGTCTTGGGTTGTCATTTGTGTGTGTGTGATTTCGGTAGCGAAGCTCTGCCGAAGTGTCGCCAAGGCTGTAAAACGTTGTTATATCAATCTTATCGACTGTTAATCTACTTCTAAGTGCATATCAAGCTGAATGAAGATCAAATCAATGAATTCCGCCTCTGATTTGATCCAGAACTCTTCTGATCGACTCATTTGATCGATTCAACGATCCTACAGATTACACGAAGACACGAAACTAGTATGTGGATTGTGTACCTGGCCAGTACATAAGAAACATATGATGTTCGTGAGACCGTGATAATTGTTACAGGTATGTCCGTTAGAATTAGGTAGTAGGTAGACGTGAGGGTGAAGAGAAATGTAAGACTTTCAGGGATTTGAAAGTACGAATGATATGTTAGAATCCGTGAGACGAATTCGAAGCATGAAAGGAATGAAAGTACGAATGATATGTTAGAATCCGCGAGACGGATTCGAAGCACGAAAGAAAAGAAAGTACGAATGATATGTTAGAATCCGCGAGACGGATTCGAAACATGAAAGGAATGAAAGTATGAATGATATGTTAGAATCTGCAAAACGGATTCGAAACATAGAAAGGAACGAATGATAAAAATAAAAGTTCGAATGTGTAGGTAATTACAGACTAAGCAAGTAAATATTCTTTAAAAAGCGGATATTATCTAAGTTATATCTTAAACATATATATATATATATGTGAATATATATATATCTATACAAATATGATTGTATGCAAGAATGGTTAAAGGGACGAATGAGTCACGCGGGTCACATGGTAATCTCCATTTAAACTTTGTATTTAATGTTTGTTTTGACAAGTTTTATGCTTATAGGTAATCGTAATGAATGGGCATGCATTGTCACAATTGGAAAGAAATAACCAACGTAAGTTATGGATAACGAGTCAAAGATTTTGATTCGCGCAAGGTATGTGCAAAGGATTGTGTTTTCTTTTAAGTAGGGGCTTATAGCTCGGCTAGAGAGGGGTATGCCAGAAATGGGTAGTTGGTAGACATATGGACAACATGTATTTTACAATTGGATCCTGAACAGTTAAACAAAGTAAGTGATAGTTATTAAGTAAGTAATAGAAAAATTAGCATAAAGTATTTGATTTACTACGTAGATAAAACCGGTGAAAGCAATTGTAGTAGTAAGAAACCTTAGTTGAAAGAAATAAGCTTTGAGCAAGTTACGTGATAGATATATTACTAGTGACTCTTGCGGGTCAAAATGAAGGACGGGCTACGACCCGAACAATAACTTAAGTATGGACGGGAAGGGTAAGTTTTGCAATAAGTACCGAAAGGATGTATTAAAGTCCTTGTATGTAAGCATAAATGGAAAGAAGTACAATCGTGTACTTCATTACACACATGATAATTAAGAAACGCCAGTTTCACCTTGAAAAATCAACTGTAAAGGATCGGTGAAATAATAACAAAATAAAAGAATTGTGAGTGTTTAAAACACTAAACATAATTAATTGGAAAGAATGTAATAATGACAATTACCGATGGAAAATGCTAACTTTAATGCTAGGATTGTTGGCCACGTTCATTATACAAGACATTGTTAAAAGGACGCGCATAGGCAAAACCTCAACAAATGAATGGATGCAATCAATCCAGGTATTGCATGAACTCATGAAGAAACGGGTTGATTCGGATCACAGACTGTTGGTTTACCTAATGAGATCAAGGTTAGTAAAATGTTTAGCTCGCAATTATGAATAAGGATTGATATATTGAATGTTTAGCTTTAATGGATAATAAAAGAAGGAAATTATGTTATTAGAAGAACAAATTCAAAATATTTGAGTAAAAGATTACAGTATTGGTTAGACACTCACACGATGCACTCGCACAACATATTTGCTTAGTAAGGTAAGTAGTGTGTGAAAGGAAATAATAATAAAGTGATATGAATGAGATGATTTGAGGCTAACTTAAAGGTATGCATGGTACGAGTAAAGATAGTAACTTTAGAATGATGTTTAATTCTCGTGGCAATTACGACCAAGTAAGTATAAAAGGGGTAGTTTTGTGTAGTATTAATAGACCATTGAATGTTTAAAGTATGCATATGATAAAATGTTGACACTTCATATGAACATAAAGGTGACTAGAAGTAACGTTAGTAATGGGATGTTGAGGGTGACTCATGGTGATGAGTAGAATGAAATAAATCAATTTATTTTGTTCAGAAAATGTATGAATGTATTCTGCTTAAATGGAAGGTTAGAAACAAGTCGTAAACTTACGTCTGTACGAGCAATAGTATACGTTAGAATAAATTTTAATGAACGAAACGCTAGTGATGACGTGTACCAGGAACTAGCATTATGAAGTGAAGACGACACTAATAAGAGCTCTGGATCAGATTCTGATTTATATGGGATTACGAAAGTAATTTACTTAATTTAAGAACGTAGGGACAATGCATACAATTATGTTTATGCATGAATAAAACTTTTGCGAAAATCCCAAATGTATTCATGTTATAGTAAGCATTGTGACTGAATATATGAAAAAGTAAGAGTAGAACTGGTCTAGTAGGAATGAAAAAAGGTTTCGTGGACGAAACCTCCTTTAAGGAGGGTAGATTTGTAACACCTCAAATGTAACACCCGTCTCTAAAAATCAATATTATAATATTAAACACGCATTTTATACGAAAATGCAAGCTTACAAAAACTTTTCCAAGTTAAACTTCTTACATAATTTAAAACATTCCAAAATATAATTTCAAGTGTTTACAATATCCACTTTTTAAACTAGAACAAAATAAGATCGTTGCGGAAGCTTCGAGACATGTGTTCGGTTCTCCTTTCTTGCTTGATCCTCATCCGGAGTTCCATAAGACATTCCTAAAATCAAAACCAACATAAAAGTTAGTTTTGACAGTTTCACAACAAGTTATAAACATATTTCCATCCAAGTCATTCATCCATTATTCAAAATTCTTGTTTCCTTCGAATTCAAATTTCCGGTTCTTAAACCGAATTATTTGACCCGTTATGGGTATTTATGTCAAACTATAATTTTATCAACTCTTAAAAAAAACTCTTATTTCCTCCAACCATAATCCATATTATGGTTGGTACATGTACCCTTCACGAGAGTATCATTCCTTGTGCGTACCTGGCACGGGTCAACATTGACTCGTTTTTAATACATTGCGTTACCTTTCGTCAACTTTGGCAAAACATGCTCATACTTTCCGCTTGCCTGTATTTGTAACACTTAACAATACATAATATTACCAATCATCATTTATATTATTATACAAATTCTGACGAAGTATTGAGTCAAAACTAAGTGTTTAAGACCCCGAAACAATTTCTGCAAGTATGGACCTGCTTGCTGTCAACAACTATTTTGTTGACAAAACATCCGCGAAAACCATGTTAAACAAATTCC
Source organism: Helianthus tuberosus (assembly GCA_030545235.1). Classification (NCBI taxonomy): domain Eukaryota; kingdom Viridiplantae; phylum Streptophyta; class Magnoliopsida; order Asterales; family Asteraceae; genus Helianthus; species Helianthus tuberosus. Next base: position 53,298,234 of record CM060351.1, read on the forward strand.
GAAAAATTTATAAAAATTACCAATCATCATTTATATTGTTATACCACTTCTGACCAAATATTGAGTCAAAACTAAGTGTTTAAGGTCTCGAAACAATTTCTGCAAATACAGACCTACTTGCTGTCAACAACTATTTTGTTGACAAAACGTCCGCGAAAACCACGTTAAAAAACTTCCGAAAAGTTTATAAAAATTACAAATCATCATTTATATTGTTATACCACTTCTGACCAAATATTGAGTCAAAACTAAGTGTTTAAGGTCTCGAAACAATTTATGCAAATACGGACCTGCTTGCTGTCAACAACTATTTTGTTGACAAAACGTCCGCGAAAGTCATGTTAAACAACTTCCGAAAAGTTTATAAAAATTACCAATCATCATTTATATTGTTATATCACTTCTGACCAAATATTGAGTCAAAAATAAGTGTTTAAGGCCTCGAAACATTTTCTGCAAATACGGACCTGCTTGCTGTCAACAACTATTTTGTTGACAAAACGTCCGCGAAAACCATGTTAAACAACTTCCGAAAAGTTTATAAAAATTACCACGCTTAAGCTTTTGGACAAATTTTTGAGCATAGATAAATCGTGTGATGTGTTTATATCACTTATGTGTTGTGCATGATGATTTTGGAGTTGCGTGGATGTGAAACAAAGGGATTATCAACCTATGTCTTATGTATGTGGTATTTGGTTTATGAAAGTCAAAGTTATGTATGTATGGAAAGAAATGAGCGTTTGTATGTATGATTTATTATATATACTAACCATGATATGAATGTGGTGGTATGAAAAGGATATGAACAATATTAGCGGACTCAAGCATGGAGAGCTAACGAGTCAAGATGAGGCAAGGAAACAAGTACGAGTACGGACGCATAAGGTAAGTGAGTTACGAACCTCACTTCTTAGTATATAATGAAAGACTATTTATGAAGGTTATGAGTCTTGTAGGAATGATTGAGAATGTAAGTAAATGGAAAGGAAAGTCGTAATAAGTTGTTAATAGTTCACAAGGTAACGAAAAGTGCATGGCGAAATCAAACGGGTCGAACATATATGCATGAATCGTGTAACGGTAATGTAATTTATAAAGTTTAAGGACCTCAAGGTATGGATTTTTAGTTAATTAGGTAGGGAAATGTTTTATGAACAATTAGGAACAAGTTTCAAGTGAAACAGATGCAAAACGAGCAAGTTATGCGAGTTTTGGTATTAAAATGGAAAGCTGATCTGGGTGCTAGCATAACTTACGGTAGCCAACATAAGTTACCGTAGGAGCTGAAGCCATTTTTCCATCGTATGGCAGTAGGTTATCACCGTAAGGATTTCATGGCGACCGTAAGCTACGGTAGCTACCGTAACTTACGGAGGAGGTCAGATACAAAATATAAAGTTTATGCAATTCTTCGTTTTTCTTCGAATTCGGACCCCGTGAACCCATCCCAAGCCCCGATAAGCTTCTATAATGTACCTCAGCCCTACCAAATGGCTTGATAAGCTACGGGTGAGTATGGAACTCATATTTAAGATCCGAAATGTACCCGAAAGTCACTTAAAAAGCGTTTAAGAAGCGTGAGTAAGTAATTATAAATAGGAGTAAGTATGTATGTAAGTTGTTCACTCATGTTTTATTACTCGGAGGTTGAAATTAGGACATGTTAGTAAACCATATTGAATTGTGTAAGTGCTACGTATGAGCTTGTATATATGTACGTATGTAAGGGTGTATGTATTAGATGACTATAAGTATACACACGGATGTACGTAGGCATGATGTAGTATTTATGGTACACGAAGGAATGGGGCTTGAGTATTAAGTTGCTAATCATATGCCTTGAGAATGAAATGAGATTTGCAGGTATGCTATTGAAATCCGTTGTGCAGTTTTGAGGAATTGGAATGCTAGATTGTACGTGGAAGAATGATCGAAAGGACTTGCAAGAATAGAAAGAATGCGGCGTGGTCATTTAATTATGTGTGATAGATTATGAATTGTAGTTATCAAATTCTAATGATGTGCATGTTTGTGGTGAATGTAGGTTACGCAGATTAACAACAACATAAAGTATTGGAGGATTGAAGATCGAGTCAAGAGCAAGAATTGTACGGGAAGAGTAGTCACATAACTGGGGATTTTATATGTAAATGGATGCGATAATTAAGAATGAACGATGTAAATCTTTTAGTCAAGTATTAAATATTTATAGTATTAGACATCAAGTATGTTACATGGCTAATAAAGAAAGAAAATTTTTGGGCTCATATTTTCGCTACATCGTTTTCAAGTTATTAATTGTTAGGGTGTTACATTTTGTGTTTGGCAAACCTAAAAGGACTTTTCAAAATGACTTTTTGTACAAAGAGAAAAAGTCATTTTTGAAAAGTTAGGATGTTGTGACTTTTTAAACCAACTTATAACTTTTCAAAAGCCAAATTACTAGATTACCCCTGTTTTAACACTCCTTGCATTTGCCGTACAACACATTCTTGTTCAACATAGCAAACAAACAGCCGCCACTGGAGAATTGACACCGCTGCATTCCGGCTGCACAGCTCCGACTCCGCCACTGGTTCAACACAGACGCCGCAGGTATGTTATTTTTGTTTTCTGCAATTCCGGTTTCTCTTCCGCTCGAACTGAATACTCTTCTTCTTTACATTATTTCCACTACTTTTACAACACTAATATTGACTGATGAGTATGTAATCTAATTATATGTTGAATATGACGATTTGATTGCAAGTTGTAGCTGGATTTAGGCAATTGAGTGAAAAGTGAAAACAGTGTGATGATATTGAAAACGGAGTTTTTTTGGTTAAATTTAACACTAGATTGAGTTTGTAATTTAACTATGAGTTGAATTTGGCGATCTGATTGCAAGTTGTAGTCAGATTTATGCAATTGAGTGAAAAAATTTGCAATGTCAGTGAAAATATTGCAGTTTAGTTTGTATACTCTAACCAGTTTTCAAGCTCACCGTGCATCAAATTAGTTCACTATTTGCATTGCATCTAATTAGTTCTTGTTTAATTTGTTATTTGTTTGCACTGCATCAAATTTGTTCAATCTGTTTGTATCATTTTAGATTAGGAATGTTGATCTTGTATATGTATCAGATAATGGATGATTACCAAACAAATGTTGTTGAACAACTTATAAAAGAATGTCCCTTTTAGTCATTTTACATCAATAAGTTAAGCCAAACACTTTTTAAAAAACAACTTAATGACTTATTGGCTTTTCCCACCCTATAAGCTAATCCAAACATTTTTTTAAAAACTCGTTTTCAAAAAGTTATAAGTCAATAAGTCCTTTTTAGGTTAAATAAGCTTAGCCAAACATGCCCTAATTGTTCAGTTGTATCCTTGAAACATTTGCCATGTTTATTGTAGCTTTGTCGGAGGTTCTAGACATGCATAAAAATACGTTTCTATCATTTTAATATACTAATGGTAGGTTATACCACATATGTGGTAGATGTTTTCTTGCCCTTTGTAATATTTCCCCCTTAAGATCACCCTTTGGTCTTTTGGCTTAAATATATGAACTTTCAACTTCCATGAGTTGATTCATCCATGCTCATTGCCTCTTTTCTCTCCTCCATCCACCATGTGTCGTAGCCGCATTCACTTGAGGGAATGGGTTAGCACCAGTTGCTTGTGACAAAAAAAAAATGATACGAGCTACAAGTATGTCCTGGATCGTTAATTATAAGTATTCAGTTTATAGGTCTTTGTGGATGTGGTAGCGAAGAAAATCAAGGCTTGTTCATGTGTAGGGTTGTTTTACCATATGTTTTTTTTTCTGACAATTGGATTTGGCATCCATGATCAACAGGAATAGTTGTATATGTTGGATCTATACGCCTGAAATACAACATATATCAATATGGCGACTAATATATGATACTTTGAGGGTTATCCACTAAGTAAAATATCAAAAAATCGACTAATGTGATTAAACAACAATACACATCAAGACTAGTTATAAGTATATATTTGTTATAATGTAGTGAAATAATAAATTGAATAATATAAATTAATAAGTAGACCACAATTTTACTCTCTGGGATTTTGTCCCGTTGACACCCTGCCTCATACTTTCAAAAAATTGTTGCCTTAACCCCCCAACTAGTCCCAATTGCATTGATCTTGGACCCTGCTATTAAATAACACTACACTTCTGTTAGGTGTCATGCGAAATGACAATTTTACCCTTTCTTTTTACCCCCATTTCTTTGTAACAACTAAAAGTTTCACACCCTGCATAACTCTTAATGATTCTCGCCTAAACTGTTTGACCTTGGATAGTCAACAACTTAAATTATTTGATCCTGACAAAGTCAAAGCCTATAGTCCTAATCAATCGATTCAAGTGGCCATACATTCAAATGCACATCATTTAAACCTAATCAAATGATTAACATGTAATCCTAATCAACATATAATGGCCAATACTTCTTGTTAAATGCACAGATCAAAGTCAAATGCACAAATCTACATCTGCCCCTACTTCTTGTTTGAACTTTCAAAGTTAAAGGCACAAATGTAGGTATAACCCACAAGCAAGGTATGATCAACTTCCTGTTATGACCAACATCTAATCCAAAGAATGACTTTTCAGTTTCTAATGAATAAAACAATGGTTTCTAATCCACAAATAATACAAATATGACCATAATATCATGGCCAATTCAAATGCGCAATTAATCAATGACCAAGCACTATTTAATTAGACATCATCATCCCTAAATTAGCTACCCTACATAAATATTAAACATAAGATCATCAAATATCCTACAATTATCCTACATAAATATTAAACATAAGGTCTTTATTTTCGCTATTTAATCCTCTGATTCTCGGGTGGATACCGGAAGTTGAGGAAATGGCGGCCATACATTGTGACCACTGTGACAACTGGCACAAAACCGGTAATTTCCGTACAATTTAATTAATACTTAATGACTGCAATTATGTGCTTAAATGTCAACATTATCTGATTACATGATATACTTGTGAATTCATGCACGTTTTATACTACAAGAAATTGCTTTATGCATTAATGATAGCGTTGCGTCAGAAATACTAGTAAACTCACCGGTAAGACACATTGTGTCAACAATTCTGCAGAAAGCAGTCAGACAATAAAATTAGGGCCTAGATGTAGGTCCAACGTCAAGAATACATTAAAACACAAGAGTATATACAAGGGTTAACATATAGACTTTCCGGAAGCTAAAATACGCACTAAAAAGCACCCGAAACGCACTTTAAGTGCAGAATTTTACAGGATTCAGCTATAATCAGCTTTTTAAAACATAAATATTATGCAGAATTCATGTTTTATTATCCAGAATACCCTCCTAAGTGTTGGGAATTAAAAGGGTTACAAAAGGATACATAAAGGACACTGAACGGTGCAATTTAACACTTTAACGAACCGGTATTTAACCGAACAACCGGACATTACCCGGAACATAAAAATATTACTAGAAGCATTGTTTTAATATTTCTGAACTAGTTATGGTCCCCAAACACCATAACACCTTTTATAACTTAATAACACATCAAATCCCAAGACTTTACCCTTGAAACTTAACTTATTTATGAATTAGAGATTGAAAGTTACATTTTACCCCCCCCCCCTCTCATGTATACGGTCACATGGGGGTGACCCCACCAAATATATGCCAAGATCCTACAATATCCCTCATGATCTTGCTTGGATTTGTTTTGATATTCTTAGATATGATTGAGATATTGGAAGATATTATATGATTTTACATTATAAGTATCACCATCTTCATCACATCAACACACCACCACACTCTTCTCCTCTCCCTCACTAAGCTTTGGTCGAACACCCTCCCAACACCACCATTATTTTCGATCACCCTTCATCCATTCCAAGCTTCATTCAAGGTGCAAGGAGCCGAATTAGAAGGTTTGGTGAGCTCGGATCTTGAAGGACCTTCTTCTTTTGCTTTTATTCAACCATTTTGTCATCTTTAAGTTCTAGTAATCTTCCCTAGCCTTGTTGCTAGTGGTGAGCCCTCATAATCCCTTATTACTTCATATTTTTAGTGGATAAAAGATATATATGATGTTGAAATAACAAGAACACTAAAAGACTTGAACTTGAATCTTGAAACATAAGATGAAATATGATGATATATGGATAGAATGATGTTGTTTAGCATATGAATGATGTTTGCTTGTTGATTACTAGAGATATTGATGTTGTTTAGCATATGAATGATGTTTGCTTGTTGATTACTAGAGATATTGATGATACTAGAGATATTGATGTTGATCATTACATGGAACTTGCTAGATTATGATTAAAAACATGATTTAGCAAGTTAGGAGATGATTATATGTTTACATAAGATAATCATCTTCTAGTAAAGGCATGAACTTGATAAATAAAAAATGATTTCTTGTAAAACAATGATCAAGGTGAACTAGTAAACTTGTAGATCTAAAATGTACAAATGGTTTTTTTTTCCTAGAAAACCAAGTTCGAAATATGATTTTTAGTAGAACTTGATTCTTACTTAAATGTACACTATTTTTGGCAAAGAAATAAGTGTAAGAACACTTTATTTACAAGAAGAGTTTAAAAGAATAATTTTTGTAGAATATGTTTGCAAGTTGTAAACACCTAGTTTCTTGAAAAATGAGATTTATAAAGTAATGAACGCACTTTAAGGGGGTAACTAAACCTACTAAACACCCTACCAAATTACTACAAGCTTTTACAAAAAACTTCAAGTTCATGGTGTAGTATAACTTACTTGATTTTGACACTCGGTAAGTGTTAAATGAATTGATGATTGTTGTGATGATTTTAAAAAGAAAATAAACACATGTTTTGAAAACATGGGAAACCTCTATTTTTAGGGGAAACTCTGTCAAAATTTCTATAAATTTTGACACTTAGAAAAATATAAGTTTTGGTGAAACTTATTCCCTAAAAATATTTACCAAGTTTTCCCTAATTTTTATGTAAACTTCGAGTTAAGAATTGATGATTTCTTCATGATAAAAATTGATATTAAGTATGTATATTTTTGAGGAAAATGTATATATTTATTGAACACCAAATTTTGTGCTAAGTGTATGTAATATGTATTATATGTAATAGTGTGATAAGACTTGAAAATACACTAAATACTCCTAAGGAGTGAAAATACAAAAATACACATACAACATGCTTAGACAAATACAAGAGAATATATTTATGAAAATATATTACTTGATAGAATAAATAACTTGGATAAGTTATGAACATGAAATGAAGTTTTGGACAAAATACATAATTCGGGTGAAAAATACAAGATACTTATATTTATTGTTGAGAAAATAATATAAGTAAGACACATAGTTAAAAATATAAATTATTTTTAACACAAGAACAAATACATAAAAGATGGTGACTTGTACTTGTGCGATACAAGTCTAGTGACTAACGTTAATAAAACACGTTTAGGTCACGACGCTAGATAAGCAAAAACCGGTGAAGTTTACGGCGCAAGGAACGCAAAGTTGTGAGTTCATGCTCCCCCTTTTCTTTTAACTGTTTTCAGTTTTATAACTTCAGGGGTGAAATACATGTTACAAATGTTACAATATTTACAAATGGTATGATGGATATAAGAATTGAGAAATGATACGAGAAATTATACGAGAAATGATACAAGAAATGATACAAGAAATGATACGAGAAATCGTGTCACGAATAGGGTACCATAAGCACCATTAATCAACAATATACCTAGACCGCAGAACAAAAGGTTAGATCTAACGGGTTTTCGGGCAGCCACACTCTTGGTGAGAACGAGTACCAAGTAGTGCTTTTGTGTCTCAGTCGTGAATCGACAACTAGAAAAATGCCTATGGTTTGGATGCTTCCTATGTCGTGTCACATGTTAATGGCCTTGCAACCCATTAACAACTTGATACATACAGAAATACTTGATTTATACAAGATACATATAGGAATACTTGATTTATACAAGATACATACAGAAATACTTGATTTATACAAGATAGATACAGGAATACTTGATTTATACAAGATACATACAGAAATACTTGATTTATACAAGATACATACCATGTTTTTCATACAAAGTATACAAACGTTCAATACAAGAACTGCATGAATTCACACCAATATTATGTTGACATTTTTCCAAAACTCACATGTATTTCAGGTAACTAAAGTGGATGTGCGCGCGGTCTTACTCTTGCTCGTGGATGTTGTTTATGTTTATCTTTTAAATAAAGTTGTAAACTTTTCAGACAATGACTTATGCTGTCTTGTGATGTAAACACTGAACCTATGTTTTCAGTCATGTAATGTTATCGGTATTTGAAGTTATTTTTACGAGCATGTAGTATGTTTACCTTTCGTATGCAATGAGAACCTTTCATGATCACACCTCGTGCTTCCGCCTAAGAAAGGGGTGTGACAGATTGGTATCAGAGCTGCGATTGTAGTGAACCAGGATCCCTTCTCGAGTCTAGTCTACAATCTTTAGGATCCTTTCACGAAAACAATTTTCAAAAAGTTTTCATTGCATAAAACTTTCCGCGACATCCACTACCTGAAACTGTTTACAAGAGTCAAGAAAAGACGCTACGAGACTTAGGGTGCATTGGAGTAGTATAAGGACTCTCAAAATTATCCTAAAAATACCCGTAAGTAAAAACCCGGACCCTGAAACCTTACCCTACATCAAAAAAATCAAGAAAAACAAACCTTATATGTTTCAGGAGGGCCGCGTAAGAGACAAGCTTGTCTTACGCGGGCAGCGTCAAACCATGATTGACTGGATAAGTGTTCCGGATACACGTAGTGACCACCTGGCTAACCTACTCGTGACTGGTCAAGCCTACTCGTAGACTGGGCGGCCAGGCGGGCCGCGTAAGATATAGGGGATGGGTTACGCGGGCCGCGTGATGTCTCAATTTCACCTATAAATAGCTTGTCACTTGCACAATCCACTGGTGTCGATCAAAACTTTCAAAAACGAATTCATATCACTCTGAAGTCGAAATTTCATATATAATTAGCGAGGTGCCGCTTCGATACCGGGTATTAACTCGATCGCTGCTACGATTCAATGTCCGATCGATTAAACTATCCAATGGATGTTTAAGTGCTGCCCACATTAGGGTTTATGCTTTGTCATTCGTCGTTAATTCGATGGATGTTTAAGTATCGCACTTTGTCATTCGTTGTGAAGGTTTTAATCTCGTGAGTTATCGTAAATGCTGTATTAGTTACTAACCGAGTTCGTGTGCATGTTATTAAATTTAGGTTAAAAGGCTAATCAGTAGGCTAAGCTCTGCTCATATAAATCTGCAATGTGAGTCATTTTATTTTTATCAAATTTAATTTCAAAAGCATGTTTATTTTCAAGGTTATAATTACAGGGATTAAGTCTTTGTAATCACCAAATTACAGCCGGTATGTGGGGTTTTGTATACATTACTTGATAATCTTCACCATTGGACAACGGGTTAGCCAAGGGGTGATATGACCATAGTCACAGACACCATTGGACAACGGGAGGGCCAATGGGTCGAGTGACAAATACCGTGGGTATATGGTTGATATGGAAACATTGTAATCGCTCTTAATACTGTAAATTATAACAATGTGTCGTTTTAGTAAAAAGAATGATTCACCAGTATTTCCCGCTGACAAAACCTTTTTCAAACATGTTTCAGGTGATCTATTATGATCCAGGAAAAGTGCCGTGAAGCACTACAAGCTTGGGGAAGTGGCTCAATAATAAATAAGAAACATGTTTTGTAAAAATAAGGATTTCCCAGAGAAATCACTATATTGTAGACTACGGGGTTTATCCTGAAATTATGTATTAAATTAAGCGGGCATTTTCATGTTTTAAAAGATCATGTTAAAAGTCTTCCGCTGTCACATTAATTGATACCACGGGTTCCTGTCCCGCGGCTCCTGACCGGGTCAACCCGGGGCTGGGGTCGTGACAGGAAAAGGTGGTATCAGAACCACTGTTTCGAGCCACTGATTTAAGCCAATTAAGTATTTAGAAAATACTTAATTTTTACTAATTGCCATTTTGTGATTATGTGTTTTATTATTTGAATATTTGTGTACAGTATGGGTAAGCAAAAGGTTTCAAACATCTATCTTAAATTAGATAGGTCATCCAACGAGAAGGGAAGTTCATCCCAAACAAATTCCTCAAAACCCTATGTAAATCCTGAAGAAGGAATATTTGTCCGTAAGGCACAATATGTGGAACCACTTTCTCCTAATAAAAGAAGTTTGATTATTAGGAAAAGTCAAGAGAAACTAAAGAAATCCAAAGGGGGGAAAATTAACCAGAAAACCCAAGAACTAGGCAGTAACCCTCCATGGGAGGACAAGTTAGATGATAAATGGGCAGATCTTTATATGCTAGCCACTGTAGCAGTTAATGCAAATCTCTAAATACTCTGACTCAAGTTTTAGCTCCCTTATCACCTACAATCTAGAAACCTTATCCAGTAAATAAATAAGTTTACAGTAAACCATAGTGTGTTTTAATTTTCAGCTGTTTTTGTATTAAATTAGGCACACGGTATGCCATAATATTTAAAGGTTATTTATGAAATTTTATTATAAAATTTTAACTTAGTAATTTTTGTATTTTGCATATGTGCTAAACAGCATGAGTGACTTGTCTGAAGCCCTTCAGAATTTAAATCTCTATCCGGTAAAAATAGAGGTTTCCAGAGATTTCAATAGGTATATACCAGATATAGAAGAACCTATAGAATTCAATGCTCCACCTCCGAAGAAACCCAAGCCCAAGAAAAGGAGAAGATTTGTGGGATGGAGGCGTGTGCGTAGGAGGAAACCCGCCACTAGAAAGATTCCTAAAATAGAAAATCCCTTAGACAAAGGGAAGGGGATTGAAGACGGGGAAGATTCTAGGCAGATGGAAATACAGTTTGGGGAATATTCTAGGCAGATGGAAATAGAGTATGGGGAAGGTTCTAGACAAAACAAGATGGAAATTGGAGAAAGCTCTAAGCAAACCCAGGAAATGACATTGCAGGAGGAGCTAGATTTTATATTGGCAAGCTGTGATACTATTAAGCCTGTCAATGAAAATGTTTTTACTCATCCTATTGAAACTCAACTTCCAATGAATTTGGAACCAGCAATCCCAGAACCTATAATCCACACCCAGCCTCTAGGAATGGATGAATGGTGGACTAATGATTGGCAATTCCAAAACCTGCTCAACAATCCTTATTCCTTTCTCCCTCAGTTTGACCCAGAACCTATACCAAACCCACCCATGAGCAATGAGAATTTAGCTGAACTCCGCCACTTTGGCGAGGAGCTGGTGGATGCAGGAAATAGGATCAGGGAAGTAGGAGAACAGATCTCCTGGAAATATGACGAGGGGGAACGTCGTTATTAAAATATCAACTAACAAGGGATAATGGGGTTGTGAAATTGTAGTTGTATAATAAATAGAAAAATAGAATCTTGTAAAATAACTACAAATAAAACTTTGTAAGATAATGGTGTGTATTGATGCATACTATAAAATATAAAAATGGGAATCGAGAAATCGATAGTTTTGGCTATATTTGTGTATTTGAAATTGGTATGATTGTTTTGGTGTATAATTATTATTTAATTGATACTAATAAATTATATATATTAATTATCAGATGGAAAACGCTAATAATGAACTAGTTAATGAGGTTAATCAATCTGAGCAACATCCGGAGGATCAATTTATGACTAGGCAAGATATAGAAAATATAGTTGCTCAAGGGATAGCCAATGCTATTCCAGTAATAATAGCTTCTGCCCAAAAACCTGCTGAACCTCAACAAATCATTCCTAGCAAACGTATTTCTGAAGATAACTTCAGTAATAGTATAAACGGAGGCGGTAATCATACCAATCACGATAATGATTTACGACAAACTCTGCTCCATAAGAAAATGAAAGCTGCAACGCCTGGTTGCACTTACAAAGAATTTCTTGCTTGTAAACCCGCTGAATTTGCAGGCAATGAAGGAGCAACTGCAGCACTGCGTTGGTTCGAGAAAACCGAGGCAGTAATTACAATAAGTAAATGTGCCAAGGACGACAAGGTCATGTACGCATCTAATTTTTTCAAAGAAGGAGCGTTAGAATGGTGGAATACAGTACTTCAAGCCAAAGGAAGAAGTAGGGTATATTCCATGAACTGGGAAGAATTTAAGAATCTTGTAGAAAGAAAATTCTGTCCCGAGTATGAAAAAGATCAAATGGCAAACAAGTTCCTAAATCATCGAATGATGGGTGTAGATTGTCGAGGGTATACTTCGACATTCTTTGAATATGCTAGAGTAGTACCAACACTGGCTTCGCCAGAACCGGTACTCATTTCTCGCTATATTTGGGGACTGATTAGTGAAATCCGTAACATCGTTAAAGCTGCGAGACCTCGCACTATTGACGATGCTGTGGAATTAGCTAATACCCTAACTGACGAACTGGTACGCACAAGAGATGAAAACAGGAAGAAGGAACTGGCTCAGAAAATTACCCAAGGATTTCGTGTGGGTAATAATAATAATAATTTCAAGAAAAGAGGAACAGGGCAATCCTCAAATCCGCCTTTCTGCAGGAATTGCAAAAGGAAACATTTTGGAAGATGTAATATAACCTGCAATTTTTGCAAAGCTGTAGGACATCGGGAAGAAAACTGCAGGAAGAAATCCACAATTTGTTACAACTGTGGAGAAGTTGGGCACTACAAACCAGAATGCCCTAAGTTAGTTAAAACAGCAGACAATAAAGCCAAACCTGCTGATGGGACTATCAAAAGAAATGCCAGAGCATTCCAGTTAACTACTCAGGAGGCAGAACTCATTCCAGATGTGATAGCCGGTACGTTCCTAATTCACAACGTTTACGCAAAAGTATTATTTGACTCTGGAGCAAACCAAAGTTTTATCAAGACTTCATTCTGCCAAGCTCTTAACTTACCCTTAACCAACCTTAGGCAGATTTTTACAGTCGAAACAACAGATGGGAATTTTATTAAAATAGATAAGGTTTTGCAAAAAGAAAATATAGAACTTTCAGGTCATAAATTTCATGCAAACCTATTGCCAATGAATTTAACTGGATTCGATGTCGTATTAGGAATGGATTGGTTGGTAGCCAACCATGCTCGAATCCTTTGTGATAAAAATTCCATAGAGATTCAGGCACCTACTGGAGAAATAATCACGATTACAGGAGATAAACCACGTAAACCCATGACGTTCATATCAGTAATGAAAGTTGCTAGTTATGAACGAAAGCAAGGAATAGTATATATGATTTCAGTAATCATTAGTACTAAGGGTAAAGAACTTAAAGAGATTCCTGTAGTCTCAGAATACCCAGATGTATTCCCAGAAGAATTACCAGGATTACCACCCGATAGGGAAGTAGAATTTAGAATTCATCTAATCCCGGAACTATACCGATAGCTAAGGCACCTTATCGGTTAGCACCCACAGAAATGTTAGAACTGAAAAAGCAATTAGATGAATTACTAAGTAAAGGTTTCATACAACCTAGTTCATCCCCGTGGGGAGCACCAGTATTGTTTGTGAAAAAGAAGGATGGTTCGATGAGAATGTGTATCGATTATAGAGAATTGAATAAGGTTACCATTAAGAATCGATACCCATTACCTAGGATTGATGATCTTTTTGATCAACTTCAAGGAGCTAGATACTTTTCTAAGATCGATTTACGCTCCGGATACCATTAATTGAAGGTACAAGAAGAAGACATACCTAAAACTGCTTTCAGAACTAGGTATGGTCATTACGAGTTTACAGTCATGCCCTTCGGACTAACAAATGCACCTGCCGCATTTATGGACATGATGAATAGAATCTGTAAACCGTATTTGGATAAATTTGTAATTGTCTTTATCGACGATATACTTATTTATTGTCACACCCCCAAAATACCACACGCGGAAACCTCCGGGAGGCGTGTGACGTACCAGGATCCAAGCCACCAATCACATTGAACTCTTAGATAGGTTTAAATAAAACTTTCATTCATTAATATAAAGAGTTACAAACGTTACATATCATTCATCATATACAGCGGAAGCATATCTCATTTGTTAAGTGTATCATAAACCGTTAAGCTCGTATTGAGATTCCAAGTATAACGACCCATGACCACTCCAGCCTTCCAGACAGCAAGTTCCACAAGATATAACCCTATAGACCTGCAAGCATGCAGACAAGTGTGTCAGACGACGCTGGTGAGTTCAAAGTTTTGTTAACGCGTTTAGTTACCAGATGTGTGTATAAAACAGTTCAACAGTTTGATTTGATGATGTTATTAACTCGATTACCGTATGTGGCTACTAGATGTGAATGCCCAACCCCAATGCCTCTATCTAGGCATTGGTCAAGTGGTCAAGGTAATTAGTTCAACTAACAACCTCGAGTAGATGTAAGGGGTCTTATATATACACGATGTGAATGCCCAACCCCAATGCCTCTATCTAGGCATTGGTCAAGTGGTCAAGGTAATTAGTTCACGCCCGTCCTTTCGGCACGGTGTGAGGGTGCCAATCCTAATAGCGCTATCAACTAAATACCTCGTTGCCTTCCCGGCAACAATCGGTAGATGTAGGGGGTCTTACATAATAGAAACTAAGTAATAACAAACATCCCATTAACCTGCATTCCTCCCTGGAACGTTACCCGATATCCCTTCCCGGGATGCATGCTTGGAAAAGAGCAGTGAACTCACCTTTGATTTGCTCGGTAAGAATTAATTACACGTATAACAACAGTGGTCAACCAAGCCCTATGATATTACACATAACGATCAGTTCCACATTTACTTAGGCCACATGCTTCACAAATAGTGCACTTAATATTTGACAAGTTGTACCAGTTGCATCAGTTAATCAATATTTTCCATGTCTCATGAAAGGATTTGTCATTCAAGTCTCACTCATTAACATATTATTCTAAACACATAATCTTCATTAGGTAAACTGGCATTTATCGTGCAACACACAAAATTTCCATCCATACACATTGTACCAGACCATGGACTTTCGTCCCAAACGATTTTCCTTTATCTTACGAAACATCACATAAAACGAGAATCATGAGCCTAACACTTACAAATTACTAATCTTGTAAAAATAGAAAAACAATTTGTCATTATCACAATCGAATCCGATCACTTTTGTCCAATCTGATTTCAATGAAGATCACAAACCATCATATTATTAAATAATACTCATCATTCCCTAGATGACAACCTTAATAGAATACACATGTAGTTTGATTAGATCAAAGCTACCCACATGGCCGCCATTTTTTGTTCAAGGTTATCTACTTGTCAGACCATCACTATCAAATATGAATAAAACATAATCACCTAAAATACTAACCACCATCAAAATAAACACATCAAATATTAATATGCGCTGACCCTAGCTCATCAGTCAATTCTATTCGTTATTAACAAATCAGCACCCCAATCATCATGAATAATTTCGTTACGTATCATCCGAGTATCATAAGGAACAAACAATTATTTACACTAATCTTAGTGTATATAGTTCATACAATAAATTGGATTTAAAATCATTAACATGTATGTCCTAACACAATCCCCACATTATTATACACCAAATACTCAACATCATGCATCAAACAGTAGCACCATCGATATATTACAAATCACTAATCATAACATCAAATCGGTTTTTCTAGTGTTCACATATATTCCAACCAACATGTTAACATGCCTAAATCACAGAATGTTTATTAACTTTAACAAGTGGGTGATAAATATACTAACCAAAGAATTAAGTGTATCAGTAATGGAGGGACAAGTCTTCGCAGAAAAGAAAGGCTTGGAGGACAAGGTAGTTACCGCCGATTCAAGAAGAGAGAAAATAGAGTACTAGGGTTAATATGGTTTCCAACTACACGTACATATTCCTAGATCTGCCTTTAAGCGACATTTACAAATATTGGGCCAAGTTATTCGGGCCTGGTGACATGTGTGTGGGCCGAGGAGAGTGGGCAGCCTCAGGCCCAAGTAGTTGTGTGCTAAACTAGCGGCCCAAATTATGTTAATTCCCTAGATTAGCTAATCGACACTTAAAAGAACGTTTTAACGATTTCTTGAAGTTAAACAGTTAAACACAAATAGACATATTCAAATAATGTTATACATTTAGCAATTATATTACAGTCACAAGTGTTTACGGATCACGTGACTAAAAGACACTGACCTGGAAAGTTCGGGTTATCACATCATCCCCAACTTGAAAGAAATTTCGTCCCGAAATTTGACAAGTAAGCACAGAGGAGTGAAGTGATACATCAAGATTGCTGCAGATTTTCCATCGGGTGCCACATTACCCCCAACTTGAAGAGGAATTTCGTCCCGAAATTCGCCTATGATATCATAAGTTACTACAACTGAGGATACTAGAGTTTACTCCGATTATTGCGTTCCCACATGAACTCCGGTCCACGTTTTGAGTTCCAACGAACTCTCACGATTGGAATTCGACTATACTAACGAATCCTGACGTCCTGGTCCTTGACTTCAGTAGATTCCACGACAGATGCAACTTGTCGTCAGCCTTAGGTTCTACTAAGGGTATCACTTGTTTTTCCGTCAAGCAACCACTTCTTTAGGTTCGAGGCATAAATGGCATTGTGACCGTTACCCAATCTATCAGGTAACTCGTGTTTGTGAGTCATATCACCGATCCGTTACAGGAATCCAAATGTCCCAGCGTACCGCAGACTAAGCTTGCCACGTTTCCCATATTGTATTGCACCCTCCCAGGGTGAGACTCCCAATATGACACGTTCGCCTGCAGCGAACTCCCGGTGTTTCTTAAGTTATCAGGGTTCCTGGCGATCACGCATTGTCGCCACGCAATTTCCAATACCGAGTGCAAGTCCTAGTCCCGTGACTAGGTTGTCATCCACCTAAATCCAACAAGGAGGTTGGCATTATCATCTACGCAATGACTCAAACAGAGCTGTATACATACTAACACGGTAACGGCTGCAGTAGAGCTCACCCAAAGATAAGTGTCCTTCCCAAATGTTTACTAACGTCAATCACGCACATGCTCGCAGCATGTCTTCGTGTGTCAGGATAGTTCGTTACTCTATCCGGTTGTCCTACAGTGATAAGTAATGCTCATGTCTAGATGTGAGTCAAGAGTGTTGTGTATTACCTGACATAAATCAGGTATAGATCCAAAATCAGAGATAATAGGAGTTGAACCTCGTGCCTAAAAGCCGCCTCTCCCAGAGGAATATTCACAAGCTTGTGGAGACCCGTCAGTTTCCTTGATTGCAAGAGAGTGTACTGGTTACATGAGACAATCAACGATCACCCAGGTGATAACGATAATGTTTCCGTTTCAAGTTTTAGGTAGACTAGCGACAAAATCCATGGCAGTCTGTTCTCATTTTCCATACATGTGTTTCTGATTGCTAATATCCCACCTTCCACAAGTCAAACCTCATTCACATACATTGACGGGTGGGCCTTCATGCCCGACCACCAGTACAAGATTTATAGAATATCGAGGTCGGTATGCTTTGCCTGCACCAGTTCCCTAAGGTTGCTGTATAGTGGGGTCCATATTCGTTCCATGAAGTAGCAAATGTCGTCCGACCTGCCAAAGGTTGCTTCCCCATGCCCCGCATGGGTCAATCTTGAGAACTCTCTTCCTTTAGTTCTTCAATTTGAACTGAACGAGTCTGATCAGGTAGGTTAGAGTCGATAGTGAGTTGCATAGCTCGTGCGCATTCAGGTTTCACAGTCGCATTCCTTCAAAAGTTCCATTCAGCGATGCCATTAACCGATTTAGCTCTTCCGAAACCAGGGTACACGGGAGGCTCTTGCGATCGGTCTAAGTAGTACATTTGGTACCGTCCAAGTAATGCCTCCAATTTACATCCGAAGACCACGGTTTCCACCGCAGGTTGTGTGTCGTGTAGTTCCTCTTTGTAACTCCATTACATAAGTCATCACTTTCTCGTGTTGCGTCGACGTGTAACTGGGACTCTGATTTGAACCATAATGATATACCACTGAATCACCCGCACCCTCGGGTAAAGACGATGCTCAGTGCTTTGCAGAGTTGGGATTCGAAAGCTGAAAAGACGTCCTCCTGTTCTGTCTTTCACGAACACAGCACCCGGTTGTGCTAAAGAGATTTAAGTTGCGCGACTTTCGAAAATTCCTGTGATGAATCTGTGATAGCATCTAGCGAAACCAAGAAATTGCTGTATCCTCGCAAGAGTCCTTGATGTCAATCAGTTTCTACCCAAAATGGATCTTAGTAGGGTCCACGTGTATTCCCACTCCGTTGATTATATGACCGAAAAGGTACCTCTCAAATCCAGGAGTTACGTTTAGCAAGACTTCGCGCGGAGTGGCTCCTTCCCTCAGGAGCGCTAAAATAGGATACTTATGCTGTCCCTGATGTTCCTTTCTTCTAGAAATGATCCCTAAACGCCATCGTTAAACTCGGTCGGTTCATGTGGTCCATAAAGCTACTGGTGTGTTGATTAACTCAATGGTTATGGAATACAAAGTCCTATAGCCGAATTGCGTCTGATAAGCCGCTTTAAGAACGTTCTCCCCTTGGACTTTCATCTGATGACAGTTCGCTCGCAAATCAATCCTCGAATGAAAGCTCGTCCCTTGCAACTAGTCGACAGGTTGTCAATACATGGTCGAGACAAACGGTTCTCAACTACCGCCTTGTTGAGTTCTCAATAATCAGTACACACACAAAAAGGCTTATCCTCACGGATACAACTAGGGCTTCCCAAAGTGGAAACTAGGTCCGACAAAACTCCTGTCCAACAGTTCTCGTAGTAGCTTATATATATCTTGCAACCCACCTGAGGCAAGACGGTAAGAGTACGAGTATTCGGAGCTGCCTCTGGCGTGAGATCAACTGGGATTCCGACTAACAGTTGTGGTAGTACTCTGAAAGTTCCTCGAATGGTACACTGAGATGAGTCACCACAATTGGTGGATCCTCGATCCTATTTTCCTTAGCCTTGTCATCAGAAACCGTTGCTAATATAGTGGGGTCATCCCTCCGTAGACGCTTCTGGGCCCTCATAGCCAAAATGGCGCTAACCCTTGCACCAGTCTAACGCCTTAGAAGAAATAACAATTCACCACACAAAATTTTCTCCCCACTGGGTACATTTGCGTGAGTTCTGGATAACCAGTCCACACTAACTACTGCATTGTAGCCATCAAGAATAGTAGAAAGAAGTTCGGTGTCGAATACCTGTCCCACAAGGTCGAGTTTGCATCCCAACTAACATATGCGGTTTCATCTGACTTGCCTTCAGCCGATTCCACAGCAGGTTCAGTTTCAAGAAGCATCAGGGTTAAGCAAAACAGTGACGAAGCGATTAGTTACTAAGAACGTGTAGGCCACCATGTTGCTATAATCCTGACGTCGCCCACGCCAACCCTAAATGTCCTTCTCGAGTACCATATCCAGTGTTGTTGCTACTGCTACTAGAATTCCTGAAACTGTCATTGCTCCTTGGGTTATTGGCGTCTTGCCTTAACATCGGCCATTCCCTGTTGAGGCCACCATCATTTCCATACCAAAAGTCATGATTTGCGAGTACCTTGCTGTCATCGTGACTGTTGCTTCTAATGCTGTTGCTCGAAATGGAGTCATGCGATCTTTCACCAACAAAGCCCATCTTGTCCCATTCCGTGTCGCGTCCTAAGACACTACTCACTGGGTGGGAAGTTACACATTCCATGTCCCGATTGATTCGTAAGAGTCGACTCCCATAAGTCACTTACTAGGGTTAAGGATTCGGTTGAGGTCAATCTGCTGGAGTTCGTTGCTGGTAATCAGGGTCGTTCTAATACTGAGGTTGGTACGGCACTATGCTCATCCTCTTATCCATCGTTCTTGCAAATTGACTGAGTATTACACGGTATGTTTCCAGAGCGTTGCAGAAGTGATCGCACTCCAGGGTCTAAGACGTCAACGCGCTAAGTTCTAACAAACAAACAAAGATAGGTGAGGAAGGTATAGGCCAATCATTCAACGCTGTGACGTCCAACTCATGGATGTCCGTACAAGCATCTAACATTCTACACAGTTCGCTAGGCGTTCAGATGTATGTTCAGGTAATACTCGATAGCATCGAGATTCGTAAGGATTCAGAAAGGAGTGAAAAGATCATGTTCGAGTAGGAGACAATCACTGCTATGACTCCTATAGACTGTTGTGTTTCACGTCGACCAAATAACGAAACGGAACCCCTTTTTCACTTGTTAAGTCTCACTGGGACTCGCATGCACCCCACATTATTATTATGTGTGCACCCACAATAATATTGTGATTTGCATGCTCATCTCAGCTCTTCCTAACTCATATCAAATGGTTCCTCAAACTCGAGTAGCAAACAAAGAGCATCACAAAATGCAAGTCACGAATGTTTAGGGAAATACCACCCTATCAGTCATATGACACATGCAAGTAATACAGGAATTCATACTGTTGTGCTAAATGTGCAATCACATGCAATATCATACGTAAATGTTCACTAGTTATGCAGTACAATGATTGTACGAGAGACGTACCTTGCAGTCTGGAGCTGAGTGTCATGGTCGTATTCACGTTTTCAGAGTTGTTCAGTTATAGTCTGGTTTTATAAAAACGTTTTAAAACCAAGTTCACTATAACCAGTGGCTCTGATACCAAACTGTCACACCCCCAAAATACCACACGCGAAAACCTCCGCGAGGCATGTGACGTACCAGGATCCAAGCCACCAATCACATTGAACTCTTAGATAGGTTTAAATAAAACTTTCATTCATTAATATAAAGAGTTACAAACGTTACATATCATTCATCATATACAGCGGAAGCATATCTCATTTGTTAAGTGTATCATAAACCGTTAAGCTCGTATTGAGATTCCAAGTATAACAACCCATGACCACTCCAGCCTTCCAGACAGCAAGTTCCACAAGATATAACCCTATAGACCTGCAAGCATGCAGACAAGTGTGTCAGACGACGCTGGTGAGTTCAAAGTTTTGTTAACGCGTTTAGTTACCAGATGTGTGTATAAAACAGTTCAACAGTTTGATTTGATGATGTTATTAACTCGATTACCGTATGTGGCTACTAGATGTGAATGCCCAACCCCAATGCCTCTATCTAGGCATTGGTCAAGTGGTCAAGGTAATTAGTTCAACTAACAACCTCGAGTAGATGTAAGGGGTCTTATATATACACGATGTGAATGCCCAACCCCAATGCCTCTATCTAGGCATTGGTCAAGTGGTCAAGGTAATTAGTTCACGCCCTTCCTTTCGGCACGGTGTGAGGGTGCCAATCCTAATAGCGCTATCAACTAAATACCTCGTTGCCTTCCCGGCAACAATCGGTAGATGTAGGGGGTCTTACATAATAGAAACTAAGTAATAACAAACATCCCATTAACCTGCATTCCTCCCTGGAACGTTACCCGATATCCCTTCCCGGGATGCATGCTTGGAAAAGAGCAGTGAACTCACATTTGATTTGCTCGGTAAGAATTAATTACACGTATAACAACAGTGGTCAATCAAGCCCTATGATATTACACATAACGATCAGTTCCACATTTACTTAGGCCACATGCTTCACAAATAGTGCACTTAATATTTGACAAGTTGTACCAGTTGCATCAGTTAATCAATATTTTCCATGTCTCATGAAAGGATTTGTCATTCAAGTCTCACTCATTAACATATTATTCTAAACACATAATCTTCATTAGGTAAACTGGCATTTATCGTGCAACACACAAAAATTCCATCCATACACATTGTACCAGACCATGGACTTTCGTCCCAAACGATTTTCCTTTATCTTACGAAACATCACATAAAACGAGAATCATGAGCCTAACACTTACCAATTACTAATCTTGTAAAAATATAAAAAACAATTTGTCATTATCACAATCGAATCCGATCACTTTTGTCCAATCTGATTTCAATGAAGATCACAAACCATCATATTATTAAATAATACTCATCATTCCCTAGATGACAACCTTAATAGAATACACATGTAGTTTGATTAGATCAAAGCTACCCACATGGCCGCCATTTTTTGTTCAAGGTTATCTACTTGTCAGACCATCACTATCAAATATGAATAAAACATAATCACCTAAAATACTAACCACCATCAAAATAAACACATCAAATATTAATATGCGCTGACCCTAGCTCATCAGTCAATTCTATTCGTTATTAACAAATCAGCACCCCAATCATCATGAATAATTTCGTTAAGTATCATCCGAGTATCATAAGGAACAAACAATTATTTACACTAATCTTAGTGTATATAGTTCATACAATAAATTGGATTTAAAATCATTAACATGTAAGTCCTAACACAATCCCCACATTATTATACACCAAATACTCAACATTATGCATCAAACAGTAGCACCATCGATATATTACAAATCACTAATCATAACATCAAATCGGTTTTTCTAGTGTTCACATATATTCCAACCAACATGTTAACATGCCTAAATCATAGAATGTTTATTAACTTTAACAAGTGGGTGATAAATATACTAACCAAAGAATTAAGTGTATCAGTAATGGAGGGACAAGTCTTCGCAGAAAAGAAAGGCTTGGAGGACAAGGTAGTTACCGCCGATTCAAGAAGAGAGAAAATAGAGTACTAGGGTTAATATGGTTTCCAACTACACGTACATATTCCTAGATCTGCCTTTAAGCGACATTTACAAATATTGGGCCAAGTTATTCGGGCCTGGTGACATGTGTGTGGGCCGAGGAGAGTGGGCAGCCTCAGGCCCAAGTAGTTGTGTGCTAAACTAGCGGCCCAAATTATGTTAATTCCCTAGATTAGCTAATCGACACTTAAAAGAACGTTTTAACGATTTCTTGAAGTTAAACAATTAAACACAAATAGACATATTCAAATAACGTTATACATTTAGCAATTATATTACAGTCACAAGTGTTTACGGATCACGTGACTAAAAGACACTGACCTGGAAAGTTCGGGTTGTCACATTTATTCCAAAAGTCAGGATGAACATTGTCAGCACTTTCATGCACTCTTAACTTTGTTAAGAAAAGAAAAGCTATACGCCAAATTCTCGAAGTGTGAATTTTGGTTACAAGAAATGCAATTCTTAGGACACGTGGTGAATCACGAAGGTATTCACGTAGATCCTGTTAAAATAGAAGCAATTACCAAATGGAAGGTTCCGCAATCCGCAATGGAAATTAGAAGTTTTATAGGTTTAGCCGGATATTATAGAAGATTTATTAAGGATTTTTTCAAGATAGTTGTACCATTAACTAAGCTAACCTGTAAAGCAGTTAAGTTTGAATGGGGACCTAAACAAGAAGAAGCTTTTAGGATCTTGAAGCAGAAATTAACAAATGCACCAATCCTAGCCTTGCCAGAAGGAACTGAAGATTTTGAAGTTTACTGTGATGCTTCAAAACTAGGATTAGGATGTGTTCTAATGCAACGCAAGAAGGTAATTGCATATGCTTCAAGACAGTTGAAAAAGCACGAGGAAAACTATACGACTCATGACTTAGAATTAGGAGCCGTCATTTTTGCCCTTAAAATTTGGAGACATTATCTGTACGGAAGTAAATTTACTGTCTATACGGATCACAAAAGTTTAAGGTACATATTTGGGCAAAAAGAATTGAACATGAGGCAACGGAGATGGATGGAAATCCTAAGTGACTACGACTGTGATATTCAGTATCACGAAGGAAAGGCAAATGTAGTTGCAGATGCCTTAAGTCGTAAGTATCATGAAAAGCAAAAGCGAGTTCGTGCTCTCAGATTAAATATACAGTTGGATTTAATGGAACAACTAAAACATTTCCAAGAAACAGCAATCAAGGATGATGCTGAAGGAATGAAGGGAAGAATAAAAGAATTAGAGCAAGGAGCTGATGGAATTTGGAGATTCCACAAAAGAAGGATTTGGGTACCTAAGCAGGGAAAATTAAGAAATAAAATTTTAGAAGAAGCCCATAAATCTAGGTACACTATGCACCCAGGAAACAATAAGATGTACCAAGATTTAAGAAATAACTTTTGGTGGATAGGAATGAAAAAGGATATAGCTCGATATGTTTCTAAGTGTCTTACTTGTTCACAAGTTAAGGCAGAACATCAGAAACCTTCAGGTCTACTACAACAATTAGAAATGCCTGTATGGAAATGGGAACTCATAACAATGGATTTTGTTACTAAGTTACCCAAAACCAGAAAAGGTAATGATACGATTTGGGTAATTGTGGATCGATTAACCAAATCAGCTCACTTTCTACCTATGAAAGAAACCTTTAGCATGGAAAGATTGGCAAAGTTGTATGTAGATGAAGTCGTATCTTTACATGGAGTTCCACTCTCCGTTGTTTCCGATAGTAATAGTCGTTTTACTTCCCATTTCTGGACTAGTTTCCAAGAAGCAATGGGAACTCGACTAAATTTAAGTACGGCATATCATCCCCAGACAGACGGACAAAGTGAAAGGATAATCCAAACTCTGGAAGACATGCTCAGAGCATGTGTGATAGATTTCGGTGGAAATTGGGACGATCACTTACCTTTGATCGAATTCTCCTATAACAATAGTTATCATTCAAGCGTTGAAACTGCCCCATTCGAAGCACTATATGGAAGAAGGTGTAGAACTCCAGTTTGTTGGGCAGAAATAGGAGAAAATCAATTGTCAGGTCCTGAAATAGTGCAAGAGACGACCGTCAAGATTACTCAAATCAAGGAAAGACTGAAGACGGCTCGAGATCGCCAGAAGAGTTATGCAGACAATAGACGGAAGCCGTTGGAATTCCAAGTAGGAGACAAAGTACTATTGAAAGTTTCACCTTGGAAAGGAGTAGTTCGATTCGGTAAGAAAGGAAAGCTAAGTCCAAGATACGTAGGACCATTTTCAGTGATCCAACGTATAGGACCAGTTGCTTATCGTTTACAACTACCAGAAGAGTTAGCCGGAGTACATGATGTATTTCATGTATCCAACCTCAAGAAATGCCTATCAGACGAATCTTTGGTAATACCTCTCCAAGATATAGAGGTAAACGAAAAGTTAAAATTTGTTGAGAAACCTCTTCAAATAGAAGACAAAAAGGTGAAGTTTCTCAAACACAAACAGTTAGTACTTGTCAAGGTCAAGTGCGATTCAAAGAGAGGACCTGAATACACTTGGGAGCTGGAATCAGAGATGAAGCGAAAGTATCCTCACTTATTCCAATAAATCTCGAGGACGAGATTTTAAATAAGGTGGGGAGGATATAAGAACTCTCAAAATTATCCTAAAAATACCCGTAAGTAAAAACCCGGACCCTGAAACCTTACCCTACATCAAAAAAATCAAGAAAAACAAACCTTATATGTTTCAGGCGGGCCGCGTAAGAGACAAGCTTGTCTTACGCGGGCCGCGTCAAACCATGATTGACCGGATAAGTGTTCCGGATACACGTAGTGACCACCTGGCTAACCTACTCGTGACTGGTCAAGCCTACTCATAGACTGGGCGGCCAGGCGGGCCGCGTAAGATATAGGGGATGGGTTACGCGGGCCGCGTGATGTCTCAATTTCACCTATAAATAGCTTGTCACTTGCACAATCCACTGGTGTCGATCAAAACTTTCAAAAACGAATTCATATCACTCTGAAGTCGAAATTTCATATATAATTAGCGAGGTGCCGCTTCGATACCGGGTATTAACTCAATCGCTGCTACGATTCAATGTCCGATCGATTAAACTATCCAATGGATGTTTAAGTGCTGCCCACATTAGGGTTTATGCTTTGTCATTCGTCGTTAATTCGATGGATGTTTAAGTATCGCACTTTGTAATTCGTTGTGAAGGTTTTAATCTCGTGAGTTATCGTAAATGCTGTATTAGTTACTAACCGAGTTCGTGTGCATGTTATTAAATTTAGGTTAAAAGGCTAATCAGTAGGCTAAGCTCTGCTCATATAAATCTGCAATGTGAGTCATTTTATTTTTATCAAATTTAATTTCAAAAGCATGTTTATTTTCAAGGTTATAATTACAGGGATTAAGTCTTTGTAATCACCAAATTACAGCCGGTATGTGGGGTTTTGTATACATTACTTGATAATCTTCACCATTGGACAACGGGTTAGCCAAGGGGTGATATGACCATAGTCACAGACACCATTGGACAACGGGAGGGCCAATGGGTCGAGTGACAAATACCGTGGGTATATGGTTGATATGGAAACATTGTAATCGCTCTTAATACTGTAAATTATAACAATGTGTCGTTTTAGTAAAAAGAATAATTCACCAGTATTTCCCGCTGACAAAACCTTTTTCAAACATGTTTCAGGTGATCTATTATGATCCAGGAAAAGTGCCGTGAAGCACTACAAGCTTGAGGAAGTGGCTCAATAATAAATAAGAAACATGTTTTGTAAAAATAAGGATTTCCCAGAGAAATCACTATATTGTAGACTACGGGGTTTATCCTGAAATTATGTATTAAATTAAGCGGGCATTTTCATGTTTTAAAAGATCCTGTTAAAAGTCTTCCGCTGTCACATTAATTGATACCACGGGTTCCTGTCCCGCGGCTCCTGACCGGGTCAACCTGGGACTGGGGTCGTGACAAGTAGCACTTGTCTGTGAATAAGAATTACTTGCAATTATGTGTGATAATTGATATATATACTAGAAATAGAATATCTCAGATACTCGTGACTTTACCTGAAAGCAGTGACCTATCTGAAGGAAGAGATACGAGGATGAAACGAACTGTGAGGACTGTGTAAGGAATTACGTAATTATGGATGCATACATAATTATGGAATTCAGTGCACCGAAACCACAGCAAGTCTTGCCATGTATAGATTCCCTCAGTACAAGAAAAGGGTCAAACATGAACACCCTTCCCTCAGCCTATTAAACACTCTGTTAAGAGTAATGATTTAGGGTATAAAGACATGAACCACCAATGTGAAGTAAGATATTTGTCTTTTACATATATTAAACTTGTACTTTGGGCAAATGTAACCCTTATGCACTTTGTGAATCTTGCAAACAATAACGTAACAAGTTGCCCTGATATGTGTAAAGACTCGATGAATATCTTATGACACAACAGTATTTATCTATTTATGCATGCTTGTTGCTGTATGAATTGATACGTTCGGCGGATTGTTTGATGTCACCTATGTGGTATATGCCTATATATATATACTACTACTGTCTCGTATGACGATATCAAACAAAATGTCTAACCCTATTGTGTTGTGTTCTTTCAGAACATGGCACCAAGGAGAATTGTGAACAATCGAGATTCTGATCAACCTCCTCCTCCCCCACTGCCAAGAACTGCTGAAGAGCTGGACGCTCTACTGGAGGAAAGGATCTCCGCAGCTATTGCCCAGTATGAGGCAAACCGTACTGAACACAGTGGAGGACCAAGCAATGCTAGACGCAATGGGAATGGAGATTCATCTGGAGGAAACACAGCTCAGGGCTGCACTTTCAAGCAGTTTCTCGACTGCAAACCACTGAACTATGACGGCACTGGAGGTGCAGTGGCATTTGTACGCTGGACGAAAAAGACTGATGCTACTATCCGTATGAGCAAGTGTACCGCGGACCAGTAAGTCACTTTTGCTACGGGATTGTTTGTTGATGAAGCTTTGACTTGGTGGAATTTGCAAGTCCAGACTCTAGGCAATGATGCTGCGTATGGCATGACGTGGGATAAACTAAAGGAATGAATGAGAGAGAATTATTGTTCTCGTGCTGAACTCCAAAGGTTAGAGACTGAGTTCTTGCATTTGACCATGGAAGGTGCTGATATCACTGGTTATACCCGAAGATTCCATGATTTGTCGAGAGTGATCCCCTATATGGTGACTCCCGAATTTAAGCGTGTTGAACGATACATCTGGGGATTGGCCTCAGAATTTCGTAGCATGGTAACTTCGGCCAAACCTGCAATAATCACAGAGGCTGTAACTCTGGCTGTCAGCCTTACTGAAGATGCTGTCCGTATGAAGAAGTTGTCGCTGAACCCTACTGAGGAGACCGAGACGTACGCTGAGTCGTCCGGTGACAAGAAAAGGAAACATGCAAACCTGAATCAAGCAACCCGCAGCAACAACAAAGGTTCAAACAACAAGAAACATGACACTAACCCACCTAAGGAGGCGAGAACCTTTGCAGCGGAAAATGATACTACAGTCAAAGGATACCAAGGCACCCTGCCTAAATGCCAAAAATGTAAGTATCATCATGAAGGAGCTTGTCGCATTCCAAGATGCGACAAATGTGGTAGGTTGGGTCATCAAACAGAAGACTGTTGGGGAAAAGGAAGGAACGGAAATGGAAATCGCAACGGTGCTAGTAATAGGAATGGTGGAAATGGAAATGGCAATGGTAATCGGAATGGGAATGGAGCTGGGCAAAACCAAGGATGCTTCAGTTGTGGAAGCAAAGATCATTTCATAAAAGATTGCCCAAGGGGAAACAATGCTCAGGCTCGAGCATTCGTGATTGAAGCAAGGAACGCACGCGAGGACCCTAATGTGGTCACCGGTACGTTTCTCGTTAACAATCACTTTGCATCCATATTATTTGACACTGGTGCCGATTTTAGCTTCATGTCTGTGGAATTTAAACGTATGCTTGAAATAGAATCTAGTAGATTAAGTATTCCTTATTCCATAGAACTAGCCAATGGTAAACTCGTTGAATCGGGCGAAGTCGTTAGAGGTTGCACATTAGAACTTGGTGAGCAAAGATTTAGCATCGACCTCCTACCTATTCAATTGGGTAGCTTCGATGTAGTGGTCGGAATGGACTGGTTGTCCAAGAACAAAGCTGAAGTTGTTTGTCATGAGAAAATCATTCGCATCCCTTTGGCGAATGATGAAACTCTCATCGTACATGGAGAAAAACAAGACACGCCTCTGCGAATCATCAGTTGCATGAAGGCACAGAAGTGCTTGAGGAAAGGATGCGTAGCATTTCTGGCGCACGTTGTAGATAAGAAGGCTGAGGAGCCGAAACTCGAAGATATTCCTGTGGTGAAGGAATTCCCTGATGTTTTTCCCGAAGATCTGCCAGGACTACCTCCGCAACGACAAGTCGAATTCCATATAGACTTGGTTCCAGGAGCCGCTCCTGTAGCCAAGGCACCCTATCGGCTTGCACCATCCGAGATGCAAGAATTATCTACACAACTCCAGGAGTTGTTGGATAAAGGATTCATAAGGCCAAGATTCTCTCCTTGGGGAGCTCCAGTATTGTTCGTGAAGAAAAAGGATGGAACTCTGCGGATGTGTATCGATTACAGAGAACTGAACAAGCTCACAATCAAGAATCGGTATCCACTACCGAGGATTGATGACTTATTTGATCAGTTGCAAGGATCAAGCTACTATTCCAAGATCGATCTTCGATCTGGATACCATCAGTTAAGGATACAAGAGGAAAGCGTACCAAAGACTGCATTCAGAACGCGTTATGGACATTACGAGTTTCTTGTGATGCCATTCGGACTGACGAACGCGCCAGCGGTATTTATGGATCTGATGAACCGCGTGTGCAAACCATATCTCGATAAATTCATGATTGTATTTATCGATGATATCCTGATTTACTCGCAAACGAAAGAAGAGCACGAGCAACATCTCAGAACCATTTTGGAACTACTGAAGAAAGAGAAACTTTATGCAAAGTTTTCAAAGTGCGAATTCTGGATTCGCGAAGTACAGTTTCTTGGTCACGTTGTGAACGAGAAGGGCATTCATGTAGACCCATCCAAGATTGAAGCAATAAAGAATTGGGAAGCCCCCAAAACCCCAACTGAAGTTCGACAATTTTTGGGCTTAGCGGGCTATTACCGACGGTTTATTGAGAATTTCTCCAAAATAGCTCAACCGCTAACGACCCTTACGCAGAAAGACAAGAAGTACGACTGGGGTGATAAGCAGGAAACAGCCTTCCAATTGCTTAAAGATAAGCTATGCGATGCTCCAATACTATCCTTACCCGAAGGCACTGAAGACTTCGTGGTATACTGCGACGCTTCACGACAAGGTTTGGGTTGCGTACTCATGCAACGCCAGAAAGTCATCGCTTATGCTTCAAGATAATTGAAGGTGCACGAAAGGAACTATACCACTCATGACCTGGAGCTAGGCACGGTGGTATTCGCCTTGAAGATCTGGCGACACTATCTATATGGTACTCGATGTACAATCTTCACAGATCACAAAAGCCTACAACACATATTTGATCAGAAGGAATTAAATATGCATCAACGACATTGGGTCGAGTTACTGAATGATTATGACTGTGAGATTAAGTACCATTATGGTAAAGCAAACGTTGTAGCAGATGCTCTAAGTCGAAAAGAAAGGGTTAAGACCCTAAGGGTTCGAGCATTGGAAATGACTATTCAAACGAACCTCGCTGCACGCATTCGTGATGCGCAACAAGAAGCCCTTAAGATGGAGAATCGTAGAGCTGAATACCTTCGAGGTATGTTGAAATATATGGTGCCAAATGAAGAGGGGACCTTATACTTTAAGAAGCGTATTTGGGTTCCGCTCTATGGCAATATTCAAGAAATCATCCTTAATGAAGCTCATAAGTTGAGATACTCGATCCATCCAGGATCGGACAAAATGTATAAAGACTTGAAGGACTACTATTGGTGGCCGAGACTCAAAAGTGATGTTGCTATCTATGTTGGAAAATGCCTAACCTGTGCTAAGGTTAAGGCTGAATATCAGAAATCGTCTGGCCTACTACAACAACCAGAGATACCCATGTGGAAGTGGGAGCAAATCTCGATGGACTTCATAACGAAATTACCCAGGACCCCGAGAGGGCACGATATGATATGGGTAATAGTTGATCGATTGACAAAGTCTGCGCATTTCCTACCGATCCGAGAGAAGGATAGCACTGGAAAGCTTGTTGAGTTGTACTTAAAAGAAATCGTGGCACGTCATGGAGTGCCTATCTCAATTATTTCAGATAGAGATGGACGCTTTGTCTCAAGAATCTGGCAATCCTTTCAGGAATCCTTTGGATCTCAGCTAGACCTAAGCACCGCCTTCCATCCGTAAACAGATGGTCAAAGCGAACGGACTATACAAACGCTGGAAGATATGCTTCGCGCATGTGTTATGGACCTAGGCGGCAGCTGGGATACTCATCTACCTTTAGTTGAGTTTTCCTACAATAACAGTTATCATACAAGTATAAAAGCCGCACCGTTCGAAGCTCTGTATGGCCGCAAGTGCCGCTCGCCCTTATGTTGGGCAGACGCTGGAGACAAACGAATGGTTGGTCCTGAACTTGTACAAGAGATAACCGACAAGATTATGCAGATCCGAGAGCGCATTAAGGCGGCTCGAGATCGACAAAAGAGCTACGCTGATAGAAGACGGAAACCATTAGAGTTCAAGGTGGGAGACAAAGTTTTGTTGAAGGTCTCACCTTGGAAGGGCGTAGTAAGGTTTGGAAAGCGTGGAAAGCTGAATCCACGATACATCGGACCATTCAAGATTTTGGAAAGAATTGGTACCCTGGCGTACAAGTTGGAATTACCGGAAGAACTTAATGGAGTACATGATACGTTCCATGTATCCAACCTCAAGAAGAGTCCAACACAAGAAAACGTGATCATCCCTGCGGATGAAGTGCATATTGATGAAACCCTCAGATTTACAGAACAACCCGTTGAGGTTACAGACTGGAAAGTCAACAAGACCAGGAGGAGCACTGTCAAACTTGTCAAAGTACGTTGGAACTCTAAGCACGGACCCAAATACACGTGGGAACGTGAAGACCAGTTCAAAGAAAAGTACCCCCACCTGTTCAAGAAAAACTCCTGCGAGAGTTAGTTCAGCCTGAATTTCGGGACGAAATTATTTTAACGGGGGGAGACTGTGACAACTGGCACAAAACCGGTAATTTCCGTACAATTTAATTAATACTTAATGACTGCAATTATGTGCTTAAATGTCAATATTATCCGATTACATGATATACTTGTGAATTCATGCACGTTTTATACTACAAGAATTTGCTTTATGCATTAATGATAGCGTTGCGTCAGAAATACTAGTAAACTCACCGGTAAGACACATTGTGTCAACAATTCTGCAGAAAGCAGTCAGACAATAAAATTAGGGCCTAGATGTAGGTCCAACGTCAAGAATACATTAAAACACAAGAGTATATACAAGGGTTAACATATAGACTTTCCGGAAGCTAAAATACGCACTAAAAAGCACCCGAAACGCACTTTAAGTGCAAAATTTTACAGGATTCAGCTATAATTAGCTTTTTAATACATAAATATTATGCAGAATTCATGTTTTATTATCCAGAATACCGTCCTAAGTGTTGGGAATTAAAAGGGTTACAAAAGGATACATAAAGGACACTGAACGGCGCAATTTAGCACTTTAACGAACCAGTATTTAACCGAACAACCGGACATTACCCGGAACATAAAAATATTACTAGAAGCATTGTTTTAATGTTTCTGAACTAATTATGGTCCCCAAACACCATAACACCTCTTATAACTTAATAACAAATCAAGTCCCTAGACTTTACCCTTGAAACTTAACTTATTTATGAATTAGAGATTGAAAGTTACATTTTACCCCCCCCTCTCATGTATACGGTCACATGGGGGTGACCCCACCAAATATATGCCAAGATCCTACAATATCCCTCATGATCTTGCTTGGATTTGTTTTGATATTCTTAGATATGATTGAGATATTGGAAGATATTATATGATTTTACATTATAAGTATCACCATCTTCATCACATCAACACACCACCACACTCTTCTCCTCTCCCTCACTAAGCTTCGGTCGAACACCCTCCCAACACCACCATTATTTTTTATCACCCTTCATCCATTCCAAGCTTCATTCAAGGTGCAAGGAGTCGTATTAGAAGGTTTGGTGAGCTCGGATCTTGAAGGACCTTCTTCTTTTGCTTTTATTCAACCATTTTGTCATCTTCAAGTTCTAGTAATCTTCCCTAGCCTTGTTGCTAGTGGTGAGCCCTCATAATCCCTTATTACTTCATATTTTTAGTGGATAAAAGATATATATGATGTTGAAATAACAAGAACACTAAAAGACTTGAACTTGAATCTTGAAACATAAGATGAAATATGATGATATATGGATAGAATGATGTTGTTTAGCATATGAATGATGTTTGCTTGTTGATTACTAGAGATATTGATGTTGATCATTACATGGAACTTGCTAGATTATGATTAAAAACATGATTTAGCAAGTTAGGAGATGATTATATGTTTACATAAGATAATCATCTTCTAGTAAAGGCATGAACTTGATAAATAAAAAATGATTTCTTGTAAAACAATGATCAAGGTGAACTAGTAAACTTGTAGATCTAAAATGTACAAATGGTTTTTTTTCCTAGAAAACCAAGTTCGAAATATGATTTTTAGTAGAACTTGATTCTTACTTAAATGTACACTATTTTTGGCAAAGAAATAAGTGTAAGAACACTTTATTTACAAGAAGAGTTCAAAAGAATAATTTTTGTAGAATATGTTTGCAAGTTGTAAACACCTAGTTTCTTGAAAAATGAGATTTATAAAGTAATGAACGCACTTTAAGGGGGTAACTAAACCTACTAAACACCCTACCAAATTACTACAAGCTTTTACAAAAAATTTCAAGTTCATGGTGTAGTATAACTTACTTGATTTTGACACTCGGTAAGTGTTAAATGAATTGATGATTGTTGTGATGATTTTAAAAAGAAAATAAACACATGTTTTGAAAACATGGGAAACCTCTATTTTTAGGGGAAACTCTGTCAAAATTTCTATAAATTTTGACACTTAGAAAAATATAAGTTTTGGTGAAACTTATTCCCTAAAAATATTTACCAAGGTTTTCCCTAATTTTTATGTAAACTTCGAGTTAAGAAATGATGATTTCTTCAAGATAAAAATTGATATTAAGTATGTATATTTTTGAGGAAAATGTATATATTTATTGAACACCAAATTTTGTGCTAAGTGTATGTAGTATGTATTATATGTAATAATGTGATAAGACTTGAAAATACACTAAGTACTCCTAAGGAGTGAAAATACAAAAATACACATACAACATGCTTAGACAAATACAAGAGAATATATTTATGAAAATATATTACTTGATAGAATAAATAACTTGGACAAGTTATGAACATGAAATGAAGTTTTGGACAAAATACATAATTCGGGTGAAAAATACAAGATACTTATATTTATTGTTGAGAAAATAATATAAGTAAGACACATAGTTAAAAATATAAATTATTTTTAACACAAGAACAAATACATAAAAGATGGTGACTTGTACTTGTGCGATACAAGTCTAGTGACTAACGTTAATAAAACACGTTTAGGTCACGACGCTAGATAAGCAAAAACCGGTGAAGTTTACGGCGCAAGGAACGCAAAGTTGTGAGTTCATGCTTCCCTTTTTCTTTTAACTGTTTTCAGTTTTATAACTTCGGGGGTGAAATACATGTTACAAATGTTACAATATTTACAAATGGTATGATGGATATAAGAATTGAGAAATGATACGAGAAATGATACGAGAAATGATACAAGAAATGATACGAGAAATCGTGTCACGAATAGGGTACCATAAGCACCATTAATCAACAATATACCTAGACCGCAGAACAAAAAGGTTAGATCTAACGGGTTTTCGGGCAACCACACTCTTGGTGAGAACGAGTACCAAGTAGTGCTTTTGTGTCTCAGTCGTGAATCGACAACTAGAAAAATGCCTATGGTTTGGATGCTTCCTATGTCGTGTCACATGTTAATGACCTTACAACCCATTAACAACTTGATACATACAGAAATACTTGATTTATACAAGATACGTACAGGAATACTTGATTTATACAAGATACATAC
This sequence comes from Helianthus tuberosus, assembly GCA_030545235.1. Lineage (NCBI taxonomy): Eukaryota > Viridiplantae > Streptophyta > Magnoliopsida > Asterales > Asteraceae > Helianthus > Helianthus tuberosus. Next base: position 53,333,391 of record CM060351.1, read on the forward strand.
AGAAATACTTGATTTATACAAGATACATACAGGAATACTTGATTTATACAAGATACATACAGAAATACTTGATTTATACAAGATACATACCATGTTTTTCATACAAAGTATACAAACGTTCAATACAAGAACTGCATGAATTCACACCAACATTATGTTGACGTTTTTCCAAAACTCACATGTATTTCAGGTAACTAAAGTGGATGTGCGGTCTTACTCTTGCTCGTGGATGTTGTTTATGTTTATCTTTTAAATAAAGTTGTAAACTTTTCAGACAATGACTTATGCTGTCTTGTGATGTAAACACTGAACCTATGTTTTCAGTCATGTAATGTTATCGGTATTTGAAGTTATTTTTACGAGCATGTAGTATGTTTACCTTTCGTATGCAATGAGAACCTTTCATGATCACACCTCGTGCTTCCGCCTAAGAAAGGGGTGTGACAACCACCATGTGGAACACCAGAGATGTGACGGATATGTCCATCCTATCCTCAGCTGCAAAGATAAAATAAACAAGTAATCATGAACCACTGTGATCAAATGAAACAAACAATGAACATGTAACATAATCGACTGAATCATGAACAGGGAAATTGTAACATGATCATGAACCAGTGTGACTCAATGACCAGTTAATCAATGAAACAATAAACAAGTAATCATGATCAAATAACAATGATGGAAATTAAGCATGATCAAACAATTTACTGTCATCAAACAATTTAGTGCCATGAACCAGTGTGATCAAATAACGAGTTAACTATACACATGATCAAACAATGACTTAACTATACACATGATCACAACAAACCATCAACCTAAAAAACGACTTAATCAACACTTTCTATTGATCCCTATTTCAAAAGACTAGATCATCAACATTTTTTGACCCCTGTCTCAATCTACTAGATCATCATCATTTTCTTTTCATCCCCATTTTCAATATATGAACAAACAAAACACATAACACTAACTAATCGACTGAATTGCATACTCTGTTTCACTTTAGTGTCTAGTTCATCATGAACAGTGAACCCTAAGACGCTTCAAACCACAATGATGGAAAATAAGCATACATACCTAACCTAATCGAATCCCCTATAATCTTATACCCTATAACATCACAAACAAATGACGATCAATTGATGTAATCGACCCAATAGAAGTAGGAACTTACCTGTCATCTCCCTGATTAGGTTTCCAATCATAGTCCTTATCGGCATTGTTCTGCACACAAGTGATCACATCCACTGGATGATAGAATTCTTCACCGGATAAGGAAGCAGGTTGGTATCGCTCTTGATTCGATAAGTATGAATGGTTGGGGAGTAAAACCAAAGCAGTTTACATAAGAAGGGGTTTGGAAATGAATGGGCTAAGTAAAAAACCCATACCTTTTGACCGTTACATAGAAACGTTGACATTTAACAGCGTTAAGTGGCAGGGTCCAAGATCGATGCAATTGGGACTAGTTGGGTAAGGTAGCAATTTTTTTGAAAATAGGGGGTAAGGGTGTCAGTGGGCCCAAACCCCAGAGGGTAAAATTGCAGTTTACTTTAAATTAATAATAGTTAACGAATAATTAATAAATATTGATTTATTATATTTTGTAAGTAACTTTACAGTTAACCAATTATGCATTAATCTACCTATTAGCAACTAATCTATATTAATTAGACCAAGTCTCTTTCGATTTATACCCAACTAGTTACTGGAATCTAGTTGGTATTGAATTACTTTAGTTGGTATACGATTATGTTCCACATAGACACCATCCTCATCTTTTTTATTACATGAAACCGTTTCATTTGAAGTATGTGGTCACAAATGACTCAAAGGAGATTTAAAAAGGGGGGAAGACTCTTTAAAACATGGAATATACCCTTATTAAAAGTGGTCTTAGTTGAGATTTAAAGTGTGCTTACTAGCTTTAAGTGTTTATGAATGTCACTATACAAACTAAATATATTCATCATATCGAAGAAAGTTGTTCTTCATCAACTAGTTAATCTTGACAATGGTTTATTGGCTAGCGCCTTGTTGAAGCTAATTGTTTGGCCTAGTCTTGTAGATACATTCTAGTGGAGATTCATCTATAAATCAAAGGACAACCACTTCCCTTCCGTACCTTTTTACATCCTATAGTTGTTAATTTTTTACTTTTAAGTTTCAAGCTTCTTTTGGAATTTTATAGGGTGTTTGGGATTATTTATTTAAGTCTAAATTTTTTTTTTTTTTTCGGGTTAAAACTGCTTATTGATTTATAACCTTTTAAAAATGAGTTTATAAAAAAAGTGTTTGAGTTAGCTTATGTTGTGGTGAGAAAAACCAATAAGTTGTTTTTAAAAGGTGTCTAATTTAACTTATTTATGTAAAGTGACCAAACAAGACATTCTTGAATATTTAAAATTGTTTACTACTTTTACACAGAATATTATATACTTAACATTTTTTTAGACAAAACTTATAATTAAAAAGAATGCAAAATATATAAGTTATATGTGTTTGGCAACAAGTGGTGGTCATGGGTGTGGCGGTGTGTGCGGGTGAAGGTGGAGGGGGTGGCGGGTGATGGTAGATGGTGGTCAGGCAAAGGTGGCAAGATCAATTGATGGGTGGCAGAGGTGGTCGTGGGGCGGCAGTGGTAGTGGGTGTGACGGTGGCATGGGCGGCAAATGGGTGGCAACGGCGACAATGCTCGTGGATGTGACGGTAGCAGGGGCGACAAATGGGTGGATGGTGGTCAGGTGAAGGTGGAGGGGGTGGTGGATGATGGTGTGTTCGTGTATAATGGTTATCACTCACAACACTCAACAATACCCATCACTCACAATCCAACAAATCAAACAACACCTACCATTCTTCACGGCGTGATAATTCTCACGCGTGATAATTTTCATCACGGACAAAAGATCTACCGCCCCGCCTGCCCTAAAAGGCTTGGGTACGGTGGGCCTGTGCCCACCCTCTTCTCTGAGTAAATCCGCCACTGGGGACCACCACTGGTTATTTTTTAAGTTGGGACTGTTGTCAGCCAACGGCTAATAGTTGAGATTATTAAAATCCATTATTTCTTCTTTTAGCAGCAAATTGATTAATTATGGTCGCTTTTTTTGTTTAACATTTTATTAAGTCCAAGACCAACTTCATATATGGCTTTGCCTCAACACGAATCGGCCTTAGTTCCCATTGGACATGGCGATTCACCAACATCAATTTCATAAGCCTTAGATGACAAATGCTTACCATCGTTGGGGTCAAAAAAACGTGTTATTAGCATCCAAGGAAGTAAACTCATGTGAAATATATCTCCTTTTCACTTCGGGTTGGGCTTCAATTGAGTTATGTTTGTTCTTTTTGCTTCGGCTCAGTCTAGTGTTCGTATATGAATGGAGTTTGTTTTTTTTCTTTCATAGTGCACCTTGCGGGCATCACTTATTAATTAGTAAGAATATAAATGTTAATACTTTTATTTGAATTATCCAAATATCGACCAAATTTTTTATATCGAGGGGTTTTTCTTTATTTATTACTCCCTCCGTCCCATTAAAATTGTCATATTTTAAATTTTCAAAGTCTTTATTTATAAACTTTGACTTTAATTATATATTTTTTGTGTTATATAAAACTTGATAAAAATTAACCCGATAAAAACACTTATAAAACACACTCAAATCATATAACTTTCATCAAGTATTATCTAACACAAACAAAATTATTTAAGGTCAAAGTTTATAAATAAAGACTTTGAAAATTCAAAATATGACACTTTTAGTGGGACGGAGGTAGTATTTTTTTGCCTAATTTTAAATTCATATTTTTGCCAATTCAATTAGTTAGTTTTCAAAATTGCAAGTGTTAAAACAATTAGGCTATAGGGTGTGATCATGATCCTCATGACCACCATGACCCTCCACGTTAGTGTCATGTCACCCACTTCTAATCCACAATCCAACAATTAGGCTATAAGGTGTGATCATGACCTCATGACCACCATGACCCTCCACGTCAGTACCATGTCACCCACTTCTAATCCACAATCCAAAACCACTACCCTAAGGGTGTGGTCATGACCCAAGCCACTTTCCTCTTGTTTATTTTAATTTATTCTTGTCTAAAGAAAAAGTAAATGATTACTTGAAAAATGAAAAAGAGGACCATGGTTGCCATGGTTTAATCCATGCAAACCATGGTGGATTAGGGAAGGAGTGGTATAGCCTTCCATTCATGTTCTTATGTGGCGAATCATGTCACAACCAACAACCATGACCCTCGCACCCTTTAGAGGGAATCGTCAAAAGGAAGCATGTCTCTTTTAAAGAAATTGATTTTAATAATCTCACATTTTGGTAGTTGGTCAATAATAATTTTACCTTAAAAAATCCCCACCGGTACTCCCACCTTTAAAAAAAATTCTAACTAGGCCTCTGTTAGAAAAACTTAACACGAATTTCAAATTGAAGTTTTAGGGCTTTTGATCAGTTACCTTGAAACGGTGCTCCAAAAAACTAAACGGAGCTTCAATTCGGATGTTTATAATTTTCAATTAACAAAAATCAAGCCGTTTGGAGCACTGTTTCGAGATAAGCTTTACATCAATTGACTCACATCCTCGTTCTGATCAAAAGGCCTAAAACATCAGTTTGAAATTCGGAAAAAACCTTCGTTAAGTTTTTTTTAACGGAAGTCCAGTGAGATTTTTTTTAAAAGGTGAGCTTGCTTAAATAATAAACGAGTTTAGTTCTTTTAAGACTTTCATTCACTTTGTACCTGTCTAACTTTATTTTATAGAGATGAAAATAACTCTTATCTATATTGTATAAGAAGTAATCACAATCCATGTTGGAAACAATAGATATGCTTTTCATTGAACACTCTAATCACCTTTATGACAAAATTTCCTGTTTATTTTACGCGAACTATATGTATACATCCCGTATCATTGACATGGTTAATCAACATAATTCATGGTATCAAATCCATGACTGAATCGGGTAATTGCATTTGAATGAATTTACTCCACTTATATGTGCCAAGATGTCTGATGATTCAAAATTCTCTTCTTCCTTCACCACTTCCTGTTCATTCACCAAAAAAAAAAAAATATAGGTTTATTATTAGCAAACCAACATTTGTTAATCGTCGTATAGTAATCGATGTACATTACATGGACATTTTGTTCGTCTTCATCTGTGTCTTCTTCGTGGTTGCTGTTGGTTATGTTGTTCTCCCCAAACTCGTCGTGCTTTGCAAATCTTCCTCTTACCCGTGGTCGGCTATCTGCTAACGTTTTCCGGCACGCGTACTACACATCGAGTTCCCAAATCATCATAACAGATAGAACAAAATAAGTAAATTTGAAACGCTTTATTTAACTCAAATATAAATATAAATTACGAGTGTGGATATATGATACGACATAGAATATACGGGCTTGAGTTTAGTCTAAATTGGTTCGGTCAAGTTTTGGCTTAACCCCACAAAATAGTTTTCAGTCTAACATTGTGGGTTGACCCCTTTTTATAAATTATGCTTTATATCTTACCCTAAACTGATTGGATATTTTATTACAAAATTTAAAATTAAATTGTGTAGTTTAAACATATTTGTAATTCTATAGTAGTAATATCCAGAAAAAAATTGCATCAAAAGGGTCATGTTTTTTGTCAATGAATATGATTGTTGTGTTCGGTTTCATCTTTCCGACATGAATTTTGTGCTATGCGTCTCACATGATTTTTCGTATTCATGTGACTGACATGATTTTCATGTTCATGTGTTCGACATGATTTTCGTGTTCATGTCATGTTTAATTCATCTCACCCGCAAACACTACCCATTTAAGACTCCTCCTAACTTGAATAAGCATAAGTCATTAAACCTTTAATTTTTTACCTTGATTTTTTTGTTGAAGTTCCTTTCATTTCGTTTCTTCATGTATTTGTTGATCTTCTCTTTCCTTTCTTCGCTTGTGAGTTTGGTGGTGGTAACTCTCAAGGATTCTGACTCCAAGCTTGTGATATCCGACGACAATGGAATCGTGGAAATCCCGCCTCCATTCGCAAGATGCTGACTTTCATTGCTAAATGCCTTCCATTTCAAGAAACGAGAACACATTTTCGCAAGAAAGGTACAAACAAAACCACATAGTTAGAAACTAAAAATCACTAAGACTACATGCCTTAAAAATGTCATATGACCGTTTCTAGAAGTACCTGAAGATCGTTAGAGTTGAAAGAATGTGGTAAATGGTCAGTGCAAAAGATTCCATTGGTGTCACCATGAAATTCAAGTTCATGAATTTGAATGTCATTTCCTAGAAATAAGTTCCCGTCTTCGGTTGACATCGGTAGGTTAGAATTAATGGAAGGATCAATGAAAGGATAGTTAGAGGATAACATATTATCCGGTAGCATGAACTTAGAAGGAGGCATAGAAGATATGATGTCTTGTTCACAAATGTTTAACAATTTTGTTGGTCCAACGATAGGGACATCATGATCCCTCGAAAGAGCACAAGGGTATGAAAAGATAGGGTCGTTGAACTGGTTTTGATTTTGGAGCAAAGAGAGATCGTATTGGTCTTGGTTACTAAAAAGGTATTGATTGTTTGTGAAATGGGAAGTGTTTGTGAGGTCAATAGGAGTGATTTTGTCTTCAAACATTAAAGAGAAATCGTTCGTAGTGGTGGAAGCAATGACATTGTTATCCACACCAATCGAGCAATATGGTAGAATAGAGGGATTTATGGTGCACGAGGATTGTTCTTCGTAGCATTTGTTGGACCTAGAAGCAACTTCAGAGTTTTGTGGGGCTTCTTGGAACAAATTTGATTCGCATAACTCTAGTAGTTGAGCACTTAACGGGCTTGGCAATTGTTCCTGAAAAAGATAAAGAAAACAGACATTTAGATCATGATATGTCTATTTAAGTTAAAACATGTCTAAGTAATATAAACCTGAACGATTTGTAACATTTTCACAGATTTTGTACGGTGGTTAGTCATTCGTTGTACCAAAGGGCAAACTCAAGGTTTGGATCAAGCTTAAAACTTTAGTCCTTTTGTACTAAGCAATAAAAGGAGGGGAACAAAAGGTTCTAGTCAATTTGTGCTCCGTGTGGCTACATGAAAGATAAGTGGGCCAACTTAAAACAAAATTCTATGGGGGAAAAGGAAATTTTGATCCCTTTTTAAGTTATATGACTATTCATGATAATCATGCGGGTAGTAAGGGTCAGATTCTCTCCCCCTCCCCCTCCCTCTCTACACATATATACATATTATCTTCGTTATAAATATATGAAAATGTTTGAGTGTTTGACCGACTCAAGAATAATTTGAAGCATCTGCAATGGAACAAAAAATTGTTTCTAGCAGTGTTACGTCATTATCACATTAAATTTTAAGTCAATAGTAAACTTACGTAGGTATATATCAATACGTTTTACCCAACTTATATTTAATTAAAAGGAGTGAGTAAACAGGCACACACTGATTTTTAGCATCCTAGGAAGGACAATCCAACCCATGACTGTCAGTGGCGAGCCATACTAATGTTTTGTTTTTACACGCAAAACCACTAGGTATACGTGGCCGGACATTATAGGTTGTCTTATAGTTTTAGAAACTATATTGTGCGAGCTGAGACACCCAAATATATGATTCACAAAACCTTGATCGACTAGGCGTGCTGACTCACTCATGGAAATGCAAACAACTATTGATGGCTCCTTATGGTAGTCATTGTCTTAAGACTCATATTTCAAAACATAGCACTTTGTTAATGATAAAATTCAGAGCATTTGAATCTTGTGCCAAATACAAATATACCCATATATGGATAGAGAGGTAGGAACCACATTTTGCACTAAAATGACCCGTAGAAAACTTATTGCCATTCAAAATCAAATGCTTCCGATCTCAATCTCAAGGAATCAAGCAACTACAACACTACTTAACTATCACGCGGCTGGCCATATTCTTCAAGTCACTGAAGCCTACTTCAAAAGGTGATCGGGACTCGAAAATGATGTGTTACGATGGCGAAGTTATTTGAATAAATCAAAGCGTGCTCGGGTTTCTTATTGGTGTCGAGAATTAAATAAAAGATAAGGATGGAACAAGAGCCGAAATGGAATCGACCAAGTTCGTATTATCTTCCATTGTTTACAACTTGACGCATGTCAATATGTCATTATTGTTGTTGTAGGCCTTATGATAATAAAACAAAACATGTTATTCTATATGTGCAATATATGAACAAAGCAATATTTACCATGGGAGGTTGTTCGGGTGGCGAAACCACGTCACGAAACATTGTTTTGTTCTTCAAACGACAAACGATTAGGGTTTTCAAAAAGAAACGATAGTTAGCCGAGTCAAACTCCCAGGCAATAGAAACATATTGTAACGTGTCGGAAACTTGTGTTCTTGTAATACATGAAACTATGAAAGGAAGATGAACAAGTTTTTTAGGTGAAAACTACCAAAATTGTTTCGAACAGACACTAGAAAGATGGAAGGATAGTTATGTAAGGATGATTATATATATACATAGTATAATTATAGGATGTTTGGACGTTATTCTCGTTGTCCTGTTACATCGCGGAGTCATACATTGACCATGTTTTGTATTACACATGTGTTTTTATTAGCTCACATAACACCTGCAAATCAGTTGATAATTATAGTTCAGATTTTTTAATAAACCAACTAATCACTAAATTGAACGAACGATAAAGGAATGGGTAAATGATTATTTATTTATTTATTATTATTATTATTATTATTATTATTATTTTTTGTGTCTAACTTAATGACAAATTTATATTTATATTTATATTTATATTTATATTTATATTTATATTTATATTTATATTTATATTTATATACACTACAATTTTCATGTTAGGGAATAGTGTTAGGCACAATTTTCATGTCGTGAAATAGTGCCAGACTGATCCCTGGCACTCCCTTATTGACTCGAACAAACTACGATTTTACCCCTACTTTAAAATTACTATTATGCTCTCTGTTAAAAATTACGATTTTGCTTCCATTTTAAAATTACAATATTATCATCGTTTTCGATTTTGACAAATTGTAAATTTACCTCAGTTTAAAATTACGTTTTAGTTTTTCTTTTCTTACAAAACTATGGAAGTATTTTGTTTTAATTGATTGACTTTGTGTAATTTTTATTCGTGCTAGCCAGCTGCCTAACACTTGCTTATTGGTCCTGACAAATTCAGTTCTGCCCCAAGCTCAAAAATAGAGTCTTGCTATCATTTTAGTTTTTTTTTTCAGCAAAACTATGATGATGTTTTTTTTAATTGGTTGAGAAATATTCGGCTTAACGCCCTACAACGCGGGCGAACATAAAACTGGTGAAAAACAAATAGCAATAAATAAAAGAAATCCTTATCACGCATTATGATAACATGATAATCAAAGTGTTTCAGCAACAATATATAGCAACCAGCGGCGGATCTAGACCAAAATTTAAAGGGTAATGTTCAATTTTTTTTACCATACTTCATACAATATAAACGAAACAAAAATAGAAGCACAATAATAAAAATGGGCCTTTTGATTTTAGATGTCGTGTACAATTTCTTTTATTTTTGTAAGTATACATAAAAATCGTTGTAAACATGTTGCATTTTATTACTTAATATTTCTCTACAAAGCTTCCAAAATCTGTTAGCGGTTTTCATATAATTAGTATTAAATGATTTTATGAAACTTAGTATTTTTTTAACGCCCAATGAATCTTTCAAATGGGTTACTGACGAAATTCATCATATATCAAACCTGATGGGGGCAAAAATCAAACCCGAGTCTTTTGAAACACCAGGTCTCTTCCTACCACTCCACCACCAACACATTGACATGAAAACTTAATAATTGATTGAGTCTTCTAAATATCTTTCTAAACAAATATTCTTACTCTTGAAAATGACAAGAGAAACCATAACAAATAATCATATAAATAATAAATATTAAATTTAATATAAAGTAATAGACAAATTAAGTTAGATAATAATGTAGTCAAATAATCCATAAAGTGAAACTAATAGCAATTATTGAATTAAATTAATACATGGTAAATAAATTTTGAAAGAAAAAACTTAATAGATTCAAATATTAAGTCTTACCATTTATGTATATTACGGGAGAGTGTTGCAAGGAGGAAAAGAAATATTAATATTTTAATAATTTAATCTAATAAAATACTAGTAAAAGGAGTTTATTTGAAAAGGCAGATAAAACAAAAATAAGTGGGCCATCCTTCACTTCTTCCTTATCACATATCACCCCGGCAGTTGCGGAGGCCCTTTAGCCCACCGGAAAAAAACTCTAAACGGTGAGTTTAAAACCGATCTCTCTCTTTCGCTTTAACTATTCCCTATGAGGAGGGGTTGCATAATAATTTTTTAGGAGTAGCGAAATGCAAAAAACGTCAAAAAAGAAAAAAAATTGCACTTCCGGTGAAAAGTTAAGCGGTTGCGGGGGCTACCCCTGCTTCTATGGTAGGTCCGCCCCTGATAGCAACGCCTCCACATTCAACTTCACCACCAGAGTAATAGATAATAGCCATACGCTTGGAAGACCAAAATAATAAGTTATCTATCAAAAAGACCCAATAATCAGAATTAGACAATTAGTATCCGAATTTCGAAAAACCCCCCAATAATGAGAATTAGTATTCGACCATCTTTTATAAACTCCCGAAACTTTTTTATATGTGATTTTTTTTAAATCACACCATAAAATCAGTGTTTTATTAACTTTCCAACAAGTATTCTATTGCTATAGTTTTGAAATAAACAAAAAAGACATGAACTGGGTATCCAAAATAAAAACGCTATAAAAACACACAGTTCAAAAAAACGCCATGAAAATACTCAGTTGAAAACGCCATAAAACACGCAGATAAGAAAAAAAAAACCATGAAAAGCCTAGTTGAAAACGCCATAAGAACACCAAGTTCAAAAAAAAAAAAAAAAAAAAAAAAAAAAACGCCATAAAAAACCAGTTGAAAATACTATAAAAAAACAAAGTTGAAAACGTCATAAAAAACCCAGTTCATTTTTCTCGAAAAGTATATTAACAGTATACTCGTTGGAAAGATAAAAAACGTTGAATTTTATGGTGTAGTTTTTTTTTAAAGAATAACGTATAAAAAAGTCAAGGACGTTTAAATACGATAGAGAAAATAACATGTTGTTAGCATGTGCACCTTATTTAGATATTCTCATTTTACCTCTCCTGGTAGTTCTAAGGCTCCTATTATTTACATAAATGTCACCGCATCAATCTCAGCTACAAATCACAAAGATCTTGTGGCTGAGAATCGTTCTCACAGTTTTCACACTTTAAACTGTTCTCTCCTGATCCCGCTTCTATATATTATAATTTTAGGATTCGGTTCAATTAAGAACTACCACGAGTTGTGAGAACCATGGGAACTCCTACTTCCCGCACCAATTGAGACATTATTTTTGCACAAACGTAGATGAAAATGTTATGTAAAAAAACAAAAAAAAATTGTCGAGTCAATAGTTACAATTGATGTAAATTTTGTTTACGACGACATAATTTTTTTACATCTGATGTAATTTTTTTTGTGTGCGATATTTTTTTTTCTTTTCTTTGCTAGCACAAGTGATTTTTTAAATATTTTTGAGAATTAAAAAAAAAAATCTTTTGGAAGGCAGGTAGTGTTTGTTATGCATGAATGAGAGACCTGGAATGGAATGGGTCATTACGAGGGCATGAAGAAAATGGTGTTTGGTTGGTCAAGGGAATGGAATCACCCATTCCATCAGGCATTCCATTCCCTCAAAATCATTCCATCCACCCCTATGTTTTTTTATTCCATCCCCTCTTGCACCCTTCATTAACAACACCACAACCCATCACCTTTGCCACCACTCACTATCATTACCAGTTTACCACCACCACCACCGACGCATATCGCCGCCGCCACCCACCTGCCACCGTCGCCACCAACAACCACCATCGTCGCCACCAACCACCGCCGCCAACAACCACCACCGTCGCCAACGCCGCCCGCCGCCACCAACCACTACCACCGTCGCCGCCACCACCAACCACCATCGACGGCCGCCGCCGCCACCCCCCGTCACCGCCCCGCATCCTCGTCGCTGCCGCCACCGATTGCAGCCACCATTGATCGCTGCCACCACCCACAATCACTACCATCGACCACAACCACTCACCGCTGATTTTATTCCTTAATTTTATTGCCTACCAAACAATACACGATAATAATTCATTCCATTTCCACATGGTAACTAAACGAGACATGGAATGGTAATGATCCATTGCATTCACTCGTTCATTCCATTACCTCGTCCATTCCATTCACTCGTCCATTCCATTACCCTATACCAAACAAACCCTTATGGTTCTCACAACTCAAGGTGTTTCTCATTTTACATTTTCTCTATAATTTTAAATTACATAAATAGTTAATAATTATTACATTAAATGTCTATTATAAGAAAACATTTATTAAATATTAATTCCAATGATTATTTCTGTAAATAAAAAATATTATTATTATTGTTATGAATGCATCCATTATTAGTGACTATCCACATTTCTAACTCCTATGTCACATTTATGTTTGTATTAATGTTATAGCCTATATATAGTGGCTCATGTATTTTGTATGTGATATCAATAAGAAATTCATCTCCCATACTCTCATTCTCTTCTATACATTGCTAATAGGTTCTAGTTATTACACAACACGTTATCAGCACGAAAGTGCTCGAATCATCATTGGTTTTAATCGTTGATTAAAGTCTCGGTTGACCCATGTCGTTGATGATGTTTTGTTGATAAAAGTTTTGGTGGCCCGAGGTGTTTCCAACGAAGATTAGATTTCGTAGAAATGGCGATTGAAAAGTGATGGAGATACTATTTCCTTTAGTTATTTCAAGGTAAGTTTTTTTTTTCCACCATACATGTTTATCTACATAAGGTACTACTCTTATACCTATATTGTTTCTTGTTGAATATGCCTTATCTTTTCAACTTGATTTTACCATGATAAGAATAATCGTTAACCAGAATGAGATTTTTGAAAGTCGGTTGAACAGGGGATGTTCAAATCCTACTCATAATTTTCATTTTCATTTTCAATGACCTTTTCTAGAATAAATGATCATCACGGTATTGAAAAAAAAAATAGGAAATATAAGTTTAATATATACATGGACACTTGTTACAGAAACCCGATGAGAAAATACTTGTTATTAATTTATTAAGTCTAATCTTATCTATTTGCTAGTTATATTGCAAGCTTATTCCTTGGTTTAGAAATTGATATATAGTTTGATAAATTCTTTTTATGCATGTTTAATAGATAAACATTGAAAAGAAAAGTTGTATTATGATATCCATGATCTTACATTTACTTGTTGATTATATTATTTATATATATTTTAAAGTTATATATATTATTTAGTTTTAATTAATATAGCATAAATTCAATTAAAGTTCTAATATATAACTTATGAGTGTGGATTGAATATTATTAATTATAAAATTAATTCCGATTTCCTCATCATTAATTCATGTTGATGTATATTTACCTATTTTTTTTTTTCAATTTACAAAATGAGTAAATAGTAATTAAATAGTCTTTTATTGTTGTTCTAATAAATTGTTTTTATTATATTTTATGGTTAGTAAATAGTAATTAAATAGCCTTTTATTGTTGTTCTAAATTTTATACAACAAATTACGTGCTTTTATTATTATGTGCTTTTATTATTATGGTTATGAGTTTTGATGTCATTATGTGCTTTTATTATTATGGTTATGAGTTTTGATTGGTCCATTAATTAGTTTTTGTTATTAGTATTTATACAATTTATGATGACTTGTACAATTTGTATTAAAATGTGATGTCTAATAGTTATATTTGAAGATAATCATTAGTGCAATTCTGTTAATGAATTTACAATAATGCACATGTTTATATGATAATATGTTATAATATGACAACCACTTAGTTAATTTTGTTGTATATCATTGTTATTGCAATTGTATAAGCCTTTTAGTTGCTATTTGATATTTAAATATGTGATTTGATTCTATGAAATATTTGTGTGGTAAAATATATTATTTGCAAATTAACATGACACTAAAATTCTCAAGATGCCTGTTATATTTTCTTGAGCAACAAAATTTATTAGTATAAGAAAGCTCATTTACGAGTAATAAAGATTCATATGTTATTATATGATCGAGAAAGTTGATAGTGACATTTGTTTATGTTTTAAACTATAGTGACAAATATGTGTATATATGATATACTTGTGATCTTTAATATTTTTTTTTCTAGACATGACAAGCAAATTAATATGAGCTTAATCTCTTTAACACTCACACACACATATATGTATACGTATAATGTCCCAGGATTGTGTGTGATTTATATATGTAATTGATATGCATATAAATTGTGAATAATTAACATGCATATAACTTGCTTATGGGTAGATATTACGGATTTCATTTGTTTAGCAATACTTATGTTGGTCTCATTGTTTTAGATAGCATATATGTTATATGTATTGCCTTTTGACAAGTTAAATGTGCTAAATAAATTAATACAAATTTCATTGGTAGCTGGTTACCAAAACAACTACGCAGAGATAAACATTGTTATGCTTTAGTGATTTGATATTTCAGCTTGTTACAATGCTATGCATAGTCAACATAATTAATTGTATGGTTATTCTTCTAATTGCTTGTTGTTGCTAAACAAATATTAATAGAAATTGATATAGTCATTAGAAATGTGCCCTCACATGAAAATGATGAAAAATAACTATGAAAATAATTAGTGGACTTTAGCTTAAGTAAACTACTCTGATGTTAGTTACTTAAATTGATAGATAATAATTCATTTGAGTTAGTGTTGATGCTCACATGAATCCTAAATCAATGATGAGAACCCGAAGTTCTCCCAAATGTATACAAAGTCCCGTCCCCATTGCAACTGGTCTCCTGAAGAGAACCAAGTTTCCATTTTTTTATATATATATTTTGTTGTGCAGCCTATGTACCAATAGCACCACCATAACATATAAAATGAGATATGTACATCGTATTCCCAGTCTTAGGGGGAGACAAGAAAATGAAAGACTGGTAACATAAAAAAATGCATCATATTATATATCGACCCATGAAGTGGTCAATGCAAATCTGAAGTCCAAAAGAAAGAGCGTGTATTTGCAAATAATAACAAATGAAATACAAGATGCATTCACTAACACAAATAAGGTGACAAAGTCACATATACCAGCTTAAACTTATCTACTCGAATGGAAGTACTCACAAAACCGAGGGTAACGTCACCTTCAAAAGAGGGGCCTACCACTTTTCGCATTAATAACTTAATTAATTATCTTTCAATATTCCGACCCTTTGGGATTGTATCCTTGCTGACTCAAACCACTGGGTTGAGGGTAACGTCACCTTCAAAAGAGGGGCCTACTACTATAACTAAGATAATCTCTTAAAAAGTGCAAAAGTGCGGAAATCATCAAAGGATACATTAAAGGCGAGTCGGATCCAAGTGATTCATCTTGTCTATCTGTTTTTGTTTTATTTTTATTTCTGCATTTTTAGTTTTATTTTTCATGTTTAAACCTTTTCTAAAAAAATTTAGATTGATTAGACGTTGAGGATAAACCGGTACTAAAAGCTCTTGTGTCCTTGGACGACCTCGGTATCTTACCAATGCTATACTACGCTCACGATGGGTGCACTTGCCCAAGTGTGTGTTTAGTGTTAGTAGAATATCGTGTTTTATAAATTTAAAACTTGACTAATGCGTAAAATGGGCTTAAAATATCAATAAAATCATAACACACCTAACGCACACCACCTCATTAAAAACCTTACTAAGAAAACCCAATGAGAAAAAACTTAGTGAAGGGAAAAAGAGTGCAACATTTTAGAATAAAATTGTAATCTTGGCAATACAGCTATCAAGAACGCAATATACCATGTGTCGTTTTTTTTGCAAGATACGTCAACGTTCCGATCGCAATCAAGTATGGTACTTCTATACCAATTATTTATCCATCCTCTTCATTGGGACGATTAATATCCTTTCCATATGTCAAGTAACCCAACAACCATTAGCGTACTCAACAAATGAACTTTATCCATAAATATCTTCTGGATGTAGTATGATAGTACATATTGTCACACCCCAACCGATGGCGGAAGCATCAGGGTGTGGCACTAAGCGTTCAGATTGCTCATGAGTTTCCATAACACTAATAGTTTCAATAGTAATTAAATTGATTTCATGCAAAATTGTCTAAACAACCCAAATCCACAATCATATCATCGAAACATCATCATAGTTCCAAAAGTTTCTAGATTTAGCTAAATGTAGTTTCTAAGCTTCATCCTAGCTTGATTCAAGAATCCTAGCATCCTGTCAGCCTGCAACATGTATTATAATAGAGTCAGTACAAAAATGTATCGGCGAGTATACAAGTTTGAGTACATAGCATAATAGATTCAAAAGACTCATATCCATAATGTAAATGATGACAAAATAATTTCAGCCATGCTAGTGTTCGCAGTCCAAGTGATAGCCAAAGTATCCCGATGCTTTAGTGTTTTCCCAAGAATCAAGGAAAACTAGAATCTTCCTAACAATACCCCCGAGAATAATGGGGAGGTGCATCTCCTATAGTGCTACTATTGTTAAGGCGGAACTACACACTCTGGATTAAACGTTCACATAGCACAAAGAATCAAGAGTCAAAAATCACAAGTTTCACATACACAAAGGATAGAGTTTAGATTCAAAAGTATCAAGTTTCATAGTTTAATAGAATATATGTTGCATCCCAAAGTTTAAAACAAAAAGGGATCGAGTATACTCACAATGATTGCTTAACAGATTAACTGTTATTGGATCAAAGGGAGCTCTTTAGGTTTAGCCTGATTAGATTACAACAGGTAAGGGTCGGACAAAACAACGAGATTGCGCAAAGTGTCGGATCAGTCACTGGATCGGATGGCTGTTCGATCGGATGGCAGTCCGATCGGATTGCCATTCGATCGGGTTGACTCAGGTGTGTGGGGGACGGATTGCCATCCGATCGGATGGTCATTCGTACGGATGGCCATTCGATCGAATGGTCATTCGATTCTAAGTGTTGAGACTCCAAAAGTTTTGCCAAGTGTTCAACTCAGGTTACTCCGAACGGATGGTCATTCGATCGAACGGTAGTTCGATCAGATTGCCATTCGATCATTGAGGTTTCCAAAGTTTCAAGGTTTAAAAGATCCAAGTTCCAAAAGCTTCTAAGTGTTGAAAGGTTTTAAGGCACATGTCACTTCGATCGGATGGCGGTTCGATCGGACGATAGTCCGATCGGATTGCCATTCGATCCTTGTGACTTGTTCCGTTTTGCAATTTGTAAGGTTTCTAGTTTAACGGTGACGACACGGTACATCTTGAGACAACGGTAAACACATCAATGTTCAGCCGATCTGATCGGATGGGAATCACCCCAGTCCGCTCAGTCATCTGTTCGTGATGGTGCTTATGTCGGAATCCGTACTCCGGTCATCTTCTCCGGCAACAATCCATTTCCAAACCAACTTCAGACTAATCATCAAGTCTATAGTCCGTTTGGGTCCGGATTCCACCGTTTCAAGTAAAAGTTTAAGAAGAGATGAAGAAAACATGAGTTTTTTTAGCATGAAAAGTCTAGATTCGTCAAGATTCGCTGTAAAAACACCTGAAATTCCTTGGATCTGAGCTAGATCTTGAACGGGATGACATCACTCAATAGTTTGTACAAACCGCCATGATTACGTCACCCTCAAGAGCTCAAATCTTAGGGATTTCACGGTGAAAAGTGAGATTTCAAAGGAGAATCTCGTAGAGAATAGTGTAGTGATCAAAGATGTACAAGAATCTAGTGTAAAACGTACCGAAATCGCCGAGAAATGGAAGAAAAGTGCTTGAGAGTGAGAGAGCGTGCGTTCTGATCGAATGAGGCTGTCACATCAGTGAGAATGATGTGACAGGCCTATTTATAGTGTCAGAGAGAGTGTGCAAGGCGGTGTGCAGCGGATCGGATGGCAGTTTGATCGACTGGCCCTCCGACCGGATGGTCATCCGATCGGATTGCCATTCGGTCAATCCCAACCTTTCCGTTTCACCATCGTTGATTCGTTTTGCGAGTTAGGTTAAGCGTTGCGTTGCGTATTATTGGGTAATAGTATCACATAACTAGATTATAATATTAACACCAAAAGTTTCCAAGTTTCATAGTTTCCGCCACTGCCAAGTCTCCAGTCTCTCATTCAACCAAGTCTCAAGTTTCACGAGTCTCAAGAGTTAAGCACCAAAGTATCAAGAATCATAGCTTCCAAGAATCAAGAATCAAGCCTCATAGTGTTAATCATCAAGAATCAAGTTTCTAGAATCAAGAATCAAGCATCATAGTATTTAAGAGTCAAGAATCTAGATTTTAAGCATCACAAGTATCAAAAGTGTCAAGTATCACATAGTTTAGGGACTAAAATTGACAGTAGCTAAAAGTCTAGGGACACAGGTGTTACAGTCTCCCCTCCTTTAGGAGATTTCTTCCCCGAAATCTAGGAAGAAGACTGCTCGAAGAGCTGTGGATACTTGGTCTTCATCTCACTTTTCAGTTCCCAAGTGAATTCGGCGCCGCGCTTTCTCTCCCATCGAACCTTGACTATGGGAATTTTGATGCGCCTCAATCGCTTGACACCTTGATCCATGATTTCGACCGGTTTCTCCACATAATGTACAGCTTCATTTATTTGCAAGTCTTCAAGGGGAACCTGCAGTTCCTCGTCGACTAGGCATTTACGTAGATTAGATACGTGGAACACTGGATGTACGTTGTTTAGTTCTTGTGGCAGGTCGAGTCTGTACGCCACCTTGCCAATCCTTTCGAGTATCGTGAAAGGACCCACATAGCGAGGAGCGAGCTTTCCCTTCTTACCAAAATGAACCACTCCTTTCCAGGGAGATACCTTGAGAAGAACTCGGTCACCAACATCAAATTCCAGAGGCTTGCGCCTTTTATCAGCATAGCTCTTTTGTCTGCTCCTAGCCTTGATCAAGTTATCACGGATCTGAAGAATCTTATCCGTCGTCTCTTGAATGATTTCAGGGCCAGTAAATTGCTTGTCAACAACCTCATGCCAGCTGAGAGGAGATCGGCACTTGCGACCATACAAAGCTTCGAAAGGAGCCATCTGAATACTGGAATGATAGCTGTTGTTGTACGAGAACTCAATTAATGGTAAATGTACATCCCAGTTACCACCAAAGTCGATGACACAAGAACGGAGCATATCCTCTAGGGTTTGAATAGTATGCTCGGTCTGTCCATCCGTTTGAGGATGAAAGGCCGTGCTAAGATTCAAATGAGAACCCATAGCGGATTGAAAGGTTTGCCAAAGACGTGAAGTAAAACGACCATCACGATCTGAGATTATGTCTATAGGTATGCCGTGACGGCATATAATCTCATCGGTATAGATTCGAGCAAGCTTCTCCACTTTATAATCCTCACGAATAGGAAGAAAGTGTGATGATTTGGTCAAACGATCGACTATCACCCAGATACTGTCGTGACCAGAAGGTGTTCGAACAACGTTGATTGGCTTAGGATTCTACGGAGGAGTTGGGAGAGCTGGTAGGGCTGCCTGAGCTGGTTGGGCAGGGTTAGCTTGACGACAATAGGGAGTCGTGTGACCATAACAATTGCAGTTGGTGCATAAACGACATGCAGAAGCAACAGAATGATGAAAGTTACAAGTTGCACACTTGGGGTGAGGCCCAGTGTACTGCCTCTTGACTTCAGGAGTAGCAGTGTTCTGAACAGCAGCAACAGGAGCAGGTTTAGCAGTAGGGTTTGCAGCAGGAACAATAGCATTGCATCCTGAACCCTGAGACTTCCTTTTCTTGTTCTTGCTGCCACTTGGCTGCTGGGTAACTTGATGTGCAGATTTAGAAGGAGTAGGAGTCACGGCCCCCGTCCCGGTGTGACCCGGTCCAGGAGCCGCGAGACAGAAAACCTGTGGTATTTATTATTTGATTTGACAGCAGAAGTTTAACAGGATCTTTTGAAACTTGAAAATGCCCAATTATTTTATTTCATAAATTAGGACAAACCCCATAATTTACAGTAAAGGTAATTTCACGAGGAAATCCCTTGTTTTTACAAAACATGTTTATTTATTTTACTGAGCCACCACTTGAAGCTTGTTAGTGCTCCGTAGCACGTTTTCCTTGATTCACAGTAAGTCACCTGAAACATGTTTTAAAAATATTTTATCAGCGGGGAAATACTGGCGAGTCATTCAGTTTAAATTAAACGACACATTAGTTATAGATTACAGCATAAGAGCGATTACAATGGCTACTATCTTATTTTTATCTGGCGCCGTGTCACACCCTGGTGACGATGGTCATACCACTATTGGGTCCTTTCACCCAAGTAGTGATGATTATCACTGTTAGGTTGGTGAACCTAACCGTGAGAAATTAGTAATGTGCACAATACCCCATTTGCCAGTGATTCAAGATAACCACGACTTAATCCCTGTAACTATAACTTTTGAAAATAATTTGAGTATTGTAAAACATTGTTGATAAAAAGAGAATGACTCACATTGCAAGTTTAGTTGGGCAGAGTTTAGCCTACTGATAAGCCTGATAACCTAATTTAAACAATAATGCACACGAAACTAGGTCAGTAACTTAATACAACATTTACGATAAGCTCACGAAATCAAAACCCTCACGACGAATGACAAAGTATAGCCCGATTTCGGGCAGCACTTAAACATCCATCGGATCGGTTTCAATCGATCGGACATTGTATCGTAGCAGTGATCGAGTTATTACCCTGTTGTCGCAGCCGAGATTCGTGCTTGTGTGTGTTTTTGAACTAAACAGTGAATAACTTGGCGTATGAAATGAATTTGATCGTCGTAACAACACCATCATGCAAGTGCCAAACCCCTGATATATATACTGAAAAATGGTCCCTGTCGCGTGGCGTGCCAGGTCCACCTGGTTCCCGCGCGTGGCACGACGTGTCCACTTTTAGGCTAGGGTAGCCTCGTGTCCACATAGCCTGGGTGAGTCAAAATTTTGATGAAATTCGTTTTGTACAACAAACTGTGAAGATAATCGTCAATTAGGGGATACCCCTCTTGAGTTTTAGGGGGCCCTGATCCTAGTTTCAATTGTTCTGAAAAATTTAGGGTTCATGCAATATTTCTTGGGGGTCTCAATTAGGGTTTCCTATTGGACATAATAAAATAAGAAATCATAATTTTGGCGAGATTTGTTACATCCTCTCCACCTTATTTAAAATCTCGTCCAACAAGTAGGGATATTTTCGTTTCATTTCTGATTCCAGCTCCCAAGTGTACTCCGGTCCTCTCTTTGAATCCCACTTGATTTTAACCAGCACTAGTCGTTTGTGTTTGAGAAACTTGACCTTTCTGTCTTCTATCTGCAGTGGTTTCTCCACAAATTTTAACTTCTCATTTACCTCTATATCTTGAAGAGGTACTACCAGGGATTCGTCAGATAAACATTTCTTGAGGTTGGATACATTAAATACGTCATGTACCCCAGCCAGCTCTTCTGGTAGTTGTAGGCGATAGGCGACTGGTCCTATTCGTTGGATTACTGAGAATGGTCCTACGTACCTTGGACTTAGCTTTCCCTTCTTACTGAACCGAACCACTCCTTTCCAAGGAGAAACTTTTAAGAGTACCTTGTCTCCAACTTGAAATTCTAGCGGCTTGCGTCTATTGTCTGCATAACTCTTCTGACGATCTCGAGCTGTTTTTAGTCTTTCCTTGACTTGAGTTATCTTGTCGGTGGTTTCTTGTACGATTTCGGGACCTGATAACTGGCTTTCTCCTATCTCTGCCCAACAAACTGGAGTTCTACACTTTCGTCCATACAGTGCTTTGAACGGGGCAGCTTCGATACTTGAATGGTAACTATTGTTATAGGAGAATTCAATTAAGGGAAGGTGATTATCCCAGTTTCCACCAAAATCTATTACACATGCCCTGAGCATGTCTTCTAGGGTTTGAATCGTCCTTTCATTTTGTCCGTCTGTTTGGGGATGGTATGCAGTACTTAAATTCAATCGTGTCCGTATTGCTTCTTGGAAACTTGTCCAGAAATGTGAAGTGAAACGACTATCTCTATCCGATACAATAGAGAGTGGAACTCCATGTAAGGATACTACCTCGTCTACGTATAACTTGGCTAATTTTTCCATACTAAAAGTTTCCTTCATGGGCAGGAAATGAGCTGATTTGGTTAATCGATCCACAATTACCCAAATTGCGTCGTTACCTTTTCTGGTTTTGGGCAACTTAGTAACAAAATCCATGGTTATTAGTTCCCATTTCCATACAGGCATTTCTAATTGTTGGAGTAAATCCGAAGGTTTCTGGTGTTCTGCCTTAACTTGTGAACAAGTTAGACACTTAGATACATATCTAGCTATGTCCTTTTTCATTCCTATCCACCAGAAGTTATTTCTTAAATCTTGGTACATCTTATTATTTCCAGGGTGCATGGTATATCTAGATTTATGGGCTTCCTCTAAAATCTTATTTCTTAATTCTCCCTGCTTAGGTACCCAAATCCTTTTCTTGTGGAATCTCCAAATTCCATCAGTTCTTAGCTCTAATTCCTTTATTCTTCCTTTCATTCCTTCAGCATCATCCTCAATTGCTGTTACTTGAACCTTCTTCAGTTGTTCCATTAAATCTAACTGTAGATTTAATCTAAGAGCACGAACTCGCTTTTGCTTTTCATGATACTTACGACTTAGGGCATCTGCGACTACATTTGCTTTTCCTTCGTGATATTGAATATCACAGTCATAATCACTTATAATTTCCATCCATCTTCTTTGCCTCATATTTAATTCATTTTGCCCAAATATGTATCTTAAACTCTTATGATCTGTATAGACTGTAAACTTACTGCCATACAGATAGTGTTTCCAAATCTTAAGGGCAAAAATTATTGCTCCCAATTATAAGTCGTGCGTCGTATAATTTTCTTCGTGCTTTTTCAATTGCCTTGAGGCATACACAATTACCTTTTTGCGTTGCATTAGCACACATCCTAATCCCAACTTAGAGGCATCACAATAAACTTTAAAATCTTCTGTCCCTTCTGGTAAGGCAAGAATTGGGGCATTTGTTAACCTTTGCTTTAAAATCTTAAAAGCCTCTTCTTGTATAGATCCCCATTCAAACTTCACTGCTTTATAAGTTAGCTTAGTTAATGGTACAACTATTTTGGAAAAATCCTTAATAAACCGACTATAGTATCCGGCTAACCCTAGAAAACTTCTAACTTCCATAGCTGATTGCGGGACCTTCCATTTGGTGATTGCTTCTATTTTGGAGGGATCTACATGAATACCTTCGTGATTCACCATATGTCCTAAAAATTGCACCTCCTGTAGCCAAAATTCACACTTCGAGAATTTGGCGTAAAACTTTTCCCTTCTTAACAAAGTTAAGAGTGCGCGTAGGTGCTCACAATGCTCGTCCTGACTTTTGGAATAAATGAGTATATCGTTGATAAAGACAATTACAAATTTATCCAAGTACGGTTTACAAATCCTATTCATCATGTCCATGAATGCTTGCAGGAGCATTTGTTAATCCAAAGGGCATGACTGTAAACTCGTAATGACCATACCTAGTTCTGAAGGCAGTTTTAGGTATGTCTTCTTCTTGTACTTTCAACTGATGGTATCCGGAGTGCAAATCTATCTTAGAAAAATATCTAGCTCCCTGAAGTTGATCAAAAAGATCATCAATCCTAGGTAATGGGTATCGATTCTTAATTGTAACCTTGTTCAATTCCCTGTAATCGATACACATTCGCATCGAACCATCCTTCTTTTTCACAAATAATACTGGTGCTCCCCAAGGGGATGAACTAGGTTGTATAAATCCTTTGCTTAACAATTCATCCAACTGCTTTTTCAATTCTAACATTTCAGTGGGTGCTAACCGGTAGGGTGCTTTAGCTATCGGTGTAATTCAAGGAATTAGATGAATTCTAAATTCTACTTCCCTATCGGGTGGTAATCCAGGTAGTTCTTCGGGGAATACATCTGGGTATTCTGATACTACAGGAATTTCCTTAAGTTCCTTGCCTTTAGTGTTAATAATTACCGAAATCATATACACTATTCCTTGTTTTCTTGAATAACTAGCAACTTTCATTACAGAAATGAACTTCATTGGCTTACGTGGCTTATCTCCTGTAATCATTACTACTTCTCCTGTGGGTGCATGAATTTCTATGGAATTCTTATCACAGAGAATTCGAGCATGGTTGGCTACTAACCAATCCATTCCTAATACAACATCAAATCCGGCTAAATTCATAGGTAACAGGTTTGCAGAAAATTTATGGCCTAAAATTTCTATCTTTCCTTCTTGCAAAACTTTATTTATGTGAACAGAATTACCATCTGCGGTTTCTACCGTAAAAATTTGTCTAAGGTTGGTTAAGGGTAGGTTAAGAGCTTGGCAGAATGAAGTATTTATAAAACTTTGGTTTGCACCAGAGTCAAATAATACTTTTGCATAAACGTCGTGAACTAGGAACGTACCAGCTATTACATCTGGGATGAGTTCCGCTTCTTGGGTAGTCAACTGGAATGCTCTTGCATTCTTTTTGGTAGTTCCTTCTGCAGGTTTGGCTTTGTTGTCAGCTGGTTTGACCAATTTGGGGCAGTCTGGTCTAAAATGTCCAGCTTCTCCACAGTTGAAGCAGATTGTTGATTTCTTCCTCCTGCAATCTTCTTCTTGATGCCCTGGAATTTTGCAGAAATTGCAATACCCTTTGCATCTTCCAAAATGCTTTCTTTTACAGGTATTGCAAAATGGAGCAGTGGAAGATTGACCGGTTCCCTTTTTCTTGAAATTACTACTATTACCCACACGGAATCCTTGGGTAATCTTTTGGGCCACTTCCTTCTTCCGGTTTTCTTCTCTTGTGCGTACCAGCCCGTCGGTCAAGGTGTTGGCTAATTCTACTGCATCGTCAATTGTGCGGGGTCTCGCAGCTTTGACGATATCACGAATCTCGCTAATTAAACCCCAAATATAGCGAGAAATAAGTACCGGTTCTGGCGAAGCCAGGGTAGGTACAATTCTAGCATACTCAAAGAATGTCGATGTATACCCTCGACAATCAACATCCACCATCCGGTGGTTTAGGAACTTATTTGTCATTTGTTCCTTTTCATATTCGGGACATAATTTTCTTCCTACTAGTCTCTTAAATTCTTCCCAATTCATGGCATAAGCAACCTCGTTTCCCTTAGCTTGTAGTACCGTGTTCCACCATTCTAGTGCCCCTTCTTTAAAAAGATACGACGCGTACATGACCTTGTCTTCCTCGGCACATTTACTTATTTTAATTACTGCTTCGGTTTTCTCTAACCAACGCAGTGCGGCAGTTGACCCTTCATTGCTTGCAAATTCGATTGGTTTACAGCCAAGAAATTCCTTGTAAGTGCAACCAGACGTTGCAGCTTTCATTTTCTTAAGAAATGGGGCTTGCATCACATCATCATTATTATTATTGTTGCCGCCTCCATTTACACTATTACTGAAATTGTCACCGTGAGTACGTTTGTTGGGAGTAGTTGGTTGAGGTTCAACTGGATTTTGGGCAGCAGCAAGGATTGCTGGAATAACATTTGCTATTCCCTGGGCAACGATGTTTTCTATATCTTGCCTATTAAGAAAGTGATTCTCATTGTTTTGCTCAGATTGGTTAACTTCGTTAACTGGCTCATTGACGGCGTGTTCCATCTGATAATTATCAATATATAAATTATTTGCACAAAATAAACTAAATAATAACCAGTCACAATAAAATAATCACACATAATCATGTCTTTGCGACGTTGATATTTTTATAAATTATTTGCACAAAATAAACTAAATAATGACTTTGCGACATTGATATTTTTATATATTAGTATGCATCCATACACACCAGTTATATTACAAAAGTTTTATTTTAAGTTATTTTACATGATTATATATATTTTTTTAATATTTATTATTATCTTATTATTATTAAACACGTAATCACCCAACCACATACGATCCCATCAGCTGGCACTTCAGAAACGACGTTCCATCTCGTCGTATTTCCATGATATCCTTTCCCCTACTTCCCGGATTCTATTTCCTGCGTCCACCAGCTCCTCGCCATAGTGGCGGAGTTCAGCCAAGTTTTCTGTGCTCATAGGTGGGTTTGGTGCAGGCTCAGGGTCAAACTGGGGGAAGAAGGTGTTAGGGTTATTCAAGAGATTCTGAAATTGCCAATCACTTGTCCACCATTCCTCCAGCTCTCCGGGTAGAAGTTGGTGGTTGACAATGGGATCTGGGATAGCAGGTGCTAAGTTAACTGGAAGTTGTGATTTAGCGGGGTAATTGAAGAGGTCTTCATTAGCAGGTCCAATGAGGTCACAATTTGCCAGTTTGCGATCAAGCTCCTCCCAGGGTGGCATTTCCTGGGCTTGCCCTGAACTTTCCCCGATCTCTTTTCATTTCCCTTTATCATTTGGGTCCTCAGTCTTTTTAACCCTCTGTGCGGCTGGCTTCTTCCTCCGTGCACGTCTCCATCCTATGATTCTCCTTCTCTTTTTCGACTTGGGTTTCTCCTGAGGTTGGGCTTGGAATTCCATAGGTTTTTCAGTGTCGGCCCAATAACCGGAAAAGCCCCTGGAAACTTCCATGTCAGTAGGATAGATAGTGAGATTCTGAAGAGCTTCAGATAACTCATTCATGCTATCAGAATATAAGGAAACACAAAATCCTAGTTAGAATGTTATTTACAGAATCACAGAATGGCAATCAATTAAATTAAGTATTTTTAAATACTTAATTGGCTTAAATCAGTGGCTCTGATACCACCTTTTTCTGTCACGGCCCTCGTCCCGGTGTGACCCGGTCCAGGAGCCGCGAGACAGAAAACCCGTGGTATTTATTATTTGATTTGACAGCGGAAGTTTAACAGGATCATTTGAGACTTGAAAATGCCCAATTATTTTATTTCATAAATTGGGACAAACCCCATAATTTACAGTAAAGGTAATTTCACGAGGAAATCCCTTGTTTTTACAAAACATGTTTATTTATTTTACTGAGCCACCACTTCAAGCTTGTTAGTGCTCCGTAGCACGTTTTCCTTGATTCACAGTAAGTCACCTGAAACATGTTTTAAAAATATTTTATCAGCGGGGAAATACTGGCGAGTCATTCAGTTTAAATTAAACGACACATTAGTTATAGATTACAGCATAAGAGCGATTACAATGGCTACTATCTTATTTTTATCTGGCGCCGTGTCACACCCTGGTGACGATGGTCATACCACTATTGGGTCCTTTCACCCACGTAGTGATGATTATCACTGTTAGGTTGGTGAACCTAACCATGAGAAATTAGTAATGTGCACAATACCCCACTTGCCAGTGATTCAAGATAACCACGACTTAATCCCTGTAACTATAACTTTTGAAAATAATTTGATTATTGTAAAACATTGTTGATAAAAAGAGAATGACTCACATTGCAAGTTTAGTTGGGCAGAGTTTAGCCTACTGATAAGCCTGATAACCTAATTTAAACAACAATGCACACAAAACTAGGTCAGTAACTTAATACAATATTTACGATAAGCTCACGAAATCAAAACCCTCACGACGAATGACAAAGTATAGCCCGAGTTCGGGCAGCACTTAAACATCTATCGGATCGGTTTCAATCGATCGGACATTGTATCGTAGCAGTGATCGAGTTATTACCCTGTTGTCGCAGCAGAGATTCGTGCTTGTGTGTGTTTTTGAACTAAACAGTGAATAACTTGTCGTACGAAATGAATTTAATCGTTGTAACAACACCAACATGCAAGTGCCAAACCCCTGATATATATACTGAAAAATGGTCCCTGTCGCGTGGCGCGCTAGGTCCACCTGGTTCCCGCGCGTGGCGTGACGGGTCCACTTTTAGGCTAGGGTAGCCTCGTGTCCACATAGCCTGGGTGAGTCAAAATTTTGACGAAATTCGTTTTGTACAACAAACTGTGATGATAATCGTCAATTAGGGGATACCCCTCTTGAGTTTTAGGGGGCCCTGATCCTAGTTTCGATTGTTCTGAAAAATTTAGGGGTCATGCAATATTTCTTGGGGTCTCAATTCGGGTTTCCTATTGGACATAATAAAATAAGAAATAATAATTTTGGCGAGAGTTGTTACAGCAGGGTTAGCAAACTGCTTATCACGAACACGATTGTTGTTGAGACTGGCTGCAAGACGGTAGACTTCCTCAATAGTTTCGAGTTGGGCTGCTTCAATAGAATCACGCATAGAAGGAGGTAGACCATTGATCTACTTGGTTATCATACGCTTAGGCGTAGAAACCAAGTGAGGAACGATCAAGCTGAGCTGCTTGAAACGGGTAGTATAAGCCAGATTATCATCACCGATCTGTTTCAAATGCCAGAACTCTTCTTCGAGCTTCAGTTGTTCATGAGGAGGGCAGAATTCAAGCATCATCAACTCTCCCACCTCAGCCCATGGAAGAGCATAGGCTTCTTCTGTCACACCCCGATATTTCCACGTATTACCGGTGGGCCCGGTGGGGAGTATCGTAACGTAGTTGATATCATAGACAATTTATATTATCACAGTTTAATACACAGCGGAAGTCGAAAGATAAAATCATTACAAACCGAATAAAAAGTAATATCAAGTGTATTACAAAACGGTTGTAAGGATCCACAGGCGGATCAAAGTTCAAAAGATCATTGTTCAACAGATTTAATAACATCTAAGCTTGCAAGACTCTTTATTGATGCTAGGAGTAACCAGCCTATTCCGTGTAGTACCTGCACTTAGCCTTTTTGGAAAATACGTCAGTTTACACTGGTAAATACAATTAACCGACACATTTTGAAAATGTTTAAGAAAATTTGCTTTGAATGCGCATGGCACAAAATAATCTTTTATAACTTGGGATAATTATTTATATATAAACTTGTAAAAGAATTACATGTTCGTTATACGTTCAGTAGCCCGGGCTGAATACCGGGTTAAAGATTAATAGACACACCACATGATATAGTCCCGCGTCGAGTTATTCTCAAAAAATGGTTATACCTTTTTATATATATATATATGCACTGTCAGGTGTATGCCTACACCCCGTGCTTAGGTCGTGGCCATTTCAATGAATGATGCCAAGGATATCCGGGACATGGTCATTAACCCCCCAAATGCTTTAAGCAAACAAAACAATTTAAACAGGTCATCTCAATAAATTAACCTTCATATGATTAAAAATTCAATGCCCGACCAAACGGTATTTTATATACCGTACCCCAAGCCCGTATAAGGGAAAATAAGTTAAAAGTATTTACCTGAGCAAGTATATATCAAAATCAGCGAGTGCAAGTAGCTTTTACTGGGCTCCTAATCTGGAACGAAGGTTTTAATAACCTATTAGATTCCTAACGGGTCTTAATTAAGCCTAAACTTAGACCGGTTAGTTTTAAAGGAAGATATACGGTTCAAAACGCACGATTAAGCGATGACCGGATTAGAGTGTGGTTTAGACCCGACAAGTTTGTATACTTGTATAATATGGGTAAACTAAACACATTCTGGATTTTGAGATAAAAACGATAAGGTTTGACCCGTTTCGGCTAATTTATGCCAACTAGTTACATAAACCGCACCGAACGCGAATAATGCGTAACGGGTAACCAAATGAGTCATGAACAGGTTTCCTAAGTCAATATGCCTTAAATATGTTGTGATATCAGTAAGATACCTTCCATAATGCCCAAAATAGATTTAAACTCAAATTATGCCCCGTAGGGGTATTTTGGTCATTTTAAAGGTTATAAAAGAGTTTAAATACTAATCTGAGTTTCAGGTCTGATATAATCAGTAAAAACATTTATTTTTATAAGTCATAACAGTAGGGTATTGCATATATGTGAAATTTACCTTTTATAACCAAACTATGCACCGTAGGGGCATTTTGGTAATTTCACATAAGCTTTAAAAAGGTCAATTTAGAAATCTGAGTTCAAAACTTTATCTTACTGTTAAAATATAAAAATTTACTAAAAACATCAGTAGATATCGAGCCTTATATTTTAAAAATAGTTTTAACTCATACTATGTGCTTAAAACGCGTAAAAGTCGGTTTTAAG
Organism: Helianthus tuberosus; assembly: GCA_030545235.1. Lineage (NCBI taxonomy): Eukaryota > Viridiplantae > Streptophyta > Magnoliopsida > Asterales > Asteraceae > Helianthus > Helianthus tuberosus. The sequence continues at coordinate 53,363,769 of CM060351.1, forward strand.
CGATTTTCGGGTTTAAATAGGAAATCTGAGTTTTTGATCAGTTTATAAAGTTCAAAAAATTTTATTTATCATATAGAATCAGTAGCAAAAAGTTTGGTATCAAAATATTATGTAAAACTCATTTTATTCAAGAAAAGGGTAAAACCGACATTTACCGAATTATAGCAAGAACCATATGTTATGCTTAGCTTAAAAATAATTAAAAATCTTAAAAAATCCCAAAATATTATTTTACATCAGTGGGTAAAAAGTTTGGTGTCAAAATTTGGGTTTAGATAGGCTATATGCTAATTACGTTGTTTAATTAATAAAAAGATTCTTAATTACGATATTGAGCATAACTCCTAATCTAGACCTCAAACTGATGTCAAATTTTTAGGACAAGTTTATAAATCAGTAACAAAGGTTTTTGTCCTCTCACATTTTCAAAAATCTCGTTTTAAGGTCAAAAGGGCATTACGGTCAACATTTAGGCATATAACGGAAACATGCACACGAATTGAATAACTAATGAACCAAGCTGTATAACCTCAGAGGGTTACACTAATCTATAACCTGGTCCTAATAGAGCTCTAAGGCATTTCTAAAATATGCTACATTGGGTCAGAACTGAAAGTCAAAGCAAAAGTCTACTTTTGCGACTTTAGGTTCCGAACCGAGCTTAAACAGAAAATTGTCGGGTTGAACATATTTAGACATGTTCTTACATTGATTACTAAGTTATATGAGTGATAAAACAGGTTCCATAGCTTCTACATTGTTAATTATGTGTTTATGCGAAAATTCACTTTCTGTTGACTTTTTATAATTAACTTTGACCCGACAATTGTCCTAGTTAGAGTGGGAATCAGAGGGTGCCCTTTTAAGGGTTTATTACCCACATAATTACCAACTCAAAGCTACTTTTAATTCGAGAATTGACTGGACCATTAGTGATTAATTACTAAGTCAAACCTTAATTACGACGGTTTGACTTTGGGCCATTTAACTAAGTAAAACTGAATTAAGAGAGGTTAAGGACACTTACTGAAGTCTTATGCACGACTAATGATCCCTAGGAAGTGGTCTTGAGCTCCAGGAATCTCCAGAAATGAAGTTATGAAAGTTTTCAAGTGAAGTGCTCAATGTTGCAACAATGAGCTTCTATATATATGGATTTTAACCTCATAAGATGATGCCAAACAAGTCTACAAGTGTTGTATGATGTTCCCAGGTATCCCTAGGCATGCAAAACTGTTGGCCACGCTTCAGAAATTCGAAAACCATGCACATAAGTCAGTTAACAGGCTGAAACAGACAACTGTAGATGTTTTTCTTCGCTACAGAGGACTAGGCGGCCCGCGTAAGACTTAAGAGAGTCTTACGCGGCTGGTATGGCTCCCGGATCAGGTTAAAACAAGTTTCAGCTTTTGCACTTTAGGTCCCTGGTCCTTTTTGAAGTGGTTTTAACATGTTATTTTGCACTTTTAACCTTCCAAATTGATTTTTAAGGACCCCAAGACATAACCAAACTTTGCTAAGTCCTTGGTTAGTTTTATGATCACCCGAAAAGCCTTAAATTTCAACGTTGACGCTTTTAACCCCTTACATACGAATGTTAGCATAACTTTCTCATACGGAATCGAAACCTTGTGAAATTTTTATCACTTATTCTAGTGAGCATAATTAATCGTTACAAAGCTTCGGGTTCGCTAAAAGGTCACTCAGAGGCATAAATTTAACATGTTGACACTTTTAACCCTTGCGGTTTGTAAACTCTCACTTTCTTCCACAAACGGCTTCATATGATTTATAATTCATTCGTTTAAGGGTATGAACATCATGTAGGGTCGTTGAAAGGTATATTTATCCAATGTTGACATTTTGAATCCTTTTACACACATACTTTCTTTGTTTGTCAACTTTGTCCCTCTAAATTAATTCTTTACACGTTTAAAGCTCATGACACGTGTCGATATAATATTGGACATGAATTTACGAGGTGTTACATCCTCACCCCCTTAAAAGAAATCTCGACCTTGAGATTTAGTGAAATAAATGAGGGTACTTCTCTTTCATTGTAGACTCTACCTCCCACGTATACTCTGGACCTCTACGGGCATCCCATTTAACCTTTACAATCGGCACTTGCTTCCTTCGAAGCTTCTTAACCTGTCGATCCTCGATTGACAAAGGTTTTTCAACAAATTTCAGGCTCTCGTCTATGTGCACATCTGTATGTGGTATGACTAGTGATTCATTAGCTAGACATTTCTTCAGATTGCAGATGTGGAATACATTATGAATACCGCTGAGCTCTTCAGGCAAATTTAATTTGTATGCCACTGTTCCGACACATTCGATGATCTCGAATGGTCCTATATACCTTGGGCTTAACTTGCCTTTCTTACCAAATCGCATTACCCCTTTCCAGGGTGATACTTTTAGTAACACTTTATCACCAACCTCAAACTTTAGAGGTTTACGCCTTTTATCTGCGTAGCTTTTCTGCCTATCCCTGGAAGCTTTGAGATGATCTCGTATCTGAACAATCTTATCTGTCGACTCTAGGACTATATCAGGTCCTGTCAGTTGGACATCTCCAACTTCTGCCCAACAAACGGGCGTTCTGCACTTTCTTCCATACAAAGCTTCAAAGGGTGCAGCTTAAATACTGGAATGATAGCTATTGTTATATGAAAATTCAATCAGAGAAAGATTAACATCCCAACTTCCTCCTAAGTCAATAACACAGGCTCGTAGCATATCTTCGAGTGTTTGAATAGTACGCTCGCTCTGACCATCCGTCTGAGGATGATACGCTGTGCTGAAGTTCAATCGAGTGCCTAAGGATTGCTGAAAGCTTTTCCAGAAATGCGATGATACCTCGTATCCCTATCAGAGATGATAGACACTGGCACTCCATGGAGAGATACAATCTCATCCACGTACAGCTGAGCTAACTTATCTGAACTGTGTGTTTCCTTAATAGGTAAGAAGTGGGCTGACTTAGTCAGTCTATCCACTATAACCCAAATAGTATCATTTCCTCTCTTCGTCTTTGGAAACTTGGTGATAAAATCAATAGTTACCATTTCCCACTTCCAGGTGGAAAGTTCAGGCTGTTGTAGCAGACCTGACGGCTTCTGGTGTTCGGCTTTAACTTGCGCGCACGTCAAACATTTGGCTACATAAGTAGCTATAGACTTCTTCAAGCCTATCCACCTGTAACAACTCTCATTTAAAATTACCATTTCTTATCTTATTATGTCCAATAGGAAACCCTAATTGAGACCCCCAAGTGATACTGCATGACCCCTAAAATTTTTAGAACAATTGGAATCAGGATCAGGGCCCCTAAAACTCAGGGGGGGGGGGGTATTTCCTAGTTGATATTATCTAAACAGTTTGTTGTCGAAATCGAATTTTAACAAACCGTCGACTCACCCAGGCTAGTTAGACACGGAGCTACCCTATGCTAGAAGGGGTCCCCTCGTGCCACGCGACAGGCCCTCGCGCCACGCGAGGGAGACGTTTTTTCAGTATAAATTCTGGAGTTTGGCACTTGAAGTTTGGCGTTGGTTCGACGTTAAAATTCAATTCGTACACTGAGATATCGTCTGATTACTCCAAAAACACACACAATCACGAAATTCTGCCGTGATAACAGGGTAATAACTCGATCACTGCTACGATTTAATGTCCGATCGATAAAAAAACTAATCCGATGGATGTTTAAGTGCTGCCCAAACTCGGGCTATGCTTTGTCATTCATCGTGAATTCGATGGATGTTTAAGTATCGCACTTTGTCATTCATTGTGAAGGTTTTGAATCTCGTGAGTTGTCGTAAAAGTTGTATTAAGTTACTGACCTAGTTTTTGTGTGCGTTGTTATTTGAATTAGGTTAACCAGGCTAAAATCAGTAGGATAAACGCTGCCCGTCTAAATCTGCAATGTGAGTCATTCTCTTTTTACCAAATTGCTTTCAAAACCCTATTTGTTTCAAAGTTATAATTACAGGGATTAAGTCTTTGTAATCTTCAATTACTGCCGGTATGTGGGGTTTTGTATACATTACTTGATACCCGTCACCATTGGACAACGAGTTAGCCAATGGGTGATCTGACCATAGTCACAGATACAGTCGAGTGACAAATATCGATTTGGGGTAATTGGTTGATAGAAACAATGTAATCACCCTTAATACTGTATATTATAACAATGTGTCGTTTTGTGCAACTTGAATGACTCGCCAGTATTTCCCTGCTGATAAAACCTTTTTAAAACATATTTAAGGTGATCTGCAGTGATCCAGGAAAAAGTGCCGAGTAGCACTACAAGCTTGAAGAAGTGGCTTAATAAAAATAAAGAAACATGTTTTTGTAAAATAGGGGTTTCCTAGTGAAATCGCCTTTATTGTAAATTACGGGGTTGTCCCGAACAATTATGAAATAAAATAATCGGGCATTTTCAAATTTTAAATGATCCTGTTAAAATTCCGCTGCAAAATTAAATAAATACCACGGGGTTTCTGTCCCGCGGCTCCCGAAACGGGTAAAACCGGGCCGGGGGCCGTGACAGAAATAGGTGGTATCAGAGCCACTGATTTAAGCCAATTAAGTATTTAGAAATACTTAATTTTTCTGATTGCCATTCTGTGATTCTGTGAAAATTTAATTTATAAAATTTTAACTTAGAATTTTGTGTGTGTTTCTTCATATATGCTAAACAACATGAATGAGTTGTCTGAAGCTCTTCAGAATCTCAATCTCCATTCTGTGAATGTGGAAGTTTCCAGAGACTTTTCCGTTTATTTGACCGATGTGGATGAACCTATGGAATTTCAAGCCCAACCTCCGGAAAAACCCAAGCCAAAGAAGAGAAGAAGATTCGTGGGCTGGAGGCGTGTGCGTAGGAAGAAACCAGCGACACGGAAAGTTATAAAGACTGAGGATCCGATGGATAAAGGCAAGGGAATATAGATTGGAGAAAGTTCAGGGCAATCCCAGGAGATGCCATCCTGGGAAGAGCTGGATCGTAAACTGGCACTTAGTGACCTCATCGGACCTGCCGATGCAAACCTCTTTAATTACCCAGCAGAAGCACAACTTCCAGTTGATCTAGAGCCTGATATCCCAGATCCTATTATCCACTCCCAACCTCTACCAGGAGAGCTAGAAGAGTGGTGGACCACCGACTGGCAGTTTCAGAACCTTTTGAATAACCCTAATACATTTTTCCCTCAGTTTGACCCCGAGCCTCCACTACACCCACCTATGAGCTCAGAAAACTTGGCTGAACTCCGCCACTATGGCGAGGAGCTGGTGGACGCCGGGAATAGAATCCGAGATGTGGGAGAGAGGATATCATGGAAATACAAAGAGAGGGAACGTCGTTTTTGAGAAGCCAGCTGACGGGGATGGCGTGACGGTGTGGTTGTGGTTGTATAATAACAAAATAATAATAATAATAATAATAGTAATAAAAATACAATCCTGTAAAATAACTTAAAAATAAAACTCTTGTAAGATAACTGGTGTGTACGGATGCATAGTAATATATAAAATATGGAAGTCGACAAATCGACAATTTTGGCTATATGTGTGACATGATTTTTGTGCGATTGTTTTGCATTTAGTCATTATTTATTTTATGCTAATAACTTATATATATATTAATTACCAGATGGAACACGCTGGTAATGAACCAGTTAACGAGGGTAACCAATCCACGAAAAACCAGGAAGATCAATTTCTAAATAGACAAGATATATAGAATATTATTGCTCAGGGAATAGCCAATGCTATTCCAGCAATCATTGCTGCTGCCCGAAATCCAGTTGAGCCTTAACCAATTATTCCTAGCAAACATACTCATGAAGATAACTTCAGTAATAGAGTAAATGGATGTGGCAACATTAATAATAATGATAATGATGTAGTGCAAGCCCCAATTCTTAAGAAAATGAAAGATGCAACGCCAGGTTGCACTTACAAGGAATTTCTTGCCTGTAAACCTGTTGAATTTGCAGGCAATGAAGGGGCGACTACTGCACTACGTTGGTTGGAGAAAACCGAGGCAGTAATTAAAATAAGTAAATGTGCCGAGGAGGATAAAGTCATGTATGCTTCTCACCTTTTCAAGGAAGAAGCATTAAAATGGTGGAATACGGTATTACAAGCTAAGGGAAGTGACATGGCTTATGCCATGAGTTGGGAAGAATTTAAGCGTCTGGTGGAAAGGAAATTTTGCCCTGAATATGAAAAAGAACAAATGGCAAATAAATTCCTGAGCCACCGAATGGTGGATGTGGATTGCCGAGGGTATACTTCGAAGTTCTTCGAATATGCTCGAATTATGCCTACTCTGGCTTCGCCAGAACCGGTACTTATTTCTCGCTACATTTGGGGTTTAATTAGCGAGATCCGTGATATTGTCAAAGCTGGGAGACCCCGCACGATTGATGATGCGGTGGAATTAGCCAACACTTTGACTGACGGACTGGTGCGTACGCGAGAAGAAAATAGGAAGAAGGAATTGGCTCAGAAAATTACCCAAGGATTTCGTGTGGGTAATAATAGCAATTTCAAGAGAAAGGGAACTGGATCATCTTCCACTCCGCCGTTCTGCTGAAACTGTAAAAAGAAACATTTTGGCAAATGTAACGAACCCTGCAACTTCTGCAAAGCTATAGGACATCGTGAAGAAGATTGCAGAAAGAAAACAAAGATCTGCTACAACTGTGGAGAAGCTAGGCATTTTAGACCAGAATGCCCTAAATTGGTCAAACCAACAGATAACAAGGCGCTGAAGGGACTAACAAGAAGAACGCAAGAGCCTTCCAACTGACCACGCAAGAAGCTGAACTAATTCCTGACGTAATAGCTGGTACGTTCCTAGTTCATGACGTTTATGCGAAAGTATTATTTGACTCTGGTGCAAACCAAAGTTTTATAAATACTTCATTCTGCCAAGCTCTTAAGCAACCTTTAACCAAACTTAGGCAGATTTATACAGTAGAAACGGCAGACGGGAACTCTGTTAACATAGATACGGTTTTGCAAAAAGAAAATATAGAACTTTCAGGTCATAAATTTTCTGCAAACCTATTACCCATGAATTTAGCTAGATTCGATGTCGTGTTAGGAATGGATTGGTTAGTAGCCAACCATGCTCGAATCCTCTGTGATAAGAATTCTATAGAAATACGTGCACCCACGGGAGAAGTAATTATGATTACAGGGGATAAGCCTCGTAAACCAATGAAGTTCATTTCAGTAATGAAAGTAGCTAGTTATGAACGAAAGCAAGGAATAGTGTGTATGATTTCAGTAATCATTAGCACTAAGGGTAAGGAACTTAAGGAAATTCCTATAGTATCAGAATACCCAGATGTATTCCCAGAAGAGTTACCAGGATTACCACCGGATAGGGAAGTAGAATTTAGAATTCATTTGATTCCTGGAACTACGCCTGTAGCTAAAACACCTTATCATTTAGCACCCACCGAAATGTTAGAACTGAAAAAGCAATTAGATGAATTGCTCAGTAAAGGATTCATACAACCTAGTTCATCCCCTTGGGGAGCACCAGTGTTGTTCGTAAAGAAAAAGGATGGTTCGATGCGAATGTGTATCGATTATAGGGAACTGAATAAGGTTACAATTAAGAATCGATACCCATTACCTAGGATTGATGATCTTTTTGATCAACTCCAAGGAGCTAGATATTTTTCTAAGATAGATTTACGCTCCGGATATCATCAGTTGAAGGTACAAGAAGAAGACATACCTAAAACCGCTTTCAGAACTAGGTATGGTCACTATGTGTAACACCACGTAAAAACGTGTCCAATTATGTATAGACACGTGTCCTAAACTCTAAACATGTGAAAGATTTAGTTTGAAGGACCAAAGTTGTCGAACAGTGAAACTATGAAACCACAGGGACTAAAAGTGTCAACATGCCAAACTTATGCCTCTGAATGACCTTACACGATGAATATATTCTTAAACAAGTGATTGATTGGATATAAGAAGCCGTTTATGAAAATAATCGGAAGATTATTAAATTACAAGGGTTAAACGTGTCAACATGTCGTTTCTAATCTCTGAGTGACCTTTTAATGAAACCGAGGCTTCGAAACATTCAAATATACTCTTAAGAATAAGTGGTATAAATTTCACATGGTTTCGATATCGTTAAGCATGTTTTCAAGACTTTGGGCCAAAAGTGTCAACTTGATGAAACTTGCTTTCATAGAGGTATTTAACGAACCGGAGCCTAACGAAGTTAGTTTGTTCATCCTAGAGCTTCAACATACTGACTACAAGGGCCCTACATGTCAATAACGAGGTTAAAAAGGGTTAAAAACGTCAAGGGACTGAATCTGCCAACTTAGAAACTTGTTTTACCAGTTAACCCGGTCCACGCGGCCCACGTAAGACATCCCTTAAGTCTTACGCGGCCCGCCTGAGAGTGCCAGTATCAGAAAAATGTTGACAGGTGCGGGTTTGGCTGTTCCACCGCCTTAGTCTAGTTTGTTACGACCTAGGGAGCTGTAAGTCGGTTTATTACACTAGCTAGGACACCTGGGGTGATCCCAGGGCCTCCAATAACACCTGGAGATGATCTAGATTCATGGATTTTGCTATATAAAGGAGCCTATTCTTGTGTTCATAAACACATTTGCAAACAATTCACTTGAGGGACTTGTTCTGGAGCTTCCATCAGAGAGAAGAGGATTATCAAGTGTAGAAAAGTTTGCTAGGACCTCTAGTAAGCCTCTAATTTCTTGTTTAAGTGTTTTAATTAGCTTAATTACTCTAAAGTCAAACTTATCGTAAAATTAGTTTGACTTTCGTTTTAATTACATGTGGCTTAACCACTGATCAAATTGAAAGTGGTTATAGAACCACATTAGAGTAGGTGATTAACCCTTAAAAGGGCACCTCCTAATTATCTCGTTTAACTGGTCAATTGTCGGGTCAAAGTAGTTTGACAAAAAGTCAAACTGGACATAAATTACAAAAATGATTCTAATTAATAAAACAGAGGTTCTAAATTATATTTTAACATTCTAATGACTTGGTAATCAATATTAAAACATGTTTTATCAGTCCTAACCCGGCAATTAATAGTCTAAGGTCAGTTTATAACCAAAAGTCGCAAAAGCTTGACTTTTGCTTTGACTTTCAGTTCTGACCCGTTCAAGCTTAATTCTTTCAAGTTTTAAGATTCCATTAGGACCACATTACTTAGTAGTATAACCCTCTGGAGTTATATTGCATGGTGCCAAATGGTTTGAATTATATGCACTTGATTGTAATTATGCTTAATAATGCCATAAACGCCCTTTTTACATACAACTGAGATTTTTAACAATGTGATTGGACTAACACCTTTGTTACTGATATTTAGACATGTACTGAAAATTTGATATCAATTGGAGGTCTAGAATAGGAGTTATGCTCAATAGCGTAATTCAGGAGCTTTTTATTATTTAAATGGCGTAATTAGCATAAAGCCTATATAAACCCAATTTTTGACATAAAACTTTATACCTAGTGATGTAAAATAATATTTTGGGATTTTTAAAGATTTTTAATTATTTTTAGGCTGAGCATAACATAGGATTATAGCTTGATTTCGGTAAATGTCGGTTTTACCCTTTTCATGTATAAGATGAGTTTTACATAAATTTTTAGTACCAAACCTTTTGCTACTGATTTCATATGATAAATAAAGTATTTTGAACTTTATAAACTGATCAAAAACTCAGATTTCCTATTTTAACCCGAATACCCCTTTAAACCGACTTTTAAGCGTATTAAGCACCTAGTATGGGTTAAAACTATATTTGGCATATGACACTTATTACCCACTGATGTTTTAAGTTAATTTTTAAAATCAAACAGTAAGTCAAAGTTTTTAAACTCAGAAGCCTATTTTGACCTTTAAAGCCTATGTAAAATTACCAAAATGCCCCATACGGGACATAGTTTGGCTATATAAGATAATTTTCACATATATAAAGTATCCTACTGTTATAACTTATAAAAATACATATTTTTACTGATTTAATCAGACCTGAAACTCAGTTGCACAATTAAACTCTTTTATGGGCATTAAAATTACCAAAATGCCCTTATGGGACTTATTTTGGTTTAAATTACTTTTTGGGCATATATGTTAAACATCTTACTGATGTATTAACATATTTTGAGTATAATAATGATTAAGACCTGTATATAATTTATTTGGTTACCCGTTACGCGTTCGGATCGGCTTATGTGACTAGCTTACATAAAATAGCCGAAACGGGTCAAACCTTATCATTAAATCCTGAATTTCCAGAATGTGTTTAGTTTACCCATATTATACAAGTATCCAAGCTTGTCGGGTCTAAACCACATTCTATTCCGGTCTCTGCTTAATCGAGCGTTTAGTACCATAAAGTTTCCTTCTAGCTAGCCGGTCTAAGTCCTTGACTAAATTAAAGACCCGTTAGCATCCTAATAGGTTAATAAACCCTCTATACAGATTAAATAGCTTCCGGTAGAAGGTGCCTTCAAAAAGCTTTAGGATTTTACTGCTAGCATCAGGTAAATACTTTTAACTTATTTTCCCTTATACGGGCTTGGGATATGGTATTATAATAATACCACTTGGTCGAGTATGAAATCATTTAATCGGATTGTGATTAATAAATTTGCATAACCCGTTTTAATATGTCTTGTTTGATAACATAAACATTGGGGGTTAATTTGACCGTGTCTTGGATATCCTCGGCTCATTTCATTTAAAATGGCCACGACCTATGCACGAGGTGTAGGGGTACACCTGACAGATGCAAATGCTAAAATAATATATAAACCCACATGTTGGGGATAACTCCTTTGTGGGTTCTATAAGTGGTGAGTCGGTTAATCACGACCGGCTTCCAACCGGCCCCAATTGTAAGACAAACATGTAAATCTGTATACAAGATTATATTTAAATAATTGTCCCAAGTTATAAAAGATTTGTGCCATGTGCACTTAAATCAATTTTCTTAAATGTTTTCAAAAGAGTCAGTTAATTGTATTTACCAGTGTAAACTGACGTATTTTCTTAAAGACTGATTTGACAGGTACCTCTCGTAATAGGCTGGAGCTATAGGGTGTCATTAGAGGATCTTGCAAATCCATGAGATACCTGAAGTCTGTTGTTTTTGTTTCTTGTTACATTTATGATTCGCCTGTGGATCTTATTACATTCCAGTCTGTATATTCATAAACTCGAACACTCAGACATTATGGTTTGTAATAGTTTATTCACCAAGACTTCCGTTGTGCTATTATATTATGTGTATTGACTATGATGATATCAACTACGTCACGATACTCCCCGCCGGGCCCACCGGTAATATGTGGAAATATCGGGGTGTGACAGGTTGGTATCAGAGCCAACATTGAGTGAATTAAACACTAACCTTTTGTGTTTAATCTCAATGACACAATAAACACATTCCTTAGACTCTCGAGTCTAGGCAAATGACCTAGGATTTTACTCTTAACCTTCCTTTATTTGTTTTATTATAGTTATTTGTTTTGACAGGTTATCACTTTCAAGAATGCCACCAAGAGTAAGGGGAAAAGGCAAAGGACCCATGCGTGGAGGACCGTCTAGCAGCACGGGACCCTCCCACAGGCGTACACCATCCGACTCGCTTTCCGGCTCCGACTCCAAGGATAATTGGAGCCATAGCTTTGAACCAGCAAGACATTCTGTCTCGCTGGGATCTTCACCATCTGACCCTCCTTATTTTGGGTTGCCCATTCCTATCGAACCCCATCATTCCCCTCTTTCTCAAGGAACTCATCATTCAAACCAATCACACCACTCTTTCCAATCTCATCCTTTTCATCATTCAGATTCCACTTACTCACCTGCACAATTTAATCCAAACGCTTATGTTAATGACTTTTTGGGCTACAACCCTTTGGGACCTGAGGATCACTTTTCTCAGGAAATGGAGATGGATGACGACCCGGACCTGGATTTGCAAACCGGAACACCAGGCCACCCAATAAGTATCTTAAGCGGTTCCCCATTTCAGGGATCACCGTATCATGGGCCTGACTCATTCCAGGAGAGGATGGCTCAGTATGAATGGTTCTTTACACCTTCATACCATAACTCCCCAGTCCAACCTCCCTTGGATGAACCACAGCTTCGAGCTGTTACCCCACCACCCTTGCCAGTTGAGGAACCACCTCAACAGCCTCCCGAGCCGCCAAGGCGGAGGAGAAATGCTAGAATGTCCATACGTGGGGGACCACGGTTTGCATCTCCTCGTGGCTCAAGTTCGTATCCTCCTATCCCAGAAGACCCTCAGTTGGGTGGACCCTCACACACGGTGCCGGAAGTCAACCTTCCGCCGGTTTCACACGCACCACTACAGCCACCGTTGGGTTTTGACAACCCGATCCCGACATACCCAGGATCATCTGGGTATAATCCGTCTGGATACCCATCTGACTATGGGACTCATGATCCGTACCTTACAACTGCACAATACAATCATCTTTACCCTTCTTCTTACCCTCCGGTTTATCCCACTGGATACCCGGTGCAGGATTTTCAATACCCGCCATACCAACAACCTCCTACGTTTCAGTAGCAGCAAACTCAAGAGATTTTAGAGAGGTTAGACAGGGTTGAACATGAGACCCATGAAACTAAGAAGAAGCACAATGGCTTTGTCAAGGGTCTTATGAACCTTCTCAAGGGCAAGAAGAAATAGGATGATGTTGGGTTGTTTTGTTTGTAATAAAGTCCCTGCGAGGACATTTATTTTGTTTTCATGTACCAAGTCCCTGCGTGGACTTATTTCCATTTAGTAGCCCCTGCATGGGCAATGTTTTCAGTAGCCCCTGCGTGGGCAAAGTTTGTGTTGTTTTTCTCAAGTCCCTTTTCGGGCAATGTTGTAATCGTTTCATAAGTTTAATGAAGTTAATTTGTTTTTTAAATATGTAATTTATTATATCATGCTACTTCATTTCAAATCTTATTTAATCCGCCTAAGAAACTCTTAGAGGTATAACCTAGCCAAAATATTAAATGGCTATGATGGTATAACCTTTTTAAGATAATGTCTCTCTGTTAACATCTGAAACATGTTAACATTCCTAAATGTGCGGTACGAGAAACCACACAAGCTTCCTAAATGTGCTTGGGTTTTTCCAAGTCACTTATGTATAGCCTGAATGATCAATACGAATCATGGCTAGTAAACATCAATATGATGTATACACCACAACATCCATTAGAGATATATGCTTATAAGCAAAGGTGTAATAATGACAATGAAAGTTCTATTTATAAACTTTTTGTCAAAAAGGCGATGAACTTTGTTCGACCCTTAAATGATCACTGATCCAAAGGATCGTTGATTATATTTTAATCGTCTCTGAGACAAGCCTAATGTTAAATAAAATGTATTTTAAGACATTGATAGTGGTGAATTATAATTCCCCTGTCTAATAGATATAAGAGAATATTATATTCTTTTGATTTGATTAATTTATTAAAACGGTCTATATGGTTTAATAATACCATGACCATCTAGTCATCAATGCGATAATCTAATGTGTAATTTAAATATCATCTATGTTTGATATAGTATTCAGAAATGGCTGGCTCGGATGAAGCAAACAGTCATCCTACAGAGGGCAACAACACCAGGATTAATATCACTGGTGCCGAACTGCAAGCAATGATCACCGCACCAGTTTCTCAAGCGGTAGATGCTAAGTTTAAAGAGCCTAGTATTTTTAGGTCTCAAACTCAGTCAAAATCTCATTCTCAACCCCATACTAATAAGAAAAGTGAGTCTCATCACTCATCTAACCAGGGTAGTGAACCCAAGAGGCGGGTAGTCCTCAAGCCGACTCCTAGGTACACCAAGGGTTGTACCTATAAGTACTTTGTCTCCTGTAAGCCTAGGGATTTTACTGGAGAAAAGGGAGCGATTGATTGTATGAAATGGTTAGACGAGATGGAGACGGTGATAGACATTAGCGGATGTGCTAAAGAGGATGTAGTTATGTTTGTATCACAATCCTTCAAGGGTGATGCCCTCACATGGTGGAAAGCTCTAGTGCAATCTACTGGGAAGGTTCACTTGTATAATCTTTCTTGGGAGAAGTTTGTAGATCTTGTAAAGGACACTTACTGCCCTCAACACGAGGTTGAGAGGATTGAATCAGATTTCCTCACCCTAGTAATGAAGGATCTGGATTGTAGATCCTATGTGACTAGCTTTAATTCAATGTCAAGGCTTGTGCCATATTTAGTCACTCCTGAACCCAAACGCATTGCGCGTTTCATTGGTGGCTTAGCCCCTGAAGTAAAGGGGAATGTTAAGGCTTCAAAGCCGACCACTTATAGATCCGTTGTGGATCTATCCTTGTCCCTCACTTTGGATGTTGTGAGGAGTAGGGCGAAGAGGGCGACCGATGAAGGGAAAAGGAAAAGAGAGGAAGACAAGCCTCCCCAGTCGAACAAAAAGGGCAAAGGGAACTCTGGTTCCAAAAAGGGGCAGTCGAGTGACAAGCCCAGGTGTAAGACTTGCAACAAAAGGCATTTTGGAAAATGCAACCAAGACCCACAGGCCAAACCATGTGGGATCTGTAAAAAGAAAGGGCACAAGTCTGTTGAGTGCCGAAATATAAAGGACGCAACTTGCTATGGTTGCAATGAAAATGGGCACATCAAAACCAATTGCCCCAAGAATGCAAAGAAGCCCGAGGAAGCAAAGAAGAACAACGCGAGAGTTTTCCAGATGCAAGCTAGGGAAGCGGTGAATGACGAGAACGTCATAACAGGCACCTTCCTCGTCAATAATAATTATGCTAGAGTCTTATTTGATTCGGGTGCTGATAAGTCTTTTGTAGACCATAAGTTCTGTAAGTTATTGAATCTGCCTATTAAGACTCTAGACATAAAATACGAGCTAGAGCTTGCTGATGGTACCTTAGAAACAGCTTCCACTCTTCTTGATGGATGTTCTATATCCATTAAGAATCATTCTATCCCGCTATCTCTCCTGCCAATGAAATTGGCTGGGTTTGATATAGTTTTAGGCATGGATTGGTTGTCGCATAACCAAGCCCAAATTGCCTGTGATAAAAAGCTAGTTATTATCAAAACCCCTTCTGGCGAATCAGTCACCATTCAGGGAGATACACAATACGGATTGCCCAGCAATGTGTCTATTCTCAAGTTATCGCAGTGTATGAAAAGTGGATGTGTCATTTACATGGCACAAGTGACTGTGAATGATCCTAAGCCTAAAATTGAAGATATTCCAATTATCTCTGAATATCCGGATGTCTTCCCTGACGAATTACCTGGATTGCCTCCTAAGAGGCAAATAGAGTTCAGGATAGACATTCTCCCAGGATTAACACCTATAGCATGAGATCCTTATCGCCTAGCACCTACTGAAATGAAGGAACTCAGAACTCAATTAGATGATTTATTGGAAAAAGGTTTTATACAACCTAGCTCTTCGCCTTGGGGAGCTCCAATATTATTTGTGAAGAGGAAGGACGGATCAATGCGTCTATGCATTGATTATCGTGAGCTAAACAAAGTAACGATTAAGAATCGTTATCCTTTACCCAGGATCGATGACTTATTTGATCAACTTCAAGGAGCGAGCTTCTTCTCGAAGATTGATTTGAGATCTGGGTATCATCAACTTAAGGTTAGAACTGAAGATGTGCCTAAGACGGCATTTAGGATGAGGTATGGACATTTCGAATTCTTAGTGATGCCATTTGGGCTCACTAATGCGCCAGCAGCATTCATGGACCTCATGAATAGAGTCTGCAAAGCATACTTGGATAAGTTTGTCATTGTTTTTATAGACGACATCCTTATCAATTCTCGAAGCCAAGTTGATCATGAGAAGCACCTTAGATATATCTTAGGATTACTACAACAGGAAAAGCTATATGCAAAATTCTCCAAATGCGAATTCTGGCTTCGCGAAGTCCAATTCCTTGGACATGTTGTTAGTGAGCGTGGTATCCAAGTAGATCCCGCTAAGGTAGAAGCTGTAATGAATTGGGAAGCACCAAAGACTCCTACCGAAATTCGTAGTTTTCTAGGTTTAGCTGGATATTATAGAAGATTCATTGAGAACTTTTCAAGAATAGCTGCACCATTAACTTCTTTGACCCGTAAGAATGTTAAGTTTGATTGGGGTCCAAAACAACAAGAATCCTTTGAGATTCTTAAGAAGAAATTGAGCAATGCTCCAGTGTTAACCTTACCTGATGGAATTGAAGAGTTTGTCGTATACTGTGATGCTTCACACACCGGTATGGGTTGTGTGCTTATGCAACGAGGCAAGGTGATTGCCTATGCATCACGACAATTAAAAGTGCATGAGAAGAATTACACCACCCACGATTTGGAATTGGGTGTCATTATATTCGCACTAAAGTTATGGAGACATTATTTGTATGGAACTAAATGTGTGATCTATTCAGATCACAAAAGTCTCCAACATTTGTTCAATAAAAAAGAGCTCAATATGAGACAGCGCCGTTGGATGGAAACTTTAAATGACTATGATTGCGAAATTCGCTACCATCCTGGTAAAGCGAATGTGGTCGCAGATGCTCTAAGCCGGAAGGAAAGAGTTAAACCAATTAGGATCAATGCCAAGAGCATTGAGTTGAAGAATATTCTGAATGACAGACTATTAGCAGCACAGAAGGATGCTGTTTTGGAAGATAATATTCCAAATGAAAAGTTAGGTATAACTGCTGAACAGTTAGCACCTGGGAAGGATGGAATTCTCAGGATGAACGGAAGAATTTGGGTTCCTATTCATGGAGGACTTCGAGAGGTAATCCTCCAGGAAGCCCACAACTCCAAATACTCAGTTCACCCTGGTGGTGACAAAATGTATCATGATTTGAAGGCTAATTATTGGTGGATAGGTTTGAAGAAATCTATTGCTTCACATGTAGCTAAATGCCTGACTTGTGCTCAAATTAAAGTTGAACATCAAAAGCCTTCAGGTCTACTTCAACAACCAGAACTCCCTACATGGAAGTGGGAGATGGTAACCATGGATTTCATAACCAAGTTACCTAAAACCAGGCATGGAAATGATACAATATGGGTTATAGTTGATAGACTGACTAAGTCAGCACATTTCTTACCCATTAAGGAGACTCATAGCTCCGATAAGTTAGCCCAATTATATGTGGATAAGATTATAGCCCTTCATGGCGTACCAGTGGCTATTATCTCTGATAGAGATACTTGATACACCTCTCATTTTTGGAAAAAGTTTCCAACAATCTTTGGGCACACGTTTGAATTTTAGTACTGCTTACCATCCACAGACGGATGGACAGAGTGAGCGTACAATTCAAACTTTAGAAGACATGCTTCGTGCATGTGTTATTGATTTAGGTGGTAGTTGGGATGACCACCTGCCATTAATAGAGTTCTCCTATAACAATAGCTACTATACAAGCATTAAGGCTGCGCCTTTTGAGGCATTATATGGTAGGAAATGCAGAACGCCTGTCTGTTGGGCAGAAGTAGGAGAAGCTCAGTTGTCAGGACCTGATATGGTCCTTGAAACAACGGACAAGATTGTCTAGATTCGTGATCGCCTAAAAGCTGCCAGGGATAGGCAGAAAAGTTATGCTGATGAGAGGCGAAAACCTCTAAAGTTTGAGATAGGCGATAAAGTCTTACTGAAAGTATCACCCTGGAAAGGTGTGATGTGTTTTGGTAAGAAGGGAAAGTTAAGCCCTAGGTATATTGGGCCATTCAAGATTATCGAATGTGTTGGCAGTGTAGCTTATAAGCTAAACCTGGCTGAGGAGCTAAGTGGGATTCATAATGTGTTTCATATTTGTAATCTCAAGAAATGCCTAGCTGATGGATCGCTAGCTATGTCTCATAAAGACATACAAATTGATGAAAGTCTGAGATTTATTGAAAGACCTATATCGATCGAGGATCGACATGTTAAAAAGCTCCGAAGAAAGCATGTGCCTATAATAAAGGTCAGATGGGACGCTCGTAGAGGTCCCGAGTATACGTGGGAAGTCGAGTCCACTATGAAACAAAAATACCCTCACTTATTTCAGTAAATCTCGGGGTCGAGATTTCTTTTAATGGGGTGAGGATGTAACACCACGTAAAAACGTGTCTAATTATGTATAGACACGTGTCCTAAACTCTAAACATGTGAAAGATTTAGTTTGAAGGACCAAAGTTGTCGAACAGTGAAACTATGAAACCACAGGGACTAAAAGTGTTAACATGCCAAACTTGTGCCTCTGAATGACCTTAAATGATGAATATATTCTTAAACGAGTGATTGATTGGATATAAGAAGCCGTTTATGAAAATAATCGGAAGATTATTAAATTACAAGGGTTAAACGTGTCAACATGTCGTTTCTGACCTCTGAGTGACCTTTTAACAAAACCGAGGCTTCAAAACATTCAAATATACTCTTAAGAATAAGTGGTATAAATTTCACATGGTTTCGATATCGTTAAGCATGTTTTCAAGACTTTGGGCCAAAAGTGTCAACTTGATGAAACTTGCTTTCATAGAGGTATTTAACGAACCGGAGCCTAAGGAAGTTAGTTTATTCATCCTAGAGCTTCAACATACTGAATACAAGGGCCCTACATGTCAATAACGAGGTTAAAAAGGGTTAAAAATGTCAAGGGACTGAATCTGCCAACTTAGAAACTTGTTTTACCAGTTAACCCGGTCCACGCGGCCCACGTAAGACATCCCTTAAGTCTTACGCGGCCCGCCTGAGAGTGTCAGTATCAGAAAAATGTTGACAGGTGTGGGTTTGGCTGTTCCACCGCCTTAGTCTAGTTTGTAACGACCTAGGGAGCTGTAAGTCGGTTTATTACACTAGCTAGGACACCTAGGGTGATCCCAGGGCCTTCAATAACACCTGGAGATGATCTAGATTCATGGATTTTGATATATAAAGGAGCCTATTCTTGTGTTCATAAACACATTTGCAAACAATTCACTTGAGGGACTTGTTCTGGAGCTTCCATCAGAGAGAAGAGGATTATCAAGTGTAGAAAAGTTTGCTAGGACCTTTAGTAAGCCTCTAATTTCTTGTTTAAGTGTTTTAATTAGCTTAATTACTCTAAAGTCAAACTTATCGTAAAATTAGTTTGACTTTCGTTTTAATTACATGTGGCTTAACCACTGATCAAATTGAAAGTGGTTATAGAACCACATTAGAGTAGGTGATTAACCCTTAAAAGGGCACCTCCTAATTATCTCGTTTGACTGGTCAATTGTCGGGTCAAAGTAGTTTGACAAAAAGTCAAACTGGACATAAATTACAAAAATGATTCTAATTAATAAAACAGAGGTTCTAAATTATATTTTAACATTCTAATGACTTGGTAATCAATATTAAAACATGTTTTATCAGTCCTAACCCGGCAATTAATAGTCTAAGGTCAGTTTATAACCAAAAGTCGCAAAAGCTTGACTTTTGCTTTGACTTTCAGTTCTGACCCGTTCAAGCTTAATTCTTTCAAGTTTTAAGCTTCCATTAGGACCACATTACTTAGTAGTATAACCCTCTGGAGTTATATTGCATGGTGCCAAATGGTTTGAATTATATGCACTTGATTGTAATTATGCTTAATAATGCCATAAACGCCCTTTTTACATACAACTGAGATTTTTAACAATGTGATTGGACTAACACCTTTGTTACTGATATTTAGACATGTACTGAAAATTTGATATCAATTGGAGGTCTAGAATAGGAGTTATGCTCAATAGCGTAATTAAGGAGCTTTTTATTATTTAAATAGCGTAATTAGCATAAAGCCTATATAAACCCAATTTTTGACATCAAACTTTGTACCTACTGATGTAAAATAATATTTTGGGATTTTTAAAGATTTTTAATTATTTTTAGGCTGAGCATAACATAGGATTATAGCTTGATTTCGGTAAATGTCGGTTTTACCCTTTTCATGTATAAAATGAGTTTTACATAACTTTTTAGTGCCAAACCTTTTGCTACTGATTTCATATGATAAATAAAGTATTTTGAACTTTATAAACTGATCAAAAACTCAGATTTCCTATTTTAACCCGAATACCCCTTTAAACCGACTTTTAAGCGTATTAAGCACCTAGTATGGGTTAAAACTATATTTGGCATATAACACTTATTACCCACTGATGTTTTAAGTTAATTTTTATAATCAAACAGTAAGTCAAAGTTTTTAAACTCAGAAGCCTATTTTGACCTTTAAAGCCTATGTAAAATTACCAAAATGCCCCTACGGGACATAGTTTGGCTATATAAGATAATTTTCACATATATAAAGTATCCTATTGTTATAACTTATAAAAATACATATTTTTACTGATTTAATCAGACCTGAAACTTAGTTGCACAATTAAACTCTTTTATGGGCATTAAAATTACCAAAATGCCCTTATGGGACTTATTTTGGTTTAAATTACTTTTTGGGCATACATGTTAAACATCTTACTGATGTATTAACATATTTTGAGCATAATAATGATTAAGACCTGTATATAATTTATTTGGTTACCCGTTACGCGTTTACGCGTTCGGGTCGGCTTATGTGACTAGCTTACATAAAATAGCCAAAACGGGTCAAACCTTATCATTAAATCCTCAATTTCCAGAATGTGTTTAGTTTACCCATATTATACAAGTATCCAAGCTTGTCGGGTCTAAACCACATTCTATTCCGGTCTCCTCTTAATCGAGCGTTTAGTACCATAAAGTTTCCTTCTAGCTAGCCGGTCTAAGTCCTTGACTAAATTAAAGACCCGTTAGCATCCTAATAGGTTAATAAACCCTCTATACAGATTAAATAGCTTCCGGTAGAAGGTGCCTTCAAAAAGCTTTAGGATTTTACTGCTAGCATCAGGTAAATACTTTTAACTTATTTTCCCTTATACGGGCTTGGGATATGGTATTATAATAATACCACTTGGTCGGGTATGAAATCATTTAATCGGATTGTGATTAATAAATTTGCATAACCCGTTTTAATATGTCTTGTTTGATAACATAAACATTGGGGGTTAATCTGACCGTGTCTTGGATATCCTCGGCTCATTTCATTTAAAATGGCCACGACCTATGCACAGGGTGTAGGCATACACCTGACAGATGCAAATGCTAAAATAATATATAAACCCACATGTTGGGGATAACTCCTTTGTGGGTTCTATAAGTGGTGAGTCGGTTAATCACGACCGGCTTCCAACCGGCCCCAATTGTAAGACAAACATGTAAATCTGTATACAAGATTATATTTAAATAATTGTCCCAAGTTATAAAAGATTTGTGCCATGTGTACTTAAATCAATTTTCTTAAATGTTTTCAAAAGAGTCAGTTAATTGTATTTACCAGTGTAAACTGACATATTTTCTTAAAGACTGATTTGACAGGTACCTCTCGTAATAGGCTGGAGCTATAGGGTGTCATTAGAGGATCTTGCAAATCCATGAGATACCTGAAGTCTGTTGTTTTTGTTTCTTGTTACATTTATGATCCGCCTGTGGATCTTATTACATTCCAGTCTGTATATTCATAAACTCGAACACTCAGACATTATGGTTTGTAATAGTTTATTCACCAAGACTTCCGCTGTGCTATTATATTGTGTGTATTGACTATGATGATATCAACTACGTCACGATACTCCCCACCGGGCCCACCGGTAATATGTGGAAATATCTGGGTGTGACACTATGAGTTTACAGTCATGCCCTTTGGACTAACAAATGCTCCTGCAGCATTTATGGACATGATTAATAGAATCTGTAAACCATATTTGGATAAATTCGTAATTGTCTTCATCGACGATATACTTATTTATTCCAAAAGTCAGGACGAGCATTGTGAGCACCTACATGCACTCTTAACTTTGTTAAGAAAGGAAAAGCTTTACGCCAAATTCTCGAAGTGCGAATTTTGACTACAGGAGGTACAATTTTTAGGTCACATGGTGAATCATGAAGGTATTCACGTAGATCCTGCTAAAATAGAAGCAATCACCAAATGGATGGTCCCGCAATCAGCTACAGAAGTTAGAAGTTTTCTAGGATTAGCTGGGTACTGTAGGCGCTCTATTAAGGATTTCTCTAAGATAGCTGTGCCATTAACTAAGCTAACCTGTAAAACAGTTAAGTTTGAATGGGGACCTAAGCAAGAAGAGGCTTTTAGGATTTTAAAGCCAGAGTTAACAAATACCCCAATTCTAGCCTTACCAGAAGGAACAGAAGATTTTGAAGTTTATTGCGATGCTTCTAAGCGTAACACCCTAGTTACTATTTAACGGTTTTACATGTAAATACCAACAATTAGATGTGTAGTTAAGACTACACATACTATAAAAATACGGGTTTATTAAAACTTTAACAAATCTTAAGTTATTCAACATAACATGATCGGATTCGTCGTTTAAAAATTTACGACGTGGCTATGTGCGGAAGCATGTATCTTTATCGTGTTCGGTTCTTCGTTGAGCTTGATCGTCTTCCGGCTTCCAAAATGTACCTACATTTCATAAACATGAAATGCTTTAGTCATACGAGGTTTAAAACGTGTCTAAACGAGTCCGGGAAACGAAACTGATTAAAATACATTAAATTGTAGGGTCTACCGTAAATTACGGTGGCTACCGTAATTTACGGTAGCCCCTGAATGTTGATTCTCCCACCGTAAAGCAGGGGGTTTGTGGCGTAAAGACTTTTAGGCTACCGTAAGTTACGGTAGCTACCGTAACTTACGGTGGCCTCTGCAGGTAAGCTATACTTACCTTGCATCCGAATTATGCTTTTCCTCCATTCTTGATTTGTTTGACCCGCTTCCTTTCCAAGCTTCCACCTTGCTTGTCAAGCGTCAAACTAACATCATAATTCATAAGACGGTTACATCAATCATTTTCACATACGACTATTCCATCTTACGAATCCTATGTCGAAACTACTATTCGACTTCATCATTGGTTAGTTTAACTTTCCAAAAGTTAACTACCTTTAATCACATGATATGCATAATTAAGTTCAAGCACTCATTTAGGCATTTTAACAAACACCTAGTGGGCATAAATTTCATACTATTAACAATCAAGTTCATGACTAACTATTTAGCCAAGATTAAAGGTCATTTTCAAGTTTGTTACATCTAGCATGCATAACAACACCTAGATTCATTTCATAAGGATTAATAACACTCGTTGCATGATCAAGATTCCAATGTTTTTCATCATCCTACAAAACCCACTTAACACCTAAATGGGTTATTCTCAATTTCACATGCATGAACATCAATGCATCAAATTATTGATTAGGGTTCATTCCTAACCCTGAATTTATCATAATTTCATTCAAACATCAATCAATCAAGTTCAGATTTCGATTTCACAAGTTTATCAAGAATTTGAGATGAAACCATATTGTGAATTTTGACATACCTTGTGATCCCTTCAATGAGGTGATCACTAATTTCTGCTTGAATTTCGATTTGGGTTTGATTTGCCCTTCCAATTTCTTGATTTTGTGCTTGTTAGGGTTTTTGAGCTCAAGAGTTCTTGGCTCCTGTGGATATCTCGACCAGAACACACACTTTAAGTGTGTGTTTTGGTGTTTAACTTTTGTTTTAATAAAACAAGTTTCCCACTTGGCAATATTAGTCCCTCATGTTTTATTTTGATCAAATGAAGCTATAACTCACCATTAGTCACTTAATCACATGCTACTAACTAGGTTAATCATTCCTAGTTACTTTAACGGGTTCGGGAAGTTATAACCCGTTATGTTTTATGTCCCGTTAATTTGGGCTTTTTTTTATATACTTTGTTTTCCCAAAGTATTTATTTTCCTTTTTAATTAATATTAGGTTTATTTATTTAAGTCCTAATATTTACCAGGTTAAATATTACCACTAATGGTATTTTACCCGTTCATCACTATTAACGTGGTTTGATTACTAAACCCGTTTTCGGGGTGTTACACTAAGCTAGGATTAGGATGTGTGCTGATGCAACGCAAAAAGGTAATTGCGTATGCCTCAAGGCAATTGAAAAAGCACGAGGAAAACTATACGACTCATGACTTAGAATTAGGATCGATAATTTTTGCCCTTAAGATTTGGAGGCACTATCTCTATGGCAGTAAGTTTACAGTCTATACAGATCATAAGAGTTTAAAATACATATTTGGGCAAAAAGAATTAAACATGAGGCAAAGAAGATGGATGGAAATTCTAAGTGACTACAACTGTGATATTCAATATCACGAAGGAAAAGCAAACGTAGTTGCAGATGCCTTAAGTCGTAAGTATCACGAAAAGCAAAAGCGAGTTCGTGCTCTTAGATTAAATCTACAGTTAGACTTAATGGAACAATTGAAGAATGTTCAAGAAGTTCGTGCTCTTAGATTAAATCTACAGTTAGACTTAATGGAACAATTGAAGAATGTTCAAGAACCAGCAATCAAGGATGATGCTGAAGGAATGAAAGGACGAATAAAGGAATTAGAGCAAGAAGCTGATGGAATTTGGAGATTCCATAAAAGAAGAATTTGGGTACCTAAGCAAGGAGAATTAAGAAATAAGATTTTAGTAGAAGCCCATAAATCTAGGTATACCATGCACCCGGGAAATAATAAGATGTACCAAGATTTAAGGAATAATTTCTGGTGGATAAGAATGAAAAAGGACATAGCTAGATATGTATCTAAGTGTCTAACTTGTTCACAAATTAAGGCAGAACACCAGAAACCTTCAAGGTTACTCCAACAATTAGAAATGCCTGTGTGGAAGTGGGAATTAATAACCATGGATTTTGTTACTAAGTTGCCCAAAACCAGAAAAGGTAATGATGCGATTTGGGTAATTGTGGATCGATTAACCAAATCAGCTCATTTTCTACCCATGAAGGAAACCTTTAGCATGGAAAGGTTAGCCAAGTTATACGTAGACGAGGTAGTATCCTTACATGGAGTCCCACTCTCTATCGTATCAGATAGGGATAGTCGTTTCACTTCACATTTCTGGACAAGTTTCCAAGAAGCCATAGGGACGCGATTAAATTTAAGTACAGCTTATCATCCCCAAACAGACGGAAAAAGTGAAAGGACGATCTAAACCCTGGAAGACATGCTCAGGGCATGTGTGATAGATTTTGGTGGAAACTGGGATGACCACCTACTCTTAATTGAATTCTCCTATAACAATAGTTATCATGCAAGCATTGAAGCTGCCCCATTTGAAGCACTGTATGGACAGAAGTGTAGAACTCCAGTTTGTTGGGCAGAAATAGAAGAAAGTCAATTATCAGGTCCCGAGATTGTACAATAAACTACCGACAAGATCACTCAAATCAAGGAGAGACTAAAGACGGATCGAGATCGCCAGAAGAGTTATGCAGACAATCGACGCAAGCCACTAGAATTTCAAGTTGGAGATAAGGTACTCTTGAAAGTTTCTCCTTGGAAAGGAGTAGTCCGGTTCAGTAAAAAGGGAAAGTTAAGTCCAAGATACGTAGGACCATTCCCAATAATCCAGCGAATAGGACCAGTTGCTTATCGCTTACAACTACCAGAAGAGTTAGCTGGAGTACATGACGCGTTTCATGTATCCAATCTCAAGAAATGTCTATCTGACGAATCCCTGGTAGTACATCTTCAAGATATAGATGTAAATGAGAAATTAAAATTTGTTGAGAAGCCACTACAGATAGAAAACAGAAAGGTCAAATTTCTCAAGCACAAAAGACTAGTACTGGTCAAAGTCAAGTGGGATTCAAAGAGAGGACCTGAGTACACTTGGGAGCTGGAATCAGAGATGAAGCGAAAATATCCCTACTTGTTCCAGTAAATCTCGAGGACGACATTTTTATTAAGGTAGGGAGGATGTAACAACTCTCATTAAAATTACCATTTCTTATCTTATTATGTCCAATAGGAAACCCTAATTGAGACCCCCAAGTGATACTGCATGACCCCTAAAATTTTCAGAACAGTTGGAATCAGGATCAGGGCCCCTAAAACTCAGGGGGGGGGGGGTATTTCCTAGTTGATATTATCTAAACAGATTGTTGTCGAAATCGAATTTTAACAAACCGTCAACTCACCCAGCCTAGTTAGACACGGAGCTACCCTATGCTAGAAGGGGTCCCCTCGCGCCACGCGACAGGCCCTCGCGCCACGCGAGGGAGACCTTTTTTCAGTATAAATTCTGGAGTTTGGCACTTGAAGTTTGGCGTTGGTTCGACGTTAAAATTCAATTCGTACACTGAGATATCGTCTGATTACTCCAAAAACACACACAATCACGAAATTCTGCCACGATAACAGGGTAATAACTCGATCACTGCTACGATTTAATGTCCGATCGATAAAAAACCAATCCGATGGATGTTTAAGTGCTGCCCAAACTCGGGCTATGCTTTGTCATTCATCGTGAATTCGATGGATGTTTAAGTATCGCACTTTGTCATTCATTGTGAAGGTTTTGAATCTCGTGAGTTGTCGTAAAAGTTATATTAAGTTACTGACCTAGTTTTCGTGTGCATTGTTATTTGAATTAGGTTAACCAGGCTAAAATCAGTAGGATAAACGCTGTCCGTCTAAATCTGCAATGTGAGTCATTCTCTTTTTACCAAATTGCTTTCAAAACCCTATTTGTTTCAAAGTTATAATTACAGGGATTAAGTCTTTGTAATCTTCAATTACTGCCGGTATGTGGGGTTTTGTATACATTACTTGATACCCGTCACCATTGGACAACGAGTTAGCCAATGGGTGATCTGACCATAGTCACAGATACAGTCGAGTGACAAATATCGATTTGGGGTAATTGGTTGATAGAAACAATGTAATCACCCTTAATACTGTATATTATAACAATGTGTCGTTTTGTGCAACTTGAATGACTCGCCAGTATTTCCCTGCTGATAAAACCTTTTTAAAACGTATTTCAGGTGATCTGCAGTGATCCAGGAAAAAGTGCCGAGTAGCACTACAAGCTTGAAGAAGTGGCTTAATAAAAATAAAGAAACATGTTTTTGTAAAATAGGGGTTTCCTAGTGAAATCGCCTTTATTGTAAATTACGGGGTTGTCCCGAACAATTATGAAATAAAATAATCGGGCATTTTCAAATTTTAAATGATCCTGTTAAAATTCCGCTGCCAAATTAAATAAATACCACGGGGTTTCTGTCCCGCGGCTCCCGAAACGGGTAAAACCGGGCCGGGGGCTATGACACCACCAATAATTTGCCTTCAAATCCTGGTACATCTTGTCACTTCCAGGATGAACGGAATACTTAGAACTGTGGGCTTCTTGAAGGATAATATCCCGAAGTCCTCCATAGATCGGAACCCATATTCGTCCATTCAATCTTAGGATTCCATCCTTGCCATATGATAACTGTTCAGCAGTTACTCCCAACTTTTCATTTGGATAGTTAGTTTCTAATACGGCTTCCTTCTGAGTGGCTAACAATCTTTCATTTAAACTGTTTTTTAATTCAATGCTCTTGGCATTGATTCTTATGGGCTTCACTCTTTCTTTCCTGCTTAAGGCATCGGCGACCATATTCGCCTTACCTGGATGGTATCGGATTTCACAATCATAATCATTTAGTGTCTCCATCCATCGTCGCTGCCTCATGTTCAGATCCTTCTGATTAAACAGATGCTGAAGGCTCTTGTGATCAGAATAGATCACACACTTGGTACCATATAAATAATGCCTCCACAGTTTCAGTGCAAACACAACGGCACCTAACTCCAAATCGTGGGTGGTATAATTCTTCTCGTGCACTTTTAATTGTCGGGAAGCATATGCAATAACTTTACCTTTCTGCATTAGCACACATCCCATGCCAGTGTGCGATGCATCGCAGTAAACCACAAATTCTTCAATTCCTTCAGGCAATGTCAACACAGGAGCATTGCTTAACTTCTATTTAAGAATATCGAAGGATTCTTGTTCCTTAGGACCCCAATCAAACTTAATATTCTTCATAGTTAACGGAGTTAGGGGTGCTGCAATCCTTGAGAAATTTTTAATAAAACGCCTGTAATATCCTGCCAGACCTAAGAAGCTGCGAATCTCTGTGGGCGTCTTCGGCTCTTGCCAATTCATGATAGCTTCAATCTTAGCGGGATCCACCTGGATACCACACTCACTAACCATATGTCCAAGGAATTGGACTTCACGAAGCCAAAACTCGCATTTAGAGAACTTAGCATAAAGCTTCTCTTGCTGAAGAAGTTTAAGAATACACCGAAGGTGCTTCTCATGGTCAGCCTGATTCTTTGAATAAATGAGGATGTCATCAATGAAGACGATGACAAACTTGTCCAAGTAGGGTTTGCAAACGCGATTCATTAGATCCATGAATGATGCTGGTGCATTAGTGAGCACGAACGGCATCACTAGGAACTCGTAGTGAACATAGCGAGTTCTAAATGCAGTCTTGTACACATCTTCATTTCTAACCTTCAGCTGATGATAACCTGACCTTATAAGTCAATCTTGGAGAAGTAACTTGCTCCTTGCAGTTGATCGAACAGATCGTCGATCCTGGGTAATGGATATCTATTCTTAATTGTAACCTTGTTCAGCTCTCGATAATCAATGCACAACCGCATTGATCCATCTTTCTTCTTAACAAACAGAATAGGTGCTCCCCAAGGAGATGAGCTAGGTCTAATAAATCCTTTTGCCAACAAATCATCCAACTGAGTTCTCAACTCTTTCATCTCAGTTGGGGCTAACCGGTAAGGTGCTCTTGCAACAGGTGCTGCTCCAGGTATAATGTCGATTCTAAACTCCACTTGCCTATCTGGGGGTAAACCAGGAAGTTCTTCAGGAAAAACATCAGGGTATTCAGAAATGATAGGGATGTCTTCAATCTTGGGCTTCGGTTCATCAATAGTTACTTGTGCCATATAAATGACACAACCTTTCTTCATACACCTTGATGCCTTAAGCACAGACACTTGCTTAGGCAACCCATACTGAGTATCTCCTTGTATGGTGAGTCGCTCACCATACGGAGTCTTGATCACCACTTGTTTCTTGTCACAAACAATCTGGGCTTGGTTATGAGATAACCAATCCATGCCTATCACTATGTCAAAACCAACTAATTTCAATGGAAGTAAGGATAACGGAAAAGAGTGGTTCCTAATGGATATAAAACATCCATCTAGCATGGTTGAGGCAGTTTCTAAGGTACCATCGGCCAACTCTACTTCATATTTCACGCTTAGGGTTTTAACAGGTAAATTCAACAACTTACAAAACTTATCATTTACAAATGACTTATCCACACCCGAATCAAATAATACCCTTGCATAAACATCATTGATGATAAAGGTACCTGTGATCACATTATCATCCTGAACGGCTTCTCGTGCATCCATTCGAAAGACCCTAGCATTGGTCTTTTGGCTTCTTCAGGCTTTTTGGCATACTTAGGGCAGTTGGACTTGATGTGCCCCTTCTCGTTACACTTATAGCACGTTGCATCCTTTATCTTCTTGCACTCTATCGTCTTGTGCTTGCTTGACTTACAAATCCCACAAACCCTCGGCTGTAATTGGGATTTTGACTCGTATCTGCACCTCCCCAAATGGCGCTTCTTACAGATTTTGCAATTTTGGGCTTCTCGCCCGACTGCTGATCATCCTTTCTAAACCTGGAACTGTTCTTGTGTTCAAAGTTCCCTTTGTGTTTCTTGTTTGATCGGTGTGAGTTTTCATCCTCACGTTTTCTCTTCACTATATCAGAATTTCTCAGCGATCTTTGCCTGACCGCATCAAGGGTAAGCGATAGTGCCAGATCGGCTACAGATCTAAAGGTAGTTGGTCAAGATGCCTTCACATTGGCTTTGATCTCCGGGGCTAAACCCCCAATGAAACAGGCTATCCGTTTTGGTTCTGGTGTTACCAAATATGGAACCAATCGAGACATGGTATTAAAACTCGTAAGGTACGCCTGACAGTCTAAATTCTTCATAACTAATGTCAGGAAATCGGTCTCGATCTTCTCAACCTCATGTTGAGGGCAGTAATTTTCTTTGATGAGAGTAACGAACTGCTCCCATGACATGCCATACAAATGGACTTTTCCAGTAGCTTGGATCAGAGACCTCCACCAAGCTAGCGCTTCTCCTTTAAACGATTGAGATACAAACTTCACAACGTCCCTATCGGCGCAACCACTGATATCAACTACAGTGTCCATTTCATCGAGCCAAGTCATACAATCGATGGCTCCTTTCTCCCCTGTGAAGTCTCTGGGCTTGCAGGAGACGAAATACTTATATGTACAGGACTTACCACGTGGTTCTCGTTTGAGCTCAATATTTTTCGACGGAACACTATGCTGATTTGAGGAGTGATGATCGTCATCCCTCCTTGATCCATCACGTTTAGGAGGTGGCTTACTATGAGCCTCAGAGTGAGTCTTAGGTTTAGAATGGGGTACTGATAAGGTCCTGCTTCGAGTACCACTTGACTCATTAAATTGCCTATCTATGGCCTTGGTAACAGCATTATCAATCAGTTGTTGAAGTTCCGCACCAGTTACGTTGATCCTGGTGGTATCATGATTCTCCCTTGGATGACTGTTGATTTCTTCAGACTCTGCCATGTAGCTTGATTGCTACATAAAATGATGACAATGACCTGTTAGAAGTTTATAATAGATTTGTCATCTTATTAATTTATTAACCATGGTATTAATAAACCACATTTGGTTAATTTGTAAAGTATATTTATTCAGGATTTTCATTATAATAATCCTTAATTATATTTAAAATATAATAATAGCACAAAAGGCCAAGTCACAAGGACAAATTTAATTTATAAACCATGATTTCAGATAATCGAGGTATTAAGGTTTGAACGTAGTTCATTACCTTTTATTGACAGGGAGTCGTAGACTACAATCTGTCTTTTGTCTTATATGACAATGATTATGGCTCGTAGGCCCTAAATCACAAATGGATGTTTAAATAATAAAGAAGGAATCGGAATAATCCAATATAAGGATGACACGTGTGATGTTACGAATCACGTTAGCCAGGAATGTTAACATGTTTTCAGATGTTAACAAGGATTTGAATCTTTTTAAACAGGTTTTACCATCATGGCCAGGTCTTATAATGACATGCAGGCTAGGTTATACCCTTTAAGATTCTTATTTAATATTAAATAGGCAGATTACTTTAAAAAGGAATGATATATTTTGGATTTTATTTATTTATTTATTTCATACATTTTACATTTATGCATATAATGATATAAATGAAATTTAAATTATAACATGCCATTAAATTTAAAAGGAGTACATTTTGCCCTAAACGGGACTTTAACTGAAATAACTTGCCCACGCAGGGGCTAAACAGAAAAGACATGCCCACGCAGGGGCTAACAGGAAATACAAGTCCTCGCAGGGACTGCTTACAGAAACAGATGTCCACACAGGGACTGATTAAACATTAAAGAAATACAATTAAACAAATAAAGGATTTAATGACCCTTTTTGCTCTTCCCCTTGATTAAGCTCGCTAGACCCTTGAGAATTCCTCGGTTTTGCCTACGCTCTTCCCGAACCTCCTGTTCCACCTGACTCAACCTTTGAAGAATCTCCTGCTGCTGCGGTGGCGATATTAATGGCGGCTGCGGGGCTGCTGAAACTGCGGAGGTTGAGGAGGTGGCGGGTATTGGTACCCATAAGGTGGGTACCCAGTTTGATATGGGACTCCATAGGGTCCTTCCGAATGAAGGGCATTGTAGTTTGCCGCTACCAGGTATGGGTCAGCCTCGGCGTAGTTGTAGTTAGTATGGGCCGGTTGCTCGAAAGGGTTATACGCCGATACACCGGCGTACGTAGGAATTGGGTTGTTGTAGCCCACTGGTGGCGGTGCGACTGGCGCAGACTCCACTTCAGAAACAGGGTTCGAAGGCCCACCCATTTGTGGGTCTTCGTATAGTGGCGGGTAATGGCTGCCACTTGAATGCTGAGGGGTGCTGATACGGACTCCCCCTCGCACGGACATCCGTGCGGTTGATCTTCTACGCCTCGGTAGCTCCGGAGGCTGTTGCTGCACTGGTGGCGGTGGCGGTGGAGTAACCGCTACAAAGCGCGAATCCTCCGAGGGATCCTGCTGCTGCTGCTACGGTGATGAGTGGTAACTGGGAGTAAACACCCATTCGTATTGGGCAAATCTTGCCTCGTAGCTGTCGGGACCACTATATGGTGATCCAAGAAAGGGTGACCGCTCCGAAATCTCGATGGGGTGAGTAGGCGTTCCAGTTGGCGGTTGGGCAGGTTCCGGAACTTCGTCCATATCCATGGAGAAATGGTCCTCCGGACCCAACGGGTTATAACCCATTGGTTCATTAATTAGGTTTGCCGGGTTGAACCGGCTTTGGAAGTAGGGTGTTGGGTCGTTGAAGGGTGAGTTGTGGCTTTGGAGGGGTATAAAAGAATGGTGTGAGTTGTGGGGCTCATTTTCCGATTGAGGCCCGTAAGAGTTTAGGTAAGAAGGTGAGGAGCTCAGCGAGACTGGATGCCTCGCGGGTTCTAAAGAGGTCCTCCAGTTTTCCTGAGGACTTTTGCTTAAGGAATCCGATGGAGTTCGCCGATGTGAAGGCCCTGCCTTGTGATCGTTGGGGACGACGAGTGGCCCCTTGCCTTTACCTCTTCCTCGCATTCTTGGCGGCATTCTTTTTGAACCTGTCAAAACAAACAAAGGACACAACAAAGAAAAATAAAGGACATAATTAAATTAAAACAAATTTGGATTAGTCCTAAGTTCTTTGTCTAGACTCGAAAGTCGAGGAATGTGCAAACTGTGTCATTGAGATTAAACATAAAAGGCTAGTGTTTAACTCACTCAACGTTGGCTCTGATACCAACCTGTCACACCCCGATATTTCCACATATTATCAGTAGGCCCGGTGGAGAGTATCGTGACGTAGTTGATATCATAGACAATTTATATTATCACATTTTAATACACAGCGGAAGTCGAAAGATAAAATCATTACAAACCGAATAAAAAGTAATATCAAGTGTATTACAAAACGGTTGTAAGGATCCACAGGCGGATCAAAGTTCAAAAGATCATTGTTCAACAGATTTAATAACATCTAAGCTTGCAAGACTCTTTATTGATGCTAGGAGTAGCCAGCCTATTCCATGTAGTACCTGCACTTAGCCTTTTTGGAAAATACGTCAGTTTACACTGGTAAATACAATTAACCGACTCATTTTGAAAATGTTTAAGAAAATTTGCTTTGAATGCGCATGGCACAAAATAATCTTTTATAACTTGGGATAATTATTTATATATAAACTTGTAAAAGAATTACATGTTCGTTATACGTTTAGTAGCCCGGGCTGAATACCGGGTTAAAGATTAATAGACACACCACATGATATAGTCCCGCATCGAGTTATTCTCAACAAACGGTTATACCTTTATATATATATATATATGCACTGTGAGGTGTATGCCTACACCCCGTGCTTAGGTCGTGGCCATTTCAATGAATGATGCCAAGGATATCCGGGACATGGTCATTAACCCCCCAAAGGCTTTAAGCAAACAAAACAGTTTAAACGGGTCATCTCAATAAATTAACCTTCATATGATTAAAAATTCAATTCCCGACCAAGCGGTATTTTATATACCGTACCCCAAGCCCGTATAAGGGAAAATAAGTTAAAAGTATTTACCTGAGCAAGTATATATCAAAATCAGCGAGTGCAAGTAGCTTTTACTGGGCTCCTAATCTGGAACGAAGGTTTTAATAACCTATTAGATTCCTAACGGGTCTTAATTAAGCCTAAACTTAGACCGGTTAGTTTTAAAGGAAGATATACGGTTCAAAACGCATGATTAAGCGATGACCGGATTAGAGTGTGGTTTAGACCCGACAAGTTTTTATACTTGTATAATATGGGTAAACTAAACACATTCTGGATTTTGAGATAAAAACGATAAGGTTTGACCCGTTTCGGCTAATTTATGCCAACTAGTTACATAAACCGCACCGAACGCGAATAATGCGTAACGGGTAACCAAATGAGTCATGAACAGGTTTCCTAAGTCAATATGCCTTAAATATGTTGTGATATCAGTAAGATACCTTCCATAATGCCCAAAATGGATTTAAACTCAAATTATGCCCCGTAGGGGTATTTTGGTCATTTTAAAGGTTATAAAAGAGTTTAAATACTAATCTGAGTTTCAGGTCTGATATAATCAGTAAAAACATTTATTTTTATAAGTCATAATAGTAGGGTATTCCATATATGTGAAATTTACCTTTTATAACCAAACTATGCACCGTAGGGGCATTTTGGTAATTTCACATAAGCTTTAAAAAGGTCAATTTAGAAATCTGAGTTCAAAACTTTATCTTACTGTTAAAATATAAAAATTTACTAAAAACATCAGTAGATATCGAGCCTTATATGTTAAAAATAGTTTTAACTCATACTATGTGCTTAAAACGTGTAAAAGTCGGTTTTAAGCGATTTTCGGGTTTAAATAGGAAATCTGAGTTTTTGATCAGTTTATAAAGTTCAAAATATTTTATTTATCATAT
The DNA here is from genome assembly GCA_030545235.1 of Helianthus tuberosus. NCBI lineage: Eukaryota > Viridiplantae > Streptophyta > Magnoliopsida > Asterales > Asteraceae > Helianthus > Helianthus tuberosus. Next base: position 53,398,466 of record CM060351.1, read on the forward strand.
AGAATCAGTAGCAAAAAGTTTGGTATCAAAATATTATGTAAAACTCATTTTATTCAAGAAAAGGGTAAAACCGACATTTACCGAATTATAGCAAGAACCCTGTGTTATGCTCAACTTAAAAATAATTAAAAATCTTCAAAAATCCCAAAATATTATTTTACATCAGTGGGTAAAAAGTTTGGTGTCAAAATTTGGGTTTAGATAGGCTATATGCTAATTACGCCGTTTAATTAATAAAAAGCTTCTTAATTACGATATTGAGCATAACTCCTAATCTAGACCTCAAACTGATGTCAAATTTTTAGGACAAGTTTATAAATCAGTAACAAAGGTTTTTGTCCTCTCACATTTTCAAAAATCTCGTTTTAAGATCAAAAGGGCATTACGGTCAACATTTAGGCATATGACGGAAACATGCACACGAATCGAATAACTAATTAACCAAGTTGTATAACCTCAGAGGGTTACACTAATCTATAACCTGGTCCTAATAGAGCTCTAAGGAAGTTCTAAAATATGCTACATTGGGTCAGAACTGAAAGTCAAAGCAAAAGTCTACTTTTGCGACTTTCGGTTCCGAACCGAGCTTAAACAGAAAATTGTCGGGTTGAACATGTTTAGACATGTTCTTACATTGATTACTAAGTTATATGAGTGATAAAATAGGTTCCATAGCTTCTACATTGTTAATTATGTGTTTATGCGAAAATTCACTTTCTGTTGACTTTTTATAATTAACTTTGACCCGACAATTGTCCTAGTTAGAGTGGGAATCAGAGGTTGCCCTTTTAAGGGTTTATTACCCACATAATTACCAACTCAAAGCTACTTTTAATTCGATAATTGACTGGACCATTAGTGATTAATTACTAAGTCAAACCTTAATTATGACGGTTTGACTTTGGGCCATTTAACTAAGTAAAACTGAATTAAGAGAGGTTAAGGACACTTACTGAAGTCTTATGCACGACTAATGATCCCTATGAAGTGGTCTTGAGCTCCAGGAATCTCCAGAAATGAAGTTATGAAAGTTTTCAAGTGAAGTGCTCAATGTTGCAACAATGAGCTTCTATATATATGGATTTTAACCTCATAAGATGATGCCAAACAAGTCTACAAGTGTTGTATGATGTTCCCAGGTGTCCCTAGGCATGCAAAACTGTTGGCCACGCTTCAGAAATTCAAAAACCATGCACATAAGTCGGTTAACAGGCTGAAACAGACACCTGTAGATGTTTTTCTTCGCTGCAGAGGACTAGGCGGCCCGCGTAAGACTTAAGAGAGTCTTACGTGGCCGGTATGGCTCCCGGATCAGGTTAAAACAAGTTTCAGCTTTTGCACTTTAGGTCCCTGGTCCTTTTTGAAGTGGTTTTAACATGTTATTTTGCACTTTTAACCTTCCAAATTGATTTTTAAGGACCCCAAGACATAACCAAACTTTGCTAAGTCCTTGGTTAGTTTTATGATCACCCGAAAAGCCTTAAATTTCAACGTTGACGCTTTTAACCCCTTACATACGAATGTTAGCATAACTTTCTCATACGGAATCGAAACCTTGTGAAATTTTTATCACTTATTCTAGTGAGCATAATTAATCGTTAAAAAGCTTCGGGTTCGCTAAAAGGTCACTCAGAGGTATAAATTAAACATGTTAACACTTTTAACCCTTGCGGTTTGTAAACTCTCACTTTCTTCCACAAACGGCTTCATATGATTTATAATTCATTCGTTTAAGGGTATGAACATCATGTAGGGTCGTTGAAAGGTATATTTATCCAATGTTGACATTTTGAATCCTTTTACACACATACTTTCTTTGTTTGTCAACTTTAGTCCCTCTAAATTAATTCTTTACACGTTTAAAGCTCATGACACGTGTAGATATAATATTGGACATGAATTTACGAGGTGTTACATCTTCAATAGAACGGATGTTTCTCTCATTCGACCACCACTCTAGAGCTCTTGCTTGAAACATTCCCGTTGCACTCCTAGTCTTTAGATGCTATGGGCATTCGCTGTTAATGAAGGTAACCTCGATGCTGTCAAACCACTCGAGCATAGTAGTCACCCCATCACTGCCCGTGAAAGACTTAGGGTTGCACGAGACAAAGTGTTTGTAGCTGAACTTTGTAGGCTTCTCTTTCTCTGTCTTAGAGTCAACAGAAGAGGGCGGAGTGTTCGATACTTGGATCTCAGAAACGATCTTTGGCACGACTCGAGCAATCTGGTCGGCCATGAAGGACATCATCTTTTTCTGAAACTTTTCCCTAGATCTCTTGAGAGTATCGGATAGCTTACGAGAAGACATCCTAAGATCCAACAAGAGGATCATATAAGTCTAGATTCACAAAGTCTCACAGCATAGATTCACACACGATAGATTAAAGACTCAAGATTCAACAAGATTCACATAGATCACAATAGATTCAACACCGCAAACCCACAACCTTTGCATGGCACGTTGTACGAAGTTTGGCAACATGTCAGAAACGCTTATATATAGGAAGTACCAACGGCGTATCCACCACGCTTCGGGCACAACACGTCTGCCTCGTACTCGGTGTCATGTTACGTGTCGTAATTGCCAACATAACAACACACTCATCATCATCATTATACACACATAGATTAAACCGGTAGACTCACATAGACTAACTCAATAGACTCGCATAGATTCCAATAGATTCCAATAAATTACTCAATAGATTCACATAGATTCCAATAGATTACCCAGTAGATTCACATAGATTCCAATAGATTCCAATAGATTCACGTAGATTAGAGTTAACAACCTCATCTCAATACAACGAAATCCCGCATGGCACGTGCTACGAAAGTTCGACAACATGACAGAAGCACTTATATATAGGAAGTACCAGCGGCGTATCCACCATGCTTCAATCATGCCACGTCCGTCCCGTCATCGGTGTCATGCTTCGTTAACCATAACATTAGATTCCATCACATCTCACATAGATTTCACATAGATTAACCAAGTAGATTCAACAACATAGATTAACCCATTAGATTCAACAACTTCAACCCGAGTCCACAAAACTATGAACTTCACTTAGCGCGTGACACGAAGGTTCGACAACATGCCAGAAACACTTATATATAGGAAGTACCAGCGGCGTATCCACCAAGTTTCGGACATGCCACTTCCGCCTCGTCTTCGGTGCTAGGCTACTTTTCGTATTTTGTTCCTCAAAACCACACATACATAGATTGCACATAGATCATGATAAAGCGCACGTAGATTACACATAGATTCCTCATAGATTACACAAGTAGTTCCCATAGCTTAGATTTCAACCATCGCATCACCGGTCTGCAAAACACTAAGTTCCGCATGGCACGTGGTACGAAAGTTGGTAACATGCCTGAAACACTTATATATAGGAAGTACCAGCGGTGTATCCACCATGTTTCAGACATGTCACTTATGTCTCGTATTTCTATGCCATGTTCCGTTTAGTGCTTCACAACCATAATAACACATAGATTCATCAAATAGCTTCACATAGTATCATAGTTGATCAAGATTCCCACATAGATTAACGTCATGAACAAAGCTTCATAAATTTAGTTCAATTCTGAGATTAGAATTAGTGTTTTAGATTGCGGACATACGCGCGACTTGAGTAAAAAGCCTCATAAACAAAGAATCAAGTTTAAAACCATACATAAAAATCGAGATAACATAAAAGATAGGCTCGTAAAACATAGGGTTGCTCCGGGTAGAGGAACGGTGACTAACCAAAGTGATTTGAACCCCTTTCGAATTGAGGCAACGTGTCTCGACTTACTTAGACAAATGCGTCATCGATGTTAGGCCTACGATATTCGTCCTTTTGGTCATTTCACATCCCTAATTGATTGGGAATTCCGAGACTTTGGCGATACATAAAAATCCAAGGAATGGGACTAGTTATCGAGGTCTGAGTTTCACCTCTATATTGACAACATCGTACCCTAATAGCGTCGGTACTTATCAACAGATAAGACCTACTAGGATATAATAAGGAAATTTCCCATCAAGGTCCGGATGTCACTCCTGACCTGAGGACAAATTTCGTGCAAAATACAAACACTGATTTGCAGTGTTTTCAAAGTATCAAGTGTATATTGTGTCAGCCTTAGGAAAGGCATGTAAGTTTAGCAGGAAAATGTGTTTCTAGGAAGCAAATACGGTAGAATGCATAAGTCTTAAACAACAGATAAGAATCAAGATTCCTAGAACTATAGACTAGGGCAAGTATTCCTACTTATCCTAATTCCCCATAGCTATGGATTTGATACCAATCTGTCACACCCCAACCGATGGCGGAAGCATCGGGGTGCGGCACTAAGCGTTCAGATTGCTCATGAGTTTCCATAACACTAATAGTTTCAATAGTAATTAAATTGATTTCATGCAAAATTGTCTAAACAACACAAATCCACAATCATATCATCGAAACATCATCATAGTTCCAAAAGTTTCTAGATTTAGCTAAATGTAGTTTCTAAGCTTCATCCTAGCTTGATTCAAGAATCCTAGCATCCTGTCAGCCTGCAACATGTATTATAATAGAGTCAGTACAAAAATGTACCGGCGAGTATACAAGTTTGAGTACATGGCATAATAGATTCAAAAGACTCATATCCATAATGTAAATGATGACAAAATAGTTTCAGCCATGCTAGTGTTCGCAGTCCAGTGATAGCCCAAGTATCCCGATGCTTTAGTGTTTTCCCAAGAATCAAGGAAAACTAGAATCCTCCTAAAAATACCCCGGAGAATAATGGGGAGGTGCATCTCCTATAGCGCTACTATTGTTAAGGCGGAACTAAACACTCTGGATTAAACGTTCACATAGCACAAAGAATCAAGAGTCAAAAATCACAAGTTTCACATACACAAAGGATAGAGTTTAGATTCAAAAGTATCAAGTTTCATAGTTTAAAAGAATACATGTTGCATCCCAAAGTTTAAAACAAAAAAGGGATCGAGTATATTCACAGTGATTTCTTAATAGATTAACTGTTATTGGATCAAAGGGAGCTCTTTAGGTTTAGCCTGATTAGATTACAACAGGTAAGTGTCGGACAAAACAACGAGATTGCGCAAAGTGTCAGATCATTCACTGGATCGGATGGTTGTTCGATCGGACGGCAGTCCGATCGGATTGCCATTCGATCGGGGTGACTCAGGTGTGTGGGGGATGGATTGCCATCCAATCGGATGGTCATCCGTATGGATGGCCATTCGATCGAATGGTCATTCAATTCTAAGTGTTGATACTCCAAAAGTTTTGCCAAGTGTTCAATTCAGGTTACTCAGATCGGATTGCCATTCGATCATTGAGGTTTCCATAGTTTCAAGGTTTAAAAGATCCAAGTTCCAAAAGATTCTAAATGTTGAAAGGTTTCAAGGCACATGTCACTTCGATCGGATGGCCGTTCGATCGGACGGCAGTCCGATCGGATTGCCATTCGATCCTTGTGACTTGTTCCTTTTTGCAATTTGTAAGGTTTCTAGTTTAACGGTGATGACACGGTACGTCTTGAGACAATGGTAAACACATCAATGTTCAGCCGGTCTGACAGGATGGGAATCACCCCAGTCCGCTCAGTCGTCTGTTCCTGATGGTGCTTATGTCGGAATTTGTACTCCGGTCATCTTCTCCGGCAACAATCCATTTCCAAACCAACTTCAGACTAATCATCAAGTCTATAGTCCGTTTGGGTCCGGATTCCACCGTTTCAAGTAAAAGTTTAAGAAGAGATGAAGAAAACATGAGTTTTTTTTAGCGTGAAAAGTCTAGATTCGTCAAGATTCGCTGTAAAAACACCTGAAATTCCTTGGATCTGAGCTAGATCTTGAATGGGATGACATCACTCAACAATTTGTACAAACCGCCATGATGAAGTCACCCTCAAGAGCTCAAATCTTAGGGATTTCACGGTGAAAAGTGAGATTTCAAAGGAGAATCTTGTAGAGAATAGTGTAGTGATAAAAGATGTACAAGAATCTAGTGTAAAATGTACAGAAATCGCCGAGAAATGGAAGAAAAGTGCTTGAGAGTGAGATGTGCGTTCTGATCGAATGAGGCTATCACATCAGTGAGAATGATGTGACAGGCCTATTTATAGTGTCAAAGAGAGTGTGCAAGGCGGTGTGCAGCGGATCGGATGACAGTTCAATCGACTGGCCCTCCGATCGGATGGTCATCCAATCGGATTGCCATTCGGTCAATCCCATCCTTTCCGTTTCACCATCGTTGATTCATTTTGCGAGTTAGGTTAAGCGTTGCGTTGCGTATTATTGGGTAATAGTATCACATAACTTGATTATAATATTAACACCAAAAGTTTCCAAGTTTCATAGTTTCCGCCAGTGCCAAGTCTCCAGTCTCTCGTTCAACCAAGTCTCAAGTTTCACGAGTCTCAAGAGTCAAGCACCAAAGTATCAAGTATCAAGAATCATAGCTTCCAAGAATCAAGAATCAAGAATCAAGCCTCAAGTATCATAGTATTTAAGAGTCAAGAATCTACATTTTAAGCATCACAAGTATCAAAAGTGTCAAGTATCGCATAGTTTAGGGACTGAAATTGATAGTAGCTAAAAGTCTAGGGACGCAGGTGTTACACATATATACTCGAACTACGGGTCAAGAATAACTACATTGTGTAAAGGTCATTCAAAATTTTCCCTCTTTAGTTTGATAGTTCCTCTCGATGATGTTTATATCTTCACTGTAAACTGCGATTATAGTGAATATTAAGAGTGAATCTTGATAAATAGATATAACTCATTTTATCAAACATATACTCAGTTTTTCCAGAGTATTAACTAAGTCAATATACATGATACGACTAGTTTTCTTAGAGATTTATAAAACACATATGGGAGTATGTTTTATAATGCTTCGGGCATTCTTAATCCTTCAGGGACTTTCATATATAGATGTCCCGTTCAGTTATCCAGTAGAAGTATGCAGTGACGACATCTATAAACTATAACTTTTGTCTGAAGTCATTCGGAAATTGCGATGCCGCAAAGACATCTAAGGTTATCGCATCCACTACAGGGGTATGCGTTTCCTCATAATCAACTACTGGGATTCGGGAAAAAAACCTTTATGTTACAAGGCATGCCTTACATCGCAAAAAGTCATTCTTTACGTTTCTTTCTATATAAAGACACCAATTTATAACCTATTGGTTTGACGTCTATGGGCGTTCGAACTGGTTCGAAAACGTTTAGTTTATCGAGCAAATTTAATTTGACCTTTAAGTCATCTAGCCATATTGGCTATTTTTGTGCATACACTCTTGCACACTTTCTATGTACGTAATCTTTTCATTGATTACATCTATTGCTATAGCATATTCAAATATATCATTTTACACGTGTTTCATTATGGTTCCATATTGTACTTACTTTGTACATAAATCATTGAGATCTCATACTTGTTTGGTAACTAAGTTTCTTCTAGAACTCCAATATCCTCTTCTGAGGCTTCGTTAATATCTTTCAGGATTTCGCTAATCTCTTATAGGATTTTATTTGTAACCTATTTTAAAGTTTTTTGTATGCAACCTCTTCTGGGGTTACACCAACTGCGTTACTCTGCTCTTTTCGTATTTATGGGTTTTATATATTGGAACCGAGTTACTTCCCACTTTTTATTAATATGGTAATCATTTTGGGATTACTTCAATTCGAGCAGGTGAACTTGGTACTGGTATATGTGACTTTGTCACTATATTTGGGTTGGTGAATGCATCGGGTATTTCATTTGCTATTATTTGCAAATTTACGCTCTGTTGGACTTCAGATTTATTTTGACCACTTCAGGAGTCATAACTCAATAATGATGATGCGTTCCATAATTTCTTGTGTTACTAGTCTTTCATTTTCTTGTCTCCCCCTAAGACTGGGAATACTATGTACATATCCCATTTTATATGTTATGGTGGTGTTATTGGTACATAGGCCGCACAACCAAATATAAAGAATGGAAACTTGGTGCTCTTCAGGAGACCGGTTGTAATGGGGAGTATTGTGATCAGCAGTTGGTTTTGAATTGTTTTGCTAGTCATTAAAAGACGAATTTGTTTCGACTACGTATGCCTCTCACCATATTTCACATTATGCCCAACAATGGTCCCTACAATTGCGTTGTCAAAGAGCAGCATTAAACCATGTCAAAGATTAATGTTCTATATTATTGGGCATATGCTACCGCTGGGTAGCTGAAAACTCACATGTAACCATGTATGAATGCCTCAGTTCAGATAACCAATATTTGAGTGGTCTCCATATAAGAGGGGTTGATTGTAGAAGTTTAATTTTAGAAGAGCATAAACAAATATTTGTCAAGAACAACTAACTACACATATGATAAGCATTTTGGGAGCATTGCTTTTAGATAACTTAGAGGTGCTAGTTAGCACTTTTGATTGTTTAGCATACCACGATGCTATCTGGATGACATTTTTGGCCATGTCTTATGGTGAACGTGTATTTTTCTAGTAACTTCTAGTTACTCACCATATTTAATTTTATGTAATTTATTAGGTGTGATATATTCTTGTTGGCAAAACCTTAGTTTTCTAATATGGTCTTCTAGCCATATTTATCACATAGAATATTGTAGATATTTGGTATCTTTTCTAGTGATGGTTTCAAAGTTATATCCATATATACGATTAATATAAACGAAAACTTAATAATTTTTCATTAGAATGTACTAGAAATATGAGACATTATAAATTATAAAATTTGGAATCTATGGGTAAGATGTTGGTGCTCTTCTGGAGCATTTTATATGCTACTAATACATGAAATAACATTAGTAAGTGTGTCTCTGACCAGAGACAACTTAGAAAAATATTTATTTTGTTTTTATGTAGTGTTAGTTTTGTTGTTTGTATACAGCACATTTGTCACCCAAATTTGTGATAGCTCTGCTGGAGCTTCTATGTATTACATTATTTTAGTGTATTATTTGTTATTCAATCCTCATATGTAAAGGGTTATTTTATCTCCCCTTTACATACCCCGCTTTCGATTACTGATGGTGGGTTTGATCATAATCATCCATGGCCTCTACTAGGGTCAAATAACCCTCTTTCTAATCCATTGGCACTAAAATAAAAATTACCGCATTCGCTTTAGAGAATTAAGTAGGAACTTGTATATTGTTCGGTGGATATGTCAACATTAGTGCATTTTTCTCTAAATGATTTCGATTCTGAGATAATCCATAAAAGAATCAGATTTGTACTTGTAGTGTAAACTACCTTTAAATTTGCACACTTGCAAATGGAGAAAATCTATAGCAAGCTTTAGAGAGGACGGCCAACTTCTGGTGGTCAAATTTGTCTTTGAGGTTTGTCCAGTGTATCCTCAATGGTGAGGAATTCTATTTTTTTCAATATTTGAGGATGTGTGGAGGAGATTCATCATGTTTGTAGGGGAATCATGTGGTAGTAAAAAAATTGTCCACTGCTAGACAATATGTTACCCAAAGACGTCAAGTGTGATGAACTAAAGTTTGGGTTGAACTTTGAAAACAGTCATTATGAAAACAAATGAGACTTTGTATACATTTGAGAGAACTTCAGGTTCTCATTAGTAGTTTACTTAGGCTAAAGTCCATTAACTATTTTCATAGCTAGTTTTCATCATTTTCGTGTGAAGGCATTTTTCTAATGACTATATCAGTGTCTATTAATATTTGTTTAGCAACAACAAATAAATATAAAAATAACCATACACCTAATTATGTTGACTATGTATAACATTGTAACAAACTGAATTATCAAATCACTAAAGCATAATAATATTTGTGTAAGCGTGGTTGTTTAGTATCTAACATGTCAAAAAGACTAGCTTGAGATCAATATGTGAAATAAGATTTTCTTACTATACGTATATGCTAATCACAACTAAGTAAAATAACAATAATATAATTGTTGTTAATTAACAAGTTACATTTTAAATAATACAATTGTATACATATGTATTTTGATTTAATTTGAGGAGGCTTAGTCCAGCCCACATTAAAAAAAGTCAGCCTGTCATTAACATATCCACGTATTATCTAAAGTCACAAGTAAACCCAATTTTTTTTTATTTTTTTAATTTTTTTTGTTAACTCATAAATGAGTTTTTAATTAGTGAAAAAAAAATAAACAAAAAATAAACAAAAATTTGGGAATATCATCTTCCAGACTTCCACGTAGCTTCTGGTACATGTTATGAGATTTAAATTAATAGTTATTTACTGATTTAATAATTCAATCTCGGTCGTCGTGGCTGTTACCAAAAATGTCGGCTGAAAATCCGGCAGTTAATCCTTTCAACAACCATCTCCGCTAACACCCCTAGTTTTCTGGCAAGTGGCAATGTTCGTTTGACCACTTCATCTTCTTCCCATTTTCATTGTCGTATGACACTTAGAACGATTGCCACTTCTCTCGTTATTCCTCATTTCTAGCCTACTTTCTAGCAAACCATCGTGTATTCGTGGGTATTCTATATGACTAATATTGTAGGCGTGAAACCTAAGCTTGAAAACGTAGTCAACCAAAGGTTCGCTGTGGCCGGGAAGAAAACAAAGAAATGTTCGCTCGGGGGTATGGCACATGTGTGTGCAGATGAGTTAGAAAACTAAGTCTGGCTTTACAAGAAGGCCCACTCTATTCACTTTGTGGTATACCATCCAATTTATTAGAGATTTTTATACCTAGTTTTTATCTATTTATATTTAAAACTCCACTTGTAGGAACAAAATCCCAACTGAAATATCTAATTAGTTCAAGCACACATAAGCATAGTTTAAAAGTAGAGGGTTTGATAATTGTTACCTGGTTGTCGACCAAACCGAATCAGGAACAATGGACGAGAATTGATGTACCGGAGTTGCTTCCAAACACCTGTGGTGTAACCTCCCTTAGTGCTTGTTGGTGTACGTGGTGGTTCTTTTCCAACTGTAAGCAACGGTGCATGGGACTTCCTAATATTTAATAACGGTTATAGCGATGATGTTTGTTACAGTTGTCATAACAACCCTAATGTGCGGTTCGTGCAACAAAACAGAAGAAGCCACTGATGGTCTTTAGTTGGTGACGGCCTGCGGAATCGGTGATCAGGGATGCTTGTCACGAAGCGAGTAGTCAAAGATGGAGAACGACGATGATGATTTGTTTTGGTACTTAGAAACTTGTTGGTAATCTTTGATGTGGGTTTGGCGATGATGAGGGTGTCGTTGAAACATACTCGAATCTCCAATAGAAAATATGATTAAAAAACAAATCCAATTGAAAAATCGATTAAAGAGCAAAGGTGCTGATAACGTGTTATAAACAAGAGAGCAAACATAAGAAAAAATGATTTCATACATCAGTATTTCATGTACATATATCATATAAAAAATGATCCTTTTCTAACATAGGTGCACTTAAATCAATTAAGGAGTCTCTAGGTGTAATTGAATCTATTGAAGAGACCAAATTCTTATATGTTTGAAAAAGATCAATGGCGGCCAAACTTTTACAAGTTGGGATTATTGGAGGGAATTTTTAAAGTTGGGATTATTATCGGCCAACTGGTAAAACTTAGGATTATTAAAATCGAATAACCCAACAAAATATGACGAAGCAAATAAGTCGCGTACCTTAAAGCTTTTCTTTCAAACGCACGTCCGTTCCGGCTTGGCCACTTGATGCTTCACCCAATTTGCCTATAGAATTCAATCAACTTATCTTTTAGAACCCATATTACAATATATTACACGCAATTTGTCAAACTAGTCAATTACGTGATTTTTTTTCATATTTTCACATTTCAAGATCACTTAGGCATTATATCGAGCATCTTGTGGGCGAGGCTCTCATACTACTATTATCAAGTTCATGACTTTACTATTAATCATGTATTAACATTGTTTTCAAACATCTATGTCTAGTGTGTGTGATTAACACCTAGAATTCAAGATTTTACCATCAAGTTCAACTGTCACACCCCCAAAATCCACACGCGGAGTATCACCGCTTGGAGGCATGACATGACCAGGATCAAGCCACCAATCATATTGAACAACGTAATTAAGTAAATAAAATCAACCACAATATAATTGGCGTTCAAACAACTAGTTAACCAAGTTCAAATTAAACAGCGGAAACATAAGACGTGAAACCAAAACATAAGTTTAATAAGTTCATAAGTTTAAATGTTTAACATGGGACCCGACAGTCCATATCCCACAACGACCTCCTCCTCGTGCAAGCTCCATAAGCATCTAACAACTTGCAAGGCATGTAACAACAAGTCAACAACAAAGTTGAGCGAGTTCACAGTAGGTGTTCGTTACAAAGTAGTTTTTCAAGAACTATGAGTTTGTTTGCAACTACAAGTTAAATCAGTTTTCCTTGTTTTCCAAAACATGAACGGTGGGGGCTACCCCATGTTGTAAAACCACTAGACTAGATGTATATATAGGTGTCCTTCCCAATCCGAGGATAGAGGTACGTATTGAATACGTAGGTTTAGCGTAGGTGCCCTTCCCAATCCGAGGACAGAGGTACGTATAATAATACATAGGTTTAGCGCTGGTGCCCTTCCCAATCCGAGGACAGTGGTACGTAGTGAATACGTAGGTTTAGCGCTGGCGTCCTTCCCAATCCGAGGACACTGGTACGTAGTGACTACGTAGGTTTAGCGCTGGCGTCCTTCCCAATCCGAGGACGGAGGTAAGTAGTCTAGTAGTGGTGAAAGCACAAGTTCCGTCTTAGCTATTAAATCCCATTCCCAACCCACCGGGAATCCCATGCCTTAAGAGTGTGAACTCACCTTTGGTTGCTCGGTTTGACTCTCAAAAATAGCTAACACTCAAGGTCGGTCAATCACGTCCTAGTATGATTACCACTTAGTTTATTAGTGACTTCAAATAAGCACGAAGTTCCTACACGCATCTACCACATAACATGCACTCACTTTAACGGTTCATGCCCATATAAACTTCCCGTCTATTCCCGTTCATAAGCAAACATACGACATTGCACATAACACTTTCATTGACATATAACACGTTAGATCATTCTCAAATAACCTACCCGACATTTAGACAAGCAAATTACTACTTATGTCGTTTCAGCTTTTACATTCAAAACTGGGCTGTTTTCGGGAATTTTAATAAAATAGTTAACCTATTCCAAAAATTCCCAACTTTTTACAGAAGGTCTTAAACGATGTAAATATTATTGTGTAAAAATATCGGGATCCAATTCACTACCAATATTTTATAAAAAAACATTTACCGGACTGCAATCAGATTCATCACTTTCTGACTGCAGTCCACAGAATAATTTATTTAAAATTCATCTTAAGTCCGATTGATGAAATTCTAGTTGAAGCATTATAATGACATCAGTGGACATCTACAGTACAAATTTCATGAGCTAATTCTACACAGATTTCAAGTTATGATGAAAAACATAACACACATTTTTTGTAGTAAAAACGCAGCTTTTGCTGCTGTGAAAAATGACCCTTTAAAAATAGCAGACGAAGTCCAAAAATTATAATTCCAGTGCCATTAGAACCGTATTTCGAAATAACACGTTATAGACTCAAGAAAATCAGTTTTTCGATAAATATCGACCTGTTTACAGCCAATTGAAGTTGCCTGTAAATGTTTGGACAGAAGCTGTTTTCAGCTTATAGTTCTCTAACGCAAGTTCTATTTGTTCCGTTAACATGTTTAGTGATCAACAACGACATTTAACATCACTTGCAGCAGGTTATTGTTTATTTAACTCAGATTTATCATGTCAAGTACCATTGTTCATAACAGATTTCTAGAGTATAAGTTTTCATCAAGTAACCATCATCAACGTAAACAAGACAACATCACACTAGCATTTTTTCATCCTATTATATCTTTTAACTACTCAAAATGGAAGTAAACAAAGTTTAATCAAGGACTTACAACTAGCTCAAAGGCTAGGGAAGAACTCTAGTGAAAAAGATGAAGAGAATGGTGTGTAAAAGCAAGTAATGGAAGCTCCTTGATGATCCACAAGCTTCAAGCTTCACAAAGTATCTTCTAACACATGAATGGAGCTTGAAATTGGATGATCATGGTGGTGATAAGGTGGTGGTGGTGGTGGCGGTTATAAGTGAGCCGAGAGAGAGATAGAGTATGAGGGAATGGAGTGAGTTTGTGAAGTGTTGAAATGAATATGATCTTGTAAGATCACACCATACTTATAAGATCTTATTACAATATCTTGCCAAGATACACAAGCAAGATATCAAATAAAATATTGCCATGAAATCTAGTGGTGGGGTCCCTTATGGGGCCGTGATCTTTGATTGGGGGGGGGGTTACTTGTAAATTTTGAAGGTAAGTTGTTAAATATCGGTTCAATTTCAAGTATAAGGTTACTAGTATTAATTAGTAGATATTCTAGTGGGTGTTATGGTGTTTGGGGATCATGACTAGTCAAGAGATAATTAAACAATGTTTCTTGCAATATTTTGGTATCCCGGGTAATGTCCGGTTGTTCGGTTAGATACCAGTTCGTTAAAGTGCTAAGTTGTTCCGTATAGTGTCTTTTATGTAACTTTTTGTAACACTTTTAATTCTCAACACTTAGAAAAGCATACAGGACCATTTAGTCAATTTTTTTGTACAATCAATAAGCACAATATAATATTAATTAATCGTACGGATACATGTAATTATGAGGGTTGTCACATTCTCCCCTCGTTAAGAAAATTTCATCCCGAAATTTAGCACGTGGTTACTGAGGAAGCTAGTTGAGTTGCGTGGTTTCCTGGTTTTCCTGGGGTGTCACATCATCCCCCCGTTGGTTTGGAATTTTGTCCCAAAATTCAGCAGTAGCTTCAGCCTCAGTAGTGGTTGCACTTTTCTCAAACAACTGGGGATACTTGTGTTTCATTTGGTCTTCTCGTTCCCAGGTATACTCTGGGCCACGACGGGAGTTCCAACGAACTCGAACAAGGGGTATTCTGGTACGCTTGAGAATCTTAACGTCTCGGTCTGTGATTTCGACTGGTTCCTCGACGAATCGCAACTGGTCGTTGATTGTGAGATCCTTTAAGGGAACTATGAGGGTCTCATCTGACAGACACTTCTTCAGATTCGACACATGGAAAACATTGTGAACTCCGCTGAGTTATTCAGGTAGATTCAACTTGTAAGCGACCTTGCCAATTTTCTCAATGATTTCGAAGGGTACAACATATCGCGGGTTGAGTTTGCCTCGTTTGCCAAAACGAACTACACCTTTCCAAGGTGAGACTTTAAGTAGCACTCGATCCCCGGCCTGGAACTCGAGTGGTTTCCTTCGCTTATCAGCATAGCTTTTCTGACGGTGACGAGCTGCCGCCATTCGTTGTCGAATTTTAGCAATCTTCTCAGTCGTGTCTACCACCAGTTCTGGGCCTGTGATTTGGCTGTCACCAACTTCTGCCCAACAAAGAGGTGATCGGCATTTACGTCTGTACAATGCCTCAAACGGAGTGGCCTGGATACTGGTGTGGTAGCTGTTATTATACGAAAATTCTACTAGAGGTAGATGTCGTTCCTAGCCGTTACCAAAATCAATCACACATGCCCTAAGCATGTCTTCAAGGGTTTGGATGGTGCGTTCAGATTGCCCATCCGTCTGTGGATGATATGCCGTGCTTATGTCTAATCGAGAACCAAAGGACTTGTGCATAGCTTGCCACAATTCAGATGTAAAACGTGAGTCACGATCAGAAATGATGGAGGTTGGCACTCCGTGCCTTGATACTACTTCCTTTAGGTAGATGTTTGCTAGAGTAGAAAACTTGTCGGTTTCCTTGATAGCCAAGAAGTGTGCGGACTTAGTCAATCGATCCACTATCACCCAAATAGTGTCATTTCCGCGTTGAGATCTAGGCAGGCCAGTAACGAAATCCATGGAAATTTGCTCCCATTTCCATGTCGGGATCTCTGGTTGTTGGAGTAGGCCTGATGGTTTCTGATATTCAATCTTGACTCTTGGACAAGTCAAACATTTACTGACGTAGGTTGCTATGTTGGCTTTCATACCAGGCCACCAATATGTAGTCTTGAGATCGTGGTACATCTTATCCGAACCAGGATGTACTGAATAACGAGACTTGTGTGCTTCATCCATCACAAGATCGCGTAAGTTTCCGTAAAGTGGGACCCAGATGCATCCTGTTACGTAGTAAGCGCCGTCTTCCTTTTATTCTAACCGTTTCCTTGATCCTCGTAAGGACTCAGCCTTGATGTTTTCTGCTTTCAATGCTTCGACCTGAGCATCTCGTATCTGGGTAGGAAGACTAGATTGGATGGTAAGTTGTAACGCGCGCACACGCTTAGGTGTAGTATCCTTTCGACTGAGGGCGTCGGCCACCACATTGGCTTTGCCCGGATGGTACTTGATCGCGCATTCGTAATCATTCAAGAGCTCGACCCATCGACGTTGTCGCATGTTTAACTCCTTTTGCTTGAAGATATGCTCGAGACTCCTGTGATCGGTGTAAATGGTGCACTTGGTACCGTACAGGTAATGTCTCCATATCTTAAGTGCGAAAACAACTGCTCCCAATTCCAAGTCGTGTGTAGTGTAGTTCCTTTCATGAACTTTAAGTTGGTGTGATGCGTAGGCGATGACCTTGTCACGTTGCATCAACACGCATCCGAGTCCTTGGATGGAAGCGTCGCAATAAACCACAAAACCATCTGTGCCCTCAGGCAATGAGAGGATAGGCGCGCTACAAAGTCTATCTTTTAAGTGTTGAAAAACAGATTCCTGTGCATCACCCCAACGATAGGAGACACCCTTCTGAGTTAGCGAGGTGAGAGGTTGCGCAATTTTAGATAAATCCTTGATGAATCTTCTGTAGTAGCCCGCCAAACCCAAGAATTGGCGGATTTCTGTTGGTGTACGGGGTGCAGGCTAGTTCTTGATCGAGTCAACCTTGGATGGATCAACATGAATCCCATCCTTGTTTACCACGTGGCCTAGAAAGTGGACTTCGCGAAGCCAGGAGTCACATTTCGAAAATTTGGCATACAACTGCTCTGTTCGAAGAAGTTCCAAAATAAGCCTCAGGTGTTGCTCGTGTTCTTCCTGACTCTTCGAATAGATCAGGATGTCGTCGATGAAAACTATGACAAACTTATCCAAGTAAAGTTTGCACACTCGATTCATGAGATCCATGAAGACTGCAGGTGCATTCGTCAATCCGAAAGGCATAACCAGAAACTCATAATGCCCATAACGAGTTCTAAATGTTGTTTTGGAGACGTCCTCATCTCGGACTCTCAGTTGATGGTAGCCTGATCTCAAATCAATCTTAGAGTAAAAGCTCTACCCTTGCAGCTGGTCGAATAGGTCATCAATACGTGGGAGAGGATAACGATTCTTCACGGTCACCTTGTTGAGTTCGCGGTAGTCAATACACATTCTGAAGGTACCGTCTTTCTTCTTCACGAATAACACTGGAGCTCCCCAAGGCGAAGAGCTAGGACGTAAGAAACCCTTTTCCAAGAGTTCTTGTAGTTGCGTGGACAATTCTTCAAGTTCTGATGGAGCTAGACGATATGGTGCTCGAGCTATCGGCGCTGCTCCAGGAGCGAGTTCGATTTGAAATTTAACTTGACGATGAGGCGGAAGACTGGGTAATTCCTCAGGAAATACCTCAGGAAAATCACGTACAATAGGTATGTCTTCTATCTTCCTTTCTTCCGAGGATGTATCAGAAACGAGGGCTAGGATAGCAGTGTGGCCCTTTCGCAAACACTTCTGGGCCTTAAGGAAAGAGATGATGCCCACAACAGCACCACTCTTGTCGCCGCGAATTACGAGTGGTTCTTCACCAGAACGAGGAATACGGACGACTTTCTCTTTGCAGAAAATCTCCGCTTGATGTTGAGATAGCCAATCCATCCCAATAACGACGTCGAAATCACCAAGTACGATAGGAATAAGATCGATAGAGAAGGTCTGACCAGCTAAGACGAGGTTACAACCCTTAACTATGTGTGTGGCTTCAAGACTTTTACCGTTTGCTAGCTCTACCATGTGTTTGGTGGTCAAAAGTGTTGGGGTGCGCTTAAGCATTTGACTAACTTTTAAGGACACGTAGCTAGTATCGGCACCCGAATCAAATAAAACAGTAACATAAAAGTCATCCAGTAGGAACTTACCCATCACAACGTTGGGATCATTCCTAGCATCACCCTGTCCAATCACGAAGGCACGGCCTCGGGCGCCATTGCCATTATTGTTACCCCCGTTGTTACCTCCATTGTTGCCTCCATTGTTGTTCCTGTTTCCTTGGTTGTTGTTCTGATCCTGATTCTGATTCAGCTGTGGACAGTGCCTCTTAAAGTGACCCTCAGCACCGCACTGGTAACATCCCTTATTACCCTGCTGGTGTTGCCGTTTGTTCTGTGGAGCTTGTGGCTGCTGTTGTCGATTCTGATTCGCAGGACGTGAGCTCCTGCAATCTTTGGCTTCATGTCCAGGATTGTTACATCTCTGACAACGACCCTTGCTGCACGCCCTGCTATGGTGCAAATTACATCGATTGCACTTAGGGTGATTTCCCCTGTATCCACCCTGACCTTGATTCCTAGAAGAATGCTGACTGGGGCTCCTGTACTCATCTGTCTTTCGCTGCTGGGACTGAGACTGAACTGAAGTAGAACCTTTGCCCGAATTTCCATCCCACTTGCGCTTGTTATCACTGGGAGCATTAGAAGTAGTAGTAGCGCTAATACGCTTGGGCAGCTTGTTCTGCTCAACTGCCTGATCAGTGAGACGATGAGCCAACCGGATGATTTGCTGAATGGTGCCAAGATTAGCTGAGGTCACGTGGCTCTGAATTTCTGGCACTAAACCCTTAAGGTACAGCTCGATACGCTTGATAGGAGGATCCACCATAGTGGGACACAAGATAGCTAATTCGTTCGATCTCTTTGTGTATGCCTCGATTTCAGACCCCGTCATCTTCCAATTGAAAAATTCCACCTCTAGCTTGTGGATGTCGTCACGACTACAGTACTCTTCTTTGATCAAATCTTTGAAGTCATTCCATGGGGTGGCATTAGCAACCGCCAGCCCTAGCAGTTGAACCTGTGCTTTCCACCAGGTTAACGCAGCACCTTCGAGTGTTCCAGTAGCAAATTTCACCCTACGATCTTCAGGGCATTCACACATCTCAAAAACAGACTCAATCTTCTCGAACCAGTGAAGAAGACCTACAGCTGCTTCTGTACCGCTGAAAGTACTAGGTCGGCAATCCATGAATGTTTTGAACGTACATACGGGAGGCTGAGCATGTTGACCTGTGGCGCAAGAATAAAAGACAAGGTTAAGCACAAGGGTTTGTTCGCGAGGGTAGGATCTAAACGTCCTAAGATGGGTTGATATGGCAGGTTATACCTCCTGCAGGGACAGCTGCGAGTGCCTCAGCCACTCGTTCGTTGATCAATGCCGTCAACTGGGCTTGAGTTAGGTTGATACCACCACGTCCTCCGCGTCCGTTCATGATCTTCACAACGAAGCAACGTAAGTGAGAAAAGTGCCGCAAAAGTGCGTAAGCATCGGACGTCAGAAGAGAGTAAGCACACATGGCTCAAATAGCAGTTATCACGTTAACTAATGCACTATGTGAACTATAACCAATGGCTCTGATACCAATCTGTCACACCCCCAAAATCCACACGCGGAGTATCACCGCTTGGAAGCGTGACATGACCAGGATCAAGCCACCAATCATATTGAACAACGTAATTAAGTAAATAAAATCAACCACAATATAATTGGTGTTCAAACAACTAGTTAACCAAGTTCAAATTAAACAGCGGAAGCATAAGACGTGAAACCAAAACATAAGTTTAATAAGTTCATAAGTTTAAATGTTTAACATGGGACTCGACAGTCCATATCCCACAACGACCTCCTCCTCGTGCAAGCTCCATAAGCATCTAACGACCTGCAAGGCATGTAACAACAAGTCAACAACAAAGTTGAGCGAGTTCACAGTAGGTGTTCGTTACAAAGTAGTTTTTCAAGAACTATGAGTTTGTTTGCAACTACAAGTTAAATCAGCTTTCTGTGTTTTCCAAAACATGAACGGTGGGGGCTACCCCATGTTGTAAAACCACAAGACTAGATGTATATATAGGTGTCCTTCCTAATCCGAGGACAGAGGTACGTATTGAATACGTAGGTTTAGCATAGGTGCCCTTCCCAATCCGAGAACAGAGGTACGTATAAGAATATGTAGGTTTAGCGCTGGTGCCCTTCCCAATCCGAGGATAGTGGTACGTAGTGAATACGTAGGTTTAGCGCTGGCATCCTTCCCAATCCGAGGACGGAGGTAAGTAGTCTAGTAGTGGTGAAAGCACAAGTTCCGTCTTAGCTATTTAATCCCATTCCCAACCCACCGGGAATCCCATGCCTTAAGAGTGTGAACTCACCTTTGGTTGCTCGGTTTGACTCTCAAAAATAGCTAACAGTCAAGGTCGGTCAATCACGTCCTAGTATGATTACCACTTAGTTTATTAGTGACTTCAAATAAGCACGAAGTTCCTACACGCATCTACCACATAACATGCACTCACTTTAACGGTTCGTGCCCATATAAACTTCCCATCTATTCCCGTTCATAAGTAAACATACGACATTGCACATAACACTTTCATTGACATATAACATGTTAGATCATTCTCAGATAACCTACCCGACATTTAGACACGCAAATTACTACTTATGTCGTTTCAACTTTTACATTCAAAACTGAGCTGTTTTTGGGAATTTTAATAAAATAGTTAACCTATTCCAAAAATTCCCAAGTTTTTATAGAAGGTCTTAAACAATCCAAATATTATTGGGTAAAAATCTCGGGATCCAATTCACTACCAATATTTTACAAAAAAAATCATTTACCGGACTGCAATCAGATTCATCACTTTCTGACTGCAGTCCACGGAATAATTTATTTAAAATTCATCGTAAGTCCGATTGATGAAATTCTAGTTGGAGCATTATAATGACATCAGTGGACATATACAGTACAAATTTCTTGAGCTAATTCTACACAGATTTCAAGTTATGATGAAAAACATAACACACATTTTCTGCAGTAAAAACGCAGCTTTTGCTGCTATGAAAAACGACCCTTTAAAAATAGCAAACGAAGTCCAAAAATTATGATTCCAGTGCCATTAGAACCGTATTTCGAAATAACACGTTATAGACTCAAGAAAATCAGTTTTTCGATAAATATCGACCTGTTTACAGCCAACTGAAGTTGGTTGTAAATGTTTGGACAGAAGCTGTTTTCAGCTTATAGTGCTCTAACGCAAGCTCTATTTGTTCCGTTAACATGTTTAGTGATCAACAATGACATTTAACATCACTTGCAGCAGGTTATTGTTTATTTAACTCAGATTTATCATGTCAAGTACCATTGTTCATAACAGATTTCTAGAGTACAAGTTTTCATCAAGTAACCATCATCAACGTAAACAAGAAAACATCAAACTAGCACTATTTCATCCTATTATATCTTTTAACTACTCAAAATGGAAGTAAGCAAAGGTTAATCAAGGACTTACAACTAGCTCAAAGGCTAGGGAAGAACTCTAGTGAAAAAGATGAAGAGAATGGTGTGTAAAAGCAAGTAATGGAAGCTCCTTGATGATCCACAAGCTTCAAGCTTCACAAAGCATCTTCTAACACATGAATGGAGCTTGAAATTGGATGATCATGGTGGTGATAAGGTGGTGGTGGTGGCGGTTATAAGTGAGCCGAGAAAGAGAGATAGAGTATGAGGGAATGGAGTGAGTTTGTGAAGTGTTGAAATGAATATGATCTTGCAAGATCACACCATACTTATAAGATCTTATTACAATATCTTGCCAAGATACACAAGCAAGATATCAAATAAAATATTGCCATGAAATCTAGTGGTGGGGTCCCTTATGGAGCCGTGATCTTTGAGGGGGGGGGGGGTTACTTGTAAATTTTGAAGGTAAGTTGTTAAATATCGGTTCAATTTCAAGTATAAGGTTACTAGTATTAATTAGTAGATATTCTAGTGGGTGTTATGGTGTTCGGGGATCATGACTAGTCAAGAGATAATTAAACCATGTTTCTTGCAATATTTTGGTGTCCCGGGTAATGTCCGGTTGTTCGGTTAGATACCGGTTCGTTAAAGTGCTAAGTTGTTCCGTATAGTGTCTTTTATGTAACTTTTTGTAACACTTTTAGTTCTCAACACTTAGAAAAGCATACAGGACCATTTAGTCAATTTTTTGTACAATCAATAAGCACAGTATAATATTAATTAATCGTACGGATACATGTAATTATGAGGGTTGTCACATCAACCATTTCTCTACCACAATTCAAGTATTCATCATAGTAATCAAAAACCCATTTAACATAAACATGATTAGTCATTTAAACACTTAAATTATGGCATTAAATCGCTAATTTCTCATCTAGGGTTTGTTCCTAGACTTGTATTCACTTCAATCTTGCCATAACATCTACCATTCATACTTGAATCACAATTATAAATGTTCATCACAAAGTCACAACATCACCAAATATCAAAATTTAACATACCTTGTGATCTCCTAACTTGAATGATCACTAATTTAGCTCATGCTCTGATTTTAGGCCCGATTTCCTCTTTGATTTTGAAGGATTTGTGGAATTAGGGTTGAGATGATCTTCCCTTTTTTGTTCTCTGAATTTAGTCAACCAAAACACACACATCAGTGTGTGTTTTATGTCTAATTTTTATTTTATTGAAGTCAGTTTCTAAATTGTCCATTTTAGTACCTCAAGTTCAAAGATTTATAAAAAAGGGCTAAATTTCATGTTTCTTTATTATTTAACAACATATTATTAACTAGATTAAATGTTCCTAGTTATATTTCATAAGGATATAACCAACATATGTTTGTATATACATATATATATATATATATATAGGGGGACCGCTAAAATGAGAACCACCTCCAGTTGTAAAAACCATGAGAACCTCTTGATCCGGGGCGAGTTGGACCAAATTTTTTTTTTCATAAACGTAGATGTGTGTATTACAAACACATATGTAAAAAAAAATGTCGTGTGTGTAGTTTTTTACACCACAAGTTTGGTGTTTACGGGTACCGTAAATTACGGTACCCGTAAACACCAAACTTGTGGTGTAAAAAACTACACACACGACATTTTTTTTTTACATATGTGTTTGTAATACACACATCTACGTTTATGAAAAAAAAAATTTGGTCCAACTCGCCCCGTACGGTGTAGTTCTCATGGTTTTTACAACTAGAGGTGGTTCTCATTCTAGCGGCCCCCTATATATATATAGGGTTGGGTTCTTTACAGAACCTCATTTTCATTGAGAACTTACAGAACTAATGTAGACCATTCATTGTTTTTCTACATTATAAATTTAAAAATAAACAAAAAGGGTATAATAGTAATTTATTAAATATTGTATTTTTTTCAATTAAATTGTTAATTAATTCTATATCCTCATCCTCTTTTCTCTCTCATCTCTATGTATATTAAAGATCAAACTAAATTTGAACATAGTCATTCTTTTCTTCAGACTAATTTTGGATTAAACTAAATAACTATTTTCTATATACTATATGTAAATCTTCAATGTACTACTTACATATAATAATTTTTCAAACTTATAATCAGTTTATGAGATATTATGTTTGTTTGCGTATATGTAATTTTCATGTTAATCATTTTTTAAACCATAATTTATATGCATATATGTAAATAGTCTAGCTAGTCGTCAATTCGTTTATTAACTTATATATAAAAGTTCTACGTATGTGTAAGCATATTATTTACATATATGTAAATATTCATATTGGTTGTCAATTTATTGTAACTAATTCTATTTACATATATGTATATCTTCACATTTGATCGTATTCATACTAATTAGCCAATTTTCATTTGATCATCTGTATACATATATGTTAATGTTCTATTTACATATATGTAAATCTTCATACGGATCATCAAGTTTTTTAACTGAAAGTCTATTTACATACATGTAAATCTTCTTAAAGCAAATAAAGAGGCAAAATTTCTTTCAAAACAAATTTATAAGTCTTGTTTAGATGTATGTAATCAAATACCTATGTGTAAATATACCATTATGTAAATATACTATTTTTATATGTAAATCTTCAAGTTCAATAATAAAAATCCAAGTCTTCATTTAAGCAAATCATCAAACATGTGACCTGCAGAAAAATGTCATTAAAGGCTATTAGTATTATTTGGTAATTTATCCGTGAAATACAAAACACAAACCAAACAAAAATTGATTCAAGATCTCCAAACATTTGTAGCTTGCGAAACCAGATCCACAACCATATATACATAAGAAATTACACACATAAAATATTTATAAATTTATGCTTTGAAAAAAAAAAATTAGAAAGTAAAAATTTTCAATTTTTTCAATCACACAAGGTCAAAAGCCAGAAAGTTCTCTATCACGATCGATCCAAAAAAAATTGAATCCAAAATTTTCAGTTTACGTCTTTATCAGTTTGGGTGGGGAATGAACTTAGAAAAGCTTTGGGTGGGGAAGAACTTAGAAAAGCTCATGAAACTGGTATAAAATGCTAACTTTATAGTTAACAAGATCAAATGAAATCATACAATCCATATATATATTCATCGTGTATGAATAAAAAAACCATCGTGAAATCATATTTAATTTCCCATGAACTCATACAATCAACTAACAAGGAATTCAAGATTACCTTACTATGAATGACATTAAAAAACTGGAACAAAACCCATATAAACTTATTCCCATCATCTCCGATGCAATCCTCGCAAAATCATCTCCGTCGTAATGTTTAGATGCAATCCTGGATGTTATTAATGGCTGAGAGAGATATGTATGGAGATAAATTAGGAACTAATTTTTTTGTTATCCCTAAAATGCCCTTTTCTAATTCTTAAAATGTCTCTCAAATGTATCTTTAATTACCATAATGCCATTAATGTTTGGAACCATTGATGAAATGATCTAAGGTAGTGTTTGGTATGCAGGAATGAGAGGTGGAATGGAATGAATGATTATGAGGGAATGAAGAAAAGAGTGTTTGGTTGGTCAATGGAATGGAATCACCCATTCCAAAAGGCATTCCATTCCCTCAAAATCATTCCTTCCATCCCCCCATGTTATTTTTTCATTCCATCCCATCTTGCACCATTCATCAACAACACCACAACCCACCACCTTCGCCACAACCCACCACCACCAACGCCATCGCCGCCACCCGCCACCACCTCACCCCAACAGCCACTACCGCCGCCGCCACCCACTCGCCACCGTTATCACCCACAGCTGCGACGAACCGCCAATGCCACTCGGTGCCGCCGCCCACCACCATCGTCAACGCCACCGCCACCACCAACCGCCGTCGCCGCCACTAACCGCCACCTTTGCTGCCACCCACCACCAACAGCCACCTTGCTGCCACCACCACTCGTCGTCACCGCCGCGCCGCCACTCGCTGCCACCACCACCCATCGCCGCCGCCGACACCCACCACTGCCACCTATAACCACCCACAATCATTACCACCGACCACCACTCACCGCTGATTTTATTACTCCGTTTTTCTTGCCTACCGAACAATACACAATAATAATTCTTTCCATTCACACATGGTAACCAAACAAGACATGGAATGGTAATGATCCATTGCATTCCCTCGTCCATTCCATTACCTCGTCCATTCCATTCCTTCGTTCATTCCATTACCCCATACCAAACAGACCCTAAGGGTTATTATGAGTTCTGTAAGTTCTGAAAAATATATTAGTTCTGAAATGATCCTCACCATATATATATAATTTAATATTTTTTTTGGGTGTTACAGAACCAGAGAAACGGGACGGCTAGGATTGCTACTTTGGTTCGTATCCGCACTAGAACGCAGAGGAATAAAACCGTTGTTGAAGGGATGTATTGTATAAAATTCTAGATATTTATAAAAAAAAGGTAGAGATAAGAGGGTTTGAGAGTGTGTTGGATTTTATAAAAATAGGAGAGATGAGGATTTATTTATAGGAGAGCTGGTATTCTAAATTGAATTAAAGTTTTTTTTAAATATATGACCGTTTGAAACGGTCAAATTTTGAAAATAAAAAAGTTCACGCCACGATATTGGTAACGGGAGCAAGGATTTAAACCCCCATAGCGCCCCCTGTAATGGTGTTGGGCGGCGCTATAGTGGGAATCTTCTTGATATGACGCTGCATTACACAAGGTCTAATAACGACCCATGCCATATCAGCTAGCTGGGGGCGCCAAACATCGTGGCAGGTCGTTAACCAAGGTGCCATCCAAGCCCCCGTCATTCTAACAACGAGCACCATCCAACATGGTTCAGCCTCCCATGTGGGCCCCAATTATTCTACAACCAATCATATATTTTTGTTTTTTTCTTTTATTTATTTTTTAGTTATTCCATAACATCTGGTTATTGAATGATTTAGTTATTATCTCTTTACCTACGTAATGCTGACGCAGTGTTTAGTAGTTATTGAGTGGTTTAATTATTCCACTACATATGGTTTAAGAAATATGATAATGCGACGTAAAGAGCCGATAAGAACAATATCGTCCAGATAAAGCATGTCAGATGTAATATCATAGGCTCATAGCCATATCGATAAATGATTATGAAACAATCACCCTAAAATATTTTTTTAAACACCTAAAACCATGACATACATATACGTGCAGTGGCGAAGCTTGAGATTTTCGACGGAGGGGTCGAAAACGTATATACCCAAAAATTTATATACGAAAACCACATATATTACACTACTGAGTGAAAAGTTTGGGGTCCCCCCCCCCCCCCCCCCCGTCCTCTTAATAGCTGCGCCCCTGTTTAAGTGTGTTACCTTCATTTATGACATGAGCTTTCCTGACACACATTGCGTATTTTAAATACGTGTCATAAATGCATGTCATCTTTATTTTATGACAGGGGCTTACTTAACGCGCCTTTACGTGTCATATGTACCCTTTTTATGACAATGCGTGTCATTAAAGGTCTTTTTTTCTAGTAGTGAGTGTCCATATATGATGCGAATAATTGGTACCATGCACAATGGGCCTGCTTAAGGGTGAGAGGGGAGGTCACCTCTTTTGGGGAAAGGTAAACTATTTTTAAGGGGAATTGGCCTGTAATAATCTCATCTAGACCTTATTGGCCATTAATAATCCCACCTCAAAATATTTCCCCCACTAGTTCCACCTTTAACCTATTTTTCCTACAATGGTCCCCCGTTAAAAACACTTAACGGAGTTAAGCTTTTTTCCAAATTACAAACGGATATTTTAGAGCTTTTGATCAGAACGACGATACGAATCCATTGATGTAAAACTTGCCTCGAAACGGTGCTCCAAGTGACTTGATTTTGGTTAATTGGAAATTTAAACACTCGAATTGAAGCGCCGTTTTCATCGTTTGGAGTACCGTTTCGAGGCAAGTTTTACATTAATGGACTCGTATCGCCGTTCTAATCAAAAGCCCTAAAAATATGTTTGTAATTTAGAAAAAACCTTAACTCTGTTAAGTTTTTTTAAAGGGGGACCATTGTAGGAAAAATAGGTGAAATGTGAGACTGGTGGGGGGGAATATTCTGATGTGGGATTATTAATTGCCAATAAGTTGTAGGTGAGATTATTACAGACCAATTTCTCTTTTTTTTAAATATAAAAAACAAATAAAATATGATTGGTTGAAAAGAAGTGGACCCCACCATTAACCACATCATGACCACTCAAACTCACTTCCGTATGTGGTAACTTGTTACCGATTTCATCACCATCCTTGCGGTAAGTAGGTGACGGCGGTGGTATTACCGTACGGTAACCCAACTTACCGCTTCTACTTGCCGCTACCAGCCCGCTCACCCTAAGGTAATAAAGACTTTTGAAGTTGACATACATATTTAGCATTACGAAAATCCACAAACATTGGTTACATATATGATATATCGTCTTGTGCAACAAGCTATAAAGAAAAACACTTTTCACTTTGATAATCGGGCTAAGGGGCTGTTTGTTTACCTCTTAACGAGACTCATAATGGTTCAGACTTATTACTGGTTCAGCACTTAATGGTCCAGACTGTTTGTTTCATGAGCAGATGTCTGAATGGTTCAGACATTTGCCTCTGAATGGTTAAGATTTATACAGAGTCTGAATGGTTAAGATCTGTAATCTAATTGGTCAGACATTTGTCTCTGAACGGTTAAGCATTATACAGGTTCTTAATGGTTCGGACCTCTTACTGGTTCAGCACTTAATGGTTCAGAGCTCTTACTGGTTTAGC
Organism: Helianthus tuberosus; assembly: GCA_030545235.1. NCBI lineage: Eukaryota > Viridiplantae > Streptophyta > Magnoliopsida > Asterales > Asteraceae > Helianthus > Helianthus tuberosus. The sequence goes on from CM060351.1 coordinate 53,426,920, forward strand.
ACTTAACCATTCAGATGTTGCCAAACAGCCCCTAAATTTCTCATCCCATCAGTGTATGGTTGGTGACTATTGCCATTAACAACTAACTAAGCCACATGACAGCTAATCAAGCCATATAAAGCTAAAATCCATCGAAATGCATTCTTATTGATTGTTTTGGGTAAATGGTTATATTTACATGTTCAAAACAAATGGTATACGATGAACTATATAAATTGTTATTGTGTAAATAGTCTTATCCAACCTACCACTAGGGTGACAAAAAAATTCGTACTCGACGGGAATACCCGAAGGCTGAAACACGGAACTTTCATGGCCGGTAATCAGGTATGGAACAGGATATGAGATTGTAAAATACATTTTCATGAGTTTGGATATGAGTACAAGATTAAGGGGCTGTTTGGCTGAGCTTTTCAAAATGACTTATTTGCTTATTTGCTTTCTGAAAAGCAAATAAGCAAATAAGTAGTTCTGAAAAGCTCCATTTTAAAGCTTTTCAAAACTACTTATTTGCTTATTTGCTTTTCAGAAAAGCAAATAAGCAAATAAGTAGTTTTGAAAAGCTTAGCCAAACAAGCCCTAAGTGATACCAGGCACGATTACCCGAATCATATAAAGTTTACCTGAATATATAACCAAACAACATACCCATTTTTTTAACTAATTCAGTTGACTCTTATATAGTAACCAGTGGGATGCCCCGTCCACGTTGCGGGGCGTTAAGCCGAATATTTCTTAGTTTCATAACATGTACGTATGTATTTTAGTTACTTGCACATATTATTATAATACGATCTAAAAAAAATACATTGAGTCAACCAATTAAACCAAAACACTACCATAGTTTTCCTAAAAATAAGAAAACTAAAACGATGGCAAGTCTATAATTCTAAGCTAGGGGCAAAATAGTAATTTGTTAGAACCAATGAGCGAGTTCTAGACACCTGCTTGACACAAAAGTTAAATTGAGCCAACCAAGTAAAATAAAAACTACTATAGTTTTGCCAAAAAAAAAAATGGCAAGACTACAAATTTTAACTCGGGGCAAAATCGTAATTTTTAAATGAGGGCAAACTCATAGTTTTAAACTGAGGGAAAATTCGTAATTTTAAGCTGGGGTGGGGGGGGGGGGGACCATAATTTTGAACTGGGGAAAAATTATAATTTTAACCTACGCAAAAAATCGTAATTTTTAGCTTGGGGCAAAAGCATAATTTTATTTTGAACTGAGGGCAAAAGCGTAATTTTAAACTCAGGACAAAATCGTAATTTTAGGAAAAAGGACAAAATCATATTTTTGAACTGAGGGCAAAATCGTAAATTTGAGGTAGGGAAAAAAACTAAAACGATGGGAAGACTACAATTTTTAACTGGGGAAAAATCGCAACTTTTTAAATGAGGGCAAACTCATAATTGTAAACTAAGGGCAAATTCGTAATTTTAAGCTGGGGGGCAAAACCATAATTTTATTTTGAACAGGGCAAAATCATAGTTTTGAACTAAGGGCAAAATCGTAATTTTGAATTGGGGGAAAAACATAATTTTATTTTGAACTAAGGCCAAAATCATAATTTCGAACTTAGGGATTTTTGAAAAGGGGGCAAAATCATATTTTTGAATTGAGGGCAAAATCATAATTTTGAGCTAGCGGCAAAAGCATAATTTCATTTTGAACTGGGAGCAAGACCGTAATTTTAAACTGAGATAAAATCATAAATTGGTTAGACCAATGGGGTTGTCTATTGAATTTGTTTGGTCATACACATGCATCAAAACCATTCACCCACGTATACTTTTGATAATGCTTAATTATAATAACTAGGATTACGACCCGCCGCAATGCGGCGGGGATTCTTTAGTTATAACTAAGTTGATCTAGGACCCGCACGTTATGTTAAACCTGTCAAACGGGGAAAAAATAGACGATGTAAAAACGTTCACCCACACACGCACGTTGCGTCGTGTTAACTCGCAAAATTTAGAACGAAACGTAAAAACATTAAACCAAAGACGCACGTTGCGATGTGTTAAGTCACAAAATTTAGAACCAAGAATAAGGTGAAAAATTTGTGGAAAATGAAAACTATAAAGGAACAAAGTTGAAAGTAAAAAAAAGTTATGAGTATAGATTGCAAAAGATAAAAAGTTTTGGGTTAGAAGTAATAAAACAAATAGTTTTTGGTTAAAAGTAATTTATGAAATACTTTTAGGTGAAAAGTAAAAAAATCAATTTTTTTTGGAAAACCCTCAAAGCCAACATTACGACAACCATATGCATAACCATTTTTTCTTTGAAAACCCCCCAAAGCACACCCCGCGTTGCGGCGGGGCGTAAAACGGCGTCAAATAGTACTAATGTCACACAACCGTCATCGACCACCAACACTGACTCGACCTAGGGTATGCGTGTTGCGACGAACCTGTCAAACATGGGAAAATAGAGGTAAAAACGTTGAACCACACATGCACGTTGCGTCGTATTAACTCGAAAAATTTAGAACTATACGTAAAACGAAAATTTGTGGAAGATGAAAAGCATAAGTGACAAAAGTTGTGAAGCTAAATTGCAAATAAAAAAAGTTTTTGGTTAAAGTTTAAAAAACAAATTATGTAGGGGTTAAAATTGCAAAAGGTAAAAATCTTTGGGTTAACACTAAAAAATAAGGTTTTTTTTTTTTTAAATGCACAAAGCACAATGTAACAACTCATGATGCACTAAAAATTGCTTCTTTATATATGGAATAATATTAACTAGTGTTGAGCCCCCCGTGTTGCGGGGGGGGGGGGGGGCGGGGGTAAACCGTGCTAAGTAGCAACTGAATGACGACAAAAACCATGGAAAAAAGCGTAAAACAAAAAAACGAACTTTGTACACTTAGTGACTCATGTAACGTAAAAATAAGCACGTAAAACTCGAGGAAGTAAAAATGGTATTTTACAAAAGTTTTAGATAAGTCATGTAACGTAAAAATAAGCACGTAAAACTCGAGGAAGTAAAAATGGTATTTTACAAAAGTTTTAGATAAGTGTTAATGTTGAAAGTTAAACACAAAAACATAAAATAAAAAAAGAAGCAAAGATCTACTCAAAATAATTACCATTATATTAAAAGAAAGAATGAAAACAAAAATATAAGCATTAAAAAAAAACAGAAAGTTACTGTAGCAGCCGCAAAAAAAAAACACAAAAGACAAAACACTATTCACCACTATTCATTAGCATGTTATGAATTAATACATATACTAGTAGGATTAACCCGCACTTTGTGGGGGGGAATTAAGTCGGTATTGATTTTGTTAATTATGATAGAGTCACTTGTTATAGCAATCGAAACAAAGACCCGAAATGCTCAAAATAGACCAGCAGGATCAAAATATATAAAAAATAGAATGATACTTTACAAAGAAAAAAAATCTAATTGTAATACTAAGAAGTTCAATAGGCACATAATATCTTTCATTTTTTATACGTTTCCATGCATAAAAGATAACATGTTTTTATGTTTTCCTAAATAAATTAAGATCACATGAGAAAATATGATCCAATAAAATGGAAACAGGTCCCATGACTAATAATCTAATATAATATGGAGAAATTGGAATTTGAGTTTTAGGAGGTAGATGGGCTCCTCTTGACTTTTGAAACGGTCCTTGAATAAAACAAAAATTAAAATGATTCCTAAGCGACTAACGGCCGTTAACGTTTAATCACTGTTTTTCCGTTATGTTTCAAATTGATATATACTAGTATTAACCCCCCGCGTTGCGGGGGAGGGGGCGTAAAACCGTGCTATCAATGTTGCGGGCTGGAGGTGTAAAACCATGATAAGTAGCAACCAAATGACGACGAACAAAACCAGAAAAAAAAATGTAAAATAAAATCACGAATTTTTAACACCGAGTGACTCACATGACGTAAAACATAGACGAAATTGGATGTATATGACACGTATTGAAAATCTGAGGGTGTAAAAAGAACCTGAGGGACCAAATGTGACAACCAAACAACGTACTAAGTAGCAACCGAACGACGACCAAACCCGAGAAAAAACGTAAAACAAAAACTATTGTAAAAAGTTAAACTTATTTAACTCTTGTCGCAAAATTATAACAAAACTATTTTTTATACAAAACAAAAATTAATATATATAAAAAATAAAAGTTAAACAAAAGTAGAAAACATAAAAGACAAAACCGTATAAAACAAAAAAGGTTAATATTCCTTATTTGTTGAACATAGAGATTGGAGATGATAGTTGATGCATAGTGATGGTAAATAAAAACCTTTGGCATTAAGGTAAATAAGATCATAAATAGGTTCAGTTATTATACTGTTCATAATAAACTACACTAAATGTTATATTATTATAGAATATAGAATTGTATATATTTATATGATTAGGATCAAATACAAATGATCCTAATTGTAAGAAAGGTACAAAGGCTTCTATAAAAACCTATAACACACAAAAAAAAAAAAAAAAAAAAAAAAAAACCTTAAACATCCACCACCAACAAAAAACCTAAACCCCCACCCACCCCCTCCCCCATCACCCACCCCAAAAAAAATTTTTTTTTTTTTTGCCGAGGGGGTGGGGGGGAAGGGGTTAGGTTTTTTTTTTTTTGGGGGGGGGGGGGGGGGGGGTTAGGTTTTTTTGGGGGGGGGGGGGGGGGGGGGTTAGGTTTTTTGGGGGGTTTTTTTTGGTGAGGTATAGTTTTTTTTTTGTTTTTTTTTTTTGAGGGGGGTGGGGGGGTTAGGTTTTTGGGTGGTGGTGGGGTGGGTGGGTGTTTAGGTTTTGAGTGGTGATGTAGTGGGTTTAATTTTAGGTTATTGGACACTTGTCACTCTATAAATCCTTCTTACAATTAGAAACCATTGTAGAATAACTTGACCCTATATTTATATTCAACTAGTGTTCAACCCCCGCATTGCGGGGGCGTGGGTCGTAAGGCAAGCAAACGACTAAAACCCGCAAAAATCGTGAAGCAAAAACGTGAATTTATACTATCACGTGATGTAAAACATGAGCAAAGACAAACGCAAACTTATATGGAAATTCGGCAATAAACGTTGAAATACTTAAATTTATACCCACACGATTGATTATACTGGTAGATCATAAGTATAGTTTCAAAAGAAACAAATACCACCTGTTTAATTATTAATATGACCCATTTAAGAAAATGTAAAAATTGTTTAATATTTTAAAGTGATTAATACCCAGCCGTCTTTTTCCGCAAATAACATTGTGGAACTATTGACGCCATATTATTTGTATACGTAGGTAATCATTGTCTGAAAAATTAACTTTTATTCTGACATATGCATGGACGTCCGCCCAACCCAGCTCTGTTGGTCAGTTGGCGGCCCAGCCCACCTAAGATATTCAACATTTTGATAGTAATATTAATATTAACTAGTAAGATTACCCGCACTTCGCAGCGGGGTTTAAGTTGATATCTATTTTGGTTCTGTATAAAAACCGAAAGAAATATGCTTAAAAGAATATAAAACATGTCTTACATCGACAAAAAACATAAAAATAAATTTAAATTGAATAGCGAGACAAATTGATTTAAATTAATTAATATAAACTCTATCTTAAATATAACTTTAATGAAAAAGTAACCTTAAATTAAAACACTAAATATAAAGAAAATTAAAAAAAATAAAAAAAATAAAGTCGAAAAAAATCAAGAAAGAAAAAAAAAAAAAAATAGGATGAAAGCACTATTCACACAACTTGCTAATTGTAATGTACGTCAATACGTAGACCAACTTGAATTTATACTAACATGTGCATAAAAATAAGCACATAAGAAAACATTTACGACGTGGTGTCGGACGTAAAGTGACTCGAATTTATACCGTCTAGTGAAAACGTATTATATTTGACCCAACTCGTTTCCGAATAAAATTCACGTCAAAACGTAGAATAACGGAAAACATACATAAAAATAAGCAAGAAAATGTATTATATTTGACCCGACTCATTTTCAGAAGAAAAAAAAATTGCGTCAAAACATAGAACAACTGAAAAACGTATATAATAATAAGTATAAGATGTAAGATTAAATGTATTATGTATTAATATTTAATCTATAGCCATTATAATCATTTACATAATATAGATCAAAATATATAATAACCTATTAAATAATTAGTTGGTAATTGTTGATGGACCATATTACCCTTATTAACTAATTAGGTTTCCTCCTGGGTGCTTATATAAGGAGAATTATGTAGAGGTTAAAGGGTTACTCAGTTACACAATTAGACATACCCTATCAGCATAACATCATCGACCTCTTCTCCCATAACTGATACCCTTTTCGGTTCTCATCATCACTATCATCAGTTAGCACCCTAAGGAGGAACCAGATCACCTTGACAAAGATGTCGAACTCCATGTCGTCTTCTCTCACTGGATTCTCCACTGCACTGTCTGCGGTGACAGGTATGTTTTCATGTTTTCCATTATGATTAAACAGAACTGATCCAACATGTGGTATCAGAGCATATGTTGATTAGTCAGTTCTGTTTTCGTATCCATAATTCTGGGATTGAAATCATGAAAACAGAAATTTTTAACTTAATAAACTAACAGCCGGTTTTGAGTCGAATATGTCCACTCGAGATCACTGTTTTCGGAAAAGGTTAATCACATGTTCATTCGAAATCAACTGGATTATGTTTATGACCGAAATCTGTTTTAAAAACCTTAAAAATTCAGGTTTCGGGTTCCAGAATTTATGTTTTATTTTTTAGGGTTCATCATGTTCTTAGGAAAATTAGAAAATTCTGTTATGTTTTGGAATGTATTTAGGATTGATGAGTGTTTTCCATGTTTGATCCAATTTTATCTTTTAAGTTTATTCGAAGACTGTTAAAAGATATACAGTTATAATTTTTCGAAATATTTTGATAAAATTAGATCATCTTAAAACAGGAAATCATATCTCATAATCCCTTAGAATTCGAGTTTTCAGTTATTATCACAATAAAAAGTTATCAACAGTGGGCTCGAGACCATCAGATTACGACTCGAGACCATCAGTCTCGACTCGAGACCATAAGGTCTCGACTCGAGACCATAAGGTCTCGACTCGAGACCATAAGGTCTCGACTCGAAATCATCAGGTCCTTAAACCTTCACAACTCGAGACCAACAGATCTCGACTCGAGACCATAAGGTCTCGACTCGAAATCATAAGGGCTCAAAAGTTTACAACTCGAGACAAAGGTCTCGACTCGAGACCATAAGGTCTCAACTCGAGACCATAAGGTTGCGACTCGAGACTGTGGTTGCGACTCGAGACCTCATCATGAGTCGAGATCTCATAAGATATAGTAGTCGAGACCATGGTTCCGACTCGAGACAACAAGGTTGCGACTCGAGACCTCATAACTGACTCGAGATCTCATAACTCAGTCGAGACCTGACTCGAAACCTCATTATTTTAGGCTGTTTAATGTGAACTAAGATTTAGCTCGGGGCTCCGCCCTAACGGGTGGTTTGCTATTAAATAATTGGTTTTGTAATTACTTAGTTAATTAATCAGAATCAGATAATGTTTTACAAAACCAAAATAGCTTAACTTGAATGAGCTTTTGATGTATCATTTCTGGCCAAAGCTGACTTGATACATCTACTTATCGTTCAAGTATTACGAAAGCTATGTTAAGTGTGCATCATTAACATGAATGTCTTAATATCTGGCCAAAGCTGATTTAATTCCTACATAGATGGCATACTTAACAAGTGCATAACTAAAGTGATTGTCTCAATTTCTGGCCAAAGCTGATTTGTTACAATCATTTTGCACACATGCTTAAATGATTACACTTCTGGCCAAAGCTGATTTGTCTTCGTTTAAGTAGAATTTTAACTAAGTCTATTATTTTGATGTTAGTAATAGACAATATCACAGCTTCAAAATGTAAAATGGTCATTATTTATGCATGCCTTAGTATTACGTGCCCTTAGATCACATTAGGACTTCTTCTTCAGTATCATAACTTGCTCATCTTATTTCCACTATCAGCGCCCAATTGCAGGATTCCACCTTTGACCGGTGATAACTTTGCTGCATGGAAGGATGCTCTCATGCTTACTCTTGGGCTGCTGGACTTTGATTATGCTCTAAGAGAGAATAAGCCAGTGGATCTTACCACTCAAAGTACTGCTGCTGAGCAGTTGACTCATGAGAAGTGGACTAGGTGTAACCGCATGTCTCTCGTGTTTATGAAGCAGTCCATCAGCAATGCAATCAGGGGAGCTATTCCTGATTCTGAAGATGCTAAAACCTACTTGGAACATGTGGAGACGCAGTTCAAAGGGACGTCTAAAGCACACGCTAGTACCCTTATCCTCAAGCTGGTGACAACTAAATATGATGGGAGGAGCGGCATTCGCGAGCACATCATGATGATGAATGACATGGCCAATAAGCTGAAGGGGCTGGAAATGGAGATCAGTGATGGTTTCCTCGTTCATTTCATCATTACTTCGCTTCCTTCATCCTTTGAAGCATTCAAGATCAATTACAACACTCAGAAGGATAAATGGACGATGAGTGAGCTGGTCGCTATGTGCGTACAGGAGGAAGAGCGTACGAGGATGGATCGCCCTATTGATGTTGCTAACTTCACCACCTCCAATCCTAAGAAGAGGAAGAACAATCATCAGAGAAAGGATGCTTCAAAAGTCCAAAGGCCTAATCCTAATACAAGTGCACCCTCCAGCTCTAAGAACTCCTTAGGCAGAATCCGCTGCAAGTTCTGTAAAAAGGCAGGACATATGCAGAAGGAATGCCCTGACTTTAAGGAGTGGCTAGCTAAGAAAGGTAACGATTATTTTATGATACTTGAGTCCTATAATTTAAGTGTTCATGCTAATTCTTGGTGGTTTGATTCTGGTTCTATGGCTCATGTTACCAATTCAACTCAGGGATTCCTTTCAATCCGGAAGCTGGAAAGAAACCAAAGAACGCTTAAGGTTGGGGATGATCGAGAATTAGAAGTGAAGGCCATTGGAACATTACAATTAGTTATGAAAATTGGTTTATGTATTAAACTTTATGATACCTTATATGTTCCTGAGGTAACTCGGAACCTTGTATCAGGACCAAAGTTAGACATGGACGGTTTTATTGTTTCCCATGGTCATCGCAAACTCTCTATCCTCTATGATTCTGTTCTTTATGGTACTGGTATTCTGGATGGTAGTCTCTATAGATTAGAACTAGATGATGGCTTTTTCCAAATCTTTATTGTCATATAACATTAATGAATCACTCACAAAGATGAAAGAGAAACAAGACTTAGAGACTTCATCTATGTTGTGGCATCAACGTTTAGGCCACATCTCAAGAGAACGATTAAATCGTCTCGTAAAGGATGAAGTCTTACCTCCTCTTGATTTCTCTGATTTTGGAACATGTGTCAAATGTCTTAAAGGTAAAATGACATTAGCGAATAAGAAAGGTGCCACTAGGAGCTCTAATTTATTAGAACTCATTCATACTGACATAAGTGGTCCCTACCAAATCGCTGGCATAACAGGACATACTTCATTTATCACTTTTATTGATGATTATTCTCGTTACATGTACTTGTATCTTATCAAGGAAAAGTCTGAATCTCTAACAACTTTTAAAGATTATAAGGCTGAAGTTGAAAAACAATTAGATCGTCAGATTAAAGTTGTGAGATCAGATAGAGGCGGTGAATATTATGGAAGACATACTGATGTGGGACAAGCTCCTGGTCCATTTTATGATTTTTGTAAGGGCCAGGGGATTGTGAACCAATACACCATGCCTGGTACACCTCAGCAGAACGGTGTAGCTGAACGTAGAAACCGTACCCTTATGAACATGGTGCGCAGTATGTTAGCCAACACTAATTTACCATTATTCCTCTGGACTGAAGCGCTAAAAGCAGTTGTTCATATACTCAATAGAGTTCCTTCTAAGTCTGTCCCTAAAACTCCTTATGAACTTTGGACAGGAAGGAAACCGAGTCTTAAATATATGAAAGTATGGGGCTGCATTGCTGAAGCAAAACTTTACAATCCTTTCCTAAGGAAACTTGACCCCAAAACAGTTACCTGTTTCTTTATCGAGTATCCTGATAATTCAAAGGGTTATCGTTTCTATTGTCCTTCCCATGTCACCCGTATTGTTGAAACCAAGTGTGCTGCGTTCCTGGAGGATTTCAAGGTCAGTGGGAGCAGTACCAACCCTTACGAAGAATTGCAAGAAGTACAAGACGCGGGGGGGAGAGACTCGTCGCTTGCCATTACTCCGATTACTCCTCTTGTACCCAATGCAACTACTGTACCTGAAGCTACTGCACCAACTCCAAATTTACCTCTACAATCAGAACCCATTATACCTCATAACGAAGGCACATCAAACGCTCAACACCAAGACAACGCTGAACCCGATAATCCACTCAGGAGGTCATCTAGGCAAAGAAGGCCTACTAATTGGGATGATTATGTTACCTACCTGACTGAAATGGATCCCGGAAAGCTTAATGATCCTATCTCTTACAATGAAGCCATTAGCAGTGATCAGTCTTCTGAATGGAATAAAGCGATGATTGATGAGCTTGAATCTATGAAGAAAAATGACGTTTGGGATTTGGTAGAATTACCCAACGGAGTCAAACCCGTAGGATGTAAATGGGTGTTCAAAACAAAACTGGATCCGAATGGGAACGTTGAACGCTACAAAGCGAGATTGGTTGCAAAGGGCTACACTCAGAAAGAGGGAATTGATTATCAAGAGACGTTTTCACCTGTCTCTCGTAAAGATTCATTAAGGATCGTCATGGCCCTAGTAGCTCATTTTGATTTGGAGTTACATCAGATGGACGTTAAAACCGCTTTCCTTAACGGAGATTTGGACGGAGATGTTTACATGAAACAACCCGAAGGCTTTAAACCTGAAGGTCAGGAGCATCTAGTCTGTAAGTTGAAGAAATCCATTTACGGGTTAAAACAAGCATCACGTCAGTGGTACCTCAAGTTTGATGAAGTCATGAAGAAACAAGGTTTTATGAAGAATCAAGTGGATCAATGCACCTACCTCAAGATGAGTGGGAGCAACTTTACTATACTTGTCCTTTACGTAGATGATATTCTATTGGCAAGTAATAGTTTAGACATGTTGCATGAGTCGAAGCGGTTACTCTCGCATAACTTCGACATGAAGGATCTCGGAGATGCTTCTTACGTCATTGGCATCGAAATTCACCGAGATAGACACAAAGGGATCTTAGGATTGTCTCAAAATACTTACATAGATCGTGTCCTTACACGTTACAACATGCAACAGTGCAAACCCTCCGTCGCTCCAGTAGTTAAGGGAGATGTTTTCGGTTCATTCCAGTGTCCGACAACAGAGGTTGAGAATGAGCAAATGAGCCAGATACCTTACGCGTCAGTAGTCGGAAGCTTGATGTATGCTCAAGTCTGTACTCGCCTAGATATCGCTTATATTACTGGAATGCAAGGCCGTTATCAGACTAATCCTGGCCTAGATCACTGGAAAGCAGCTAAGAAGGTACTTCGATATCTGCAAGGGACGAAAGACTATAAACTGACTTATAGAAGAAGTGATCATTTAGAAGTGGTGGGCTATTCTGATTCTGACTTTGCCAAATGCAAAGATGACAAGAAATCCACTTCGGGCTATATCTTTATGTTAGCAGGCGGCCCTATCTCATGGAAGAGTCATAAACAACAGTTGACCACAACTTCCACAATGATGGCAGAGTACATTGCTGTTTATAACGCAACCTGTCATGGAATCTTGCTTAGAAATCTGATCACTGGACTCAAAATCGTTAATTTCATTTCTAGACCATTGAAGCTTTACTGTGATAATTCAGCTGCCGTTAGTTTCTCGAACAGTAACAGTTCGACTGGAGCTGGTTTATATCTCGATACAAAATATCCGTTCGTACGTGAACGAGTTGAGGAAAATAATCTTTGTATCGAGTATATTAGTACTAAAGATATGCTTGCGGATCCAATGACTAAAGGTCTCCTTCCTAAGGTTTACGAAGAACATGTTCGGAATATAGGATTTAGTAAAGACCTTATTTGAGCATATTGTACTAGCTTATGTTTTATGTTAATGAAATTTCCTCAGTTTGATTTTGTATGTCTCTTAGAATATGTTCAACCGGTATAATGGCATATAGACAAATAAAGTTACAAATCAAACAAAGGGCTTATGCGTATTTTGATCATGACGATTAGGTTTTAAATTAAGGCTATAGTATGACTAATGGGGGTCCTGAGTCGCATAATGATTCAACGGCTGTATTTCTCTGCTATAGTACTTGTTTAAGGCTAAAATGAGTGTTAACTCCTGATCAGGCTTATCTAATACTCATAGTAAATGATTACTCGGCTAAGTGGGAGAATGTAAGATTAAATGTATTATGTATTAATATTTAATCTATAGCCATTATAATCATTTACATAATATAGATCAAAATATATAATAACCTATTAAATAATTAGTTGGTAATTGTTGATGGACCATATTACCCTTATTAACTAATTAGGTTTCCTCCTGGGTGCTTATATAAGGAGAATTATGTAGAGGTTAAAGGGTTACTCAGTTACACAATTAGACATACCCTATCAGCATAACATCATCGACCTCTTCTCCCATAACCGATACCCTTTTCGGTTCTCATCATCACCATCATCAGTTAGCACCCTAAGGAGGAACCAGATCACCTTGACAAAGATGTCGAACTCCATGTCGTCTTCTCTCACTGGATTCTCCACTGCACTGTCTGCGGTGACATGTATGTTTTCATGTTTTCCATTATGATTAAACAGAACTGATCCAACATAAGAACATATTATATTTGATATAACTCATTTCTGAGAAAAATTTATGTCTAAACGTAAATTAATTTGAATTTCTGCCAACACATACATAAAATAAGCATGTAAAACTCGATTACAAAGTTCTTAAAAATTTAACGGGTTGTAAGTGTTAATGCTGAAAATTGAAAGGTATAAGCATATAAAAATACAAAAACAAAAAAGACAAAAAAATCAAAAGGTAAAACAAAACGACAAAACACAAAAAAAAAAAAAAAAAAATCCAAAAAGCAAGTTACTGTACAACACCTTTGTAAATGTAAGGATATAGAATATTTTGTATGCTATAGAGTATCAACTTATCTTTGGTACTTTAAATCATCATAAAATTACATGTTTTAGATATCTTAAACATCTTATATTGAGAATAAGATGTATGTAATTTATCATAATTTAATTTGCTATCGTTGTTAAATACATAAAGTTACATAAAATAGAATGGTAAAAATGTATTTAAAATCCAAACGGATACGTTTTAACAAACTAGTGTGTATACTATACATAATACACTAATACCTGAGTGCGATTTTCGTCATCAATCAATGATTCAAACATTCAATCAACGTATTCTTCAAATTTTTTTTTGAAGAAACTCAGTTTAATTTCATACATTTCTTATTTTTTTTCGTGATTTTGAAGCGAATCACTCGATTTGTTCAATTCGACCATTGATAAGTGTTTATAGCATTCAAAATTCGTCAATCGTTGAAGAAATCCTAAGAAATCGGCTTCGATATGTGTAATTTTTTTGAATTGTGTTTTACGATCTGAGTATCTGACTTTTCGAATTAAGTCATTGTGTTTTACAAAAGAATGAAAAAAACATATTTTTGTGTGTTTTAGTCCATTGCGTTTTAGAAAAAAAATATTCTTTTTGTGTTTTTAGTCCATTGCGTTTTAGAAAAAAAACATATTTTTGTGTTTTTAGTCTACTGCGTTTTAGAAACAACATATTTTTTTTTTATGTTTCAAGTCCATTACGCTTAAAAAGAGACATTTCTTTGTAGTTTTAGTCCATTGCGTTTTAGAAAAAAAAATCATATCTTTGTGTTTATAGTTCATTGTGTTTTAGAAAAAAAAAATTGTGTCTTTTGTCAATTGTGTATTAGAAAAAAAAAAGTCATTTTTTGTGTTTTTTTTTTTGTCTACTGCGTTTTACGCATCTAGGTTTTTGATTTTTTTTCTTCAAAAGTATAGCAATAATACTTGTTTTAAAGACAAAAAACGCTCGTTTTTAAGGTGCAATTTTTATAAAAAGATAATCGTATGAAAGAGTTATTAACGTTTTAAAAACAGTTTACCCATGAGTTTTTGAAATAAAATTTTGTTGGTCTTTCAAAAAAAAAATGAATATGGTTGTTTCTAACTTTGTTTTTTTTTTTTAACGGCTAATTTCTTTAATCCCATGTCGCATGTGGGACTTGAATACAAGACATTCCCTTCTCAACCTAGGTGTTTTTAAATGATTTGCTTTTTGCCAATGGACCACCACCTCATTGGTTTGTTAGTAACTTTGTTACCAAATTAATGTTTTGTAATGTAATATCATGACAGCTGCTTTTAATTGTATTCTTAAAAATACATAAATAAATAAAAAGTCAACGTCACCACTGATTTTGACTTGTTTACGCTGAAGTTTGACTCGTTCCCATTCCAAAGGTGGCGATTGTCGACTTGTCGTGTCGGAAATCGTAATCAAAGTCCCACCGCATGACGCCACCACCCTTCTCCTTCGTTCAGCCACCGTCGGCTGCCTAACTGCCATCCATCCATACATACATACAACCTTCTGTATCTATATCCTCCGGACCCACCCCCGTAAAACCCGTTTCAGTTTTCCCTCCAAAACGTGGCTTACGTCTTCTTACACTCAACCCATTTCTGAATGTGGTAAAGTCCCATTTTCTTATCATTTCCTTCATTACCGTTTTCTTGATATATGTGCACTCTCTTTATTCATTGTTTATGTGAATTACATATCTTTTTTTTATTAAACGATTTGCAGAGCATAATAGATTTGCTCTGTATTTTATATTTTTATTGGGTTGAAGAAATCTCGATTTATTTGGTATGTATTCTTGAACTCTTATGGTTTCTTGTTTGAATCGATTCTTATAGTTATATGTAAATCATATGAATATACTGTTTCCGGGGAACGCCAAAAAAGCCAAACTTTGAAGCTAGCGTGAGCCTGGTTAAGATAACATAGCGTGGCCAAAGTGGGGCAATACGGGGCTCTCCGATTTGAAGAGTGTGGTAATCTTATACATGAAGTTCACCGTTCAAAGAAAATATGAATATATTGTTTGGCTGAATTGTATGATTTCTTTTGTTTGTTGATTTAATTGATCATGGCTTTATGCAGTGGCGAAGCTTGAGATTTTCGACGGGGGGTCGAAAACGTATATACCCAAAAATTTCTATAGAACCAGGGGGTCAAAAACGTATATACCCAAAAATTTCTATACGAAAACCACATATATTACACTACTGAGCGAAAAGTTCGGGGGTTGGGTGCCCCCGACCCCTTAAGAATTGCGCCCCTGGCTTTATGTCTCGCCCCGCTAAAACCCAACGACACTAAGTCGACAAGGCTTACTTAGACCGTGATCTGAGGCCGCACGCGTGTTGTTTGGATTTAATATGATTATTTCCAATTCAAATATTAGAAATGTGTAGTTATTTCCTGGTTTTGGACCCTTGATAGCTAGAATTGGACATGCTTCTAGACTGAAAAATACGATAATTTGTCTATTTTTCTTGGTTTTGTAACAACATAATTATCGGATTGACGAATTCGTTGTGTGGATTTCTGGTAACAAGTTTGGATCCATTATTCTTGTTATAGTCAATAAAATTGAGTTGGTTGTATTCCGTTAGATTAGTTAATCACTTGCTCCTTTCATTTGAATTGAATCATTAAGAGATACATATAATTTCATATCATACTTTTATTTCTCTAGAATAGGAGTAGATTAGCTTAGACTCTTAGTTTAGATTGCTTTTAATTCTTATTTGGTGTTCAATTCAACTGTTTGCAGCCTTCTTTGGACAATCTGTGAGTCACAATTGACTCGGAAGATGTAAATGAGTAAATCAGTTTTTCCACCTTTGCAGCTCAACTTCATGAGAGTTAGAATATGGATTACGCGTTTGTGCATATCAAAAAAGATGTATACAAAGAATAGAAGAATAGTATTATCAGACAAGAATTGTTTGTCTGATCAATCGCGTGTGGAGGTAAAGCTTGAAGATCTATTGTTCGCGAGCCTTGGTAAGACATAAATTAGTGATTTTGCATACAACATGTTTATTCAACATACATACGGTCAGTGGTCTAAACAAGAACATTTAAACAGAAATAACAACTCTTGGCGATAAGCCCATGGAGTACTATCATGGGATGCTCCGTTGCTCGTGGCACAATGGATTTCCACACTATGTTTTCACTGTGGAAGATGACAGAAAAGTCTTTATAGATTCAAAATATATTAAAGTTGAGTCGACTACTGATGAGGGCGTGGAACGTGTTTACACGTTTCATTCTAAAGAGTCGGATCTTCTTGGTGAAATGAGTGTTTCAACAAGCTTTGAAATTTGTCCACATGGTACACAAATCATGGAGACAAAGTTTGTTTTGTGTGCCAATGGTGATAATATTGAAGGATATACACATACTTTAGATCAGAATCAAACGAAGAATATTTTCAAGAATCACAACGTCGAGTTAGCTGCTATAGTGATGAAAGATTGTATTTGCGCGAGTCAAAAAGAGGTAGAAATTGGTGGTTGGGGATTAAAGTTTCTCAAAAAGGACAGACGTTGTGAAACTTGCAGACAAAATACCAATATGAATGTTGTTGTTCCTGCTGGTGTTCATGGCGGGCCTAGATCAAGAAACAGTGGAGGCCCGTCTAGCCTTGTTGAGAGGTGGAGAAGTGGTGGCTCTTGTGATTGCGGTGGATGGGACCTTGGTTGTCCCCTCACCGCGCTTCATGCTAGACCGAATAACCAAGATGGCAGCTTTGGGGATAGTGTTTCATTTGATTTATTTGTACAGGTATCACATCGTTTCATCGCTTTACTAACATTTGGGTACCGAAAAACCTCTTTTGTCCAAAAAGTGTATATAATCCAAACCGACTTATATAGTATATGGCTTGAAAGGGTCGCATCTATTTAACTATTTCACATGTTTATTGATGGTTTTGCATGTTTGTAGGGTTGTAAGCAAAGTGTACCGGTTTTAAAAATGGTGGAAGTACGTGATGGTGTGTATGATCTTCGTTACAAATCAATTATATCGCCTCTGCAATCTCTTTCGATTGTTGTGGCAGCAATCCATAGGCATAATAGCTCTATCATGAGTCCTAAATTATATGCAAACTGACACAAGATAACCATATAGTAAGGGAAATTTAGTATAAAGAATTTGGGAACATATACATTTTTTACATGTAGCGACTCATTTAGTGTATACATTGTTACATATTGTAACGACGTTATTTATTTTAATTACAACAGAAATATGAACATTCGATATAGATACTGCATAGTATAATTATACTTGTGTTCAAGTTTTACATCCCTAAATCATTAATAGGAATTTCCAAAAGATCAAGCAAGTAAAGCAAAACAAGAACTACTACTAAGTAGAAGGTACACACAATGTATGCTGGTTGTGCAAACACTAGTCGGGTTAATCATAGCTAGAAGGTGAAGATCCTAAGAAGTAAGAAGATGGGTCAATGCATAGTCCAATTGTGAATCGGTCGCACTAATATCTGATTAAATTTCAAGAATCGGACCAACAAAAGAACCACGATCGCTCCACCATGCTTGGTCTCAACAAAAATTTTAAATAAAATGTTTTCCAAGTTAACGTAAAGCATACACATCCATTAACCAACCAGGGGCGAAGGTTAGTTGGTGCCCGGGGTGCACCCTCCCTCCCTCCCCCCCCCCCCCCCCCCCCTAATGTTTCGGTTAGAATTATATATAAATGACGGGTAGTTTGGTAAATATATTTTAACTCTTATTTGTTTAACCGTAGATTACCCACCACACAATAAACTTAATCACAACTTAATACCAAATTATCAATCATCTTCTTACCGTACTTTGGCCCGTAGCTTTCTGTGACCATTTCCAATTCAATCAAGATTTTTTCGGTAATAATTATTTTATTGTTGTAAATTGTTGATTACATAGATTGCATGATTTAATGTTTATTATTTATTCATTGTTTACTTTAGTCTTTAGTTCTGTAATTCGTAAATACTAGGGCTGTAAACGAAGCGAACAAACACGAACAAGGCCTTGTTCGTGTTCGTTCGTTAAGGAAATAAATGTGTTCACGAACGGTTCATGAACACTTACCGAACGTGATTTTATGCTCGTGTTCGTTCATTAAGGAAATGAGCGTGTTCGCGAACGGTTCACGAACAAAAACGAACACAAATAAATTTGGTGAACGCGACGAAGGATAAAGATAGATGGCCCAGAGAGTAGCACTCGAACTTGAATCCCTTATTGTGGAACGGAGGTCGATCGTATTCGTGGATGTAAATAATGAGAAATGAAAGGGAAATGATGCATAAACAAGGTGAAAGTAGGTTTCCTAGTTTAATTGTTAGGGAAATAAAATAAATAAAAGTTTAATAATATAAAAAGTACAAATAAAATATAAGAAAGTACAAGGATCTTCAATTAAAACACAAACATACGAACATAAACGAACACAAATCAACAAATGTTCACGAACACCTTACCGAACGTTCACGAACACAATCGAACGAACGAGATCTCTGTTCATGTTCGTTCATTTAACTAATCGAACGAAATTTCTTGTTCATGTTCGTTCGTTTATTAAACGAACGAACATAAACGAACTTCCCGCCGAACGGTTCATGAACTGTTCGCTGAACGTTCGATTCGTTTACAGCCCTAGTAAATACTAAGTAGACAATCAGTTGATACCTAGATGAATTAATGTATTACAAGTCCATGATATTAATATATTGTTCATGTATTAGTCAGTGATGATTACTTCAATTATTTTATGTATGATATTAGTATACTTTTTATGTATTATTAGTCCATGATATTAATATAATGTTCCTATTCATTGTTTCTTTTTGTTAGGAATTCATAGGAAAGGAGAAAACTATTCATTGTTTTTTTAAAAGAAAGAAAACTATTAATATAATGTTCATATTAATATAGTTCATCATCACTTTGCGTCCCCTCGAAACATTTAGTCAAGATCCGTCACTGTAAGGCCGGAGGGTGTGGCATGGCGCCACCCGGCCACCTCACCATTTTTAGCGCCCCGGGGCGCCAACCTCCATACCGCCACCGCTAAAGGGGGGGCGCCATGGTTCTTCCGCCACCACGTTAACGAGCAACATTGAGGAGATCGAGGGAAGGTTGGTCAAAATAACCGTTTTTTTAAGGTTTCTTGGCTGATTTGCAGGTTTTTTGGCTTGAGTTGCAAGTTCCATGGCTGTTTTTGAGAGAAGGTAGGTGGTGAGGTATGAAAGGTATGAGGGAGAACACAGTTGTCTTTCTTTTGCAGGTTTTAATGGGTTTTTAAAAAGGGATTTCTAAAAGGTTTTGTCTTTTTTTAATGGACTTTTGTTTTGGTGTAATTTTTAAAGGGTTTTTAAAAAGGTTTTGTCGAATATTATAAACCTCTTGTATATTATTTAGTGGCATATAAATTAAAAAAAATAATAAATAAATAATTAGGTAATGATGATGGGGACTTTATACCACACCCTACAAGTTAAAGGAAGTGGCTTTAAAGCCCCCTGTGTGACGTGACGTTAACGTGACATTGAGGTGGTGTGACAAAACCCCTAGGGGCTTTATACCCCACCTTCCAGCCTAACCAACCATCACCCAAAACACATCAAATAGTGAATTAAGTAACATCGACCTACCCAAACCACTCTACATTGTTATTATGTTCATTGGATTCGATAGAATATATTGTACTCTTACTAACTCATACATGTTATCAGGGCCGGAGCTAGTGTATTAGGAGGGGTAGCACGAGCTACCCCTCAACCCCGTGCTACCCCTCAACCCCGTTTCCGTACTGTTTTCATAATGTATTTTTTTTTTCGGTTTTATACAACGGATATCGTTGATAAAAAAAATTTTGGATGTCTCTGAATTTTTGGGCTTGATCCCCGTGCATATTAAACCCGTGATACGTATACCTTTATTTTTGGGCAATCAATCATATTTTGATTTTTTTTTTCAACAAGAGTCTGGATGTTACTCACGAAACTGCCTTATAATTATTATGGGCAATCAATCATATTTTTTGAATTATTTTTTTAATGGCAAGGAATGACGTGTCAACTATTGTGACAACGGACGCTGTGGCTAAGGTCGATGGTTTTCAATTGATCGTTTCCCATAAAATTATAAGGTTAAAGAATAAGATGTTTGAGACTTCTAGAAAATAAACAAATTTTTTTATGAAATAATGGTTTTCAATTGAACTACACGGAAAAGGAAAATAAACTTCCTTTTGAACGACAAAGAATCTCACGTGTAAATCCACCCTGTTCGTGCCCATCTGATGCGTAGGAACCAGATAAAATCCGTAAACCCTCGCCCCCGTCAAGTTTGAACCCGGAATTAAAACCCCGATTCATCCCTTCACTTAGATGTCCCTCGAAAATGGCCTAATAGTATTAACTTGTAAGAGATTAATTTAAACAAAACTTAAGATAAAACGGCCCACATGCTCAAACTCTTATGAAGCCCATTAGAGGCCCGATTTACAATCACAAACCCTAGAATAACAAGCGGCTATAAGTAAAGAGCAGCGATCTCAACCCTAAACAGATATCTGCCATCTTCAGTTGTATTGAGTTGAGGAAGAATCGAACATATCCCGTTCACTTTTGCTCTGATTAAGATCTCCGAAAACCTTATATTTTACTTTTGATAGCATTTGATTACCAAACATTAGTCAGATATCTGCTGCATATATCCATGGCTGATATCGTTACTTGTTTGGAATATTAACTGAACCTATCGTTACAGATATGTTGCTTTTCATGCTCACATCTGTTCCATTTAGGCTCTACATTTCTTCATTTCATTCTTTTTTACTCATTTGGTATTTATTTTTTTAAACCAGACTAGTCAAGTATCTTGTAATTTTGATTTTTTGATGCTGTTACACGTCTGGAAAACCAAATTGATACCATTCGTTACAGCTGTGGCGATTTTTTTTATTTCTCATAGCTGCTACATCTGGTTTCTACATTTTTACTTTTTTTTTATATAAGATGTTTTTATTTTCTGAAAGTGTTTATATATATTTTACATTTTATTTGTTTGGAATTGAAAACAACGGTTGCGCTAAGTTTTATGATATGAAGCAGAGTGTAAATATTTAATTGTCACAAATTTGTTTGATAATTAAGCACTAAACTAGATGAAAGTACCGGCCGTGATGCTGTCGGGGGCTTAGAAATTAAAACGCAATAGGGGCTTACAAATTAAGACGGAACGAATACCAATTTACGCGGCAAGGTTCATTAACTAACATGTTTATTTATCGACCAAATGTATGATAATTACACGCAACAAACATATATTCACATCTCCTAGTTGTTGTGGTTAAAAAAATGATGAACTGTTTTCTGTAAGCCTTGACGTTAAAAAAGGGGTTGTTGTTCATTCTTGGCGACCTTTCTTTGCTTCATACTTTGTGCACACAAACAGAATGAGGTGTTGGTTGATGTGCACTTCAGCTAATAAGTGATTAGGCAATAATTAGTTAGCAAATAGCATCCTAATAGTTCGATGAAGGCTTGAAGCTAGCAATAATGTGTGTTGAATTGTATTTTCATTATAGCGTACCAAGTGGCTAGGTTTCCCAAGGATGTAAGTGAACCTTTTAGTAGCTTTGTCTCCCTCGTCCAATACAGAGCCTAAGAAATTGCCTCCATACATCAACAAAATTTGAGAAATTTCCATCTAAGCAGTTATGCTTTCATATCTGGTAAGCGAAAAGTAAAATATTATAAATAAGTAAGGCTTTACACGTCATCGTGCCATCTCGTTTGTGCCAATGAATGCAAAAACAATCGCAAGAATAAATCAGAGGATTTGGTCCCGTTTACTTATGTTTTAACTTAAATAGATATGATGAGTAAAAATGGTAAAAACCCGTTCTAAAAAAATAAAAATAGAACAGATTATTGTTTACCTCTTCGTCATCCTTGTAACGAAAATACACTTTCATTAGTATTCTAATAATTCATAAAAATTGTAAAATGATCAGTAGGAAAATAACTACATTAACCTTGGTTTTTGTTAAGGACCATAATTTTTTTTAAGAAAGACCATTCCTAGCACATCCTTCATCGCTGCAAAGAGAAAGTAAACACAACACGTATTCTACTCTAAATTTTAAAACCAACTAAATTTTTGCAACTTGCTTAATCAAACTCACTTTTGTATCAAATTTAAAGTTAAAAGTTTGCATGACATATGGGCTAACACAAGTAGGCATGCTTGCAGTAGATTCCTGTCACACCCTGATATTTCTATATATTACCGTTGGGCCCGATGGGGAGTATCGTGACGTAGACACGTAGTTGATATCATCATAGTCAATACACACAATATAGTAGCACAGGGGAAGGCTTGGTAATCTATACTATATAATAAAAGAAACCAATAAGAGGACACATGTTATTCATTGAAGGCATCTATTTTTATAGATAACTAGGTTATCACTCGGGTAGACACCCGGGTAGGAAAATTTAAATTACATTAATAAAAAATTTCAACACACACTGATTCATTTCTATTTAAAATCAAAATCAAACCATACCTATGAGTTAAATATTGCATCAAGAGTATATGGTTTTTCATCATCATTTTCTAAATCATATGGTATATGGTTTCTTCAAATCATCATTTTCTAAATCCGAATGTATGGAAACCGACCCCGACAGCGACTTGCTACTCCTTTCCGACCTACGAATACTCTACGTTTCCAAACTTTGTTCACTATTCAAATCCCCCATTGTGCAACATTGGCGAATGTACTGAATAAGAAAAAGAATAACAAAACGGCTGCAAAACATGGATATCCAAAAAAAAAGTAAAAATTTTGACTTTTGAAAGCTTGTAATATAAACAAAATGAGATGCCTCTCACCTTAGAAATTCAAATTAAAGTATAGACGAAAGAAAACTGCCAAGCTAGAACACCTTCCACAATAACTCGTTCCAAAAGAGATCCATGGCATGTTACTCAACTTCTTCAAATTCGAATTTTATTACGACCTGCCTACATGACAACAAAAATCATCAAGAATACAGCAACACCATAATTACATTAAAATGGATAACACATGTTCCAAACACATTTATGATTGAGATCATAACATAAACTACAAAGTACATATACTTTAATTTGAAAACTTTGATCATTTTTAGATGTTTGGATGTGGGCTTTCAAATAATATTCTACAATCACTAATAAAACTAAAAAACATTTAAGAACAAACTAAAACAAAAAAAATTGTGATCAGTATATGTTTTCCTAACATTTTTTTAACACAAATTCTAACTTTATGTTTTATCTCAATTCTTTTAAGAATTAATACAAACCAATAGTTTTGAAACTAAATGCACAAAATACCTCAATAATAAAAAATAGGGAGAAGACAGTTGAAAGGAAACATTCCTGAACCTCTATGCTACCTGATCATGTCAAGAAAGGAAACATTCCCGAACCGACTCGATTTTCGGGACTGATTTGGTACCGACAATTAGTGTTTTCAGTACCGGTATTTACCTTCACATACCGGTCCTTACCAGTACCGAACTGTACCGGGTATTTTTGGTACCGGTACCCATTTTTTTAGGATTTTCGGTACCGGTATTTTAGATACCGATTAGTACCGAGCTCATCCCTGGAGACATCCTAGCAATAAGTTCTACGACAATCATAGAATTCAATGGTATGCAATATGAACATGACCTTTTTTATTTGTTAAATAAATTAAATTCCATGTGGAACCATAAAGAGGTGCTTACCTTGGCTAGCCAGGTCTCTTCGCTTTTGTGACATGGGCTCGATCCTTTCTTCTACCTTCCATTCATTCAACCAAACAACTAAAGATTGTGTTTTCCAACTATGTCATTTTGTTCTAACAACTAACAACACTTGAAATCCTTTAGTCATTTCATTTTTTAGTTATATTAATTTTACATGAATTTTGTT
This sequence comes from Helianthus tuberosus, assembly GCA_030545235.1. Taxonomy (NCBI): domain Eukaryota; kingdom Viridiplantae; phylum Streptophyta; class Magnoliopsida; order Asterales; family Asteraceae; genus Helianthus; species Helianthus tuberosus. Next base: position 53,451,104 of record CM060351.1, read on the forward strand.
TTCCTCTTTTTAACTTCTAAAACCAAATACAATATTTTCACTTCAACGTGAATACAAGACTTTACAATATATAAACATAAAAGACCAGATGCATAGCTACAGGTGCACATCCCAACTGGTTCAGCATCATAAATGTTTTCGGATCCAATAAGAATCAAGTTTTAGTGGTAGCCCGTTCAATTCCGATCCAATGCGCCACTTTGAAACTGGTTTGAGGATATATACTTAGAAAACGGGTTTAGAGTTGTCTATTCGATAAACATGTATCTAAACTAATACGGTTTCACTTCAAAATAAGTAATTTATATTTTAACAATATCAGTTATGTAACCTCTTTTAAAACCATATAAATGTTATAAAAGTTATAACAAATTAAAAGGCTAATGCAAGTTAGAGCTGGCCCGTTCCCTTGTAGTCTAATTGTTTTTTTATTTGTTTTGAGATAAATCACAACCCGAATAAATGGGTCGAAATGGCCCGGCTCTTACTTGCATTGGCCTTTTAATTTGTTATAACTTTTAAAACCTTTTTGCCAATGGAAAGTGGAAACCATAGAATATGAAACCAGATAGAGAATCATACCTTATCAAAGTGGCTGAGGTTGCTACTTCCCATAAACCAATCGTCAATCAACTCACCGGAAATCCCTCTCTCACCAGAAATTGTCTTAATTCTGATCAAATCCGCTCCGAACACATCATAATTCTTCACTTGAAACTCCAACTGCATCGCCAGATGTGCTAACGACGTCACAAAATGCCCGTTCCAGATCGGCTGAATAAAGGAATGACTCTAAATCCATATATAAACAATAAATTATTATAAAAGTTCAAATATCCAAAACTTACACTGTCTTCGGAGAACCAACAAAAAGCTTGGCAACATTGCCTCCTTCAGATTGTGCTTTCTGTTAAACTTGCCATCATAAATATGTCTTTTATCATAATCATCTCCGTAAATATAATAAAGATAAAAAAAGAAAGGGGGCATACTTCATCTGGTTGTTGGCCTCTATTGTGCATATCTTGCAGAGTTTTGAAAGCGAGCATATATAACTTCTCCTTGACCAAATACTTGATCAAAATATGAAAAGTATTTCGGTCGGGATTAATTGCCAATTTATCCATTTTCTTCATCAAGTTCATTACATTCTCCATTTATCCCGTTCAGCAGTAGGCACACACCAGCGTGTTCAGTATAACATCGTATTTTTCGTATTTGGCTTCAAATTCTGACGCTAATTGTTTTGCGTCGTCAAGGAGTCCATATCTACAGAAGGCTGAAATCATAATGATGTAGGCATACCCATCTGGATGTAATTTCAAGACGAAAAAAGTTAGTTTAAACTTACAAAAAAATTGTGATATAGCAAAACAAATATTCGAGAAATCCTGGGGATTTTTTTTCCTGTCCCTAGTGGCACGCGCCTGTTTTCACATTTCTTGTCTTCATTTCAGTAAACACCAACTTAGCTTCGTCTATTTTTCCAGCTTTTGATAGAGCATCCATTAGCAAACAGTACGACATCTACAAAATAATTAGCCACTTAAAGAGTATGAAGAAAAATTAAGATTTTTTAAAGTCGATGGTTCAGTCATCAATAATGTAAATACTACCTCCTATGTTCCATGTAGTCTAAATATAAATATTTGATCTTAACGAAATGACTTCAAATATCTATCCCTTTAAAGGTATAAATTAGAAAAATTAATGACATAAAAAACCTAGTATGACCCATTACCCAACCCACCCGACCCTCCTCAGCTTGTGATGTGAGAACGGTAAAAAATTTAAGATCCCACTTTACCACTTCTTCAGCATAGCCCAGGGCTTCTAATTCATTTAGTAACACTCTCGCCTTTTCAAACAACCCTCCTGTAACATACACCTTCAATAATGTTGTCAAAACAACCTGCAAAATTAAGTTCTGAGAAAAGCAACCAAAAAAGTTTGAAAACGATATTGTGTGGAACGTAAGATGCATACCTTGTTTGGAACCAAGCATGCTGATTTCATCTCTTTAAATATATCATCAGCCTTCTCATAATTTCCATCCACCGAATATGCATTAAGCAAAGAACTGTAATGGATTTTCCCATAGGTAATTGTGGTTTGTATGTATCGGCCTCTTTGAAGGTTCGTACAGGTCAAAAAGGAGTCAGTTGTACAACTTACTAATAATTTACACCAGCTTAGTCTCTTATCATTAAAATATGTTTTTTATAAAAAAAATTAAACAATAAAGGAAAACCCAATCATGTAGGTACATTACATATGTGGAGATTAACCCCACTATATTAAACAATAAAGTAAATATAGGATAGGAACATAATGTTTTATAGCCTTTATGTATCTAAACAAAAATGTATAAACAAAGCCTCTTACTTTAAGCTAAAAAGACACATGTTCTCACAACCAACAACCTTTGCAAGCAAAGGAATGACTCCAACCTGCAAAGCCAATCAAGCTGTTAAAGTTAAAATTCTATAAAATCTACAAAACTTAGCCCTCAAATCATTGTGATGAATATGTTGAGAAAGCTGGTAAGAAGTTGGTATAAAAAATATTCAAAAAACAGAGGTTTGTATGGCTAAAAAATGCAGTTTCGTAAAATACTTATTGCATTAACTCTACATTATAATAACTTACTGAACCGATGCATTATTTTTGAGTGTCTGCATAGTTCTGATGACAATCTGTTGAATGTAAACCTAAAAAGATGTAGTTCAGTAAAACATTTATCGTCAACATAATGATATCTTGGCCTTAGAGAGACTGCATAGAAAAAAAACACAGTTGAGAAGAATTAACATCTAAATATCTAGTTTTCTTAAGCAATCCCAAACACCCCGTAAATATACAACACGACCCGTATGGTTATACCTCTTCTCTTTTGTATTATATATCCATGGTTCTTGATGTATAAAATAATCATCAAAGCAACTCTTAACACTGCCACATAACTTACAACAGAATATTCAAAACAATGGCTACCATCTTCCCTGCAAAGATATTATTTATAAAAATCATCATAGATCTGTGGATATTGCTGAAGTATGTGATTTCAACACTGAATGAAAAACCAATCCCGTTTCAATTAATTAGCATAAAATATTAAAATCAATTAAACATCATCGAAAACCAAAGAGAAATACAATTGAAAACAACGAATACAACCAAACTCATAAATCCCAGAACCATAAACATCATAACAAAATAAGGAGTAATAGTTCGCTTAGATAGGGAATGGTACCTTTGTGTGAAGCAATTTGCGAGAAAAAACACCAGCGTCAGTGGTGGAGACAGGTGACATGAGATTTCAGATGCGATAAAAAATGGAAGAAAAGAATAGTGAGAAAATCAAGAATGTTAGTTGATTAATATATGAAATCTAGCCTTTATGTTGAAGATAGCGATCGAATTCACACAATGACAAAGGAGCTGCAGAACAATTGAAGAAGAATAAGAAACCCTGGAAGTGTATCCATTTGAATAAATAAAGAGGTATATCAACATACCTTTAGATGTTTCCCAATCAATGCCACCATTGAAGATGATGAAGGGATAACACAGTGAAGATGGAGAATCGCCATGATTAGGAGAGGAACAACTTGGCAGCGATGACTGATGTAGAAGAGGAAGGAAGGGGAGGCTAGGGTTTAGAACAGGGATTACAAAGTACAACGTGTTTTAGAAGGTATTTAAATCCCGTGTCTGCCCATCTCAAGAAAAAAAAGACCCGAATTTTTCCCTCCAAAACCCAAATTTAGATGCTCTTATCACACGCCACGTCAAATTAGAAGCTCTTATAACGCGCCACGTCAGCCCTTATTTAACATGTTTATTATATATAATAGATTAATATCAATTAAAATATTATTATAAAATTAAATTTAATATAAATTTAAACAATTTGTATAGGAGATAATATAATATTTTAAAATATTATGTAAATGATTTATTTATTTTATTAAAGCTAATATTTAAATCAAAATAATTGGATTTATTGAATTTCATTTTCTGTCAAATTTTGGTACGTAAAAGAAAACAAAATATTCTATTTATTTTGTGAGAAAGTTTAGTAAAGGTATTTTAAAATAAAATTTACATAAAATTGTGAGTAGGAGAGTATCACATTAATTGAAACTATTTATTATAAATTAGATTGTATAGGAGATAATATAATATTTTAAAATATTATGTAAATGATTTATTTATTTATTTTATTAAAGCTAATATTTAAATCAAAATAATTGGATTTATTGAATTTCATTTTCTGTCAAATTTTGGTACCTAAAAGAAAACAAAATATTCTATTTATTTTGTGAGAAAGTTTAGTAAAGGTATTTTAAAATAAAATTTACATAAAATTGTGAGTAGGAGAGTATCACATTAATTGAAACTATTTATTATAAATTAGATTTGAAGATTAGATATTTAAGTAATAACAAAATAAACATAAATAATCTTTTTTTAAATTAAAATTACAAGTAACAATAAAATACATAAATAATCACATATAACAAAATAATATGTATAATAACATATATAAAACTAGAGTTAGACACTCTTAATTAACTTGATATTTCATATCAAACATATATAAAAGTAGAGTTAGACGTTCTTAATTGACTTGACGTTTGGTTTTCAAATTTATTTAACAGTTTAACCTGATAATAAATAAAAAAAATTAAAATGTTACAATAAGTAAATAATATATCAAAGTCCGATTTTTAAGTTTATATGTTGATGGTTGTACGTTTTAACCGATTACATTATATTTATTCATCTGTGTAATACACGGGTTAATTCAACTCGTGTAATACACATGTTTTTTTAAAGATAACTTTCTATTAATTCATATATAAATTATTTTTATTCAACCCGTGTAATACACGGGGTTCTAACCTAGTTAAATACTATTACAAACCATAGTGTCCGAGTGTCCAAATAAAAGAATATACAGACTTGGTTGTAATGGAGATCCACAGGCGGATCATAAAATAAAATACAAGAAACTGAAATAACAGACTCCAGGCATCTAAGGATTTGCAAGATCCTCTTATTTGACACCAAGTAGCTCCAGCCTAATTATGTGAGGTACCTGTCACTTAGTCTTTGGAAAATACGTCAGTTTACACTGGTAAATACAATTAACTGACTCATTTGAAAAGAGTTTATGAAAATTGATTTAAGTGCACAAGGCACAAATCCTTTTATACTTGGGACAATTATTTAAGATAATCTTGTATGTCGTTTTACATGTTTGTCATACATATGGGGCCGGTTTGGAAGCCGGTCATGATTAACCGACTCACCACTTATAGAACCCACAAAGGAGTTATCCCCAACATGTAGGTTATTTAGCATTTGCATCTGTCAGGTGTATGCCTACACCCCGTGCATAGGTCGTGGCCATTTTCAAATGAAATGAGCCGAGGATATCCAGGACACGATCGTATTAACCCCCAATGTTTATGTTATCAAACAAAACAGATTAAAACGGGTTATGTAAATTTATTAATCACAATCCGATTAAATGATTTCATACCCAACCAAGCGGTATTATTATAATACCGTATCCCAAGCCCGTATAAGGGAAAATAAGTTAAAAGTATTTACCTGAGCTAGATGTGTAAGAAGTAACTCAGCCGTATATTTCCTAAAGCTTTATGAAAATACCTTATAAAAAGATACTCAATCTATATAGAAGGTTTATTAACCTATTAGGATACTAACGGGTCTTTATTTAAGTCAAAGACTTAGACCGGTTAGTTTGAAAGACACTTAACGGTTCTAAACGCTAGATTAAGCGGAGACCGGAGTGGAATCTGATTTAGACCCAACAAGTTTGGATACTTGTATAATATGGGTATAAACACATTCTGGATTTTGAAGATTTAATGATAAGGTTAAACCCATTTCGGCTAATTTATGTAAACTAGTTACATAAACCGAATCGAACGCATAAAATGCATAACGGGTAACCAAATGAATTATATACAGGTATCATATGTTATTATGCTTAGAATATGTTAATACATCAGTAGGATATTAACATATATGCCCAAAAAGTATTTAAAACCAATTTAAGTCCCGTAGGGGCATTTTGGTCATTTTAATGTTTATAAAAGAGATTTTATAGTAAACTGAGGTTCTGGTTTAAAAAATTCAGTAAAAATATTTATTTTATCATGTTACATCAGTAAGATATCATACATATGTGAGGTTTACCATTTATGGCCAAACTATGCCCCGAAAGGGTATTTTGGTCATTTCACATATGCTTTTAAGGACATTTTTGGAAGTCTGAGTTCATGACTTATACCTACTGTAATATTAATAATTTTTTTTTAAAATTCAGTAGGTAACAACTCTTAAGTGTTAAATATGGTTTTAAACCATACTATGCACCTAATTAGCGTAAAAATCGCTAATTGACGATAATTAAGATGTTTATAGAAATTTGAGATTTTGATCAGTATCAAGTGTTCAAAATATTTTATTTAATGTATAATATCAGTAGGAAAAGGTTTGGCATTTAAATCATATGTTAATCTCATTTTATGCATGAAAAGGGTATTATCGTCATTTACCGATGTATACAAGAACTCAATGATATGGTCAGTTTATAATCTGACCAAAAATCATAAAAATCCTTAAAAATAATATCTTAACAGTAGGTAATGAGTTTTGGGTCAAAATCCAAGTTTAAACATGCCTTATGCAAGATATCGTAATTTAATTAATAAAAAGTTTCAATTTACGATATCGAGCATAACTTTAGTTTGAGACCAGAAACTGATGTCAAATTTTCGTGACATACTTATATATCAGTAATGAAGGTTTTTGTCCTCTCACATTTCCAAAAATCTCGTTTATATGACATAAGGGCATAACGGGCATATATAAGCATATTAACGGAAACTAGCATATAATTCAATATATAAATGACCAGGTAATATAACTCCAGAGGGTTATACTACAACATAATGTGGTCCTAATGGAAGCTTAAAACATAGAAGAATTAAGCTTAATCGGGTCAGAACTGAAAGTCAAGCAAAAGTCAAGCTTTTGCGACTTTCCGTTGCGAACCGACCTTAGACTTAGAATTGTTGGGTTGAACCTGTTTGAACATGTTCTAATAATAATTACTAAGTTATTAGAGTGTTAAAATATAATTTATAACCTCTGTATTATTAGTTTTAATTATTATTTATAATTCTGTCCAGTTTAACTTTTTAACTAATTAGTTTGACCCGACAATTAACTAAGCAAACGAAATAATTAGGAGGTGCCCTTTTAAGGGTTAATCACCTACCTAATTATGGTCACATAACCACATTCATCTCGAACAGTGGCTGGACCATTTGAGTTTAAACCGAAGGTCAAAGTCAGATTACGATAACTTTGACTTTTCGGTTTTTAAATTAAAAACTGAACTAGATAGGGGGCTAAGACACTTACAAAGGGTTCTAGCTATCTTTTCTACAAACTTGAGCTCCCTTCTTAATCAGGAACCACCAGATGAGAGAGTAGAGAATGTTTGAGTGTTATGAGCAAATGAACAAGGCAACATAAGTGCCTATTTATAGTTCAAGACCATGAATTTAGATCACTCCAGGTGTTTTGGGGATGTTTAGGATCATCCCAGGTGTCCTAGTGGTAATCTAATACCATTTGCAAGCTCCAAGTTTTGAGTTTCAGGTGACAAAGGCAGTGCAACAGGCTGCAACCAGCAGCTGTCAACATTCTGCGGAGCTGGGCGTCTGTCGCGGGCCGCGTAAGAATCAAAGGGGGTCTACGCGGGCCGCGACAACCTTGTTGTCAGGTAAAACTTGTTTCAAGTTTGGCAGATTCAGTCTCTGGTCCATGGTAACTTTATTTAACTTTATTTTTGGCATAAAAGGCCCTTGTAGTTAGTTTGTAGAGGATCATGGGAGTGTAACCAAACTCCGTTAGGCCCGTTTCGTTAAACGATCACCGTAAAAATAAGTTTCTAAACATTGACGTTTTTAACCCAAGTTCTTGAAAACTTGCATAACGATCTCGAAACCATGTGAAACTGATATCACTTATTCTTGAGAGTATATTTGGATGTTACGAAGCCTCGGGTTCGTTAAAAGGTCACTCAGAGGTAAGAATTAACATGTTGACACGTTTAACCCCTGTAGTTTATAATCTTTCGATTATTTTCATAAACGACTTCTTATATCCAATTTAATCACTCGTTTAAGAATATATTCTTCATGTGTGGTCATTCAGAGGCACAAGTTTGGCATGTTGACACTTTTAGTCCCTTCGCATACATATTTTCATCGTTTGTCAACTTTTGTCCTTTAAACTCAAACTTTCACATATTTAGAGTTTAGGACACGTGTCTTTACATAATTAGACACGTTTTTACGTGGTGTTACAATTCCTCCTTGGATTGCTTAGCAAATCCTCTCAAAGTGCTGCCTTTCCCATTAGTTTTGCTTGTCATGGAGATATAAATATTATGCTTCAACTATTTCATTAGTATGAGTCGGTACAGTGGCGAAGCTTGAAGTTTTCGACCCGGGGGGGGGGGGGGGCGAAAACGTATATACCCAAAATTTTCTATAGAACCGGGGGGGTTGAAAACGTATACACCCAGAAATTTCTGTATGAAAACTACATATATAACACTACTAAGCGAAAAAGTTCGAGGGGTCAACCCCCCCCCCCCCCGTGGCCTCTTCAAAGCTGCGCCAATGAGTCAGTATGTGTTATGTTTTATCATATTTGGTCAAACACGTAAAAAATATAAAATTAGCCTAAAATGAAACTTGTTCAAAATGTCCTTTTTATTGTATAAACACTAAAACTTGTTATATATAAAATGTAAAACTAAAATATATTTCGAATCAACCCAACACTTTTTTACATGTTATCCGATCCATCTACCCCGTATATGAAATACATATATCTACACTTGCATCCATCCTACCGGGCCAGTGATGGGAGCAGGGTGACATCCCTCTCATGAAGAAATCATAGCAACAGGATGTAACCAAGTCACACGCAAAAATGTGTTTCCCACTCACCGACTAAGCAATTCCCTCGAATCGCCGATATAAATCTTATATATGTGAAAATTAAGTCATGAAAAGAAGATTATGGCAAAATATATCAACGATTTCAATTTCTTAGAAAAACTACTATAAACTTGTAACCGTTTACTATTGAACACATCAACAACTATAGTCTATAGATTTAACAATCATAAACTTGTTACTTACATAAACTCAATTTAACATCCAAATGCTAATTCTAGGGTTTCAACATATAAACTTTAAAAAAATTGTACCTCTAGGGCTAGAAAAGTTTGTTCAGGTTCAGTCATGAGAACAACTTCCTTCTTCTTCTTTGGCTTTGTGATTAACTGGCAGCTCATGGAATTCCTTAGTGAGTCGGATGCATTGTGGAATGTTCTCCGGTGAAACAAAATCCACGGCTACTATGTTGCATGACTATAAATAAGACGCACAAATTAGAAAATTTTTGAAATATATACCCATACCTCTTCTTGATTTCTCCTTTTTGGGTGATTTATTCTAGAGTTAGGGTTGTAGAATGTACACTGGCGTCCGATTGAACCACCGGTGACGGTCTAGTTACTTGCGGTGTTGTCGGTGGTCGTTACGAAAGGGTAGTACACGGTGGTCGTCGCTTTTTCGGAAACAAAGTCAAACACCGATTCTTTCAGCACTCAATCGGAGGGTCGGAGCTCCGATTCCGAGAGAAGCAGAGCCGGACGCAGGACGCTCTACTCCGTCTCTCTCTCTCACCTCTCTGGTTAAACTCTAGATTCTCTTTGTCTAACCATTCAAGTATTCAAGAGTGGACACGTATATGAAGCATGGCTTTTTTTTTTTTGAAAAACACCCCAAGCACATAGTACACCTCATTTAAGCCCAAAGTGGTTGCTTATTTATAGGTTTTAATAAACCTTAACTGACCACGTTTGGTGTTAGGTAATTGTAGTCATAAAGTCTTTTTGGTGGTGTTATGCGACAAGTGACACACTACGTCATAGAGGGGCTTTATGGGGTGTTATATCACTAGAGCGCGTAATCATCAAGCCCCTACCTCATCATTACTCAATTAATTAATTTCAATTTTTTATAATTAATTTCTAACTTTACAAAATAAAAAACCATTTTATTAAATTAAAAAGCATTACATTAAAATGTAAAAAATACATTACGATAAAATAAAAAAAAACATTACACTAAAATAAAATAAAAACTCAATTCGATTCCGGTTAGATGGTCGTGCGATTTCGAGTAGAATTCAAAGTCATGAGCTCATTGTCTATCCCGCATAATCTCGGCTACTTTGGGATTTTCTTCCATACGTTTAGTCCCTAGTTCGTGTATGTCTTGAAGGCATTGGTTTATCTCTGAAAATGCATTAGTCATTTCGGATCCCATCGAAGATGACTCAGGCCTTTTCGATCTTGCATCGCTTCTTCTTCTGGCGGGTCGTGGTAGCTCTTCCGCCGGCTCTTCCTCTGGAATATCATCGTTGACGTCGGTGTTTCCAGCGTCGGTGGTTGGCGTTTCGGGTTCACCCAACTCGTTGGTTTTTTATCTCTTTGATAACCTTTTATTTGCCGACCAACCGGTATTCGTAGGGACGTCGGCCCATTTGGGTCTATTCCGAAGATAATGCCAACAATTTATGCTATGAAATTCATGAAGTTGATGGCCTTGTTTATGGCCTTTTCGGGGGTATCAACTTGACTAGGGAAAATGATGCTGAGTTGCTTGAAGCGAATAGTTAGGCCATCGTTGTCATTCTTGATTTGCTTAAGGTGCCAGAACTCGTGCTCCAACTTCCTAAGTTCGTGAGGAGGACAAAATTCTTCCCTCATGATTTTCTTCAGTTCAACCCATGGTAAAGCGTGGGCGGCATCGTCCCCCCTTGTTCTTCGCTCAGCGGTCCATCACTCCAGAGCTCTCGAGCGGAACACCCTGTAGCGTTCTGGGTGCGCAAGTCGTCGGGGCAACCACTTTGACGGAACGTAAGCTCCATGGCGTCGAACCAGGTTAGTAACGCGGTGGCACCATCCTTGCCAGTAAATTCCAGAGGTTTACAGGCCATGAATTGCTTGAAAAGAAATGGTGTTTTACAGGCCATGAATTGCTTGAAAAGGAATGAATTGTCTACAGGTCATTCCTTTTCAAGCAATTCATGGCCTGCAAACCTCTAGAGTTTACTAGCAAGGATGGTGCCACCGCGTTACTAACTTGGTTTGACGCCATGGAATTTAAGTTCCGTCAAAGTGGTTGCCCCGATGACTTGCGCACCAATACCCTACAAGGGTGTTCCGCTCGAGAGCTCTCGAGTGGTGGACCGCTGAGCGAATCACAAGGGGGGACGATGTTGGGATTGAACCCTATCAGAGGAACAGATAATTAAAGCCAAAACTGGATCAGAGCAGTGGATCAAGAATAAGCAGACAATTACAGATTAGTTCATGCAAATCTCTCCCCTTGAAAGTGGTTTCATATCTGCTGACCTTCTATCTGCTGATCTTACTAAGTGCTGACCTACAACTGCTGCTTTGCATCTACTGACCAATGTCAAAGACTGATGGAAGACCAAAGCTCTGCCGACTCAATCTACTGCCTTGAGTCAAGTACTGCTGATCCAGACAGGCACTGCTGGGTTCACAGCAGTGGAAGGATGCAGCAGATGTTTAAGTGTCTTTTATGTTAAGAAATGTAATAGCAATAGTTAGTATATCAGAGTTTATATAGATCAGAGGTTAGAGTTTGTTAGGAGGTTAGATGTCACTTTCATGGTGACGTCAGCTAAAGATGCTCAGTGGTTTGCAAGTGCCTATAAATAGTTCAGTTCTTTGTACAGTTCTATTAGCTCTTTCACCACATCGTCTTCTTTGCACGAACAAACTACTGAGCTCTGGCTGAGGGGGAGTTTGCATTCATTCATCAATCATTGTAATCGTTGTTGAAACAAATTCAATCTTTCGATTCATTGTGTAAAGATGTTTGATTAAAGTATTACTCTCGTTTGATTGTATGCAAAGTTTGTTTTCATCTTAATTCCGCTGCACAACTCTTTCATTTCCATCTTAATTTCAAACGAAAATACAATAAAAAAGAAACTCAGATCCAACAATTGGTATCAGAGCTTGGACAGTCAAATTTGATTTAACAATCATTTTGACGTAAATAGTTCAGCTCATAATAGTTGATACTGATCGTTTGTTCGTCCGTTGAAAAACAGAGCAAGGATTAATCACCATTAAAGTTGATTTCTCAGTGTCTGTAAAACAACAAGAATGACGTCACAATCTCAGGATGATAAAAACAACATCGGCTCACTTTTTAAACCACCTATGCTAAAAAGAAATGAGTACAACATCTGGCAGAGGAGGATGGGTCACATCCTCGCTCAACAAAGCACAGGTTGTTGGAGGTCTGTCATTTATGGTCCCCATGTTCCTTCAGTGCCAAGCGCTGAAGATGCTAAAAAGTTCGTTCCAAAACCAGTTGAAAATTATACCGAAACCGACTTTCAAAAGATCGAACTAGATGCTAAGGCTTTTAGCATCATAGCATCAGCGCTGCCCAATGAGATATATGCTGGACTGTTACACTGTAACAGTGCCAAAGAGTTATGGGACGCACTTAAGGAACAGTTTGGGGGAACTGAGGAAGTCATAGAAAACAACAGGGAAATCCTGAACCAAGAGTATGAAACATTTTGCTACGTTAAAGGTGAATCACTAACGCAACAATTTGAGCGTTTTAGTTGTCTCATCAGTGAACTGAGGCTTGTTAACACCACTTTTACAAACTCAACTCAAAATAGCAGGTTCCTCAGGTCACTGCCAGAAAAATGGGACACTATAGCTTTTGTCACCCGAAACTCACCTGAATTCAGGGATCTGACCTTGATCCAACTCCACGGTCGACTCCTGACCTACGAAAGGGAGTTGAACCAGAAAAGGAGGTTACAAGAGTCAGGAAAAGTTACCGATGATTACACTTTCGGTCATACTGCTCTTCTGGGTCAAGAAGAATCTGGGAGCAGTGGTAAGGATCAGGGTTATGATCATTTCATTGACATAACTGCTGGTGCAAATTTTAATAACCCTGATCCTCACTCTGCAAGTTATGCGTTCACTACAAACGAAAACCAGATGTCAGATAATCTAAGCTTTGAACTCAATGATTTACAACATTTCGATCCCACTGACTTAGAGGAAATGGACATCCTGCACCAACTGGCTTTGCTAAGTGTTAGAACTAGCAAATTTTACAAGAGAACATGGCGAAAATTCCCAGGTTTGCATGGGAATCTAAGGGTTGGGTTGGATAAATCGAAAATCAAGTGCTACAAGTGTAATAGGTTGGGACATTTCGCTAGGGAATGTAGGAGTCAAACTACTGGTCCCATAATTACTCATCCTAGCTCAAATCCTAGACCTCAAAACCAAAGCACTGTGCACTATGCCCAGTATACCCCAGCAGCTCAAGTGAACACTGCTCACTATGCTGCTGCCCCTGTGCCAGTACACTATGTCCAAACTACTGTTCCACAAATCCAATATGTTCAAACCCCTGCTCCCCAGGTACAAGTGCAAACTGTTGCACCTCAAACCACTGCTCCAGCAGCAACACAACCAGATCAACAAAGTTTTTTCACTCAAGGGTTTGTTGACTGGAGCAGTATGCCTGATGATCTTAGTGATGAAAATTTTGCACTCTATGCTTCTAATGATTCTTCACATGATGAGTTTTGTTTGATGGCATTAGAGTCAATACAGGAAGGGGTTGAAGCTGAGGAGGAACAGCAGTGCTTTGAAACAGTGGAAGAGGTGACTGAAGCAGTGGTTATTGCTGTGGCTGGTGAACTACTGTTGGGAGAAAGTTCAGGTACCCTGATTGAACCAATGACAGATCCATGGTCCGTAGAGGACAAAGAAGAAGAGAAAGAAGAAAAGGCTGGTGAAAAGAAGGTAAAAGCTGATGATGAAGAAGATCATCAATGTGATTGTGCAATGATGGCAGCTGCCAAGGTATCACCTCAAGTTCTTGAAAAACTGTGTTCTGACAATTGCATAATTGCTTTTGCTAACATCAAAGAGGTGAATGAAAACCTTCGGGATAAAATCTTGACTGATGAGGTCAAATTTGAAAAGTCTTTAAAAGAACTTAAAAACAAATTGACTGAAAAGGAAAAAGAAATCAGCTGTCTAAAAGAAGAGCAAAGCATCACCAAAACCCAACTTCAAACTATGGTAGAAAAATACCAAAGTTGCAAAAAGGAGTTGGAATCCACCCAGATTACTTGTGAAAGATGGGTGGAATCCTGCAGAGGATATGAGGTGATGCTTGCTAAACAGATTGAAAGTAATGTGAAATTTGGGGTTGGGTATAGGAAATATGATGATGAACACATTGCTTGTGAAAAATCTGTTCAAAACACTGATGTAACCACTGAGTTCATCCCCACAAACAAGAATGGCCAAGAAGTGAAAATCACTGACAAACTTGGTAACAAAATCACACTTGGCAGAACAAGGAGTTCCTCAACCTTTGAAGAACTTGAAAAATATCAGTTTAAACCTACCTGGTCTGACGAGTGTGATATTCTTGAAAATTTCAAACCAGTGGACTTTACATCAACTGATGGTGTTAAAGCTCCAAAAGCTAAAGTCATACCTCTCAAGGACATCCCAGCAGTGGTTAAAACCTCTGCTGCAAAGGAGTCTGAAAAGAGAAAGAAGAAAGAAAAAATTGACAACTTGTTTTGTGAATTCTGTGAGAAAAGGAATCATCTAACAAAAGACTGTTTCCACTTGAAAGCTTATGATTTAAACAAGACAAGTGTCATTGTTTCAGTAGAAAGTTGCATTGTTTGTGGTAAAACAAACCACAAAACTCAAGCATGTGTGTACCTCAAAAACTTTGATGTGAAAAAGAATGAGTACATGGCTAAAACATCCTTGAGTCCATCATCATCATCCTCATCATCTGTCAAGTTCACCAAGAAACAACCACTGTTTGTGCCAGTTCAAACAGCTGTTACAAAACAGCTGAACCAAACATCTGTCAAAAGAGATGTTCAGGTTACTGATGCACCCCCTGCCAATCAGTTCAGAAAAGGCAAGGAAAAACAGTCTTACCAAAGGATTCCACACGTTTATGAGGCCTACAAAAGGCCCTTTAAACCCAAAGTGAACAGGCATCCTTTTGGTTACCAGCAGATGATTGGTCAAGACCCACAACAGTGGTTAGAGAAACACTGTCCTAAAACAGTTCAAACCCCTGACCTAACCACTGTCCATCATTCTGCATCCATCCCAGACACTGTTGAGACCCCATCCAAAGCCCTGTTGGCTTTGGAGACCCTAATGAACTAATCCTTTTACTTCATGTGCAGGGAGCTTCTGCATGCTTTGATAGTCTTTGGTATGTAGATAGTGGAGGCTCCAAGCACATGACAGGATGTAAAGCCCTCCTCAAAGACTTTAAAATCCATGGTGGGGGTGATATATCCTTTGGGAATAATAGTAAAGGAAAAGTTCTGGGGTCGGGTACAGTGGAGTCTGGAAAAGTAAAATTTGAAAATGTCAATCTAATAGACAATCTAAAATTCAACCTTCTGAGTGTGTCTCAAATGAGTGACAAGGGATTTGGGTCATTCTTCACAAAAGATTGTTGTAGGATTGTTGGACCAGAAATGGTCAAAAAGATTGAAGCAATAATCAAAACTGGTCAAACTAAACTTGTTGCTCAAAGAAGTGGCAATGTTTATGTTGTTGACATGTCAAAAGAGTGTCCCAGAGCTGATGCCTGTCTGTTCTCAGCTGCCTCTAACAAAGAGACAGAACTTTGGCACAGAAGGCTGGGGCACACAAATCTTAAGACAATCACAGAAATTTCAAAAAATGGTTTGGTGAGAGGCCTACCACAAAAATTGTTTTCATGTCCTGAACATTGCATTTCCTGTTTAAAAGGAAAACAACATAAAAGTTCTTACAAGTCCATTGAAGAGTCCAAAACAACCCAGTGTTTGCAAATGCTACACATGGATTTGTTTGGCCCAGTTCAAGTCATGAGCCTCAAAAAGAAAAGATATTGTTTGGTTATTGTTGATGACTTTTCTAGGTTTACATGGACTTTTTCTTGCACTCAAAAGATGAAACTGCAGGCATTTTGCAAGACTTTGTAATACAGGTTGAAAAGCAATTTGACCTTCCAGTGAAAAGCTTCAGGAGTGACAATGGCACAGAATTCAAAAATAGGGAGTTGGATGCCTTCTGTGTGAAGAAAGGGATTGTAAGGCAGTACAGCATCCCAAGAACACCAGAGCAAAATGGGGTAGTGGAAAGGAAGAACAGAACTCTGATTGAGGCTGCCAGAACCATGCTTGCAGATTCAGGTTTGCCATTAACTTTCTGGGCAGAGGCAGTAAACACTGCTTGCTATGTTCAGAACAGAGTTTTAATAAACCCCAGGCACAAAAAGACTGCCTATGAAATTCTGTATAAAATTAAACCACTGATCTCATATTTCAAAGTGTTTGGCTGCCCATGCTTTATTTTGAACTTAAAAGATTCCATTTCAAAATTTGCAGCCAAAATTGATTGTGGTTATCATCTGGGATACTCAACCACTGCCAAGGCCTACAAAGTGTTCAATACACGGACCAAGGCAGTGGAGGAGACTTTGAATGTTAAGTTCAATGAACTCTCATCAATGAAAATCCCAGCAAACCCTGCAGATCTGTTTGATCTTGAAAAATTCACTTTTGAAAATACTGCTGTCAAGACTAACAGTGCAGGTCCATCAGAGGATACAACACCAGACTATGGGTATGAAATCATCATCCCTCAAAGGTCTGCCACAAAGGGAAAAGCACCAGCTGTTCAAAACAGTTGTCAAAGCTCAACCACTGCTACCTCAACAGTTGTTGACCAAAGTAGCCCATCAACCACTACCTCCACATCCTCAAACACTGCTGATAAAAGTCCTCAAACAGTGGATAAAAGTCAGCAGTTGTCCACTTCATTACCTCCTATACCACCACCTTTTGAAGCCACTGCTGGATCATCAAAGTCCCCAGCAGTGGTTAGCTCAGATGATACACATTTGCAGCCTTCACCTACCAATGCCATCATACCATACCAAGGAGATTTAATCTTCTTGAGATCTCATCCACCTGATCAAATCATTGGCAACATAAATGAAGGGGTGCTCACAAGAAGCCAAACCCAAAACATTTGTCTTTTTGCTGGTTTTCTATCACTCCATCAGCCAGTCAAGTACCAAGAGGCACTGAAAGACAACAGCTGGGTAAAAGCCATGCAAGAGGAGCTCCAACAGTTTAAAAGACAACAAGTATGGGAGCTTGTACCACTGCCAGAAGAGGTTAGTCCCATTGGCACAAAGTGGGTCTTCAAGAACAAAACTGATGAAAGGGGTATTGTTGTCAAGAATAAAGCCAGGCTTGTGGTTCAAGGTTACAGACAGGAAGAGGGGATTGATTATGATGAAACATTTGCCCCTGTTGCAAGATTGGAAGCCATTAGACTGTTCCTGGCCTTTGCTGTCAACCACAATATGAAGGTGTTTCAAATGGATATCAAAAGTGCTTTCCTCTATGGTACAATTCAAGAAGAGGTGTATGTTTGTCAACCTCCAGGTTTTGAGGATCCATTTTATCCAGATCATGTCTACAGGCTAAACAAAGCCTTGTATGGCTTGAAACAAGCTCCAAGGGCCTGGTATGAAACTCTTTCCAACTTCCTACTCTCAAATGGTTTCAAAAGAGGTACCATTGATAAAACACTGTTTTTAAAATGGAGAGGGAAGGATTTAATGATTGTCCAGATTTATGTGGATGACATTATTTTTGGAAGCACATGTAACTCAATGTGTGAAGAGTTTAGAGAACTCATGACAGCTGAGTTTGAAATGAGTGCAATGGGTGAGCTACAATGCTTTCTTGGTCTCCAAGTTCAGCAAATGCAAAATGGAACTTTCATTCATCAAAGCAAATATGCTAAAGAACTTTTGACAAAATTTGATATGAATGATTGTAAACCATGTAGCACACCCATGGCAACAAATAAGCTGGTCATGTCTGATGAAAAGGATGAGCTGATTGACCAAACACTTTATAGAAGCATGATTGGGTCTTTATTGTACCTAACTGCATCTAGACCAGACATCATGTTTGCAACATGTGTCTGTGCAAGAAGTCAATCAGCTCCCAGAAAATCAAATCTCATTGCTGTAAAAAGGATCTTCAGATACATAAAAGGTGCTCCCACACTTGGTATCTAGTATCCAGCTAATGGGAACATCAAGCTTTCAGGTTTCTCAGACAGTGACTTTGCTGGATGCAACACAACAAGGAAGTCCACATCAGGAGGATGCCAGTTTCTAGGTGATTGCTTAGTTTCATGGCAAAGCAAAAAGCAAGCAGCTGTTTCAACATCCACTGCCGAAGCTGAATACATTGCCGCTGCAAGCTGTACAGCCCAACTCCTGTGGCTTCAAAATCAGTTACTGGATTTTGGTATCACTGCCCTAAAAACACCACTCATGTTGGACAGTCAGGCAGCAGAAAATATCATCAAAAATCCAGTTTCCCATTCAACCACCAAACATATCGACATCAGACATCACTTTGTGAGGGATTGCTATGAAAAAGGTTTGATTTCTCTGCATCATGTCCCAACTAAAGACCAGCTGGCTGATGTGCTCACAAAAGCACTTGATACAGCCACTTTTGAAAGCTTGGTCTCTAGAATTGGAATGCTGAACATGGAATAACAAGCAACACCTTGTTTTTCTATGAATAAAAGCAACAAAATGTTTTCAGAAAATCAAAACTCCATCCTTAAAAATAGCTAAAAATGAAACTTTTTCATTAAAATCCTTAAAAGTCTGCCATTAACCACTGATTGTACAAAAGTCTGCTTCCTTCAAAAGTCTGTCCACTGCTGAAAGTCAACCCCTGCTCTCTCATTACTTTGATAAACTCTGTTGTTCAAAAGCAGTGTCTTATCCACTGATATGCTATCCACTGATAGTGAAAATCAACCACTGCTTTCATACCACTGCCTTCATCTGTCCCTACCACACAAGTACTGTCCTTCACTTTCAACAGGGGTTGTCACGTGGGCAGTACATATTGGTCAGACCTTTTGTAACGGCTGCCACCTCAGCATTCACTTTCTTCCCTATAAAATCCCCCACTCACCACCAAAACAGGGTTTTACTGTCGAATTGAATTCTTAAAAATTCTCTTCTCAAAGCAGTTTTTCATCTCATTTCTTCACAAATTTCTTCGATCAATCATCCTCAAAATGACAAAATCAAAGAAATCTGCAAAACCCTCATCCAAATCATCATCGAAAACAGCCTCTCAAAAGGCAATCTCCACTGAAATTCCACATAAACCATCTCACAATCTCCTGGGTCTTCTCACAAAACCAGGAACCACCAAAAAGTTCGATTCCATCATTGACATCATGGCAAAATCAAAGTACAAAACTTTGTTCACCGCCGATGCACCAATCTATTTGGCGACCCAAAGGGAGTTTTGGAAGAATGCAACCCTTGAAAAACAAGGAGACACTGCAACCACCATAAACTCTTCTACAAAGGGTAAAGCTGTCCAAATCACGCCACAATCCATTTCAGAGGTCTTTCAACTCGGTGATCAGGAAGGTAAAATTTCTTTCACTAAAAACGAGTTACAAACTGACTTCATTGAGAGAGGGTATGAAGCCACAATGATGAAGAAAATTACCTTAGAAAAGGGTTATTTTCCTTCTGCAACCAGATTTTTATTTCATACCCTCCTACTATGTGTTTCAAACAAAACCACTTCTTTCAATGAAATCCCTTTAAAGATTCAAAATCTGGGATATGCAATTCTTCAAGGAGAAAATTTTAACTATTCTCGGGAAATTTTTAAAGATTTGGTTAATAATGTTGAAACAAAATCATTCTTACTGTTTCTAAGGTTTTTAAGTTACTATTTTACAAAGAAATTCAGTAAGGATGATTTAGATACAATAAACCAAGGTGATCCTACTCAAATAAACAGTTTAACTACTGAAACTTTTTCAAGGATGTTAGCACCTTGCAAAACACAAGCAGAGGTGCCTGAGCAGATTTTAGCAGTTACAACTGCTCCTCAGGTATCTGCTGCTGAGCCCACTGCTCAAGGTGATCAAAGCAGCAGCACAACTGCTTTGAAACCCACACCTACTATCTCCAAAAAGCCAAAAAGAAAAACTCAAAAACCCACAAAACCTATCAAAAAGGCAACTCTGGAGGATGAGATACCAGAGCTCCTGCCTGTGACAACACAAATGTCACAAGAAACCACTGCTGCTACTTCCTCATAGCAGTTGGTACAAATATCTCAACCCATAACCACAACTCCTCCTGCTTCTTCACAAAAAGAACAGGTTGTACAAATAGGGTCTCCACATCATGATGCTCTGGAAACACTCGTTTCTATCATCCACAGCTCAATACCCGGGGCAACTCCACTTTCTACACCACCCTTCACATCCACAATTCCCCCACCAACTAAACTACTGTTGGATGCAATTGATTTGAACCAGGCATTAACCAGTCCTTCTCAATCACCTATCAATGAGAATATACCTCAACCACTGACTGGGTCTGCTGTATCAATCTTTGCTAACCCACCAACACAACCTGAGGAGGTTAGACCCCTTGAGTTACAAGTAACTCTTGGTGGTAATCCAAGTGAAGCAGCCACTACAATTGTTACACCCACTGGGTTACATTTGGACAGTGGTTACATTAATAAGACTTCCTTGGAGGCAATTTCTTTGATAGCACCTCTGCCAACCACCAGTGGATTTATTTATCCTACTGGCAACATCAAAAGGGTGTCAAGTGTTGAAGGAAGAAGACCCCAGTACCAAGAAAAAGGGGCATCAGTGGTTAATGTTTGGAGTATACTCCCTACATCTACCACTGATAAAACCACTACTAGTGGGAAATCAGATGATCCCATTAACTTGGGTGATGGTTTAAAGTACCAGAAATTGACGGATCGCATTGATAAACTTGATAACTCTGTTGCAGAACTCAAAGATATGCTACAACAGGTGTTACAAGTACAAAAGGTACAATCAACTGCTGTTCCACCTCAAGCACCTGCTCCACAAAGGGCATCTGCTACAAATGAGCTCTGGAATCTATTTCAATATTTTCTCCAACAACAAGCACAATTAGCAGATCAGCAACATGAAAAACATGTACAACAGCTGAGAAGTGCAATGGAGTCAAGGTTCAAGAACACTCAGGCTGATTTAAAGGCTCTCAAAACTCAGATCTTGCACACCACTGGCACTGTTCCTCCAAAAGTACGCTACATTTATCAACTCCCAGAAGATAATGCCAAAAAGGGGGAGAAAATTAAGGAGTGGAAAAAGAAGGGTATAGAGGATGGTCTCTATCTTGAACCAGAAAATTCAAACATGACCAAAAAGATCCCTTTGTCAGATGGCAGCAAGAAAATTGATGTGACAACAAATGCACTAGCAGAAGCAGTTGCAAGTGTAAAAAGGGATAGAGAGGCCAAAAGGAAAGCCAGGGTGGACATAATGGATCATCCAGATCAGGGTACTTCTGGGTCAAAGGATCATGAAAATCCTGTTGAGAAAAAGAAGAAGCCTACTAGAAAAGTAAGGCAACCCAAATCCATTCCAACCAGACATTCAAAGTCTGTTCAAAAACCACCATACAAAACAGCTGATGCAACAGGAGTTACAAAAACTACTGCTTGCCAAACAGTTGTTCCATCAACACACACCACATCAACACACACAACATCAACACACACAACATCCACTGCTTTACCATCATCACCACCAAATACAACACCTGCTGACATACAGCAGAAGACAGCAGATGTTATAACATCTGTTGTAATGACAACAGTGGTTGAAACACCAGTTGTTTCAACAGCTGTTAGTCAATCACAATCCACTGCCTCTACATCTACCACCACTGTTCCATCCAAAGCATCATCAGTCCCTCCTACAAAAAGGAGAAGACTAATTCTCAAAGATGATGACAATTCACCACCACAAACATCTTCAAAATCTTCAGCTCTTGTCACAATACCAAAACCTGTTCCTCTCTCTTCAGTTCCAATGTACAAGCCCTTACCTCCTGCAGGTGTTCAATTTCCTCTTGAACTAGCAGCTGTTAGAGATGAAATAAAATCCTTTTACTATGAGGATGACCCTGCCAAAAGGAGTTTGCCATCAATAAAGGGATATCCCTGGCCTAAAAATGTTGATGAATACTTGGAAATCAAGGCCAAGCAAGCAGAAGATATCTAAAAAAGAAACACACAAGGGAAATCTGACAAAGAAATTTCAAGAAATTATCAATATCTGCTCACACAAGTCAGATCTCTAGAGCAATTTGCAAAAAATGTTAGTCAACAAATTTCTGAAAGAGCTGCTGAAACTCTAAAGAAAGACTACATTGAAAGCATTATGGCTCACAAGAAGTACAAAGGAGAGAGATACATGAACAAAGAGTGGACTGTTCCTGAGCTTGAAGATGAAGCTGCAAGAATTCAAGACATGATAAAAAGGAAGGTCACTCACACTCCTCCTAACTGGGCAAAGTTTAGAAAGAATGTACCTGACAAACAGGAAGAGCTGAGGAGAATGAAAGAGGAACTGGTAGCAGCTGATTATGGAAACAAAAGACAAGTTGCTAGATGGAAAGAAGATGTGGTCAGGGCTACTTACAAAAAGTTGGAACAATTAAGAAAGAAAGATCCCACAGTTCCTCAAAAGCCTGACTATCCTGAAGCAGCGGTTTCAAAAGGACCATCAAAGCTGCAAATCAGGAGATCCACAGCTCCAGTTGGTGCTGCCATCTACAAAAGAAGGCCACAGAAACAGCTGATTGCTGAAACCATCAAAGAGTTAATGGAAGGTGAAGAACTTGGAAAAGAGGGTATAAAGAAAATGATCATGGAAACTCTTGGTTTGGATCAAACAGCAAGTACTGCTCAGCCAGTCATGAATAGGCCAACCTCACCAAATACTTCTGCAAATAAACATCTCCCAAGAAACCCACCGGGCTCAAAAATACAAAAGTGGGAAACTGACAAACAGACCTGCGTATTGACTTTGCTCAGGCCTGGTGGAGTAGTGGAGAAAATATCAAGGGAACAAGCTCTTGGCCTGAGTCTTGAAGATTTGCAGGATCTCCTTGATCTTCCACTTAGCAGGGATGATAAAGATACAGATGCCCTAGACTTTGAATTACAATTTAAAGGTTAGATAAGGGAGCTGTTGATGAGGCAATAAAGAATTCCACAAATAATGAAGAGTTTTGGCATTATCTGTTCCAGGGGGAGATTGTTGGGATTGAACCCTATCAGAGGAACAGATAATTAAAGCCAAAACTGGATCAGAGCAGTGGATCAAGAATAAGCAGACGATTACAGATTAGTTCATGCAAATCTCTCCCCTTGAAAGTGGTTTCATATCTGCTGACCTTCTATCTGCTGATCTTACTAAGTGCTGACCTACAACTGCTGCTTTGCATCTACTGACCAATGTTAAAGACTGATGGAAGACCAAAGCTCTGCCGACTCAATCTACTGCCTTGAGTCAAGTACTGCTGATCCGGACAGGCACTGCTGGGTTCACAGCAGTGGAAGGATGCAGCAGATGTTTAAGTGTCTTTTATGTAAAGAAATGTAATAGCAGTAGTTAGTATATCAGAGTTTATATAGATCAGAGGTTAGAGTTTGTTAGGAGGTTAGATGTCACTTTCATGGTGACGTCAGCTAAAGATGCTCAGTGGTTTGCAAGTGCCTATAAATAGTTCAGTACTTTGTAAAGTTCTATTAGCTCTTTCACCACATCGTCTTCTTTGCATGAACAAACTACTGAGCTCTGGCTGAGGGGGAGTTTGCATTCATTCATCAATCATTGTAATCGTTGTTGAAACAAATTCAATCTTTCGATTCATTGTGTAAAGATGTTTGATTAAAGTATTACTCTCGTTTGATTGTATGCAAAGTTTGTTTTCATCTTAATTCCGCTGCACAACTCTTTCATTTCCATCTTAATTTCAAACGAAAATACAATAAAAAAGAAACTCAGATCCAACAGACGATGCCGCCCACGCTTTACCTTGAGCTGAACTGAAGAAAATTATGAAGGAAGAATTCTATCCTCCTCACAAACTTAGGAAGTTGGAGCACGAGTTCTGGCACCTTAAGCAAATCGAGGATGACAACGATGACCTAACTATTCTCTTCCAGCAACTCAGCATCCTTTACCCTAGTCAAGTTGATACCCTCGAAAAGGCCATAAACAAGTACATTCACTTCCTACCCACCTCCTTCATGTAATGTTGGCAATTTCTTCGGAATAGCCCCAAATGGGCCGACATCCCTACGAATACCGGTCGGTCGTCAAAGAGAAAAAAAACCAACGAGTTGGGTGAACCCGAAACGCCAACCTCTGACGCTGGAAACACCGACGTCAACGATGATATTCCGGAGGAAGAGCTACCACGACCCGCCAGAAGAAGAAGCGGTGCAAGATCGAAAAGGCTCGAGTCATCGTCGATGGGATCCGAAAGGACTAATGCATTTTTGGAGATAAACTGACGCCTTAAAGACATACACGAACCAGGGACTAATCGTATGGAAGAAAACCGCGAAGTGACCGAGATTATGCGTGATAGACAATGGGCTCATGACTTTGAATTCTACTCAAAACCGCACGACCATCTAACCGGAAAAGCATTGAAGATGGCGTTGACACAAAATGAGCGAATCGAAAAAAAATATAACCTTTGAGTTTTTTTTTTAATTTTAGTGTAATATTTTTTTAATTTCTAATTTAATGAAATGGTTTTTATTTTATAAAGTTAGAAATTAACTATAAAAAATTGAAAATTAATTAATGGAGTAATGATGAGGTAGGGGCTTTATGACTATGCGTTCTGGTAATATAACGTCCCATAAAACCCCCATATGATGTGGCATGTCACTTGTCGCATAACGCCCCCAAAGGAGCTTTATGACTACACTGTCACCCCCCCCCCAAAATCCACATGCGGAGTATCGCCGCCTGGAGGCGTGACTAACCAGGATCAAGCCACCAATCATATTGAACATAACAAGTAATAAGTAAAATTCAACCACACAATATGAAAGGTGTTTTCAAAACAAAACGTAGTTAAGTGTTTAGCGGAAGCATAATCGTAAAACCCAATGTAAGTATTAAGTACGAATTTACTGTCATGCAATTTGATTTAACCAATGTGTGACAACCGGTAGTTTACGCCCTTAATTACGTGATTAACAGGTGATTAACGCAATAATAAATAGTGATTACAGCGCAAATCAACTTAATTAGGCCCTTGGAGTGCATGTGAACGCCTCTTCAACATTACAGTGCGTATTTGACGATCCACGAAGAAACTGCTGAAAATTTAGTAATGACAACAGAAACCGTACGAAATATTAACGACGCCGACAACTACGGATGTTACACGAATATTTCTATGCTTATGGAGTTTGGGTTGCGATATCGGGACTCGTAGAAATTACGGGCCACTTACACATGAGATGGGCTTGTGGGCCCAAGCCCAAAACCCACAAGCCTAAACCTACACATAATATATATTAGAATCCTATCAAGATCTTGCAAATCTTATGAAATCTTAGCAAAATCTAAACAAAATCTGTGCAAAATCTTTCATAATCTCTATAAAATCTAGATAATAGATTTTGTCTCTAAAATTTGATACACACAAGATCTTTAGAGATCTCAACACCCTTATAAATAGGGTCATATGGCTTCTCATTCCACAAAATAAAAATCACACACAGATTTTAAGTTTTTATCTCCCCTCTCTCGATTATATACATAACACACACAGAAAACATACTGATACCTCCTCATCTTCTTTGAAGGATACCCTAAACATCCACACACCATAACCATCAACACCAACTGATCTATCTCTCCACCCCTGTTCTTTCTGTTCGGCGACCACAGGTGGAGCCGGCTCCGGTTAGTCGTCCGACGAGACACCTCCGACGAGCACCCCCCCTCTTCTCTCGACGACAAAACGGACCACCACCATCATCTGGTGGTGGTGAGAGACGACTGTGGCACAGAGAGACGGGAGAGAGCGAGAGAGACCGAGAAAGGCGAAGGAGAGAGAGAGCGGCGCCGCCGCTCACGGCGGCGGCAGTAGTGGCGGCGGTGGCGAGGCAGCAGGCGATGAGAGAGAGAGAGAGAGAGAGACAGAAGGAGAGAAAGAGAACCGGCGGACCAGCGGTCGGTTTCATTGTCCGGCAGTCGGTTATTTTAACCGGCGGTACCTGCCTTTAACCGACAAATCGGGCCTGGTCTGGTCGTTTTTCCGGTAAGATTGTTGAAGATGATGATCAGATGGTAATGATGGTAATTCACGTCTCGGTCCGGCGGTCGGTGGCTCGACCCGGCGGTCCGTGTCTCAGTCCGACGTGTTTCGGTAAGGAACCTCCCCTTCTCTTCATTTTGCATCATCTCCGAAGATTTGATGAATGATGATGATAATGTTGTTTGGTTGTTCAGGATCGGTTCAAGTTTCAGGTCGAGTTTTTTTTCAGCTTCGGTTCAGCAAGTTATGGTTCGGATTTTAGTCGCGTGTCAGATCCCGGACATGGTCAACAACAGTCAACCCGGTCGGATATGGTTCGGTTCGGTCAACTCGGTCAACTCAGACCCGGTCAACTCAGTCCGCGGTTCGACGCGAGAGATTTGGTAAAGATTGACGACACGTTTAATATTTACGTAATTTTAATTATTTTGTGAACGAGCTCGAACCGATTCATTATTAATTCAGTTACGTTTTATTTTGGTCGTATTGATAAAACTTTATGATATATTGAATGGATTGAACATTGTTGAATTTTGATAAAATAACGACAACTTGTGTTGTCGGGGGCGTTGATGCGTGTGAAGTTTTATATATATTAGGTGTATATTTTAAGCCCCTTTAACACTTATTTTTAGCCAAGTTTTAAATTTATAAAACATGATATTTTACTAACACTAAACACACATATGGGCAAGTGCACCCATCGTGAGCGTAGTATAGTGTTGGCAAGATACCGATGTCGTCCAAGGACACAAGAGCTTTTAGTACCGGTTTATCCTCAACGTCTAATCAAAATAAAAAGTTTAGAAAAATGTTTTAAACTAAGAAAAATAAAATCTAACTAAAAATGCTGAAAAGAAAATAAAAGAAAAAAACAGATAGACAAGATGAATCACTTGGTTCCGACTCGTATCTAGTGTAACCTTTGATTATTTCAGCACTTTTGCACTATTTTAAGAGATTATCTTAGTTATTTTAGTAGGCCCCTCTTTTGAAGGTGACGTTACCCTCACCCCAGTAGTTTGAGTCAGCAAGGATACAATCCTAAAAGGGTGGATTATTGGAAGATAATTAATTAAGTTATTAATGCAAATTATGGTAGGCCCCTCTTTTGGAGGTGACATTACCCTCGACTAAGTAGTCTGAGTCAGCAGGGATACAGTCCTAAATAGCCGGGTTATAGTATTAATAGTAGTTAACTTATGAGGGGATCAAAGAGTTTGGACCCCCGCCATCCAATACCGTTAAGTATTGAAGGAGGTCCTACTAAATTTGACCCAGGTCCATTACAGGACCTCTAAACGCTGAACAATGGCAAGACCTTTACCAAATCGTTCCCTTAACCCCCGACCAGGTAGCCAACATACCTCCATATAGACCGTGGAGATATGAATGGTGAAAATCTTTTATTTTATATAGACAGTAAAATAATGCCAAGACACCACGGACAAACGATAAGGAAAGATCACCTTCAACATAAGCAACTAGTTATTAAAGTCATTAATACAAAACCAAGTAAAAAGTGCAAAAGATTAGAAATAAAAAGTATTACACTAGACACTTTGTCTTCACCAAGTGATGTAAGAGACTTAGGCAAACATGGCCTTGATTGTCAAGAACTCTTACGATCAATCTTGGATCCCGAGACGACTCACACACTCTACGATGGACAATGGATGATGGTGGTGGATGATGGTGTTATGGTGGTGGTGGGTGGTGGGTGAAGTGTGAGAGAGGTGGTGTGCCAAGGGATGGTTTGAGCTTAAGCCAAGCACTCCTATTTATAGGCTGAACAGAAGCTCGGGCACGGCCCCGTGTCCAGTGGGCACGGCCCCGTGTCCACATCCTTCTCTGTCTTCATTTAATGCAGCTTTGTCTTATTAGTTGACCACGCCCCCGTGTCCGCTGAGCACGACCCCGTGTGCAGAAGAATCTTTGTACTATGAAGATTTGCCTGGATTGTGCGAATCTTATAGTTGACCACGGCCCCGTGTCCGCTGAGCACGGCCCCGTGGTGGGCAATAGAAGCTTCTACCACTTTGTCTTTTCTGCTGACACTTGGGCACGCCCCCGTGCTGGCTGAGCACGGGGCGTGTTCAGTCCTCTGTTGCCTTGTTTTGCTTGGGAAGATGCTGTCGTGGGGTCGGGCATGTCACGTCTTGTTCCTTTTCTTGTATTTATGTTAGATTTAGGTGTCTTTTTGCTTCTTTTGTTAATTTGAGCTCATTTAATCCTGAAAATACAAAAGGAAGACAAACGCACACTTTTTCCAACATTAGTACTAAAAAAGGGTTAGTTTTATGCCACAATTGATGAAATTTATATGTTGCATTTTGAACACATCAGGCGTCCAAAAACAGAGGAAACTCTGCCCGTTTTTCGAGAAAACCCGTAAAAGCAAAACATGTTTTATTGAAAAGCGACTTTTATGAGAACCAATATAAAAATGTATATCACTTTCGACGACGCTTTATCACATACGAAGACGACAATTCTTTTATAAAATAAATATATTTTATATATTTAGTTCAAGCGCCAAACAACTCATATTCGTTTTACAAAATAAATATAGTTTACATATTTATTTCAAATACCATACAACGCGAATTCTTTTATAAAATAAATATATTTTATATATTTATTTCAAGCGCCAAACAACTCGTATTCTTTATGAAATAAATAAAACTATCGTATTTATTTCAAATGACATCAACACGAAAACACTATTAAATAAATATAAGTTGTTATATTTATTTCAAAACGCCTAAACGACACATAGTTTAGTTACCGTCGTTCACTTACCGTCCTAACTCACAGTCGAATCATTCAATTAGCGATTCGGTAAAGCTCGATGACACGAAGTTAATTACTGCGTTTATTGGAAACTTATAAAATATTCCGTGTTAGGAATATTGTAGAATGCACGCTAGCGAGTCTTGTCTTGGAAACGACATCACGAAGTCATATTTAGCTAGCTTTGCACATGAATATTCAGGTGAGTTCATAACCCCACCTTTTTACAGTTTTACATTTTTCTAAATGTTTTCGAGGTGGAAAGACATGCACTTTTTTGCAAAGCATACAAGAATTACATATTTCTAAACCATTTTACAAACAAGTGTTAACTGACACAAATGGTTTACGAGAAGCTTATGTTTTACACCGGTTTTTCAGATAAGCGTATTTTTCTAAATGTGCATACATACGAATTCTAGTTTTCTAAACTACGGGAAAATACAAATACAAGAGTTTACAAGATACAAATGTTATAATGTTTACAAATGGTATGATACAAAAACAAGAAGCACTCTTGGTGAGAACGAGTACCAAGTATGATGCGTTTTAAGAAATGCCTAGGAAATGCTAGATCATGTGAGCACAGACATAATACTAAAAATGCCATAAAGTCTTGGTGAAAACTATTACCAAGCCATTAAAAATATTCATTAATTAGGGACGAGGGTTAGATCTAACGGGTACGGCCGAACCCCACTCATGGTCAAAACTAGTACCTAGTAGTGCTTCGGAGTCCCAGTCGAGGTTAATCGACACAGTCGAGGTTAATCGACACAGTCGAGGTTAATCGACACAGTCGAGGGAAATCGACACAGTCGAGGGTAATCGACACAGTCAAGGAGTCATAACAAGTACTCCCCATGTCCTCAAGGAGTCATAACAAGTACTCCCCATGTCCTCACACACCTTAATGTCCTTGTACAAACATTTATTTAGTACGTGGTGTACACAAGAAAGAATTGATTTACACAAGATACATACAGAAATACTTGATTTATACAAGGTACAAGATACATACAGAAATACTTGATTTATACAAGATACATACGGAAATACTTTTATTTATACAAGATACATACCGAAAGACTTGATTTATACAAGACACATACCATGTTTTCATACAAAATTTCCGTATAACATGACAAGAAAATGATTTTAAATTCGTTTTCTCAACAATACTTCAAAAACCGGTTATTCAAAAAGATTTATTTCAAATCTTTTACAAGCAAACTATGAACTCGCTCAACTTTATGTTGACTTTTTCGCATGTTTCTTTCTCAGGTTACTTCTCAGAAATCATGGCACGGTTGGAATAGGAGAACCATGTGGAGTCGAGTACTTAGTGGGCGTTCAAGTTCTAGAAAGTCTTAGCTTATTTGCTTCCGATGTGCAATGAAGATACCAGTTCAGTCACGCCGATGCTCTGATATTTCGGGGTGTGACAGATTGGTATCAGAGCTATAGGTTACAACGAATAGGGTTCTCTATAGAGATACCTAGGCTCTAACCTCATATTTCTCTGGGACTTAGAATATTAAAACCTGAATACATACAGAACGCATAGTACTCGAAATATGGTCTCCAACCGTTGCCGAAAAACAAACAGTCAAAATTTTGTTTTCAAACATACGCTAAAGTGGTGTTTTACACACGGTACATGAAACAGTCGCACACAGTGCATAAAACTCTGAGAGTTTAGGAAACATGCATTTAATACCTTCTGAAAGTCATGTTGAAGTTCATTAAAGGTAATCACGTAGGAACCGCGAATATTAACTCGGGCACACACCATTATCCATATTGTCTATGATATTTTGACTTCCCGAGCAGGCAGCCTACGAATAACAAAACGCTAGTGCACAAGTATACGTGAAACTTAAGCTATACATCAACGGAGGTTGAAGTACGTTACATACGACTTTCGAGGAAGCGGCAGTTTGGCACGCGGTCCTGCAAACGACACGAGTCATGCTAAGAAGAAGACGCATGTCTCCGCATTCCCCCTATCTCAATGACGACAAATACGATATGTTCGACATTCCATGGTAATGTCACCTAACAACTGGTCATCACATGAAACCCCAGGTAAAGTCCCTAAATTTCTTTATTGAAATTCCGACTTTTGCATCTAGTGAGTAGATTTTCGTATCCCTACTCCTCTTGATGGTCATTGTATCACGATCATTTCTTTCAGTATAGCGAATATTCAATTGCTTCATTCCTTGAGGAATTCATATGTTACGCATGTGGTTTCGTTTCGAATAAAGCGTTTCATTAAAGTTCAAATATTATTTCGCTAAATCTAATTATTGATTTGTGATTCGAATGACCCGCATTATTGTAATTGTTGGCTCCTTTATAATCAAGTCAACACATTTTCTTGAAATCCCTTCTTTTCAAGTTACATACATGGTTTTCGTTGTGACCATGCCGAAAGTTTTCTTGTCGATACATGTAATTATTGTCGGCTTGTGCCGAAGTCAAATTCAATTGTTTGAACTTGTTCATTACACATATTCAATTCAAGACACCATATGATGTATTGAAAACATCATATTCGA
Organism: Helianthus tuberosus; assembly: GCA_030545235.1. Classification (NCBI taxonomy): domain Eukaryota; kingdom Viridiplantae; phylum Streptophyta; class Magnoliopsida; order Asterales; family Asteraceae; genus Helianthus; species Helianthus tuberosus. The sequence goes on from CM060351.1 coordinate 53,482,944, forward strand.
ATTCGTTTTTACAAGCGTTTCATTGTTCTGAGTCGTAGTAGATTTGTTTGGTCTACGACTCCATTAAGTCGTTTGTTGATTTCGACACCTTGTGGTGTCAGTATAAACTTGTAGCTTGGGCTAATCATGATGAAGCGTTTTATGAAAAACACAGGTGATACTTGTTCGATCACCGCTATATTTGAATTGTTTCATTCACTACGACACCTTGTGGCGTAGTAGAACTTGCAGCTTGGGCTGATCATGATCGAGCGTTTCATGCAAACTATTACATTTGAGCTTGTTGAAATCTAAGTTCATTTATTGGATGCGATCATTTCTAGAAATCATTTGCATCTAGTGATACGTCCTTGAATTCACATCATTCGAATAAGTCTTGATTCGATTTCATGATCGTTCACTTTGGTATTATTCGCATTTACTTACGCTAACGTAACTCTAAGGAGCTGACATAGTCTAAATTTCGAGGACGAAATTTTATTAACAGGGGGAGAATATGACAACCGGTAGTTTACGCCCTTAATTACGTGATTAACAGGTGATTAACGCAATAATAAATAGTGATTACAGTGCAAATCAACTTAATTAGGCCCTTGGAGTGCATGTGAACGCCTCTTCAACATTACAGTGCGCATTTGACGATCCGCGAAGAAACTGCTGAAAATTTAGTAATGACAACAGAAACCGTACGAAATACTGACGACGCCGACAACTACGGATGTTACACGAATATTTCTATGCTTATGGAGTTTGGGTTGAGATATCGGGACTCGTAGAAATTACGGGCCACTTACACATGAGATGGGCTTGTGGGCCCTGGGCCCAAGCCCAAAACCCACAAGCCTAAACCTGCACATAATATATATTAGAATCCTATCAAGATCTTGCAAATCTTATGAAATCTTAGCAAAATCTAAATAAAATCTGTGCAAAATCTTCCATAATCTCTATAAAATCTAGATAATAGATTTTGTCTCTAAAATTTGATACACACAAGATCCTTAGAGATCTCAACACCCTTATAAATAGGGTCATATGGCTTCTCATTCCACAAAATAAAAATCACACACAGATTTTAAGTTTTTCTCTCCCCCCTCTCGATTATATACATAACACACACAGAAAACATACTGATACCTCCTCATCTTCTTTGAAGGATACCCTAAACATCCACACACCATAACCATCAACACCCACTGATCTATCTCTCCACCCCTGTTCTTTCTGTTCGGCGACCACAGGTGGAGCCGGCTCCGGTTAGTCTTCCGGCGAGACACCTCCGACGAGCACCCCCTCTTCTCTCGACGACAAAACGGACCACCACCACCATCTAGTGGTGGTGAGAGACGACTGCGGCACAGAGAGACGGGAGAGAGAGAGACCGAGAAAGGCGAAGGAGAGAGAGCGGCGCCGCCGCTCACGGCGGCGGTGGCGAGGCAGCAGGCGATGAGAGAGAGAGACAGAAGGAGAGAAAGAGAACCGGCGGACCAGCGGTCGGTTTCATTGTCCGGCGTTCGGTTATTTTAACCGGCGGTCCCTGCCTTTGACCGACAAATCGGGCCTGGTCTGGTCGTTTTTCCGACAAGATTGTTGAAGATGATGATCAGATGGTAATGATGGTAATTCACGTCTCGGTCCGGCGGTCGGTGGCTCGACCCGGCGGTCCGTGTCTCGGTCCGGCGTGTTTCGGTAAGGAACCTCCCCTTCTCTTCATTTTGCATCATCTCCGAAGATTTGATGAATGATGATGATAATGTTGTTTGGTTTTTCGGGATCGGTTCAAGTTTCAGGTCGAGTTTTTTTTTTCAGCTTCGGTTCAGCAAGTTATGGTTCGGATTTTAGTCGAGGGTCAGATCCCGGACATGGTCAACAACAGTCAACCCGGTCAACAACAGTCAACCCGGTCGGATATGGTTCGGTTCGGTCAACTCAGACCCGGTCAACTCAGTCCGCGGTTCGACGTGAGAGATTTGGTAAAGATTGACGACACGTTTAATATTTACGTAATTTTTATTTATTTTGTGAACGAGCTCGAACCGATTCGTTATTAATTCAGTTACGTTTTATTTTGGTCGTATTGATAAAACTTTATGATATATTGAATGGATTGAACATTGTTGAATTTTGATAAAATAACGACAACTTGTGTTGTCGGGGGCGTCCAAAAACAGAGGAAACTCTGTTCGTTTTTTGAGAAAACCCGTAAAAGCAAAACATGTTTTTATTGAAAAGCGACTTTTATGAGAACCAATATAAAAGTGTATATCACTTTCGACGAAGCTTTATCACATACGAAGACGACAATTCTTTTATAAAATAAATATTTTTTATATATTTATTTCAAGCGCCAAACATCTCATATTCGTTTTACAAAATAAATATAGTTTACATATTTATTTCAAATACCATACAACGCGAATTCTTTTATAAAATAAATATATTTTATATATTTATTTCAAGCGCAAAACAACTCGTATTCTTTATGAAATAAATAAAACTATCGTATTTATTTCAAACGACATCAAAACGAAAACACTATTAAATAAATATAAGTTTTTATATTTATTTCAAAACGCCTAAACGACACATAGTTTAGTTACCGTCGTTCACTTACCGTCATAACTCACAGTCGAATCATTCAATTAGCGATTCGGTAAAGCTCGATGAACCGAATATGTAAGCCATATTTACATAAATTCATAATTGTCTTTATAGATGATATTCTTATTTATTCCCAAAGCAAGGAAGATCATGCAAAGCATTTGCACGCACTTCTAAGTTTACTAAGAAAAGAAAAGCTTTATGCTAAGTTTTCGAAGTGTGAGTTTTGGTTAGAACAGGTACAATTTCTTGGACATTTAGTCAATCATGAAGGAATTCATGTAGATCCCACCAAGATCGAGGCGATTACCAAATGGAAAACCCATGAGTCACCAACTGAGGTTAGAAGTTTCTTAGGATTAGCCTGTTATTATAGAAGATTCATTCGAGATTTTTCTAGAATAGCCATTCCCTTAACTAAGTTAACCTGTAAATCCATTAAGTTTGAACGGGGTCCAAAACAAGAAGAAGCCTTTAGAATTCTTAAGCAAAGATTAACCCATGCACCCATACTAGTGTTACCAGAAGGAACTGAAGATTTTGTAATCTATTGTGACGCTTCCAAGTTAGGTTATGCATGTGTGTTAATGCAACGTCAAAAGGTCATAGCTTACACTTCTAGACAACTTAAGAATCATGAAGAGAATTACCCAACCCATGATCTAGAGTTAGGAGCTATAATTTTTTCCCTTAAAATTTGGAGACATTACCTTTACGGTAGTAAGTTTACCATATTCACCGACCATAAAAGTTTAAGGTATGTTTTTGGGCAAAAGGAATTAAATATGAGACAAAGGAGCTGGATGGAAATGCTTAGTGACTATGATTGTGATATCCAGTATCATGATTGTAGTTGCTGATGCTTTAAGTCGGAAGTATCATGAAAAGCCAAAAAGAGTACGTTCTCTTAAGTTAAATCTGCAAGTAGATTTAAATGATCAAATTAGAAAGGCACAAGAATCAGTAATCAAGGATGATACTGAAAATTTAAAAGGAATGATTAAGGAATTAGAACAAGAAACAGATGGAATTTGGAGATTCCATAAGAAAAGAATGTGGATACCTAAATTAGGAAACCTACGTCACCGTATATTTGAAGATGCCCATAAGTCTAAATATACGAGGCATCCTGGAAATGATAAGATGTATCAGGACTTAAGAAATAATTTCTGGTGGATAGGAATGAAAAAGGATATAGCAGCATATGTTGCAAAGTGTTTAACTTGTTCACAAGTTAAAGCTGAACATCAGAAACCCTCCGGTTTATTGCAACAGTTAGAAATGCCTGTATAGAAATGGGAATTGATAACAATGGATTTTGTTACCAAATTACCCAAAACAAGAAAAGGTAATGATACAATCTGGGTGATTGTAGACAGACTAACCAAGTCAGCTCATTTCCTACCAATGAAAGAAACGTTCAGTATGGAACAATTAGCTAAATTATATGTAAATGAAATAGTTTCATTACATGGAATTCCTCTATCAATTATTTCTGACAGAGATAGTCGTTTTACCTCTCATTTTTGGACAAGTTTCCAATAAGTAATGGGAACCAAGTTAAATCTAAACACTGCTTATCATCCTCAAACGGACGGACAAAGCGAAAGGACAATTCAGACACTGGAAGACATGCTTAGAGCTTGTGTAATTGATTTCGGAGGTAATTGGGGCGCTCACTTACGATTGATAGAATTTTCTTATAATAATAGTTATCACACAAGTATCAATGCTGCACCATTCGAAGCACTTTATGGACGAAAGTGCCGAACGCCGGACTGTTGGGCAGAAATCGGAGAAAAGCAACTATCTGGACCCGAGATAGTACAAGAAACAATAGACAAAATCATTCAAGTCAAGGAACGACTGAAAGCAGCATCTGATCGACAAAAGAGTTATGCTAATAACAGACGAAAGCCATTGGAATTTCAAGTAGGAGATAAAGTGTTATTGAAAGTCTCTCCCTGGAAAGGAGTGGTAAGATTCATCAAAAGGGGAAAGCTAAGTCCCAGGTATGTTGGACCTTTTGAGATTATTAAAAGAATAAGACCAGTAGCTTATCAGCTACAACTGCCAGAGGAAATGGTAGGAATACATGATGTATTTCATGTATCTAATCTCAAAAAGTGTTTAGTCGATGAATCGCTAGTAGTGCCTCTTAAGTATATAGAGGTAAATGAACAGTTAAAGTTTGTAGAGAAGCCTCTACAGATTGAAGACAAGAAGATTAAGAACCTTAAGCATAAAAGACAAGTTCTAGTCAAAGTGAAGTGGGGCTCCAAAAGAGGACCAGAATACACATGGGAGCTTGAATCAGAAATGCAAAGGAAATACCCACACCTGTTCCAGTAGACCTCGAGAACGAGCTCTAAAATAAGGTGGGGAGGATATAACAACCCTCCAAAATATTTTGACACCCTAACATATTTTAAAATACCCTAATATGTCTTAAAATACACCCCGTATGTGAAAACCGAGCCCAAAATACGATATAACATTTAAAATTAATTAAAAACAAAGTTTATAGGTCGTTCGCGGGCCGCGTAGCCCGTAGTCTCACCTTACGCGGGCCGCATAGCCCGTAGTCTCACCTTACGCGGGCCACGTGAAACCCAAAATCAGGCCCTATATAAGAAGGGCATCAGGCCTTCAGTCAATTCGCTCAATTCTTTCTTTCTCTCTCAAATTACTATATAGTAGGCACTATACTCGGGTATAACATCCCCCTAATTAATGAAGTTCTGCCTCGATGTAAGTATCATAATGCCGGTTACGTATTAGATACGCTGCCCGATCGATCCAGGGTTCCGTAACGGCTGTCAGGGTTCTGCCCGACGTAGTCGTTGGAATGCCGTCTCGGGGAGGGTATAACTAATGTAAATATAAAAGGGTTATTATACTAACGCGTGTGCATTGTGTAAATTATAGATAATCTCTAGGAAACCTTAGAAGAAACCTAAGTCAGCAATGTGAGTAATCTCCTTTTTGTAATTGTTTTTACAAAACCTTAAATATTTTACAATGTGATTAAGCAGTGATTGAGTCTTTGTAGTTCTTCAATTACTGCCGGTATGTTGGGGTTTTGTATACAAAATGTGGAACACGTTACCATTGGACAAAGAGTTAGCCAATGTGTAATATGACCCACCAGTCAGGATTGACAATACTGAATGAGTAATTGTGTAGAAATAAACAATGTGATTGCTCTCAATACTGTTAATGGATGAAACTTTTCTTGATTAAACTAGGATTCACTCACCAGTATTTCCCACTGACAAATGTTTTTAAAACGCGTTTCAGGTAACAAAATATAAAAGCCAAATTAGAAGAAAGCTAGCTGGAGAGCACTGACGGCTTGGAAAAATGTGGCTATAAAAGTTACCTAAAAGATGGTGTTTTAAATAAAATAGGGTTGATCCCTATAAATATGTTGTAATAAGAAACTTGGGTTTTACCCATGTGATTATTAATATAAAATATGGTGGTTTTACTCTGATAAATATTTCCTAACTACGGTCCTGATGAAATTTCCGCTGCCAAATTGATACAAAATGATACCACCACAACTGGTCTCGCAGCCGCCCGTTCCCGGGACAGATAGGGGGCGGGGGTTGCGACATTCTATATAAATACCATCTTTGTGTAATCCTATTTTTTGTATGATACAAATTTTCAATACAATTCAAACCCAAATCAGAGATTATTCTCTATACCAAACAACATGGTATCAGAGTAGAGTTTCTGATCCGTAAACACCTTGTTCATCATCTTCAATCTATCTCAACAAAACCCAAAAAAAAACCAAAATAACCTTTAAAAGGTCCGACCAAACTCCAAGAATTCAATACCATTCAACAGATAGATCCAATTCTGATCTGAATCGCTTCGTTTCTCCCAACCTCTGTATCTCTCCAACGACCTTTAACAACTTCTGATCGCTGTCACTCATCGATCAGAATCAATCACCGGAGAGCGGCGCAGTTATAGCGGTGGTGCTGTGCAGGATAAATTAGGGTTAGTCCTTTGGTGGAGGTAGAGGATAAAGTCACTGTTGCAAGAAACCCTAATCAACAATCAGCCCGTTTTTTGCAGCCCCTCTATTAGCGGAATTACTCTTGAAAACCCTAGTAGCGGATTTACTCAAGAAACTTTATGAATGAGAGTTTATAAAGCTAGTAGATTTGTTTAACCCGGAAGCTAGCGGATTTGTTCGGGCGGAATTCTTCGGTGTTAACTTAAATCTTGAACGCGAGTTCAAGTTGCCCGGCGTATTTGATAAATACGCCGGTAAGATAACGTCTTTTTCGGGCGTCGTTATTCTAACGGATTAAATTGGTCCAACATATTTGTTCCAGGCGTAATTGATAAATCTTGAACGCGAGTTCAAGTGTCCAGCATATTTATTAAATACGTTGGTTTGCTGTCTTATTCGTAATGACAACGTATCTAAAAAAATGGAAATCAATCATGAAAAAAACAGTTCTTGGATATTCGATTCTGGTTTCACTGACACCATGACTTTTGAACCATTGGACATACAGTCAATGTCCAATTCTCAAAAAACTCAAATCCATACCGCAAACAACAGAACGATGCAAGTGAAAGGAGGAGGAACAATTGAAATTTCACCAACTATGAAATTATCAAATTGTCTTTGTGTTCCATCATTATCACACAAACTGCTCTCAATTAGCCATATTACCAAAGAGCTAAATTGCACGGTACTAATGCACCTAACTTTTTGACTTCTACAGGATATCAGGACGGGTGTGATTATTGGACGTGGTACTGAGCGCCAAGGATTATACTACGTGGATAAAGTGGCTCAACAGGGTACTGTGATGTTGGCACATGGAATCGAAAACCGTGAAGCCTGGCAATGGCATAGACGTTTGGGACACTCATCCATTGGTTATTCACACCTTTTGTTTCCAAAACTCTTCCCTTCAAATGGAAAAATTGATTGTGAAACCTGTTTTCGTGCTAAACGCCATCGACAACCATTTAAATCTAGCAATACGAAAGTTGCATCACCTTTTTCACTAATCCATTCTGATGTGTGGGGTCCTGCTCCTGTGATGGGGGCAGGGTCTTCGGTACTTTATACTGTTCGTGGATGATTGTACTCACATGACATGGGTATATTTTTTAAAAAACAAAGCCGAAGCTTACGAGAAATTTATCACGTTTTATGCTATGATTCAAACTCAATTCCAAACTCAAATCCAAACCCTTCGATCCGACAATGGGGGGGGGGGGGATTTGTCAATACATCCATGAAACAAATCTTTAAAACCAAGGGATTAATTCATAAAACCTCTTGTTCTCAAACCCCCGAACAAAACGGTGTTTCCGAACGGAAAAACCGTATTATTTTTGAAATGACTCGAGCTCTTTTAATTGAATCTCAGGTACCTAAATCTTTTTGGCCGGAGGCAGTTGCAACTTCCGTGTATCTCCTAAATCGGCTTCCCACAAAAGCTCTTAAATTTAAGACTCCCTTAGATTGTCTGTCTAAGTCTGCCAGTATTCCCCGTCCTCTTACACTTGAACCTTGAATCTTCGGGTGTACAACATTTGTCCACATACCCAAAACTAACTGAAACAAGCTTGGCCCATGTGTTGAGAAATGTGTATTTGTAGCCTATGGAATCGATCAAATAGGTTACCGGTGTTATAATCCAAAAATTCATCAAATGTTCACCACAATGAATGTTGACTTTCTTGAAACAAAATACTTTTATAACATCCAACTTAGTGGTCAGGGGGAGAATGAATGTATAAACACTCTGAGTTGGCTAACCCAACTTCCCTCATCTGAAGTTCCCTCATATGAAGAAGTAACAACAGAAAACCATCATAGTACTTCGAGTCATTCAAACACAGCCACACAATCTGCGGAGCACAGTACCACTGAAGAAAGTCCATCCAACGTGATACCAGAGGTAAGAAATACTGAGAACCCTGAATGTTCTGCGTTTTATAACTATGAGACAATAGGGGAACACATAGAACCGACAACAACAAAACCTACACGACATGTTAAACCAGATGTCGAACAGGTTGAACCAGATTTGGAAGATGTTGTACCAGTCGTTGAACATGTGGAACCAGTTGCAGCAGAGACAACCGGAAGATACCCTATCCCTCCTAGAGCCAATAGATGGGTCCCTCCAAAACGTTATTCCCCAGAGAGGGAAACCAGAAATTCAAGGTATCCTGTAGCTAATATGGTTAATGGAAATTTATCTAACAGTGCGAAAGCATTTGTCACCTCACTATACTCCGAACAAATACCTGGTTCTGTAAAGGAAGCGCAAGGTAAGAAAAACTGGAAAGAAGCAATGGAAACGGAGATGCACACTCTTATGAAAAACAATACATGGGAAAAGTGCATTCTCCCAAAAGGAAAGAAAACAGTTGGTTGTCGATGGGTGTATTCAATTAAATATAAACCAGATGGTGTATTCGTAATCCTTAAATCTTCATACATTTAAACACTTAGTTATTCGATTATAAGATTAAGTTGTATGTTTTTTTTCACTTGATCATACCAAACTATAAACCATACATACTTGTTACATTTCATGTGTTATACACACCTATGTTATCACACTTTTTGCTAAATTAAAACATGTCATTTATGCATTTTGGACCTTGTTACAAGTTACATACATACTAGACACCATGTAACACTTTATTAAACATCAAATATATACCTTCTAATGTCAAAAAATAAAATAAAATAAAATAAAATAAAAATTATAGGGCTGTCAACAGCCTTGCATCAGCCCACTTAATTTCCTTGTTTTGAGTTATTTAGCCCACTAAACACTTCCAAAGCCCAACCCAATGAAACCCTAATCCATCCCCTATATAACCCAAGCTTCCTCCAGGCATTTTTCAGTTTCTAAACACTCTCCATTCACTCTCAAACACTCCAAACCGTAGCTGATTGCAGAAGTTCAAGCAGATTTATACCACTTCACTAAAGTGAGCATAACTCACTCAATTCTTATTTGATTCACTCGATTCTTTTTCCTACTACTTTGTATTAACCTTAGCTACGTTTCCATGGGTTTTCCCTAGAAAACCAGAGCCTGGAATGTTGCCAAAAGGGCTCCAAAGTGGACTGATTTTTCTATTCTTGTTTCAAACTTTGATAAACTTGTTTAAACTTGAGGAAACTCATCTCAAACCTATGTCCTTTTGCTTATAACCACTTCTATGGTTAGTTAGGCTTAAAAACAATGTTGAGACATTCAAAATCAGAGGTATAAACCTCACAAACTTTCTGTTTTGTTCAAGGGTTTTAACCCACAAGTGATGCTCAAGTTCAAGACTTGATGATTGTGTGATTTAGGATTAGCTTGGGCTAACCTACTTGAAAATCCACACATTGCTTGATGTTTTCTCATAGATTAGTTGTTCATATTCTATTGTTTCTTGTAAGTTCATGACCCTCCTTGTTATTCAGAACAACAAGTGTAGTGGTGAACAATAGAGGTACCTAAATAGAAGCTTTGTTCTTCCTACCTCATGTATGAATTCCATGATACTTAGAGGTGCCTAAATGAAGACTTTAATCTTCTACCTCATGCTTGACTTATATGATGTAATATACACTATGTAATACTTATGTAACAACCAAATAATCGAACTCTTGGTGATGAACTAATGGATATTCGTCAAGCTAGTAGATTGTATCATCTTAGGCCTTGATAACTTGTCACGATTCTAATGGAACTTTGTTCCATGAAAACATTTATACTCTTTTAGAGTTTCATAGTGTCAAGAACAAGTGTCATAGGTGTTAGATGATTATTTTCATATGTTTATTTTTCATGTTATTGAAACTCCAAATCCCTAGAACCATATGTAAACACCTCTTAAACTCCAAACCGAACACATTCAACTTCCTAGTCTCAACAACTTCGTCACATGGGATAATCGGAAAGCATATGCAACTTTGTGAGTACACTTGACCCATTTTCCTTTTAATACACTTTGGGTGCAACATGTTTTACTTGTTAAAATGCACGATTCAGAAACATGCTTTTATTCGTTCAATCCTTATACATGCTTTGCAATGCTTAGGTTCATGCTAGAATACATAGTACTTGTTAACTCGGCTTAACAATAATAGCGCTATAGGAGTAGCACACCACCCGACGGGGTTTTGTTGAGTCTTTATTCTATAACGGTCTCGTCACTTTTGTGTCGAGGGATGCTAAATACTAGTGGACACTAGAGTTGACATATTGTTATGCATGATAGATTGACCTTGTATACCAATTGCTATGTTGGATTGAAAATACCTTTTTATACATATGCCACGAGTCTAAAACTACTGTACTCGCCAATACCTTTGTATTGAACTATGCTTTTAAAACATGTTGCAGGTTTAGCGATGATGTTGATGATGCATGGAATCTAGTATGATGCTTAGATACACACTTTAAATTTTGTATTTTATCTGTATTGTATTTCATTATTCATGTTGTATTTGTTTCAAATCCTTGTAATTGACTCTTTAGAAATGAAATGAAAATTTATCATTTAAATACTTGTCACAAATAGTGTTATGAAGTCTCTTGCAATCTATTTCGTCTCACTCCGATGTTTCCGCCATCGATTGGGGTGTGACAGATTGGTATCAGAGCCATAACTATAGGGAATTAGGAAAATTGCCATGCTTTTGACCTAGTCTATAGTTAAGCACCAAAATTCGACCATACTTGCTTCACATGTTACTTTTATGAAATATCTTTACATGTTATTCTTGAAATGTCTCTTACGTGTTATTTTCTTAAAATGCTTTATGTGCTTATACTTGTGATTATTATTTTTTAACATACGTCTTTTACTCATTTATACTAAATTCGAAACCACTTGTAATACACAAACGAGACGACTTCACCAAAATAGGCGTGAAACCCACAATTTGGTGAAAGACTCTCAATCCACCTATTCTTTTTACACGAAATTCGCCACCAAGTTAGGAGTGAGATCCTCACCTTGATGGAGAATTTCCGCTTTCAAATTCTAGTGGACCCTCGTCAAAGTGTTGAAATTAAATTTTGACCCGACGAGTACCAACCACACTTAGGATACGAAATCGGTAAGTTAGGGGTGAAACCCGCACCTTGTCGACTAGTTTCACTCCTTGAATTTTTCATAAATCCCGCCAAGTCTCGAAATTTCGATTGATTTGGGATATGTAGTAACCGGAAGGGTAAATACCGTTAACCAAATTGTCGGCAAGAGTATTCCACCTATTAGGCCAAATCATGCTCCTCAAATTCGAAAGACTTTTCGACCACTTTGGTTAGTCAAAGTTCCGTTTTGGAACCATCCCAAATTTTAATCAAACATGTGTTTCTATTATTTATTTTATACGATGCAATCTTTCAAATTCGAATTTACTTTCGATATTTTCTTCTCACACACATATCATACTAAATCTTTTTCATACATTTATACCTATGCATGATTTCAAAACGTCACTCAATTTTGTTTACATTCTTTATAACGCCAAAATGGAGACATATCATTGAGTTAGGAGTGATTTCTTTACCCTGACGATTAACTCCACACATTCTTTTCTTAAAACGACCTCACCAACGAGTTAGGGGTGATTCCCTTACCTAGGTGATCGTTACCAAAACTTTCCTTCAAAATACTTTATCAAGCAAACACAATCATGTTTCATACCTAAATCATTTATCATTTATCGAAATACCTACTTATATCAATTCCAAAATACATTGTTTTATCAAACGTACTTCTTATCCTACAATCTATTTTCACATAACTCACATACACGAAATTCTTAATCATACCTTAAAACGTTTTATTTCCCGAATTTCAAAACCTTACGAAATGCTACCTATCAATTTAATCGGTCCAATGAATCTCTGGCCCATGAACTTCATATTCAACTTAATCACTAATACACGCACACGTTATATCATTATACTAGAGACTTCCATTCTTAATCGAAATCAAACCAACCTTTTCTTAATTACTTATAAGATCTTATGGATGTTATATGATCGTTTTACCAATACTCTTTTCAACATCAACAAATCATTTGTTAAAACTTTTAACAATCACTAAGTCCTTTTGCTAAATTTCTTTTATAAGGATCCTCGTTTTCACAAGAACCTCCTAAATTCATAATTTTTTTGTTTGATGAAACGAACTTACTTTTTATCGAAAACCTTTTTCCTACACCAATTTACAAAACACGTGGTCAAGAAGACTTCATGGGGACCGACCATCTTATGATTACGTAAACTCTTTTAAAACAAAAGTAGCATTTCCATTCATTACAAAAGACATTATGCTTAACCAATGAGTACTTTATATCCTCTTACATATACAAACTATATTCTACCCTTCAACTCAAGTTTAATCTAATTTTGATTCGATAAACTCAACGTTTCGTTTAAACAACTATACATGCATATCATCATACTATGACACCTGTGTCACTTCAACCATCATACAAATACCAAACCAATGAAACATTGTATTTCATACTTGGGATTTTTATAAATATGTGTATCGTTTGCACATATCAATTCTTGTTCGATTTCGAGCTCTAAATCGCTTTCTGGAAGGTTATACGCGAACTGATGCGTAAACGTAATCAGTTTAACACGACAAACACTCCGGAATAGTGACATAGGCTTAACATACCTTAAACAACCCTTACATAACTTAGAAATAAGTTTTGGATGGTTTGGTGTGTCGAAATCAAGTTTATTCGCTTACAGGGACTAATTTCGACAAACTACGAAAGTATACCGATTCGTACTGTAACGAACATTCCGGAACTTGATCATAAGTTAAATATGCCCTAAATATCCTTTACATAGCTTATAAATAGGCTTTGAGGTGTTTGGTGCGCAAAAATAAACTTTTTGATCAACAGGGACCAAAAGCGTCAAAAAGTGCATAAGTTTGCATTTTCGCGCATATCTCACGTTCTGAGTATATCCGGACATCCAAAAATTTATGTAATCATTAAAATATTTTATTTTAGTGGTTGGCATGATAAAATTCCATTCGTCGCGTAATTTGGATCGTTTTTCGCGTCTGTTCGTATTTCGTCGTAATTAACCGAACAACGCGACCGTACGTCCAAACGAACCAACATCCGATATATTTTTGAGCACATTTCATGTTCCCTATACTTTAACTTCATTTTAGAGCCTTGAAATGAGATTAACGGGGCTTAAACGTGCCAAAACGCATCGAAAATCAAGTTTGGAGATGCAGGGGCCTGTTCTGCCATTTGTTGAAAGTTCCTGCCAGCAAGCCATGTCCTTACGGACCGTATGGTGATGCTTACGGTCTATAAGCTGCTCCCAGGTCAGCAAACTTCATTTTATTAAAACCCAGCTGCTCCCATTGTTTTGAACATGGTTTCTTCTATTCTATGGACTGGTTTTAAGTGCCCATGGTTTTAGAAATCAAGGGGTGCATGTGTACAGCTTAGATCGAAGCTCGGATTTCAAGAAACGATCCTAACGGTTCTCTGAAATCTATATATACCCCTTCCATATCATTTGCAAACTCACTTTTGATCTGATTTTTTTCTCTAAGTTGAAGTTATACACTTCATACCTGAGAATAATTAGATCAAAACTCCTTTTCTTGGACCCGTTGTAAGTATTCTTTCGTTCTTTTCGCATTTTAAGCATGAAAGTTAAACTGTGTTTGACTTTCAGCTTTGTCCAGTCAATGGTCAACACGAAGTTCGTTTGAACTTCGTAACGTGAGCGTAATCACGATGGTTATAGTCTCTTGTGACTATACCTACTGATTACCACGTTATTTAAGCATAGTGACGAGTCATAGTTTCGATCAAAATGCGGGTTCTTGCGTATTTTGTAATCAAACTATTTTTGGGTATCAAGACCCTTTGTCTTGATATCAAACTTGTTTTCAAAACTTCGTTAAACATGTCTTAACATGTTTAACTCGTCACTTTAGGTTTAGTGCTTATATAAGGTCGTAAGATAAGCGATCTAAACAATCGCTTAGACTTACGAACCCGACCCATTTGGTCGATCATTAGGATTCGACCAAGCATGTTTAGTGACCATAGTTGTATCGGAAGGTTATACCTTATGGTCACTTCGCTTAAGTAGTTGTATGATAGGTAGTTTATATGCCTTAGGTAAAATGACCAAAATGTCCTTTTTATGCATAATTGGTATTTAAGCATATGTAACTCAAACTTTTGTCACTTAACTGATTATGCAACATATCTAAACATGTTTAGACATATAATACTTGTCATAGGACTAGGTAGGCGTTCCGAATGCGCTTTGCGCGAACGACGCGTTAAAGTAGCATAAGCTACCTAAACGGGTCGTAATGGGTCACGAGCACTTAGGTTTGGTTTCGATTTAGTATGTAGGCTTTGTTAAACCATATCATATAAGTTCCAACACTCATTTGGTTTACGAAACCTCATTCTATCCGATCTTCCGATTTAGGTCCGATTTATTTACATAGTTACCTATATTAGGTGCTGTTTGATTCCGTGATCCCTCTAGCTTTGCTTGGTTGTTATTCAAGACTTCTAAGCATCCTCAAGTGAGTACATAGTCCCCTCTTTTACTGTTTTCAATGTTTTGGGGTGAAACATGTGTACCTATTTGTTATGTTCATGATTTCAAAGTATAATTGATTATACATATTAGTACTTATCTTTTGACAAACTGAATGATTATTTATGATTTAAACACTAATTTTTCAAAGATTATAAAATTAATTGTTGAATTGTACTTATTTTATTTTCACCAGACCGATTGGTAGTACGATATAGCGCTATAGGATTAGACACCCCATTCCTGTTGTATGGAATGTCAGAAACCGATTTTTATCCCAATAGATATTGCCTTTGTGGTATCTCTAAAGTCTCCAAATGTGTAGTTTGATACACTAAGGTTTGAATGAATTCTAAAATCACATTTTTGTTGTATATTTTGTTATACTCCCAAAAGTATAGTTTGATATGCTCTCATATGTGACATTGTACAAAACCAACATATATTTTGTTAATTACTAAAACATAGTTTAATATGTTATTTATAAAACCAAAGCATAGTTTAATATGTTATTAAAACCAAAGCATAGTTTAATATGTTATTATTAAAACCAAAGCATAGTTTAATATGTTAATTATAAAACCAAAGTATACTTTTGATATACTATTGAAAATTATTATTTTGACGACTAAAGTATATTTAATATACTATCTGTTTAACTAATTTGGAACAGAAATATATTTTTAATATATTACTTATTCGACTTTCTTAAAACCAAAGTTTAGTTTTATATATATACTACAAACCTTTTTATCAAAACATTGTTTTACAAACAACATATTTTATACAAACTCATTTTACTTGATTATTTATTTGCCTATGCATTATTCTATTATATCATCTGATTTCTTATAAATTTTAGTATGATTTATAAAAGAAAATATTTTAAGGTTCATGACTATTTTTGATTAAACATATTTTCCTTAAACTTACAAGTCATGAATCCTATTATAATAAAACCTATGTATCTCACAGGCATTTTATGCTGACGTACCTATTTTTACACATGTTTCAGGTGCTGTTATGTGATGATTGTTGATGCATGATATACATAGGATGGATGCCTTAGCGACTTTAAAAACTTGAAAGATAATATTTGTATTTATCTGATTTGTAATAAAACGAAATTATTTAATCCATGGTTGTGAAACAATGATTCTGTTACGACACTCCCCGACGTTTCCGCCACGATTTATTGTTTTACGTGGTCGGGGTGTGACAGAAAAGTTGGTATCAGAGCCAATGGTTATAGGGAATTAGGTTATTAGTAATGCTTTGACCTAGACTATAACCTTCCTAGGACCCTAACGCGAGCTGTCTCGTGTTTAGTCTTAAAACAATACCGTCACTTATCGTTCGGTGGTAACCACAATGAGAACACAAATTTCGAATCCGCTTTGAAAACCAATCATCTGTTCTAGGATGATTTATTATAAGGTTTTGAACCCACTAAGTTTTCAAAATCCCGTCAAAGTTGGGTCCTATAATGTGAACACGTGCAATCTGGAAGGGTGGATGCCTGTACTCTGAGCTTTCTGTCTAAGGCTAGAGTGTTCGTACAAATCCACATAATTGGACCGGTCACTCTTACCTGGGAACTCTTGGGGTGAGTGTCCACTTATAGGCTAAAGCATGTCTTCGCGATACATTAATATGACCCACTTACTTTGATTAGTCACCATCTTATTTGTTTGCCTTAGGTAACAAACAAATGATCGCAATTTTTATACGTTGTCATTCTGTTTTCATTTCCCTTGTTTTCTCCCATGTCTTCCATTTTCTTCATGATGCCTCTTCATCACAACAACACTCAAGTATCCGAACTAGGTGCTACAATCGCTCAACAAACAGGCGTCGTATTCCAGGGGACCGTTGATTTAGCTATCACCATGACTCGCCTCAGGGATGAAGTCGCACAAGGGAACTGCTCCTTGGTGCAATCAATGCAACCATCATCATCCGAATCAAATACCCTGTTTCAGATGTACCTACCATGGACGATAGGGACATTCGGTTGACATGTGGCGCTTTGCTATCCAAAACAAAGCTGTTACAAATCCTGCTGCTGCTCAACCTCTTGCAAGGAAACCTTATGCCGGTACTGCGCTGATGTGCAACAAATGTAATGCACCTCACCGAGCTTACCTGCAGTGTCGTCTGTGTGTATCACGTGGACGACTCGGTCACCTGGCAAATGCTTGTCAATTCAACCCAAACTAAGGTGGTCTAAACCAACCCCAAGTTAACCCTGCTCGTATGATCAACTTAATATATGTAGTACCCAACCTCCAAACTCGGTTTCATATGTCGCCTTGGCATATCTAGTACCTCAACCTCATGAACTTTCTACCTTTTGTATCGACTTAAGCACGTTTAGTGCAAGGTTTCGAAACACCTCCGTTACACGAATTCCAAAATCCATATAGGATCTTTCTATCCTCATAATTAGATCCTTGTGGATAATTATCGTTCATCGGAGCCCTTAATTAAATTCTTTGTATGCTTTAATACGTACATTATGATTCAATAAGGACAAAGCCGAATTCCTATTAAGATCTTCGTATCTTCATGGTTAGATTCTTGAAAATGTTTAAAGTGTCAAATGAAATCCACGGATTGGATTCCTGGTGTGCTTTAAATACCCGTGTCCAAAGATAACAAATTGAAGATCAAGTTAAACACTTATGTGATTATGTGCTTATGTGTTTTCTTTTACGTCTTGTGTTTTTCGTATGATCCGAATGTTCATTATCCAAATCCTCGTAGAATCTTCCATATCTCTATATGAGGGATTCATAATAGGATATCCAAAGGTACTATCTTAAATCCTAAATGGGCTTCTACGTTATAGTTAAGTCCCTTGGATTATAAAGTACTATTCTATAATTGGACCCCTTGAGTGGTCTAGTTAAATAGATTGATTTAAAAATCTGGTTAGGAATATCATGTGATGATATAGCTGAAAAGATCCCTTAAGTGGTCTATTTAAGGAGATCGTACGACAATCTAGTTAAGGAGATCATGTGTTGATCTAGTTAAAAAGATCGTTCGTCGATCTAGTTAAAAAGATCCTTTGGTGGTCTAGTCAAGTCACTTCATATTTATTCGATTGATTTTTCCCTACGCATTATGAAATGAACTATGCGGACTGTGCAAGGAATTACGTAATTATGGATGCATACATAATTATGGAATTCAGTGCACAGAAACCACAACAAATTTTGTCATGTGTTAAGACCTATAGTGATGAGAATAACGAAACGGGAACAATGTAAAAATGGGCATGGTGGATACGCCGCTGGTACTTCCTATATACAAGTGTTCCTTATTATATTGCGAACGTAGCGTTATTTAAGTTAACTAGAAGTCCTGGACCTTGACCAATGTTATTTTATCTTACAATCTCCTACTCTGATTTCGAGCACACACAAGTTTCCTATGATAGTCTTCATAAGAAACGTTCTCCTGTCCGTAGTTCGAAACTCCATGTTTTGTTACTACAAGAACTTCACTTTGACAGTTGACAATTTCGCTAAGAATCCAAACATGGCCCAGAGTTTTAGGGTTCGAGGGATTCATTCGAAAGCGAAACCATCACAGTTGTCTTCACAAGTTTCCTCTAAAATTAAATTTCGGGACGAAATTTCCTAAAGTAGGGGAGACTGTGACACCTGTGTCACTTCAACCATAATACAAATACCAAACCAATGAAATATTGTATTTCATACTTGGGATTTGTATAAATATGTGTATCGTTTGCACATATCAATTCTTGTTCGATTTCGAGCTCTAAATCGCTTTCTGAAAGGTTATACGCGAACTGATGCGTAAACGTAACCAGTTTAACGCGACAAACACTCCGGAATAGTGAAATAGGCTTAACATACCTTAAACAACCCTTACATAACTTGGAAATAAGTTTTGGATGGTTTGGTGTGTCGAAATCAAGTTTATTCGCTTACAGGGACTAATTTCGACAAACTGCGAAAGTATGCCGATTCGTACTGTAACGAACATTCCGGAACTTGATCATAAGTTAAATATGCCCTAAATATCCTTTACATATCTTCGAAATAGGCTTTGAGGTGTTTGGTGCGCAAAAATAAACTTTTTGATCAACAGGGACTAAAAGCGTCAAAAAGTGCATAAGTTTGCATTTTCGCGCATATCTCACATTCTGAATATATCCGGACATCCAAAAATTTATGTAATCATTAAAATATTTTATTTTAGTGGTTGGCATGATAAAATTCCATTCGTCGCATAATTTGGATCGTTTTTCGCGTCTGTTCGTGTTTCGTCGTAATTAACCGAACAACGCGACCGTACGACCAAACGAACCGACATCCGATATATTTTTGAGCACATTTCATGTTCCCTATACTTTAACTTCATTTTAGAGCCTTGAAATGAGATTAACGGGGCTTAAATGTTCCACAACGCATCGAAAATCAAGTTTGGAGATGCAGGGGCTTGTTCTGCCATTTGTTGAAAGTTCCTGCCAGCAAGTCATGCCCTTACGGACCGTATGGTGATGCTTACGGTCCGTAAGCTGCTCCCAGGTCAGCAAACTTCATTTTATTAAAACCCAACTGCTCCCATTGTTTTGCACATGGTTTCTTCTATTCTATGGACTGGTTTTAAGTGGCCATGGTTTTAGAAATCAGGGGGTGCATGTGTACGGCTTAGATCGAAGCTTGGATTTCAAGAAACGATCCTAACGGTTCTCCGAAATCTATATATACCCCTTCCATTTCATTTTCAAACTCACTTTTGATCTGATTTTGTTCTCTAAGCTGAAGTTATACACTTCATACCTGAGAATAATTAGTTCAAAACTCCTTTTCTTGGACCCGTTGTAAGTATTCTTTCGTTCTTTTCGCATTTTAAGCACGAAAGTCAAACTGTGTTTGACTTTCAGCTTTGACCAGTCAATGGTCAACACGAAGTTCGTTTGAACTTCGTAAAGTGAGCGTAATCACGATGGTTATAGTCTCTTGTGACTATACCTACTGATTACCTCGTTATTTAGGCATAGTGACGAGTCATAGTTTCGGTCAAAATGCGTGTTCTTGCGTATTTTGTAACCAAACTATTTTTGGGTATCAAGACCCTTTGTCTTGATATCAAACTTGTTTTCAAAACTTCGTTAAACATGTCTTAACATGTTTAACTCATCACTTTAGGTTTAGTGCTTATATAGGGTCGTAAGATACGCGATCTAAACAATCGCTTAGACTTACGAACCCGACCCATTTGGTCGATCATTAGGATTCGACCAAGCATGTTTAGTGACCATAGTTGTATAGGGAATAACCTTCCGAGGTTATACCTTATGGTCACTTCGCTTAAGTAGTTGTATGATAGGTAGTTTATATGCCTTAGGTAAAATGACCAAAATGCCCTTTTTATGCATAATTTGTATTTAAGCATATGTAACTCAAAATTTTGTCACTTAACTGATTATGCAACATATCTAAACATCTTTAGGCATATAATACTTGTCATAGGACTAGGTAGGCGTTCCGAACGCGCTTTGCGCGAACGACGCGTTAAAGTAGCATAAGCTACCTAAACGGGTCGTAATGGGTCGTGAGCACTTAGGTTAGGTTCCGATTTAGTATGTAGGATTTGTTAAACCATATCATATGAGTTCCAACACTCATTTGGTTTACGAAACCTCATTCTATCCGATCTTCCGATTTAGGTCTGATTTATTTACATAGTTACCTATATTAGGTGCCGTTTGATTCCGTGATCCCTCTAGCTTTGCTTGGTTGTTATTCAAGACTTCTAAGCATCCTCAAGTGAGTACATAGTCCCCTCTTTTACTGTTTTCAATGTTTTGGGGTGAAACATGTGTACCTATTTGTTATGTTCATGATTTCAAAGTATAATTGATTATACATATTAGTACTTATCTTTTGACAAACTGAATGATTATTTATGGTTTAAACAATATTTTTTCAAAGATTATAAAATTAATTGTTGAATTGTACTTATTTTATGTTCACCAGACCGATTGGTAGTACAATATAGCGCTATAGGATTAGACACCCCATTCCTGTTGTATGGAATGTCAGAAACCGATGTTTATCCAAATAGAGATTGCCTTTGTGGTATCTCTATAGTCTCCAAATGTGTAGTTTGATACACTAAGGTTTGAATGAATTCTAAAATCACATTTTTGTTGTATATTTTGTTATACTCCCAAAAGTATAGTTTGATATGCTCTCATAAGTGATATTGTACAAAACCAACATATATTTTGTTAATTACTAAAACATAGTTTAATATGTTATTTATAAAACCAAAGCATAGTTTAATATGTTATTATTAAAACTAAAGCATAGTTTAATATGTTAATTATAAAACCAAAGTATACTTTTGATATACTACTGAAAATTATTATTTTGACGACTAAAGTATATTTAATATACTATCTGTTTAACTAATTTGGAACTGAAATATATTTTTAATATATTACTTATTCGACTTTCTTAAAACCAAAGTTTAGTTTTTTATATATACTACAAACCTTTTTATCAAAACATTGTTTTACAAACAACATATTTTATACAAACTCATTTTACTTGATTATTTATTTGCCTATGCATTATTCTGTTATATCATCTGATTTCTTATAAATTTTAGTATGATTTATAAAAGAAAATATTTTAAGGTTCATGCCTATTTTTGATTAAACATATTTTCCTTAAACTTACAAGTCATGAATCCTATTATAATAAAACCTATGTATCTCACAGGCATTTTTATGCTGACGTACCTATTTTTACACATGTTTCAGGTGCTGTTATGTGATGATTGTTGATGCATGCTATACATAGGATGGACTCGTGCCTTAGCGACTTTAAAAACTTGAAAGATAATATTTGTATTTATCTGATTTGTAATAAAACAATGAGTTCAATAATTCAATAAAACGAAATTATTTAATCCATGGTTGTGAAACAATGATTCTGTTACGACACTCCCCGACGTTTCTGCCACGATTTATTGTTTTACGTTGTCGGGGTGTGACACATATACATTTTAGTCGATATCTCGCAATAACATCATTCATATCGTTCGTATTTACATACTCAACCTTTTGAATGCTTTTATACGCTTAAATCCGCTATGTCCCAACGTACACTATATACGTAAATTTTATTATTCGTACCTACACTTATACGCATACGTTTTATGCTTATACTTATACTCATACTACTCGTACGTTTTATGTTTATACTCATACTTACGTGCATGTTCATACTTAAACTTATACGTATGCTCATACTGTAGGATCGTTTTACCGACCAAACGAGTCGTTCAGAAGAGTTTTTGCTCAATATGAGAGGCGGAAACAAACCTATAGAGGTAATTCAGCTTGCAATACACTTTAAATTGTATTTTGATTGATTTGACAAAGATTTACAGCGAGTAGACATTTCGGCAGCAGTTCGACACTGAAACCGGAAAGTTGGAACCTCCTCAAACAAAATCACAAGGCACCTATTTATAGGCAAGGTGATTTCGTACGAAATAACCCATGCGAAATCATTTTCACACGAAATCACTATTTCGTGCGAAATAGCTGGTTGATTTCGTGCGAAATTACACACATGTTATTTCGTGCGAAATACCCTCCAAACATATGTTTGACATTTTTCTCGAACTACGTGCCCTGAACTATACAATCTAGTACAAGACTCGATACAAGACGAAGTCGACAGACGGATGCACCAACAGACTCCCCCTCGGATGTTGACGAAGTCTTCGGTGTCGAGTCTTCAATCTTCAGTCTTTATCAGTCTTCTCGACTTCTCCCGAAATATCTAACAATGTAAAACATCCTCAATCTTCTCTTTTTTTATCTCTCCAGGATCTCGACCTGGCTCTTATCTCTTTCTAATTCTCTTGATCAGATCTCTTGATTCCTTAAGTTCATCAGCATCATCAGCTTGCATGAACATCAGGATCTGAACTTGGCTCTACAATCTTCTATCTCAAGATCTATGACTGGCTCTTACACACTACTGTTTCCTGCACAAATCTCTACCTCACAATAAATTTCACAAATTTACAATTTGACAAATTTAAATCACTTGCAGGTATTAATCAATCAATAAAAGATTTATCAATGTTAATCTCTGATGACCACTTGTAAGAATTACATTTTTGTATCAAAAACACTATCCCAAACCTGTTCATCATGTTCAACACTTGGAACTTTGAAAATCAGCTTTTCAACATCAGTTGTCGATAATCTTTTTGTATTTTTCAAAGTTTTATGCTAAAACACACTAAAACTCTTTTTGGATTTTTGATTTTAAAATGAAAATGCAATAAAGAAATATATACAGACAATATTTTTGTGAGTTTGTGTAAGAGGATCATATCAGTTTTTGAGACACATCACCAACACCGTTAAGCTTTTAACATTTTAAGTTCTAAACGATTCACTTAGATTGTCAGTATACTGGTCCACTTAAATTTTCACACAAATTTCAACTGTTTCGAGATACGAGATTAATGTTTTAGAGACTTAAACTTATTCGCGTGTCCCACCTCAGAATATACTCCCGTATCCAGATCCCAATATTCAGTCTTACAGGTGAGTATACCTAGATGATATCTGTAAAGGGTTAAATGCGAGGGCCGTGAGAGCTCAGGCTATTGCTTCCGCAAAATCAGAGAGATGAAGGGCTTCGACTTTTGGTGGGTTCCCTTTAGAGAATCTTTTCTTCAACAGCACATGATTAGCATTTTGCAATGTTTCATCATTTTTTTATGCTGAGGGCGGTGCTATATTTCAAGCAAGCGAAAAGTATTATACGGGGACTAGGTCATTGCTTCCGCAAAATCAGAAGTCCTGGGATAATACCCCAGATATCACTAAGCATAAAGACCTAGTATCTCAGAAAGAGGGACCTTTCAAACAAGATTTCGGGGGTTACCCATATATCTGAGAGATGTTCCCCACGATATAAGTAAGTTTGAAATTTAGGTTTATATCTCGACACAATCTACTAAGTGTGTAAAAACCTACTGGCATATCATCAGTGAGACCGTTTATCACATTTCAACTTTACAATTCTTTAGCATGTTGTGATAGTCCACTGATGTACTATCATTTCCTCTTTTTCACAACAAAAACTCATTTTTGACTTTATCATTTTTTTTTTCAAAATTTCAAATGTTTTTGGATTTTCTAAAAATTCTTACTCCCCCTAAAATTCAAAATCATTTTAAAAGAAATTTGAAAACAAACTGTACAAGGTAAATTGACAACTGTTGTGAATTACTTCAATTCGCCATCCACTTGGCATAAACAATCAGAACTCCCCCTTACAACAAACTATTTTCCCATTAAGATTTCAAAACACTTAAGTTTGTTTTAATCAAAATGGTTTTTCCGGAAAATTAGTTTTGTCGATTTACAAACCATTTGTAGGTTAGGGGTTCAATTCATCACGTTATTATTTTTCTTTAACCACTTGAAAATTTTAACAATTTTAAGTTCAACTAACAAATACCACTTGTAGGAAATCAAGTACAACTTAGTGTCCCTGATTACCACTTCTAGGATTACCAAACACACAAAATTCAAGAAAGATGCCGATTCCTGCTCCACGCTTACCAACCTGGGAGCTCCGGCAAGTCAGGTTTTTCAGTTAAAGAAGTTATCCCAAGCCTGACAGACCTTGGGAGATTCCGAGTTATCAACTCCTGGTGACATGTTTCTTTTCATTTTCTTCTCATAGAATTCCTTTACCCCTTTGACCTTCCCGACAACCATTTTTCCAAAAATATTTTGAACTTTGGGGCTAAAGGCTTTTTCAACATCAAATTCTTCCTTTTCAGAAAAAAAATTGATTTGAAATCTCAACTTTTCCAACCTTTGATTTAAAATTTTCAGCTCGCAATGGTGGAAAATTTGCATCATCCATTGGCGAAACTGGCTTTTCATTTTTTAACTCAACCAGTGGCTCCTCTGACTTTGTGAAATCAGATTCATTGCCAGATGATAGCTCCTCTGATTTTGACGAATCAGAATCATTGCTAGTACTATCATCAGATTTCTTAACAACCCATTTTTTATTGTCAAGATTTACTTTTCTCTTGTAAAACCTTTTTGAACATTCACCAACCTCAAATTTTGAGTTTTTGAAAACAAGAAAAGGTTTGGTTGGCAGTTCATTTTCAACTCTCTTCTCTTTCAGTTTACGAGACACTTCCTGTTTTGATTGAATTGTCTTAGGACAATTCTTGGCTATATGACCAATTATTTTGCATTGAAAACAGGTTCTCGTTTCCTTTTTCTGAACAACTTCTTTCTTCATTTCTTCTTGCTTCTTCGCAAGGAATTCTTTATTTGTCTGCTTTCTGAACAATTGCTCCTTTTCTTCTTCAGATGATATTCCTGAAACAAATAGAGTTTTTGTTTTAGAAATTTTCTCATTTTTATAATTTTCTGGTGGAATAAAACCAAGACCTTTTCTTTTGAAATTACCGTTATGGTTTGGTTTCTTTTGAAACCCAGAACCAGAACTGTAACCCTTTTTCTTATTTAACCTTTGTCGATCTCTTGAGGTGTACTTTTTAGGTTTTACAGGAATATTTACATCTTTTATTTCAGAAATATTAATTTCTGTTAGTTTGAAAACCTTGTTGATCATTTCAGTTTTAACACCTCTTATTGGAAATTCTTCATCAGAATATAATTTGTCAGAATCATTCAAAGTATATGCAACTTTGAACAGTTCATCATTCAAATTAGATTTTGATAACAAGAATTCTTTATTGTAAACCTGTTTGTCCTTTTTGACTGTTGGACTTGACGTTTCAGGCTTTGACTTTGAGTTTGACTCCTCGACCTCATCTTTATCCAACACCTGATCGACCACTTTCTTTATTAACTCAGACTCATGATCAGTATCGGACGATGGGAAAGTGACATCGATGTTGTCTGGCAAATTTTCTGAAGACTCATACTCCCACTGTAAATTTGTTGCCTTTTTAACTCTTTCTGAATTTGGATTTCGTGGAGAATATCCATTTTCAAGCGGGGGTGGATACTTGTTGTAACTGGCACTATGTTTCTTACCAGAATCATTCATTTCAGTATCCTTCTTCTTTTCAGAGCTCTTGTCTTCAGATACCTCTTCATCATCAAATGCCTTCATACCTTCAATGGTTGGATAAATTCTGTCAATAACATAAGAAGTACATGAGTAACTTTTTAACAACCTATTAACTCTTTCTGTTTCAATTCTCTGTGTTTCCAATTTTTGTTCCAACACAGCACACTTCTCAATATAATTGTTGACAACTTTCTGCTTTGTCATGAAAGCTCCTTGAAGTGTTTTCATGGCTGTTGCTTGTTCACTACTTGTTTGATTGTACTGATTCATTGCTTTGTTTAGAACATCATATGATTCTTTCAATCTGTTCATGTTAGGAATCAAAGTACTGTTTTGCTTCTTCACAGCTTCACAGTTTTCACATTTCACAGGAATCTTTTGTGCATCAGCTTCTGCTTCAACTTTAAAAACTGGAATGTCTTTTATTTTCTTCCTTATCACAGGAACTTCTTGAAACATCCGTCTCAATTTAACATGTTTATAACCTTAATTACGCATTTTATATGAAAAATGTGACTTTCTAAAAACTTTGTCAAGTCAAAGTTCATACGTGTTTAAAGTAAACAAAATATAGTTCCAAGTGTTTACATAGTTCACTTAAAACAAAAACAACATAAAGTCATTGCGGAAGCTTCATTTGACAGGTGTTCGGTTCACTTGATTGCTTGATCGTCTTCTGGATTCTTGCTATACTCACCTATGATCAAAACCAACTTAAAAGTTAGTTTTGACAGCTTATAAACATGTATAAATAAGTTCCAATATCAAATAATAATAATCAAAATAAAATTTCCAAAATCATGCCACCCGCGTGTCGCGAAAGGCAACCTTTAATCTGTCGCGAGTCGCGCCCCAATTGAGGGAACCTGTCGCGTGTCGCGAGGGAGACTAATTTCCAGCAGGTCCGTTTCTGAACCTGCATTTTCTGCCCAGCTCAATTATTCAACAAAAATCGAACTTTAAACGGCCATAACTTTTTATCTACTAGTCCGTTTTAGGCGATTCTTTTTCCTATGCGTTCGAAATTTAATTCTCCATCTTATGGAGTTAAAACCTGACATTCCACTAGTTCAAAAATTCAGATTTCAAGCTCTCGGCTTGAAATCCCTTTTTAACACTTTTGACCCGTTTCATGATTCCTTTCACCCATCATTTTACTACATTAAAGTATCTACTTTTATTTCGTAATCTTAATACTAATTCCTAAACAACCTCTAAGGGTCGTTTGCCCGGTTTTCCCATCAAGGGATTTTTGGTCAATTTTAGTCCTTCATTTTACGACGAATGACTTTCGCTAATATTTGACCAAGAATATCGCTTTTAACAATAATTCTAAATATGCGTACCTGGCTCGAGTCATAGGATTGACCCGTTTAAATATCTTTCACTATTAATTTCTAATTAATACCAACGCGAACCGTATGATATTTCCTGTAATCACAAAACTCAACAAGCGATCATCAATTAATATTGTCAAATGATCTTGCCAATGTCATTTGACCCGTTTAGTCCGAACGACCATTTTCCATTATGAGATGATATCTAGTTACCATCTCACCCTTTTACCCATTCCGGTTTACACCATAACATAGTGTTTCAAAATTTCTTATTAGTTCATCGTCACATGACTAATTTACCAATTTACCCTTTTTGCCATTGTTTATGATTTCTCACCATTGCACTAGTTCCGACTCATATTATTTGCGTCGGAACACTATAACTCTATTACTAACTTTTCCTTATTCATTTTCAATACACACAACTGATGTATACTAAAAAGGGTGTAAGCTTTTACTTACCTCGCATCCAAATTACGATTTCCTTTTCGTACTTGCTCTGTTTGACCCGCTTCATTCCCAAGCCTCCATCTAGCTTGTCAAGAGTCAAAGTATCATCATAATTCACAAGGTGGTTAGATTAGTTATTATAACCACGACTATTCCACCTTACGTATTTTTCTATGTCAAAACTACTATTCGACTCCGTCCATGGTTAGTTTAACTTTTCAAAAGTTAACTACCCTTAATTATATGATATGTGAATATAAGCTAAATCGACTTCATAATTAAAATTTGTATTACCCCACATCACACGTAATTAGTCGAACTAGGAAATTACGCGTTTGATTCATAATTTCAACGTATCAACATTGTGGGCATAATTTATAACATCAACAATCAAGTTTCGTATCACTGAAAATAGGCTGTTTTTGGTGACCTGTTTAACCTGTTTACAAGTATTCAAAAATTATGATTTTTTTTATGTGGCGTACCTCTCGGAGGGTTAGGCCTTGTGTTAAAATTTTAAGATCTAACTCTTTACCAAAAATTCGTAAAAATTCATCTACTAAGCTGCAATCAGATTCGTCACTTCTGACTGCAGCTTACGGAAAAATTCATTAAAAATTCCTCGTTTATCCGATTGACGAAATTCCAATTGACGATTCTTTTAATCACTTAAAACTTTCTACAGTAAGAATTTGAGATCATAACTCAATTCCTAAATTGAGTTATGACATTCGTAATGGGCTGCAAATTCTGCCAGAAAACGCAGCTTGAACCTTTGATACGGAAAAATTCATAAAACGCTCAATTTTCGTCGAAAAAAATGCGATTCCAGTGGGTTTTTAAAGATATTTCCTGGAATTACATTTTAGACTCAAGAAACACACGTTTTTGTCACGGTTTGTCCATGTTACAGCCAATACAAGTCGGCTGTAAATTCTGATCAGAAGCTGTTTGAATTCAGCTTTAAATCAAAACATGTTTTTGACATTATAGCACTATTTTTAGCCATCAAAAACCCTAAAAACATCACATTACAGGAATTTAGCATCATCACACTTATCACCTTCAATGGTGATCATGAATTCACAAGATTTAGACCTAATTTCATCATATGTTTGTCTAGGGTTTACTCCTAGACACTACAATGTTCCTATTTCATCATATAACGAACATGCAACCATCTAATTCGAATTCTCTAAGTTCATCCAGAAATTTAGATGGAAATTTTCTACAGAATTTACATACCTTATGATCCCTTTTCAGAGGAGATCACCAATCTATGCTCAGATTTTGTTTTGGAACTGATTTGTGCCTTCAATTTGTGAGATTTGTTGAGTTTAGGGTTTGAGGAGGAATCCTGGTGTCGCCCCTCTGTGTTTGATCGAACCAGAGGTTTTAATTTTTATTGTTTTAATTATTATTAGTTTCAAACTTAACAACTTTGGTCCCCCATCTATTATTTGGTTCATTATTAACTAGGTCACAACCTAATTACTTTTAACAATATTCCCACTAATTAACTAGGTTAAATGTTCCTAGTTAACTTAGTGGGTTCGGGGAATTTATGATTAAGTTTATTTTAAGTCCCGTTAACTCGGGCCTCTTATAAACTTATTTCCTTAAAAGCTTTTATTCCCTTGTATTTAATATTAGGATTATTTATTTAAACCCTAATATTTTCGGGGGGTTACACTTCTTCATCATCACTGCTGACAGATTTTTTAACTTTCTTCTTTTTCTTTTTAGCTTTTTCATCATCATTGTCGCTCTCCTCTAGCATTCTTAAGTGCTCTTCCATTCTTCTTGCATAATAATCATCATCATTATCACAGTCTTCAGCAACTCGAGCAATAAAAGCTTTATGATTTGAAGTTTTGTTAGGATCATGATCATCCCAACTGAAATTTACCCAGCTAAACCCCTCTGGTAATTTTTCATCATCTTTATTTATCAGACATGCTTTACTATTAGCTGAAACATATTTGTCCCAACTGAATCCTTTCGATGATTTATTATCTTCTTGATTCACCATACAAGCTCTCTTTGATGATTCTTCAATCTCCTTCCTGGCATGAGCAGTTTGTTGTTGTTGAGCAACTTGATGATAGATTGCTTTTTGATAATAATCATTGTTGTTGAACGGATTTTGAGCTCCACTTGCTTCGCGATTTGTGCACTCCCTCTTGAAGTGTCCTTTTTCCCTGCAACGAAAACAAGTAACTTTAGATTTATCAAAACCTAAAGTAGAAACATTAGCATCACGGAAGTCATCTCTCCTTGTGATATGTTTAAATTTCTCAGCTCGTCTCAACACACTTGCCAAACACCACTTTATGTCAATTAATTCCATCTCTTTAGCATCGATTTGATCGTAATCCTCTTTTGTCAACATTGGATTCCCGATCCGACCGGCCACTAAACTCGCATATGACTCTAACACAGTCACCAACAAAGACATGTGACTTTTTGCAACTTCCTCAGTGTAATTTTGACCATTTTCAAGGTCTAATACCATGTTGCATTGTAGCTTCTTTCCATTCTTGGTTGTTGAAAAGTTTGGATCATATGATGAATATGAAGAAAATTCAGTTTTGCTGTTTGATCCTTTAGATGACCCTCCTGATGAACTTTTAGCATTGAATGCAGTTTCAACCTTTGGTGACATGTTGGTTTTGTCACTGATACCTCCTTTGTAATAAAGACCAATATCTTGTTCTCCATCAAAATCTTTCATTCTCGAGATCTTCCTTTGTTCCATCTCCTGAGCTTCAAGCTTTTCAATGAACTTGCTCAGTGTCAGATTCCCAAAATCTTTCTTATTTCTCAGCATCATAAGATATGTTCCCCAAGTTTCATGTGGCAAAGCATCGGCTAACTTCTCAATCAATTCTTCATTATCTTTTGTGATGCTCACTCTCTTCATGTTGACTAGCAAATTACAATATCTTTCAATGATCTGCTTAGTGCTTTCAGTCCTCAAACCACGAAATAGATCAAATTCTTTCTTCAAAAGAGATTTCTTGTTCTTAATCATTTCTTTGCTTCCAACAAACTTTGATTTTAAAGCTTTCCAGATTGAATAAGCCGTTCCATTGTGTTGCAATAAAACCAAGATATCTTCTTTCACAGCTTGATGCAAAAGACTTGTCATCATTTTTTCATCTTTGTATTTCTTTTCTAAGATCTTTAATTGCAATCACCTCCTCATCATCAGTCATCGGTCTAACATATTTCGTCTCAACACATTCCCAAGCATCCAAATAATTTGCTTGTACCCAATTCTCAAATCGTTCTTCCCATCCTTTATACTCTTCAATGTTCATAAGCTTTGGCGGTTTTTGCATGGTACCCGTTTCATTTTCCAACATTGCTTGTTGTGTAATAGTTATTGGAGTAGCAAAGGCGTTGTAAAATTCCTCTTCCATATTTCGGTTTTCAAAGTTTCACACTACCAGCTTTTCAAACGAAATACCAACTCAAACGAAAACACCTTATCACACGGAATACCTGTTCAAACGAAATACCAGCAAGACAATCTCAAACGAAATGACTGTTTCAAACGAAATAGGTAATTTCGTATGAAATATCCACACGAAATACTAATTTCGTGCGAAATCAACCAACTTTTCACATGAAATACTAATTTCGTACGAAATACTAATTTCGTGCGAAATAAACAACACTATCAAGCGAAATCAATCACACAATGTGGTTTCGTACGAAATCAAGATGCTATTTCGTGCGAAATACTGCTGATGTCATCATCTCGAGCTGTTTTTGTCAAAATTGATCAGGTTTTAAGCAGATTTTAGGTCCAATTCTTTCAAGGCTTTGTTAAAACACTATTGCGCATATAATGTGTGAAATTCAAATCATTTTGACCGTGAAAACTTGTTAATTTTGAAAAAGAAGGTGTAGAAATCAGATTTTGCAACTGAATTTGTATGAACTCTTCCTCCAGAGCTCTGATACCACTTGTAGGATCGTTTTACCGACCAAACGAGTCGTTCAGAAGAGTTTTTGCTCAATACGAGAGGCGGAAAAAAACATATCAAGGTAATTCAGCTTGTAATACACTTTAAACAGTCTTTTGATTGATTTGACAAAGATTTACAGCGAGTAGACACTTCGGCAACAGTTCGACACTGAAACCGGAAAGTTGGAACCTCCTCAAACGAAATCACAAGGCACCTATTTATAGGCAAGGTGATTTCGTACGAAATAACCCATGCGAAATCATTTTCACACGAAATCACTATTTCGTGCGAAATACCTTCCAAACATATGTTTGACATTTTTCTCGAACTATGTGCCCTGATCTATACAATCTAGTACAAGACTCGATACAAGACGAAGTCGACAGACGTATGCACCAACACATACTTTCATTCATACTCATGATTCATACATTCGTACCCGTACGCGAGCGTAATCCGAGTGATTCGCTTACGTGGGTCCCTTATATACTTAAGCAAGGACTTTCTTATATACTATATTCTTATACGTACACATTCTTATTTTTAAATTATGTATACCCTAATTCATACACAACTAGTACAATTTATGCGGATCATGCGACGATCAAAATAATCGCGGGTGCACACGGGATTATAGTGATAGGCGTATGAAAACCATAGAGCGTACTACTGTGTATGGTAAGACACAGAACGTAACATGACACCGAATAACGAGACGGACATAACATGGTCAAAACATGGTGGATACGCCGCTGGTACTTCTTATATATAAGTGTTTTCACCATGTTACCAAACTTTCGTAAAACGTGCCATGAGAAATTCAGTGTTTTGCCGACCTTTTGACCTAATACAAACTTTAAACAACTCACAAATGCATTATATCCGATTATCCATGACAAGACTTCATCTTTAACACGCTACTTTCGTCTATCTAATACTTATATCATTCATATACTTGCATTCATTTAGAGTCAATCGTTCGCCCCATACTCCTATTATTCTCCACTAGTAGTAAGACCCGTGTGAACAACCAGGTAGATTTAATAACGATCGAAATCAAATACTAAAAAACATATTATAATATATCATTTAAATTGTTTGCGTCAATACCCCTTGAATCCTATCAAAATACACATAATGATCTGCAATATTATAGGGGAAAAAGCCATGAAAAACTAACCCATGTTTGAGTCAAACTGCTGATACATTATTTGCAGGATCCAAATTCGCCTATGCAATCAGGTAAAAAGAAATTAATATCAATCTTAGAATGTATGGAATTTGTCTTATTTGTTTTCAAGTTAATGTCATGCATACAACAATATACACACACACCATCAGTACATGTAAAATGCTAGTGGCAATCAGAGGTAAACTAAATAAAAGGCCTGACCTAGAAATTAGTACCTACAATGGCTTTCAACATCCATATAACCTCAAGAAACCAAAAAAGATAAAAAATAGTCAAACTGGGTGCTGAGACGGGTCGAATTGACCCATGAACACTTTTTTACTGCAATTTTAAGGCTAGTGAAAACTATATCACAGTACTATCATTTTAACTTGTTTAAGTTTTGATAAGATATCACTTTATTTGAAAAATAAAACGAAAAATCAATTTGTAAAAACCGTAAGGATAAGAAAAAAGAAACTATTTGACTCGTACTACAAATCACCCACTTCAACCTAAACGCATTTTGGCTCGTTACCTAGTGTGCCCACCCTGCGCATTTTACCACTGCTAAAAGCTTAAAACCCATTCATGAATATAGAAAGAAGGCAAGAATTACCTTCCTCAATGTGTTCTTATTCGTATTTCGATATGCAGAACTGACTACAGCCATGTGGGCCCTACTTCTATCATCGAAAATGTTTCTGAAAGTCGTCTCATCAGTTCCCAACCTCTTTTCCCCTGCTTTGTAGAGTGCTTTAGCATCGTGCTCCACCAATCTTTGATCAAACTCTGGCCCTTCGCTGCCAGGTTAAAGCTAAATATGTAAGAAGCAACTACAAACACAAAAAAATAATAGAACCATTAATAGTCAGTTCATCATTTTGACTCCAAACAAATTGATACTTACTGTCTAATGGGCTTAAGGAGCTGCCTTTTCATGATCAACAGAAGTTTTAGATTGAATATCATGCTCAAGATAAACACCAAAAAGTGAAACATAAAGATGTTTAAGATGTAACAACTGTGATGGAGTCCGACAACATATAACTTCAGTAACCGCTTTCAGATCAATGTTGGTATGTAAAGCTTCATGCAATATGACTGCATCTCTCCGTGCTGGATCAGGCATCCAAAGTAAGATTGCTTTCTAAATACATTAAAAACCAAGAGTTATTAAAAAAGTTGTGTCACATGACAGTTAACAAATGAAGTGGATGGTCAAGTTATAGAGGGACGTTCAATAAACAACCAATTACGTAGAGAACTGCAAGTACCACCTAAACACTTGTATATGTTGCTTTAACTATGATGCATAAGGCAGTTATGTAACCACATAACCGCCCTCTCTCTCTCTCTCATTCTCGCAGTTCTTTACTTAAAATTGGTTTTATATTGAACAACCCTTCAAGTTATATTACCTTAATATTGCCACTAAGCTCTTTAGTTAACCGTTTGCTCAAGTCTTCAAAGTACATGGCTCCAAAGAAATATCAAGATCCCTCAACCACCAAGTATTTCTTTGAGGTCTAAGCCGGTGTATTTAACTTAACTGATCCACCACATCAGCTTCCTCATTAAAATGCTTACTTTTTCCGGCCTATAACCTCCGAGTGCTTCCCATTCATTGTTAAAACTTATTGACCTACACTACAAATTAACCTTTTGAGCCGAGCCTATTACCCAGCCCAAAGGAGTGTATAGCATAGGTCAAACAAACAAAAAACCATATATTGTTAGAACAAAGAAAACCCAGAATATAACATTAAAAGATTACAACTTC
Source organism: Helianthus tuberosus (assembly GCA_030545235.1). Classification (NCBI taxonomy): domain Eukaryota; kingdom Viridiplantae; phylum Streptophyta; class Magnoliopsida; order Asterales; family Asteraceae; genus Helianthus; species Helianthus tuberosus. Next base: position 53,518,036 of record CM060351.1, read on the forward strand.
AGGAAGTAGACTGATTACCTAAGACATTTACTATTAGTTTTACCTTTTTGACAACCCTCCTATATATTTAGCTTCAAGACTAATTACACATCAGGTCTAAGTTGATTACACACCACGTCAACAAAGAAGCGATTACAACATATGAAATCATGCAATTTACAAGTGCAATATTATACCTGATAAAATGTAGGAGCTAAAATTCATGTATCGAGACCGAATCATAAAATCCTTAAGAATTGACAAAAATTAACCTGAATCGATTCTTGTTAACAAAATCCTTAAGAATTGACAAACAAAATAAACAGACCAGTTGTGACCTCTGCTTTCAGTAGAACCTTCGATTGTTCTGAATCTCATCATTTCATCCCTTTTAATACAAGTTGGATCATAAAATCAATCTGAAAAAAGCCCAATATCACCATCAGATATCACAATCTAAAAATATTAGTCAAATTTGCATAAAAATGATTAAATTAAACATACTAACCCAACCATAAGAACCGGATATATCGATATCAATGAACTCAGTATCAGAATCATCAGGTTCATGATCTGACATTAGTTCGGACTACACCAGTACCAGGATAAAATTTTCCACCTTCATGTCTATGTAAAGATAGATACAATACCTGTAACAAATCAATATAATTATTAGTCAAATTTGCATAAAAATGATTAAATTAAACATACTAACCCAACCATAAGAACCAGCTATATCGATATCAATGAACTCAGTATCGGAATCATCATGTTCATGATCTGACATTAGTTCGGATTGTGCCAGTACCAGGATAAAATGTTCCACCTTCTTGTCTATGTAAAGATACATAAAATACCTATAACAAATCAATATAATTAGAAACAAATGTTTTATTTCTCCAACATTTTAAGTAGAAATCCATATACTCACCACATACAGGATACATATATGTTACAACACTAACAAACAACCAACTATTAAAACTTCAACAATCACAAACAAATCAATCCACAAAAACCCGATTCAACTATAAAATTGAAAAGCAATTTCAGCACATACCTAGATTCTTATCAAGCGTCTTAGTAAACTGATTCAAAGCCGGTGGAACCTTCAACCTCTGTTTCAAAATCCTCCTCTTCCTCTGAATCATGAAACTTGTGGCCATCTAACAAACCTATGCACATCCTTCTTCGGCGGCAACGCTCCACCGATTCCAAACTGCTTCGGCCTCTTCTCAAACAATGGGTTCATAACTTTCTCCTGAACCATAACAGTTGCTAAATCGTAAATTAAAACTAAACATGAATAAAAATCCTAACAAATGTTCGGAGATCGTACCGTTTTCTTCTTCGTTGCTAGCTTTACTCCTTTCTTAAGGGCCTTCAGTTGATTGAAATTATATTAGTCGAATGTAAGAAGTAACTAAATGAAATTGAAAATGATGTAGATGAAATTGGGGACTCACCATTTGTGAAACCGAACTGATGATGATGCGGATCTTAAAACCCTAGATGGAAAGATTGCTCGATAGGAGGAGAAGAATGAGTGTTTGATTTGAGAAATTTGGTGATGATTTGAGAAATTTAAGTTGAATCGAGAGAAAGGGGCAGAGGAGGAATTTGATGGAATTTGAGAAATGTTAGTGCATTATGTCTATTGACTTCGTCTTGTATCATGTAACGTAATAGGATAGGATAGGTTAGGTTATCCAGTGCACGAGGTTCGAGAAACGATTGTTAGAGGTTAAGGGAGTGATTTCGCTCATATGGACATGTCCATATAAGCGAAATCAGAAACAAGTGATTTCGCTCATATGTCATGTTCACATAAGCGAAATCATGCTCACTATATAAAGGTGCATTGTTCATTTGTTGGGAACGCGACTTCAGAACTGTAACGAAGTGCTGCCGGATTTCTTTTTAGGTTGTAATAGTTGTTAAACGCAATATAAGAGACAGATATTAGATTAACAAGCTGTATTCGTGTCTAGTTCTCTGATTCCGCCTTTGAACTAGATTTAAAGCTCTTCTGATCGACTCAATCGGGTCATACAACGATCCAAAAAGTGGTATCAGAGCAGGTTAAGAAGAGTTTAGCTTGATTTTGTTCTCATTCTGACTTCTACACCTTCTTTCATCATTTCAGAGAAATTTATCGGTCAAAATTCGCTCAAAATTTCACAGATCATAGATAATTGGACATTAATAAACCCTGGAAAGTTTGACATTGAAATTCGGACTAAAAATGGACCAAATTGACTTCGGACTTGATTTCGCTCATACGAACATTCAGTGATTTCGCTTATTTGTCACTCTGATTTCGCTCATATGACCATCAGATTTCGCTCATAGGTGCAACAGAATAAGGGATTTCGCTTTTGTGTCAGGCTGATTTCGTTCTTGTGTCACATAACCAGTGATTTCGCTCCAAGTGCATATAGGGGTTTCGCTCTTGTGAACAATATAAGTGATTTCGCTTTTGTGAACCACATCAGTTGATATTGCTTGTGTATTGTGTCAGTCTGATCAAAGTGAACGGTCCAATGCATGTGTAGCATTTAAAAATATATCAACCAAATTAATGTTGTTGTCAGCATATTGGGATTTAAAGGCCAAATTAAATCATTCGGTTCATATATATCCGTTGTGAAAGTCAAAAGTTGATGTCAGCCCAAGAAGTCTATTGGTCCAATCAGATTTAAAGATTACATCAGTTTGTCGGATTTATAGATTTGTTATTGGCCCGTATGTTGTGAGTCAATCAAAGTTCTTTTAAGTGCTGAATTGTTGTCGGCCCATGTTTCATTATTATCAACGGCCCAATCATCACTAGTTGGTTATCATTTTACTTTTCAAACAACAAGTTATCAGCTCATTCAATCAGTTTGCACGATTTGGATTTTAGTTTACATAATGGCTGAGGAATTCTACAACACGTTTTTCAACGCATTTACATCCGAATCGTCCGAGGTTGCAAATGTTACACCAAAAACAATCACTAAGGTGCTCAATGAGAACATCAAGCACGATAACTTTTACGGAACTCACTCAAAGCCTCCAACTCTGGAAAGCATTGAGGATTATACATGGTGGAAGGAACGGTTTATTAACTGGGCGAAAGCGTATGCTCATGAAAGTTGGTTCTGCTTGGAGTATGGATATGAAAAACCAAAAGATGAGAAAGGCGAAGATCTTGTATTCAAGAAGTTTTCCAGAGAAGATAAAGCTGAATACGGAGCTGAACAGAGAATGATAGCATTGATCCAGTCAGCAATCAGAAATGATATTTTTGCATTATTAAAACATGACGGGTCATTTAAATCTGTTTGGGAAGCTTTACGAATTAAAGCTGAGGGGGGTAAACAGATTAAAAGAACAAAATCGCTTTATTAAAGAAAGAATTTGATCTGTTTGATAATATTAAAGGAGAGACAGTGAGACAAATGATTGAGAGATTCTGTCATCTTAAAATTGAATTGGAGAGATTAGAGATAAATAAAACAAGAGAGGAACTGATAGACAAAGTAATTGAAGCGTTACCACGAGCTGATCAGTGGCAAACGTTTGTTTTTATTTTGAAAAATGATGCTTTGTATGATACAATTACTCTTGATGCTTTGTTTGAAAAGATTGAAAGTCATGATCTGGAGCTACAAAAGCAAAACAAGATGACTGATTCTTTACATCAACAGAACGTTGGCTTGTACTACAAAGGCAGTGAGCCTTCTGATAAAGGAGTTGGTTCACCAAAAACAACATTTAGTGGTGAAAAGATGAAAGAACCACCAACAACGTCAACAAGTCATCATTCTGGATATCATTCATCTTCAAAGACAATTTCTGATGAATCTGAAGAAATTCTGTGCAACATTGCTCTTAAATTGAAGAATTCTCCTGCAATGAGCATAAATGCAGCTAAGCAACAAATGAGTTTCCTTGCATCTGTTCTGGAGTCATATGAAGGTCTTGTAGCTGGCAAAATTGGAAACTCTGAATTGACCAAAGAAGACTACGACCAGATTGATCCGGAAGAGATGGAGCTCATTGACATTCGTTGGTGTTTAGCTAGTTGTATTCGAAGAGCTCAGAGGTATATGGAGATTACCGGGAAACAATCTCTTGGAGGTGCGTCAACAAAGCTTGGATTCGACAAATCCAAAGTGACCTGCTTCAAATGCAAGCAAAAAGGTCATTTCAAGGGAGAATGCACTAATTCTGCAGTTGGTGGAAATGAACATCCATTCAACGATGACTATTATCGAAAGGCAATCTACCATCGAAGCAGAGAAGAGCCAAAGTTGATTGAAGATAAACCAAAAGAAAAGTCAAAAGCATATGCAGTAATCTATCCCGATGAAGGATTTGACTGGAGCACAGTTTGTCCAGAAGAAGATCGTTTAGAGAATGTTCGAAAAACAGCTCATGGGAGAGCTATGACAGGAGAAAGAAAGTTTGCTTTTGTTGCTGAGATTCAAGATGAAAACAAAGACAAAGACACTGCTGAAATCCGTGAAGAAAAAGTTGAGATCAAAGAGAAAACTCGAAAAGAGATCTTGAGTGAGAAGACCTACAGAGAAAGAAACGTGGTCTACAACAGAATGGATGACATGCAGGAGGAGTATGAGATGGCTGTCGGTAGCAAAAGATGGGATAAAAAGAGAGAATGCTATTATAACAGAGAAGGAGAACCGGTTGTTCCCAAGAAAGACATAATCTTCGATGATGTTCTTCTCAAAGTCCCGTTGAGAGCTGAATACTATAGAAATGTATTGAAAGATGACACATACGTTAAGAGATTTGAAAAGGAGATCAGATATGCTATGTTATCGTGTCTGAGAAAAAGGGATGAGGAGAGAATGAAGAAGAATGTTGAAGAAATGGTGAACAATCTGAAGAAAGCTGCTGAAGAGGTTAAAGCAGAAACTGTTGAAGTTGAAGCTGTGAAGGAAATCAAAAGTGAAGAAGTTGTTGTGAATGAAGAGGTGAAGAAAGAAGAAAAAGAAGAAAAGAATGAGAATGAGGAAGCTGATAATGTTGGTGATAAAGTCGGTGTTGCAGAAAAGCAGAATGTTGCTGAGCAGACAGAGGTTGCTGAAAACACCGAAGTGCCAATCACTGAGGTAAATTCTGATTCTGAAAACTTGAAACTGATTGATCAGTGCAAGAAATGCATGGAATCGTGCAGAGCTTGTACTGAAAAAAGATGAGCAATTTAGAACAAGAGATCTTGAGTTCACAAAAATTGAAAAGATTTTCAAAGAAAAATGCAAAGAAATGCTAGAAAAAGAAAAAGTTTTTAAAGAAAATGATGAAAAACTTTCAGAAAAATGTAACAAATTAGAGAAAGAAAATGAAGTTTTGAAAGAAAATGTTTTGAAAATGACAAATGAATGTGAACAAAAAGAATTTGTTTGTCAAGAAATGAAAAAGGAATATGACTCAATGAAATTATCATATCACATTACAAAAGAGTCATATGAGAAAGTGAAAGATGAAATGAAATATGCTCAATCAAGAATGAATTATATGTCTGAAACAACCAAAGAGCTTAAACGAATGTATTCTATAAAACAAGATGTTGTTAATTCTTATATTGAGGATGTTGCTAAGTTAAAGCGACAGATTGCTGATTTAGAACAGGATAACAACAAGTTAAAGAGTTACCACGTGTCGTCATATGTGCTTGAACGAATTTTCAATATAAAACCGGGTAATGGTGAGTCTGAGCAGAACAAGAAAGGCATTGGCTCAGAGTTTCATCAAGTTCCACCACCGGGAAAATTTGCATTTTATGATGAGGAAAAGGTCGAAAAAGCTTTCAACATGGTAGACCAATTGCCAGACAACATTGACATAACCTATTCCAAATCTGATGATTCTCATGATTCAGAGGTGGTAGGTAAAGTCGTTGAAAGTGTGTTGAAAGAAGAGTCATTTGTTACAGGTAAATCTGAATCACAGGATGAAGATGAAGGAAATCTTCATGATGGATATCTGAAAAACACAAAATCCGAGAAAAATTTGAATGATGATTCAAAGGGATTGGTTTATACCATGATTGGATCAGAAAAATTATTCTTAGATGTTGTATTCCCGATTCAGAATGTGATTTCAGAAAAGGTTGATAAAGTTTTCAAAATGGTTGAGATTGAGAAGTCTGAGATTTCAAAGTTTGTTGGTAAGAGTCATAAAGGTTCGTATAACAAACCTGGTTTCAAAAAGAAAAACATGAAGGCTGGGTTGGGTTATAAGAAGAAACAGAATCGAAACAAAAATGAAATGCCAAATTATCAGGCAAAAATAAGTTTTGTTCAAGGAGACAATTTAGAAAAAGAAAAAGAACTTAAAATGAGACAGTCTAATGATGAGTTCTTTGCTAAAAAGAAAAAGCAACAACCACAGGTCAAAGATGTGTCTATGAGAACATGTTTTAAATGTGATCAAAAAGGACATCTTGCATGCAAGTGTCCTAATCTAACACCTGTGGATATTGATCAAAAGAAGTTTGATGCTGAGAAACAAAAATATGAGAATGTGAGACAAAGGTCAACCAAATTTGATTCGAAAGAAACTTGGAGGTTCAATACAAACAAGTTTGCTTCAAATCAAAATTGGAAATCAAACCAGAACAGGTTCGATTCAAGACAGACCTGGAATTCGCACACACCCAGATTCAGAACAACACAGAGTTGGAAAACAACAGTTGATATGACAAAACCTCCACAGTTTTGGAAACCAAAAGTTGTTGTTCAAAATCAAAATGTTCAAAAAGATTCACATTTTTACAAACGTGGTACACCAAAAGGTCAGACATGGTCTGTTAAGAAACATGTTAATTTGGTAAAAGATGAGAAAGTTGATGGTAAAAGTTGAAAAAGTTTTTGTGAAAAATGACAAAGAATTTCCAGCATTGAATGAAAATTATTGTATTGAAATGCCTAAGGTTCAACAAGCCTGGGCTAAATTGTTCAAGTAATCAAGTAGTCTGAATGTGCAGGTGCTCAACAAATCTGAAGATTGTGAGAATGGAAGTTGGAGCAGCCTGGCACAACGAGGAGAGGAGGCTGCTGAATCCTGTGTTGGTTGAAGCAGGAAGTTTATTTTCATTTTGTACATAAATAAACAATATTTTCAAAAACCCTAATAATTTGAAAAATTAAAATCAAAAATATGTTTTAGTTTGTTAAAATTTGAAAAACCAAAAATATATTTGTTTTTAATTTTTGTCAAATATTCAAAAATACAAAAATATGTGTTGATTGAATATGCCGAAACCTTCACGGCTGAACAAACATGATTATTTTCACCAGATTGAAAAACGGTTTTCAAATTGTAAAATATCAGTGTGTTGTAAATCATGGGGGTACATTATTTTTTCTATAAATCAGTACATGATAAGAAGAAAATGGATGGCGAGACAAAGCTATCAGTGTTGGTTGTCAATTTTTCTTTATATGATTTTGCATTTTAGGGGGAGAAATATGTTGTTAGAAAATACAAAAACATTTGAAAATGACAAAAACATGATAAAAACCTATTGGCAAAAAGACAAAATTTTAAAAATGAAAATTGAGTTTTTGCTTAAAAAGAGGAAATGATAGTACATCAGTAGACAGTTACAGTACGCTAAGGAATTGGAAAGTCAAAATGTGTTAAACGATCTCACCGTGGATGTGTCGGTAGATTTTTATACTTTTAGTAAACTTTTTCGGGATATAAACCTAAATTCAAACTTGCTTATTTCGTGGGGAACACTACTTGGATATATAGGTAACCCCTGAAATCTCGTTTGAAAGGTCCCTCTTTCTGAGATACTAGGTCTTTATGCTTAGTGATATCTGGGGTATTATCTCGGGACTTCTGATTTTGCGGAAGCAATGGCCTAGTCCCTGGAGAATACTTTCCGCATTGCTTGAAACATAGCGCAGCCCTCAGCTAAAAAATGATGAAACATTGAAAAATGTTAATCATGGCTGTTGTAAAAAAGATCCTCTAAAGGGGACACACCAAAAGTCGAACCGTCATCTCTCTGCTGAACGGAAGTTCTGACCTGAGCTCTCACGGTTTCGTACTATAATTTATTCCCCTTACAGATATCATCTAGGTATACTCATCTGTAAGACTGAATATTGGGATCTGGATACGGGAGTATATTCAAGAGGTGGGACACATGAATGGGTTTAAGTTCTTAATACATCTAATTCGTATCCTGAATCAGTTGAAATTTGTATGAAAATTTAAGTGGATCAGTATATCGACAATCTAAGTGAATTGTTTAATTCTTAAAGTGTTATTAAGCTCAACGGTACTTGTGACTTGTCAAAAACTGATATGATCTTCTGACGCATACTCAAACAAAAATATTGTCTGTAAATATGTTTGTACATATTTCTTTACTGCTTTATATTTTCAGAAAATACAAAAAGATTTTGATTTTTGCTTTATTTTCGACAACCAATGTCTAAGATGCTGAGTTTCAAAATCTAAGTAAGCTGATTGTGTTTCTGAAAATAAAACAAGTTCATTAATTTGAAACTTGAATTAAAATCAAAAATTTCAAAAACAGTTTGTGATATCTCCAAGGTCATTAACTTGAACTTGGATGATAAACTGTGAGGGAGTTGGATTCTTTAATGCTGCCAAATCTATAAAGTTTGTTGATAGGGGGAGTGGATTAGAGAAGTTGATTGATAATATGAAAACATTGTATTTATGAATGTTTGAGTGATTGCAGATATTCCAGACTACGATCCCGAGAGCAGAGTTTAAGGGGGAGTCTGAAGACAAGTTTGAAGCAAATAGGAGCTTGTAGATGGAAAGCTAGGTGTCGATCCCAAAGCACGGAAGCTTGATGAAAGGGGGAGTCTGAAGCTGATAGAAGAAGAGAAAGATTGTTGTATGCTTACAATGTTACAACTTGAAAAGAAAAGACAGAATGATCAAGACTGAAGATGTGTCATATTGAAGATTAGTCACTGAAGACTTCGTCAATATCCGAGGGGGAGTCTGTTAGTGCATTACGTCTATTAACTTCGTCTTGTATCATGTAACGTAATAGGATAGGTTAGGTTATCCAGTGCACGAGGTTCGAGAAACGATTGTTAGAGGTTAAGAGAGTGATTTCGCTCATATGTCATGTTCACATAAGCGAAATCATGCTCACTATATATAGGTGCATTATTCATTTGTTGGGAACGCGACTTCAGAACTGTAACGAAGTGCTGCCGGATTTCTGTCAAGGTTGTAATAGTTGTTAAACGCAATATAAGAGACAAATATTAGATTAACAAGTTGTATTCGTGTCTAGTTCTCTGATTCCGCATTTGAACTAGATTTAAAGCTCTTCTAATCGACTCAATCGGGTCATACAACGATCCAACAAGAAATTTAGTGATGATTTGAGAAATTTAAGTTGAAATTTAAGATGCAGATCTACATCTAGATCTGATGGAATTTGAGAGAGAGAGAAAGAAAAGAGGAGGGTTTGAATTTTGAATTTGATTTTAGGTTTAAGTATATTTGAAGGTTTGAATTTTGAAATTCCCTCCTAAAAAATCACTCCCCATATAATCTGATTTTTTAGATTTATATATATAGGGGACCGCTAAAATGAGAACCACCTCCAGTTGTAAGAACCGTGAGAACTACACCGTACGGGGCGAGGTGGACCAATTTTTTTTCATAAATGTAGATGCATGTATTATAAACACATTTGTAAAAAAAATTCAAAAAAAATGGCGGGTGTGTAGTTTTGAGCACCCAAAGTTTGCGTTTACGGGACCCGTAAACACAAACTTGTGGTGTTCAAAACTACGCACACGGCATTTTTTTTAGATTTTTTTTACAAATGTGTTTATAATAGAAGCATCTACGTTTATGAAAAAAAAATTTGGTCCACCTCGCCCCGGATCAAAAAGTTCTCACGGTTCTTACAACTGGAGGTGGTTCTCATTTTAGCGGTCCCACATATATATATAGGGAGAAGATCATGCGAGAACCACATCTTATTGCGAGAACCGCGAGAACCAATGTGAACACAACCAAAAATAGCTAAAAATCACACAAAAATTTTTTTTTAATATTTTTTATATAAAAATCGCTACTTTTCGAAGCAAAAAAAAAAATTTTATTTTATTTTTAAATTTATTTTTGCCACTAAAAGTAGCGATTTGAGCATAAAAAATACTACCTCCGTTCCATTAAAAGTGTCATATTTTGAATTTTCAAAGTCTTTATTTATAAACTTTGACATTAAATAATTTTGTTTGTGTTAGATAATACTTGATGAAAGTTATATGATTTGAGTGTGTTTTACAAGTGTTTTTATCGGGTTAATTTTCATCAAGTTTTATATAACACAAAAAATCTACAATTAAAGTCAAAGTTTATAAATAAAGACTTTGAAAATTCAAAATATGACGCTTTTAATGGGACAGAGGGAGTATTAAAAAAAATTTAGATTTTTTTTTTTAATTTTTTTAGATTTTTTTTTTAGATTTTTTTAGGTTTTTTGAGGGTTTAGTTTTTAGCATTTTAGCTTGGGGGGGGGGGGGGGGGGTTAGGTTTTTGGGGGGTGGGGGAGGGGGTTTAGGTTTTTTTTTTTTGGGGGGGGGGGGGTTAGTTTTTTTTTTAGGTTTTTTGGGAGTTTTAGTTTTTAGCATTTAGCTTGGGGGGGGGGGGGGGGTTTAGGTTTTTTTTTTTTTGGGGGGGGGGGGTGGGGGTTAGGTTTTTTTAGCTATTTTAGGTTGTGTTTACATTGGTTCTCGCGGTTCTCACAATAAGGGTGGTTCTCGCATGAGCCCCTCCCTATATATATATATATATATATATATATAGGGTAAGGTTCATGCGAGAACCACCCTTATTGCGAGAACCGCGAGAACCAATGTGAACACAACCTAAAATAGCTAAAAAAACCTAAAAAAACCTAACCCCCTCCCCCCCATAAACCTAACCTTGATAAACTTGTTTAAACTTGAGGAAACTTTGATAAACTTGTTTAAACTTGAGAAAACTCATCTCAAACCTATGTCCTTATGCTTATAACCACTTCTATGGTTAGTTAGGCTTAAAAACAATGTTGAGACATTCAAAATCAGAGGTATAAACCTCACAAACTTTCTGTTTTGTTCAAGGGTTTTAACCCACAAGTGATGCTCAAGTTCAAGACTTGATGATTGTGTGATTTAGGATTAGCTTGGGCTAACCTACTTGAAAATCCACACATTTGTTTTCTCATAGATTAGTTGTTCATATTCAATTGTTTCTTGTAAGTTCATGGCCCTCCTTGTTGTTCAGAACAACAAGTGTAGTGGTGAACAATAGAGGTACCTAAATGGAAGCTTTGTTCTTCCTACCTCATGTATGAATTCCATGAAACTTAGAGGTGCCTAAATGAAGACTTTAATCTTCTACCTCATGCTTGACTTATATGATGTAATATACACTATGTAATACTTATGTAACAACCAAATAATTGAACTCTTGGTGATGAACTAATGGACATTCGTCAAGCTAGTAGATTGTATCATCTTAGGCCTTGACAACTTGTCACGATTCTAATGGAACTTTGTTCCATGAAAACATTTAAACTCTTTTAGAGTTTCATAGTGTTAAGAACAAGTGTCATAGGTGTTAGATGATTATTTTCATATGTTTATTTTTCATGTTATTGAAACTCCAAATCCCTATAACCATATGTAAACACCTCTTAAACTCCAAATCGAACACATTCAACTTCCTAGTCTCAACAACTTCGTCACATGGGATAATCGGAAAGCATATGCAACTTTGTGAGTACACTTGACCCATTTTCCTTTTAATACACTTTGGGTGCAACATGTTTTACTTGTTAAAATGCACGATTCACAAACATGCTTTTATTTGTTCAATCCTTATACATGCTTTGCTATGCTTAGGTTCATGCTAGAATACATATTACTTGTTAACTCGGCTTAACAATAATAGCGCTATAAGAGTAGTACACCACCCGACGGAGTTTTGTTGAGTCTTTATTCTATAACGGTCTCGTCACTTTTGTGTCGAGGGATGCTAAATACTAGTGGACACTAGAGTTGACATATTGTTATGCATGATAGATTGACCTTGTATACCAATTGCTATGTTGGATTGAAAATACCTTTTTATACATATGCCACGAGTCTAAAACTAGTGTACTCGCCAATACCTTTGTATTGAACTATGCTTTTTAAAACATGTTGCAGGTTTAGCGATGATGTTGATGATACATGGAATCTAGTATGATGCTTTTATTTGTATTGTATTTCATTATTCATGTTGTATTTGTTTCAAATCCTTGTAATTGACTCTTTAGAAATGAAATGAAAATTTATCATTTAATTACTTGTCACAAATAGTGTTATGAAGTCTCTTGCAATCTATTTCGTCTCACTCTGATGTTTCCGCCATCGGTTGGGGTGTGACAATTACTCTGAGACATTTTCTCCAGTTGCAAAAATGGACACCAGCAGAGTCCTCTTCTCCGTGGCAGCCAATAAGGATTGGCCTCTTCATCAGTTTGATGTTACAAACGCATTTCTCCATGGAGACCTAACGAAAGAAGTCTACATGGAAGCACCTCCAGGTAGGGGTGAGCAAGTTTAGGTCCGGACCGAAAATAACCGAGAACAGGACCGAAAATATACCCAACCCGACCCGAACCCAAGTACCTAGGTATTTAGATCGGTTCCAATTTTTCATATAAAATAGGGTCGGGTCGGTTCTCGGTTCTTTTCATGGTGAAACCCGACTTTAACCTATAGACCGGAACCGCCCCTATATTTAGGGTAGTGAACCGGTTCTATATTTTATGTTTGATCGGTTCTCGGGTCGGGTAATGGTCGGGTAGGGTCAGGTTTTTCCTTTCGCTCACCCCTACCTCCAGGTTTTTCAGGGGGGTTTAAAGATGGGGAAGTTTGTCGCTTGAAAAAATCTCTATACGGACTAAAACAGTCTCCTCGGGCATGGTTTGGAAAGTTCACCTTGGCCATGAAAGAATACGGGTATTACCAAAGTAACGCTGATCATACAATGTTCCTCAAGAGAAGAAACGGCCTCGTAACTTGCTTGATCATATATGTAGACGACATGATTATCATCGGAAATGATGTAGAAGAAATAGCACGGCTGAAAAAGAATTTGTTTTCAAAGTTTGAAATGAAAGACCTTGGGAATCTCAAGTATTTCCTCGGGATAGAAGTTCTCAGGTTTAAACGGGGGATTTTCATCTGCCTAAAGAAGTATGTCCTTGATCTCCTGGTGGAAACTGGGTTGATTGATTGTAAACCAGCAGATACGCCAATGATGGTGAATCACAATCTTCACATAGAACTTAATGGAGAGCTTGCAGACAAATAAATGTATCAACGGATCGTGGGCAAGTTAATTTATCTCTCTCACACTCGCCCTGATATAGAGTGGTAAGTCAGTTTATGCACCAACCACAAGTTGCCCACATGGAAGCTGCTCAAAGAATTCTAGGCATCTAAAGGGAACCGCAGGCAATGGAGTGTTGTTCAAAGCAAATGGACATTTAAATGTTGAGCTCTACACTGACGCCGACTGGGCAGGAGATAAGGGAAACCGAAGGTCAGTATCAGGGTACTTCTCCTTGGTTGGTGGAAACCTTGTTACCTGGAGAAGTAAGAAACAGAAGGTGGTCGCTCTGCTAATGCAGAAGCAGAGTTCAGAGGCATAACTCGAGGGTTAAGCGAAGCTCTTTGGATCAGGAAGCTTCTAGAAGACATTGGTTTCTCCCAAAGGGCGACACCCAGTAAAATTATGTGCGACAATAAAGCTGCAACACAAATCTCAGAAAACCCAGTTTAGCATGATCGAACAAAACACGTGGAGGTAGATCGACATTTTATCATGGAAAAACTGGAGGAAAGGATCATAGAGCTCCCGTATATACCATCAAAAGATCAACTCGCAGATATTCTCACAAAAGCAGTCAACGGAAACGCTTTTAGTAGCTGTTTGAGCAAGTTAAGTATTGGTGACCCCACTACTCAACTTGAGGGGGAGTGTCAGAAAGAAGGAAATAGATAGTATAGTGGCTAGTGTGTAATATGGTGTTCTATATAAATACCATCTTTGTGTAACCCTATTTTTTGTACAATACAAATTCTCAATACAATTCAAACCCAAATCAAAGATTATTCTCTATACCAAACAACAATTTGGTCATCCCTAACAGTGTAGCTTATATACATAAACAAAATTTATTCATGTTCTTTCAAATTTGAATAGAGTTAGATTGCATTTCTATAATTTTCTTTTACTCTAGAAAAAGTTAAAATTAAAAAATAATAATTATATATGTTTAGGTGTTCAAAAAGTTACAAAAAGAACAAAACATTATTTGAAGTTGTGATGGTTTGAAGTTTCTAGTTTGTAACTTCATATTTCTAGTGAAGTGGATTTTAACTAATTGCTTGTCAAGACTACTCAAAACCCGAGCTCGAGCTCTATTTTTAGAGCTTCAAACAAGTAGAAGTGTAGAACTCAAGCTCGAGTTCTCGTATGTTTAACGAGCCGAGCATGACCTCGTCTTGGCTAATTTACACCCTTACCAGCATTGTCAGTTTGAAAAAGAAAACCTTAGATTAAGGCTATTTACATTACAAAAATAAACAAAATTAAAACCAAGATTCACCAAATTTGGGGGGAATGCAAAATCAAAGGCCTGGAAGAGGCAATTGGCTCCGACAATATAACAAACAAATCTCGAGTAGCTCGCCAGTATCTCAGATTCTCAGCTAGTTTACACCTCTAACAATATCACGCTAAGAATATTGTGACAATAGTGACTATTAAAACTACTAGATATGAATAAAATATGATGATTAGTGACTACTAAAACTACTAGATATGAATAAAATATGATGATGATACATGAATTTGTTTTATATTTTTGATGGGTACCAGATGAAAATGTATTTACATCTGAAAGATCTTCACACATACATACTATGGTGGTAAAAAATTCAACTTTCTCATCAAACTTAAAATTTTTGCTTTATCTGCAGACTGAATTAAAACTAAGCTAGGAATCCAAGTTTTTCACCATTCTTCTTCGCCAAACGAATCAGCCCTTGTCGTTGTTTTGAATCCGCCCCGATTGATTTACAGAACTCTGTGATTACCTGCAAATCATCATGTTAATACCATAAACAATCAAGAATTAACCAAATAATCTTGCAACTGGCAACTTTTAAACACAGCAAAAACACTATCTTCCCATTTGTATAGGGCCCATGTAAGATTTCATTGGGTCAGGCTTATTAGGCCCATTTTCAGGCCCAATGATAGGTTTCCTTTTGGGGATTAGTCTACCTAGAGGTGTACAAAAACCGGGTTTAGGCTCAAACAGGTTTGGCCAAAACTGGTTCGGGTTATGAATTGATTTTAGGTTTGATAATCCAAACCTATCCGAATCGGTTTGGGTCAGTTTCTAAACCGGTTTGGGCCCAAATCTATTCTAAACTGGCTTGGGCCAAACCAGTTCGGTTTATGAATCGATTGTTAAGTTTTAGATCCCAAAGTATTCCCAAACCGCTGGGTTGGGTCGAGGCTCACACCGGTTTGGCCCAAACCAGTTTTTTGGTGTATGTGGTCGGGCTGTGAACCACTTTGACAGGCCCAGACCGGATCAAGAAAACATGAACACCAAGATTTCGAAGACACCCCGTCTCGGACTCTTTCTTATTAGCAAGACTCGACAAAATAAACTTGTTACATTTTTTTTACTGATAAATGTTACACTCCCCGGGTATTGAACCCATGACCTCCTCCTATTTAAACGCCTAAACTTGTTACATATTTATATACAACACTAAACTAATCCAACGCTAATTCGGATACTAATAAACCGATTAATAAACTATACCAACAATCACTAAATAAATTCAAACTCAATTAATCTTTATGTTGGGGTTTAAAATATGGGTATGATACCTGTGAGTGTAAAGCAATTGCTTTCCCTCTAAGCTGATTAAACCGCTTCTTTCCAACGATGTTTCGGGTGATGACAACTAAAGGCGCGAAGATCCCCTTTCCTTCGTTAACGTTCCCCATCATGGGGCCGGATCGTAAGGGGTTGTTCCGGACTCGAACCCGAATGGGTGCAGTCTTAGCCACCATGGTGGAATAATCTTCACCAGCTATGGAAGTCCCCCAAGTTCCATGGAAAGAAGAAGTGAACCCAGTTGCAGTTAGTGCCATTGGAATGAATCTGAAGCAGGAGTTGTGATGATGGGGTTTGATTGATTAATGGGAATGTGGTGTGTTTGTTTTGTGTGTTTGTGAAGAGATATGTTGGGTGTAAAGTTTAGAACCTTTGGTTTGAAGGGGCATAAGAGCCACATATAGTTTGTGGTTTGAAATTGAATATTGTTATTCTGGTTATTTTGGTAATTACTATTTTGTCCCTGTATGGGTACATCTCCCTTTTTCTTGGAAATCTATTGAAGTTCGTTCATTGGCTGTGGTGGGTCCACTTGTTGGATGTGGTGTAATATTCTATAATTACTTTAAAAAAATTACTTATTTTTTAAAAAGATAGTGAAATTACCAAAATACCCTCGTATGCATTGAACATGACGACCGGATTTAAAATGAAAGTTTAAGGTTCGTTAGTAAAAAGAAGGTGAAGTGTTACAAATTTCAAAATAAAAGATGTTCTTTGTAATTATTTTAGTTAAAATAAAAGTTTAAGGTTCGTTAGTAAAAAGAACGTAACGTGTTACAAATTTTAAAATAAAAGATGTTCTTTGTAATTATCTAAATTATAAATCTTGACATGCAATTTGAAGTAAATTTGAAGTAAACCTAAAGAATAAAAAGTGTATTTTACTCTCAAATAAATGAGAATTACCACCTTTTAACAAAACTTATTTATGACGTTAATAGATTAAGTTATAATTGTTTATTAAACTCGATTCAAAAATTTATACGAGTCAAACAAGCTCGTGCCTTGAGCTAATATAAACCATATTTATCAAACTATTCAAAGGATGTTTGGGATTTGTTTATTATAATTGCTTATCATGTTATTGTTTTATTTAGAAAGAAAACTACATTTTGAAAAAAAAAACGTGTATGAACAATTCATCTGTTTTTTTTAGGCATCCACTTTTAGAGCATCAACAACGGTTGACCTCAAAAACTTCGTCGTGGAAGGAAGAAAACTGGCCGGTTCGTAGCCATAGATTGTTTGTGGGAGAAAAAGGCGAGAGCTCTGGCGGGTAGGATAGGGAGGAAGGATGTGGTTCGTTAGTGTCCATGCGTGGTAGGGTTTTTGCAAGAAAATTTGGATGTAGCGGTTTGTGGGTGTCGACTTTGTGTTGATGCCTTTGAAGCATTGCTAATGGCAGTGTCATTAACGTCAAGAAAACGTATACACTTAGCTAACACATCAACAACATATTTATCTTTTTTTTTTTTTTTAAACACCAATCTCATCTCCAATCTATCATACTTCACAGGCATTCATACATTTTCACATAATCATTACCTTTTACATTTATAATTTCATAACTAAAATTAAAATATTATAATTATTTTCATAACTAAAATTAAAAAAACACCAATCTCATCTCCAATCTAGGTGTTTTAAAGGTTTTGTCTTTGCCAATGGACCACCACCCCATTGGTAGTAAATTATTTAAAAGTTTATAAATTTTACAATCAATTATTTCATTTTATTATAATTTTTTTATAAATTTTATAAAGCCTTACAAAAAAAATTTACAATCATGACTCATGAGTATGTAATCTCTAGAAATTGATCCTTGTAGGCTTAAATAATAATAATATACGTGTGTGCGTATAAACTTTTAATTTTAGAAATTTTTGGTGGTGTACATATCATATCAAATCAGTATCAATGGTAGTAGTCTACAAATCACCTTCTGATATATGTTTGTAAGTGAGCATGCTAATGTTACATTTATGATTGATTTAAATTTAAGTTAAAACTAGAAGACTAATTGTATATGGGTTATTGGATTTTATCACCCCCAACTATTGGCCTTTATCCGTTGCCACCCGCAACTAGCACTTTGACACTCGGCACCCTCAACTTAACTTTTTGTTTGTGCTGGCACCACCCAGTTAATTTTGCACTAATTTGGTTAGTTTTTTTTTATTACTTGGCCATTTTTTGATGATATGGCTGGATTTTGATGACATGTCATGCTGAGGTGGCTTTAAAGAAATATGTATGTTATTTACATAATGCAGATCCTCCTCTCTCTCTACTTCTCTCCCTCTCTCTACCCTCTCTACATCTCTGTATCTCTCGCCCCTCCCTCCACCAACAACAACTACCACCATCAACCATCACCACCCCAGCTACTACCATCCACCACCACCATCACGATTTACAACTAGATCTGCAACAAACAACCACTCATTTACCCCGTCGATCTAGGGCTTTTTAAAGGGGAAAACGCCAATCTATGGTTCCGGTGGCAGATTCTGGTGTTTCACGCGAAGAAAACGACATCAGACGTAACCACCAGTTCATCAACAGATCCGGCAGCATCATCCACCGGTTCGATCACTGCTGGTTTCTTCTCACTGGCATAAGATGTCTCCGTGATATTATCATCCTGCGCCGGAAGCGTCATCGTTCCCAGCCGAAAACCCAAGTCTCTGGTGGTGTTATCATGCAACACAGTTTCAATTTTAAACGGGTCGCTTAATCTGTTAATTGGTGCATATGCATCCACTGTTACCGGTCTTCTCAGATCCGGCAGCATCATCCACTGTTCGATTACTGTGTTGCATCATTCTTTAGTTAAATTGTTTTCATCATTCTTTAGGATGCATTCTGAGAAGATCGGTAACAAGGCCTATTTGAATTGATTCCGCTGCTTGTTGTAAGTGTTTTTGTTTGTGGGTTTTGTTGGTGGTTGGTGGAGGTGACGGTGGTGGTTATGGTACGGGCAGAGGAGTGGCGGTATGACGTGGTGGTTATGGTACGGATAATAATGATACGGTGGTGGTTATGGTACGTCGGAGGACATGGTGGTTTGACGTGGTGGTTATGGTACGTCGGAGAAGATGGTTCCATGGTGGTTTGATGATGGGTGTAACAACCCTCGGTAAAACCAATACCCTTATAAATTATTCCGACACCCTTTTATATGTTAAAATACCCTTATATATCTTATATTACATCCCGTATGTGAAAACCGAGCCCTGGTTATGTTATAATTATATAAAATAAATAAAATTCTGAAAATATAAGCTGAGGCGGGCCGCGACAGATCTCACCTCAAACTAACGCGGGCCGTATTAGGACCAGGGTTTGACTTCGCTGACTTCTTTAGTCAAAGCGGGCCGCGTAAGGGTAAAGATAAGTTAAAGCGGGCCGCGAGTGACCTATACACGCGATCGCACCAGAGGGCGACACGTGTCGTAATCGTGTCAACCCTACTAAACGACTCAGCTAAGCTACGCAGTTGACTGGAGTCAACGCGGGCCGCGTATGGTTACCCTATATCTAACGCGGGCCGCGTCAGGACCTAATTACACAACTATAAATAGCAGGCATCAGTTTTCGATTTCCGTCGCTCATTTCTTATTCTCAATCTCGAATTCTGAAAGTATAGGCATAATATTTTGGGTATTATACCCCTAATTAGCGAGGTTCTGCTCCATTGTAAGTATTATAACCCCGGTTTCATAATAGTTACGCTGCCCGATTGATTTAGGGTTCCGTAACAACTGTCGTGGTTCTGCCCGACGTAGTTGTTGGAATGCCGTCTCGGGGAGGGTATTATTAATAATTTCAAAGGGTTATGGTACTAACCAATGTACATTTGTATAAATTATAGATTATATCAGGAAATCCTTACGAAAAGCCTAAGACAGCAATGTGAGTAATCTCCTTTTTGTTAACAGTTTTTACAAAACCTTAAATGCTTTACAATGTGATTAAGCAGTATGTGAGTCTTTGTAATTCTTCCATTACTGCCGGTATTTGGGGTTTTGTATACAAAATTATTACTTGCGAGTAATAAGTCGGGACGACAGTACGTTACCATTGGACAACGAGTTAGCCAATGCGTAATATGACCCACAAGTCAAGGATTGACAGTACTGATTGAGTAATTGGGTAGAAATAAACAATGTGATCGCCCTCAATACTGTGTTAATTGATAAAATGTTTCTTGATTAAACTGGGATTCACTCACCAGTATTTCCCGCTGACAAAATATTTTTAAAACATGTTTCAGGTAACACAATGTGAAAGCCAACTGGGATAAAGCCAGCTCGAGAGCACTGACGGCTTGGAAAATAAGTGGCTATAAAAGTTATCTAAGAAACAATGTTTTAAATTAAATAAAATAGGGTTTGTCCCTATAAATGTAATATAATAAGAAACTTGGATTTTACCCAAGTATTTATTAATATCAAGCATGGTGGTTTTTACTCTGATAATCATTTCCTAACTACGGTCCTGATGAAATTCCGCTGCAAGACTAAACAAACTGATACCACCAAACTCTGAGTTCACGTCCGCTCCTTCCCGGGGATCAGGGATCGGGGGTTGTGACAGAAGGTGGTATCAGAGCCTAGCCACTGGTCTGAGCCAAAAAAGTGTTCTGCTGACACTTAAATTCTAAATTTTGTGTTAGGAAATAATTATGGAAATAAATACATAACTGTAATTATTAGTTATGTGTTATTTGACTATCTGTTAGTTTTCAGTATGAGTGATCAAGGGCCATCAGACGTGAATCGTCAGTTAGCGGATTCACCTAGGAGTGAAGGTACATCATCACAACCTGCCCTCTCGGGGTATGTTGCTGATCAGGAAGACGGAATATTTGCTTTTAGAGCTCAATCTGAAGAACCATTTCCTACTAAGAAACGAGGATGGTTCAGTAAAGAAGCTTTTGCTCGTAGAAAAAGAATGAGGAAATTACAACAGCAAAGGGCTTTAGCAGCTATTAAGAAAGAGACAGATGCCCAAACTCAAGAAATACTTAATAGAAGCCTAGCAAATTTCCATATCTTAGCTACGACTGCTGCTGACCCAGGTCTGGAACAATTAGTAGCCCCACAACCACAAAACCCAGAACAACCCATGGAAATAGAAAATCAGGAAAATCAAGAAGAGATGTACAACTTTAACCCAGAAGAAATCCCTAGAGTGCCTGCACCAAATCCCCTAGACCCGAATTATGACCCCTGGTGGGACGACAATAGAGATTTTGTGCAACGTTACCCTATCCAGGATTATCCACCCGTACAGAACATAGAAACTTACCCAGGTATGGACCATTTAGATCCCTATTATCAAAATGACTATATTAGGGAAATATTAGAGGATCCTTATCAATTTCAGGAAATGTCACCCCCATATCAGGAACCCGTACCCCAGATTCCAAACCCAGTCCGAGAACCTGCACCCCCAATGAGTGCAGAAAACGTTCAAGAACTTAGGACTTTCGGGGAGGAAATTTTAGAGAACAGTGAGAGGATGCGTCAGGTGGGAGAGCGTCTCGTATGGAAATACGATGAGCGCAATATGGATTTTTGGATAAATCCATATCCTTGAATATTAGAATGGAAAAAGTGGTAGTAATAATAATGATAATAATAATAGAATAAAAAAAATATGTGTGTACGGATGCATATTACTATTTTATTTCTGTTGGTATTGTAATTTTATTTCTGTACTAGTGTGTAATAGACGCATAAGTATATGAAAAGAGCAAAGTAGCAATGATCTACGCTTTTGGCAAAACTGCGTGTCATGTGATTAATTATATTAAGATATTATTTGTGAGATTAATATTGTATAATTGTTTAAAATTCAGATGGCCGATGAAGGAATTCAAGGAAATCTGAATAACGATAACCAGAGTAACATTAATGTGGTTGATGATAATCTGAATAATGGGAACCAGATGGATAATAGTGCTATCCAACACATTGTAGCCCAAGGAATAATAGATGCAATGCCATTTATACTTCAAACTGTTAAGGATGCTGATAATAAAAGTAGGCATAGCAGTAAGCGACCACTTGAACCAGAAAACAGCGTGAACAATGGACCTGTACTTCAAATGCCTATTCCTAAAAGAAGAAGAACTGTGCCTAACGGTTGTTCTTATAAAGAATTCTGGTCTTGTAAACCAATAGAATTCTCGGGCAACGAAGGGGCCATTGCAACCTTACGCTGGATAGAAAAGACTGAGGCAGTCTTAAGGATAAGTAAGTGTGCTGAAGAAGATAAGATATTGTTTGCTTCTAATCTGTTTAAGAATGCAGCATTAGAATGGTGGAACACTATCCTCCAGACAAGAGGAAGTGATCAAACCTATAATATGGAATGGGAAGAATTTAAAAACAAGGTAGAAAGGAAATTCTGCCCACCCAATGAAAAAGAACAGATAGCAAACAAATTCCTAAACCTTAGGATGACTGGTGTAGATAGCAAAGGGTACACAAAGCTATTTTTCGAATATGCTAGGATAGTGCCAACTCTTGCTTCACCAGAACCAGTATTAGTTTCCCGTTATATTTGGGGATTAATTGGAGAGATAAGACATGTAGTCAAGGCAGCTAGACCACAAACCATAGAAGAAGCTGTAGAATTAGCCAATACCTTGACTGATGAATTAGTCCGTACTCGAGAAGAAGAACAAAGGAGAAACCTAACTCAGAAATTGACTCAAGAATTTCGTTCTGGAAATTCTAACCGTGGAAGAAATGTAGGTTCTACCTCTGCATCTTACTGTAGAAATTGTAAAAGAAAGCATTCAGGAAGATGCTCTGGGTACTGTAACTTTTGCAAAATATCTGGACACAAGGAAGAAGATTGCAGGAAGAAAAACAACAGGATATGCTACAATTGTGGAGAACAAGGTCACATCAAGCCAAACTGCCCAAAATTAGCTCCAGCCACCAACAACAAGAATACTAAAAATGCTAGAGCATTTGTTCTAACCGCAGATGAAGCCAGAATGATTCCAGATGTCATAGCTGGTACGTTTTTAGTTAATGATGTCTTTGCTAAAGTATTATTTGACTCTGGTGCAAACCAAAGTTTTATTAATACATCGTTTTGCAAATTTCTAAATCAGTCATTAACTAAACTACCACAAGAATGTGTAGTAGAGACAGCTAATGGAGAAACCATTAGAATTTCTGAAATCTTGCAGGGAGCAAGCATAGAAATTTTAAATCAGAAATTTATTGCAAATCTTTATCCCATGAATCTGGTAGGATTTGATGTTGTTCTAGGAATGGATTGGTTAATAGCCAATAAAGCTAGTATTTTATGTGATCAAAAGTTAATCCAAATAAATTCACCAAAAGGTAAAAAGATCACAATTAAAGGAGATAAGTTCTCTAGATCTACAAAATTCATATCTGTGATGAAAACTGCAAGTTGTATTAGAAAAGGTTCTATAGTGTATTTGATTTCTATAATCACTAACACTAAAGGAAAAGAACTAAAAGATATTCCAGTAGTATCTCAGTTTTCAGATGTCTTTCCAGAAGAATTACCAGGACTACTGATGTGTGTAAAATGCAACATATAAATTACATCAAATGAGGCATAAAACTAACCCTTTTTTAGTACTAATATTGGAAAAAGAGTGTTTTTGTCTTCCTTTTGTATTTTCAGGATTAAATGAGCTCAAAAACGCAAAAGAAGCAAAAAGACAGCTAAATCCAACATAAATACAAGAAAAGGAACATTAGTGGACTGCCCGAACCCTCAACGGCACCTTCCAAAGCAAAATAGAGAAAACAGAAGGCTGAACACGCCCCGTGCTCAGCCAGCACGGGGCCGTGCCCAAGAAGCAGCAGAAAAGACAAACCTATAGAAGCTTCTATTGCCCACCACGGGCCGTGCTCAGCGGACACGGGGGCGTGTCGAAAGTACAGCAGGCGCATTTATTGTAATTGCGAATTACAATTAATGAGGAGAGAGAGTGTCAGACGGGCACGGGGCCGTGTCCAGCGGACACGGGGCCGTGTCCAGCTCTCTGTTCAGCCTATAAATAGGAGTGCTTGGATTCATTTCATCTCATCCCTTGGCACACCACCTCTCTCACACTTCATCCACCACCCACCACCATCACAACACCATCATCCACCACCATCATCCATTGTCCATCATAGAGTGTGTGAGTCGTCTCGGGATCCAAGATTGATCGTAAGAGTTCTTGACAATCAAGGCCATGTTTGCCTAAGTCTCTTACATCACTTGGTGAAGACAAAGTGTCTAGTATAATACTTTTTATTTCTAATCTTTTGCACTTTTTATTTGGTTTTGTATTAATGACTTTAATAACTAGTTACTTATGTTGAAGGTGATCTTTCCTTATCGTTTGTCCGTGGTGTCTTGGCATTATTTTACTGTCTATATAAAATAAAGGATTTTCACCATTCATATCTCCACGGTCTATATGGAGGTATGTTGGCTACCTGGTAGGGGGTTAAGGGAACGGTTTGGTAAAGGTCTTGCCATTGTTCAGCGTTTAGAGGTCCTGCAATGGACCTGGGTCAAATTTAGTAGGACCTCCTTCAATACTTCACGGTATTGGATGGCGGGGGTCCAAACTCTTTGATCCCCTCATAAGTTAACTACTATTAATACTATAACCCGGCTATTTAGGACTGTATCCCTGCTGACTCAGACTACTTAGCCGAGGGTAACGTCACCGCCAAAAGCGGGGCCTACCACAATACTGCATTAATAACTTAATTCATTATCTTCCAATAATCCACCCCTTTAGGATTGTATCCCTGCTGACTCAAACTACTGGGGTGAGGGTAACGTCACCTTCAAAAGAGGGGCCTACTACAATAACTAAGATAATCTCTTAATTATGTGCAAAAGTGCGGAAATAATCAAAGGTTATACTAGATACGAGTCGGAACCAAGTGATTCATCTTGTCTATCTGTTTTTACTTTTATTTTTATTTTCAGCATTTTAGTTAGTTTTATTTTTCTTAGTTTAAAACATTTTTCTAAACTTTTGTTTTGGTTAGACGTTGAGGATAAACCGGTACTAAAAGCTCTTGTGTCCTTGGACGACCTCGGTATCTTACCAACGCTATACTACACTCAACGATGGGTGCACTTGCCCATATGTGTGTTTAGTGTTAGTGAAATATCGTGTTTTATAAATTTAAAACTTGGCTAAAATAAGTGTTAAAAAGGGCTTAAAATATACACCTAAAATATACGACACTTCACACGCATCAAGTTTTTGGCGCCGCTGCCGGGGACACAAGGATTTTAAGAAAGTTAGGAATCAACGGCCTAATCATCTTTTATTTTTCTTTTTATTTTTTTAGGAGTTTTCTTAGTTTTTCAGCTTCTGCAGAGCTCAGAACGGGCCGTGCCCGCTGAACACGCCCCCGTGCTCAATCATTGGAACTGGCAATCCTGTTTTACATCAGACAGTAAGCTGAACACGGGGCCGTGTCCACTCAACACGCCCCCGTGCCCAAGTTTCAGTTACTGAAAACAGAACCGTTAGATCCCGACGGTTGGTAATTTCTGACATAAACATGAGTGATAGTAATTATTTTTACTTTCGGCACTCTTATGGTACGTGGTGTCAATTATGTGGTGGCGAACATGAAGAAGTAAAATGCTACTTCCTAAATTATAGGCCCCACTACATGGACCCACCATCTTCTCACAACCTTAAGAGGGGCGAAAGTAAAAATAAGCACTATTTCTCCCTCGAATGCGCCCAGCCAGATATTCTAGGGGAAATGCTCCTTAGCGAGTTATTTCAACTAGAAGAGCTAATTCTGAAATGGATAGAAGAGCTTGGGAAGGATTTTATTGATCCGCCCCAAGACGATACCCATGAAGAAATGTTGGAACCGCATTCCGACAACCTCGTTGCTCCCGAAAATGCCTTCGTACCTAGCAAAGACTTGGACGATAGTCGTCCCTGTGTCGATTGTGCCGTGAAGGACTCTCCATCGACTTCGTTCGGTGCATACATAGACCTGAGCGATTCGGCATATACCTTCTTTAACAAGAGCCCGGAAAAGGGTTGGACTTGTCCACCTAGAATGAAAATAGGAATTACCCTCACCGACAACCTCTTGCGTTCTCGCCTTAGTCTAGGACAATTAAGGTATATTAGGCACTTTGGGGTTGTTCCAACCAGTAAGGAACCACCCGATATCAGGGAGATCCTTGAAATAGCAAAACTCCATAAAGCAGCCTCCAGACACGGGGCCGTGTCCAGGTCAACACGCCCCCGTGCTCACTAAAAAGATTCTCTGCTGATTTGGTCAGAATACGGACAAAATGTGTCAGGATTTTCTCTGAACACGGGGCCGTGCCCAGTCAACACGGGGCCGTGCCCAGGGCGCTGTCGTTTTCTTTAAATGCAGCCTGATTGCTGCTCATTTTGACCACTTCAATTGACAGAGATCCCTGGGATTTTCACTCATACCATCCTAGGTAAGTGTCAAAAGAAGGTTCCAAGGGACCCTCTTGTCCCTTCCACTTTTATTCATTTCCTCCTCTTTCAAAATTTTTCAAAAGTTCCTCCATGGAAGCTTGGAAATCCCTTGATTCCAATCCTCTATGTGAAGTTTGTAAGATTATTTGCTAAAGATTCTGGGCTAAAGTTAGTTGTATAACTTTATTTTAAATTATCTGAGCTTAAAACCCAGATAGAAATCATAAAAATAATTTAAAAACTCCAAGATTCTTTAGCCAAAAATCCTGCAGACAAATGGACACGGGGCCGTGCTCAACGAGCACGGGGCCGTGTCCAGGGGCTCTGTTTTGTAAAAATTTAGCTTTCTTCGGTTTTCTTCACAGAAAATGGCAAGCAGAACAAGCGGATCATCTTCAAGGAATAACCGACAAGGGAGGAGATCTTCAACAGCAGAAGACTCTCTTGTAAACTATGTTTACGCTCTAAGGGAGGCTATTGATGAAATGACGGGAGTGGAAGAAGCATTGGTCGACCGTATCAACCATCTTACTGTGGGGCTGGAGGGCTGTCTCCATGAAGTAAACCTCTTGCACCAGAGGTTGAACCTTCTCGCTTCCCCGCCTTTGGTACCCATAATAACCCAAAGGGCGTGGAACATGGTGCCCGAAGTTGTCATTCCAGCTGAATGGTACGCCATGCACCAAGAGCTTCCACGAAGAGTGGTGCAAGGAGTCCCGGTGAATGTTCCCCCTCAACCGCCAACAACGGAAGAAAACGAAGCCGCATTCTTCCTCCCTAGGGAGATCGAAGAATGGCTTTAAACAAAGTTTAGGGAAGAACTCGTTCGGCTAAAAGTCCTACTATATCGGGAAATCATTCTCGAAATTTTCCTAAAAATAGTAGAACTCCTTATGATAACCTCGTGTACCTGCTGACCTATCTAGTTAAGTTTTAATTTTAGTTTAATTTAGGATTATGTAAGTTCTATCTATGATGAAATGAAATGATGGTTTTAATGTTTGGATGGTTTGTAATGAATAAAACACACTCATGGTGGTAAAGGATGAAAAGGGGAACGAGAAAAATGATCCCATGCACAAGAACGAGGCAACCCGACAATTTTCTCCATTTCAGAAGGTTCAACACGGGCCGTGCCCAACCAACACGGCCCCGTGTCGAACCACCTGCAGAAAACGCCCAGTACAGGTAACTGGACACGGGCCGTGTTCACCCAACACGCCCCCCGTGTCCAGACTTCTGTTTCTCTTATTTCAATTTTGTTACTGGCACTTGAACACGGGGCCGTGTTCAGTGCCCAGTAACACAAATTTTTGCTTTTTAAACACTATTTTACACATCTAATCAACCTAAAAATTTATTTTTGGGACACATTGAGGACAATGTGTAATTTAAGTGTGGGGGGGATGCTAAAACCTTGAATTTTGCAAGTCCTAAATACAAGCCTTACACAAAACTCTATTGGAACCGCTAATCACCCCAAATTTTTTCAAAAATTTCATTTTTTTTACTTGTCTAGGTTTAACTCGGGAAATTCAAGTTCTCAAAAAGGTTATATTTTTACAAATTTACAACCGATAGCGTAGTGATAAAAAGAACCAACATAAGAAAATTATGAAAAGGCATGACAAACTTATTTAAAATTTGATTATATATACTTGATCACATAAAAACCCATTCCCACAAAAGTGAGTTTTGAGCCTTTATTGAGCACACAATTTCATATCATTTGACTAAATGCTCATTTTTCGTTTCTTGTGTGAATAGCCGCTTGGTTCTTACGACTCTAGAACTTGCCATGACAATACATTCCCGGTCCTTATCAACTTAAACCCGAGTAAGTAAATGATGGAGGCATTAGGACTAACCTTTTTCATTTCTACACCATTATTTTTCTTTTTCTTTTACCACCTACCCAAAAATCCCCCTAGTTAGCCCCTTTGAGCCTAAACCTTTTCATTTCATCACCCAAACAAAAACCCTTTCAACCACTAAAACCCTTTTTCATTTTTACCCTTTATTTTAGTAACAAGTTCGGTTCTTCGTGAAAAAAAAAAAAAAAAATTTGTGATGATGATGAAGCAAAAAGAAAATAAACAAACAAAGTAATAAAAAATAACTTTGTTTGAATAAAAGCTTCATCAAAAATAAAAAATTGTAAAAATACGAAAACCGACACTTGTTACGCTTTTAGCCCTTTTTCTACTAACCACTAACCCAACCACCTACCTTTAACCCTAGCCAACCCTTAACCCACAAAGTCCTCTTGATATCTACAAAGGTATAAAAGTTAAAAAGGAGGAGGATTGATTTCTTGGCAAGCCTATGGTAGGAATAAGTTCCATGCCGCTCTCGAGTGATTCACTAAAAATACACTTTCGGCCGAGTGTGAGTGATTTCCCCGCGAGGTATGTGAACTTGTATATAAATAGAATTTTAAAAAGGCATGTTATGCCCAAATAAGTAATTTCTTTTATGAATAGTTCTAAATAAATCATTACAAATAGGAGTGTAAATAAATAAAAATAAAACCCAAAAAGATCTTGGAAATCCCGACACTCTATGACAAGCCCAAAACCTTCTCTTCTACCTATTCCATTTGGGAGTGTAAGCCACATATTAAAGAGTTTTGCTTGAGGACAAGCAAAAGTTCAAGTGTGGGGGTATTTGATGTGTGTAAAATGCAACATATAAATTACATCAAATGAGGCATAAAACTAACCCTTTTTAGTACTAATATTGGAAAAAGAGTGTTTTTGTCTTCCTTTTGTATTTTCAGGATTAAATGAGCTCAAAAACGCAAAAGAAGCAAAAAGACAGCTAAATCCAACATAAATACAAGAAAAGGAACATTAGTGGACTGCCCGAACCCTCAACGGCACCTTCCAAAGCAAAATAGAGAAAACAGAAGGCTGAACACGCCCCGTGCTCAGCCAGCACGGGGCCGTGCCCAAGAAGCAGCAGAAAAGACAAACCTATAGAAGCTTCTATTGCCCACCACGGGCCGTGCTCAGCGGACACGGGGGCGTGTCGAAAGTACAGCAGGCGCATTTATTGTAATTGCGAATTACAATTAATGAGGAGAGAGAGTGTCAGACGGGCACGGGGCCGTGTCCAGCGGACACGGGGCCGTGTCCAGCTCTCTGTTCAGCCTATAAATAGGAGTGCTTGGATTCATTTCATCTCATCCCTTGGCACACCACCTCTCTCACACTTCATCCACCACCCACCACCATCACAACACCATCATCCACCACCATCATCCATTGTCCATCATAGAGTGTGTGAGTCGTCTCGGGATCCAAGATTGATCGTAAGAGTTCTTGACAATCAAGGCCATGTTTGCCTAAGTCTCTTACATCACTTGGTGAAGACAAAGTGTCTAGTATAATACTTTTTATTTCTAATCTTTTGCACTTTTTATTTGGTTTTGTATTAATGACTTTAATAACTAGTTACTTATGTTGAAGGTGATCTTTCCTTATCGTTTGTCCGTGGTGTCTTGGCATTATTTTACTGTCTATATAAAATAAAGGATTTTCACCATTCATATCTCCACGGTCTATATGGAGGTATGTTGGCTACCTGGTAGGGGGTTAAGGGAACGGTTTGGTAAAGGTCTTGCCATTGTTCAGCGTTTAGAGGTCCTGCAATGGACCTGGGTCAAATTTAGTAGGACCTCCTTCAATACTTCACGGTATTGGATGGCGGGGGTCCAAACTCTTTGATCCCCTCATAAGTTAACTACTATTAATACTATAACCCGGCTATTTAGGACTGTATCCCTGCTGACTCAGACTACTTAGCCGAGGGTAACGTCACCGCCAAAAGCGGGGCCTACCACAATACTGCATTAATAACTTAATTCATTATCTTCCAATAATCCACCCCTTTAGGATTGTATCCCTGCTGACTCAAACTACTGGGGTGAGGGTAACGTCACCTTCAAAAGAGGGGCCTACTATAATAACTAAGATAATCTCTTAATTATGTGCAAAAGTGCGGAAATAATCAAAGGTTATACTAGATACGAGTCGGAACCAAGTGATTCATCTTGTCTATCTGTTTTTACTTTTATTTTTATTTTCAGCATTTTAGTTAGTTTTATTTTTCTTAGTTTAAAACATTTTTCTAAACTTTTGTTTTGGTTAGACGTTGAGGATAAACCGGTACTAAAAGCTCTTGTGTCCTTGGACGACCTCGGTATCTTACCAACGCTATACTACACTCAACGATGGGTGCACTTGCCCATATGTGTGTTTAGTGTTAGTGAAATATCGTGTTTTATAAATTTAAAACTTGGCTAAAATAAGTGTTAAAAAGGGCTTAAAATATACACCTAAAATATACGACACTTCACACGCATCAACTACCTCCAGATAGAGAAGTTGAATTTAGAATTCACTTGATACCAGGAACCTCACCAATTGCCAAAGCACCTTACCGTTTGGCACCTGCAGAAATGCAAGAATTGAAGAAACAACTAGATGAATTGTTAGAAAAAGGATTTATACAACCAAGTTCATCACCATGGGGAGCGCCGATATTGTTTGTTAAAAAGAAGGACGGATCAATGCGTATGTGCATTGATTACCGTGAATTAAACAAGGTCACGATTAAGAATCGGTACCCATTACCGAGAATCGATGATTTGTTTGATCAATTGCAAGGAGCTCGATTTTTCTCTAAAATCGATTTAAGGTCAGGATATCATCAATTAAAAGTGCAGGAAGAGGATATTTCTAAAACCGCATTTAGAACGAGGTATGGCCATTATGAATTTACTGCCATGCCATTTGGTTTAACCAATGCCCCAGCTGCATTTATGGACATGATGAACCGAATATGTAAGCCATATTTGGATAAATTCATAATCGTATTCATAGATGATATTCTAATTTACTCTAAGAGTAAAGAGGATCATGCAAAACATTTGCACATACTTTTAAGTTTATTAAGAAATGAAAAGCTTTATGCTAAGTTTTCAAAATGTGAATTTTGGTTAGAACAGGTACAATTCCTTGGACACTTAGTCAATCATGAAGGAATTCATGTAGATCCAACAAAGATTGAGGCAATTACCAAATGGAAAACCCCTGAATCACCAACTGAGGTTAGAAGTTTCTTAGGATTGGCCGGTTATTATAGAAGATTTATTAAAGATTTTTCTAGAATAGCCATTCCTTTGACTAAGCTAACCTGTAAATCTGTTAAGTTTGAATGGGGAGTAAAACAAGAAGAAGCCTTTAGAATTCTTAAGCAAAGATTAACCCATACACCTATATTAGCATTGCCAGAAGGAACTGAAGACTTTGTAGTCTATTGTGATGCTTCTAAATTAGGTTATGGATGTGTGTTGATGCAACGACAGAAGGTTATAGCTTATGCATCTAGACAACTTAAGAATCATGAAGAAAATTATTCAACCCATGATTTAGAATTAGGAGCTATAATTTTTGCTCTTAAGATTTGGAGACATTACCTCTATGGTAGTAAGTTTACCATATTCACTGATCATAAAAGTTTAAGGTATGTTTTCGGGCAGAAAGAGTTAAATATGAGACAAAGACGTTGGATGGAATTTCTTAGTGACTATGATTGTGATATTCAGTATCATGAAGGAAGAGCAAATGTAGTAGCAGATGCTTTAAGCCGAAAATATCATGAAAAGCCAAAAAGGGTACGTTCTCTTAAATTAAATCTACAAGTAGATTTAAATGATCAAATCAGAGAAGCACAAGAATCAGTAATCAAGGATGATTCTGAAAAATTAAAAGGTATGTTAAAAGAATTAAAACAAGGAACAGATAAAATATGGAGATTTCATGAAAAGAGAATATGGATACCTAAATTAGGAAATCTACGTAATCGTATATTAGAAGAAGCCCATAAATCTAAATATACGATGCATCCAGGAAGTGATAAAATGTACCAGGATTTAAGGAAAAATTTCTGGTGGATAGGAATGAAAAAGGACATAGCAACCTATGTTTCTAAATGTTTAACTTGTTCACAAGTTAAAGCTGAACATCAGAAACCTTCAGGTTTGTTACAGCAATTAGAAATACCAGTTTGGAAATGGGAATTAATAACAATGGATTTTGTTACTAAATTACCCAAAACTAGGAAAGGAAATAATACAATCTGGGTAATTGTAGACAGATTAACTAAGTCGGCTCATTTTCTACCAATGAAAGAAACAATTAGTATGGAACAATTAGCTAAATTGTATGTAAATGAAATTGTTTCTTTACATGGCATTCCTTTATCAATTGTTTATGATAGAGATAGTAGATTTACCTCTCGTTTTTGGTCAAGTTTCCAAAAGACAATGGAAACCAAGTTAAAGTTAAGTACAGCTTATCACCCACAAACAGATGGACAAAGTGAAAGAACAATCCAGACAATGGAAGATATGCTTAGAGCTTGTGTAATTGATTTTGGAGGTAATTGGGATGAACACTTACCTTTAATAGAATTTTCTTATAATAATAGTTATCACACAAGTATCAACGCTGCACCATTCGAAGCACTTTATGGAAGAAAGTGTCGAACCCAGTCTGTTGGGCAGAAATAGGGGAACAGCAATTATCTGGACCTGAGATAGTGCAAGAAACAACTGACAAGATTATTCAAGTCAAGGAACGACTGAAAGCTGCACGGGATAGACAAAAGAGTTATGCTGATAACCGATGCAAGCCCTTGGAATTTCAAGTAGGAGATAGAGTATTGTTGAAAGTCTCTCCTTGGAAAGGAGTGGTAAGATTCATCAAACGAGGAAAGTTAAATCCCAGGTATGTTGGACCTTTTAAAATTATCAGAAGAATAGGATCTGTAGCCTATCAGCTACAACTACCAGAAGAAATGGCAGGAATACATGATGTGTTTCATGTATCTAATCTTAAAAAGTGTTTAGCTGATGAATCACTGATAGTGCCTCTCAAAGATATAGAGATAAATGAACAACTCAAATTTGTAGAAAGACCTCTACAAATTGAAGATAGGAAAGTCAAGAATCTCAAACACAAAAGACTAGTTCTAGTCAAAGTGAAGTGGGATTCCAAAAGAGGACCTGAATACACTTGGGAGCTCGAGTCAGAAATGAAAAGAAAATATCCATACTTATTCCAGTAGATCTCGGGGACGAGCTCTAAACAAGGTGGGGAGAATGTAACAACCCTCGGTAAAACCAATACCCTTATAAATTATTCCGACACCCTTTTATATGTTAAAATACCCTTATATATCTTATATTACATCCCGTATGTGAAAACCGAGCCCTAGTTATGTTATAATTATATAAAATAAATAAAATTCTGAAAATATAAGCTGAGGCGGGCCGCGACAGATCTCACCTCAAACTAACGCGGGCCGTATTAGGACCAGGGTTTGACTTCGCTGACTTCTTTAGTCAAAGCGGGCCGCGTAAGGGTAAAGATAAGTTAAAGCGGGCCGCGAGTGACCTATACACGCGATCGCACCAGAGGGCGACACGTGTCGTAATCGTGTCAACCCTACTAAACGACTCAGCTAAGCTACGCAGTTGACTGGAGTCAGCGCGGGCCGCGTATGGTTACCCTATATCTAACGCGGGCCGCATCAGGACCTAATTACACAACTATAAATAGCAGGCATCAGTTTTCGATTTCCGTCGCTCATTTCTTATTCTCAATCTCGAATTCTGAAAGTATAGGCATAATATTTTGGGTATTATACCCCTAATTAGCGAGGTTCTGCTCCATTGTAAGTATTATAACCCCGGTTTCATAATAGTTACGCTGCCCGATTGATTTAGGGTTCCGTAACAACTGTCGTGGTTCTGCCCGACGTAGTTGTTGGAATGCCGTCTCGGGGAGGGTATTATTAATAATTTCAAAGGGTTATGGTACTAACCAATGTACATTTGTATAAATTATAGATTATATCAGGAAATCCTTACGAAAAGCCTAAGACAGCAATGTGAGTAATCTCCTTTTTGTTAACAGTTTTTACAAAACCTTAAATGCTTTACAATGTGATTAAGCAGTATGTGAGTCTTTGTAATTCTTCCATTACTGCCGGTATTTGGGGTTTTGTATACAAAATTATTACTTGCGAGTAATAAGTCGGGACGACAGTACGTTACCATTGGACAACGAGTTAGCCAATGCGTAATATGACCCACAAGTCAAGGATTGACAGTACTGATTGAGTAATTGGGTAGAAATAAACAATGTGATCGCCCTCAATACTGTGTTAATTGATAAAATGTTTCTTGATTAAACTGGGATTCACTCACCAGTATTTCCCGCTGACAAAATATTTTTAAAACATGTTTCAGGTAACACAATGTGAAAGCCAACTGGGATAAAGCCAGCTCGAGAGCACTGACGGCTTGGAAAATAAGTGGCTATAAAAGTTATCTAAGAAACAATGTTTTAAATTAAATAAAATAGGGTTTGTCCCTATAAATGTAATATAATAAGAAACTTGGATTTTACCCAAGTATTTATTAATATCAAGCATGGTGGTTTTTACTCTGATAATCATTTCCTAACTACGGTCCTGATGAAATTCCGCTGCAAGACTAAACAAACTGATACCACCAAACTCTGAGTTCACGTCCGCTCCTTCCCGGGGATCAGGGATCGGGGGTTGTGACAATGGGCCTACATAAATAAGCCACATCATCAAAAAATGGCCAAGTCAGCAAAAAAAAACTAACCAAGTTAGTGCAAGGGTTATTGGATTTTATCAACCCTAACTATTGTCCTTTGGCCATTGCCACCCGCAACTAACACTTTGACACCCGGCACTAGAGGTGTACAAAAAAACTGGTTTTAGAACCGAAACCGGAAAAAAAACCGAAACCGGTTTTTTTCAACCGGTTTTTTTTAACCGCCGGTTTTTAGACCAGTTACTATTTTTGACTTCAAAAATCGGTTATTAACCGAAACCGGTTTTAAAAAACCGGTTAAAACCGGTAAAAAACCGGTCCCAACCGGTTATACCGGTTATTGTTTTGGACCTCAAAAACCGGTTAGTAACCGGAACCGGTTATAAAAAAACCGGTTTTTATTTTGGGTGAAAAAACCGAAACCGGTTTTTGAAAAAAACCGATTTGTACACCTCTACTCGGCACCCCCAACTTGACTTTTTGTTTGTGCTGGCACCACCCAGTTTACTTTGCACTAACTTGGTTAGTTTTTTTTGCTGACTTGGCCATTTTTTGATGATGTGGCTTATTTATGTAGGCCCATCAAAGTATCAAACCACCATGGAACCATCTCCTCCGACGTACCATAACCACCACCGTATCATTATTATCCGTACCATAACCACCACGTCATACCACCACTCCTCTGCCCGTACCATAACCACCACCGTCATCTCCACCAACCACCAACAAAACCCACAAACAAAAACACTTACAACAAGCAGCGGAATCAATTCAAATAGGCCTTGTTACCGATCTTCTCAGAATGCATCCTAAAGAATGATGAAAACAATTTAACTAAAGAATGATGCAACACAGTAATCGAACAGTGGATGATGCTGCCGGATCTGAGAAGACCGGTAACAGTGGATGCATATGCACCAATTTACAGATTAAGCGACCCGTTTAAAATCGAAACTGTGTTGCATGATAACACCACCAGAGACTTGGGTTTTCGGATGGGAACGATGACGCTTCCGGCGCTGGATGATAATATCACCGGAGACATCTTATGCCAGTGAGAAGAAACCAGCAGTGATCGAACCGGTGGATGATGCTGCCGGATCTGTTGATGAACTGGTGGTTACGTCTGATGTCGTTTTCTTCGTGTGAAACACCAGAATCTGCCACCGGAACCATAGATTGGCGTTTTCCCCTTTAAAAAGCCCTAGATCGACGGGGTAAATGAGTGGTTGTTTGTTGCGGATCTAGTTGTAAATAGTGATGGTGGTGGTGGATGGTAGTAGCTGGGGTGGTGATGATTGATGGTGGTAGTTGTTGTTGGTGGAAGGAGGGGCGAGAGATACAGAGATGTAGAGAGGGTAGAGAG
Source organism: Helianthus tuberosus (assembly GCA_030545235.1). Lineage (NCBI taxonomy): Eukaryota > Viridiplantae > Streptophyta > Magnoliopsida > Asterales > Asteraceae > Helianthus > Helianthus tuberosus. The sequence goes on from CM060351.1 coordinate 53,554,529, forward strand.
AGGGAGAGAAGTAGAGAGAGAGGAGGATCTGCATTATGTAGATATTATATAAATAACATACATATTTCTTTAAAGCCACCTCGGCATGACATGTCATCAAAATCCAGCCATATCATCAAAAAATGGCCAAGTCAGCAAAAAAAACTAACCAAATTAGTGCAAAATTAACTGGGTGGTGCCAGCACAAACAAAAAGTCAAGTTGGGGGTGCCGAGTGTCAAAGTGCTAGTTGCGGGTGGCAACAGCCAAAGGCCAATAGTTGGGGGTGATAAAATCCAATAATCCTTAGTGCAAAGTTCACTGGGTGGTGCCAGCACAAACAAAAAGTCAAGTTGGGGGTGCCGGGTGTCAAAGTGTTAGTTGCGGGTGGCAATGGCCAAAGGCCAATAGTTGGGGGTGATAAAATCCAATAACCCATTGTATATTGATTGTGTAACTAGTCTAATAATCACATACGGTTAATTATCAAATGGCCCTGTAGAATCTTATGAATAAACTTATGCTATTGGCTATTAATTTCTATATAAAAATATTCTTTATAAGCTCTATTAATTGCTTGATCTACAGATATGAATAAACTTATGCTATAGGCTAGCATTTAGACAGACTGAACAATAAAAAATATGTATGCTTATCATACAACTTCTTTTTCTCTAGAACTTGTCTAACTTGTGATAGCTCATTACCGAAGTGAAACTAGGAAGCTTCAACCAACGTCTTTGAAACTTTTTAAATCCGCGAATTCGTATTCTGGAACGAAATCTTTTAATCTTGTTTCTCAAGTTCCATCTTTTCACTAAGATGGCACCTCTTGTAAATTTAAACAGTTTCTTCATGCGTCTATGTCCTACATCAATTTGAAAAGACTTATTACGTGTGAGGATTATTCAATGATCAAAAGACTTGATCAATCACTAGATCGTGTAGAAAGAGTTAGGTTGAACGCTTTCTGATACCATTAACTTTCGCTATATTATGTTCCTCTTCCATGCCCGTGTGCTGCAGGGCCTGCAGTTGGCAACATAATCATATAAAAACATGCACACAACGGTTGGAAGTTAATAATTACTAGAGGTTTATTTTATTTACGAATGTGTCGATTTTGGTTATGTTTTATCCGTAGTGGTTAAACTCCTTTTCACCATTTAGGTATAAAATTATTAATTAATAATGTGGTTTTGTTTTATAATAATTAAGGCCCTTTACCTCAACCAAGCTCTGCAAACGACTCCTCATTCTTCGTTGCACAAACCCTTTAGTACACTGTTTAAGAATCATTTTCATCATCAAGATATGAAAATTCTGTAAACTTAGCTGATTAATAAAAAATAATAATAATTACTCTAATGTTACCTTTACATGATACTTTACTAATGCATTAAAGTTGAGCAGGTTCCATACGGTCTTGTCTAGTTTCTTGCCTTCAATATGTCGTGCAGATATTTCTGCAAATATCAATTGAACTTGTGATGAAGGCCCATCTAGTGTTCTATAGTCATCATTAAAAATGTGATTATCAAGCTTGGTTAAATACCGAATGATACGAATCCTCCGTTAGTGCTCAAATCTTTCATAGATTCACCTCTTAACTCGGGAGGTGGAATTGGCGACCAGTAGCAAGGAGGAGCTCTAGCACACGCCCCTGAGTTTCCAACATCCACAAGCTCCTGAGTTGCTTAATTGACTCAGAACCGAAGCAAATAATTTAATTTAGAGTAAAATGCCATTTTCGTCCTTGAGGTTTGGCCAGTTTTGCAACTTTCGTCCAAAGATTTGTTTTTCCGCATTTGGATCCAAAAGGTTTGAAATCTTGCCATTTTCATCTGGCTCGTTAACTCCATCTATTTTTCATCATTAAGTAAAGGGTATTTTCGTCTTTTTGTTAACTTAAAGGGCAATTCGGTCCTTTTCAGGGGTATTCGCTCTTTTTACATAAAGTGAAAAGGACTGAATTGCCCTTTAAGTTAGCAAAAAAGACGGAAATACACCTGACTTAAAAGAGAAAAATGGTTGGAGTTAACGAGCCGGATGAAAATGGCAAGATTCCAAACCTTTTGGATCCAGATGCGGAAAAACAAACCTTTGGACGAAAGTCGCAAAACTGGCCAAACCTCAGGGACAAAAATGACAAAGAAATGTTTCTGGGTCAGATTGGCCCGACCTTTTTCGACCCATATTAATAACAACTCATTTATGCCCGAACCCATTTTGAACTATAACCCACCCGTTTGCCCGCCTATCTTTCCAAATCTATTAGTAATAATTCAATTTCGCCAATAGAAATTCTTTCCGATTTTCATCCATTTTCGTCCACTTTTCGTTTTTAGACAAAAACGCATGAATATTTGATTAAATGAATTATCTGGTCACTTGAGTTCAAACCTGAAAGAAGGCCTTTGCGATAACTATATCTGAATGCTCTTTAAACCGAATCGGGAAAACTACAGTCAACTTTGCTGGCTGTAAAACAAACGAATCAAACACCCTTAAGATATACAATTTTGTTGATTCCTCAAATGGGTTTTTATTTTCTTATTCTTTTGGTGAAAACTTAATTACCTGTTTTACGACATAGAAAGGTTCGTTAGGATGATAAACAAGTTTAATCGGTTTGTATGTCCCCTGAGATATTTCTTGATCATTAACATTTTTCAGTAGTTCTCGTAGCTGAGAGCTCAGTATTACCGCTTGTACAGATGAAATATCTGTAATTATTTTCACTGCATCTACACGACAAAAAGAGTTTGAACGAATCACAGAAAATTACCATTTGATGTTGAATGAAATATGAATGTTTAGCAAGTATTTTGAAACTATATTTACCTTTCTTACGTGGAATTTTAGAGAAATCAAGTTTAAGAGTCAACTGGTATCCTGTTTTTGCTGGTTCAACAATCTGGACTACTTCGTGACAGATTCCCTTCACGGTTTCAGTGGTGTAATGAGGGAATCCGTATAAGATGGAGGATCCCGTGGACAAAATAGGGGTCGAGATAGACAGATATACATGATGTACTTCTGAAACATATGACTAGTGAACCTTGTATTAGATGAATCAGAATAGTTGTTGGATTCCAAAAGTTTCTTTCTGTTTTTTTTTTTGTTTACCTGAATGTGGTATTGTAGAGATCCAAATTCATGCAAGTGGTGTTCGACTGCTACCGGCTTATCAGCACTGCACCAAAGCAGCAATTTGTTTTTAAAACTTTATTACGGAAAGCTTGAAATTTCCGACCCGGGGGGGGGGGGGGGGGGGGGGGAACATATAAACCCAAAAATTTCTATACGAAAACCACATATATTACACTACTGAGCGAAAAGTTCGGGGGGTCAAACGGGTAGGCTTAAAAGGAAACAGGTCAAATGGGTCAAGTGGTTAAACAAATCAAGTCATCTAAAGTGCTTCTGAACTGCATAAAACTTTCTGAATTATATTATTTAAAAAGTGTATAAATTTTTAACATTATAAACTGCGTCATCGTATTTGACAAAGTATTTAAAAAAAAATCTTTGGAGAAAAAGTGTTTTGGGTCAACCCGACCTGCACCATAATTTACTTATTTTGACTTCCGTCCCATTTTACCACATCTATTTTTTTTTACTTTCTAATCTTTATACTACTAACAGTGTAAGATTCGAATTTCTCAAACCTATTTTTTGAGTATTTCCAATTAGCAGAAATCTTGATGAATTTCGGAACACATGATTGGTGACAACTTTGTCACTTTGCGCGCTTTTGGTGACATTAGAAAGCTACCTAAATAAGGTGCACCACCATGGACCATGGCTGGAAAATCTACTTGGAAAACACTTAAAATTGTCTGCCAAAAGAGCCAAAGGTATCTAGCCCTATCGAGCCATGTGTGAGTTTAAGGTGAAATCAATTTAACCGCAGCCGTGTGTAAAAAAAAAACCTTCAAGGGGTGGCGCAGTGGTAAGCAACTGATTCCAGTTTCCACTGGTTTCCTATCATAACCCTTTAAAGGCCACATGTTGTGCATAAGTTGTGCTTTACAGTATATTGATGGGGCCCGTGAGTTTTTTCCCAACAAGTATTCGTGGTAAAAAACAAAAAAGAACAAAGAAACATTACCGATAGAGTTGAAGCAGAATCTGCTTTAATGCTGGTGACGCCCTCTCGAAACACGCCATTTTTTGCTATCTTCCTGATTTTCTTGTAATATGTAAATATAGATGTTATAGAGACAAATGCAGGTATGAAAACTGGGCATTGCAACAACTTTTATTTTACAGTTGAGTGAAACTGAAGTCGTTTGTTGCAATCATTTTTGGTCAACTTTTAAGCAATATGTGTCTTTCTATTTGTACCTATCTTTAGTGCACTACCCATAGGGTGTTGGGGTGGGTGGTGGGTACATATCCAACAACTAATGGAACTGTCACCATTGTGATGCATACATTTTTCACTATGGTACACGATGATTTGGCGATCGCGTATTGGTTACAAGCTTTTAAAATAAATTATGTATCTGAACGCGTTTTCTGTGGATCAAAGTAGATCTATTTGCTTGGTCTTGAAACGGGACAGGTTTTATTGTCCGGGTATTATTACAGTTTTAATTTACATATTGTTAAATATCAGGCTGGTGAGTGTGGAGGTGGTCCATTTGGTGATGAACCAACACGTAAGCGACTACGTCATCGGGGGCATCACCTCACCAGTGATGAGCCTCCCCCTTTAATATTCACATCACAACGTCAACGGTCAAACACACAGCCTCGTCTCCTTCGTCTCTTGGCCGACGAAACCGACGTCCCTGGCCCCTAGGGCGTGTTGACGGGCCTCGACAACTAGGGGACGGCCCCCATACCCACCAGCCTCATTACCGAAACTATCCTCGTATCAAATAGTTTGAAAGAAAATGAAGAAATAAAACTATCTAATAGAACTAAAGAAACCAAAAACATAATTACACGGTTCGTTCTTATGGTTTACCTTTTCTGTCATTTTCATTCATATTTATTGAAAATTACACAAATTTGGTACCAATGATGTAATTTTCCAAAAATAGGCATGAAAACGACATGGGTACACCACTGGTAGGTGTTATCATTGGGCATGCATTGTAGTCTAGTGGTATGTTGGAGTGGGATAAGGCTTAGAGACCATTAGGCTTTGGGTTCGATTCCCACAATGAGATTTTTCCAAATTTATTAGGTATCCTCCTTAATTGACGTATAAGCATTATTGCCTAGTGGAGATGGATATAATTGAGTGGTTCCGCTAGTGGCACGATGATGCTCCAGTGGTCTGTTAGTGATCCAAATTTGCCCTTAAAAGATCTAATCTAAAATTCAATATTTTAAAACAACAATCTAATCCATCACTTGTAGTCTAGTGGTTGGAAAGACTTGGGTTCTCCTTAGAGACTCAAGTTCAATCCCCACTAGTGACATATTTGGTGGATAAAGGCAATGAAGGTTAGTTCTCCCAGACCTTAGGTCAAGAATTCGAGCCAGAGCCACCGGGTTTTTGTCCACCGTGCGTTACGAGATTCTCTCTTGTGGCGGCGCAAGCCCCTACCACTGGCAGCGGGTGGTATGGTTTTCGGGGAACGTCGTTAACCAAACTCTGACGCTAACATGAGCCTTGTTAAGAAAACATAGTTTGACCGTTCAGAAAGATGTGAAATCTCTCTTTGAACTATTAAAAATTCTTACCGTTAAAAAAACACAACAATCTAGACATGACTTTACTTCCTAAAATATTTCTTTTTTACCTTCTCAGTAGACCTGGCAAACGGGTCGGGTTGTGTCACACCCTGGCTTTGCAGAAGCGTGGTTATTTTGGTGTGACTTCTTAATACCATAGCTTAATCATAACAAAGCTATATGAAATAAAAACCATGCAAGATCATCCTTTCGATTAAGTTTTGAAAACCAAATTCAGTAACATTGTTTTAACTGAAACATGTTCTAACGACATTGTTTAATAAACACAAACAATAACATGACATAAACACAGTTTAAGGACTGTGACTTGTCCAGGAAAGAGTCACATTCCCCAAACCCAGATGACCTCATGACTAGTGCAGCGGAAAACGTTCCATACCGTGCCAGATCCGTTAATTTCCTGAAATACATGTAAGTTGAAAAATCAACAATAATGTTGAGCGAGTTCATGTGTAAGTGAGTAAGTAAACCTTTGTGAGTATAAAAATAGTCTTGGTATGTAGCAGTGTAAGGGAATTGAGATCACCAATGGTTTGCAAGGCCACTGATATATGTGAAGTGCAAATAGGGAGACTCAAACCTAGCAGATTTCGCCACGGCAATAGTATGTGGACAAAGTCACCCCAAGGTCCGTTTCTAGTTTGGCCTGGGGCTGGGCTCGCTACACCCAGATAGATCTACCGCTCCTGTCCCTCGGTCCCGGTATGAGGACTAATGGCCTCATATTGCTCCTACCCACTCACATGATCTAAGTAGTAAACCTCCTTACGCTAACCATACCGTGTATAAAGTACTTGTAATCAAAGTAACATGTATTTCACCCCCGCAGTTAAGAAAACTGAAAACAGTTAGAGAAAAGGGGGACATGAACTCACAGTGAAGCGTCTCTACCAAGTATCTCCTGCTCACGCAGCTGTGCGACGACCTACAGGTGCTAATTTCTATTAGACGGACGGCCGTGCCTTAGCTTTATAGTTTAAGTCTTTGAGAAATAGTTAGACAACTATTTCGTGTTTACATTCTGTATATACTTGGTAGTTAATCTCCTTCCCAAGGATGGGGGATTTAATACATGTGCGTTCTTAAATATTTCCGTAAGTGCGTAAGTTACGTTGTAACAATCGAGTGGTAATATAATTACCGGTGTAACTTATATATTTATGGTGAAAGCGTTCGTATTATTTTGGATTCGTTAACGCTTGTAAATATTATTTTTACTCTAGAAATAATATTTATGTATTTTCACAAAATAATCATAAACAGTGTGTGAAAATATATATTTATCACGTTAATATTTTGTGAAAATCCCACCTCCGAATATTTAGTAAATAAAGTCATGGCGAAATTTATATTTCGAAAACATGTCAAAAGTAATTCTAACACTTGTGGTGTAAATAGTTCTAAGTGTTAGGTTTTTTTAGAAAAATTTCGCCAGAGTTTCCTCTGTAACTGGAGGTGGCCACGCTTTCAAGCGTATCATTTTCTTTTACAAATCAAATCAACAATCTTCTCAACGTCATCAAACGACTTTTCAACATTTTAACTAGTCAAAATATACAAATTGCATATATTACATGAACTTGTAGTTTTTCCGAAAATATGAGGTAAATCTTATTACCTTTAGTGGATCTTTTATAAATAAATCCGGTTTCGTAAAAGTCTTGTTTTTAGAGAAGTTCCGTCTTTACAACTCCTTGTCCATTTTTACAAAGATAGTTATTTTGTTGAAACTGGTGTTACACAAGTGTTTACACACTTGTGTGTTCTAAATATCATTCTTGTTATTGTGAGATCCGTCTTTTAGAAAACATGATTTCTTTAACGCTTGGTTCTTTGAAAATACCACTTGCAGATACGTAGATCTGCTAGTTTTAAACACTATTTTGCAAGTAAAAATACTTTTACACAAGTTCATGTTTCATGTGTGGTAGAGTTTCACCTTTTAACCCTTGTATCTTCTAACATAACCTTATGTCATGATCCAAGAACATGACTACATCGGGTTATATGGTGATCCGAGCTACCACAATCATAGATCGGGTCTAAATAATCATACATTTCGAATACTACATCATTTACATAACTTATGTGCTATTAACCACCATTTTTAGAGTTTTAAGTAAACTTTAAAGCATCTTCTTGCAAGATTCCGAGTTTTAACCGATAAAAATCCTTTTAACCACTTTAGATTAGTTCAAGAGAGTGTTTTAAGCATTATACCTCTAGCTCGAGGCTAGGGAAGAATCTATGCGCAACAGAGGTGGATAAAAGCTAAGTAGAGAGGTCCTTCGCGTTCCGCTTGCTCCAAGCTTCCTAATACGAGACCCTTGATGCTTGAATGACCTTGGAATGGGATGAACCAACTCGAAAATGGATGTATGTAGGGAGGGGGGTTCGGCCGAGAGCTCTAGAGGGCAAGAGAGGAGAGAGTGTGTGTTGTGTTGAGTTGGAAGGATTATGTTGTGTTTAGCTTAGATCTTATAGGCAAAACATAAGTGTATTATCCAATGGTTCTTGTGTCAAGTAGATATTAGGCAAGATTAGATTAAGCAAATCTATCAAGTACAAAACATGTCCCCTAAGGGACGGTTTCGGTTGGGGGGGGGGGGTACCTTGGTCCGATTCTAACTATTAGTTAGGGTAAAGGTTAGGTTAAGTAGGTTAGTTAAGTGTTTAACTTAGTTAGTTATGTTTAGTGAGATACAATGGGTGTTAGGGTATACGGGGACCCTAACTGGCTCAGAAAAGAGTAATAATATTTATGGCAATATTTTCATGTTCCGGGTATAGTCCGGTTGTTTGGTTGGATAGTAATCCGTTAAAGTGCTTGACAAAGCTTTAAAGTGTCGTTATTTCTCTTTTTAGTGACACAGCTTATTCCTGACACTTTGGAAAGTGTCTAGTGTTATTTTTCTCATATTTTGGCACTTTATTAGTTAGCTAAAAGCTGAATTATTTTGTAAAGTGCTGAGTTTTTGTACTTAGAGTACGTTTTAGGCACATCCAGTCATAGTGACTTATCCCTAGAGACGCAGTTCCACAACCCTTATATCCCTACACTCACTACTAGTGTAGCAAAACATTTCAGGCTCTTACAGGCCTTAGAGGCAGTGTTCGCCTGATGCTGGTTATATCAGCATGTTCAATAGGTTATCCGTGTATTGTGCTACTGTGCTTTTGTGCATCATGTTTGTCACTAGGGTTCAACATGTAAGTAATGTAGTGACGATAAGTAAAGTATGATGCAAGTAAGTGCATGTATCAGTATGCAAGTAGCAGTTTATTCACAAGTTCAGGCAAGCACAGTAATTAAGCAGTAATTAGTTATTAGTTAAGTCGTACGGATACCTGGTTTAGTGCGGGTTGTCACATTCTCCCCCTGTTAAATAAATTTCGTCCCGAAATTTAAGTTCTGCTTGTAGATGCAGGGTTCTTAGGAAAAAGGTGGGGGTATTTCTCTTTCATCCGGTCCTCACGTTCCCGGGTGTATTCAGGACCATGTCTGGCATTCCAACGAACTTTGACGAGCTTGACACTGCTCCGGCGGGTCTTGTTAACTTTCCAATCCGTGACCTCAACAGGTTCTTCAATGAAGTGGAGCGTGTCGTCAACATGAACCTCGTCGGTGGGAATGGCAACGGTAACTTGAGTTGGACTTTTCTTTAGATTGGATACATGGAATGTATCGTGAACACCATTCAGTTCAGCAGGTAGGTCCAACTTGTATGCTACTAGTCCTATTCTTTCCAGAATTCTGAAGGGACCAATGTAGCGCGGATTTAACTTCCCACGCTTTCAGAAGCGTGCCACCCCCTTCCAGGGTGAAACTTTCAATAACACCATTTCTCCAACTTGGAAATCCACATGTTTTCGGTTTGGATCCGCATAAGCCTTCTGTCTGTGGCGAGCTGCTTCGATGCGTTTAAGAATCTGCGCGATCTTGTCTGTCGTCTCTTGGACGATCTCGGGACCAGCGAGTTGCCTATCACCTGCGTCAGCCCAACATAGAGGTGATCGGCACTTGCGTCCGTAAAGGGCTTCGAATGGCGCGACACCAATACTGGTGTGGTAGCTGTTGTTGTAGGAAAAATCGACCAAAGGTAAATGTTTATCCCAGCTACCGCCCAAATCCATGACACACGCTCTCAGCATGTCTTCCAAAGTCTGTATCGTTCGCTCGCTCTGGCCGTCAGTTTGCGGATGAAACGCAGTGCTCAGATTCAATTGTGAGCCAAAGGCTTCTTGGAAGGATTGCCATATCCTTGACACAAACCTTCCATCTCTATCCGAGATGATTGAGAGAGGTACTCCATGGCGCGCGACGATCTCTCTCATGTAAATTTCCGCAAGTTTACTAGTATTGTCTTTCTCTTTGATTGGCAGAAAGTGTGCGGACTTTGTTAGGTGGTCAACTATCACCCAAATCATATCATGGCCTCTTGGCGTTCTTGGCAATTTCGTAATAAAATCCATGGAGATTTGTTCCCATTTCCACTTGGGAATTTCAGGCTGTTGCAGAAGTCCTGAAGGCTTCTGGTATTCGGCTTTAACCTTAGCACACGTTAAACATTTGCTCACGTAAACAGCAACATCGCCTTTCATCCTAGGCCACCAATAATAATCCTTGAGATCTTGATACATCTTATCCGCTCCAGGATGGATAGAGTACCGTGATTTGTGAGCTTCATCAAAAATAACTTCTCTTAAACCACCAAACAGAGGAACCCAAATCCTTTTCTCAAAACATAATGTTCCTTCCTCGTTTGGTACCAATAGCTTCTCCATCCTACGGAGACATTCTTCTTCAAGGTTTCCTTCCTTGAGAGCTTCCTTTTGCGCGGCACGAATGCGCAAGGAAAGATTGGTTTGGATAATCATTTCTAAAGCTCTAACCCTTATGGGTTTGATTCTCTCTTTACGACTTAGGGCATCGGCGACCACGTTCGCCTTCCCTGGATGGTACTTTATCTCGCAGTCGTAGTCGTTCAACAATTCAACCCATCGTCTTTGCCTCATATTCAACTCCTTCTGGTTGAATATATGCTGTAGGCTCTTGTGATCTGTAAAGATTGTACACTTCGTACCATAAAGGTAGTGTCTCCAGATCTTTAAAGCAAAAACCACTGCGCCGAGTTCCAAATCGTGTGTGGTATAGTTCTTTTCATGCACTTTCAACTGACGCGATGCGTAAGCAATAACCTTTTGGCGTTGCATCAACACACAACCCAGTCCTTGCCGCGATGCGTCGCAGTATACCACAAAATCATCAGTACCTTCCGGTAGTGCTAAGATTGGCGCATTGCAGAGCTTATCCTTCAGTATCTGGAACGCTTCTTCCTGTTTGATTCCCCAATCAAACGTCTTATCTTTCTGGGTGAGGAGCGTCAAAGGTTGAGCGATTTTTGAAAAATCCTCAATGAACCTTCGATAGTAGCCAGCCAAACCCAAGAATTGTCGAATCTCGGTTGGCGTCTTTGGCGTTTCCCAATCCTTGATCGCCTCGATCTTGGTTGGATCCACGTGGATTCCATCTCCATTTACCACGTGCCCAAGGAATTGGACTTCACGTAGCCAAAATTCGCACTTGGAGAATTTGGCATACAGCTGTTCCTTCTTCAGCAGCTCTAGAATGGCTCTAAGATGCTGCTCGTGTTCAGCCTTCGTCTTTGAATAAATTAAAATGTCATCGATGAATACAATCACGAACTTGTCCAAGTACGGCTTGCAAACTCTATTCATCAAGTCCATAAAGACTGCAGGTGCGTTTGTCAAACCAAACGGCATAACAAGGAACTAGTAGTGCCCATAACGAGTTCTGAAGGCTGTCTTCGGAATGCTTTCCTCTTGTATTCTTAACTGATGGTATCCAGATCGAAGATCGATCTTTGAATAAAAGCTTGAACCTTGAAGTTGGTCGAACAGATCATCAATTCTTGGCAGTGGGTATCTATTCTTGATCGTCAGCTTGTTCAACTCCCGGTAGTCGATGCACATACGAAAACTACCGTCCTTTTTCTTGACAAACAGGACCGGAGCTCCCCAAGGCGAGAAGCTTGGTCGGATAAAACCCTTGTCTAACAACTCTTGAAGTTGTGTCGACAGTTCCTGCATCTCAGACGGAGCAAGTCTGTACGGTGCCTTAGCCACAGGCGCGGCGCCTGGAACTAAGTCGATGTGAAACTCTACTTGTCTCTGAGGTGGCAGTCCAGGTAAGTCTTCTGGGAAGACTTCTGGGTACTCCCTCACGACAGGGATGTCTTCGATCTTCGGTTCCGCAGCTTTCTTGTCTACAATGTGTGCCAGGAAGGCAGCACATCCTTTCTGCAAACTCTTTCGCGCTTTCAGGCAGCTGATAATCCTTAATGGCGTATCACGCTTCTCTCCGTGAACCACAATTGTCTCGCCATCTTCGGTTGGGATACGAACAATCTTTTCATGACAAACTATCTCAGCCTTGTTGCCTGATAACCAATCCATTCCTACCACCACGTCGAAGCTTCCCAACTGGACTGGTAGTAGATCTAAAGCAAACTCACGCTCTCCTAATTCGATCACACAACCTCTGATAACTTCATTGGCTTCTACTAACTTCCCATTGGCCAATTCGATTGAGTACGGAATATCTAACTTATTAGCGGCTAAACCAAGCATATTCTTAAATTCTAACGACACGAAGCTATAATCGGCACCAGTATCAAATAAAACGGATGCATAGCGTTGATTTACAGGGAACGTACCAGTAACGACATTGGGGTCCTGGCGCGCTTCCCTAGCTTCGAGTTGGAATACTCTTCCACGGGCTTGGTTTAACTCTGGGCAGTTCTTCTTAAAATGACCGATATCTCCGCAGTTATAACATCCAAGTCTTTGCCCGTTTCCACCAGCTTGATCATTCCTCTGATTACGATTCACGGCGCCCGCTTGGTTAGCATTGTTGCCTCGATTCTCGTTTCCTCCATTGTTTCCTTGTGAGCGATTACCACCACGGTTGTTATTCCTGTTCCCAAATCCTCCCTGGCCTCCCCGGCCAGCACTAGCCCAACAAGAATCTTTCGAGTGGCCCGGCTTTCCACATGCTTCGCATACTTTCACACTACAATGGCCAGTATGATGGCGTTGACAGGTATTACACTTGGGCTGGGTGCCCTGATATCCTTTTCCTTTCTTTCCACTACCAGCTGATCCTCCCTTCTTAACCGCCACACTGGCGCCTTGCTTGAAGTTTGAGAACTTCCGTTTGCTACCTCCTGATGACTCGACGTGAGTCTCTTTCTTCTTATGCTCAGCATCATCAAACTTGTTCAGGCGAATGGCCTCCTCAGTGAGAGCTACGCTCAAATCGATCGCCTCGGTAATGGTCGCAGGCTTGGATGAGGTTACCATGCTTATGATTTGAGGAGCTAGTCCCCAAATGAAGCGTTCAATCCTCTTGAACTCAGGAGTGACCATGTAGGGTGCCACATGCGATAAGTCATGGAACCTTTGAACGTATTCCGCTATCTTTGGACCGTCCATTTTCAAGTGCCAGAACTCGGTCTCCAATCGCTGGATTTCTGCGCGGGAACAGTACTTTTTGCGCATAAGTTCCTTCAGTTCGGTCCAGGTCAGCGCGTAGGCAGCAGCTTCGCCTAGTGTCTGTACTTGTAGATTCCACCAGGATAGGGCTCCATCTAGAAACAGCCCTGAGATATAGGTGACTTGCTGATCCAGCGCGCACTTGCTCATGCGTAGAACAGATTCGGTTTTCTCAGCCCAACGAACAAAGGCGACAGCACCTCCAGTGCCATCAAAGTTGACCGGTTTGCAGTCTAAAAACTGCATGAAGGTGCACCCGTGGGGTGGATTGTTATTGCCTTGGTTAATACTTCCGCTCGTTCCTGGCTGAGATGCTGCATACTGTGCTATGGCAGCAGCAATGACTTGTTGTAGTTCTGCCTCATTAGTAGGCATGCGTGTCTCACGTCTCGGCGGCATCTTCTATAAGATGGTTTACGTTGGTCAGGCCATAGTAAAGCGTACGTATATTGTAATAGTAATAGCACATAACATCTCATGTTATCAACATATCACAAACACCAATCACACAACATCCCAAGTCATAAAAATATAAATAAGCAATCAAGCGAATCAAATATGGTGAGAATACTGCGATTGCCATATATCGAGACTACATAGTAAGTGTATCAATACATCCCTGTGTCATACAATCATCAATCAACTAGGGGCTACATCACCCCTGTCCAAAAGCTATATCATGTCAGTGTCAAATACGTCAAATACATGTCAACAAAAGTCAGGATCATAAAGTAGTCTCCAAAAATGCTGTGCAGTCCAACAATCGCCGTCTTCTCACCCTCGTCTACCCAAACAGCACTGATGAGCTCTATACAGATGGTGGTGGAGGAGGGGGAAAGTGGGTGTAAAACAAACGACGTAACTGGAGCCAGTCCTCCTCCATGGCCTGCTGAGTACGAATGATAGAAGCAACCTGCTGCTCTAGTGTAAAGAGACGGGCAGCATAATCTGGAGGTAAGGGTCGAAATGTCTGCAGAGGAGAGTGTGTCTGACCATGACACTGGCATGGTGGCAGCTGAGCTCTCTCAAGCTCCTGGATGCGCTGCGTGTGCGACTCGTGCTGGGCGACAAAGGACATCAAAACGTCCTCGATAGTATACCCCATGTGGAAACAATGGTAGGGGTCAGTAGGCGGTACAGCAGAGTCTGGTGCCCAAAGGAACGGCTCACTAGTGGGATCGAAAGGTGCCACATGAAATGGAGCAACAGAGGGTGGAACCGATGCCATCTGGGGCATGAAAGGGATAGACATCGGTACATGCCCAAAAGGATGGGCTGAAGAACCCTCTCCAGCCCTCGCTGGAGGTACAAACTGAGGAACCTGAAATGAAAAATCAATATGTCGTGTATCAGGGATATGAGGGGGAAATGGTGGAACATCCTCATCAGCAGGTATCCAACCGTGCTGTGCATGCTCATCTGGTGGATCCATGTGTGCCGCGAACAGTGCATGCTCGGGCTCTAGTGGGATGGGATCAGGTGGGGGAGCAACAAAAAGGTGAACAGGTGCAATGTGCTCAACAGGATGGTCAACAGGTATATCAACAACAGGTAGAGGAACAATAGGATCAACAACAACATGATCGCCCTCGAACAAAGGAACATCCATGGGGAGATCACCAACAGGTGGGTCTGCTATAACAGGCTCAATAGGGATGCCAGCATGTACGGGGTCATGCTCAAGTATGGGGTCTAGAGCGGCTGCCTGCTCAGGAGCGACGGCAGGCTCGGGATCATCAAAAGCCATCTCGAAGTCAAACTCGGGGTCGATAGGGTCTACTGGGTCAGCTGGATCCTCCATGGGCTGATCCATAGGTATAAACTCGATATCACGATCTGGGTCGTATCCCGGGGGAAAGATGGGATCAGAATCCTCTATGTCATCATGGTCAAACTCAAAACTGGGAATAGGTGCAACAGAAGATGCCTGGTCAGGATCAGAATCATGCGCAAAGTGCTGTGCGCTCAATGTGTGAGAAGGTGCGGATGCCACAGACTCGAAGGAGTCTGGGACAGGAGAATGTGCAGGCGAATCATCAGCGGGAACGTCAGCGATCATCAGAAGATCGTCTGCAGGGAGAAGGGCCTCGCCATGGATCTCATCCTCAAAAGGCTCATCCTCAAACAGGTCAATATCGCCATCAGCCTCGGCGTCAAGAAGAATATCATATGCTGGATAAATGGCTAAGGGTATAGGAGCCGGAATCTCTACTAGAGGTAGGTACTCAGCGGGAGGGTCATCTGCAGGCTCATCAGCACCATCAGGTAGTGCGAAAGGCTGGAAATCATCCTCGTCAGTACTGGTATAGTCAGAAGTGTGCACCTCGTGCTCGGAGGATGTGGGGTCATCAGATACGATAGGTATGGGTCCAGTGGTGTCCAAAACGCCAGTATCGTCTGAGTCCATAAGTCTGTAACACAAATATGCTCAAATAATAAGTCACACAATCAGGTAATCTCATAAGTCACCAAGTAAGGTATCACATAATTCTCCTAGTTTCACTAGCCAATTTCTCCCAGTCTTTAAGACTGCTCTATCCTCCACCTCGACCTCTTAGATCGAGCCTCGATCCCCTTGACCGAGCCTCAGCCTTCATGACTGAGCCTACTCTTCCTAGCCTCACTAGCCAACTACCCCGGTCACCTAGACCGAGCCTCGATCCTCCAGACCGAGCCTCAGCCCTCCAGGCTGAGCCTATAATAAATCAACGTGCTCAACTACCTCGGTCACCTAGACCGAGCCTCGATCCTCCAGACCGAGCCTCAGCCCTCCAGGCTGAGCCTATGAATAATAAAATGTGCTCAACATTTGTTTGTAAAAAGTTTTGGATCTGGACTTAAGTGGTATGCAGAAAAATGTTTTCGTGAGAGCCCTAGTGATCATAGTCTAGACTCGAGAAGGAATCCTAGTTCGCTATGATCAGAGCTCTGATACCAAGCTGTCACACCCTGGCTTTGCGGAAGCGTGGTTATTTTGGTGTGACTTCTTAATACCATAGCTTAATCATAACAAAGCTATATGAAATAAAAACCATGCAAGATCATCCTTTCGATTAAGTTTTGAAAACCAAATTCAGTAACATTGTTTTAATTGAAACATGTTCTAACGACATTGTTTAATAAACACAAACAATAACATGACATAAACACAGTTTAAGGACTATGACTTGTCCAGGAAAGAGTCACATTCCCCAAACCCAGATGACCTCATGACTAGTGCAGCGGAAAACGTTCCATACCGTGCCAGATCCGTTAATTTCCTGAAATACATGTAAGTTGAAAAATCAACAATAATGTTGAGCGAGTTCATGTGTAAGTGAGTAAGTAAACCTTTGTGAGTATAAAAATAGTCTTGGTATGTAGCAGTGTAAGGGAATTGAGATCACCAATGGTTTGCAAGGCCACTGATATATGTGAAGTGCAAATAGGGAGACTCAAACCTAGCAGATTTCGCCACGACAATAGTATGTGGACAAAGTCACCCCAAGGTCCGTTTCTAGTTTGGCCTGGGGCTGGGCTCGCTACACCCAGATAGATCTACCGCTCCTGTCCCTCGGTCCCGGTATGAGGACTAATGGCCTCATATTGCTCCTACCCACTCACATGATCTAAGTAGTAAACCTCCTTACGCTAACCATACCGTGTATAAAGTACTTGTAATCAAAGTAACATGTATTTCACCCCCGCAGTTAAGAAAACTGAAAACAGTTAGAGAAAAGGGGGACATGAACTCACAGTGAAGCGTCTCTACCAAGTATCTCCTGCTCACGCAGCTGTGCGACGACCTACAGGTGCTAATTTCTATTAGACGGACGGCCGTGCCTTAGCTTTATAGTTTAAGTCTTTGAGAAATAGTTAGACAACTATTTCGTGTTTACATTTTGTATATACTTGGTAGTTAATCTCCTTCCCAAGGATGGGGGATTTAATACATGTGCGTTCTTAAATATTTCCGTAAGTGCGTAAGTTACGTTGTAACAATCGAGTGGTAATATAATTACCGGTGTAACTTATATATTTATGGTGAAAGCGTTCGTATTATTTTGGATTCGTTAACGCTTGTAAATATTATTTTTACTCTAGAAATAATATTTATGTATTTTCACAAAATAATCATAAACAGTGTGTGAAAATATATATTTATCACGTTAATATTTTGTGAAAATCCCACCTCCGAATATTTAGTAAATAAAGTCATGGCGAAATTTATATTTCGAAAACATGTCAAAAGTAATTCTAACACTTGTGGTGTAAATAGTTCTAAGTGTTAGGTTTTTTTAGAAAAATTTCGCCAGAGTTTCCTCTGTAACTGGAGGTGGCCACGCTTTCAAGCGTATCATTTTCTTTTACAAATCAAATCAACAATCTTCTCAACGTCATCAAACGACTTTTCAACATTTTAACTAGTCAAAATATACAAATTGCATATATTACATGAACTTGTAGTTTTTCCGAAAATATGAGGTAAATCTTATTACCTTTAGTGGATCTTTTATAAATAAATCCGGTTTCGTAAAAGTCTTGTTTTTAGAGAAGTTCCGTCTTTACAACTCCTTGTCCATTTTTACAAAGATAGTTATTTTGTTGAAACTGGTGTTACACAAGTGTTTACACACTTGTGTGTTCTAAATATCATTCTTGTTATTGTGAGATCCGTCTTTTAGAAAACATGATTTCTTTAACGCTTGGTTCTTTGAAAATACCACTTGCAGATACGTAGATCTGCTAGTTTTAAACACTATTTTGCAAGTAAAAATACTTTTACACAAGTTCATGTTTCATGTGTGGTAGAGTTTCACCTTTTAACCCTTGTATCTTCTAACATAACCTTATGTCATGATCCAAGAACATGACTACATCGGGTTATATGGTGATCCGAGCTACCACAATCATAGATCGGGTCTAAATAATCATACATTTCGAATACTACATCATTTACACAACTTATGTGCTATTAACCACCATTTTTAGAGTTTTAAGTAAACTTTAAAGCATCTTCTTGCAAGATTCCGAGTTTTAACCGATAAAAATCCTTTTAACCACTTTAGATTAGTTCAAGAGAGTGTTTTAAGCATTATACCTCTAGCTCGAGGCTAGGCAAGAATCTATGCGCAACAGAGGTGGATAAAAGCTAAGTAGAGAGGTCCTTCGCGTTCCGCTTGCTCCAAGCTTCCTAATACGAGACCCTTGATGCTTGAATGACCTTGGAATGGGATGAACCAACTCGAAAATGGATGTATGTGGGGAGGGGGGTTCGGCCGAGAGCTCTAGAGGGCAAGAGAGGAGAGAGTGTGTGTTGTGTTGAGTTGGAAGGATTATGTTGTGTTTAGCTTAGATCTTATAGGCAAAACATAAGTGTATTATCCAATGGTTCTTGTGTCAAGTAGATATTAGGCAAGATTAGATTAAGCAAATCTATCAAGTACAAAACATGTCCCCTAAGGGACGGTTTCGGTTGGGGGGGGGGTACCTTGGTCCGATTCTAACTATTAGTTAGGGTAAAGGTTAGGTTAATTAGGTTAGTTAAGTGTTTAACTTAGTTAGTTATGTTTAGTGAGATACAATGGGTGTTAGGGTATACGGGGACCCTAACTGGCTCAGAAAAGAGTAATAATATTTATGGCAATATTTTCATGTTCCGGGTATAGTCCGGTTGTTTGGTTGGATAGTAATCCGTTAAAGTGCTTGACAAAGCTTTAAAGTGTCGTTATTTCTCTTTTTAGTGACACAGCTTATTCCTGACACTTTGGAAAGTGTCTAGTGTTATTTTTCTCATATTTTGGCACTTTATTAGTTAGCTAAAAGCTGAATTATTTTGTAAAGTGCTGAGTTTTTGTACTTAGAGTACGTTTTAGGCACATCCAGTCATAGTGACTTATCCCTAGAGACGCAGTTCCACAACCCTTATATCCCTACACTCACTACTAGTGTAGCAAAACATTTCAGGCTCTTACAGGCCTTAGAGGCAGTGTTCGCCTGATGCTGGTTATATCAGCATGTTCAATAGGTTATCCGTGTATTGTGCTACTGTGCTTTTGTGCATCATGTTTGTCACTAGGGTTCAACATGTAAGTAATGTAGTGACGATAAGTAAAGTATGATGCAAGTAAGTGCATGTATCAGTATGCAAGTAGCAGTTTATTCACAAGTTCAGGCAATCACAGTAATTAAGCAGTAATTAGTTATTAGTTAAGTCGTACGGATACCTGGTTTAGTGCGGGTTGTCACAGGTTGGGTCGGGTCAGGTCGGGTCATGGGTCAAAACGGGTTCGTGTCAAAACGGGACAATTAAAAAAGGGGTTGTTTTGGTTCGGGTAAAAACGGGTTCGGGTCGGAACGGGTTCGGGTTGGGTTGGTTAAAAATGTTTTTTTAAAGAGACTGTACATCAAGGGGCAATTTTGTTCGGTTCGAAACGGTACTGGTCGAAACGATACGGGTCAAACTGGTACGGGTCGAAACTACCAGTAAATTCAGCACCAAACTACAAAAGAATTTAGAACTCCATGACCATTGACAATAGGGGTGCAAACGAGCCGAGCAGCTCGCGAGCTACTTGAGATCGGCTCGATAAAAAGCTCGAACGAGCCGAGCCTTATCGAGCTCGAGTCCGAGCCCGAGCTTGAAATTAGGATCGATTAGATATCGAGCCCGAGCTCGAGCTTTGTATGTGTAGCTCGTTTAGGCTCGACGAGCCTTATCGAGCTTAGTATACTTTAGGATTTAAACTATGTATTACTTTTTGGACGATCTAGATGTTCTTTTTTAATTGAGTTATCAAACTATTGAGTCGAGCTCGAGCCGAGCCTTGGCTCATTAACAACAAAAAACGAGCTCGAGTCGAGCTTTAGCTTGTTTTAACTCATGCCACAGATGCTTAGATCGAGCTTTCGAGCCGAGCTCGAGTTTTAAATTTTACTAACGAGCCGAGCTAGAGCCCAAAATCCAAGGCTCGAATCGAGCCGAACTCGAGCTCGAGCTTCAGAAAGTTGTAACGAGCCTAGCTCGATTAAGGTAAGGCTCGGGCTCGGCTCGGCTCGTTTGCACCCCTAATTGACAACATCACCAAGCAACGAAAAGCCACAAACTGGATTGTCGTCGCCAGTCATCCGAAAATATCACAGGATACCACTGTTTGAACAGTTAATTAACTGCCAATACTAACTGGGAATATAAATGATAAAATGAATCATATCAACCAGATTAACAAAGTCTGTTAAATCACCCATTTTTGTCGCATTGAGTCCTTTAACCACATTTTATGTTACTTTGTTTACTATAATGTACACGTTAAAAAACATTTTGAACGGTTCGCGTCGAAACGGTACAGCTCGAAACGGTACTGGTCGAAACGGTACGGGTCGAAACAGTTTGCGTCGAAACGGTACTGGTCGAAATGGTTCGATCCGAAACGGTTCGATCCGAAACGGTTCGGGTCGAAACGCTTCGGTTCGAAACGGTACTGGTCGAAACGGTACGCGTCGAAACGGTTCGCGTCGAAACGGTCGGGTCGAAACGGTTGGTACGGGTCGAAACGGTTCACGTCGAAACGGTACGCGTCGAAACAGTTCGCGTCGAAATGAAACTGGTCGAAACGGTATGGGTCGAACTGGTACGGGTCGAAACGGTACGGGTCGAAACGATTCGCGTCGAAACGGTACGAAACCCGACCCGACCCGAAACTCGTCTCGTGCGGAAACTCGTGTCGGCCCAAACCCCGTTGCGATCCGAAACCCGTCCCGTGCAGAAACCCGTGTCGGTCCGAAAGCCAACCCGACCCGAACCGACACCGTTCCGATCCAAAACATGCATCGTGCCGAAACCCGTCTCGGCCCGAAACTCAATTCGAACTGAACCCGTTCCGATCCAAAACCCGTTTCGTGCCGTAACCCGTCTCGTGCGGATACTTGTGCCAGCTCGAAACCCGTTCCGATCCGAAACCTACCCCATTTCTTTAAGACACTAACCCACATCGACCAATTTCTTTAATGTTGTTGATGTGCATAAAATGCAACATATAAATTACATCAATTGTGGCATAAAAGTAACATTTTTTTAGTACTAATGTTGGAAAAAGTGTGCTTTTGTCTTCCTTTTGTATTTTCAGGATTAAATGAGCTCAAATGAACAAAAGAAGCAAAAAGACAGCTAAATCTAACATAAATACAAGAAAAGGAACAAACGTGGCATGCCCGACCTCCCCGACAGCATCTTCCCAAGCAAAACAAGAAAACAGAAGGCTGAACACGCCCCGTGCTCAGTGAACACGGGGGCGTACCCAAGTGCCAGCATAAAAGACAAAGCTATAGAAGCTTCTATCGCCCACCACGGGGCCGTGCTCAGCGGACACGGGGCCGTGGTCAACTATAAGATTCGCAGAATCCAGGCAAATCTTGATAGTACAGATATGCTTCTGCACACGGGGGCGTGCCCAGCGGACACGGGGGCGTGGTCAACTAATGCAAACAAACTGCAATTAATGAAGGAAGAGAAGATGATGGACACGGGGCCGGGCCCGAGCTGCTGTTCAGGCTATAAATAGGGGTGCTTTGCTCATTTGCAAACCATCCCTTGGTGCACCACCTCTCTCACGCTTCACCCACCACCCACCACCATCACAACACCATCATCTACCACCATCATCCATTGTCCATCATAGAGTGTGTGAGTCGTCTCGGGATCCAAGATTGATCCTAAGAGTTCTTGACAATCAAAGGCCATGTTTGCCTAAGTCTCTTACATCACTTGGTGAAGACAAGTGTCTAGTGTAATACTTTTTATTTTTAATCTTTTCGCACTTTTTACTTGGTTATGTATTAATGACTTTAATAACTAGTTTCTTATGTTGAAGGTGATTCTTCCTTATAGTTTGTCCGTGGTGTCTTGGCATTATTTTACTGTCTATATAAAATAAAAGATTTTCACCATTCATATCTCCACGGTCTATATGGAGGTATGTTGGCTACCTGGTCGGGGGTTAAGGGAACGGTTTGGTAAGAGTCTTGCCTTGTTCAGTGTATAGATCCTGCAAGGACCTGGGTCAAATTTAGTAGGACCTCCTTCAATACCCACCGGTATTGGATGGCGGGGGTCCAAACTCTTTGATCCCCTCATATGTAAGCTACTATTAATACTTTAATCCGGCTACTTAGGATTGTATCCTTGCTGACTCAAACTATTGGGTTGAGGGTAACGTCACCTTCAAAAGAGGGGCCTACTACAATAACTAAGATAATCTCTTAAAAAGTGCAAAAGTGCGGAAATAATCAAAGGTTACACTAAACACGAGTCGGAGCCAAGTGATTCATCTTGTCTATCTGTTTTTACTTTTATTTTATTTTTCAGCAATTTAGTTAGTTTTTTTATTTTTTCTAGTTAAAAAACCTTTTTCTAACTTTTGATTTAATTGGACGTTGAGGATAAACCGGTACTAAAAGCCCATATGTGTGTTTGGTGTTAGTAAATATCGTGTTTTATAAATTTAAAACTTGACTAACGTGTAAAAAGGGCTTAAAATATACTTAAATACCTATCACACTATACGCACATCAAGTTTTTGGCGCCGTTGCCGAGGACACAAGGATTTTAAGAAAGTTAGAAATCAACGGCCTAATCGTTTTTTTCTAATTTTTTTTATTTTTTTAGGATTTTTCTTAGTTTTTGTTTTCAGTTTTTGCAGAGCTCAGCACGGGCCGTGCCTGGTCGAACACGGGTCGTGCCCAGCATTGTTACTGACAGTTTTTATTTTCCGAGTTACAGAGAGCTGAGCACGGGGCAATGTCGGTGCAACACGGGGCCGTGTCCAACTCCCCAGTAACAGGGATCCGGAAATCAATCACTGTATCTCCGACCACGGGCCGTGTTCATCTGAGCACGGGGCCGTGGTGAACCTTCTGACCAACGTTCTTTTCTGTTTTTATTGCAGGACTAGGAACCCAGGCGCCACATCTGAACTTTCTACGTAGTGTATGAGCTCCAGTTCTAGTAGAGACATAAAAGAACCTCTAGAAGAACCCGAACGCTTTCTTAGAAAAAGACTTAAAGCTAAAAACCAAGAGAAAGTTTCGGGGGACCCACTTCCAATGGCGGACCAACGTACCCTCATGGATTACCTACGACCCACTGTGGGTAATCTCGGCGCCGCTATCAATGCACCGAATGTCGAAGCCAACAACTTCGAACTTCGGCCGCATTTGATCAAATGCTTCAAAACTCCGCAACCTTCCATGGGCTTGCGGACGAGGATCCCCATCTACATATTACTAATTTTTTTAGAAATATGTGATACTTTTCGGATCAATGGAGCATCAAACGACGCCATTCGCCTTCGAATGTTTCCATTTTCACTAAAAGACCGAGCTAAGGCTTGGCTTAACACCCTCCCAGTTGGCTCGGTAAACACCTAGGATGAACTAGCCCAAAAGTTTCTATATAAGTATTTCCCTCCTGGTAAAACAGCTAAACTAATGACTGAAATTAATACATATTCACAAGAGGATGGGGAATCCTTATATGAAACTTGGGAAAGGTTCAAGGAGCTACTAAGAAAGTGTCCTCATCACGGTCTTGCGGTATGGCAACAAGTATCCACTTTCTACAATGGGTTGTTGCCACACACAAGACAAACACTTGATTCTAGCTCCGGGGGACTTTTAGGTAATCGTCGCCCAAATGAAATATATAATCAAATTGAGGAAATTGCTCAAACCAATTTTCAGTGGCACACTCCCCGAGGCAATAAATCTATTGCCCCAGGCGCCGATAAGGTTGATGAAAGCACTTCTTTACAAGCCCAAATCGAGGCTCTTTCTTCAAAAATCAAAAAGTTAGAAATGGCAAAAACGGTCTCGGTTATGGCTTGTGAGGGGTGTGGTGGGCCACATGAAAATTGGAGTTGTATGAAAGAATTAGATGATCAAACGGAAACGGTTAACTACATTGATAATAGGCCTAGGCCGTCAGGTCCTCCAACGGGTACCTACAACCAAGGATGGCGTAACCACCCCAATCTTGGTTGGAGAGAACCCAGCAATAGTAGTAACCAACAAAATCTAAACCAACGAACAAACTTTCAACAACCACAAAATTTCTATCAACAACAAGGTGGACGAGAAAGGCTTGAAGATACTGTATCTCGCGTCATCTCTGACACCGAAAAGAAAAACTCGGATCGATTTCAACAATTGGAATCGAATTTTAGAAATCAACAAGCTAGCATTCAAAACATCGAAAAAAAATTAAATCAAATAGCTCAAAATTTCTCCGAGAGACCACAAGGCGCGTTACCAAGTAATACCGAGACCAACCCAAAGGCGCAAGTACATCTCATAACATTGAGAAACCGTACCGTGGATCCCGAAGAGGCTCCACTTCCACCAACTGAAAGAAGCCAATCTAGCCAAACCACAACTCCACCCGCGCCCCAACAAGAAAAGGATTCTCCACCAGTTCAAGAGCCTACTAAGACTCCTCCGGTTCCATACCCCGGTCGGTTAATTCGTCAAAAGACCGATGAGCAATTCGCAAAGTTCGAAAATTTACTAAAACAATTGCATGTTAATATTCCATTTATCGAAGTCCTAACTCAAATGCCTAAATATTCAAAATTTATGAGGGACTTCCTCACTCATAAAAGGAAAATTGAATCATTGCAATTAGTTAACTTAGGCGAAGAATGCTCCGCCTTACTACTCAACAAACTCCCGCAAAAGAAGCTTGACCCCGGAAGCTTCACAATTCCTTGCTCGATTGGGAAATCCCCCATTCGTAATGCACTAGCCGATCTCGGGGCAAGCATCAACCTCATGCCCTCATCAATGTTCAATCGACTCGGCTTAGGAAAAACAAGTCCTACAAAAATAAGCATACAACTCGCCGATAGATCCGTCAAATATCCACAAGGTGTCGCTGAAAATCTATTGGTCAAAGTCGGCGAATTTGTCTTTCCGGCCGACTTTGTCATACTAGATATGGAGGAAGATACCGAAGTACCACTCATCCTAGGGAGGCCATTCCTAGCTACGGTCGAAGCAGTGGTAGATATGAATGATGGAACACTAACATTGAGGGTCGGGGACGAGGAAGTAAAGTTTGGAGTCGGAAAAAGAGTAGAAGACGAAGACCCGGTCAACTACATGAAGGTCATTGACTCAAGTTTGGATGATGCTCTCCGACGGTGTAGAATGGGATGCAAAACATCCCACTTGGGTAACATATGACCAGGCTTTGGGTCTAGCCAAGGACCCTTATAAACGTGGCGCACCACGGAGGCATTCCGCGGAACTATCCTTAGTTTAGTTTAGATTAATTTTTATGTTTTCTAGTTTAGTTTTAATTTTCAGGAATAAAACACACTCGGGATGGTGAAGGATAACAAGGGAAACTTGAACCAGCACCCCATGCACGAAAACAGGGCCATCCGACGAAATTTTCTTCATTACAGCAAGTTCAGCACGGGCCGTGCCCGCCCAACACGGCCCCGTGCTTCACAGTCTGCAGAAAATGCCCAGTTCAGGTAACTGGACACGGGTCGTGTTCACCCAACACGCCCCCGTGCCCAGGCTTCTGTCTCTCTTTATTCATTTCTGTTACTGGCGATCTGAACACAGGGCCGTGCCCGGGCACCACGGGGTCGTGTCCAGACGCCCAGTAACACAAATTTTGCTTTTTCACACATTTTTACACATTCAATCAACCTAAAAACTTATTTTTGGGACACATTGAGGACAATGTGTAATTTAAGTGTGGGGGGGATGCTAAAACTTTGAATCTTGCAAGTCCTAATCACAAGCCTTACACAAAACTCTATTTGAACCGCTAATCACCCCAATTTTTTTTCAAAAATTTTTCATTTTTTTACTTGTCTAGGTTTAACTTGGGAATTTCAAGTTCTAAAAAGGTTATATTTTTACAAATTTACAACCGATAGCGTCGTGATAAAAAGAACCAGCATAAGAAAATTATGAAACGGCATGACAAGTTTAGTTAAAATTTGATTATATATACTTGATCACATAAAAACTCATTCCCACAAAAAGTGAGTTTTGAGTCTTTATTGAGCATACAAATACATATCTTTAAACTAAATGCTCATTTTTCGTTTCTTGTGTGAATAGCCGCTTGGTTCTTACGACTCTAGAACTTGCCACGACGATACATTCCCAATCCTTACCAACTTAAACCCGAGTAAGTGAATGACGGAGGCATTAGGACTAACCTTTTATTTCTACATCATTATTTTTCTTCTTTTTTTTCTACCACCTACCCAAAATCTCCCTAGTTAACCCCTTTGAGCCTAAACCTTTTCATTTCTTAACCCAAAAACAAACACCCTTTCACCCATCAAAACCTTTTTTATTTTTAACTCTTTGTTTTAGTAACAAGCTCGGTTTTTCATATGACTTTTCAATATATATATATATATATATATATTTGTTGATGATGAAGCAAAAGAGAAATAAACAAACAAGTTCATCAAAAATAACTTTCTTTGAATAATGGCTTCATCAAAATAAAAATTGCAAAAATAAAAAGTCTTACGAAAACCGACGCTTTTTACGCCTTTCGCCCTTTTACTAACCACTAACCTAACCACCTACCTTTAACCCAAGCCTAACCCTTCACCCAAAAGTCCTCTTAATATTTACAAAGGTATATAGTTAAAAAGGAGGAGGGTTGATCGCTTGGCAAGCCTATGGTAGGAATAAGTTCCATGCCGCTCTCGAGTGATTCACTAAAATGCATCTTCGGCCGAGTGTTGAGTGATCCCCCGTGAGGTATGTGAACTTGTATATAAATGGAATTTTAATGTCACACCCCGATTTCCACGTGTCACCGGTGGGGAGTATCGTGACGTGGTTGATATCATCATAGTCAAACAACACAATTATATAAACGCACAGCGGAAGCAAAAGATAATTAATATTACATTCCGAATATGAAGTAATATCCAGTATTACAACGGAAAGTAAAGAATCCACAGGCGGATCTTAAAACATATCATTTGTTCAACAGACTTTAGACGCCTAGAACTTGCAAGATTCCTTATTAGCGCCCTGAGCTTCCAGCCAATTTCGTTCAGTACCTGTCACTTAACCTTTTTGGAAAATACGTCAGTTTTCACTGGTAAATACACCCAACCGACTCATTTGAAAAGAGTTTAAGAAAATTGGTTTGAATGCACGTGGCACAAAATATCTTTTATAATTTGATTAAAATGCACAGAGGCAAAATTAACCTTTTTAACTTGGGAAAATTATTTGTATATAATCTTGTATACAGTTTTACTTATTTGTCGTCCGTTAGGGCCAGTTTGTAGGGCCGGACTAGATTAACTGACACGCCACAGGTATAATGCCCACAGGCTATCATCCTCTAAGTGGATTACCAGTTCCGGTATAATGCCCACAAGGATGATACCTCGGAGTGGATTACCAGTTTTAACATAATGCAGCTGTCAGGTGTATGCCTACACCCCGTGCTTAAGTCGTGGCCATTACTTCGAATGATGCCAAGGATATCCGGGACATGGTCATTAACCCCCAAGGCCATACACCAAATAATACATATTAAACGGGTTGTAAGTACATCAATCACAATACGATTTAAATAACTACACACCCGACCAAGCGGTACTTTTATAGTGCCGTATCCCAAGCCCGTATAGGGAAAATAAGTTAAGAGTATTTACCTGAGCTAGCTCCTGTCTTAAATAGCAAGAATCTAATAACTCAGCCGTATTCACTTAAGTAAGCGTAGGTACCATTTACCGAAATGCTCTAGTCTGGAATGATGGTATAAATAACCAATTAGAATGCTAACGGGTCTTTAATTTAGCCTAAGCTTAGACCGGTTAGTCTTAAGGAAATATACGGTTCAGACGCACGATTAAGCGAAGACCGGAATAGAATGTGGTTTAGACCCGACAAGTTTGAAGACTTTTCTTAAATGGGTATTTCATACACATTCTGTATTTTGAGATAAAACCAATAAGGTTTGACCCGTTTTGGCTAATTTATGTAAACTTGTTACATAAACCGAACCGTACGCGTAATAAGCGTGACGGGTCTTCATGAGAGCTATACACATGTTTCCTAAGTTAATTATGTCTCAAATATGTTGTGACATCAGTAGGATGTCTTTCATTATGCCCGAAACGTATTTAAACACAAACTAGGCCCCGTAGGGGTAGTTTGGTCATTTAAAAGGTTATAAAAGTGTTTAAGTATTTACCTGAGTTACCGGTCTGATATAATCAGCAAAAATACTTATTTTGGTAAGTTATAACAGTAGGATAAAGTATATATGTGAATTTACCAATTATAACCAAACTATGCACCGTAGGGGCATTTTGGTAATTTCACATAAGCCGAAAAGCTCAAAACTGGAGTCTGAGTTAATCAACCTTTGCTTACTGTTAAAACATTCTAATTTGTCTAAAATATCAGTAGGTATCAACCCGGGTATGTTCAATATAATTTTAATACATACTATGCGTTAAAAACGTTTAATAAGGCGATTAAAGCCGTTTACGGGTTCGATACTTAAATCTGATATTTTTATATTTCCAGAAAGCTTAAAATAATTTATTTATCATATGTGATCAGTATCAAAAGTTTTGGAGTCATTTAGATATGTAAAACTCATTTTATGGCCCGTAAGGGCAAAACCGACAATTACCGGATTAAGCCTACGACTACTAGTTATGCTCAGCCTAAAATTATTTAAAAATCTTTAAAAATCCCAAAATAATATATTACATCAGTGGGTATTAAGTTTGATACCAAAAAGTAGGCTTAACTAGGCTATACGCTAATTACGCCGTTTTATTAACATAAAGTATTAATTTTGCGATAATGAGCATAACTCTTAATCTACTAGTCAAACTGATGTCAAACTTTGCATACAAGTTTATATATCAGTAATTTAAGTTTCTACCCTTTTACATTTCCAAAAATCACGTTTTAAGGTAATAAGGGCATAATGGTCAACATATGAGCAATTAACGGAATCATGCGTATTAATCGGTTAACTAATGAACCGTGGTGTATAATCACAGAGGGTTATACTAGCATGTAACCTGGTCCAAGTGGAGCTCTAAGGTATTTCTAAATCATACCATAACGGGTCAGAACTGAAAGTCAAAGTATAAGTCAAACTATGCGACTTTCGGTTCCGAACCGGGTCTTAACAGGAAATTGTCGGTTCGAACATGTTTATACATGTTCTTACACTAATTACCAAGTTATAATAATGATCAAACAGGTTGCACGCTTTCTAGATTGCTAATTATGCGTTTTATGCTTCTGTTGACTTTTTCGGATTAAGTTTGACCCGACAAACGATCTAGTTAGGATGGGAATCAGGGGAAACCCTTTTTGGGGTTAATTGCCCACATAATTACCATCTTATAATAACTTTCAATTCGAAAAAACTCTGAACCATTTGTGTTTTATCGTTAAGTCAAACCGTAATTACGACGGTTTGACTTTTAAGTTAAATACTAAGCTAAACTCGATTAAGAAAAGATTAGCCAACTTACTGAAGTCCTATGCACGAGATGTGATGCTTGGACAAAGTTCCTTAGCTCCAGAAGTGCTCCAAATGGGCAGATGAAGGTGTATGATCATGTTTGCACTTCATGGCCTTTTATAGTGGGTTTAATCACCACAATTTATTGACAACAAGGTCTAGCACATGCCACAACTGATATACACTTGTCCTAGTGCTTAGGGGGTGCCTAGGGGTCGTCCACATGTGAGAAAAACCGGCTAGATGGGTTAAATTCGCGCATAACAGGCTGCAGCAAGTTTTTCTGGTTCTGGGCGCCTCACGCAGCCCGCCTCAGGTTTTGGTAATGTTCACGCGGGCCGCCTGGGCCTAAGATTCAGAATTTTTCATTTTTAATGTTTTGCAACTTGTCCTTTGGCTTCACGAAAGGGCAACCAAGGTTATATCTTGCATTTTGACCCCCTTATATTTACCCACAAGGGCTTTGGGACTTATACCCACTTTGCCAAGTCCCCGGACACTTCCGGTTAACCCGAAAAGTCTTAACTTTCGATGTTTGCACTTTAACCCCTCGCACACGAATTTGATCATAACTTTCTCATACGATAACGAAACTTTATGAAATTTATATCGTGCATTCTAGTGAGCATAATTTACAGTTACAAAGCTTCGGGTTTGTCAAAAGGTCACTCAGAGGTATATCTTTAAACATGTTGACACTTTTAACCCCTGTAGTTTGTAATCTCTCACTTTTAGCTTCGTATGATCCATGATTTATTCGTTTGATGTTATAAACATCATGTAGGGTTATTATGAAGTGTATTTATTCCCTGTTGACATTTAGAACTCGTATTTTCATATACTTTTCAAGTTTGTCAACTTTAGTCCTTTTATAACATTCTTTCACACGTTCAAACTTTATGACACGTGTCAACACATTATAGGACGTGGATTTTCGAGGTGTTACATCCTCACCCCCTTAAAAGAAATCTCGACCTCGAGATTTGTTAAGGTAAAGGAAGTATTTTCTGACTTAAATTGGGCTTAGTCTTCCCCCAGTACCTTTGAGCCTCTAAGGCACTACAATTGACCTTTATAATAGGTACATGTATCTTTTTGGAGCTTCTAATCCTGTCGATCCTCAATTGCAACAGGTTGATCATATTATCATAGTCCTCCATATCATTATGTGATAGCGCTTTTCGACTTATTGGTGACACGTCGCTAAATCATTAGTGTGGGTCACATTGCGCGTTCCACCAAGCCCCTTAATTAGGTCTTAGCTCGTAAGCTATTTGATCTTGATACATTCGATTTCCTTCGAATGATTCTATATACTCGGAGCTTAACTAGCCCGATAATCTAACAAATTTGCACACCCTTCCAGGGTGATATCTATTGTTGAACCTCATTCCTTAACAAGAATTTAGGAGGTTTGCTATTTTCATAAATTCTTGATTTACTGTCGTATACTGGCAACTTACAATCGAGTATGGATTTATACGATCTTATTTGTTGTTTCCTAGGAAACTTTCAGATCCTTATAATTGAACTTACCAATCTATTGTACTAACAATAGACGTTTAACATGCCATTTATACAAGGTCTCCAAAGGGGTAGCCTTGATACTTATATAACAGCTATTACAGAAAGGCTTATCTTAAGGAGAGATGGTTATTCCAACCATTGCTCAAAATTAATCTTAAGAAATAGCTAATCTTTACAGTTAGTCGAGCAAATCGACGATCCTGGGCAGCTGATGGCGATTCTTAATCGTCGCCTAATTAAGGTTGCGGTAAACAGTGCCTTAGCATAATGAACCGTCTTTCACAATTTACTATACCGAATTCTCAGGATATTGAGTTTGGCTTTATGAATCTATGTCTTAAAACTTACTTAACCAGGGTTTTCGATTCTGCCAATAATGGTACTAGTTGTCTTGGAGATTTCATAATAATGCAGCCCTAAATGGGATATTAAACTTAACTCTACCTGCCTCCCAGGGGTAAACATGGTAATCTTAGGAGGAGATAATCAAGGTACAAGGAGGTTACAGAGATTTCCATATCTCAGGCTCCAGTTTACTCATCATTTCTTGTGTCAAATAAGTGACACATTTATGTTACTAGTCCACGAATTCCTAATCTGGAATATTTCCTGGAAAATTTTCATTCTGGATATCTTCTTTGAATACTAGCAGTTGACTTTAGTACCATATGATTATTGAGATATCTTTGTGGTTCCATGCATTAAACCTCCATACTGATCAGGCATGGAAGCAATCTATGGAACTTATTAAGATACACCAATCCTCATATAGTGCTTTTGTCATACCATTGGTATTCAAAATCGATAGAGATTAAAGAGATATCAACTACATGTGTTTATATTTAATCAGAATGGAAATTTTCACAAACTAGGCACCTAGCTCGGTTGGCTAGGCGCGCGAAAGGGTGCGGCCTAGACCCAGGTTCGATTCCGGGGACGGCCAATTCCACCATTTTTTTATGTTTAATATTAATTAATCGTACGGATACATGTAATTATGAGGGTTGTCTCATAAGGATTCTTGATAATTAATCGCTTCTTATCACCCACCATATGGGCTTGATTTTTAAGGTAACCAATCGATTTTTATCACTATATTGAGTCCTTATTTTTAACGGAACTAGGACATCGGAAAAACTGATTCCTAATGGATATAATAATGTTGAAGCAGTCTCTGAGGTATACAGGCTTCTTACTGAACTTACGTTGCTTTTTATTAGGCCTGTACTTGCTCTCTTTCTCATATTTCTGGGAGTTATCCTCCTTCTTTGGTTCATCCTTCATATTTGAAGTGTGAACATAGCTCTCCTCATGAGCAATTTAAACATGGTTTTTGAATGAGATTTAGAGCGAGAAGCATTCGGCTCTTTGGATTGTCTCATGACGTTTTCCCATGATCCCTCCAACTGCTGCGTCAACCACAGTCTAGAGATTAACTCCATTAGTACTGAGGTTTACGTTTGTAGTTTTTATTTACATTCGTCGTATTATCAATGGCGCGATTGACGGTTGTCTTATCCGAGTTTATCATACTCGATATTTTGTTCCTATTGCCAGGTGAATCCTTTACTTAGTTGTAATCCAACATCTGCTATTCATTACCCTGATGGCCTTAACATATACTAACCATGGTTTCATCATACTATACTGGCCAATAAGGCATTATCATTCTTAATGAATGTTATTTTAAAAATATATCAATATCACTTAGCCTAGGTCACAAAAGACCATCAATGGCATTTGAGGGTTGGACCTAGTCCATCACCTCTTTGACAGGGGATCAAAATGTCACATCTGTCTTTAATATACTGATGAATTTGGATAGTTTGAAATAAGGGTATCAGAAAAGAGTGATTTCTAATAGATATTAAATATCAATATAGGATTTGTTGGAGCATTTTCTAAAGTATCATCGGTCCATTTCTACCTCGCATTAAGTGACCGGAGTCTTAATCAGGCGGAGGCAACAGTTCTCAACATTTATCATTCATTACAGAATTATGTGTGCCAGTATTAAATAAAATTCATGCATAAACTGTTTGATATGAAAAGGTATCTGCTATATAGTTATCATTCTGCATCATCTCCTTGGCGTTCGTATGGAAGACTCATGCGTTTGCTTTCTTGGCCTCTTCAGGCTTCTTCGCGTACTTAGGGCAGTTGGTCTTTATGTGCCCCTTCTCATTGCAATTGTAGCATGTGGCATCTTTAATCTTCTTGCAATCAACAGTCTTGTGCTCCTTAGACTTACATAACCCACATGCAGGTGATTCAGACTTAGAATTGGATTCAGATCTGCACTTTCCAAAGTGGCGTCTTTGACAAGTCGTGCACTTTGGCTTCTCCTATGTTCGCTGACTGTTCCTTCCAAACCCAGACTTCTTAGAATCAGTGTTTCCCTTGCGCTTCTTCTCTGACCCTCGTGAGTTATCATCCTCACGATTCCTCTTACTTTCTTCAGATTTCTTTAGCGATCTCAATCTGACCGCATCTATAATATGCGTTTTTATCATGTTATTTTCTTTAATGATTTTCGTTCGCTAATTTCTTTTTTGAAGAACTAGTTTGTCGTTAGTCTCCTTGAATTTCAAAAGTTTCGACTTTACTCTTTTTCGTTCCTTTACTTGAAAAAAAAAGTTTTTAGGTAAGAATTTTTATGTACGTGTCGGTATAAATTCGAGTTGATCTACGTTTAGATGTAACTTTTTTAATGATTCTTGTTTGCCAATTTTTCTTTAAAGAACTAATTTGTCGTTAAACTCTTTGAGTTTCAAAAGTTTCGACTTTGCCCCTTTTGTTCTTTTACTTGAAAAAATTAACTTTTTACGTGCAGATTTTTATGTAAGTATTAGTATAAATTCGAGTTGATCTCTTTCTAGACGAAAACTTATCTTTGGAAATGAGTTAGTGCAAGTATAACACGTTTTTTACATACCATGTCGAGTGTCATTAAATATAATATATTTTCATTTTATGGTATAAATTCGAGTTACTCTGCGTTTAGTGTGTTTTCTATTTTTAAAGCTATAATAAGCCCCTTTTGATTGTTGTGCATCGGTCGAGTTACATAGCACTTGCGCTAATCCATTCGATATTTGCAATATACCCGCGCCGCAACGCGTGCGGGTTTATTTACTAGTACATCTTAAAGGAGAAAGTTGGTGGTATTTACACCATCGACACTCCAACTTTCTAACTTTATCATAACCACTCATCTACTTTGAATTTCCATAACTATATCTTCATCTTTCAAACTTTGTCATAACCACCCCTCTATTTTGCTTTTCTACCATTACTCCCTCAGCTTTTACACACTTACGCCACCACCCCTCTACTTTTACATTTCCATCACCACCCTCTCATCTTTTACGCATTTCCGCCACCACCCCCTCAACTTTTAAACATTTCCGCCACCATCCCTCTACTTTCATACTTTCCGTTTTACCCTACTACTTCTACTTTACCTCAAGTTTTAGACTTTGCGCTTTTACCCCTTGCACTATTACTCCATTTTTACACTCACTCAATTTTAGAAAGTTGCAATTATAACCCATAGACTACTACTGTCACACCCCCAAAACCCACATGCGGAGTATCACCGCTTGGAGGCATGACTGACCAGGATCAAACCACTAATCATATTGAACAAGTAAGTAATTAAATGTAAAAGTTCAACCAACACAGTTAATGTCCAATTCAAACATAGTTTTAGTTATGAGCGGAAGCATAATGTTCAAAACCAAATCAAAAGTTTAATTATCCAAATGTTTAACATGGCACACAGCTGTCCATGTCCCACAACGACTCTTCCTTGTGCAAGCTCCAGCTAAGTACCTATAGACCTGCAAAGCATGTAGTAACGAGTCAACAACTAGTTGAGTGAGTTCACGTTTGGTTGTCCAGTTTATAGTTATTCCGAAAACACAGTTTGATCTTTACCAGCTATCCAGCCGTGGGGGTTACCCCATAGTTCGAAAAACGTTTATTAGTTACCCATTCTTACGTTGGCTATTCCAGCCCGGCTCTATGGCCGTGGGGGCTACCCCATGTTTAATTCACCAGACTCGTTACCATATCGACTACTAACGTTCGTCATGTTTAAGTGCCCTAACGTCTGTGTCTATCATCACTGACGTGCCATAGTCCATTAGTCCATGCCCGTCCTCTGCGGCACGGTGTGAGGTTTGTTAAACCTAATAGCGCTATTTAACTAATGACCCGTTCGCCATTGGCCTCGGCGATTAAGTCGATATAAAATGGAGGGACTTCGTTGATAGAGTTCTAGTCTAGTATAGTTTAATACGTCTCAACCGGACGAGGAATCTATGTTCCTGATTACGTCTCAACAGGACGAGGAATCCCTATTCCTTAACCCATTCCCAACCCCTGGGAATCCCATGCTTTGTAACGAAGTGTGAACTCACCTTGGTTTGCTCGGCAGATTACACAGAAAGGTCAAGTCTAGCAGCTAGTGGTCAACCACATCCTAACATGGTTATCATACAAGTCAGGTTTTGGTGTCAAGTAGCGCACACAAGTATCACATTGATAACATACAAGAAACACATACGAAACATGGCAAACATGCAACATCACGTTAACCCATTTACTTTGTGCGACCCGAAAGGTTAAGCCCAATAATCAAAACAGTCCAACAAGTAAGTGGCCCAATAATTAAACAACTAAACAGTTTGTGCGATCCATTACCCCTTGTGCGATTGGACTCATCCGGCCCAACACAACATCTTGTGCGATTGAACTAGCCCGGCCCAACAGTTAAGACAATTATTGCAACTTGTGCGATTCAAACATATTGTGCGACTGTGGTTGTCTTGTGCGATCGAAACATGAATGGACTCCTTATGCGATCAGTTTAAACATCCGAATATTATGCATATTAGTTACATTGTTTCCAAAGATTCAATTCAGTTATAATCATTTAATGGTTTCCAAATAATGAATTTTATCAATATTAAATAACTTTGACCGAAAAATATGAATATGATCCTTTAATCGGTCCAATAGAAAATCAACCACATTCGACATATATGATCAGATTTATTCACGTGATCAACCATCCATACAAGTCAACACAAATTCTTTCAATCACAGTAATAATATGATTGTCATATTGACTATGCACATGATCTACTGACAATTTACATGTGAGATTCATGTGAAAGCATAAACAAATCATCATAATTATTATTCAATTTGAAATATCATCAACTATTGTCAGAGATACTCCCATGTGTTTATTTGTTCTATGTTGACTTTAACAACACAATGATCCATATAAATTGTTTAATATAAAACCATCATATAACATCATCATACAATAACAATCCAAGCATAAAAACATAACAGCCGATATAATCAGTATTCGGTTATCAATTCTTAACAACATCAAATAACTATTAACCCTATATCGATCATCATACTTTACATGTGAGCCGAATCTCATCACTAACTAATATCATTCACGACTCATTGTATGAGAATTATATAATCATCATATCATGTAACACACAATCAATAAATACCACTAACCGATTAAAGAAGAGTGTATAGGTTGATCCGAAAGATAAAGCTTCGTGAGAGATGAAGGTTGTTGCCATCGAGTTTGAGAGGAGAGAGAGAGCACTAGGGTTTTGTGTGTGTGAATGGTTTGCAACAAGTGAGAACAAACTTTCTAAGGGTGTGTGTATACGTATGGTGGAGTGGGCCGAACCCTTTACATGGCTGCCCATTCGGTTCAAGTTCAAGAGAAGTGGGCCGAGAGTAGTTAAGCCCAAAGGCTTGTGCGATTCGAATAGCGTTGTACGATCGGCTTAATACTATACAATACACATCATCACATAATCATAACAACATAACATTTAATCAATCACAAGGTTCATATAATCACACAGTGTTTACATAAGTTACATCAAAGTATAAAGAAAGGTTCTGAAATACGAGTTGTCACATTATCCCCAAGTTGAAAGAAATTTCGTCCTGAAATTTAGCACGTACTCACTGAGGAAGCTAGTTAAGTTGCATAGTTTTCCTGGTTTTCCTAGGGTGTCACATCCTCCCCCCGTTGATCTGGAATTTCGTCCCGAAATTCCGTAGCTTCGGCCTCAGTAGTGGTTGTACTGTTTGCAAATAGTTGGGGATACTTTTGTTTCATCTGATCTTCGCGTTCCCAGGTGAACTCTGGGCCGCGACGTGAGTTCCAACGAACTCAAACGAGAGGTATCCTAGTACGCTTGTGGACCTTAACATCCCGGTCCGTGATTTCAACTGGTTCCTCGACGAATCGTAACTGCTCGTCGATAGTGAGCGCCTTCAAAGGAACTACGTGGGTCTCATCTGACAGACACTTCTTCAGATTCGACACATGGAAAACGTCGTGAACTGCACTGAGTTCTGCAGGTAAGTTCAGTCTGTAGACCACCTTGCCTATTTTCTCAATGACTTCGAAAGGTCCAACGTATCGTGGGTTAAGTTTGCCCCGTTTACCAAAACGAACCACACCCTTCCAGGGTGAAACCTTTAGTAGTACACGCTCCCCAACCTGGAGCTCTAGTGGTTTTCTGCCCTTATCGGCGTAGACTTTCTGACGGTCACGAGCTGCCGCCATTCGTTGTCGTATCTAAGCAAGTTTCTCTGTTGTGTCCACCACATGTTCTGGACCAGTAATCTGACTATCCCCCACCTCTGCCCAACAAAGAGGTGACCGGCATTTACGCCCGTACAATGCCTCAAACGGAGCAGCTTTAATGCTGGTGTGGTAGCTATTGTTGTACGAAAATTCCACAAGTGGCAGATGCCTTTCCCAGCCGTTGCCAAAGTCAATAACACATGCCCTAAGCATGTCTTCGAGGGTCTGGATGGTGCGTTCAGACTGCCCATCCGTTTGCGGGTGATAAGCTGTGCTCAAGTCTAACCTTGAGCCAAAGGACTTGTGCATTGCTTGCCACAATTCTGATGTAAAACGTGCATCTCGATCCGAGATGATAGAGATGGGCACCCCGTGCCTCGAGACAACTTCCTTGAGATATACTTCTGCTAGGGTGGAGAACTTATCCGTTTCTTTGATAGCCAGGAAGTGAGCAGACTTTGTGAGTCGATCCACCATCACCCAAATAGTATCATTACCACGTTCAGATATAGGCAGGCCAGTGACAAAATCCATGGAAATTTGCTCCCATTTCCATTGTGGTATCTCTGGTTGTTGAAGTGGGCCTGAAGGTTTCTGATATTCCGCCTTGACTCTCGCACAAGTCAAGCACTTGCTAACGTAAGTTGCTATGTGGGCCTTCATGCTAGGCCACCAATATGTAGTTTTGATATCGTGGTACATCTTATCTGAACCAGGATGTACTGAGTAGCGAGACTTGTGTGCCTCATCCATCACAAGCTCTTGTAGGTTGCCATAAAGTGGGACCCAGATGCGTCCTGTAACGTAGTAAGCACCGTATTCCTTCTGTTCTAAGCGTGGCCTTGAGCCGCGTAGGGCTTCAGCCCTGACGTTTTCTGGTTTCAATGCTTCTACCTGAGCATCTCGTATTTGAGAAGGAAGGCTAGACTGTAGTAAGTTGTAAAGCTCGTACGCGCTTAGGCGCAGTGTCCTTTCGACTGAGGGCGTCAGCCACAACATTGGCTTTGCCCGGGTGGTACCTGATCGAGCATTCGTAGTCATTCAGCAGTTCGACCCATCGTCGCTGTCGCATATTGAGTTCCTTCTGTTTAAAGATATGCTCGAGGCTCCTGTGATCAGTGTAGATAGCGCATTTGGTACCATATAGGTAGTGTCTCCATATCTTAAGTGCAAAAACAACCGTTCCCAGCTCCCGATCGTGTGTAGTGTAATTCTTTTCATGAACCTTGAGTTGGCGTGAGGCGTAGGCTATACCTTTATCCCGCTGCATCAATACGCAACCAAGACCTTGAATGGATGCGTCGCAATAAACCACGAAGTCGTCTGTGCCCTCTGGCAATGAAAGGATAGGTGCACTGCAAAATCGATCCTTTAAGTGCTGAAACGCTAACTCCTGTGCGTTTCCCCAACGATAAACAACACCCTTCTGCGTTAGTGAGGTCAGAGGCTGTGCAATCTTAGAAAAATCCTTAATGAACCTCCTGTAGTAACCTGCCAATCCCAAGAATTGGCGAATTTCCGTTGGAGTACGAGGTGCAGGCCAGTTCTTAATTGAGTCTACCTTGGATGGATCAACGTGAATCCCATCCTTTGTTCACTACATGGCCTAAGAAATGGACTTCACGAAGCCAGAAGTCGCATTTTGAAAACTTGGCGTAAAGCTGTTCCGTTCGAAGAAGTTCCAAAATGAGTCGTAAATGCTGTTCGTGTTCCTCCTGACTCTTCGAATAGATGAGAATGTCGTCGATGAATACAATAACGAAATTGTCTAGGTACGGCTTGCACACTCAATTCATCAAGTCCATGAAGACCGCCGGTGCGTTTGTCATCCCAAAAGGCATGACCAAAAACTCATAGTGTCCATAACGGGTTCTAAAGGCTGTTTTAGAGACGTCCTCTTCTTGGACTCTCAGCTGGTGATATCCCGATCTCAAATCGATCTTTGAATAGTAGCTCGACCCTTGCAGCTGGTCGAACAGATCGTCAATGCGTGGAAGAGGGTAGCGATTCTTCACAGTCACCTTGTTCAGTTCACGGTAGTCGATGCACATTCTGAATGTACCGTCTTTCTTCTTCACAAATAGCACTGGAGCTCCCCAGGGCGAAGAGCTAGGACGAATAAAACCCTTATCTAAGAGTTCTTGTAGATACGTAGATAGCTCTTTCAACTCTGATGGAGCTAAACGATATGGTGCACGAGCTATGGGTGCCGCTCCAGGAGCTAACTCGATTTGAAACTCGACCTGACGATGAGGCGGAAGACCAGGTAATTCCTCAGGGAATACCTTAGGATAGTCGCGTACAATCGGAAAATCTTCTATCTTCTTCTCTTTCTTCGAGGTGTCAGTAACAAGAGCCAAAATGGCAGTGTGGCCCTTTCTCCAACATTCCTGGGCCTTAAGGAAAGAGATGATGCTCACCACAGCACCACTCTTGCCGCCACGAATCGTAAGAGGTTCATCACCTGTACGAGAAACACGAACGACCTTCTCATTGCAGAGAACCTCTGCTCGATATTGAGGTAGCCAATCCATACCAATAACGATGTCGAAACCATCACAACGTTGGGGTCATTCCTAGCATTACCCTGACCAATCACGAACACTCGACCCCTGGCACCATTGCCGTCGTCATTACTCCCGTTTTTGCCTCCATTATTATTCCCGTTTCCTTGGTTGGGGTTTCGATTCTGGTCCTGGTTCAACTGTGGGCAGTGTCTCTTGAAGTGACCTTAAGCATCACCCTGATAACATCCCTTGTTACCCTGTTGAAACTGCTGATTCTGTGGAGCTTGTGGCTGCTGTTGACGGTTTTGGTTTGCAGGACGTGAGATTCTAAAATCTTTGGCTCCATGACCAAGCTTGTTGCATCTCTGTCAACGATCTCTGTTGCATTGCCCGCTGTGGTGCAAATTACATCGATTGCACTTAGGGTGGTTTCCCCTGTATCCACCCTGACTGCTGACTGGGGCTCCTGTGCTGCGACTGAGACTGAACCGAAGTGGGACCCTTGCTCGAATTTCCATTCCACATGCGTTTATTGTTACTGAGAGTAGCAGAAGTAGTAGTAGAAGTACCAACATGCTTAGGCAGCTTGTCCTGTTCCACTGCCCGGTCGGTGAGACGACGAGCAAAACGAGTAACATCCTGGATAGTAGCAAGGTTAGCAGAAGTCACATGACTTTGAATCGTTTCGTGTAAGCTTCTATCTCTGACCCCGTCATCATCAGATTAAAGAATTCCATATCCAGTTTGTGGATGTCATCACGACTACAGTATTTACGTTTGATCAGTTCCTCAAAATCCTTCTATGGGGTGGCATTAGCAGCCGCCAGCCCCAGCATCTGAGCTTGCAAGTTCCACCAAGTTAGCGTAGTGCCTTCGAGAGTACCAGTGGCGTACTTCACCCTATGCGTCTCAGGGCATTCACACGTCTCTAAGACAGTCTCGAGCTTTTTAAACCAATGGAGGAGTCTAACAGCTCCTTTAGTTGCACTGAAAGTACTAGGACGACAGTCCATGAACGTCCTGAATGTGCCTACAGGCGGCTGAGCGTTCTGACCTTGTTACGCGAGGAAGAAAGACCGGGTTAAGCGCGAGAGTTGGGTCATGAGAGTAGGATCTAACATCCTAGGATAGGTTCGTAACAGCAGGTTATACCTCCTGCCTGGGCGGCTGCGAGTGCTGCCGTAACTTGTTCGTTGATAAGAGCCGTCAACTGGCTTGAGTTAGGTTCACACGTTCCCTCATGATCTCACATCGAAGGAAACACAAATAGGAAAGGTGTCGCGAATGGGCGTAAGTGTGTAGTGACAGTAGGGAGCAAGCACAAATGTGTTTTCAAACTATAGTTGCTACGCTTATCTAAGCATACCATGAGCAAAGTTCTATGCAATCTAGCAAGTAGGCAATATAAACATAAACCATATCACCTAGAATGTCGAGCCTTGCACGTGGAGTGAAGCGTCGTTGTGGATCGTAGAGCACTGTACAGGTTATAGTCTGGTTTTAACAAAAACGTTTTCCTTTATTAAAACAAAGTTCTCTATAACCAATGGCTCTGATACCAATCTGTCACACCCCCAAAACCCACATGCGGAGTATCACCGCTTGGAGGCGTGACTGACCAGGATCAAACCACTAATCATATTGAACAAGTAAGTAATTAAATGTAAAAGTTCAACCAACACAGTTAATGTCCAATTCAAACATAGTTTTAGTTATGAGCGGAAGCATAATGTTCAAAACCAAATCAAAAGTTTAATTATCCAAATGTTTAACATGGCACACAGCTGTCCATGTCCCACAACGACTCTTCCTTGTGCAAGCTCCAGCTAAGTACCTATAGACCTGCAAAGCATGTAGTAACGAGTCAACAACTAGTTGAGTGAGTTCACGTTTGGTTGTCCAGTTTATAGTTATTCCGAAAACACAGTTTGATCTTTACCAGCTATCCAGCCGTGGGGGTTACCCCATAGTTCGAAAAACGTTTATTAGTTACCCATTCTTACGTTGGCTATTCCAGCCCGGCTCTATGGCCGTGGGGGCTACCCCATGTTTAATTCACCAGACTCGTTACCATATCGACTACTAACGTTCGTCATGTTTAAGTGCCCTAACGTCTGTGTCTATCATCACTGACGTGCCATAGTCCATTAGTCCATGCCCGTCCTCTGCGGCACGGTGTGAGGTTTGTTAAACCTAATAGCGCTATTTAACTAATGACCCGTTCGCCATTGGCCTCGGCGATTAAGTCGATATAAAATGGAGGGACTTCGTTGATAGAGTTCTAGTCTAGTATAGTTTAATACGTCTCAACCGGACGAGGAATCTATGTTCCTGATTACGTCTCAACAGGACGAGGAATCCCTATTCCTTAACCCATTCCCAACCCCTGGGAATCCCATGCTTTGTAACGAAGTGTGAACTCACCTTGGTTTGCTCGGCAGATTACACAGAAAGGTCAAGTCTAGCAGCTAGTGGTCAACCACATCCTAACATGGTTATCATACAAGTCAGGTTTTGGTGTCAAGTAGCGCACACAAGTATCACATTGATAACATACAAGAAACACATACGAAACATGGCAAACATGCAACATCACGTTAACCCATTTACTTTGTGCGACCCGAAAGGTTAAGCCCAATAATCAAAACAGTCCAACAAGTAAGTGGCCCAATAATTAAACAACTAAACAGTTTGTGCGATCCATTACCCCTTGTGCGATTGGACTCATCCGGCCCAACACAACATCTTGTGCGATTGAACTAGCCCGGCCCAACAGTTAAGACAATTATTGCAACTTGTGCGATTCAAACATATTGTGCGACTGTGGTTGTCTTGTGCGATCGAAACATGAATGGACTCCTTATGCGATCAGTTTAAACATCCGAATATTATGCATATTAGTTACATTGTTTCCAAAGATTCAATTCAGTTATAATCATTTAATGGTTTCCAAATAATGAATTTTATCAATATTAAATAACTTTGACCGAAAAATATGAATATGATCCTTTAATCGGTCCAATAGAAAATCAACCACATTCGACATATATGATCAGATTTATTCACGTGATCAACCATCCATACAAGTCAACACAAATTCTTTCAATCACAGTAATAATATGATTGTCATATTGACTATGCACATGATCTACTGACAATTTACATGTGAGATTCATGTGAAAGCATAAACAAATCATCATAATTATTATTCAATTTGAAATATCATCAACTATTGTCAGAGATACTCCCATGTGTTTATTTGTTCTATGTTGACTTTAACAACACAATGATCCATATAAATTGTTTAATATAAAACCATCATATAACATCATCATACAATAACAATCCAAGCATAAAAACATAACAGCCGATATAATCAGTATTCGGTTATCAATTCTTAACAACATCAAATAACTATTAACCCTATATCGATCATCATACTTTACATGTGAGCCGAATCTCATCACTAACTAATATCATTCACGACTCATTGTATGAGAATTATATAATCATCATATCATGTAACACACAATCAATAAATACCACTAACCGATTAAAGAAGAGTGTATAGGTTGATCCGAAAGATAAAGCTTCGTGAGAGATGAAGGTTGTTGCCATCGAGTTTGAGAGGAGAGAGAGAGCACTAGGGTTTTGTGTGTGTGAATGGTTTGCAACAAGTGAGAACAAACTTTCTAAGGGTGTGTGTATACGTATGGTGGAGTGGGCCGAACCCTTTACATGGCTGCCCATTCGGTTCAAGTTCAAGAGAAGTGGGCCGAGAGTAGTTAAGCCCAAAGGCTTGTGCGATTCGAATAGCGTTGTACGATCGGCTTAATACTATACAATACACATCATCACATAATCATAACAACATAACATTTAATCAATCACAAGGTTCATATAATCACACAGTGTTTACATAAGTTACATCAAAGTATAAAGAAAGGTTCTGAAATACGAGTTGTCACAACTACTCTACTTTTGCAAAGGCTAATGCATTGTGTTTTACGAACTGTCTTAGGCATTGGGTTTTTACACTTCGTGTTTACCTTTGTGTTTTACATTTTTTTTTGTAATTGTCTTTTACGCATCGTGTTTTACACGTTTTTTTTGTAATTGTCTTATACACATCCCGTTTGA
This sequence comes from Helianthus tuberosus, assembly GCA_030545235.1. Taxonomy (NCBI): domain Eukaryota; kingdom Viridiplantae; phylum Streptophyta; class Magnoliopsida; order Asterales; family Asteraceae; genus Helianthus; species Helianthus tuberosus. The sequence goes on from CM060351.1 coordinate 53,599,145, forward strand.
CAAATTGTGTGTTGTCTCACTACACGTTTTCACCCACCACGCGACGCCGCAACGCGCGACAGGCAAAATACTAGTACATCTTAAAGGAGAAAGTCGGTGGTATTTACACCACCGACACTCCAACTTTCTAACTTTATCATAACCACCCCTCTACTTTGAATTTCCATAACTATATCTTCATCTTTCAAACTTTGCCATAACCTGTCACACCCTGACTTTTACGGAATCGTGATTATGTGTGACCTGCTTAATATCATTGCATTCAATCATAACAACAACTATATGATAAAACCAAAGATGTTCATCCATGAAATAAGTTTAAAAACATAACAACAACATTGTTTTATAACATAGAATTCAAATTCGAGTACAAACCATGCAACTTGTTTTTAGAGTTCACAAGGACTCGATAAAAGACATTAAATAAAACCAGGTTTTGGAAGACGTGTCTCGTCCAGGATAAGACACGCTAACCAAACCCTAAGACCATGGATGACATCGTTTATTCTCAAACAACACTTGGAACTTCCGAACGCCCGCTAGATCCACATTTAATTCCCTGAAATACATGTAGTTTGAAAACATCAACAAAAGTTGAGCGAGTTCATGTGTTTGTTTGTGTGTATGAATAAACCTTTGTAATCATTGAAAGTAAGTATATAATTTTGTAAATCCCGGTATGAAAGCAACAAGGAAAATAGATCATTAATGGTTTACAAGGCCATTAATATGTGTGACGTGATGCAGGAAGGCTCAAACCTAGCAGACTTTGCACCAGGCTTCCGGCTGTAAGACATAGTCAGCCCATGGGTCAAACCCTGGTCCAACATGGGCGGGGCTCGCTACACTCAAATAGATCTATCACTCATGTCCCTCGGTCCTACAAAGAGGATTGTTGGTCATAAGCGTCATACCCACCACTCACATGATCTAGCAGTACCCTTCCTTAGCTAACCATACCACATATATCCGTTTATAAACAGTTTGTAACATGCATTTCACCCCCGAAGTTATAAAACTGAAAACCGTTAAAAGAAAAGGGGGACATGAACTCACAGTCTTGCGTCTTCGTATCACAGTAACTCAAGCTTCGCCTGGCGTACACGACTACCTACAATCGTACTAAGGTCTATTAGACGAGCGGGTAGTGCCTTGACTTAGAATGGATTAGTGTCTTTGAGTTACGTTCTTTGTGTCTTCAATATTATTCAAAGTTATATAATTATTTGTTAAAATAATAAATATTTTAACTTAAATTATATTTATTAAATTTTGGAATAATTGTTAAAACAATATATTTTACCTTAATACTTTTCAAGTATTTATACATGTATATCCTTCCCAAGGATGGGTGTATTTGTATTTGTATTCTTATACTTGTATATTTTTGCCATGTAACGGTGTCGTATTCCGGAGTGTATTTATACGTACGAAAATGCGTATTTTCTTGTGATTGTTAAGTATTCTTATACTTAATTTCATATAAGTTTTTCCGGAATAATATTTCTAGTAAAAATACTTTAATATATATTTCCAAAATATATATTTCGAGGAATATTACTTAGAAAAATTATTTATAATTTTCCTTTGGCAAAAATATTCGTATTTTCATATAAGTTCCAAAAATAATACATTTTCAAGTCTAACATGGAAAATATATATATATATATATATATATATATATATGCTTATTTTTCTCCCAAAAAAATAATATATTCCGTTTTTGTTTGAGAAAATCTATATTTCTTCCAAAAGTAATATATCTTCTAATATTTCCAAGAAAATACATATTTTTATTCACCCAAAAATAATATATTTTCTTCTTGTCAAAAATATGATATAACTTTGTAATAATTGTGAAAATCATATTTTCATTCACTTGGTGTCCCAAATATTATTTACCAAAATATACACATGAATAATATTTCCTGAATATTTTGTGAGTTATATTCCTTTGTTCGGTTTCACCAATATTTTGTGTATAACTTGCATATTCATATTCTTGGAATTTTGGTAATATTTTGGATTGTAATTTTTGGTGTTTTGATGAGTTATATTATTTCAAGACCTAAAATAATATAACTAATACACATAATATACAAATAATCACACACATGGTGTCATCTCTATATATATTTCCTAAATACATATTTAGTCACTTTTATTTGTAAAAACCAACCTCCAATATTTATAATTTTTGTAACAAAAATTATGGAAAAGTTTATGTAAAAATTCATGGTTTAAAGCACACTTGTAAATATTTGTTTAGAAATAATTTTCTAAGTGTTTAAATTTTTAGAAAAATTTCGCCATAGTTTCCCTTAAAAATGGAGGTTTCCATACCTTGAAGGTATATCATTTTCTTTTGTAAATCATCACAATCAATCAACAATCAACAACAAACAATCTACACTTACCAATCTTGCCAAAAACAAGCATAATCTACTACTTCATGAACTTGAATATTTGTAAAAATTTGTAGTAACTTACTAGGGTATTTAGTGAGTCTTGTTACCCTTTGAAGTGTGGTTGATTCTTTAAAAACATTATTTTTAAAGATTTTAGATCTTTACAACTTACATTCTTATTTTCTAAAAATGTTTCTTCATGGATCTTTCTTGTTACACATAAGTTTCTACACTTGTTTAAGCACCAAAAATAGGGTTTACTTGTTTAAGAACCAAGATTTAGTAAAACTTGTATTTTTAACTTGGTTTCTTGAAAAACCATCCATGAAATTTTTGATCTACAAGTATTACAACCTACTTTGATCATTATTTTTTAAGAAAACCACATATTCTTTCAAGTTCATGTTCTATGTGAGGATGATCTATAATCCTACAACATTTTCATCCTCTCATCATGCTAGATTATGTTTTTAATCATGATCTAGCAAGATCATATGATGATCAACATCAAATACATGAATAAACAACAATCATCAAGCATAACAACACATACACAACATAGTTTCTTCATGATTTAAGCTTATGTTCAAGTTTAATTCTTGTGATTCTTCATGTTCTTTAAGTTAATCAACATGTATCATCGTTTAACCACTAAGATAAGATGAGAAATGGAGTGTATGATGTTCTTACCACTAGCTCAAGGCTAGGGATGATCAAGAGAAGATAAGAGATGGATAAAAGCAAATGAAGGAGGTCCTTGAACTTCTACAAGCTCCAAGCTCCTTTGTGCACCTTCTATCACACTTGTATAAGCTTGAAATGGATGAGAATGATTGAATGATGGTGGTGGTGTGTGGGTTGGGTTTCGGCCGAGAACACAAGAGATGAGAAGAGAGGAGTGTGTGTTTAGTGTGTGAAGTTTATGAGAAGTTAGGACACTTAGGTATTCTTATAATCCACTTTCATTCTTTATCTCATGGTTCCTATGTCCAAATATGAAGAAACACAATCGAATATTTAATCAAGATAAAATCTTGATGGTGGGGCCATGTATGGGCCGTCCCATAGGTGGGGGGGGTAGTAGGCTTAGGTTCCAACCATTAGTTAGAGTTTAGTTATAAGATATTTATATGGTGTGTTATGATGTTCGGGGACCGTAACTAGCCTGGTAATATTAAAACAGTGCTTCTAGTGAAAATTTGGTGTTTCGGGTAGTGTCCGGTTGTTCGGTTGGTTACCGGTTTATTAAGGTGCTAAACTATACTGTTTAGTGTGCTTTATGTACCCTATTATGAAAGTTTTGATTCCCGACACTTAGGAAAGCATCCAGGACCATTTAACCATATTTTTGCATGATATAAGAGTGTCTAAATGCTGAATTTGTTGATTTTCTGCAGATTTCTGCAGTTTATGTGAGTTTTAGGCACTTTCTGGCACTTAAACTATCTCTAGGAAGGCAGTTTTGTGATCCTTACTTTCCTACACACTATACTAGTGTATTACTTGGTTTCTGGCTCATTCTGTGTCTCAACACATTGTCTATCTATGTACTGAACTCCGTCAGCATTTTCTTGATTTGTCTGGTAACTGTGATAACTGTGTTTCGTGCATCATTTGAGTCAAATAAAGTTCTCATGCATTAATGATATGACATCAAGCAATATGTGATTCACATGTATGTATATGGAAATAATCAGAAAACAATTCAAGTCATTAATTGTAATTCAACACAGTCATTAAGCACTAATCATGGTTTAATAGTTGTACGGATACCTGGAATTTTGACAGTTGTCACATTCTCCCCCTGTTAAGAAAATTTCGTCCCGAAATTTTAAGCTTTACTACTAGCAACAGGGGAGTTGGGGAACAAATGCAGGTATTTAGCTTTCATGCGGTCTTCACGCTCCCAAGTGAACTCTGTGCCGTGACGCGCATTCCATCAAACCTTGACGAGTTTAACACTACTCCTCCGAGTCTTGTTATATTTCCAGTCGGTAACCTCAACAGGTTCTTCGGTAAAGTGGAGTGTGTCGTCAATGTGGACTTCCTAAGCAGGAATAACCACGGTTTCTTGAGTTGGACTTTTCTTCAAATTAGATACATGAAATGTATCATGAACACCATTAAGTTCTGCTGGTAGCTCCAACTTGTATGCTACCGTACCAACTCTTTCCAGGATTCTGAATGGTCCGATATATCGTGGGTTCAACTTACCACGCTTCCCAAAGTGTGCCACACCTTTCCAAGGTGAGACTTTTAACAGACCCATATCACCCACTTCAACTTCCAAAGGTTTCCTTCTTTGGTCCGCATAGCTCTTTTGTCGATCACGAGCCGCCTTGATGCGCTCTCGGATCTGCATGATCTTATCAGTCGTCTCTTGGACCAATTTGGGACCAACCAGCTATCTATCACCTGCATCTGCCCAGCATAACGGTGATCGACACTTTCGTCAGTAGAGAGTCTCGAACGGTGCAGCTTGAATGCTTGTATGGTAGTTGTTGTTATAGGAAAACTCAACCAAAGGTAGGTGAGTGTCCCAACTGCCACCCAAGTCCATTATGCAAGCACGTAGCATATCTTCTAACGTTTGAATCATTCTCTCAATTTAACCGTTCATCTGTGGATGAAATGTTGTGCTCAAATTCAACTGAGAACCAAACGCTTCTTGGAAGGATTGCCAAATCCTGGACACAAATCTCCCATCTCTATTAGATATAATCGAGATAGGCACTCCATGACGTGCGACTATCTCCCTTAGGTACAGCTCAGCTAGCTTACCTGTGTTATCCTTCTCTCTTATTGGCAAAAAGTGCGTAGATTTTGTTAAACGGTCTATGATTACCCAAATCGTATCATGACCTCTGGGAGTCTTGGGCAACTTGGTTATGAAATCCATTGAGATATGTTCCCACTTCCACATGGGTATCTCAGGTTGCTGCAGAAGACCCGAAGGCTTCTGATACTCGGCCTTCACTTTGGCGCAAGTTAAACACTTTCCAACATAGGTAGCCACATCGCCCTTCAGTCTTGGCCACCAATAATAGTCCTTCAAATCTTGGTACATCTTGTCCGATCCTGGGTGGATCGAGTACCTTGATTTATGAGCTTCATCAAAAATCACATCTCTAAGACCACCAAAGAGGGGAACCCAAATTCGTCCCATAAAACACAAGGTTCCTTCCTCGTTGGATACCAACTTTTTCTCCATCCCATGGAGATATTCATCCTTAATATTCTCCTTCTTAAAGGCTTCCCTTTATGCAGCACGAATGCGCAACGATAGGTATGTCTGAATGATCATCTCTAAAGCCCTAACCCTTATGGGCTTAATCATCTATTTCCGACTTAAGGCGTCTGCCACCACATTCGCCTTTCCTGGATGATATTTGATTTCGCAATCATAATCATTTAACAACTCAACCCATCGTCGCTGTCTCATATTGAGCTCCTTCTGATCGAATATATGTTGTAGGCTCTTGTGATCTGTAAAGATCATGCATCGGGTACCATAAAGGTAATGCCGCCAAATCTTCAAAGCAAACACCACTGCGCCTAATTCCAAATCATGTGTGGTGTAATTTTTCTCATCAACCTTCAATTGACGTGAAGCATAAGCGATAACCTTTTGTCGCTGCATTAGCACACAACCCAATCCCTGACGCGAGACATCACAGTATACCACGAAGTCATCGGTGCCTTCGGGTAAGGATAAAATAGGTGCATCGTAAAGCTTATTCTTTAGCAGCTGAAAAGCTTCTTCTTGTTTATCTCCCCATTCATACTTCTTTTCCTTTTGAGTAAGGGAGGTCAGCGGCTGAGCGATTTTTGAAAAATCCTCAATGAATCTGCGATAATACCCTGCTAAGCCCAAAAACTGTCGGATCTCGGTTGGAGTCTTCGGAGTTTCCCAATTCTTAATCGCCTCGATCTTGGTGGGACCCACATGAATTCCATCTTCATTCACCACGTGACCAAGGAACTGTACCTCACGCAACCAGAACTCGCACTTTGAGAACTTAGCGTAAAGTTTCTCCTTATTTAGCAGCTCTAAAATAGCTCTAAGGTATTGTTCATGCTCTTCCTTCGTCCGCGGATAAATCAAAATATCGTCGATAAATACAATCACGAATTAATCGAGATATGGCTTGCAAACTCGATTCATTAAGTCCATAAATACCGCCGGCGCGTTTGTTAGACCAAACGGCATCACTAGAAACTCGTAATGTCCATAATGAGTTCTAAAGGCAGTCTTTGGTATACTCTCTTCTTGAATCCGCAGCTGGTGATAACCTGATCGAAGATCGATCTTGGAGTAATAACTTGAACCTTGGAGTTGATCGAATAAATCATCAATTCTCGACAAAGGATTCCGATTCTTGATGGTTAACTTGTTCAGCTCTCGATAGTCAATGCACATACGAAAACTACCGTCCTTCTTCTTGACAAACAAAACTGGAGCTCCCCAAGGCGAGAAGCTTGGTCTAATGAATCTTTTATCCAGTAGCTCCTGAAGCTGCGTCGACAACTCTTGCATCTCTGAAGGCTCAAGCCGATAAGGTGCCTTGGCTACAGGCGCGGCGCCTGGAAACAGGTCAATATGGAATTCGACTTGTCGTTGCGGCGGTAACCCTGGCAAGTCTTCGGGGAAGACTTCAGGATATTCCCTCACCACAAGGATGTCTTCCAGCTTCGGCTCTTCGACTTCCTTATCAACAACGTGAGCCAAGAAGGCAACACATCCTTTTCGCATAAACCTCCATGCCTTCAAGCAACTGATAATCCTTAGAGGCGTATCATGCTTCTCTCCATGCACTACGATCGTCTCTCCATTCGCCATCGGGATACAGATAATCTTCTCATGGCATACGATCTCAGCTCGGTTACTCGATAACCAATCCATTCCAACTACCACGTCGAAACTTCCTAACTCAACTGGCAGCAAATCAAGCGTAAACTCACGCTCTCCAAGCTCTATCACACAACCTCTAATTACTTTGTTTGCTTCTACTAGCTTTCCATTAGCTAGTTCTATCGAGTATGGGATATCTAACTTACTTGCAACTAACCCAAGTATATTCTTAAATTCTAGGGATACGAAACTATAGTCGGCACCAATATCAAACAGTACAGATGCAAAGTGTTGGTTGATAGGGAACGTACCAGTGACTACGTTCGGATCTTGACGAGCTTCCCTAGCTCCAATGTTGAAAGCTCTTCCTTGGGCTTGATTGTTCTTTGGGCAATCTCGCTTGAAATGCCCTACATCACCACAACTAAAGCATCCTTGACCGTTCCCAGTACCACCCGGATGGTTGTTTTGGCTACGTCTTTCTTGATTGTTGTTTCCTCTGCGGTTTTCGTTACCAGCTTGATTTCCAGAACCACCACGATTTCCATTTCCTCCCTGATTATTCCTATTCCCATTACCGTTTCCACCACGGTTTCCATTGCCATTCCCACTACTTCTCTGACCACCATTTCCACTACCATTACCAGCCCGGCACGTCTCCTTCGAATGACCATTCTTTCCACAAGATTCACATTTCCTGAACCTACACTGGCCGGCATGATGGAACTGGCATACATCACATTTAGGCATGGTGCCCATATATCCCTTCCCCTTGTTTTCTGAACTTGCAGCACCAGTCCTGACCTCGGCTGGTGGGTTCGCATCTCTTCGCTTACTAGCACTGTTGTTTCCTTGGGTACCCTTCTTGAAATTCAAGAACTTCCTCTTATTCTCTCCTGACGACTCGACATGAGTCTCCTTCTTCTTTCCCTCAAAGATTGAAAACTTGTTCAATCTAATTGCTTCTTCAGTCAGTGCCACACTCAAATCAATGGCTTCATTGATCGTTGGAGGCTTCGAAGTAGTCACCATTCTCATTATTTAGGGTGCCAATCCCCAAATGAAACGTTCAACTCGCTTGAACTCTGGCTCTACCATGTAGGGGACAACACAAGAGAGGTCATGGAATCTCTGTACATACTCAGCAATCTTAGGTCCATCCATTTTCAGATTCCAGAACTCGGTTTCCAACTTCTGAATCTCAGCCCTTGAACAGTACTTCTTGCGCATCAGCTCTTTCATCTCGTCCCAAGTCATACCATATGCTGCAGCCTCTCCTAGAGTCTGGACCTGAAGGTTCCACCACGACAGGGCTCCATCGAGGAATAGTCCAGAAATGTAGGTGCCCTGGTGCTCTGGCGCACACTTGCTCATTCGCAGCACAAAATCTGTCTTCTCAGCCCATCTTACGAAAGCTACAGCACCTCCAGTGTCGTCAAATTTCAGAGGCTTACAGTCAAGGAACTGCTTGTAAGTACAGCATGTACAAGCAACATCATTCACAGAAAGCATTAGCAAATGCACGTGGAATGTCCAAACGTATTGTAATGTGTCTTAGATGACTTAAACATTACCGTGAGGTGGGTTATTTCCTGAGGTACCTCCGCTGTGTTAAGAGCGTAGGGCCTCATGTTGTGCGATTGCCTGTGAAATCCGTTCATGCAGTTCTGCCTCTGTTGTGGGCAACTGAGTGTTCCTTCGAGGAGGCATCTTCTATAAAGATGATTGTATAGGTCAGATCTTATTAAAGACTCAAGCACTTAAGCATCTATTATACAAATAAGACCTAGGAGGTGTATATACATAGGTATATAAGTAATCATCATAACAAGCAATCTTATCACAGTCATAGCACAAACATGTAATTTAACAACGTATTTAATGAGAACATGACGATTGAGCTTTCATTAATCATCGACCACAAATATTGTTACATGTTTTACAAAATGTATTGTATCAAAGGGTCCAACCAGTCTATCAGTCTACAAAAGTCATATAATCGAAAGGCGATCTCCAAAAGGCTTCACAAGCTCAGCTCAATAGTGGTGCTCTCATCAAAAGAAAGCTACCTACATAAAACCAAAAACCGGCTATGCTGATGGTGGTGGAGGTGGAGGAACAAAAAGAAAGCTGCGCACATGCGCAAGCTCCTCCTCAAGCTCATAAACATGACGCAGCAGATAACTGATCTGCTGCTCGAACGTGAGAAATCGAGCGTCAAACTCAAGAAATTGAGTAAGCGGTGCAGGAGGATGTGAAAATAGGGATGGTGATGAACTAGGGGGAACAAAAGCAGGCTGACACGGACATGGCAAAGGACGCGGTGTCATCTCAAGCTCCAAAATCCTACGACTCATGATCTCATACTGGAGCAGCAGTGATATAAGTAGCTCATCCCGTGTGTAACCAGTAAAGTGAGAGGGATGGTAGGGATCAGATATCGTAATGGTGTACGATGGGAACCATCTGAGTGGCTCATCAAGTGGTGAAGAGTAAAATGAGCAAAAGGTGCAGACTGGGGCATGTGTGGATAAGCTGCTGATACATGAGGGTCATGACTAGGCTGCTGGCCTGAAGTGCCTTCCCCTGGACGGGGTGCGGGTATGTCCTGCAAGAAAACAATGGGTAGGTCAACACGGTGTACGTCAGACTCCACTGGGTGAAAAGGGGCAACATCAGCGGGTGCAGGTGCAAGTGGAGGAATGAATGGCTCAATGTCAGGAGGGTCAGCGGGTGCAGGAACTGGGTCAGGTATGAGGGGTGCAATGTCAGGTAAGCCAAATGGGATAGGGTTATGATCAGGAAAGGGCTCAGGATCAGCAGGTGCAGCATCTGGCTGATCATCAGGAACAAAGTCTAGCTCAAGAACAAGCTCAAAGTCGTGTGGAGGAGATGATGCAGCTGACATGGCTGTATCATCATCGGAATCAGTGGCATAACGTCGCAATCCAACTGCCTGCAAGGTTGAAGACGTCACAGACTCAAAGGAATCTGAGACAGAGTGTAAGCTAGAGTCAGAGGAAATCTCAATAACAGGGATCTCGGGAAGCGGACTAGCAACAACGTCCTCGTCTAGCTCTCCGTCGCCATGAGCGTCATCGGGAGGACCATCAACAAACAGATCAAAATTATCGTCAAATAGATCATCGAATGGCCAATCCTCAGGAGGGATGACCACTAGGGGAACATAAGCGAGGATCGGTGCCACAATATACTCACCATCGGGATGACCGATGATAAGATGATCGTGGACAGGAATGGGAATAACAAAAGGATCCTCGTCTGGGATACCATCAGCAAGCGGTAAGTCGTCTCCAAAATCGGTCAGCACAAATGGCTGAAAATCATCGTCGTCATCAGACATCATCTCCGGGTCACTCTCTGTATCGGAAGTAAAGATCTCTGGCTCAGGGACGATCTCATCATCAGAAACAATAGCCATGGGGTCATCAGTATCGGACAATCCGCTCTCGGATGAAGACATAGTGTCTGTAACATAACAATCACAACATATGCACATATATCAACCACTAACATTAAGTATGCAAGCAAAGTCAATGTATCATGAAATCATGTATCCTCGTGATTCCTCACGAACCCTTTCTATCCTTCCTAGTCTCCCAGACTAAACCACCTAGTCTCCCAGACTAAACCAACTAGTCTCCCAGACTAAACCGTCTCCCAGACTAAACCAACTAAGTAACTGTGCATTGTGTTTCTTGTCTTTTTATTTTGTAAAAATGTCTGTTTCCCTGGATCTGGGCGTTTCGTGTATGCGATGAAAACATGTTGTAAAAACATTTTCGTGAGAGCCCTAATGATTGTAGTCTAGACTCGAGAAAGAATCCTAGTTCGCTACAATCGAACCTCTGATACCAAACTGTCATACCCTGACTTTTGCGGAAGCGTGATTATGTGTGACTTGCTTAATATCATTGCATTCAATTATAACAACAACTATATGATAAAACTGAAGATGTTCATCCATGAAATAAGTTTAAAAACATAACAACAACATTGTTTTAAAACATAGAATTCAAATTTGTAACACCTCGCAAAATCATGTCCAATACAGTGGTGACACGTGTCATAAACCCTGATAGTGATTAAAGATAACTTGAAGGACTAAAACTGTCAAACAATGTAAAGATGTATTTAGAAGGACCAAAAGCGTCAACATGCCAAGCTTGTGCCTCTGAATGACCTTAAATAATGTTCGTATTCATAATTAAATAAACTGACGGACATAGGAAGCCATTTGTGCTTAAATTGAAAAGTTGGAAAGCTTAAGGGTTAAACGTGTCAACATGTTAAATTCTTCCCTCTGAGTGACCTATTAACATTCCCGAGACTTTGTAATACTTCATTATGCTTCCGTATATAACAAATAATGATTCCATGGAGTTTTTACGCACTTAAGGTACATTTCGGGTGATCTCATAACTAACCGGGAGCTTAACGGAGTTAATTTGTGACCCAAGACCCTTAAAAGTTAACTATGGGGGTCATAAGTGCAATAAAAGAAACTTATTTAAATTAAATATGGACCAGGGACTGAAAATGCAAAGTTTGGAAACTTTTTACCGGATTTACCAATTGACGCGGGCCGCGTAGGCCCTCTCCAATTCTTACGCGGGCCGCGTAACAGTGCCAGCGACAGAAAAAAAAAAAGGACAGCTGCATGTTGCAGCTCTTACACCGCCATTGCATGAGTTCTGAGCGATACCTGGGGCTTGCAAATGGTTTTTACTGCCCTAGGGACACTTGGGAACATCTGGTAACATTCTAGGGACAAATGCAAAGATCTTAGAGCATCAAATTTCCTATATAAAGCACTTGGTTTTCTTTGTTCATGCACACCTTGAAACTTTCACTTCAAAACTCACTCTCTGGAGCCTCCTGGTGTTCAAGAAAGTTTTCTTCAGTTCTAAATTCGTGCTAAGGACTCTAGTAAGTGTTCTTAGCTTCTTTAGTTAAAGTTTTATTAGCTTAATGACCGAAAGTCAAAGTTAGCGTAATTAAGCTTTGACTTGGTGATTAATCACTAACGGTCCAACCATTATTCAAATTAAAAATGGCTATCTGTTGGTAATTATGTAGGTGTTAAACCCTTAAAAGGGCACCTTCAAATTACCACGTTATCTCAGTCAATTGTCGGGTCAAAGTTATGAACAAAAAGTCAAACGGGTCAGTTTTTACAAAATAATTCATAACTGATAATGCATAGGTTATGGAACATGAAGTAGACTTTTGCTTTGACTTTCAGTTCTGACCCGATTTAGCTTAGTTTAGATATGCCTTAGGGTTCCTTTAGGACCATATTACTTGTTAGTATAACCCTCTGAGATTATACTATATGGTTCCTTTGAAATCTGAATCATTTGCATGTTTCCGTTAAATGCTTAAAAGTTGACCATTATGCCCTTTTGATATAAAAACAAGATTTTTGAAAATGTGAGAGGACAAAAACATTTATTCCTGATTTATAAGCATGTCCTAAAAATTTGACATCAGTTCATGGCCTAAAATAGAAGTTATGTGAGATATCGTAAAATGAAAGCTTTTTATTAATTAAATGGCATTTTTGGCATAAGTCATATTTAAACCCAAATTTTGACACCAAACTTTCTACCTAGTGATGTAATATAATATTTAGGGATTTTTGGAAATTTTTGTCAAATTTTATACTGATTATATTATAGAGTTCTAGTGTAAATTCGGTATTGACAAAATTGCCCTTTTCTTTGATAAAATGAGTTTTACATAACATTTTGATACCAAACCTTTTTCTACTAATTTCATATATTAAATAAAATATTTTAAGCTTTAGAGACTGATCAAAACCTTAAAATTTTTTAAACATTTTAAATATCGTTAAATACCGACTTTTACGCTTATTAAGCGCATAGTATGGGTTAAAACTATATTTAACAACTAAGACTTATTACCTACTGATATTATAAGCAAATTTTTATATTTTAACAGTAAGTAAAAGACTTGAACTCAGATTTCCAAATTTGACCCTTATAGCATATGTGAAATGACCAAAATGCCCCTACGGTGCATAGTTTGGCCATAAATGGTAAATTTTACATATATATGATATCTTACTGATGTAACTTGTTAAAATAAATATTTTTACTGATTATTTTAGACCAGAACCTCATATTGCTATTTAACCTCTTTTATAAACATTAAAATGACCAAAATACCCTTATGGGACTTAAATTGGTTTTAAATTCGTTTTTTGCATAATGGAAGGTATCCTACTGATATCATAATATATTTAAAGCATATTAACTTGTGGAACCTGTACATGACTCACTTGGTTACCCGTTATGCATATTCGCGTTCGGTACGGTTTATGTAACTAGTTTGCATAAATTAACCGAAACGAGTCAAACCTTATCATTTTTACTTCAAAATCCAGAGTGTGTGTAGTTTACCCATTTTATACAAGCCTTCATACTTGTTGGGTCTAAATCACATTCTAATCCGGTCTTCGCTTAATCTTGCGTTTTGAACCGTAACCCTTTCATTAAAACTAACCGGTCTAAGTTAAGACTTAAATAAGACCCGTTAGTAATCTAATAGGTTATTAAAAACCTTCGTTCCAGATTAGGAGCCCAGTAAAAGCTACTTGTGCTTGCTGATTGATATACGGCTGAGAATAAAATTATATTTTAGCTCAGGTAAATACTTTTAACTTATTTTCCCTTATACGGGCTTGGGATATAGTAAATTATTACCGCTTGGTCGGGTATTGAATATTTAATCGATTAGTGGTTAAATCATTGAGATAACCCATTTTAATCTGTCTTGTTTGATGCAATGCCTTTGGGGGGTTAATGACCGTGTCCTGGATATCCTCGGCTCATTAATTAGAAATGGCCATGGCTTAAGCACGGGGTGTAGACATACACCTGACAGTTGCGTATGTATAAACGGTATCTCACTCTCTTTTGGGCCTATACTTGTGGTGTGTCTATTAATCTAATCCGGCTCTTCTAATCGGGTCCTGAACGGACGACAAACATACAAATCTGTATACAAGATTATTTTTAAATGATTGCCCCAAGTTATAAAAGATTTTATGCCTTGTGCATCCAAACTAATTTTATAAATGTTTCAAAAGAGTCGGTTAATTGTATTTACCAGTGTAAACTGACGTATTTTTCAAAAAGATTAAGTGCAGGTACTACGCTTAGTGGGCTGGCTACTCCTAGTATCAAATAAAGAGTCTTGCAAGCTTTTGATAATTAAAATATGTTGAACAATATTTCTTTCTGTTTTAGATCCGCCCTTTGGATCAACTTACAATCCGTTGTGTAATATTTTATTATACTTTCAACTCGGTTTGTATAAATTACTTTTAGACTTCCGCTGTGCATTAAACTGTGATTGACTGACTATGATGATATCAACTATGTCACGATACTCCCCACCGGGCCCACCGGTAATACGTAAAAATATCGGGGTGTGACAAAATTCGAATACAAACCATGCAACTTGTTTTTAGAGTTCACAAGGACTCGACAAAAGACATTAAATAAAACCAGGTTTTAGAAGACGTGTCTCGTCCAGGATAAGACACGCTAACCAAACCCTAAGACCATAGATGATATCTTTTATTCTCAAACAACACTTGGAACTTCCGAACGCCCGCCAGATCCACATTTAATTCCCTGAAATACATGTAGTTTGAAAACATCAACAAAAGTTGAGCGAGTTCATGTGTTTGTTTGTGTGTATGAATAAACCTTTGTAATCATTGAAAGTATGTATGTAAGTTTGTAAATCTCGGTATGAAAGCAACAAGGAAAATAGATCTTTAATGGTTTACAAGGCCATTAATATGTGTGACGTGATGCAGGAAGACTCAAACCTAGCAGACTTTGCACCGGGCTTCCGGCTGTAAGACATAGTCAACCCATGGGCCAAACCCTGGTCCAACATGGGCGGGGCTCGCTACACCCAAATAGATCTATCACTCATGTCCCTCGGTCCTACAAAGAGGATTGATGGTCTTAAGTGTCATACCCACCACTCACATGATCTAGCAGTACCCTTCCTTAGCTAACCATACCACATATATCCGTTTGTAAACAGTTTGTAACGTGTACTTCACCCCCGAAGTTATAAAACTGAAAACCGTTAAAAGAAAATGGGGACATGAACTCACAGTCTTGCATCTTCGTATCACAGTAACTCAAGCTTCGCCTGGCGTACACGACTATCTACAATCGTACTAAGGTCTATTAGACGAGCGGGTAGTGCCTTGACTTAGAATGGATTAGTGTCTTTGAGTTACGTTCTTTGTGTCTTCAATATTATTCCAAGTTATATAATTGTTTGTTAAAATAATAAATATTTTAACTTAAATTATATTTATTAAATTTTGAAATAATTGTTAAAACAATATATTTTAACGTAATACTTTTCAAGTATTTATACATGTATATCCTTCCCAAGGATAGGTGTATTTGTATTTGTATTCTTATACTTGTATATTTTTGCCATGTAACGGTGTCGTATTCCGGAGTGTATTTATACGTATGAAAATGCTTATTTTCTTGTGATTGTTAAGTATTCTTATACTTCATTTAGTATAAGTTTTTTCGGAATAATAGTTCTAGTAAAAATACTTTAATATATATTTCCAAAATATTTATTTCGATGAATATTACTTAGAAAAATTATTTATAATTTTCCTTTGACAAAAATATTCGTATTTTCATATAAGTTCCAAAAATAATATATTTTCAAGTCTAACTTGGAAAATATATATATATATGCTTATTTTTCTCCCAAAAAAATAACATATTCTGTTTTTATTTGAGAAAATCTATATTTCTTCCCAAAGTAATATATCTTCTAATATTTCCAAGAAAATACATATTTTTATTCACCCAAAAATAATATATTTTCTTCTTGTCAAAAATATGATATAACTTTGCAATAATTGTGAAAATCATATTTTCACTCACTTGGTGTCCAAAATATCATTTACCAAAATATACACATGAATAATATTTCCTGAATATTTTGTGAGTTATATTCCTTTGTTCGGTTTCACCAATATTTTGTGTATAACTTGCATATTCATATTCTTGGAATTTTTGTAATATTTTGGATTGTAATTTTTGGTGTTTTGATGAGTTATATTATTTCAAGTCCTAAAATAATATAACTAATACACATAATATACAAATAATCACACACATGGTGTCATCTAAATATATATTTCCTAAATACATATTTAGTCACTTTTATTTGTAAAAACCAACCTCTAATATTTATAATTTTTGTAACAAAAATTCTGGCAAAGTTTATGTAAAAATTCATGGTTTAAAGCACACTTGTAAATATTTGTTTAGAAATAATTTTCTAAGTGTTTAAATTTTTAGAAAAATTTCGCCATAGTTTCCCTTAAAAATGGAGGTTTCCATACCTTGAAGGTATATCATTTTCTTTTGTAAATCATCACAATCAATCAACAATCAACAACAAACAATCTACACTTACCAATCTTGCCAAAAACAAACATAATCTACTACTTCATGAACTTGAATATTTATAAAAATTTGTAGTAACTTACTAGGATATTTAGTGAGTCTTGTTACCCTTTGAAGTGTGGTTGATTCTTTAAAAACATTATTTTTAAAGATTTTAGATCTTTACAACTTACAATCTTATTTTCTAAAAATGTTTCTTCATGGATCTTTCTTGTTACACATAAGTTTCTACACTTGTTTAACCACCAAAAATAAGGTTTACTTGTTTAAGAACCAAGATTTAGTAAAACTTGTATTTTTAACTTGGTTTCTTGAAAAACCATCCATGAAATTTTAGATCTACAAGTATTACAACATACTTTGATCATTATTTTTCAAGAAAACCACATATTCTTTCAAGTTCATGTTCTATGTGAGGATGATCTATAATCCTACAACATTTTCATCCTCTCATCTTGCTAGATTATGTTTTTAATCATGATCTAGCAAGATCATATGATGATCAACATCAAATACATGAATAAACAACAATCATCAAGCATAACAACACATACACAACATAGTTTCTTCATGATTTAAGCTTATGTTCAAGTTTAATTCTTGTGATTCTTCATGTTCTTCAAGTTAATCAACATGTATCATCTTTTAACCACTAAGATAAGATGAGAAATGGAGTGTATGATTTTCTTACCACTAGCTCAAGGCTAGGGATGATCAAGAGAAGATAAGAGATGGATAAAAGCAAATAAAGGAGGTCCTTGAACTTCTACAAGCTCCTAGCTCCTTTGTGCACCTTCTATCACACTTGTATAAGCTTGAAATGGATGAGAATGATTGAATGATGGTGGTGGTGTTTGGGTTGGGTTTCGGCCGAGAACACAAGAGAGGAAAAGAGAGGAGTGCGTGTTTAGTGTGTGAAGTTTATAAGAAGTTAGGACACTTAGGTATTCTTATAATCCACTTTCATTCTTTATCTCATGGTTCCTATGTCCAAATATGAAGAAACACAATCTAATATTTAATCAAGATAAAATCTTGATGGTGGAGCCATGTATGGGCCATCCCATAAGTGTGTGTGTGTGGGGGGGGGGGTAGTAGGCTTAGGTTCCAACCATTAGTTAGTATTTAGGTTAAAATGTAAGTATTAGTTAGATGTTTAGTTCTAAGATATTTATATGGTGTGTTATGATGTTCGGGGACCATAACTAGCCTGGTAATGTTAAAACAGTGCTTCTAGTGAAAATTTGGTGTTTCAGGTAGTGTCCGGTTGTTCAGTTGGTGTAACACCTCATAAAATCGTGTCCAATGATGTGTTGACACGTGTAATAAACCCTAATAAAGTCAAACGTGGACTATGAGGGACTAATTTCGTCAAAAATCGAAAACCTTGAATATAGAAGGACTGAAAGTGTCAAGATGCATAAACTAGGCCTCTGAGTGACCTTATACGGTGTCCGTATTCTCAAATGAGCCACTTGTTGGACGAGAGGATCCGTTTGCGTAATTATGTGAAAGTTTGCGCATCGAAGGGTTAAAAGTGTCAACATGTTAATTCTTACCTCTGAGTGACCTTTTAACGAACCCGAAGCATTATGATGTGCAAATATACTCTCAAGAATAGGTGATAACAATTTCACGGGGTTTCGATACCGTTATGTATTGTACTGTTGTTTACGCAAATTCCCAAGAATAAGGGTTAAAAGCGTTAACGAGACGAAACTAGTGTTTTCGGTGATCGTTTAACGAAACCGGACCTAACCGGGTTTGGTTATACTCCCTAGGTCACCTACATATCAACTTGAAGGGCCAAAGTGCTAAATATGAAAGTTAAAATGAGTTAAAAAGGTTGAGGGACTAAATATAACAAGTTTGAAACTTGTTTTGGCTGAAACAATAGGGGGTCGCGCTGCGTGACACCCCTCCTCCTTTCGGTCGTGCGACGCGACGGTGCAATCTGCACAGAATTTTTTTTTACAGCTGCCATTTCTTTTACTTGCAGCCCACACACCACTCCACACACACATAATTCAATACCATGAACTATTAGATGGTTTTAAATCCTAGTTTACACATGTAGTAATCCTGGTTAATCCTTGGGGAACAAACTAACACTTGTCCTTCATCCACAATGTCCCCTAAAACTATAAATAGAGGTATTCATCCATTCATTCACTTGCACCATTTCATTTTTATCTCTCTTCTCTCAAATCTGGAGGTTCCTGAACAAAAAGGGAAGCTTATTCTTGTAGAAAAGATAGCTAGGACCTTTTGTAAGTGTCTTAGTCCCCCTCTTTAGTTCAGTTTTCAATTTAAAAACCGAAAAGTCAAGTTATCGTAAGTTAGCCTTGACTCTCGGTTTAAACCCAAATGGTCCAGCCATAGTTCGAGATGATTGTGGTTATGTGACCATAATTAGGTAGGTGATTAAACCTTAAAAGGGCACCTGCTAATTATTTCTTTTGCTTAGTTAATTGTCGGGTCAAACTATTTAGTTAAAAAGTCAAACTGGACAGAATTATAAATATTAATTAAAACTAATAATACAGAGGTTATAAATTATATTTTGACACCCTAATAACTTAGTAATTATTATTAGAACATATTCAAACAGGTTCAACCCGACAATTCTGAGTTTAAGGTCGGTTCGCAACCGAAAGTCGCAAAAGCTTGACCTTTGCTTTGACTTTCAGTTCTGACCCGAATGAGCTTAATTCTTCCATGTTTTAAGCTTCCATTAGGACCACATTATGTTGTAGTATAACCCTCTGAGGTTATATTACATGTTCATTTGTATTTTGAATTATATGCTAGTTTCCGTTAATATGCTTATAAATGCCCATTTTGCCCTTATATCATATAAACGAGATTTTTTAAAATGTGAAAGGACAAAAAGCTTTATTACTGATATATAAGAATGTCCCGAACATTTGACATCAGTTTCTGGTTTCAAACTAAAGTTATGCAAGATATCGTAAATTAAAACTTTTTATTAATTAAATTACGCTATCTTGCATTAGGCATGTTTAAACATGGATTTTGACCCAAAATTCATTACCTACTGTTAAGATATTATTTTTATGGATTTTTGGAATTTTTGATCAGATTATAATCTGACCATATCATAGAGTTCTTGTATAAATTCCTTAATTGACGATAATACCCTTTTTACGAATAAAATGAGATTTACATGTGATTAGCATACCAAACTTTTTTCTACTGACTTGATATGAAAAATAAAAATATTTTAAACATACAAGGCTATCCAAAATCTCAGAATCACATAAATATCGTCAATTAGCGATTTTTACGCTAATTAGGCGCATAGTATGGTTTAAAACCATATTTAGCACCTAGGACTTGTTACCTACTGATTTTATAAATAAATTTTAATACTTTAACAGTAAGTATAAGTTTTGACCTCAGACTTTCAATTTTGTCCCTAAAAGCATATGTGAAATGACCAAAATGCCCCTACGGTGCATAGTTTGGCCATACATGGTGAACCTCACATATGTATGATATCTTACTGATGTAACATAATAAAATAAATAGTTTTATTGAACATTTTAGACCAGAACCTCTGTTTTCTTTAAAACCTCTTTTATAAATATTAAAATGACCAAAATGCCCCTACGGGACTTAATATGGTTTTAAATACTTTTTGGGCATATATGTTAACATCCTACTGATGTATTAACATATTTTAAGCACAATAACATAAGGGACTTGTATATGATTCATTTGGTTGCCCGTTATGCATTTACGCGTTCGGATCGGTTTATGTAACTAGTTTACGTAAGTTTGCCGAAACGGGTTTAACCTTATCGTTTTTACTTCAAAATCCAGAATGTACTTAGTTTACCCATATTATACAAGTCTTCGTACTTGTTGGGTCTAAATTACATTCTATTCCGATCATCGCTTAATCTAGCGTATCGTACCGTTTTAGATACTTTAAGCTAGTCGGTCTAAGTCTACGACTTAAATAAGACCGTTAGCATTCTGAATTGGTTATATATGACCATCACTCCAGACTAGAGCCACCCGGTAAAAGCTACCTCCATTTAGATAGATTGGATACGACTGAGTTATTTTGCTGTGAATCAAGTATTAGCTCAGGTAAATACTTTTAACTTATTTTCCCTTATACGGGCTTGGGATACGGTATAATAATAATACCGCTTGGTCGGGTATGGAATCATTTAATAGGATTGTGACTAATAAATTGCATAACACGTTTTAATCTGTATTGTTTGATAACATAAAAATTGGGGGTTAATACGACCATGTCCTGGATATCCTCAGCTCATTTCATTTGAAAATGGCCACGACCTATGCACGGGGTGTAGGCATACACCTGACAGATGCAAATGCTAAATACCCACATGTTGGGAATAACTCCTCTGTGGATTTTATAAGTGGTGTGTCGATTAATCATGTTTCGGCTTCCATACCGAGCCCATATGTATGACAAACATGTAAAACTGTATACAAGATTTTATCTAAAAATTGTCCCAAGTTATAAATGGTTTGTGCTTGTGCACTTAAATCAATTTTCATAAACCCTTTTCAAAAGAGTCAGTTAATTGTATTTACCAGTGAAAACTGACGTATTTTCCAAAGACTAAGTGACAGGTACTACTTGTAATAGGCTGTGAGTTGCTCGGCGTCGAAATAGAGGATCTTGCAAATCCTTAAAGATGCCTTAAAGTCTGCTAAATTCATTTTATACATTCTGTAATGATCCACCTGTGGATTTGATATTACAAGCTCGTCTATATTAAATACTTTGATATTTTCAGACATTTGGGTTTGTAATACCATTTTATATTCCAAGACTTCCGCTGTGCTATAATTGTTTTAATTGACTATGATGATATCAACTATGTCACGATACTCCCCACCGGGCCCACCGGTAGTATGTGGAAATATCGGGGTGTGACAGGTTGGTATCAGAGCCAACATTGAGTGAATTAAACACTAACCTTTTGTGTTTAATCTCATTGACACGGTAGCATATTCCTTAGACCTCCTGAGTCTAGACTTAACATAGGAATGCTCTCATCCCTATTAAGTAAACATTGTTTTCGATTTTATGTATTTTGAATATGTCGACAAGAAAAGAAGCCGTTGATGGAGATTCTCCTCATCCGAAGCCAAGGAATGTCAAGCTTCGTATCACGGCTAGGATAAGCGTGTGACTGGTTGGAGGAAAGACCTTTATGGACCTACTCCCAAAACCAAAACTTATTAAAATTTTAATCAGACTTCCGAGTCCATACTGGAAGTCCCTGAGGCTCAAAATTTTGAAGTTTGTGCCAGTGGAGTCCATACCAGGTGGTCCCTGAGGCTCCCGTATAGAAAATAATGCCAGTGGATCCTAATGATCCCTATTTCTTATCTCCAAGTTTTGAAATCCCAGATTGGGATTGTATCAGTCAAACCCAATCCTTGATCCATATCATTCTTTAACCATGGAATTCTTGAATTCTATTTCTATAACGGATCCTGATTGGAATACTTACTTTATTCACTAAGGTCTTCAGTATCCCTACCGTATATGGTAAACAAAGAAGAGAAACAATCGAAATGGAGCAATGAAGGCTTTAGAGAATCCTTCTTTCATAATATTCAGTATCTTTTAAGTCCCTATAAGAACCTATCTCTTCTATATAGTCCCTGTGTGGACATATCTTTCAACTTAAGACCCTTGTATGGGCATCGGCTATATAGTCCCTTCATGGACATTATATTTCAATAAAGTCCCTCAGTGGGCATGCTATTTCAATATAGTCCTTTCATGGACGTATGATTTCATCGAAATCCCTTTGTGGATACACTATTTTAAAATAGTCCCTTCGTGGACTTGGTATTTCAATATAGTCCTTTCATGGACATTATACCCCATCATAGTCCTTTCATGGGCATATTATTTCATTAAAAACCTTTTTGTAGATATATTATCAAAGTCCCCTAGGGGACATAATAATTCATCATAGTCATTTCAAGGACATATTATTTCATCGTAGTCCCTTCGTGGACATGTTCATTCTTCAAAGTTCCTTTATGGACATATTACTCTATTAAAATCCCTTGTGGACATGATAATTCATTATAAGTCCCTTTAAGGATATATGGTTTCATTAATAAGACCCAATGAGGACGTATCTTTCGACTTAAAGTCCCTAAGAGGACAATCATTTAATAACGTCCCTTCGTGGACATGTTATATCATAATAATCCCAATGAGGACATATCTTATAGTCCCTATACGGACTTATATTTCCTTTTAGTCCCCGCGTGGACTAGAGTTGCTTTAAAGTCCCTGTGTGGACAAATGAATTACTAAAAGTCCTGTTTAAGGCACTATTGTAAATTCCTAATGATTTATGGAAAGTTTTGAAATTTCATATAGGTATTCATTTCGTCCTTTATACACGATAGTTCAGATTTTACTCGAACTTTATAGATCAGCTGAAAATTTCAAAAGATCCTCTTAATGGTATAACCTAGCCTATATGTTTATGAACATGGCTATGATGGTAAAACCCTCTTAAGACAACTAGTCTTTGTTAACATCCAAGAACATGTTAACACTCCTGGCAGTGTGGCTTGAGAAACCACACCAGCCGTCAAGGTATTGGATTACGTCCAAGCCTTAAAGCCTATATGATCAAAATAGATCATGGCAAGTATCATCAATGTGATGATCATACCATAAACATCCATTAGTGGTGAAGTGCCTATGGGCTATACTTGTTGTCCAATAAAGACAACGACAGTTGTGGTCTACGACTCCCTGTCTAAAAATATTGGATTATGTCCAAGCATAATAGTCTATATGATCAATGTGATCATGACTAATATCATCGAATACGATGATCATATTATTTAACATCTTTAATGATGTTTTGCCTACGGGCTATAACATAGTGTCCATTTGAGACACTGACATTGTGATCTTTATGATCCCCTGTCCAAGGTAGTGAGCTATGCTCAAGCCTAATAGTCTATATGATCAATGCGATCATGACTAATATCATCTGATACGATGATCATATTATTTAACATCTTTAATGATGTTTTGCCTACGGGCTATAACATATTGTCCATTTGAGACATTGACATTATGATCTTTATGATCCCCTGTCCAAGGTAATGAGCTATCCTCAAGCCTAATAGTCTATATGATCAATGCGATCATGACTAAAATCATCAATATGATGATTAAATTTAACATCCTTAATGATGTTTTGCCTACGGGCTATATTATATTGTCCAATTACAATTGTAATCTTTTATGATTCTTTGCCCAAGGGGGTGAGCTATGCTCAAATCTCATAGTCTATATGATCATTGCGATCCTGACTAGTATCATCAGTATGATGATCATGATATTAACATCCCCAGTGATGAAATGCCTACGGGCTATACTTTACTCTATTGTCGATAAGACAAAGATAGTGGTGGTCTTTGTGATCCCCTGTTCAAATTGATGGGTTATACCCAAACCTAATAGTCTATATGATCCATGCGATCATAACTAATCTCATCAACATCTTAATTATACTAAACATTCCTAGTAATGTCTCGTCTACGGGCTACATTCTATTGTCCATGTGAGACAATGACAGTTGTGACCATTATGGTTCCCTGTCTAAAGTAGAAAGCTATGCCCAAGTTTCGCAGTCTATATAATCAGTGTGATCATGACTAATATCATCAAATACGATGATTATATATGAACATCCATTAGTGATGTCAATTGGTTTACCTTTGTGCCAAATGAATCGTCTTTCGAGACGATGATAGTTGTAGTCTATGACTCCATGTCCAAAGGTGAAGAACTATGTTCAAACCTTGAAGCCCCTAATCCAATAAGATTGCGGCTTATAAATAAATGTCCTTCGTAACAAACCAACTAGTTACATTTTTAAAGTCATTCATGACAAGCCAATGTGCTATAAATTGTCATTCGTGACAAGTTAACATACTAAATGTTAACATCCTTTGTGACAGGCCTTTTGTGCCAGATCTAATAAATGTCCTCCGTGACAGGCCTTGGTGGCATATCTTATAATGTCCTTGTGATGAGGCCATTAGTGCCATATCTTATAATGTCCTTGTGACGAGGCCATTAGTGCCATATCTTATAATGTCCTTTGCGATAAGGCCTTCACGCCATATGATTATTTATATCCTTCGTGACTAGGCTTTATGCCACATCCTTCTATGTCCCTCGTGACAGGCCTCTACGCCATATATATATATATATATATATATAAAAGTCCTGTAAGGCTAGCCTTCGAGCTATTCAAAACCGTCAATGTGACAAAGACAAATTTGACATTGTGATCCCCTGTCAAACAGGTAATGGACTCGGTCCAAACCTTAAATGCCATTGGTGGTTCTCTTGTGATCTAGGCTAAAGGAAACTAATTTTCCTTCAAATAACATTCATTAGGAATGTTCGGAACATAATAGCCTATACGGTTTATTGATGCCGTGGCTAATCTATGTCAGGTCGTCAGGATGATGACTAACAATTGTTTAAATTGGTGGTTAGTACCAAGCTTCGAGTATGGCAAACTCGGATGAGGTAGACAACAGTCGCGATAATAATGATGCGACAAAAGCTAATGATGCTACAAACATAAACCTCAATATTAATGGAGTTAATCTCCAAGCTGTGATTGACACAGCTATAGGAAAGGCCATGGAAAAGGCCATGAAACAGTTCAAAGAGCCGAGTGCTACTCGCTCCAAATCCCATTCAAAACTACATTCAATTGCTCATGAAAAGAGCTTTGTTCACACTTCGAATGTGAATGATGAACCAAGGGAGGAGGATAACTCCCAGAAATCTAAGAAAAAGAGCAAGTACGGGCTTAAAAAGAACCAACAAAAGTTCAGTAAGAAGCCTGTATGTAAGAACTGCTATAAAAGACACTGGGGACAGTGTTGAATAGAACAAAGACCAAAGCAGTGTGGCATCTGCAAAGGAACTGGTCATCAGTCCCATGAATGTAGGGACATAATGAATGCAGTTTGTTACCGCTGTGGTGATAATGGCCACATCAGAACTAGATGCCATAAAGCTGCCAAAGAAGGTGCAGCTAAGCCTGGAAAGGCTAAGAAGGGAAATGCCTGAACTACCTGATGAATGCCAGAGGCAGTACATATTAATAATATCATCGGGTACATTCCTTATCATTTATCAATGATAATTTCTGCTAAGTGTCCTGTTTTTAATACAGGCAATAATAAGTCTTTCATAGACCATAAGCTTAGCAAACTTTTGATGATACTCATAAGAACCCCAGATACTAAATAAGGTAGAACCTACCAATGAAACTATAGAAACCATTTCTTCTATTTCTCATCAATGATCCTTCTGAAAAATCTAAGAGTACTTTTTCTCCAAGTAGAGTACGACAATATATGCTATTTTAATTATTTTTCTCATTGATTTCTATCAACTACGAGTGCCAACTATGATTGATAAGAGCGCCATATGAGGGTTGGCGTATCCCAGTGCATCCCATAGATTGCTTCCATGCCTGATCAGTATGGAGGTTTAATGCATGGAACCACTAAGATATTTCAATGGTCATATTGTACTAAAGTCAGCTAGTGATATTCAAAGAAGATACCCATTATAGAAATGCCTAAGTAGGTGATGTGTGCAAAATGCAACATATAAATTACATCAATTGTGGCATAAAACTAACTTTTTTTAGTACTAATGTTGGAAAAAGTGTGCTTTTGTCTTGCTTTTGTATTTTCATGATTAAATGAGCTCAAATTAACAAAAGAAGCAAAAAGACAGCAAAATCTAACATAAATACAAGAAAGGGAGCAAACGTGACATGCTCGACCCCACGACAGCATTTTCCCAAGCAAAACAAGAAGACAGAAGACTGAACACGCCCCGTGCTCAGCCAGCATGGGGGCGTGCCCAAGTGTCAGCAGAAAAGACAAAGTGGTAGAAGCTTCTATTGCCCACCACGGGGCCGTGCTCAGCGGACACGGGGCCGTGGTCAACTATAAGATTCGCAGAATCCAGGCAAATCTTGATAGTACAGATATGCTTCCGCACACGGGGTCGTGCTCAGCGGACACGGGGGCGTGGTCAACTAATACAGACAAGCTGCATTAAATGAAGAAAGAGAAGGATGTGGACACGGGGCCGTGCCCACTGGACACGGGGCCGTGCCCGAGCTTCTGTTCAGCCTATAAATAGGAGTGCTTGGCTCAAGCTCAAACCATCCCTTGACACACCACCTCTCTCACACTTCACACTTCACCCACCACCCACCACCACCATAACACCATCATCCACCACCATCATCCATTGTCCATCGTAGAGTGTGTGAGTCGTCTCGGGATCCAAGATTGATCGTAAGAGTTCTTGACAATCAAGGCCATGTTTGCCTAAGTCTCTTACATCACTTGGTGAAGACAAAGTGTCTAGTGTAATACTTTTTATTTTTAATCTTTTCGCACTTTTTAATTGGTTATGTATTAATGACTTTAATAACTAGTTTCTTATGTTGAAGGTGATTCTTCCTTATCGTTTGTCCGTGGTGTCTTGGCATTATTTTACTGTCTATATAAAATAAAAGATTTTCACCATTCATATCTCCACGGTCTATATGGAGGTATGTTGGCTACCTGGTCGGGGGTTAAGGGAACGGTTTGGTAAGAGTCTTGCCGTTGTTCAGCGTTTAGAGATCTTGCAAGGGACCTGGGTCAAATTTAGTAGGACCTCCTTCAATACTTAAAGGTATTGGATGGCGGGGTTCCAAACTCTTTGATCCCCTCATAATTTAAACTACTATTAATACTATAACCCGGCTACTTAGGACTGTATCCTTGCTGACTCAGACTACTTAGCCGAGGGTAACGTCACCTTCAAAAGAGGGGCCTACCATAATTTGCATTAATAACTTAATTAATTATCTTTGAATAATCCGACCCTTTAGGATAGTATCCTTGCTGACTCAAACTACTGGGTTAAGGGTAACGTCACCTTCAAAAGAGGGGCCTACTACAATAACTAAGATAATCTCTTAAATAAGTGCAAAAGTGCGGAAATAATCAAAGGTTACACTATACACGAGTCGGAACCAAGTGATTCATCTTGTCTATCTGTTTTTTCTTTTATTTTTATTTTCAGCATTTTAGTTAGTTTTTATTTTTCTAGTTTAAAACCTTTTTCCAACTTTTTGATTTGATTAGACGTTGAGGATAAACCGGTACTAAAAGCTCTTGTGTCCTTGGACGACCTCGGTATCTTACCAACACTATACTACGCTCACGATGGGTGCACTTGCCCATATGTGTGTTTAGTGTTAGTAAATATCGTGTTTTATAAATTTAAAACTTGACTAAAAAGTGTTAAAAAGGGGCTTAACATATACATTAAAAACTAACGACACTTCACACGCATCAAGTTTTTGGCGCCGTTGCCGGGGACACAAGGATTTTAAGAAAGTTAGGAATCAACGGCCTAATCGTTTTTTCTTATTTTTCATTTTTTTAGGATTTTTTCTTAGTTTTTCAGATTATGCAGAGCTCAGCACGGGCCGTGCCTGGTCGGACACAGGCCGTGCCCGCAATATCACTGGCTGTTTTTATTTTCCGAGTTACATAGAGCTGAGCACGGGGCCGTGTCCAACTCCCAGTAACAGGGATCCGGAAAACAATTACTGTAACTCCGACCACGGACCGTGTTCACTGAGCACGGGGCCGTGGTGAACCTTCTGACCAACATTCTTTTCTGTTTTTATTGCAGGACTTGGAACCTCGGCGCCACATTTGAACTTCCTACGTAGTGCATGAGCTCCAGTTCTAGTAGAGACATAAAAGAACCTCTAGAAGAACCCGAACGCTTTCTCAGAAAAAGACTTAAAGCTAAAAATCAAGAGAAAGTTTCGGGGGACCCACTTCCAATGGCGGACCAACGTACCCTCATGGATTACCTACGACCCACCGTAGGTAATCTCGGCGCCGCTATCAATGCACCGAATGTCGAAGCCAATAACTTCGAACTTCGACCGCATTTGATACAAATGCTTCAAAACTCCGCGACCTTTCATGGGCTTGCGGACGAGGATCCCCATCTACATATTACTAATTTCTTAGAAATATGTGATACCTTTTGGATCAATGGAGCATCAAATGACGCCATCCGCCTTCGAATGTTTCCATTTTCGCTAAAAGACCGAGCTAAGGCTTGGCTTAACACCCTCCCAGTTGGATCGGTAAACACCTGGGATGAACTAGCCCAAAAGTTCCTATATAAGTATTTCCCTCCTGCTAAAACAGCTAAATTAATGACTAAAATTAACACATATTCACAAGAGGATGGGGAATCCTTATATGAAACTTGGGAAAGGTTCAAGGAGCTACTAAGAAAGTGTCCTCATCACGGTCTTTCGGTATGGCAACAAGTATCCACTTTCTACAATGGGTTGTTGCCACACACAAGACAAACACTTGATTCTAGCTCCGGGGGACTTCTAGGTAATCGTCGCCCAAAGGAAATATATAATCAAATTGAGGAAATTGCTCAAACCAATTTTCAGTGGCACACTCCCCGAGGTAATAAATCTATTGCCCCGGGCGCCCATAAGGTTGATGAAAGCATTTCTTTACAAGCCCAAATCGAGGCCCTTTCTTCGAAAATCAAAAAGTTAGAAATGATAAAAACGGCCTCGGTTATGGCTTGTGAGGGGTGTGGTGGACCACATGAAAATTGGAGTTGTATGCAAGGGCGGATCTTAGAAGGCTTGTGCCAGGGCCACGGCCCTGGCACGTTTTTCGGCCAGAAGTGTTAATTTTCGCGGTTCGATCGAAATTTTTTATACCTACTATGTTCGGCACGGGCATGTTTTTAGTGCCCATGGCTTTCGGCCCTGGGACGTTCAACGGGCAAGATCCGCCACTGGTTGTATGAAAGAAGTAGATGATAAAACAGAAACGGTAAACTACATTGATAATAGACCTAGGCCGTCGGGTCCACCAACGGGTACCTACAACCAAGGATGGCGTAACCACCCTAACCTTGGTTGGAGAGATCCCGGCAATAGTAGTAACCAACAAAACCAACAAACTAACTTTCAACAACCACAAAATTTTTCTCAACAACAAGGTGGAAGAGAAAGGCTTGAAGATACTGTATCTCGCCTCATCTCCGAAACCGAAAAGAAAAACTCGGATCGGTTCCAACAATTGGAATCGAATTTTAGAAATCAACAAGCTAGCATTCAAAACATCGAAAAACAATTAAATCAAATAGCTCAAAATTTCTCCGAGAGACCACAAGGCGCATTACCAAGCAATACCGAAACCAACCCAAAGGCGCAAGTACATCTCATCACACTGAGAAACCGAACCGTGGGTCCCGAGGATGCCCCATTACCACCGGCTGAAAGAAGTCAGCTCGGCCAAAGCACGACTTGACCCGCGCCCCAACCAGAAAAGGCTTCTCCACCAAATCAAGAGCCCACCAAGACTCCTCCCGTTCCATACCCCGGTCGGTTAAATCGTCAAAAGACCGACGAGCAATTCGCAAAGTTCGAAAATTTACTAAAACAATTGCATGTTAATATCCCTTTTATTGAGGTCCTAACCCAAATGCCTAAATATGCAAAATTTATGAGGGACTTCCTCACTCACAAAAGGAAAATTGAATCATTGCAATTAGTTAACTTAGGCGAAGAATGCTCTGCCTTAGTACTCAACAAACTCCCACAAAAGAAAATTGATCCCGGAAGCTTCACGATTCCTTGCTCAATAGGGGAATCCCCCATTCGTAATGCATTAGCCGATCTTGGGGCTAGTATTAACCTCATGCCCACATCGATGTTCAAATGACTCGGCCTAGGAACAACGAGCCCTACAAAGATGAGCATACAACTCGCCGACAGATCCGTCAAATTTCCGCAAGGTGTCGCTGAAAATCTATTGGTCAAAGTTGACAATTTCGTTTTCCCGACCGATTTTGTCATCCTAGACATGGAGGAAGACACCGATGTCCCTCTCATCCTTGGGAGGCCATTTCTAGCCACCGCCCAAGCAGTGGTGGACATGAATGACGGAACACTAACATTGAAGTTTGGGGATAAGGAAGTGAAGTTTGAATGCGGAAGGAAAGTAGAGGACGAAGACCCGGTCAACTACATGAAGGTCATAGACTCAAGTTTGGATGACGCTCTCCGATGGTGTAGCATGGGATGCAAAACATCCCACTTGGGTAACATATGACCAGGCTTTGGGTCTAGCCAAGGACCCTTATAAACGTGGCGCACCACGGAGGCATTCCGCGGAACTATCCTTAGTTTAGTTTAGATTAATTTTTATGTTTTCTAGTTAGTTTTAATTTTCAGGAATAAAACACACTTGAGATGGCGAAGGAAACAAGGGAAACTTGAACCAGCACCCCATGCAGGAAAACAGGACCATCCGACAAAAATTCTTCGTTTACAGTAAGTTCGGCACGGGCCGTGTCCGCCCAACACGGCCCCGTGCTGCACAGTCTGCAGAAATACCCAGTTCAGGTAAACTGGACACGGGCCGTGCTCACCCAACACGCCCCCGTGTCCAGGCTTCTGTTTCTCTTGATTTAATTTTGTTACTGGCACTTGAACACGGGGTCGTGCCCGGACACCACGGGGCCGTGTTCAGCGCCCAGTAACACAAAATTCTTTCTTTTTCACACCTTTTTACACATTCAATCAAACTAAAAACTTATTTTTGGGACACATTGAGGACAATGTGTAATTTAAGTGTGGGGGGATGCTAAAACCTTGAATCTTGCAAGTCCTAAATACAAGCATTACACAAAACTCTATTGGAACCGCTAATCACCCCAATTTTTTTCTAAATTTTTTCATTTTTTTACTTGTCTAGGTTTAACTTGGGAATTTCAAGTTCTAAAAAGGTTATATTTTTACAAATTTACAACCGATAACGTCGTGATAAAAAGAACCAACATAAGAAAATTATGAAAAGGCATGGCAAACTTAGTTAAAATTTGATTATATATACTTGATCACATAAAAACCCATTCCCACAAAACTGAGTTTTGAGCCTTTATTGAGCATACAAATGCATATCTTTAAATTAAATGCTCATTTTTCGTTTCTTGTGTGAATAGCCGCTTGGTTCTTACGACTCTAGAACTTGCCACGATGATACATTCCCGGTCCTTACCAACTTAAACCCGAGTAAGTAAATGATGGAGGCATTAGGACTAACCCTTTTTATTTCTACACCATTATTTTTTTTTACCACCTACCCAAAATCCCCCTAGTTAGCCCCTTTGAGCCCAAACCTTTTCATTTCATAACCCAAACCAAACACCATTTCACCCACCAAAACCTTTTTATTTTTAACCCTTTGTTTTAGTAACAAGTTCGGTTTTTCGTATGACTTTTCAAAAAAAAATGTTGATGATGAAGCAAAGGAAAATAAACAAACAAGTTCATAAAAAATAACTTTGTTTGAATAATAGCTTCATCAAAATAAAAGTTACAAAAATAAAAAGTCTTACAAAAACCGACGCTTGTTACGCTTTTTCACCCTTTCTACTAACCACTAACCCAACCACCTACCTTTAACCCAAGCCTAACCCTTCACCCAAAAAGTCCTGTTGATGTTTACAAAGGTATATAGTTAAAAAGGAGGAGGATTGATTGCTTGGCAAGCTTATGGTAGGAGTAAGTTTCATGCCGCTCTTGAGTGATCCACTAAAATACATTTTCGGCCGAGTGTTGAGTGATCCCCGTGAGGTATGTAACTTGTATATAAATAGAATTTTAAAGAGGCGTGTTATGCCCTAATAAGTAATTTATCTTATGAAAAGTTTTAAATAAATCATGACGAATAGGATTGTAAATAAATAAAAATAAAACTAAATAAAGAATCTTGGAAATCCCGACACTCTATGATAAACCCGAAAACTTTCTCTTCTACCCATTCCATTTGGGAGTGTAAAGCCACATTATAAAGAGTTTTGATTGAGGACAAGCAAAGATTCAAGTGTGGGGGTATTTGATGTGTGCAAAATGCAACATATAAATTACATCAATTGTGGCATAAAACTAACCCTTTTTTAGTACTAATGTTGGAAAAAGTGTGCTTTTGTCTTCCTTTTATATTTTCAGGATTAAATGAACTCAAATTAACAAAAGAAGCAAAAAAGACAGTAAAATCTAACATAAATACAAGAAAGGGAGCAAACGTGACATGCCCGACCCCACGACAGCATTTTCCCAAGCAAAACAAGAAGACAGAAGACTGAACACGCCCCGTGCTCTCAGCCAGCACGGGGGCGTACCCAAGTGTCAGCAGAAAAGACAAAGTGGTAGAAGCTTCTATTGCCCACCACGGGGCCGTGCTCAGTGGACACGGGGCCGTGGTCAACTATAAGATTCGCAGAATCCAGGCAAATCTTGATAGTACAGATATGCTTTTGCACACGGGGCCGTGCTTAGCGGACACGGGGGCGTGGTCAACTAATACAAACAAGCTGCATTAAATGAAGAAAGAGAATGATGTGGACACGGGGTCGTGCCTACTGGACACGGGGCCGTGCCCGAGCTTCTGTTCAGCCTATAAATAGGAGTGCTTGGCTCAAGCTCAAACCATCCCTTGACACACCACCTCTCTCACACTTCACCCACCACCCACCACCACCATAACACCATCATCCACCACCATCATCCATTGTCCATCGTAGAGTGTGTGAGTCGTCTCGGGATCCAAGATTGATCGTAAGAGTTCTTGACAATCAAGGCCATGTTTGCCTAAGTCTCTTACATCACTTGGTGAAGACAAAGTGTCTAGTGTAATACTTTTTATTTTTAATCTTTTCGCACTTTTTAATTGGTTATGTATTAATGACTTTAATAACTAGTTTCTTATGTTGAAGGTGATTCTTCCTTATCGTTTGTCCGTGGTGTCTTGGCATTATTTTACTGTCTATATAAAATAAAAGATTTTCACCATTCATATCTCCACGGTCTATATGGAGGTATGTTGGCTACCTGGTCGGGGGTTAAGGGAACGGTTTGGTAAGAGTCTTGCCGTTGTTCAGCGTTTAGAGATCCTGCAAGGGACCTGGGTCAAATTTAGTAGGACCTCCTTCAATACTTAACGGTATTGGATGGCGGGGGTCCAAACTCTTTGATCCCCTCATAAGTTAAACTACTATTAATATTATAACCCGACTACTTAGGACTGTATCCTTGCTGACTCAGACTACTTAGCCGAGGGTAACGTCACCTTCAAAAGAGGGGCATACCATAATTTGCATTAATAACTTAATTAATTATCTTTCAATAATCCGACCCTTTAGGATTGTATCCTTGCTGACTCAAACTACTGGGTTGAGGGTAACGTCACCTTCAAAAGAGGGGCCTACTACAATAACTAAGATATTCTCTTAAATAAGTGCAAAAGTGCGGAAATAATCAAAGGTTACACTATACACGAGTCAGAACCAAGTGATTCATCTTGTCTATCTGTTTTTTCTTTTATTTTTATTTTCAGCATTTTAGTTAGTTTTTATTTTTCTAGTTTAAAACCTTTTTCCAACTTTTTGATTTGATTAGACGTTGAGGATAAACCGGTACTAAAAGCTCTTGTGTCCTTGGACGACCTCGGTATCTTACCAACACTATACTACGCTCACGATAGGTGCACTTGCCCATATGTGTGTTTAGTGTTAGTAAATATCGTGTTTTATAAATTTAAAACTTGACTAAAAAGTGTTAAAAAAGGGCTTAACATATACATTAAAAACTAACGACACTTCACACGCATCAGTAGGCGTCTCTACCGAAGGCATCCTTGTATTCGTAAAACAGATGTGTCATTTGCATGGCACAATGTGTCGGTAAGTGAACCGAAGTCGGAAATTGAAGCTATCTCTATCATATTTGGATAACTTTATGACTTCCCCGTAGAACAACCATGTTTACCTCCTGAGAGGCAAAGTGGAGTTAGGATTGATATCCTATTAGGAGCTGTATCTGTTACAGAAGCTCTATATCGGTTAGCATAACCGGAATTGGAAGAACTGGGAGTCAATCAGATGAGTTATAGAGAAAGGCTTGTACAGCCTAGCTCATTGTCTTAAGAGCTCCTATTATTGTTGATAAAGGAAAGCACGATGCAATACGCTTGTGCATTGGTTACTAAAACCTAACTAGGAGACTATTAAGAATCATTATTAGCTGCCCAGGATCGTCGAGTTGTTCGACTAACCATGAGGGTAGTTAATTCCTTAAGACTGGTTCGGGTAGTAGTTGGAATGACTATCTCACCCTAATTAAGTTCTCCTATAACCAATAGCCTTATATATGTAACGCTCCGCATTTCCGCACTTTCTTGTTTTAGCAAGTCATGTTGTACTTTCCATATTTAGACGTTTGTACTCTCTTTGTAACCTATTTTCGTTTCATTTGTAATTCGAGACTATTGATCATAATGAAAACGAAACTATCTTGTGTATCCATATTATGTGCAACTGTCAATCGGTTTCTCGTTTGAACGAAATATTATTCAAAGACTCTTGATTCTATATTTATCGACACATGGTACTCGTTAAACTAGTTGAAACTATTAAAATGATGAGATTCGGATCCTAAATCTCGAAACTCGAAAGCTTTGTGAAACGAATAAATGTTTAAAGATTTTTATTCGTTATAAATATGGTCATTATTCAAGTTTAAACTAATTAATTAATTAAAATAATTAATTTTGTTTTTTAAAAGTTTTTTTTTATAATAATCTAGTTAGTCCTGTTAGATTTTGAAGTTAGAAAATAACCCAGTTAGTAAACCAAGTTAAATTACTTAAGCAATTACTTAAATAAACTAATTGGTTAAAAGATTATATAACTTAGTTAGTTTAAAAGTTAGTTTCCTTTTTAAAAACTATATAACTTGGTTGTTAGTTAAACCACGGGGACTGATTCTGCAATTACTGAAACTGTTTAAAAAATCAAAACAAAAAAAGTGGATGCCAGGACTCGAACCCGGGTCACCCCTCTTCACACACACACGCCTGACCATCTGAGCTACAGGTTTTTTAGTGAATAAACCCAGCACTTAAAATATATATGCACTCGTTTAAAACGGCCTATCAGCGCGACCAGACCCATTTTCAGCGTGTTTTAGCGCGAATATTGAGTTTGTTTTGATTTTAAACTTGTTTTTAACATTTATTATCCAACTAAAACCTAGCCTAATCATTCCCTATAAAACCACCACAAGTGGCCTAGTGGTGGAGTGACTTGGGTTCTCCAATGGAGACCCAAGTTCAATTCCCATTAGTGCCACTTTGGTGGCCACCGACACCCGCTTTAAAGCCGGACCGAGGACACTCGAGGTCTCGGGTTCGAAACATGTTTCTTACCCCTCTTTGATGGCTATGGGTATTTGCCGCCAGGGATCCTTGTCGGGTGGTGAACTGGGAAGGGAGATCCCTTCCGCGGTCAGGGGTACCGTGCAACTACCCTTTTAATCATTCCCTATAAATACCACACCTCTTCCAAACATTATACACTTTTCTAATCATCAAAAACACTCTCAAATCCTCCCCAAATTGCAGCAAATTTCCAAGTTCGAGCAGAT
The DNA here is from genome assembly GCA_030545235.1 of Helianthus tuberosus. NCBI lineage: Eukaryota > Viridiplantae > Streptophyta > Magnoliopsida > Asterales > Asteraceae > Helianthus > Helianthus tuberosus. The sequence continues at coordinate 53,635,566 of CM060351.1, forward strand.
TGTTCAACCTCCACTAAAGTGAGCATGACTCATTCATTTCTTATCCGATTTAGTCCATTCTTTTTCCTATGTGCTTGGTTTGACCTTAGCTTCGATTCCATGGGTTTTTCACAGTAAATAAGTCCCTGGAACTCCGGCAAAAAGGCTCCAAAGTCCACTGATTGTTTTTGTTTTCATGTAATCTTTGTTAAACTTAACCAAACTTGAGTTTTCTCATCTCAAACCTATGTCCTAATGTTTATAACCTCATCTATGGTTAGTTAGGCTTAAAAAAAGGTTGAGACATGTTAAATCAGAGGTTAAAACCTCACAAACATTCTGTTTTAGTTAGGGTTTTACCCATAAGAAGTGTTCAAGCTTGAAGCTTGATGTAAGTGTGATTGTTAGACTAGCTTGGGCTATCTTTCATAAAAATCCACTCACTTCTTGATGTTTTCTCATAGATTAGTTGTTGTATTTCATTATCTTTGTAAGTTCATGACCCTCCTTGGTTGTTTTTACATCAAGTGTAGTGGTGAACACTTAAGAGGTGCTTAAATGGAAGCTTGTTCTTCCTACCTCCTACATGATTTCCATGATACTTAGAGGTACCTAAATGGAGACATTAATCTCCTACCTCATGCTTGAACCATAGGACCTTGTAATCTATATATTATCTAATTATTCCATATGTATACCTAAGTAACTAAACTTGATAATAACTTAATAGTTACTTGTCAAGAATATGTTACATCCTCTATGACCATGCCCTTGCTACGACTCTAATGGACCTTTGAATCCATGAAATCATACAAACTCTTTTGAGTTTTAATAGTGTCAAGAACAAGAGTTATGTGTACAAGATGATTATTTTCACTTATGTTATTTTCCATACATTTTAGAATCCGAATCTATAATCTTCTTATTTCCCCAAACTCACACACCTATGTTTTCCTCGTGTAGAAGGACTAGGTGCTCCAAACTAATCCATCCATCAAAACCACTCACGGGATTTCAAGTAGGAAAGCTTGCAAAAACCATGAGTATACTCGATCCCTTTTACTCTTTATTACTTTGAGATGCAACATGTATATTATACAAATGACACTTAAACTATTTTAAACATACTCTATCCATGCTTAACATGAAACTATGTCTGATACTTGTTATTCTCGTATGCTATGTAAACTATTTGGTCGTTATATGCTCATTAACTTTGCTAGCCTCCCTTAACAATTATAGCGCTATATGATTAACGCACCGCCCGTTAGACTTGGGGTATTGTTAAGTTAAACATGTTACCTCCCGCTACTCTATTGGGATTAGACTATTTTAACGCGTTGTATACTTGGGTTTGAACGTATTGTATGCCATATTTGCATACTAGTACTCACATATTATGAATCATGTTGGATATGAGCACTTTTTATTCTATTTATGCTATGTAACAAAACTTGTATACTCGCCTTTGCTTTTGCATTGAACTCTATTTTAATACATGTTGCAGGTTAATTGATGAAGTGATGTTACAAGATGAAACAAGATTTAGGGTGGACTAGATACACACCTAGATTAATCTATCTTTTGTTGTTATGTTACAAATTGAAACAATGTTGTTATTTTTATTTGAATCTTGTATGACAATTAGTCTTGAAATGAAATTTGAATTAAATTAATATTGTCACATAGTGTTATGAAGTCTCTTGCAATCTACGCACTTCATCTCATCCCGATGTTTCCGCCATCGGTTGGGGTGTGACAATATAAGCATCAAGGCTGCTCCTTTGGAGACCTTGTATAGGAGAGAGTGACAAACGCCCGTTTGTGGGGCGGGAGTTGGGAAAAACCCAATTATCAGAATATGAGATTATCTTAAAGACGATGGATAAGATAATACGAATCCGTAATCGTCTAAAATCTGCCAGTAATCGGCAGAAGAGCAATGCGAACAAGAAGCACAAATCTCTTAAAGTTCCACGTAAGGGACAAGACTCTATTGAAATTACCAACATGGTAGGGGTGATACGTTTCAGTATAAAGGCGAGTCAAGCCCTGGATGTTTAGGACCATTCGAGATCATCGAATGTGCCGGCAGTATAGCTTATAAGCTAAACTTGCCTAAGGAGTTTAAAGAAATGTCTAGCTGTTGAATTACTAGCAATGTCTCATAAAGACGTACAGATTGATGAAAGCCCGAGGTTTATTGAAAACTCTATATCGATCAAGGATCGACAGGTTAAAAAGCTCCAAAGAAATCATGTACCTATTGTATAGGTCAATTGGGATGCCCGTAGAGGCCCCTAATATACTGTGGAAGTTAAGTCCATAATACGATAGAAAGTACTTCCATCTTTTTGAGCAAATCTCGAGGTCGAGATTTCTTTTAAGGGGGTGAGGATGTAACACCTCGTAAAATCGTGTCCAATGATGTGTTGACACGTGTAATAAACCCTAATAAAGTCAAACGTGGACTATGAGGGACTAATTTCGTCAAAAATCAAAAACCTTGAATATAGAAGGACTGAAAGTGTCAACATACCTAAACTAGGCCTCTGAGTGACCTTATACGGTATTCGTATTCTCAAATGAGCCACTTGTTGGACGAGAGGAGCCGTTTGCGTAATTATGTGAAAGTTTGCGCATCGAAGGGTTAAAAGTGTCAACATGTTAATTCTTACCTCTGAGTGACCTTTTAACGAACCCAAAGCATTATGATGTGCAATTATACTCTCAAGAATAGGTGATAACAATTTCATGAGGTTTTGATATCGTTATGTGTTGTTTACGTAAATTCCCAAGAATAAGGGTTAAAAGCGTTAACGAGACGAAACTAGTGTTTTCGGTGATCGTTTAACAAAACCGGACCTAACCGGGTTTGGTTATACTCCCTAGGTCACCTACATATCAACTTGAAGGGCCAAAGTGCTGAATATGAAAGTTAAAATGAGTTAAAAAGGTTGAGGGACTAAATATAACAAGTTTGAAACTTACTTTGGCTGAAACAATAGGGGGTCGAGCTGCGCGACACCCCTCCTCCCTTTCGGTCGCGCGACGCGACAGTGCAATCTGCACAGAATTTTTTTTACAGCTACCATTTCTTTTACTTGCAGCCTACACACCACTCCACACTCACATAATTCAATACCATGAACTATTAGATGGTTTTAAATCCTAGTTTACACATGTAGTAATCCTGGTTAATCCTTGGGGAACACACTAACACTTGTCCTTCATCCACAATGTCCCCTAATGTTAGTGCATTATCTGTCTATCGCCTCCGTCAATCTATTCCGTAGTTGAAACTGAAGTAATCTAGGATTTTATTGTAATATCTAGTTAGAAAGGGCAAGGTGGCAAACTTGTAAATAAGGAGAAATCCTTATAATCCTTGTGCCTATATATAGGAAGTCATAGTGTTAGGTTTAAGACTTTTTGCTCATTTGGTGGTTTAGGGAGCTAATCTTAGAGAGAGAAAGTCTTAGAGAGAGAAAGTTCTCTTGTGTGATTCACGGCATTTGTACACGACATCATATCAATAGAATCACGTTAATTTGTACGTTCTTGTGTGTTCGGTCACGCACGTTCACGGATTCCGCACGTCGAACGTCCGTTACGCAATCGAACGGTGTCAAAACCGGTCCTACAAGTGGTATCAGAGCTAGGAGCTCGATTGCTTGATCAAACACATCGTTTTCGTACAGATTTCAGCGATTTCAGAGGCGATTCAGATCCGATTTCATCTATTTCTTCATTTTTTTACATTTTTCACGTTTTTTACTGAAAAACGTCAAATTGAACGGGTTTTCATGGTCCGTTTCGTCTGATTTTTGGATATGTTGTGCGCCTATACCTGATCTAAAACCCTACCAAGTTTCAGATCGAAACTCCAAATCGTTTAGGAGAAATCGAGATTTTTTCGTTCGAATTCACGTCAAAGTTGCAGGTCTGTTCGTATGAACATTTCTGGTCCGCTCATGTGACAATACCTGGTCCGCTCATCTGTACATTTGAGGTCCGCTCATTGTGTCAAAGTTGAGATTCGCTCATAGGTGTTATAATAGATTCGCTTATCTGGACATAGTCTGGTTCGCTCATTTGTCCAATCCAAGATAGTTTCGCTTATCTGACAACATACTGATTTCACGTGAAACATTATATACTTTGACTGAATATATTTGAACAGTCCAATAGAAATAAACACTATTAAAAGTTGTTGGTCACATTTATAAAAGGTCCAATGAGAATAGGGTAAATATTAAAGGTGTTGGCAATATTGGACGGTAATGTGACTTACAATTAATTGTCATCACGTGAACATAAACCAAGGTTGTCAGGTAGTTTGAATCTGGGAACAAATCATCACATGAACTATCAATAATTGTTGGCTATTTCGATCAAGTGTGCATGTGATTTGATTCAAGGATTGCATATGTAGTTGATAAGGTTGTCTGCCACCAGGGGCGGACCTACCTCTTTGGTAGGGGTAACCCCCGCTACCCCTTGGTCGGAAAAAAATTTGGAAAAATTAGTGTAAATTTTGGAAAAATTTGACGTTTTTTCGATTTCGTTACGGCTTATTTATAACACGTTACCCCTTGGTCGGAATCCTAGATCCGCCACTGTCTGCCACTTTACTTGATTAAAATCAGATTCCCATGTGAATCTATTGCAATTTATATTGATACATGTGATCATCTTTGTTCAAGATTTGAGGTCAAATAGAATTCAAACAATATCTGACATTAAACATTTCAGGTGATGGTCATCGAGTAGTGTGAAATACCATGTGTATTCGGTTAATAAAGAAAACAAGCTAGTGGAATATTTTACATTGTTGTCGGCTGAATGTGAAGTGATAAGTGTTAGCAAGTCATACATATACCGAGCCCATTCAAAGTCAACACATAATTGGCCCAATGAGATGTTGTTTTGTTTAGTTTAAAAGGTTTGGAAAGCCCAACAGAAGTGTATTGTTTGTCTAAGTGTCTTCGGCCCAAGTGTCATAGTTGCAGGCTTGCAGCCCATATAAAGAAGTTTACGGCTCAATCAGTGAAGACCCAGTTCATCTTTTGTCCGTATCTTGTGAATTGTTTTTGTTCAGGTTCATTCATTAAGTGTTCTCACGTCATCAACATTGAAACGAATCCGCGAATCTTCGACAACGGGTCTTAGATTGATTTCACAAACACGCACGTTTACATATTCAGTTCGTTTTAAACTGATTGTGTATTTGTTTGATTGCAGGTGATTCAAGGCGATTTTGTTTGAGCAGGATAATTTCATTTGAAAGTGATTGACATTGTGAAAACTGTTATCTAAATATGGATAGTGATGATGAATATGGTTGTTCCTTTGCAGATGATATTTTTAACAATAATTCAATGGATATTATTGATATTCTTGCCGGAAAACAAAAGTCTAGAAAATCATTTTCAATAAACAAGGATTCAGAAATTGTTGTGGATAAAATAGAAAAGAGTTTTGAAGTTAGTTCTGAAAAAGATGAAAAAGTTTCAGAAGTTATTTCAGAGAAAGTTTCAGTTTTTGATCATTCATACTCATCTGATGAAGAGTGTGATGATGATAGCAAAGAACTTGAGAAACTTAAGGTTTATAAACAGTTATTTTCATCTGAAATGGTTAATGATTCTTTTGCAGAACAAATTGATGAGCTCAAGAATAAACTTGCTGCGAAAAAGATAAATCAAAAGGCAGCAGATGTTGAAGAAATTGAAGAGATTAAGAAAGAGATTGCAGAAGACACACTAGTCTTTGAGGTTGTTCAGAAAGAGAAGAAACAGGTTGAAGATATTCAGATTTTGAAAGTTGAGAAGAAATCTGATGATGAACAGATTCTGGAGTTGCGCTTGAACTGTGAAAAACTGAGATCTGAAAATGACAAACTTTTGAAGAATATTGAAAGTTTGTCATTAGAAAACAAAAATTTTAAAGAAAAAGAAAAGGTTTTTGAAAATGAAAACGTTTTTTGGATAAAATTGGAAAATGAAGCGTTAAAAGAAAAAGAAAAAGATTTTCAAAGTCAAATCAAGATTTTAGAAGATGAGAGAGATATTTTTGGTAAAGATAATCTTGAAAAACAGATTGAAATAAATTCTCATCTTCAGAAAATCATTCGGCTTGAAAATGAAGCTGAAATTGCTCGAAATAAAATTACCGAGCTTGAGAATAAATTGAAAAGTTTTGTGACTTCTGCATCACATGTGTGTCCAAAACCGATCAATTCTGTTCCAATAAGTGACAATGTCACAAATTTTGACAAAGTCAAAATTGAGGATTGTGATGAAATATCTGATGATGAAAAAGAAAAGAAAAGAAAAATATTTTTAGATTTACAAGAAAAATTTAAAAATACTGTTTTGCAATCTACTGAAACAGGTGAATGTTCTAAACAAAAACCTGTTAAGAAGAGTGTAGAACAGAAACAAAAGGATAAAAATTTGAAAAATCCTAAAAATGAAAATAAAAGTTCATCCGATAAGTCATCCAATCATTATCAAAAATCACAAAAATCTAAAAATGAAAACTCACAAAAAGTTGGTAATAAGTGGTGCAGGTTTGACCACAGTGCTTCAAAGCCAAATCCAGTATCCAGGAGGAGTGATAATTACCACAAAGCTAGACAATGCTATGATTTAAGCATATGGTGTGATAGTGGTGAATGGTACGATAACAGAGTGTGTTACTCTTGTGGTGTTCGAGGACACATTGCTGTTAACTGCCAATGATGGAATTATGAGACAAGAAGATGCTTTAATTGTCAAATCAGAGGCCACATTGCTAGAGATTGCCCAAGGAGATCGATGGGAAGATCGAGGGTTGAATCTCAAAGAACGGCAAAGAAGACAGTCAACGTCAAGCCCAAAGAACAGAAGGTTCAAGAACCTAAAGTTCAGGAAGCAAAAGTAAAACTTTCTCAGGGGCAAAAAGACAGACTGCGAAAGAAGAGAAAGAAGGCCAGAGAATATCTGGAAAAGATTTTGTCCTCGGGTTCTTCGGTTGGTAAGAATAAGAGTACTGATGAATCGCTTCAATCGACTGCAAAGTCAAACAAGCCGAGTTCATCAGTTACAAATTTGAGGACAACAGAGAAAAAGGAGAAAAAGAAAGTTGTCGGCGATGAATCTGATGTGTTAAAGTCAGACAAGCCACATTCAGGCAATGATTCTGGTTCGTCAAAACCAGAAGAGCCTAGTGTTGAGGTAAAAAATGTCAAACCCAAGGCTGGTCAGGCTTGGGTGAATCTTTTCAAATAGAAAAACCTGACTTGCCGGAGTTCCCAGGTTGGTAAGCGTGGAACATGAATCGGCATATTTCTTGAGAAATTCACAGGTTGGTAACTGTGATATTTCGATTTACAAGTGGTAAATCAGGGACATTAAGTTGTACTTGATTTTCTACTAGTGGTTGTTGTTGTCAAGAATCTTGAACTGTTAAATTTTTCAAAATGGTTGATATAGAACAATGTGATGAAACCCCGAGTTTGTGAAAAGACAAACAAAACTAATTTTCCGGAAAAACCATTTGATTAAAACAAACTTAAGTGTTTTGAAATCTAAATGGGAAAATAGTTTGTTGTCAGGGGGAGTTCTGATTGTTAAGCCGAGTGAATGGCGAATTGAAGTGATTTGATATCAGTTTGTCATGTTTCTTGTATAGTTTGTTTTCAAATTTTCCCAGAAAATCAAAATTGAAACATATTTTGATTTTAGGGGGAGAAAAATTTTAAAAAAAAAAATTAGAAAATTTGAAAATGACAAAAACATTGAAAAAGCAAAAATGAGTTTTGTTGTGAAAAGAGGAAATGATAGTGAATCAGTAAACTATCACAGCATGCTAAAGATATGAAATGTCAAATGTGATAAACGGTCTCACTAATGATGTGTCGATAGGTTTTCGCACATTTAGTAGATTTATTCGGGATATAAACCTAAAATTCAAACTTGTGAATTCGTGGGGAACACTACTTGGATATATAGGTAACCCCTGAAATCTCGTTTGAAAGGTCTCGTAATCTGATATACTAGGTCTTTATACTCAATGATGTCTGGGGTATTATTCCGGGACTTCTGCTGAACGGTAGTTCTGACCTAGTCCCTGGCTAATACTTGCTGCAATGCTTGAAACACAGCATTAAACCCTCAGCATGCTGAAACAATAAAATTGATATATGTTGCTGTTGTAAGCAAAAAGATCCTCTAAAGGGGACACACTGAAAAGTCGAAGCTGATATCTCTCTGCGTATACGGAAGTATCGATCTGAGATCCCTCGGCCATCGCATACCTAAATTATATACAGATATCATTGTAGTATTCTCACCTGTAAGACTGATTATTGGGATTCTGGATACGGGAGTATATTCAAGAGGTGGGACACATGAATGATCTAAGTTCTTAATTCATCTAAATCGTATCCTGAATAAGTTGAAATTTGTGTGAGAATTTAAGATGGATCAGTATATCGACAATCGAGGTGAATCGTTTAGAGCTTAAAATGATTAAAGCTTAACGGTGCTAGTGATTTGTTTCATAAACTGATATGATCCTCTTACACAAACTCTCAAAAATATTGTTTGTATATATTTCTTTACTGCATTTCTTTAAACTCAAAATTCAAAAAGATTTTCGGAGTGTTTTAGCATAAAGTTTTGAAAAATTCAAAAAGATTTTTGACAACTGATGTTGAAGGACTGATATTCAAAATTCCAAGTGCTAAACATGATGAATTGGATTGGGAGAATATGTTGAAAACTTTGAATGTCATATACAAATGTTTTGAAAGATTGTGTGTTTTAGTTAATCAAGGTCATTCATTTGAACTTGATGTAACTAGTATGATTGTTGAATTAATGATTTCTACTAGTAAGTTTCTTAGATCTAACTGTTATAAATTTGTGACACTTATGTTGAGGTAGAGGATGTGCAGGTTAACCAGGTTTCAAATCCTGAGCAGATGCAGAACAAAGCCAGGAATTGATCCTGAATTTGTGAACTTGTGAAAGCCAGACTACGATCCCGGAAGCTGAGTCTAAGGGGGAGTCTGAAGATGAGCTCGAAGCAAAGGGGAGCTTGTAATCTGAAAGCAAGGTGTCGATCCCTAAAAGCACGGAAGCTTAAAGAAAGGGGGAGCCTAAAGAAAAAGAGTCTGAAGGAAAGAAGAGAGCAACGGAAACTTGAAGACAGATCCACGGGGATTCTGTTCAAGATAGAGAAAGACAAGACGCTACAAGATTGACTGCGGCAATATCCAAGGGGGAGTCTGTTAGTGCATTATCTGTCTATCGCCTCCGTCAATCTATTCCGTAGTTGAAACTGAAGTAATCTAGGATTTTATTGTAATATCTAGTTAGAAAGGGCAAGGTGGCAAACTTGTAAATAAGGAGAAATCCTTATAATCCTTGTGCCTATATATAGGAAGTCATAGTGTTAGGTTTAAGACTTTTTGCTCATTTGGTGGTTTAGGGAGCTAATCTTAGAGAGAGAAAGTCTTAGAGAGAGAAAGTTCTCTTGTGTGATTCACGGCATTTGTACACGACATCATATCAATAGAATCACGTTAATTTGTACGTTCTTGTGTGTTCGGTCACGCACGTTCACGGATTCCGCACGTCGAACGTCCGTTACGCAATCGAACGGTGTCAAAACCGGTCCTACACCTAAAACTATAAATAGAGGTATTCATCCATTCATTCACTTGCACCATTTCATTTCTATCTCTCTTCTCTCAAATCTGGAGGTTCCTGACCAAAAAGGAAAGCTTATTCTTGTAGAAAAGATAGCTAGGACCTTTTGTAAGTGTCTTAGTCCCCCTCTTTAGTTCAGTTTTTAATTTAAAAACTGAAAAGTCAAGTTATCGTAAGTTAGCTTTGACTCTCGGTTTAAACCCAAATGGTCCAGCCACAGTTCGAGATGAATGTGGTTATGTGACCATAATTAGGTAGGTGATTAACCCTTAAAAGGGCACCTCCTAATTATTTCGTTTACTTAGTTAATTGTCGGGTCAAACTATTTAGTTAAAAAGTCAAACTGGATAGAATTATAAATATTAATTAAAACTAATAATACAGAGGTTATAAATTATATTTTAACACCCTAATAACTTAGTAATTATTATTAGAACATGTTCAAACAGGTTCAACCCGACAATTCTGAGTTTAAGGTCGGTTCGCAACCGAAAGTCGCAAAAGCTTGACTTTTGCTTTGACTTTCAGTTCTGACCCGATTGAGCTTAATTCTTCCATGTTTCAAGCTTCCATTAGGACCACATTATGTTGTAGTATAACCCTCTGAGGTTATATTACCTGGTCATTTGTATTTTGAATTATATGTTAGTTTCCGTTAATATGCTTATAAATGTCCATTTTGCCCTTATATCATATAAATGAGATTTTTGAAAATGTGAGAGGACAAAAAGCTTTATTACTGATATATAAGCATGTCCCGAAAATTTGCATCAGTTTCTGGTTTCAAACTAAAGTTATGCAAGATATCGTAAATTGAAACTTTTTATTAATTAAATTACGCTATCTTGCATAAGGCATGTTTAAACATTGATTTTGACCCAAAATTCATTACCTAATGTTAAGATATTATTTTTAGGGATTTTTGGAATTTTTTATCATATTATAATCTGACCATATCATAGAGTTCTTGTATAAATTCCTTAATTGACGATAATACCCTTTTTACTAATAAAATGAGATTTACATGTGATTTGCATACCAAACTTTTTTCTACTGACTTGATATAAAAAATAAAAATATTTTAAACATACAAGGTTGTCCAAAATCTCAGAATCACATAAATATCTCAAATATCGTCAATTAGCGATTTTTACGCTAATTAGACGCATAGTATGGTTTAAAACCATATTTAGCACCTAGGACTTGTTACCTACTGATTTTATAAATAAAATTTAATACTTTAACACTAAGTATAAGTTTTGAACTCAGACTTCCAATTTTGTCCCTAAAAGCATATGTGAAATGACCAAAATGCCCCTACGGTGCATAGTTTGGCCATACATGGTGAACCTCACATATGTATGATATCTTACTGATGTAACATGATAAAATAAATATTTTTACTGAACATTTTAGACCAGAACCTCTGTTTGCTTTAAAACCTCTTTTATAAATATTAAAATGACCAAAATGCCCCTACGAGACATAATATGGTTTTAAATACTTTTTGGGCATATATGTTAACATCCTACTGATGTATTAACATATTTTAAGCATAATAACATAAGGAACTTGTATATGACTCATTTGGTTGCCCGTTATGCATTTACGCGTTCGGATCGGTTTATGTAACTAGTTTACGTAAGTTTGCCGAAACGGGTTTAACCTTATCGTTTTTACTTCAAAATCCAGAATGTACTTAGTTTACCCATTTTATACAAGTCTTCGTACTTGTTGGGTCTAAATTACATTATATTCCGGTCATCGCTTAATCTAGCGTATCGTACCGTTTTAGATACTTTAAGCTAGTCGGTCTAAGTCTACGACTTAAATAAGACCGTTACCATTCTGAATTGGTTATATATGACCATCACTTCAGACTAGAGCCACCCGGTAAAAGCTACCTGCATTTAGATAGATTGGATACGACTGAGTTATTTTGCTGTGAATCAAGTATTAGCTCAGGTAAATACTTTTATCTTATTTTCCCTTATACGGGCTTGGGATACGGTATAATAATAATACCGCTTGGTCGGGTATGGAATCATTTAATCGGATTGTGATTAATAAATTGCATAACCCGTTTTAATCTGTATTGTTTGATAACATAAATATTGGGGGTTAATACGACCATGTCCTGGATATCCTCGGCTCATTTCATTTGAAAATGGCCACGACCTATGCACGGGGTGTAGGCATACACCTGACAGATGCAAATGCTAAATACCCACATGTTGGGAATAACTCCTCTGTGGGTTTTATAAGTGGTGTGTCGATTAATCATGTTTCGGCTTCCATACCGAGCCCATATGTATGACAAACATGTAAAACTGTATACAAGATTTTATCTAAAAATTGTCCCAAGTTATAAATGGTTTGTGCTTGTACACTTAAATCAATTTTCATAAACTCTTTTCAAAAGAGTTAGTTAATTGTATTTACCAGTGAAAACTGACGTATTTTCCAAAGACTAAGTGACATGTACTACTCATAATAGGCTGGGAGTTGCTCGACGTCAAAATAGCGGATCTTGCAAATCCTTAAAGATGCCTTAAAGTCTACTAAACTTCATTTTATACATTCTGTAATGATCCACCTGTGGATTTGATATTACAAGCTCGTCTATATTAAATACTTTGATATTTTCAGACATTTGGGTTTGTAATACCATTTTATATTCCAAGACTTCCGCTGTGCTATAATTGTGTTAATTGACTATGATGATATCAACTACGTCACGATACTCCCCACCGGGCCCACTGGTAGTATGTGGAAATATCGGGATGTGACAGTTGGTTACCGGTTCATTAAGGTGCTAAACTATACAGTTTAGTGTGCTTTATGTACCCTTTTACTCCCTCCGTCCCATTAAAAGTGTCATATTTTGAATTTTCAAAGTCTTTATTTATAAACTTTGACTTTAATTATATATTTTTTGTGTTATATAAAACTTGATGAAAATTAACCCGATAAAAACACTTGTAAAACACACTCAAATCATATAACTTTCATCAAGTATTATCTAACACAAACAAAATTATTTATGGTCAAAGTTTATAAATAAAGACTTTGAAAATTCAAAATAGGACACTTTTAATGGGACGGAGGTAGTATGACAGTTTTGATTCCCGACACTTAGGAAAGCATTCAGGACCAATTAACCATATTTCTACATGATGTAAGAGTGTCTAAATGCTGAATTTGTTGATTTTCTGCAGATTTTTGCAGTTTATGTGAGTTTTAGGCACTTTCCGGCACTTAAATTATCTCTAGGAAGACAGTTTTGTGATCCTTACTTTCCTACACACTATGCTAGTGTAATACTTGGTTTCTGGCTCATTCCGTGTCTCAACACATTGTCTGTCTATGTACTGAACTCCGTCAGCATTTTCCTGATTTGTCTGATAACTGTGCTAACTGTGTTTCGTGCATCATTTGAGTCAAATAAAGTTCTCATGCATTAATGATATGACATTAAGCAATATGTGATGCACATGTATGTATATGGCAATCATCAGAAAACAATTCAAGTCATTAATTGTAATTCAGCACAATCATTAAGCACTAATCATGGTTTAATAGTTGTACGGATACCTGGAATTTTGACAGTTGTCACATAACCACCCTCTATTTTTCTTTTCTACCATTACTCCCTCAACTTTTACATACTTACGCCACCACCCCTCTACTTTTACATTTCCATCACCACCCTCTCATCTTTTACGCATTTCCGCCACCACCCCCTCAACTTTTACACATTTCTGCCACAATCCCTTTACTTTCATACTTTCTGTTTTTACCCTACTACTTCTACTTTACCTCAAGTTTTAGACTTTGCGTTTTTACCCCTTGCACTATTACTCCATTTTTACACTCACTCAATTTTAGAAAGTTGCAATTATTACCACTAGACTACTGTCTACTACTCATACTTTTGCAAATGCTAATCCATTGTGTTATACGAATTGTCTTAGGCATTGGGTTTACACTTCATGTTTACCTTTGTGTTTTACACTTTTTTTGTAATTGTCTTTTACACATTGTGTTTTACACGTTTTTTGTCATAGTCTTATACACATCGCGTTTTACGAATTGTGTGTTGTCTCACTACATGTTTCCACCCACCGCGCGCCGCCGCAACACACGGCGGGCAAAATACTAGTTTATACAATGGATTTATGTCGGTTTTTGAAGTTCGTTAGCTAATGGATTTATGATGGTATTTGAAGTTCGTTAGCTCTAGTGGCAGAACTAGAAGAAATATTTAGGGGTATCCCAATTTTTTTATAATAAATTTATAGAACATAAAGTTTTTTTACCTACGTTACGGGGCGGGTCCGATCCTAAAAATTCAAGTGCTCTGGGTGAGCCAAAAAAAGGCCCTTAGGCTTTACCGAATTAAATCTTATAAACTAGTTTTTTTAATGTTATTAGTATTTAGGTTAATGAATCAATATCAAGCATTTCCCATTTGGGCTAGGCTTTATGAATTAATATTGGTAATAAGTTTTTAGGTTTTAGATTGGGCTAGGTTTAGGCCTGTAAACGAACCGAACGTTCATGAACTGTTCATGAATTTGTTCGGCAGAAAGTTCGTTTATGTTCGTTTATTTAATAATTGAACGAACACGAACATAAAAGTTTGTTCGTTTAATTAAATGAACGAACATTAACACACATTGTGTTCGTTCATTTATGTTCATGAACATTCGTTCATTTATGTTCGTGAACGTTCGCTTATTTACGTTTGTTTATGTTCGTTTAATTTTTAGTAAATACATAAATAGTTATATTTATATAAATATTAGGTTTTCTAACTACTTATATAAATACAACTCATTAGTATATCTATGAACCCTAATTTAGATGTATTTTCGGATTGAACTGTAATATGTTAGACTTGTTGTTCAATCATGCTAATTTATGTTTGTTTCTGTTTATTCAAATACATTCACTTAAATTTTTTTGTTTATGTTTGTTTGTGTTCGTTAATGTTCGTGAACTGTTCGTTTAGGCTTTAAACGAACGAACATAAACGAACACGAACATGCTCGACTTCTTAATGAACAAACACGAACCAAAAAATGTGTTCGATTATATGTTCGTGTTCGTGTTCATTTTCGGTTAAAGTTAAATGAACGAACATGAACATGCATGTGTTCGTGTTCGTTCGGTTTGTTTACAGGCCTAGCTAGGTTTATTTTTAATTTTTAGATTGGACTTGCATCAATATTATCATTATCAACATTCAGAATCGTATCATCATCACCAAAATTCTGAATAACCTAACAAAATTCAAAATATCGAAGCACAAACTAACCAAGATATCAAACTATCAAAGCACAAGAAGAAAAGAATACTCACAAACAATTTGCGAATTTTGATCAGTCGATGTTGGTTCAAATTTTGATCAGTTCTGCGACTGCACTGCTGCTTCTACTTGTTCGAAAATCGAAATTATGATCAGTTCTGCTTGACTGCTTGTTCGAATTTTTTATCAGTCTCACACAGGTTACACTTTGTCGAATTTTAATCAGTTTCTACATTTTGATATAGTAATATGTATAATAAATAATAAAAGTCAAATGTATTTATTTATAGAAATATATATAGACGCAATTCGATGGATTTGAAAACTATTCATACTCCATTCAAATGTTGGATTCAATTCGGAGGCTACCCGATTTGAAAACTTGGAAACCGAAATCGAACTTGTAATTATAAATTCAGATTAGTTTGGGTTTCAATTCTTTCAAATCTGATTTGAATAATGAACACGTTTGTAATACACTTTGATTTTACGTATTATTATGATACATATAATTCTTTTTTATCTGATTATTTTGATAATGATAATTGATGGTGACATACATAAGGTATACACATGTCTTGTTGATTTTTATGGTAACATGTTAACAAAAAGAAAAAAAGAAAATCAAAGCAAATACAAAACAAACGACAAAATAAAAAATCAATCATCCACTCAAGGGCTGGCATATCGTGTATACCCGTACACGATAAGACACGACACGATAAGACACGATACACGAAATCCCATACACGAACACGACACGATAACTTATCGTGTCCTTTTTTTCAAACACGAACACGACATACACGAAAATTACCTGTTAATACTTGTTAACACGACTGTTCGACTGTTATACACGAAAATTACCTGTTAATACCTGTTAACACGAACAAAAACACGAACACGACATGCTATCTGAGAGTTACAGAGGGAGTTTAGGGTTTTATTTTTTTTTAATTGAATGAGGAATGAAAATAGAAAGGAATTAAGGAACCCACACGCACATGACTGAAGAGTTTTATTTAATTTAATTTCTTGTCGTGTACTAACGGGTATTAACAGGTAAACAGGTATTTAACATGTTTATACATGAAAATTAACAGGTAATCTCGTGTCTACCTGTTTGGTACACGATACCTGTTAAGGCCATACACGATACCTGTTAACTTCGTGTAGGTTCGTGTCGTGTATTCGTATATTCGTGTAAAATTGCCAGCCCTAATCCACTCCATCCTCCAAGAACTACTTGTAGCCGCCCTTTATCATACCTTGCATTGGCACTCCCACCCTCACCACAACCATCTCACACCTTCCTTTCCACTCGCCATCCTCCACATCTATCATCTTCTTCTTTCCTTGCATTGTTGTCGAAATCAGACACACAAACCAACAAAAAGGCACTAAACTAAATATCAAAGCGAGGGGGTTTGGGGGTCAATGCCTCAATGGTCTAGGTAACTAGAGTTGTTGTGAGGGTGAGGTTGTAGTGGATACATAGACGAAAAGTCGACGATGATCATTTCTTTCTTTTTTTTTTTTCCTTTTTTCCAAATATACCATTACCATAACCGAACAAAATTTAAAATTCTATGTCACATAACGATATTAAAATAAATACATATATCATCTTAAAACACTCTAAGGGTGTAGGGAGTGGTTAGACACTTGAAAGTGGTAAACTTCAAAATCAACCAATGAGAGTGTGCCATGTCCAAATGGTAAACTATCCTCAAAAGTGTTGGCAATGGTTAGACACTTCATGAATTGGTAAACTACTTTAAAAAAATGTGTGATTGGTTGAGATGACATGGACCCCACCCCACACACCCCCTCTCTCCCTCTCCTACCCTTCCTTCCCGCATCGGCAACCTGTCCCCGCTTCCTTTCCTTCACCGAGCGGCAAAACCCACAGACGGCGGTGTTGCCGTGCGGCAAAGGCATTTGCCGAGTGGGTTTGCTCCCACTCCGTATGGCCTAAAAAGCAAACTACCATTCGAACAACCTAACCTAACCCAATTAACAATTCTTACAATCATAACCTTACTAATTATTTAGATCACCTTTTACATAAACTAAAGATCTCTCATTTGGATTTATCAAACAATCAAACAACCAAATTGACATTAAAAAAACTCCATTGAGTTGAAACAAAGAGTTTTAACATACTTTATCACAGACCAAATCATATCTGGTTCCTCCTAATATCGTTTAGCAAATGGAACAGAACAAGGTCCCACAAACCCAACAAAACACAATGGCGGGACAAACAATGATAACGAGATTAACGACCTGGACGCTTCTTATTCTCACCAATATCATTATCAGCCATTGATTACTCATCCTGTGGACCCATTGCTCTATCCCTCTTGCTTTCTTTACTGCCATATTATTTATTTATTTATTTATTTATTATTATTTATAATTTGTTATAATAAACAATCATAGGGTGGGGTTCGGCTACAAAGTCCATTTTTCGTACAAAGTGTATAAAGTCATAAAACATCACAATTTCAGCCATAAAACACACTCAAAACACACAAGTAAGAGAGTAAAGATCACTAAAACACAATATCCAAACCCGAACATTCCATAAAAACTTCAAACACATCATTGTAGAACTATGAATATAAAACACAACATGATAATCAACATAAAACACACTAATGTTAGTCATTCATTAATGAAAGTCTTATCATCCAAAACACAACACAAAACCCACAAAATATGACGTTTTAGTAATATTCACTTTGTTATTTGTGGGTTTTGGGTGTGTTTTATGGCTGAAATTGTGGTGTTTTATGACTTTTTACACTTTGTAGGAAAAATAGACTTTGTAGCCAACTCTCACCCAACAATCATAATTCCATATTTAATATACATTTTTTTTTGATAATTGAATGGATTTTAATGGAGATCAAACTTCAACTAAACCTATTCTCTTTTCCCCCAAATCCATACACTCTAATTTCTAGGGTTTCTGAATATTATTCTCTCAAACCCTAATTTTCAAGAAAGTCCAATTCTTGATTCAGCTTTGTTTTTTGTTAAATTTGTTTGTAAACCCACAATTCTTTTCTGAAATCTTGGTGAATCCCTTCTGGGGTTTGCATAAGATTGCTAAAAATTGTTGCTTTGGTTGACATTTGTTAGACTTTCTTGTTCTTGAAGTCTTGGTGCACAATTTGATTCGGATAGTCACGGGGTTCTTGATAAATTGGCGTTGACTTTTTGGGTGATCATCAATCGTGTAACATAATCAAGTTGTACTCTTCAAATCTTGTTTTGGGCAAGTGGGTTTGAAGAGATTTGTGATGATTTTGAGCTTTTGGGGTTGAATTTGGTGTTGTTTATGTGTAAATGGATGAATCTGGGGTGGAATCAAAGCTTATAGAGAATGGGAATCAAGAAAAGGGTGGGGAGAAAGTGGAAGATGAAGATGACGAGTCAAAGAAACTGTTGTTGCCTAACAAAGGCGGGTTATCGAAGAAGAAATCGGGGAATAAGCACAGAAAAGTGCAGTGGAATGATAGGAATGGGTATAAACTTGCTGAAGTTTTGGAATATCAACCAAGGTAAAATTTCATTTTTGTTCAATTTGTGCATTAATTTGTAAGTGTTCTTGTTTTTATAACTGCTGAATTCGGTGATGCGTTTATTATGTTCTTCGTTCTAATCCGATTGTGCTTACTTTGATCTTGTTTTGTTGGGTTTGTTAAATCTCGGATTTGTTAAGATTGATGTTATGTTTTGATTGAAAATCTTGGATAAAAACATTGACTTTATGTTCTTGATGCGAATCATGTGTTATATGATTATTTTTTTTGTTTGGGGTGCAGTGATGTAAGTGATTCTGAAGACGAAGATGAGGATTCTTGCATATGTAACATAATGTAGATCTTACACGCATCCGGCTTTTGGCTGGTAATACCATTAGGCTAATCTTCTTAATATCGTGTCAAATCAAAGAGTTCTTGATCATGTCATGAAACATTATTGTTGCTATACTATATTACTATATATGATATGGAGAAAACATATTGTCCTTTTGAGTTTTGACTTGGAATTTGAATATGCCATTGACATTGCTTGGTTTTGATCATTTTGTAGTTATAGCTTCTAGTTTTAATTTTCTTAAGCTTGTTATTAGTGGTCTAGTGGATCTTCATATGTTTCGGGGTTTTAAGAGATTGTTGAAGACGTAGGAGATCTTTAACCGGTTCTTGTCTTGGTTCGCAGTTTTGGTTTTGAGAAATCGGTTCTTGGTTTAGTTTGGTCCAGAATCAAAACCAAAAAGAGAACCCGGGGTCTACATAAATCGTTGAAACCACCATAATTGTCTAAACCAAAGCAAATCAGCCGGTTTGGCTGGTTTGAGAATTATGCATTTTGATTCGCGGTTTTGAAAAAAAAACTGATTTTAACAAATCGGTTCACGGATCAGAACTTGGAACCGGCCATGCAAACTGAACCTGCCATTTACCTTTATTATTTATTACTATTTTTTTTTCTTTTTCGAAATATGAAGTTATGCACACATATAATATATAAGAACCATTTTTTTATAATTTTTTTTGTACAAATGACCTATCTAACTTCTTTTTACAGCGGCTCAAACTATCAAACTGTACATTTTGGCTGGCTTGGCCGGTCCAGCCGACCCAACCAACCCAACAAGTCTGGTCTACCTTTTTTCGAAACTATAGTCTCGGCAGTTTGTCTCAGAATTTTCATCGAAACCGACCGAGCCAAACTGTGATCACCAGAACCGCACCGCTTCTTGCTAAAATTGTTACTAGCAAGAACTTTTTTGATTGAATATTAGCTCAAGAACAAATGAATAACCCCCTTCACACCACAAGCATCATAGATCATTATAAAAGCCCTCTAATGAAATCCCACCTCAATGTTAGCCATTTACTTCCTTTTTGGTAGGTGAAAATTTTTCTTCAGGAACAAATTTGCCGCACCTTCGTTTCTATGGCACAAGACCCTCAAGATCGTGTTGGGATCCGTGCTGCTCCATTTTCCAGTCGTTGGCGGCATCGGAAGCTTTCGTCTTAAGCCCCCCATCAATCTGACGCCGTTCCCGTCACAAACCAAGGCGCTAAACTCATCCACCAGTTGCTCCGTTGGCTTCCCCATCAACGCCACCACTCCTTCCAACGCCTCCGCCTCGCGGTCTACCACATCCTCCACGATAAACCCTTCTCCGCACGTCGAAAACAGCTTCTTCAAATTCATCAAGTCCTCTTCGATTAATCTATGATCGTATCTTGTAAAATCCCTCGAGGTTCCTCCTGCTAGTAGAATTCTGAGGTATACATCGAATGTAGCCTTCATCAACTCTTTCATTGCTAACGGCTGAGCTCGTTCCGTCACGATCGCGGTTAACAGAGTCAAATTATGCTTCATGATCTTCAAAGCAGGCGTAATGCGTGAAGTTTCGACGTCTCCTGTGTATAAACTTCCATAGAAGACCGAGTTCGAGTCGAGGTATATCAGCTTGTAAGCTGCGATTTCAGACACGTGTTTGGTGGCCCATTGAATCGTGGATCGGGTTTGATCGAAGTGTGATCCCCCCACCGATTTGCGGTTGCCACCGAATCGATATCGTGGAGATGATGCTACAATTTTAGGGGAGAACGCGAGGTTTTTGTCGATTAAATTGAGTTGGGAAAGGATGTATTGCAGTGAGTTGAGTCGGATGTAGAGGCGTTGCGTTCCACGGCTAGTTGACGGTCTCGAGTAGTTGCTTTCCTCGTACCCAGTTTCGTTTAGGTTCAAACCGCACGGTGCAGCTATTCGCCATAGTTTGGTGAACTTTGAGCCCTGACCGCATCGGGTTAGAGGTGGGAGTGTAGGAATATAGCTCTCTTTCGAACCTGAATCATGAAAAAGAATGTGAATAAAACGTTTGATTGAATTGGTCCTTACGATGATAGATTCGTGTTCTTGCCGCATGATGCAACAAATGCTATATAATCTTGTAGAATATGTTCAATCGCGTCTGCGAATTCACGGACCAGATCTTCTGAAACTCCAATGGGGATGTCGAAGAAAGATTCGACAGCTTCTTTGGTTTGTTTCATTAGCTCCATTGTTGATTGTGCATACGGTACACTTTTCGACTTTGGGTTCCATGTCTATACACAAAGAAAGAAACGATCAAAACCGTCCATGGTAACATATTTCGTTACTTCTAGAGTATGCAAGACAACGGGTCGGGTAATTGGTCAAATGACGTCAAATGGGTCATTCCTGATACCCGTCAAAATGGGCAAGGGCTAACTTTGTCCAATTTCGATACGCAGCTTAATCTGGCAATTTCTACACGACCACGATAACACGACACAAACCTACACGGTCTATAACAGGTCGACACGTTAAGACCTGTTTAATGTTGTGTCTTAACAGGTTAAAAACTTTACAACCTGTTAAGACCCGTTAATGACACGTTTATAATTTTAAATAAAAAATCTGTGGGGTCCTAATTTTAAATTTAAAAAAAAATACCTGGAAGTAAAGTTTATATATTTAATAACAGGTGGTGTTCGTGTCTTAACATGTCGTATGATACGTTGGTAATTTTTTTGTGTCTTAACAGGTCATTTCGTGTAACCTGTTTATTACCAGATTCGTGTTCATGTTTGCAAAATCTGACACGATAAGATTTCGTGTCGTGTTCGTGTTTACCTGTTTCGGGTTCGTGTCTTATCGTGTTCGTGTCTTAACAGGTAAGGTTGACACAATATGCAGCAGCTAATCTAACAGTTGGCGGACAATTTACGCGCTTATTTATTCTGTAGTTACATACCTCTGTTTCTTTGGCTGTCTCAACAACATCTTTGACTCTTTTCAAGCAGTCTTGAATCCATTGTCTCAAATATCTCAACACAACCGAATCAACGTCGTAAGGAACCATCTCCCTCACGACGGTTCTACCTCCGTCTTCACATTCTATCGAGTCTTCAACCACTATATTAATCAAAAACTTTTCGAGCTTATCTGCCCTTTGAAGAAGTACAACGGTCTCGTTTGAAATCATGGAGTTAGCTGCTAAAAATTGTCTCAACAAGCTTCCATAGCATGTGTGCAGTGTCACGGCTGCAACTCCGGCTGAGAACAGGTGCCACTTTTTTAACACCGGGCTAAACATTCCCTTCTCTCGAAGCGCTAATTCCTCCGTTCCTTTAGCCAGTTGGATTAGTTTTCCGCTCTCTTCTCGTAACTTCATCGATCCATGTATCGTGCTAATGTTATCAACCATCTGTTTCACACATTGTACCACATTAGTAAATAACACCGGAGTATAGACAGTATAGAGGTAGTGATGCTAAACGGGTCGTGTTGGTGGTTGAACCCGACAGCAACGCCAAATCTTTTAGTTAACTTTTCTTTTTTGAATATTAATACAAATTAACATATTTTGTCTTACTTTTTTAAGTAGTTATGTTTAAATTATGAAAATATATATTTGAACATTCAGTTTTTGGAATAAGAAGCACCTAAATAGTTTAATTTGTTACATAAAACACATTTAAAAAATATAAAAGATAAATAGGTCAAATTGGTCAACCCACGAACCCCTTGGGTTGTCATGAACACAACCCCTTTGGCTGAATGTGTTCACGGGTTTGACTTGAAACTGACTCAAACCCTTTTAGACTAAACCCATACTAGCAAATTTCGTGTTAAGATCGTATCGGTTCATAAGTTGACACCTTTGTAATCTAAAACATGTTGGAATGTAAACCATCAAACCAACTATATGACAGGTCGAATTTGGTTTACCTTTGCAAAGGCATTCCTTAAAGAGGATCGGATATAACGATCAACCTTGTTCCCTGAGGGATCGGAAACATCCTCGTACTTGTCGATGCCAGATTCTTCCAAGATCTTGGCGGCAGAGAAAGCTAGAGGGAGAATGTTCTCCATCAGGTCAACTGTCCATCTATTAAAACTTTCATGGTAATCAAGCAAGCGGTTATCCGACCATTTGATCATGGAACTTAACATTGCGGACAACATGTTTACATATATCGGATCTCGGTCGAATTTCTTGGCATCATTCGCGACCTCGGTTAGCATTGTCAGCGAGGCGCGAAGCAAATCGTTCTCGACTTGTCCTGTCATAATTTTCCAATGAGATCATAACCCCAAATGTGAGTAGTTTCTGTTTTCGGTTACTTACCAGTCATAACATATTGTTGGAAAAGTACCCATGTGAAACACAAGTTGTGTATCGGTCTTGTGATACCTAACGTAGGCCATGTTTTCTTCATTAGCTCTAAAAGCTCGTCAACCTCATCGAGAACACAAGTTTCTTCTTTTAAGTCGAAAATGGACCGTAGGAGCGGGAGATAGAGGTTTATGTTGAGCGGGTAGCCATCGGCCCAATGGCAAACATCGGTCGGGGCTCCATTCGGGCTTCTCCACGATAAAGATACCACACAGTTACATATTGTTTTCATGGTTTCCGAGTTCTTGGTCGTGTCGATTGGCTTGACATCGCTACTATTAATGATGTCCCGAAGGCACTTTGCGAAAGTGTTGGCTTTCTCTAAGGGAATGGAAGGGTGGTTTAGGAGTCCGGCTTCGAGGGTCTTGAGTTGGCGTTTCTGCCACGCTCGATACTCGTCTACATCGTCGAATTCTGCCGCCTTAAGGTGGCGGAGGAGCTCTAATGGCAAGATTATCGTATTCGCGCGACGACCCATCTGTTTATTTTTTATACAAAAAGAAACATCTTAGTTTTTATAGATTTAGGATTAGGATTAGAGGGGGGTGTGTGTTAGCTGTTAAAAAAAGTTACTTGGCCAACGAGGGTTCTCATGAGTGTCTTTCGTATACGGTTGTCACTATCCTCGGACACCTTCATTTGTTGTCGCATGAGCTCGGCGGATGTCAATGGACGTCTTATAGTGCTACGAGATGGTAAAGTCGAGAACGATCCTCTGGGGCTCCTAGGACTATTATTGTATCCACTAGGAGAAAATGGGGTCGACCCGCAAGAGTAGCTCCTTCGCGTAGTAGGGGTCCGATTAAACATCTTTAACCCGAGCGTCTTCTTTATTCGGCTTGTCACCCCATTACAAGGGGAACGGGGTGAACGTGGTGATCCAGGTGACCCGGGGGAGCTAGACCTATGATCCCGACTTTCAAACGGGTAAACTGTAATGCCGGTACGACCTCCAAAACCTTGGGAGGACCGGCAAGACGTAAAGAATATTTCATAAGCGGTTGTGCGAAGGTCATCCGGATGAAGACCATCAATGTTGCCGAAAGGGAACGAGAGATCATTGGCGGCACCAAGAGAAACTGGCTGAGGGCCAAGAGAAACGGGCCGAGGGGCTGGAGGAGAGGGGACGCATATGTGGTTGGTGGGATCTTGGAAGTATTCACGGCGGTTTAATAGCACCATGGTGGGTGCTAGGGTGGGACCGGGTGAAGAGGGCGGGGTTGTCTGATTCCGTCGAAAGGCCGAAATGAATTTCGACGGAAGAGACAAAGAAAAGAAGAGTATGTCCAACATACTTTTCACATATAACAAAAACAAAAAAAAAAGAGAATTTGAGAGAAAAACGCAACAACATCCATTGTTTGGCACTTTTTTGTGCGACAAACACGATAGATACACATGTTGTAAAGCTAGATCTTCGTATCCCTTTTGTCAAAATATAGACAATTTGAGGGAAAGTTGGATTTCTGATAAGTTTAGGAACTCAAATATAGCTTAATTTTGTAAAAAAAAATCCTAAATTTTACCGTGATTGTTGGATCTTGGATCAAGATAGGGATGGTAAAGAGATAGATAATGGTAATTAAATTTTACATTTCATATTAAAATCGTGTCTCATATCTTATTTGTCAGGTAGCAAACACACCTCAGGCTTTGGGTATAATGGTTAGTTTGTTAACAAATACATGTTGGGACTTCCGGGCATATTTCATCGAATATTTTTAACACTAAAAAGCATTATTGGAAAAGGGTTAATGGGAATAAAAATAAAACTTCAAATTTTCCATGTATATTGTTTTCACAATTGAACCAGGTATCACCTAATACTATACTCATACTTAAGATTGTAAATTTTATTTTATTAATCCATGCCCAAATACCTGTAACATTACCCGTCTGGAATGTTTCAGGTATTGCCGTCGCTCTTGTCCTTTTTTGCCATACCTAGATCGCGATATTGACTATAAGGTCTTTAGATCTTGTCTTGCTCAATTTGTGAATTATAAATTACAAACAAACAAACTTTGCTCTGTTTAAATTAGTGAATTATAAATTACAAACAAACAAACTTTGTTAAGATGATATGTTTACGAATTTGCTAGAAAAAGTGGCATTTAATCAAAAAAGTCATGAAGTGTTTTAACGTAATGATTTCAACACCCAGAAGTCTAAATTCATACCAGCCAATTTTTGGTGATTTAAACAATTAATTAATTTTTGGTGATGAAATGGACTCGAGAATTACTCACTAGACAAACTCAAACTTTATATATAAAACTCAAAAACAAATTGAACTCAAGTCTTGTTATGTTAAGTCTGAAAACACAACTCGCTTACATCATCCATGCTATGATGTCCATACTTTCATGATTTTTCGTTCGGTATAATATTCCATTCGTAAAACACTAGATAGTAGTTTCTTTTGCATAACAAGTTTTTTTTTTAACGGTGAAAATCTATAACTACTTGAAAGAGAGATCTCACACCCTCTCAAAGAGAGGGTTCTAACCCGGCCTACTCTGACTAGATTATGTTGTCTGAACCGGGTCCACGCTAGCGTGTCAGAGTTTGGCTAACGGCGTTCCCGGGGAAATCATACCACCCACTGCCAATGGCAAGGGCTTGCACCGCCACAAGAGAGAATCTCTCTAGCACGGTGGACTAAAACTTGGGGTGGCTCGGGCTCGAACTCTTGACCTAAGGTCTGGGAGAACTAGCATTCATTGCCTTTATCCACCAAATATAGCACTAGTGAGGATTGGTGTAAGACCCTAACTAGTATTTAACAAAAATCGCAGCGGAAATTCGTGCCATAAAATTTCTTTCATTACAAATGTCTTGACTTACTTGAAAGTCCGTTTTAAAAATAACTCTTTTACTAAACAAGGCAAACTTCCTGTTTGCTAAGGTACACAATCGATTATTCCCGTACAATCTACCTTGTGACTCAGTCTTCTATGTCTATTCCTTGTGATAATCGCCCGTACTCTCGTACAACCTGCACTCACCACATACATTTATAACATTAGCATACGTTATACATACAAACAAAATTCATACATGTACACTTTCCATTCAACTTTCTCTCTACTTTTAAGCATATCATTCGCATATCCATTTCCTGGTGAACCTTCAACAATGTACCTGCATTAATCTTCGTTTTCCAGGCACATGATTAATATCATTAACACTCAACGTATCCAAAATCATACTTACATATACACGTGCATACATCCATACCTCTCTACATACATGCGTACACTCATACATATCTTCATACATACATAAATACACATCTGCATACTTACCTACATTCGTACGTTTCTACATACATGCCTACACTCATACGTATCTTCATACATACATAAATACACATCTGCATACGTACCTACGTTCCTACGTCTTTACATACTTGCATACAATCACACGTACTTCCATGCATACATAATACACATCTTCATACGTACATACATTACTACGCCTTCACATATATACATACTATCATACGTTAATTACATGGGACTTAGACTTTGATTTATAGCCCATAAACATCTAAGGATCGATCAAAATCATGTTTAGAAAGTCCGCCGTAGTCCACGGATAACAAACCGAAGCCTACGATACATAAAACAACTTAAATAACAAATTTCATGTTTTTGGACTTGGGGAGGGCGTCGGCGACGGCCCTAGGGCCCGTCGGCGACGGCCCGTGGTTTTTCCCGTAGCCAAAAACCCCGTAGACAGGTAATTAGGGCGTCGGAGAAAAAGTGGTTTTCTAGAGCCCGTCGGCGACGCCCTCTAGAAATGGCATTTTCCTGCAGTTTCGTTTCGTCGTCCGTACGCACTAAAACGCGCATAACTTTTGAACCGTTTACCCGTTTAACCTCCCGTTTCTTCCTACATGCTTGTAAATTCACATTCTATCATATGAACTTGAAATCCAACATCCGGTTTAAGGAAAATATTAACTTAATCTCTCGGCTTTAAATACCCTTTTTCACTTATTCGACCCGTTCATGTTTTAAATCCACAAACTTGTGTGATTACTATAAATTTCGTACTAGCTTCATAACCATCAATGTTTCCTAATACTCGGACCTTAATCATGAAGTTTATGCGCCCGTTATCAATTTCTACGTGTAAACGTATTGTAATCCACTAAAGGATTCAAACACTCTAAACTTAATTCTTGCTTTCCTTTCCTTATATCTTATGACCACATTATCATATCTAACTATTATTCTACACAACCATATATGTAAAACCTTACTTGAATTCAATTATCATGTTGATATACTAGTACATAACTTTACTTAAATAATATGAGAAGTGATTCCAAAAATCACTTACCTTATGCGTCCATGCTCGTATCTGCTTCCTTGCTTCTTCTTGATCCGTTAACACCTCGTGCTTGAGTCCGTCTCGACGTGATTCCTTTACTTCCATTTCATCAAAATCACGCCCTTATTAGCATACTCATTTGTACATGTTAACTATCATATAAATCGCATATTTCACACTAAACTTTCATTAGTCATTTCTAACAATCATAACTCATATAATCATGTCCATATCCGTTTAAGCTCATGTAATTCATCATGTCAGTACATTTAACACGTATTGTTATAACATGTACCATACTACTTCCTACAGTCCTACCTTTACGACAACGAGTCAAATCCTGTTTCTTATACTTAGTTGACTTTCAGAAGTCAACAATTCATCATGTGAACTTTCGACTTATTCCCATATACTCGTAATATCAAAGTAGGCTATACGAAAGGCACCATATACATTACCTACTCTCGATACAAATGTGATTACAACCATATTCAAATTAGTAATTTAACATGATCATGCCATCATTTTCGTATTTCGTTCTTATATACACCAAGCTTTTTCATAACATTTTGCATCCTAACTTCACTTAAGCATTTCATCATACACTTGGTGTGCATGCCATCATTTAAGCCTATAGTACAAGTATTTTATGCATACTCTTCCTAGTTCATAACATGGATCATCAATTTCAACTAGAATCATATAACTTTTATACCATTATCTAACAATTACTCATTACATACAACATCAAGTATCAACATCACACAAGTATTGAACATGTATAATCATTCATATCATCATCTCTACTACTACAAGTGGGTTTCACCCCAAAACATCCAATTACTCAAAATCTTGCATAACACATGTTCTATTTAATGATTCTAACACCCATTCATGCTTAATTTCATACAATTTCACGGATTTGCTCATAACCCATTTCTTAAAAGTTCACCAAATAACAATCTACAACTTACCACATGTTTGTTAATGTTGAGTGATGCTAATTCTTCATTCATGCATGATTTTCCATTCGATTTTAGCTTTGATTGGGCTGAATTTGTGTTGATGTTCTTGAGAGCTAGGGTTCATCCTTCTGCTCTTTCTCCTGACCGAATTCACGCACACACACACCTTGTGTGTGTGTGATATTTTGTTTAATAAATTTTAGTTTCCATTTTGGCACCCTAAGTCCCTCAAGATTCACCATATTCCCATACTTGCCACAACTTCATTCCTTTAAATAAAACACTTTCCATTTATCCTCTTTTAACCCTTGAAATTGGTTAATTGTTAGTCACAAATATTTCATTCCTAATATTTAACTTGTAACTATAACTAAGTTAACTAACTTAGTTACCATGTCACATCGTGTAAAACAAAACATGCTCAAAATTTAACATTCGGGTTTTGGGGTGTTACAATTGGTCTCCAAGGAAAACCCAAGTCTTTCCAACTAGACCACAAGTGATGATTTTGCATAACAAGTTGGATAATTTATGGATCATGCTAATCACACACGCCAACTTTATTTTCACTCCCTTGAAGCGTCGTGCTTTGGCCAAAGCGCGGCGTTTAGGGTTCTTTTCTAGACAAAAGCAGATGTGACCTTGATTCGACTTGATACGAGATTTGATTTGGTACGATGTTGTCAGCCGAGTCATGAGAAACCTTAAGCACTGTGCTATGGCCAAAGCGCGACGCTTAGGTCCCAATTTCTGGTGCTTTAAGAAGGCAGACCATGCATTCGACATTTCATTCAAATTCCAAATTGCAAAAGTGTTTCAAACAAACACGTGTTTTGTTGTTTTAGTGGCGTTTCTTCAAAATACGATGTCGTGGTTTAGCAACTACCTTTTCAGTGAATACTCTGACGAGTCCGTTGTTCCAGATTCTTATGAAAGAACCGCTATTTCTGACTCGTACGAGAAACTGATCCCGTCCAACATGAAGGAGGAAGAGGTTATCTCTTGCATTCGTTATCGTGACAATACGGTGCAGTTGGAATTGGAGAACCGTTGTGTATTTGCTTGCTGATTATTGAAAATATATGTTGAAATCGAAGAAAAGAGTAAAAAATATGAAATGAGGCGTGTTAACGCAAAAGCAATACTTACAATTAACCAACATACATTGATCGTGGATTTAACTTGCAACATACATCAAAGCTTCATGCAACCGAGACCGCCTTGTTAATTTTAATGAAGCAATGAAGACTAAATGTGCAAACCGCAACCGTTTTTTACTACAGAAACAGTGGCTATGGGAAATACAAACCGCAATCGTTTGTGACTATGAGAAACACAAGTTTTCTTTTTGAGCTTGATGGATGTCCGTTATCTCAACGCTTCTCCTTACATTACTGATCTGGAATTGGAGAACCGTTGTGTATTTGTTTACTGGTCTGGAATTAAAGAACCGTTGTTTATCTGAATCAGGTTCTCAAACAAACACTACTAAAGATGAGTTGGTATTGAACCAAGAATATGAATATCACGGTGCAGACACGTTGGAATAAAGTCATTGGACTGCCGCAGATAAAGTCAAATGTGGTCAAACTTGGACATCAGACGTAAATCTTGAAGCAAATATGTGGTTCCCAATTTGCGAAACATAATCCCAGATTGTCTAGAGAAGCGCTTTTATCATGTGTCATATGGTAACAAGAGTATGTTGTTCCAAGATCAATTCCAATTGTAGTTTTTTAACTCTCCTGGTGTGACAACCGTAAAAAATACAGGTATCCGTACAATTAATTAATATTGATTAGTGCTTAATGACTGTGCTGAATTACAATTAATGACTTAAACTGCTTTCTGATTACTGTATCATACTTACATGTGCATCACATATTACATAATGTCACCTCATTATCACATGCAAACTATATTGACATACATGATGCACAAAGCACAATTAGCACAGTTAACGGATAAAACAGGAATATGCTGACGGAGTTCAGTACATAGATAGACAATGTTTTGAGACCCAGTATGAGCCAGAAACCAAGTTCTACACTAGTATGGTGTGTAGGGAAGTAAGGACCACAAAACTGCTTTTCTAGGTGATAGATAAAGTGCCGAAAAGTGCTTAAAACCCACATAAAGTTCAGAATTCTGCATATTTCAGCAAAATTCATCATTTTAACAAGTTTATTACATGCAAAAATAAGACTAAATGGTCCTGAATGCTTTCCTAAGTGTTGGGAATTAAAAGTGTCACAAAAAGGTATATAAAGAACACTAAACGGTATAGTTTGACACTTTAACGAACTGGTATCTAACCGAACAACCGGACACTAACCGGAACACCAAAATTATACTAGAAGCATTGTTTTAGTGTTTCCGAGCTAGTTATGATCCCCGAACACCCTAACACGCTATATAACACCATATATGCATACACACTAACTATTATACTTGGAACTTTAACTAATCACTTAACTTACCATTCAAAATCAACCAAGACCCCCCCCCCTAAGTGGACGGTCACAAGGTGTGGCCCCACCATAATCTTCTCTTGATCTTACTTGGATTTGCTAAAGATCATGTTTAGTACTTGTCACACCCCGATTTCCACGTGTCACCGGTGGGCCCAGTGGTGAGTATCGTGACGTGGTTGGCAACATAATAGTCAAACAACACAATATTTAATATGCACAGCGGAAGCAATTTAAAAGATATAATACAACCGAATTTAATATTGTAATATCAAATGTCACAATATTCGGAAGTTTATCCACAGACGGAACGGAAACAAAATGGAAACAATAGTTCAACAGACTTTAGGCATCTTAAGCTTGCGAGACTTCTAGTGATGCTAAGGAGAAATCCCAGCCAATTACGCTTAGTACCTGCATTTAACATTTTTGGGAAAATACGTCAGTTTACACTGGTAAATACAATCAACTGACTCATTTTGGAAAATGATTGAAAATTGGTTTGGATGCACGTGGCATAAATATTTTATTTAACTTGGGAGAATTATTTAAATATATAATCTTGTGAACGAATTACATGTTCCTTGTGCGTTCAGTAGCCCGGATCTTGTCCGGGTTAAAGATCAATAGACACACCACATTATTCTTTTGTGCACTGACGGGTGTACGCCTACACCCCGCGCTTAAGTCGTGGCCATTTCGTAAAATGATGCCAAGGATATCCGGGACATGGTCATTAACCCCCCAAAGGCTTTAAGTAACAAGACTGTTTAAACGACCCGATCAAATTATTCAATTAACCACCCAACGATGGAAGATTTAATGCCCGATCTAGCGGTATTCTATATACCGTAACCCAAGCTCGTATAGGGAAAATAAATTAAAAGTATTTACCTGAGCAAAGTATAAATCACAACAAGCAAACGCAAGTAGCTTTTACTGGTACTCCTAATCTGGAACGAAGGTTTATAATACCCATTAGAATCCTAACGGGTCTTTAGTTAAGCTTAAGCTTAGACCGGTTAGTTTCAAAGACACGGTTCGTACGCACGATTAAGCGAAGACCGGATAGAATGTGATTTAGACCCGACAAGTTCAGAGACTTGTTTAATATGGGTATTTCATACATATTCTGGATTTTGAGATAAAACCGTTAAGGTTTGACCCGTTTAGGCTAGTTTATGTAAACTAGTTACATAAACCGAACCGAACGCGTAATAAGCGTAACGGGTATTCATATGAGCCATTTACAGGTTTCCTAAGTTAATATGCTTCATATATGTTGTGACATCAGCAAGATGTCTTTTATTATGCCCGAAACGAATTTAAACACAAACTATGCCCCGTAGGGGTAGTTTGGTCATTTTAAAGGTTGTAAAAGAGTTTAAGTGTCAACCTGAGTTACAGGCCTGATGTAATCAGAAAATATACTCAATTTTCTAAGTTATATCAGTAGGTTAAAGTATATACGTGAAATTTATCAATTATAACCAAACTATGCCCCGTAGGGGTATTTTGGTAATTTCACATAAGCCGAAAAGCTCAAAACTGAAGTCTGAGTTAAACAACTTTTGCTTACTGTTAAAATTTTATAATTTGCCTCAAATATCAGTAGGTATCCCCTTGTATGTTTAAAAATAGTCTTAGTACATACTATGCGCTAAAAATGCTTAATAAGGCGATTAGAAGCCATTTCCGGGTTTGATACTTAAAGCTGATATTTTTATTATTCCAGAAGGCTTAAAATAATTTATTTGTCATTTAAGATCAGTAGCAAAAGGTTTGGATTCGTTTAGATATGTAAAACCCATTTTATGGCCCGTAAGGGCAAAACCGACAATTACCGGATTAAGCCTACGACTATGAGTTATGCTCAGCCTAAAATTAATTAAAAATCTTCAAAAATCCCAAAATAATATATTACATCAGTGGGTATTAAGTTTGATACCAAAAAGTAGGCTTAACTAGGCTATATGCTAATTACGCCGTTTTATTAACATAAAGCTTTCATTTTACGCTAACGAGCATAACTCTTAATCTACACCTCAAACTGATGTCAAACTTTGCATACAAGTTTATATATTAGTAATTAAAGTTTCTACTCTTTTACATTTCCAAAAATCACGTTTTAAAGTGAAAAGCGCATAATGGTCAACATATGAGCAATTAACAGAATCATGCATATTAATTGGATAACTAATGATCCGAGGTGTATAATCACAGAGGGTTATACTAGCATGTAACCTGGTCCAAATAAAGCTCTTAGGTATTTCTAAAACATACCATAACGGGTCAGAACTGAAAGTCAAAGTAAAAGTCAAACTATGCGACTTTCGGTTCCGAACCGGGTCTAAACAAGAAACTGTCGGGTTGAACATGTTTAGACATGTTCTTACATTCATTACTAAGTGATATCAATGATCAAACAGGTTACAAGTGTTCTACATTGCTAATTATGCATAAATTGTAATTTAAACATTCTGTTGACTTTTTATTTGTAAGTTTGACCCGACATTTGACCTAGTTAGAGTGGGAATCAGGGGGAACCCTTTTGAGGGTTTATTACCCACATAATTACCAACTTATAACTACTTTTGATTCGACTAATCACAGGACTTTTAAGCTAAAACTAAGCTAAAACTTAACTAAGAAGGGATTAGCAAACTTACTAAAGTCCTATGCACGAAATGTGAAGCTTAGAGAGAAGTTCTTAGCTCCAGAAGTGCTCCAATATGCAGATGGAAGGTGTGAGGGACTTGTTGCAACTCATGGCCTTTATATAGTGATTTAGACACCACAATTTGTTGACAAGCAAGTCTAACACTGACCACAACCCATCAACATGTGTCCCTAAGTGTCTAGGACTGTTTAGGGGTCGCCCACAATGTGCAAATATCTGTTAAGGGGCGATTGAGCGCGTTTACAGGCTGCTGTCTTCACTTTCTGCATCTGGGCGATTGACGCGGCCCGCGTAAAGTTATGTTAACCTTTACGCGGCCCGCCTTGACCCTGTTATCAGATTTTACATTTTCCATTTGTTGCATACTTGACCCTTGGCTCTTCGAAAGGGCAACCAAGTTTATTTCCTGCATTTTGACCCCCCCCCCCCTTATTTACCTACAAGGGCTTTAGGACTTATACCCACTTTGCCAAGCCCCTGGACATTCCTGGTTAACCCGAAAAGTCATAACTTTCAACGTTAACGCTTTAACCCCTCGCACACGAATTTGATCATAACTTTCTCATACGATAACAAAACTTTATGAAATTTATATCGCGCATTCTAGTGAGCATAATTAACAGTTACAAAGCTTCGGGTTTGTCAAAAGGTCATTCAGAGGTATAACTTAAACATGTTGACACATTTAACCCCTGTAGTTTGTAATCTCTCACTTTTAGCTTCGCATGATCCATGATTTATTCATTTGATGCTATAAACATCATGTAGGGTTATTGTACAATATTTTTATTCACTGTTGAGAATTAGAACCCGTATATTCACATACTTTCCATGACTGTCAACTTTAGTCCTTCTATAACATTCTTTCACACGTTCAAACATATGACACGTGTCTACACATTATAGGACGTGAATTTTTTCGAGGTGTTACATCCTCACCCCCTTAAAATAAATCTCGACCTGAGATTTACTGAAATAAGTAAGGGTACTTTTCTTTCATCGTGGATTCAACCTCCCACGTATATTCGGGTCCTCTACGAGCATCCCATTTGACCTTTACAATAGGCACATGCTTCCTTCGAAGCTTCTTAACCTGTCGATCTTCAATCGACAATGGCTTTTCCACAAATTTCAAGCTCTCATCTATATGCACATCTGTATGTGGTATAACCAGTGATTCGTCAGCGAAACACTTCTTCAGATTGCAGATGTGGAACACATTGTGAATTCCACTGAGCTCTTCAGGTAAGTTTAACTTATAGGAAACTGACCCGACCCGTTTGATAACCTCGAAAGGTCCTATGTACCTCGGGCTTAGCTTGCCTTTCTTACCAAACCGCATCACCCCCTTCCAGGGTGATACTTTAAGCAACACTTTGTCACCTACTTCGAAGTGAAAAGTTTTACGCTTCGGATCAGCGTAGCTCTTCTGCCTATCTCGGGCAGCTTTGAGATGGTCACGAATCTGGACAATCTTGTCCGTCGTCTCGAACACTATCTCTGGTCCCGATAATTGGACATCTCCAACTTCCGCCCAACAAACAGGCGTTCTACACTTTCTACCATATAAGGCCTCGAAAGGCGCAGCCTTTATGCTGGTGTGGTAGTTATTGTTGTAAGAGAACTCAATTAGGGGTAGGTGGTTATCCTAACTACCACCTAAATCAATTACACATGCACGTAGCATGTCTTCCAAAGTTTAAATAGTACGCTCACTCTGACCGTCTGTCTGAGGATGGTAAGCCGTACTAAAATTCAAACGCGTGCCCAAAGATTGCTGGAAACTCTTCCAAAAATGTGACGTGTACCTAGTATCTCTGTCAGAGATAATAGACACAGGTATGCCATGTAAGGCTATAATCTTATCCACGTATAACAGGGCTAGCATGTCGGAGCTATAAGTCTCCTTGATGGGTAAGAAATGTGTTGACTTAGTCAGTCTATCAACTATAACCCATATTGTATCATTTCCTTTCCTTGTCTTAGGTAACTTGGTAATAAAATCCATAGTTACCATTTCCCACTTCCACGTAGGAAGTTCAGGCTGTTGTAGCAAGCCTGGCGGCTTTTGATGTTCTGCTTTGACTTGCGCACAAGTCAAGCACTTAGCTACATAGGCAGCTATAGACTTTTTCAAGCCTATCCACCAATAATTTGCCCTTAGATCCTGGTACATCTAATCAGCTCCAGGGTGAACGGAGTATTTGGAACTATGGGCTTCCTGGAGGATGACATCTCGAAGTCCTCCATAAATTGGAACCCATATTCGTCCATTTAATCGTAAAATTCCGTCCTTGCTAAGAGTTAACTGCTCCTCAGTGACTCCTAGCTTTTCGTTAGGATAGTTAGCTTCCAACACAGCTTCCTTCTGTGCAGCTAACAATCTTTCAATCAAACTATTCTTTATCTCCATGCGCTTGGCATTGATTCGGATGGGTTTCACCCTTTCCTTTCGACTCAAGGCATCGGCGACTACATTCGCCTTGCCGGGATGGTATCTGATTTCACAATCATAAGCATTTAAAGTTTCCATCCAACGGCGTTGCCTCATGTTTAAATCCTTCTGATTAAACAGATGCTGGAGGCTCTTGTGATCAGAATAGATCACACACTTTATACCATACAAATAATGCCTCCACAGTTTTAGTGCGAATACAACGGCACCCAACTCCAAGTCGTGGGTGGTGTAACTCTTTTCGTGCACCTTTAACTGTCGTGATGCATAGGCAATAACTTTGCCTTTCTGCATAAGCACACACCCCATGCCAGTGTGCGATGCATCGCAGTAAACCACAAATTCTTCAGTGCCTTCAGGCAATGTTAGTACTAGGGCATTGCTCAACCTTTGCTTTAGGATATCAAAGGACTCTTGCTGCTTAGGGCCCCAAATGAACTTCACTTTCTTCTTAGTCAAGGAAGTTAGGGGTGCAGCAATCCTTGAAAATTTTTCGATGAAACGCCTGTAATATCCTGCCAATCCCAGGAAGCTACGAATCTCTGTAGGCGTCTTTGGCTCTTGCCAGTTCATAACTGCTTCGAACTTAGCGGGATCCACTTGAATACCACGCTCACTCACCACATGTCCTAGGAATTGGACTTCTCGAAGCCAAAATTCACATTTAGAGAATTTGGCATAGAGCTTCTCCTGATGTAGGAGTTTGAGAATACAGCGAAGGTGTTTCTCATGGTCAGCTTGGTTCTTAGAATAAATGAGAATGTCGTCGATGAAAACGATGACGAATTTATCTAAGTACGGCTTGCAGACGCGATTCATGAGATCCATGAACGCGGCCGGTGCATTAGTGAGCCCAAAAGGCATCACTAGGAACTCGTAATGACCATAACGAGTCCTAAATGCAGTTTTGTGTACGTCTTCATCTCTAACCTTCAGTTGATGGTAGCCTGACCTCAAGTCAATCTTTGAGAAATAACTTGCTCCTTGCAATTGATCGAACAAATCGTCGATTCTGGGCAAAGGATACCTATTCTTTATCGTGACTTTATTAGGCTCAGGATAATCGATGCACAGACGCATCGATCCGTCCTTCTTCTTGACAAACAGGACTGGCGCTCCCCAAGGAGACGAACTAGGTTTTATGAAACCTTTAGCTAGCAATTCATCCAGTTCCGTCCTTAATTCCTTCATTTCGGTTGGTGCTAACCTGTAAGGTGCTCTAGCAACAGGTGCTGCTCCAGGGACGATGTCAATTCTGAATTCCACTTGTCTATCTGGTGGCAAACCAGGTAGTTCTTCCGGAAAAACTTCTGGGTATTCAGAAATGACGGGGATGTCTTCTATCTTCGGTTTAGGCTCATCAATAGTCACTTGTGCCATGTAGATGACACAACCCTTCTTTAAACATTTTGAAGCCTTGAGCATAGTCACTTGCTCAGGCAGTCCATACTGGGTATCTCCCCGAATGGTAAGTGATTCACCAGACGGAGTCTTTATCACCACTTGCTTTTTGTTGCAGACAATTTGGGCCTGGTTATGAGATAACCAGTCCATACCCAGAACTATGTCAAAACCGGCCAATTTAAAGGGAAGTAGAGACAGAGGAAAATAATGGTTCTTAATGGATATAACACATCCATCTAACACAGTTGAGACGGTTTCTAGTGTGCCATCTGCTAACTCCACCTCATAATTCACACTTAAGGTTTTGACAGGTAATTTCAACAATTCACAAAACTTATTATCTACGAAAGACTTGTCAGCGCCTGAATCAAAAAGTACTCTTGCATAGACATCATTTACAAGGAAAGTACCTGTAATAACGTTGTCGTCTAGAACTGCTTCTTTTGCGTCCATTCTGAAGACCCTAGCATTAGTCTTCTTGGCCTCTTCAGGCTTCTTGGTGTATTTAGGGCAGTTGGTTTTAATGTGCCCCTTTTCATTGCAACGGTAGCACGTTGCGTCTTTCATCTTCTTGCAATCCAAGGTTTTGTGATCCGTGGACTTGCATATTCCACATACATAGGTTTTTGACTGAGTCTGTGAGTTCGACTCAAGTCTGCACTTTCCAAAGTGCTGTTTCTTGCAAATCTTGCATTTGGGCTTCTCACCAGAATGATGCCCATCTTTCCTTGACTCAGATCCTTTCTTGTTGTCACCGTTCCCACAGTGCATCTTGTTCGACCTCCGTGAACTATCATCTTCACGTTTTCTCTTCTCAGCCTCCTTATTCCTCAGCGATCTTTACCTGACCGCATCCAAAGTGAGGGACAAGGATATGTCAGCTACAGATCTAAAAGTAGCTGGCCGAGAAGCCTTCACGCTTGCCTTGATTTTCGGGGCTAAACCACCGATAAAACGAGCTATTCTTTTTGGTTCCGGGGTTACCAGATACGGAACCAACTGGGACATCGTGTTGAAGCTCGTTAGGTAAGCTTGACAGTCAAGGTTTGTCATCACCAATGATAGAAAATCAGACTCTATCTTCTCTACCTCATGCTGAGGGCAGTAATTTTCCCTGATAAGGGCAACAAATTGATCCCATGACATGTTGTACAATGGGATTTTTCCGGTGGCTTGAATCAGTGATCTCCACCAAGCTAAAGCTTCACCCTTAAAAGACTGCGACACAAACTTGACTACATCCCTCTCAGCGCATCCGTTGATATCCACAACTGTGTCCATCTCATCCAGCCACGTCATACAGTCAATGGCTCCTTTCTCCCCAGTGAAATCCCGGGGTTTGCAGGAAACAAAATATTTATAAGAGCAACCCTTGTCACGGGGTCCTTGGTTTAGTACAACCTGCTGAGATGGAGCACTGTGGTGGTTGGAGGAGTGTCGATCATCATCTTTCTTCGGTTCGTCCTTCTTGGACGGTGGCTTTGAAGGCTGTGTAGATAGGGTCCTACTACGAGTCCCACTATACTCTTCGTACTGCCGTTCCAATGCCTTAGTAACTGCGTCGTCGACCAACGCTTTCAATTCAGCACCCGTTAAATTAATCCGGGCGTTATCAATGTTCTCCACTGGATGGCTATTAATTTCGTCTGAGTTAGCCATTTTAATTGAACTGTTACAGAAAACAAGGACAATAGTTTATTTGGGAGTTTATTATGGAATTGCTCCTTAGGGTAATTCATTAACCATGGTAAACAGAGACCATATTTGGTTAATTTATTAATCATATTTGTTTAGGATTTTATCATAATTTATCCTAATTATAAAACAATCACAGTTTTATTTGTGGCACAAAAGGCCTAGTCCCATGGACATTTTAATTTATAAGCTATGATTTCAGAGAATCAAAACATGAAGGTATACTGGCACAATAGGCCTAGTCACAAGGACATTTATAAATTATAAGCTATGATTTCAGAGAATCAAAGCATGAAGGTTTGAACCTAGTTCATTACCTTTATCTGACAGGGAGTCATCGCTACCACTGTCTTGTGGCTCATATGGAAATGAGCAGGGCCCGTAGGCGCTATATTACCACGTATGGTCAAAATATGATCATCTTAATTGATGACCTAAACCCATGATTCAGAGATCATAAAATTGAGTTAGGAATCTTTTGAAGAATCCAATAATAATAATGACGTGTGTGATTTTAATGAATCACGTCTGCCAGGAATGTTAACATATTTTCAGATGTTAACAGGGATATGAATCTTTTAAACAGGTCTTACCATCATGGCCAGGTCTTCATAATGACACTCAGGCTAGGTTTCACACTCAAGATTCTTATACAATATTTAAATAGGCAGATATTTATTAAAAAGGAATGATTTTGATTTATTTATTTCATATAATATATTTATGCAGATAATAGCAAAAATGAAATTTATAAACTTACATTCCATTAATTTATTAAAGGTTACACGTCGCCCTAAACGGGACTTTTTAAATAAACAAACTTACCCACGCAGGGGTTTAAACAAGGATTTACCCACGCAGGGGCTGAACAACAAACAACATAATAGTCCATGCAGGGACTTACACAAATAACATAATAGTCCACGCAGGGACTTAAACAATAACATACCCTCGTAGGGGTTAACAGAAAGATAGACCCACGTAGGGGTCAAAACAAACAATCATACCCACGCAGGGGTTTATACAGTAAGACTGGCCCACGCAGGGGCTCAACAACAATTGGAAGGATTTAGTGGTCCTTCTTGCTCTTCCCTTTGATCAAGCTTGTCAATCCTTGGAAGAAGCTTTGTCTCTCCCTGCGGTCGCGGTGAAAGTCCCGCTCAACCTGATCCAGTCTCTGAAGAATTTCCTCCCGTTCTGGGGGAGAAAACCGTGGCGGCTGCGATTGCGTCTGAATGATAGGTCTGGCCGGTATCTGGTACCCATGAGTTGGGTACCCTACTCCCCATGGATCTCCATACGGTCCTTGGGTGTTATAGTTAGCCGCTACCAAGTATGGGTCGGCTTCTGCGTAGTTGTAGTTGGTGTGCACTGGCTGTTCAAACGGGTTATACGCCATGGAACCCGTGTATGCCGGAATTGGGTTATCAAAACCCATAGGCGGTGGTTGCGGTGCAACTGGGTGTGAGGGTCCACCCATTTGTGGGTCCTCCTGAAGTGGCGGGTAATGGCTGCCACTTGATTGGCGTGGAGAACTAAAATGGAAATCTCCTCCCCGTGTAGACATACGCGGTCCAAATCTCCTACGCCTTGGCGGTTGCGGAGGTGCCGGTTGAACTGGTGGCGGTGGAGGCGGTGGCGTAACTGCCACAAACCGTGAATCCACAGAGGGATCCTGTTGCTGATGTTGCTGCTGCTGAGGCGGTGAATGGCGAGGAGGTGTATAGTACCATTCGTGCCTGGTAAACATAGCTTGAAAGCTATCTGGACCAACATAGGGTGATCCGTGGAAAGAAGATCCGTCAGAGATCTCTATCGGGTGGTTTGGTGTACCACTGGCGGGTTCGACGGGGTCCGTATCCTCGTCCATATCGTCCGCGTGATCGCCAGAGAAATGATCCTCTGGCCCCAATGGGTTAAAACCCACTGGTTCTTGTATGAAATTTGCCGGGTTAAACCGGCCCCTAAAAACAGGTGTAGGGTCACCAAAGGAGTGGTGCGATAAAGATCGCTGTAATGGTATGTATGAAGGTTGAGGGTTGTTGGGCTCGTACTCCGGTTGTGGCCCATAAGGGTTATGGACAGGAGGTGTTGAGCTGTGCGAAACCGACCGTCTTGCCGGCTCGAAGAGGTTTCTCCGGTTCTGCCGGGGATCATCACTCTCTGTGGTTGAAGGAGCTCGTACGTTCGAAGGCCCTGCCTCGTTGTCATTGGGGGCGGTGATTGGCCCCTTGCCACGTCCTCTTCTTCTAAAGAATCTTGGCGGCATTTTGTTAATCCTGTCAATATAGCATGAGATAACAACAACAATATATAAAAATTAAATTGACAAAACAAAAACCAAACAAGGTAGAATTTGTCCTATGTTATATGTCTAGACTCGAAAGTTTAGAATTGTGCAATTGTGTAACTGAGATTAAACACAAAAGGCTAGTGTTTAATTCACTTAGTGTTGGCTCTGATACCAACCTGTCACACCCCGATTTCCACGTGTCACCGGTGGGCCCGGTGGGGAGTATCATGACGTGGTTGGCAACATAATAGTCAAACAACACAATATTTAATATGCACAGCGGAAGCAATTTAAAAGATATAATACAACCGAATTTAATATTGTAATATCAAATGTCACAATATTCGGAAGTTTATCCACAGACGGAACGGAAACAAAATGGAAACAATAGTTCAACAGACTTTAGGCATCTTAAGCTTGCGAGACTTCTAGTGATGCTAAGGAGAAATCCTAGCCAATTACGCTTAGTACCTGCATTTAATCTTTTCGGGAAAATACGTCAGTTTACACTGGTAAATACAATCAACTGACTCATTTTGGAAAATGATTGAAAATTGGTTTGGATGCACGTGGCATAAACATTTTATTTAACTTGGGAGAATTATTTAAATATATAATCTTGTGAACGAATTACATGTTCCTTGTGCGTTCAGTAGCCCGGATCTTGTCCGGGTTAAAGATCAATAGACACACCACATTATTCTTTTGTGCACTGACGGGTGTACGCCTACACCCCGCGCTTAAGTCGTGGCCATTTCGTAAAATGATGCCAAGGATATCCGGGACATGGTCATTAACCCCCCAAAGGCTTTAAGTAACAAGACTGTTTAAACGACCCGATCAAATTATTCAATTAACCACCCAACGATGGAAGATTTGATGCCCGATCAAGCGGTATTCTATATACCGTAACCCAAGCCCGTATAGGGAAAATAAGTTAAAAGTATTTACCTGAGCAAAGTATAAATCACAACAAGCAAACGCAAGTAGCTTTTACTGGTACTCCTAATCTGGAACAAAGGTTTATAATACCCATTAGAATCCTAACGGGTCTTTAGTTAAGCTTAAGCTTAGACCGGTTAGTTTCAAAGACACGGTTCGTACGCACGATTAAGCGAAGACCGGATAGAATGTGATTTAGACCCGACAAGTTCAGAGACTTGTTTAATATGGGTATTTCATACATATTCTGGATTTTGAGATAAAACCGTTAAGGTTTGGCCCGTTTAGGCTAGTTTATGTAAACTAGTTACATAAACCGAACCGAACGCGTAATAAGCGTAACGGGTATTCATATGAGCCATTTATAGGTTTCCTAAGTTAATATGCTTCATATATGTTGTGACATCAGCAAGATGTCTTTTATTATGCCCGAAACGAATTTAAACACAAACTATGCCCCGTAGGGGTAGTTTGGTCATTTTAAAGGTTGTAAAAGAGTTTAAGTGTCAACCTGAGTTACAGGCCTGATGTAATCAGCAAATATACTCAATTTTCTAAGTTATATCAGTAGGTTAAAGTATATACGTGAAATTTATCAATTATAACCAAACTATGCCCCGTAGGGGTATTTTGGTAATTTCACATAAGCCGAAAAGCTCAAAACTGAAGTCTGAGTTAAACAACTTTTGCTTACTATTAAAATATTATAATTTGCCTCAAATATCATTAGGTATCCCCTTGTATGTTTAAAAATAGTCTTAGTACATACTATGCGCTAAAAATGCTTAATAAGGCGATTAGAAGCCATTTCCGGGTTTGATACTTAAAGCTGATATTTTTATTATTCCAGAAGGCTTAAAATAATTTATTTGTCATTTAAGATCAGTAGCAAAAGGTTTGGAGTCGTTTAGATATGTAAAACCCATTTTATGGCCCGTAAGGACAAAACCGACAATTACCGGATTAA
This sequence comes from Helianthus tuberosus, assembly GCA_030545235.1. Lineage (NCBI taxonomy): Eukaryota > Viridiplantae > Streptophyta > Magnoliopsida > Asterales > Asteraceae > Helianthus > Helianthus tuberosus. Next base: position 53,679,009 of record CM060351.1, read on the forward strand.
GCCTACGACTATGAGTTATGCTCAGCCTAAAATTAATTAAAAATCTTCAAAAATCCCAAAATAATATATTACAACAGTGGGTATTAAGTTTGATACCAAAAAGTAGGCTTAACTAGGCTATATGCTAATTACGCCGTTTTATTAACATAAAGCTTTCATTTTACGCTAACGAGCATAACTCTTAATCTACACCTCAAACTGATGTCAAACTTTGCATACAAGTTTATATATTAGTAATTAAAGTTTCTACTCTTTTACATTTCCAAAAATCACGTTTTAAAGTGAAAAGGGCTTAATGGTCAACATATGAGCAATTAACGGAATCATGCATATTAATTGGATAACTAATGATCCGAGGTGTATAATCACAGAGGGTTATACTAGCATGTAACCTGGTCCAAATAAAGCTCTTAGGTATTTCTAAAACATACCATAACGGGTCAGAACTGAAAGTCAAAGTAAAAGTCAAACTATGCGACTTTCGGTTCCGAACCGGGTCTAAACAGGAAATTGTCGGGTTGAACATGTTTAGACATGTTCTTACATTCATTACTAAGTGATATCAATGATCAAACAGGTTACAAGTGTTCTACATTGCTAATTATGCATAAATTGTAATTTAAACATTCTGTTGACTTTTTATTTGTAAGTTTGACCCGACATTTGACCTAGTTAGAGTGGGAATCAGGGGGAACCCTTTTGAGGGTTTATTACCCACATAATTACCAACTTATAACTACTTTTGATTCGACTAATCACTGGACTATTAGTGATTAATCTTAAAGTCAACCGTTAATTACGACGGTTTGACTTTTAAGCTAAAACTTAACTAAGAAGGGATTAGCAAACTTACTGAAGTCCTATGCACGAAATGTGAAGCTTAGAGAGAAGTTCTTGGCTCCAGAAGTGCTCCAATATGCAGATGGAAGGTGTGAGGGACTTGTTGCAACTCATGGCCTTTATATAGTGATTTAGACACCACAATTTGTTGACAAGCAAGTCTAACACTGACCACAACCCATCAACATGTGTCCCTAAGTGTCTAGGACTGTTTAGGGGTCGCCCACAATGTGCAAATATTTGTTAAGGGGCGATTGAGCGCGTTTACAGGCTGCTGTCTTCACTTTCTGCATCTGGGCGATTGACGCGGCCCGCGTAAAGTTATGTTAACCTTTAAGCGGCCCGCCTTGACCCTGTTATCAGATTTTACATTTTCCATTTGTTGCATACTTGACCCTTGGCTCTTCGAAAGGGCAACCAAGTTTATTTCCTGCATTTTGACCCCCCCCCCTTATTTACCTACAAGGGCTTTAGGACTTATACCCACTTTGCCAAGCCCCTGGACATTCCTGGTTAACCCGAAAAGTCATAACTTTCAACGTTAACGCTTTAACCCCTCGCACACGAATTTGATCATAACTTTCTCATACGATAACGAAACTTTATGAAATTTATATCGCGCATTCTAGTGAGCATAATTAACAGTTACAAAGCTTCGGGTTTGTCAAAAGGTCATTCAGAGGTATAACTTAAACATGTTGACACATTTAACCCCTGTAGTTTGTAATCTCTCACTTTTAGCTTCGCATGATCCATGATTTATTCGTTTGATGCTATAAACATCATGTAGGGTTATTGTACAATATTTTTATTCACTGTTGACATTTAGAACCCGTATATTCACATACTTTCCATGACTGTCAACTTTAGTCCTTCTATAACATTCTTTCACACGTTCAAACATATGACACGTGTCTACACATTATAGGACGTGAATTTTTTCGAGGTGTTACAGTACTTGAGGAGCATGTTACACAATGGATGAAAGGGATATATGGATTATAAGAAGTTTAGAGCTCATTATCATCACCACACTTCGCCCCACTCATCTCTCTCCCTCTCTTCTTCTACCCCACGGCCGAGAACAACAACAATACCACCATCATTCATCCAAGTTCATCTAATATCAAGTGTACACAAGGTGTAAGGAACCATATAAGAAGGTTTGGTGGTCTTGGAGATTGAAGGACCTCATCCAATTGCTTTTATCCAACACTTTTGTCATCTACAATTTCTAGTGTTCTTCCCTAGCCTTGTGCTAGTAGTAAGCTTCCATTCACTTGATTTTTACTTCATAATTAGTAGGTTAAAGGATGTTATATGTTGTAAATCATAAAGAACACTAAAGAACATAATTAAGAAGCATGAACATAAGCTTGATATGTGATGAAATATTGATGAAACTATGTTGTTTAGTGTATGTATGATACTTGCTTGTTATTTACTTGAGATTATGATGATGAACATCATAAGGAGTTTGCTAGATTGTGATTAACACATGATCTAGCAAGTAAGAGGATGATTATGTGATGAAATAAGATGATCATCCTTATGTGTAAGCATGAACTTGAAGAATAAAGTGATTTCTTGAAAAATAATAATCAAAGTGAGTTGATAAACATGTTGATCTAAGATTTATGAATGGTCTTCCAAAAGAACCAAGTTCAAAATATGATTTTTAGGAAATCTTGGTTCTTACTTAAACCTACACTATTTTTGGTGATAAAACAAGTGTAGAAACACTAGAGAAACAAGAAGATTCATAGAGAAACGTTTTTGTAAAATATGTTTACAAGTTGTAAACACCTAAAACTTTCAAGAATGAAGTTTATCAAAAAGTAAATACATTTTGGAGGGTAACTAAACCTACTAAACACACTACCAAGTTCCTACAAGTTTTTAATAAAAGTTCAAGTTCATGTTGTAGTGCAAATAGCATTGTTTCTGCACTTGGTAAGTGTAAGTTGTTTAGGGATTGATTGTTGATCGTTTGTGATGATTTTAAAAAGAAAATGATATGCTTTAATAGCATAGACACCTCCATTTTTAGGGGAAACTATGGCAAAATTTTCTAAAAATACCAACACTTCGAAAAATATTTTCTAACAAATATTTACAAGTGTATTTTAACTATGGTTTTCAATATAAACTTTGCCATAATTTTTGTAACAAAAATACAAGTATTGGAGGTTGGTTTTTATAAATAAAAATGGGTAAATATATTTTTAGAATATATATATATATATATATTAAAGACACTTGTTTGAATATTTGTATACTTTGTGAAATAGTTATGTTATTTTAGGGTAAAATAATATAACTTAACAAAATACCAAGAATATCATGGAATAAAAATATAAGTTACACACATAATATTGTGTAACCAAACAAGAATTGTAACTTACAAAGTATTCCGGAAAATACCGTTATGAATATATTTTTGGTAAACAATATTTTGGATACGAAAGAAATGAAAATATGATTTTTGTGAATATTGCCAAGTTATATCATATTTTCGACAAGGAGAAAATATATTATTTTTGGGAAGTTAAAATATATTTTCTTGGAATATTTAGAAGATATATGATTTTTGGGAAAATATATATTTTCTTGAAATACATTATTTTTGGACAAAATAAGTTTATTATATATTTTCTAAAGTGAGACTTGAAAATATATTAATTTGAAACTACAAATACAAGAATACAAATACGTATGTATGAGGTACCCCCATCATTGGGAAGGAAATACGAAAATAAATACTTGAGAAGTATTATTACAAAAATACTGTTTAAGCAATTATGCCAAAATTAAATATAATTTAAAGTTAAAATAATCATTATTTTAACAAGAAATTATAACTTGGGATAATATTAAAAGAAACGTAACTCAGAAATGTTAATTCTAAGGCAAGGCACGGCCCGTTCGTCTAATAGAGCCTAGTACATTGTAGGTAGTTGTGTTTGCTGACGAGCTTTGAGTTACGAGTACCGAAGACGCAAAACCGTGAGTTCATGTCTCCCTTTTCTTTAAATTGTTTTGTTTATTTACTTCGGGGGTGAAATACATGTTACAAAAGGATTACATACAAATACAATTGGTATGGTTAGCCTAGGAAAGAACCATAGATCATGTGAATGGGTAGGCGGATACTTGAGACCATTAATCCTCGTATAAGGACCGAGGGACATGAGTGATAGATCTATTTGGGTGTAGCGAGCCCACACCCATGAGGACCAGGGTGGCCCATAGGGTGACTATGTCTTCCAGCCGGAAGCCCGGTACAACTTTGCTAGGTTTGAGTCTTCCTACACCGTCACACATATCGGTGGCCTTGCAAACCATTGGTGATCTTTTCCTTGTTTGCTTTCATACCGGGATTTACATACATACATACACTGTTTACAAAGGTTTATACATACATATACAAAACACATGAACTCGCTCAACTTTTGTTGATGTTTTCAAATTACATGTATTTTAGGGAACTAAGTGGATCTGGCAGGTGTATGCATGTGTTTCAAGCTGCGTTATAAATAAAAGATGTCATCCGAGGTCGCAGGGTTTAGGAAATGTATCTTATTCCTGGACGAGATACATGTTCCTAAACTCGGTTTTATTTAAGGTCTTTCGCTGAGTCTTCGTGAACTCATTTAAACATGTTGTGGTTGTAACTTAAATTTGGTGTCAACTATTCAGACAAGTATGTTGTGGTATTTTCAAACTTAATTTTTATGGATGAACATCTACTGGTTTTTATCATATAGCATTGTTATGATTGAATGCTATGGTATTAAGAAGTCACACCAATAACCACGCTTCCGCAAATGTCAGGGTGTGACACCTGGCCAATTTCAAACAAGTGGTTGTAATGATGGGACCCTTGATTTGAAACACATAATGTGCGTTGATTGGATTGTAGATATTCGTTGCGTGCATTCATATTGTTGAGACAACAACAGATAATGAACGAATTGTTGGACTTCTTGTTCCAAATGTTGCTGATGAAACTGGAGCTGTTATCTCGGTTGTTCAGTACTTCCGCGATAAATACAATGTTCATCTTTGTTATCCTTTTCTTTCTGCAATTCAAGCAGGCACGGATGCTAAACGTACTGTTATTACATTCGAGACGATTCAAGTGAGTCCTATGAAGCAAGTGCATGTCTATTCAATTGAGATGAATCATTACATTACATCCCCGTTGAAAAACATAATCGATAAATTTAGGGAAAACGGGGTTGAAAGATGATAACCCAACAGCGGAGGATCGCATTCTACAGCTTCGATAAATTCAGGGGGTATTCTCAAATAATGTTTCCTAGATGTTTGAAGACCAACAAATGTCCAAAGTGCTGATTCTTCATGCGCGTGACAAAAAGCTACATTACAAAATTAAAAAAATTAAATCGACACCTTCAATACGCATCATATAGGCCTATACGATGCGTATTACTTTTTGATAAGGTGACATTGTCAGCCTTTGACTGACCTAGAAGTTTGAACCAACCTCAATACGCATCGTATAGGTCTCTACCATGCGTATTGAAGATATTGATTTAATTTCTCAAGGTGTGCCAATAATACGATGCTATTTGAAGATTTCAATTTAATTTCCCAAGATGAAATAAGTTTGTCCCTATCAATAAAACAGAATCCCTTCCGAATACGATGCCGTTTCAATCACCACTAAAATCCACCTGGAAGACAATACCAATTTGACTTTGCCACAATTATTCCACAATTTCAAGAAGCCGCCCACACTTACCATCCATCCACTGGCTTACAATACAACAGTATCAATTCGAATTCCTCTATAACACACAACCGGGTCAAACACTCCGAACCATAAAAAATGGAAGCCGAAACACCAACAAAAGCTCACGTTGTGAGTTCGTTAATGTCGATGAAGCGAAATTCCGGCAAAACATTCGGTCAAATTGCATCGGAGACAGGGTTGACCAACGTATACGTTGCTCAACTATTGAGACGTCAAGCGCAATTGAAGGCGGACACTGCCCCTAAACTCCGGGCATCGCTGCCCGGCTTGACCGATACACATATTCAGCAGATGATGGAACCGCCGCTCAGATCGTATGATCCGTCGATCGTACAGGATCCTACTGTATACAGGTTACATAATTTATTATTTATTATAATTATTATAGTTAAGTTAGTAGGTTATAAATGGGTTGAATAAAGGAAATATTAAATAGTTACGAGTCAAATAAAAGAAACTGAAAAATAAGTGGTGAAACAAGATGAGTGAAAACAAGACTGTATCGTGGGCTAACGCTCCCTTCCACGTAGGCGTACATCGCGCCGTGGTAGTTAACGCTCATATATATGTGAGATGGGGTCCACCCCATTTCAAACGTTTACTTTTTTGTATTTTTAGTTAAACCGTAATGTGATAGTTAAAGTCTATTGCCTACGTGGCAGTGACGTGGCGAGGCGTTATGCACTTTTTAGTTAAATCACAACACATGGTCTAAAAGAGGCTGGAAAACATAAAGTTGGACTCATATAATTGTAACAAGTGGGGCTCTAACATACTTGTTTATTAGGTATAGATAGTTTATTATTTGATTTTTTATTTATTTTTAAGTTTGTTTGTTGGTTGTTATTGTTTCTTTAGTTTAGTTTGAATATTAAGATAGTTATTAACATTTTATTATTATTATTGTTGTTGCTGCTGTTTCTAGTATTATGTTAAGTTAGATCTGATTTTCAGCTATTCAGTACACATAAAATATTATTGATGAATAAGGTTTTGTTTTTCGTTTCAATTCCTTATCGATTTCAGCACTAGATTGATGATGATGGAGAAAATCTGTTCATGAGTTGTAATTGGTTAAAATGTTGACATAAATGATACTAAATTGATGATGAAATGATTCTTTGTGAAGGTTGAATGAAGCTGTTATGCACTTTGGTGAAAGCATTAAGGAAATTATTAATGAAGAGTTTGGTGATGGCATGTAAGTTACCAGTCAGTGTGAATTATTATGATACAGCATTTGCTTAGTATACTGATTAGAATTTAGTTCAAAGTTGATTGCAAATCTTGTATTTGTTTGTTAGAATGTCAGCTATAGACTTTTTCTGCTCTGTGGACAAAGTGAAAGGTGTAGACGGGAAGGATCGCGTGGTTCTCACCTTTGACGGGAAGTATCTGCCGCACACCGAGCATGTAAGTCGTGTTACTAACATCAGTAGATTGTTTATGATATTAGGATACAAATACATGTTTTGGTTATCACGAGTTATGACTAGGGAGGGGTTGGGTGATGCAATAATACATATACAGTGACTCCAGGTCATCATGTTCTTTAGCAAACTAAAATATCTATATTAAGGGGTCAAAATGGGTTCGGATCAAAGCATGTAATTCCAAGTGCGGGTGGAAACCGGGTGGGATCAATATTTTTGTCCTTTTTGTAAGCAGTTAATGTAATAGTATGATTTTTAATCTGTTTTTGTTTTAGAAGACAATTTATAATGTAGTAAACAAGTTTTAGGGAACTTCGGCCCTTCCAACCCATTTTAATCCATTTCCCTTATAGCTTATGTATTACCCGTTTGACGCATCATCATTATCATCATCATCATACTCAGTAAATCCCACCAATAGCAAAGAAAAGGTAGGGTCTGAGGAGGGTAAGATGTAGACAACCTTACCCCTACCCCGTAGGAATAGAGAGGGTGCTTCCAGTTGACGCATCATCATTATAATAATGACGCATCATCATTATAATACACCCTAATCGACCTGTTTTCTTATAAATGGGATTTAAATTTGGCACTTCTTAAACGGGCCATATGGCACAACACCTATTGTATCTTACAATATATGCAATCACCAAGCCATCCATGATGAACAAACTAAGATTGAAAGCATGTTCATGAGGATTCCTTCTTGTTAATCAGGTTCCCCGTGATGTTTTTTCTTTCTGTTTCTGAATGTTTGAATTTTGTTTCGGTTATGCAGAAGGTGGAGCATATGGTTTCAAGATTAAATCTGCAGAAAGATTAAACATGGGGTTGGTTGTTTCCATTCAGACATAAAAAGTTTATTTGATTTTGATCATGCATGTTTGATCTTCACCAGATGTGTTATGTATGCTTTTAGACATTACAATGGCTTTTAGCTGGTGATGCCTGAGACTGAGATTTGCATCTGCATGACAATTTATCATTTTCGTTTTTGCTTACATTGTTGTGATTTTGTTTTCAATTTATACTCAACAAAAAGAATGAATATATTGTTAGAGAATACAAGAGCATCTTAGCAATGTTATGAAGCGGTGTAAGTAGACCATTCTAGTACGAAGCCGTCTCGGACTCTCAGTGGTGGTGTTGTATTGTATTGTCTTTCCCAGCTGTAAACAAATCATTAGAAGGTTCATGTGCCTTGCGGACGCTCTGAGAGTCGAGTATGTATTTACATACATACATACATTGTGTACATATATCATGGAACCATAAGTAAATATGTGTAGAGAGAGATTTACTCTACAAGAGGGAAGTAGGAGGATGGAGAAGAAAGAAGCCCTTAACATGGTTGGGTTAAGTTATCTTTACGGGGACAATTAGACCAACACTAGTGAACTGTAAGGGCATATTTGACTAATCTTTTTGAAACAACTTATTGACTTATTGGCTTTTTGGCAAAGTCAGTATGGAGTGACTTATTGACTTTTTCCCCTCACATACACCCTCATTGCTAAACATCATTTTGAAGCTAATGACTTTTCAAAAAGCCAATAAGTTAATAAGTTGTTTCAAAAAGCTTAGCCAAACATGCCCTAAGTTAGCCTGAGTTGGGCCTAAACTTGTTCAATACTAAGGGCTCTAAAGATATGAATGAGTAGTCCTGACAATTTGGTCCAGTGGTAAGAGGCCTACCTTCTCTAGTGGTGACGCAGGTTCAATTTCCGTTCGGGCCATTTTCGACAGACATTTGGGTGAAATGACGAAATTGGGCTTTAATTCCGGGTTTGAACCTGGCGGGTAGCGAGGGTTTACGGATTTCATCCGGTTCCCACGCATCAAGGAGGACGGTCTCATGGCTGTCGAGAAGCCAGCCTTAGACATAGCCCCGAGCAGGGTAGGTTTACACGTGAGATTTTTTTCCGTTCGAAAAAATGATATGAATGAGTGAATGACATTGAAAGGTTGGTTTTCATAGTGAATTAGTTCTGATAGACTAGTAACATGAGTTGTTTATCCTCACAAAAGTGGTGTGAGCTATAGTTGTACAAAGTGTGTAGTAGGTAGATTTTATGGGCATGTATATACCAACCAGAAAAAAAAATCAAGTATTAACTATCCTCCTCTAAAATATGGTACGTTTCTAGATGAAGGGACAAATCTAGATCTCTAAAACAAAATATAAATAAATAAGTAAAATGCAAAGCTAGTCAACAAACATAAAGGAAAAATATATTTTGACAATAATTCTTGTTAAATACTCCTAAATAACCATATATATATATATATATATATATATAGGGTAGGGATCCTAAGAGAAGTCCACCCTATTTGAGAAACTTGAGAAGCAATCTGGACCACACATTTTCCTTAAGCAAAAAATGTGAAAAAAATGCAATTTTTTTTTTTGAAAAATCGCAGCTTTTTCTATAAGGATTAAATTTTTTTTTTTTTTTAATTTTTTTTTTTTGGATTTATACACATGTGTATATTGTTAATCTTTTAACTATACATATATGTATATTCTCCATTATACATATATGTATATACATGTTTAAAATTGAAAAAATGTGTATATTGTTAATCTTAAACCATAAACACTAAAGCTAAACCTTAATGCTAAACCCTAAACTCTAAACCCTAAAGCTAAACCCTAAAGCTAAACCCTAATGCTAAACCCAAAAGCTAAAACTAAACACTAAAGCTAAACCCTTAATGCTAAACCCTAATACAAACCCTAAAGATAAAGCTAAACCCAAAAGCAAAACCCTAATGCTAAACCCAAAAGCTAAACCCTAATGCTAAACCCTAAATACTATTGCTAAACCCTAATGCTAAACCCTAATGTTAAACCCTAAAGCTAAACCCTAAACCATAAAGCTAAACCCTAAACCCTAATGCTAAACCCTAAATACTAATGCTAAACCCTAAATAACACTTATTTTTCAATTTTAAACATGTATATACATATATGTATAATGGACAATATACATATATGTATAGTTAAAAGATTAACAATATACACATGTGTATAAATCCAAAAAAAAAAAATTAAAAAAAAATTTAATTCTTAAAGAAAAAGTTGTCGATTTTTCCAAAAAAAAAAAATTGAATTTTTTAACCTTTTTTTTGCATTTTTTTTTGCTTAGGGAAAATGTGTGGTCCAGAATGCTTCTCAAGTTTCTCATTTAGCCTACTACTTCTCACATGATCCTTATCCTATATATATATATATATATATTAAGCATTTCCTAATTACGGTTGAGTCGAGCCAGAATCATAGCATACTTTGGGAAAAACTCAGGCCGACTATGAGTTACTAAAAAAGAAAGTAAGTTTATGGTCCACAAACGACCAATCGGGAGCAATATCATCAGGGGCGGACCTAGCCTTAACCGGGGGTAACCTCCGCTACGGCTTGGCTCGGAAAAATTTGACGTTTTTAGTGTAAATTTTGGAAAAAATTGATGTTTTTTCGATTTCGTTACGGCTTATTTATAAACGTTACGGCTTGGCGTGAATCCTAGATCCGCCACTGAATATCATATAACTTTTAGTGTATTCAATACGTAATAACTCAACTATATATATAAAAACTTGCTGTCCTTCTAAGATTTCAATTTAGTAAGGACACTGATACAAAACGGAGCATGGGACTTCTCCTTTCTTCAATATACCATGCTCCGACCTTACTCAACGTGTAAATGTCTACACTTGGCCAAATGTAAAAGGCAAATTGGATTTAAATAATCTCAACTTTCTCAATTTGACCGATAATAATCCCAACTCAGTTATTGGCCGATAATAATCCGAACTGGTCCACTTTTGGCCGATAATAATCCGCCGTTAAAAATAGCTTAACGGAGTTAAGCTTTTTTCTGAATTACAAACTGATGTTTTATAGATTTTGATCAGAACGAGGATACAAGTCGATTTATGTAAAACATACCTCGAAACGATGCTTCAAACGGCTTGATTTTTGTTAATTATAATTTTAAACACCCGAATTGAAGCACCGTTTTCGGAGTTTGAGGTAGTATTTCGAGGTAAATTTTACATCAGTCAACTCGTATCCTCGTTCTAATCAAAAGCCCTAAAACATCAGTTTGTAATTCGGAAAATAACTTAACTCCGTTAAGCTATATTTAACGCAGAATATTATCGGCCAAAAGTGGATCAGTTCGGATTATTATCGGCTAATAACTGAGTTGGGATTATTATTGGCCAAATTGAGAAAGTTGAGATTATTTAAATTCAATTTACCAATATACAAAGATGTGTTAAAGAGGGTGTGCAATGTTTATGATCTTGTAAATTGCGTTTAATAAGTTAATTATATATAAAACTTTAAGTAACTTCAAAGGATATAAATCTACACAAATCTTTCTTTATCCCAATCAATTCTCCTTGCCACTTTTGGAATATGGGTGATGTGGTTATGAAGCTTGGTCTAGTTGCATAGAGTTGGACAGTGACACATTTGGCTATAAGGTGTGGTTATGACCCTTATTGTCACACCCCAACCGATGGCGGAATCATCGGGGCGCGGCACTGAGCGAAACAGATTGTCCAGAAGTTTCCATAACAACTATCATTACCATTCAATTTAAGTTAACATGTCCCATACCATGTCTCAAATAGCAAAACAAGTTATTATCGACAAAAACTAAACAAATATTCTGTTCCGACAACTCAGATTTTAAACATAACAGTTTATTCGTTGGTTTCTAGGACTCCAGTTCCTAGCTTCAATTTCATCACAGCCCGAGAAGCATATAAACAACCTAGGCACCTGTCACATACGTTTAAAATAATGTCAATACATAAAATGTAAAGGTGAGCATACAAGTTTGATAATAGCATATAGAGTTCGAATTCGTTTACGCATAACCAGCACGTACACATAGAGAAATGAAGCACGTTAGTTATCGACATAGATCCATCGATACCAATGACTGCGGGTTGACTGCCCGAGGCAGTTCGCATTACACGATTACCACTGTAATCCATGCAAGTAAAAGATCCTTAACAACCCCCGTGTGAACGGGTGCTGAGTCCAAACTATAGTACTATCGTTGCTAAGGCAGGTAGACAGCATTCCATGTGTAAACATAACAAACAAGCATTCATAAGCCACGTATAACATGCATTAATGGTTAAGCGTTAAAATAGCTTGAGTAGTGTGATAGTTGTAGTTTGAATAGTTGTAACGTATGTAACACCCAAAAGTGCTAAAGCAAAAAGGGTTCGAGTATACTCACAGCGATATGGATTGAAGGGAGCGCTTTTACAGCGAGTACGGTTAGCCTGAATAGATTCGATAACGTAACGATAAGTGACGCGTAAAACAGTACAAGTGAGAGTGGGCAGGATGGCTGATCGTGCGGATCAGTTATCCGTGAGTAGAAGTCATCCGTGCGCATGACCTATCCGTGCGGATGGTGGTGCGTGCGGATGGTGATGCGTGCGGATGGTGTTCCATCCGAGTAAGCTATCTGTGCGTGTGACTGTCCGTGCGGGTGGTAACCCGTGCGGACTAGTTGCACGTACAGATGACTCATCCGTGCGGTTAGATTGTTTGTGTGAATAAATGTTCAAGTGGATTGTTTCTTCCTAAGATGTGTTTGTGTATGATGGCTTGTGCTTTGGAGTTTTCGTTGTAGCATTTAGAAAACACATAAGTGTTTCTATCTTTCAAGCCGGTTGCGCGGACGGCAGTCCGTGCGTATGGTAGTCCGTGCGGGCAGCCTGTGCGCGCGGCAGAGACAATCCGTCCGGATAGCCTGTCCGTGCGTACGGCTTGGCCGTGCGGATGAAGATTGTTTGATTTTTCATTTTAAAGCCTTAGTATCTCATGATCCGAAGAGTAATCCGTTCAGAGGTCGTCCGTCCGGATTGCTCGTTCGTCGATACTCAAACCTCGTTTGGAAAGTGGGTCCCAAGGGTAGTCCGTGCGGGTGACAACCCGTGCGTATGACCTGTACGTGCGTATGACCTGTACGTGCGTACGGCTCGTCCGTGCGGACAGCTAGTCCGTGCGGACAGCTTGTCCGTGCGGACAACTGGTCTGGTTGCTCCGTTCGTCTACACTTGGTTTCTGTTGTCGTTTATCGAGACGTTCTGATTACGTGGCAACCACTTGGAGTTGTGTTCTTACCCGCGTGGCTAGACCGGTCAGGAACCACCCTAACTCGGCCTGTCGGCGACTCAGAACGGTCATCCCGGTTAACCCCGAAATCAGTTGTCTATGGGTAGGATTCTAGATCTAGAACTAGTGCATCACTATTGACGAGTATAACACTGGAACTGATCGGATCCGTACCGGTTTTGAGGGTAAAAGAAGGAGAGAACTAAGGTTTATTTCTTTCAACTCTTTTGTCCTTAGAAAAGTTTAGATCTAGGTGAAATTATTGTAAAAACTTGTAGAAATCGTTTAGATCTGAGATATTCTTGGTGGAATGAGGTCAAGCTTGAAGTTCTTATGAACTTCATGATGACGTCACCCGTGAATACCTCAAATCCGGATGATTTCATGGTTAAAAGTGAAGATTTGAAAGATGGAAATGTGTAGAATTGTGTAGTGATCAAGGATGTACAAGAATTAGTGCAAGATCTTACCTGGATTGGGAGAAATCTGAGAAAAAGTGAAGAATGCGTGCGGTTCGGACGTCACTTGCCAAAAGTGGAAAAAGTGGAGAGTGACCCGTGTATTTATAGGATGCCAAAAGGGGAAAGGGTGAGCCGTGCGCATGGCACGCACCCGGGTAGGTTATCCGCGCGGACTGGTCATCCGTGCGGATTGGCAATCCGTGCGGATTGGCCATCCGTGCGGATGCCACCTCCTTTGGCGAGTTCGGTGCGATGTTGATTCGGTTTCGATTTGCGAGCGATTCGATAGGGTTTCCTAATCAAATTACTTTCAGTCCCAACTACTTCTTATATGGTTTGACTCGGGATTCGGGTTCGGGTTCGTTTATATTCGAGTTAGACTTCGAGTTCGATTGAGTTCGCTTGATTATTACAACGTAAAATAACATAAAATAAACATGCACAGGTAACACGTAAGGCACACACACACGTATAATGACAAGTAAAATACATAGCTCGAGTTACGATTTGATGTCGATCTGATTAGCATAGCTTGATTAACTTTATCGCATTGTTACTTCCTATCGTTCACAGTCGTAGGTCGATTGAAATACGGTTAGCATGGCTTGATTATTGTAATGTACGACAATTACTCCACATAATCTAAATATGATACAAACAATTCTACGAGTCACGTCGCGCGAAATCGGTCGTTGACTTTGACCTTGACTTTGACTTTCACTCGTGAAAACACGGGGTGTTACACTTATGATCACCATGAGCCTCCACGTCAGTGTTATGTCACCCACCTCTAATGCGTCATCCAAAACCAATACCCTAAGGGTGTGGTCATGACCCAAACCGCTATCATCTTATTTATTTTAATTTATCTTTGTCTAAAGAAAAAGACAATGATTTTTTGAAAAAATGGAAAGGAGGACCAATGGGGGATGACATACCTTAAGATAAGGGGCAGCCTCTGCTACCCCTTGGCGCTCCGGCGGTAGTGTAAATTTTGGAAAATTTTGACTTTTTTTTGACGTTTTTCGATTTCGTTACCCTTTTTTTCTAAAACGTTACCCCTATAAAAAATTTCTAGATCCGCCACTGAGGACCATGGTTGCCATGGTTTAATCCATGCAAACCATTGTGGGTCATCTAAGGGGGTGGTGTAAGCTTTCATTCATATTCCTACGTAGCGAATTATGTCCCAACCATTACCCCCACACTCTTTAGAGTTTAGCCTTATTAAAATAAAAAAACGTTGATACATGATGTGATGCAAAGAAGTTAAGTTTCTTTCACTTTATCCATAAATTCAACAAGTTTTAGAGTCTAGTTCACATAATTTAATGAAATTTTTTATCTTTATGTACCGATAATTGTACCGGTATTTTTGACAACCGTACCGGTTGACACAAGCTTATCCAATTTAAAAGTAAAGAAGATAATAAAAGTATTAAAAAAACTATATATTATTATAATATTTAAAAAACTATTCATTGGCTTCTATTTATAATATATGTATAATTTTAGAGTCTAGTTCACATAATTTAATGAAATTTTTTATCTTCATGTACCGATAATTGTACCGGTATTTTTAACACCAGTACCGGTTGACACAAGCTTATCCAATTTAAAAGTAAAGAAGATAATAAAAGTATTAAAAAACTATATATTATTATAATATTTAAAACACTATTCATTGGCTTCTATTTATAATATATGTATAATATGTATAATTATTGAAGTTAGAATCTTAAATTAATATATAGATGTTTGGTTAAAGAAAGAAAATAAAAATAAAATGAAATTGGAACTAATTCTCTCAAGTACAAAAAAAATGGCAAATTAGATTTAAATAATCACAATTTTCTCAATTTACCCGATAATAATCCGAACTGGTCCACTTTTGGCCGATAATAGTCCGCCATTAAAAATAGCTTAACGGAGTTAAGTTTTTTCTGAATTACAAACCAATGTTTTAGGGATTTTAATCAGAATGAGAATACGAGTCAATTTATGTATTACTTACCTCGAAACGGTGCTCCAAATGGCTTGATTTTTGTTAATTGGAAGTTTAAACACTCAAATTGAAGCACCGTTTTTGGCTTTTGGGCCAATATTTCGAGGTAAATTTTACATCTATCAATTCGTATCCTTGTTCTAATCAAAAGCCCTAAAACATCGGTTTGAAATTCAGAAAAAAAAAACTTAACTCCGTTAAGCTATTTTTAACGCAGACTATTATCGGCAAAAGTGGACCAGTTCGGATTATTATCGGCAAATAACTAAGTTGGGATTATTATTGTCCAAATTGAGAAAATTGAGATTATTTAAATCCAATTTGCCAAAAAAAAAAAAATCAATATTCCAAGTAGTGAAAAATCTCAAACAAAGGAATTAGAATATCTCACTCTCACTTTCGCCATAGCCACACCCATCACCACCACTACAACCGCGACCGTTGCTATGTTGAACACTATCGCTTCATTATCACAACCATGCTCCATCTTCTTTAACAATTTTACAAAACTTAATTATATAGCGAACTAACCAAAGACACTAGTTTCATATGCTCTTACGGGCTGTTTTGCAACTTCTAAATGGTTAAATGCTGAACCAGTAAGAGGTCTGAGCCATTAAAAGCCAGTATAATGCTTAACCGTTCAGAGGCAAATGTCTGACCAATTCAGATGAGAAGTCTTAACCATTCAGACTCAGTATAATGTTTAACCTTATAGAGGCAAATGTCTGAACCATTCAGACATCTGCTCGCGAAACAAACAGTCTGAACCATTAAGTGCCGAACCAGTAAGATGTCTGAATCATTAACAACACCATAAAAACTAAACAAATAGCCCTTTAGTCTTTATTCTATTGTTCTCATATTACTTTCATCTTTAGGATATGACATCTAAGCGTAGTAATCTATAAAGGCATAATTAACTTTTCATTTGTCAAAATTGTTCTCAAGAATGCAATATGATACATGCATCTCTACATAACACGATATCTAAAATGTAAAGATTGTCAATCATGCAAATAACTGATAATACATTTAGTTTTTTATTTTTATTTTTTTTTAATTTTTCGAACAGAAAATGATATATTTAGTGTGAGAATCCTTCAAGAGACACGTATAAACTACGGGATCCTTATGTGGCTTTAAATTCACAAGAAAAGGCAACACAACACGTTTTTTCGATAAAGTTAACAATAAACATTTGTACAAGAAACAAGAAGTATGGTCTCAAGCTAAAGCAATAAAAAAAAAGAATAACATAACTTTAAAACTCAACAATCAATCTTCAATTCAGGGCGGATCCAGGGGTGTTTTGAGGGGTTCCTAGGAACCCCCTCGGTTTGGTAAAAAATGGAAAAATTAATGGAAACCTTGTATGATTTGAAAAGATTAGTGGGAATCTATCAAAAGGAACCTGGTGAAAAAAATTCCTAGATCCGTCACTGCTTCAATTCTCTATTATCCAAAACGTCCACCTAATCTTATGAAGTTGCTATCCAGAAAGATGGTTCAATCTCCGGAAACAACATAAATGGGCCCAAATGATCACTACATATCGAAAAAAATCATAAAGTTCTATAATAATTCATTAATGATTTCAAAATGAATTTTCAAAAGTACATTGACATAGTAAAATGACAAACTTAAGAATACAAATTCATTCTAAAAAAATCTATCTAGACAAAGTAAAATCGAGTAGGAGTAACAGTTGTCGTTAAAATAAAGTGTGTAATGTCGGTTGCATAGAATGACAAGAAAGTTCACTATCTTTATCTAGAAAAAGTGTCTATGAGATGAGGAAAAGGAAAAAAAGAAGACATCAATTATATTGTTATATTGTATGTGTCTACAAAATCTTCTTATTTGATCAATGTTATATGTGTGTTGTGAGTATTTATGTTTTCATTAGATTCAACCTTATTAACTAGAAGAAGAAACAAATTTTTCTCATAAGTTGTTGGTTAATCCGAATTAAAAGTTTCTGGAGTATAAACTTAGTATTCTTGATTAACAAGTATTCGAATATACCAAAGGGCCTTTGGCCTATCAATATCAATGTTTTGGGTAAGGTTTTGCTTTTACAAGTGGAGAGAGTTTAATACTCGTGGTGGAAAAAAAATGTGTAGTTTATTAGTAAAATTAGAGTGTGTGTTGTAATTAAAACAAACTAAAAAGATATTTTTTCTATAACTTAGACTATGAAATTGGGATATAATTTTCACTTTATTGACTATTAAATAAAAATGAGGATTATATATTTCTATTTTCTTTCAAAAACCACAGAAACCGCTATTTTCACTTGCCGAGGTTTGAAAATGGATCCAGAGGATTATATATTTCCATTAGATCTACATCTTGACATAGATCTTTAGCGACTCTAACCATTTTCTCTTTCTTTTCCTACCATCGTACTTAAAGCACTTGTACAATATTTTTGTGGTTCATTAAGACCATGGGGTGTGGTTTGGGTAGTCTCTTTGGGTTAACTCTTTGTTATTGAATTTACCATTGATAAACTTGTTAGTTTTGAGTTTATAACTATGTTTAACGTTGAGATGGTTTTGATCACTCTGTAGATTCGTGATGTAAATATATATATGTGAATTAACTGTCGTTTACATGATAATAAACATCTAATGGAATCCAAATGTGAGCATAAAAACTTAGTTAAAATCATAGTATAATATCAAATATAAGATAACACTCTTTTCACATGTGAAATAATGTCAATTGAAGGTTATAAATTTAAAAGTAGAAATTCATATGTGGATCGTTATTAAATCACATATGAAACAAATGATGGTTCAAATGTGATTTGAATTGAGAAAATATTACAAAAAAATAAAATAAAATCTTGCCAAATTACAGTATTAACTTCACATTTTTATTACACTGAACAAAAAAATGTATGATAAAGCAGGTAGAGGATCCTGTAAAAAGTGCTCAAAGTGTGAGAAGTGTATTATAACACTATATATAATACTATATAACACCATATAAACACCGTATAACAATATGTAACACCATATAACACTATGTAACACTATATATCATTATATAACAAATATAACACTATAGGTTGTCTGATAGCATGTCTATGATAAATGTATAGTGTTATATTTGTTATATAATGATATATAGTGTTACATAGTGTTATATGATATTATATGGTGTTACATATTGTTATACGGTGTTTATATGGTGTTATATAGTATTATATATAGTGTTATAATACACTTCTCACACTTCTAACACTTTAGGCCCTTTTTACACTAACTCATGTTTAAGATGTTTTTTCATTTAACTAATAGTCAAATAGTTATTTGAAAAATATTGTTTTTGAAATACTTTTGTTGATTTATAAAGTCTATGAGGTCTTGCTGGGTGCACGCGCAAGAATTAAAAAAAAAATTAACAAATATAACTGTTTACTAAAATACAATTTATGTATTAATTGTTTATTTAATTTAAAGGTTTATTTATTAAATTCAATAAATAGTCTAGATATGTTTTTTTTATTCTATATTTTGGTGGGTTTTAAAAAAAATATAATTACCCTTCATATAACCCATATATATTTATGATTAATGAATTTTAATGTTTATATATTTTCCTTCCTGGTAGAAATTAATGAAAATAAAATCATATTGATTTCGTGTACGATATCGAAGAAAAAAGAATCAGCTTGAACAAGAAGTTGGGATTTGTCGGATCAACTTTCCTTTTCTATTGAATAAAGAAATCCAAATTTTCATATTCCATTATGATTACATTCTCTTTTTACAAACTAAATTCATGGCACTTGTATTACATTTTACTAGTCTTAAGCTATCTGCGTTGTGGCCCAGTGGGCATAAAAGCATGCTACCAACGTTGAGGAGATGGGGGGCGTAAAACCATGCTAAGTAGCATCGAACGAAGACCGAAACCGGAAAAAAGCGAAAAAACACGAATTTTCCAACAAAAAGTGACTTAGGTGACGTAAAATGTAGATGAAGTCGAATTTATAACAATACGCATTAGAAAGTGGAGGGGGCAAAAAAACTTAAAAGACCAAATGTGATCACCAAATACGAATGAAAAAAAAAACCTTGAGGGAACAAATGTGACTATCAAACACCGTGCTAAATAGCATTGAACGACGAACAAATCCGGGAAAAACGTAAAACTAATAAAAAAAACTAAAATTATTTAACCTTTCTGACACCAATTATAAAAACTAAAGTTTTGTTACAAAATGAAAAATCATAATGCCAAAAAAAAAAAGACACAAAACACAAAAAATATACTATTCCTCCATATGTTATTGAAATTAAAATTGAGAGATTTAATAATAATAATAATAATAATAATAATAATAATAAGGATAAAGATAAGAAAATATTTTTTATATATAATATTAAAATTGAAATTAAGAGATTTATAGATAATAATAATAATAATAATAATAATAAGGATCAGGGTAACAAAATATTTTTAAATAAAAATAAAAATATAATTGTGAAGTTAAAGGAGAAATTACCACGTGGCATTAATTGTAGTCTTTTATTAATATTTAGATTAGATTAGATTCACATTTTATTTTATTACTAGTGATATATATATAAATTGTGTGTGAATCGGATAAATTGAAAATTCTAATGTGAAATATTTTACTTTTAAGCACGTAAGGTCGAGTTAATCTTAATACTTTTTTTGGTTAAATTATTGATCATATCGAGTTATTATTAAAATATTAAATTAAATATGTTAATTGAAAACTTAAATGAGTTACTTCTTAAGCTGTTAAGCACGTAAGGTCGAGTTAATCTAAAAAACAGAGCCGGCTCTAGCATAAGCCAAATGAGGCAAGGGTGAAGCCTCATAATTTCAAGGGCCTCCAATTTTAATAGGCAACCGATCCTTTATCATAACTAACTAGGTGTTTACCCTCTCGCGCGTTGCGGCAGAAATAGCTGGTATTCCTATGAACATGTTGATGTTTATTTTGGGTTTGCGTACAAACACACGAACTCGCATTCGGATGATAAATATACATAACACCATGTATTGTAATCTACTATACACTTATAGATGTCACTCTTGATAAAATATGTTACATTATTCTGTCATGCCCGTTTAGTCCCATACTTGTCACACAAAATAATCTAAAACAATATGTAAATTTACATAAATTTTTAATCATACTATTAGTATTTCTTTATTTTCTATTTTATATAAAAGAACAGGTGGACTTTTTTTTGCGACAGGAATATCGGTTTGGTTCGGTACTGATAGGATATGTATATGTATAATTGGTTCGGGTCCGTTATGCCCATTTAGTCCCATACGTGTCACACAAAATAATCTAAAACAATATGTAAGCTAATTAACTATGATGATGGTTTCGGATGGGTTGATACCTCTCTTGTAGCTGCTTAACAATCTGTCCAAAGTCTCTCCACGATGACTGTTCTTTTGGATCGAGTTGACCATGTTTGACCCGCTTTGCCTCGAATCCTATTGTCCCATATATGCTCCACAACAGCCCCGAGTAGCACCGGTTAACCCGTCACCATCGTCATTCTTCACCGACCGGCAGCTTCTGGCTAGGTTGAATCTAGTGTCGGTGATCGGAATGGTTGCCAAGTGCACCATAAAGACTGCAAATGCTATTGGCAGTGGTGCCAACACCTTCATTTACATAAATTTTTAATCATACTATTAGTATTTCTTTATTTTCCATTATATAAAAGAAAAAATGGTAGGTGTTGGGTAAAAATATTAATTAAATCGTGTAAAGATAACATCAAATAGTCATTCTCTCAACTGCTACATATATTTATATAAAAGAACAGGTGGACCATTTTTTTTGCGACATGAATATCGGTTTGGTTTGGTTCGGTACCGATAGGATATATATATGTATAATTGGTTTGGGTCCGTTATGCCCGTTTAGTCCCATACATGTCACACAGAATAATCTAAAACAATATGTAAACTAATTAACTATGATGATAGTTTCGGATGGGTTGATACCTCTGGGAAAAAAAATAAGAAAAACAAAGGCAATGGTCTGTTGAAATAAACATGTCCCTCCAGGAATCCAAGAGTCCAAAGTTGAAGCATGGCCTGATCCTGATCCTGAACCTACAATAAATTAATGGATTTGTTCCTTCAAAAATGAATGGGGTTTTTATCAATACATTGAGATGTTTGCTAGTTTGCTGTACTATATTTTAATAAAATTCACTTTCCCGTTTCAAATGTCAGTTACCTAACAACTATAGGTGTAAATATGTCATCAACACTTATTTGATCATCCGAAGTTCTTTTTTTTTGTTTAGGCATAATTTAGCACAATATTTTTCAATATCACAATAGAATTGAAAAAAATGTATGCATTTTCTCTTTGGCATAACATCAAACAGTTGGTATGCATAAACAACCACACAAATGCTCAACAAAGACCATGTATCCATAAAGCCCCAAACTTTAAAACCCTTGAATTTTTTTAAGACAGAACCAGCAAAGAACACAATTTTCAAGAATAACATTTGTAAGAACAAAAGGAGGAAATAAGCTTATAACTTGTTAAAACACTCACCCACAACTAACGCTGAAGATTAACGGTGGAACCTAGCCGACTTCGTCGGAGCACCGATTCATGTCACTTAGGTTGTGGTTGTTCAAGATCACCTTCAAGTATCTCATTCTATCTCTAGATTGCTCGATGAGAGTCATGGGCACACTCGCCGGAACCCTAGAACCCGCAATCGTCACTGTCGCCTTCACCGACGACCGATAACATTATCTCCGGCAAACTATGACTATGGAATGCGCATCCACCACTGCCTTCTACAATCGTTACCCACGTCAAAACCACCACAGCATCACCCCCAACCTCGTCTACCACCGCCTTCTACCATCGATTCACGCGTCTTAACCACCACAACGCAGCACCGGTCTGACCGAAGGCCAAGAGGGTGGCTGACGGGAGACGATGGTCGGTTCCTCCATCTCCGACGCTCGTCTCTCTCTCTGCCGTGGTATAGGTGTGCTCTCTCTCTCTCTCTATCCATCTCTCTAATCTGGATGTGGTGGAGGGCGAGGTGTGAAGTACGTGTAAAGGATCCAAATGTAGAATCCCCATAATACCCTCAAGAACTGTTCATTCAGTTCTTCTATTATCATATATGAATATTCTTTGATATTACAGGGTTGAGATCCTGTACAAACAGTGCTAACTGTAAGAACCGTAAGAACAGATCTGAACCATTGATAGTTTAAATCAAGGGTTATGATTGATTATAAATAAAACCCTTATAATTAAAAATTAGTAATAACAAGTTAGGGGTAATTATGTAAAATTGCGAGTCATTTGACATTTTCAATTAAATACAAATTCCACCAAGGTTTTTTAAACTAAAATAACTTTTATATACTTCATTATTTAAAAAAAATATACCATAAAATCAAGTATTTTTTTATCTTTAATATGAGTACGATATTGCTATACTTATTTTTATTTATAAAAGTAACTTTTAAAAAAGTTACTAAAAGTTGTTTTATAATTGTGCTGATAATGTGCTGATTATGTGTTAATTACAATATAATTGTGTAACACCCTTTTTATTTCTACTCGAATTTAACAATAATTCATAATAATTATATAAAAGATGGCCCATTTAAAAACATAAGTTTCAAGGTAACAAACATTAGTCAATTACCGACTAATTCAAACATTCATAAGTTGTTTAGCAATTTAGTTACAATCATAAACATTGTCTAAACCAAGTTAATTTACGCGGAAGCTTCAAAAGTTCGTGTTCGGTTCTTCAAAAAGTTGCTTGACCACCATCCGTATTCCTTGAAATACCTAGAAACTGAAATGTTTACATTAAACATTAATGTTAGAATTCTTAGAAACATTACTTAACCGAAACTACGCTTAAAAACGGATTCGATTTAACAAAATATGCAAAATTCAACATGAATTTCAAGGCTCTACCGTAACTTACGGTAGTCACCGTAAGTTACGGTAGCTTCTGGGAAACTTTGGTTCCACCGTAACACAGGAGTGAACCACCGTAAGTTTTTGGTTTCTACCGTAAATTACGGTGTATACCGTAATTTACGGTAGTCCCTGCAATGCTATGTTTTGATTGTTTTGGTTATTTTGCTCAAACCCAAATTCTAGGATTTCTCATTCTAACAACCAACACACTGATTTCAAGTATTTTAATATGTCTTTCATGAACAACATCAAAGACCGAGTAATCATACTACAATGCATTAACCACGCATCATTTGATTATTCGACCCGTTTGGCTCATCTATGGAATCCTCCATTATGATGACTACCAACGCGATCTAACCAATTCTTTACCTATTATTCAACATAGCGAACATTATCGCTTTATTCAACTTGACTTCTATTCTACAATTCAACTACACATATGCTAGTTGTCAAATTATCAAATGTAACGAGTTAAGTTACATACTTACATAATTCGTCTAAACTGGTTTCTCACCATAATTACCCATTCCCGGGCTTATCAATCTTAGCATATCATGTCCATTCCATGGTTCACGCTTTTATAACTCAACTTTAATGAGTGACGTTTAAGTCACTCCGAACACTACCATCCCGACCATTATTTTAACTTGTTTCTTTATTTAGTGAATTGCATCACTTTATTTACATTCCATACATGACTAATTAAACAATATTATCAACCAACATCTCTAGTTAACTATTTTGACCCGTTTGGTTTGTCGAGTGAGTTACATCACTTCATTGACATCCCAAACACAATCATTTTCGCTATATCAATATTAAACATATCTATGACTAGGTTTGTCTACATAAGTGTAACGAGACGACAAGTCACGTACCTTTGAAGCACCCTCTTCAAACGCGTATCTCCACCGGCTTGTCCACTTGACGATCCGGATTCCTTACCTAAAGAGTTCAATTCAACATGTTTAGAACTCTTTTCTTAGCATATATCGCATAATTTGCTGAAACTTACAATTATGCGTTTTAGCTCAAATTTCAGTTTCTAAGCCTTCTTTGAGGCATTTTTACAAACACCTTAAGGGCATAATTTCTCAAAGCTTATAATCATGTTCATGGCTTGTTATTTAGCCAATATTAGCATCTACTAAGCATGCTCATATCAATTTTCACATTATCAATATCTGAATTTACTTCCTAGAATTCAAATTATACTAGAAAAACAATCAAATTCTAGTGTTTTACATGCTCCTACAAAACCCACTTATCACCTTCAATGGTGATTATGGAATTCACTAGAATTAAGCAAAATTTCAACAAGTAATTAACTAGGGTTTGTCCCTAGTCAGTATGTCTTTCAAAACAACTAACATGCAACATCAATTCTTGAATTCCATGAATTCACTCAGAAATTTGGGTGAAGATTTTGCTTTGAAATTACATACCTTATGATCCCTTTTTAGAGGAGATCACAATTTCGTGCTTGGAAATCGATTTGGAACTGATTTGAAGACCCAATTTGATCAATTAGCACAAGTTAGGGTTTGGTGGGGAAGCTCCTGTTCGCCCCTGATGTTTTGATCGACCAGACACACTTCTTTTAGAGTGTTTGGTGTTTAAACCTTGTTTTTAATATTATTAGTTTTAGTTTTAACACCTTTAGTCCCTCCATTATCATTAAGTTATTTATTTAAGGTGTTTTAACCTTTTAGCAAGTAATTTACAAGTCTCATGACTAACTGGGTTATTTATTCCCAGTTAGCTTGTTCTTGTTTGTTTTATACTTTATAATTCTAATACAAAGTTTTATATTTTCGGGGTGTTACAAATTGCCCATCGAGATATTTCATAAAATTTGTTAAATATTCTTCCCATAAGATTTTATCCTGCTAGAATGTGATTTGAATCAGCGCTTTGAAAACTAACCAACACGTGTATTAACAACACTTTAAAAACATACCAACACATATGCTAACAACACTTTAAAAACATATCAACACATGTGCTAATAGAACTTTAGAAACATACCAGTACATGTGTAAACAACACACTAAAAACATACTGAAAAAAATAAGTAGCACATGTTTTAGCAGCACTTGAAAAACAAGCACAACATGGAATTAAATTTGTTTTTTGCTGCACTTGAAAAACAAGCACAACAGGAAACTAAATTTATGTAAATACACATGCTAACTGTGTAATGGAAAATTAATTTCAAGTTTTTATTTTAGTTTATCTGTTTATTTCTTTATTTGTATTCTTGGTACTTATCTTTATTGACTTTTATCTTAGTTTAAAACAATCATATAGTTGTAATAATTTGTTACAAAGTGCTGATTAACAAATTGCCTGTTGTTGGCGGAGATTGTGCTGATTAACAAAGTGCCTATTGTTGCGATTTGTGAAGATTGTGCTGATTTACAAAGTGCCTGTTGTTGGAAATTTTCAAATTTTGATTTGAAATAGTGCATGAATATAGGGGATAATTAAAATTTGGAATTAATTAAATTCAAAAAATAGAGTGATAAAGTCTAAAATACCCTTGTCTAGTTTTTTTAATGAAGGACACATGTCTAATAGTGGTTGGTTCTTATAGTTCTTACACATATTGAGGTTTGTATTTGATCACATCTCTGTAATATATGTTTCTAGAAAGAGAAGGAAAATGACATTTGCCTTTTTACCCTTAGAAATAATCACATAATTTACTGAATTTACCTCTCTATTTTTTTAATTATTCAATTAGTGATATTTTTTTTCCTTCGTTTATACTTTATAGTTTTATTTAACAATTTTTTAAGCATTCATTTAGTGATATTTTTTCCTTCGTTTATACTTTATAGTTTTATTTAACAATATATATAAATTTCAATATTTTTGTCTAATTTATTTAGTTATATTTATATTTAAACAACTTGCATTTAATGTAATATATATTTTTCTGTCAAACCCTCAAATTCTTCATGCGGAGTTTTAACGCGAGACGCGTGACAAACCAGGATCACAGTCATTAGTCATATCGAACGACCGCTATATGAGTTTAAAAATTTTCATGTTTACTCATTCATGAGAAAATATTGTTTAAACAATTGAGTTGCGGAAGCGTAACACTTACAAAACCAATGAAGCTAATGTAATTTAAAGCTAAGTCTATTTGTTTGGTAAAATCAATATGACTCCATAATGTATCCTAGTCCTGATGTGTGCTACCTTAGCAACCTGAGAAAGACATGCAAGAACAAGTGTCAACATATAATGATAACTGAGTTCACAGGTTTTAGGTTACAGTTATAAAGTAAGTTGTTTCTCAAAAAGTTTCCATTGTTTCAAACCCGAAACAATAAATTGAAGTGTTCAGCAGTTACTTGTTATATTTGTAGGTAGCTAACCTATGTTACGTCACGAAAGAGTTCGAAACCGAAGCTGACTGTTGTTGCCTCCGAGTGCCAGGTCGAGAAGTTAGGCCAATTCTACACCTGTTGACCATTACCGGTCTAGCTAGTGCGACTAGCTCGAGGGGGGTTTGTCGGGCCCAGTAGTACTACTCAAAATTCCCCCGCTATCCACCCAATTCTAACGGTCTGAGGTTTGGGAGGACTTTATGTGATAAATGATACTTTGTGACCATAACAATATAAAAAAAAACCCTAACAGTTGTAACGTTTCTTTACCGTAATGTAGCACATGCATTCCCCCCCCCCCTGTGTTTTAAAACATTTAAAAGAGTAGGGGCCATGAACTCACCTTTGTTTTGCTTGGTATGCTTAAATGAATTACGAGCCGATGTGGCCAACCATTTCCTATTATGGTTACCATTTGGTTTGCTAGTGTGTGTTCATACAAGACATGTAACTCTACACGTATCTAGTACATAGCAAGTAAACAAATTGACACATAGACGTTCAATCGTGTGGTTTCGTGCACGTGTTCATAGCATAACATGCACACATTAAAGTATACCCATTCGGTTTTCAAACAATCATTCCTACTATAACAACCCTCCAAAATATTCCGACACCCCTAAAATATTTTAAAATGTCCATATATGTCCTAAATTATGCCCCGTATGCGAAAACGGACCCCGAATACCTTTAAGTTTATTAATTTTAATTAAAAACAAATTTCAAGGGGCTGTCGCAGGGCGCGTAGCCTTTGGCTACTTCCTACGCGGGCCGCGACAGACAGGCCACCAGGAGAAACCCGGAGCTGCCACATGGCACAACGCGTGTGAAGGCTAGAACGATGACTGGGCCAGGCTAGGGCCTAACCAGCCTATTACGCGGGCCGCGTAGCCCTTAGCTACCACTTACGCGGGGCGCGACAAGGTCGACGATCACAACTATAAATAGATGCAATCGGCTTCAGTTTGAATTCGTTCATTCACTCGATCTCTCTTTCAAATTCTGAATAGCAATTATAATAGCGGGCATAATACCCCTCTAAATAACGAAGTTCTGCCTCGTTGTAAGTATCATAACCCCGGTTACATATTAGATACGCTGCCCGATTGATCCAAGGTTCCGTAACGGCTGTCGTGGTTCTGCCCGACGTAGTCGTTGGAATGCCGTCTCGGGGAGGGTATCATTAATATAAATATTGGGTTATTATACTAACTTGTGTGCATTTGTAAATTTAATAGATAATCACCAGGAAACCCTTAAAGGAAACCATAAGATAACAATGTGAGTAATCTCCTTTTTGCAAACTGTTTTTACAAAACCTCATATGATTAACATTATATTAAACAGTGATTGAGTATTTGTATTCTACAATTATGGTCGGTATGTTGGAGTTTTGTATACAAAATTTGTTACTACCTTGCGAGGAGTAACATGACCACAAGTCGGGTTGATAGTACCGTGGGTGGTAATTGAATAGATGGAAACACATGTAATTGCGCGACCGCCCTCAATACTGTACAATGGTTTTTATAAGTCTTAATTAAATTGAGATTAACTCACCAGTATTTCCCACTGATAAAATGTTTTTAAACACGTTTCAGGTAACAAAATGTGAAAGCCAACTAGAAGCTAGTTGGACAGCACTGAAGGCTTGGAAAAGTGGCAATAAAGTTACCTAAAATCAAGAGATGTTTTATTAAATAAAATAGGGTGTATCCCTATGAAAATGTGTGTACTTGAAACTTGGGATTTTTCCCATGTGGTTAATATTATAAAAGCGTGGTATTTTACTCTGATAAAATATTTCCTAACTACGATCCTGATGAAAGTTCAGCTGCCAAAATGATAAACAACTAGATACCACTGAAACTGGCCGCGGCCGCCCGTTCCCGGATAGTTAGGGGGCAGAGGTTGCGACAGAAGGTGGTATCAAAGCTAAGCCACTGATTCAGCCACAGAAGTGTTCTGCTGACACCAAGATATTATTCAAAGTGTTAGGAAATAAATTATGGAAATACGTGCATATCTGTATTTTATTGTTGTGTGTTATTTGACTATTTATTAGTTTACAGTATGAGCGATCAAAGACCATCCGACGCCTATCGTCAGTTGTCCAGCTCACCTAGAAGCGAAGGCACCTCTTCACAGCCTGCCCTCTCAGGGTATTCAGCTGACAATAAAGACGGGATATTCGTGTTTAAGGCTCAGTCTGAAGAGCCATTTCCTCCTAAAAAGAGAGGATGGTTCAGTAGGGGAGCACATGAGCGTAGGAAGAGAATGAAAAAGTTAAAACATCAGCGAGCTTTAGCTGCCATTAAAAGAGAAACAGATGCTCACGCTCAGTACCTGCTTAATAGGAGTTTAGCAAACTTCCATATCTTAGCAACCACAGCAGCCGACCCTAACCTTGAGCAACTAGTAGCACCCCAACCTTTACCACTATTTCCAACACAGCCAATGGAAATTGAAAACAACCCTGAAAACCAAATCCCAATGCATGACTTTGACCCAATGGAGATACCTAGGATACCAGCACCCAATCCCTTAGACCCAGACTACGACCCATGGTTAGATGACCATAGGGATTACCAGCAACACTACCCAATACCAGAAGACATACCTATGCCAAACCTAGCAGCCTACCCAGGTCTGGACCCTCTAGATAATGACCCAAACATCAGGGAAATACTAGAGAATCCTTACCCGTACCAAGAACCCATGCCCCAGTTACCAAACCTAGTACCAGAACCTGCACCCCCAATGAGTGTAGAGAATGTGCAAGAGCTTCGAACTTTCGGAGAAGAAATTTTAGAAAGTAGCGAGATGATGAGGCAGGTAGGAGAACGACTCGTCTGGAAGTATGACGAGCGTAATATGGAGTTCTGGATGAACCCATATTAGTGAAAAGATTATGGAAGTAGTAATAATAATAATATAATAATATGTGTGTATGTTTGAAAAAAAATCTATCGTAGTATAGACCACCTCGTGGTTAGTGATACCTAATAGTATTGTAACTTTATATTTCAGTTTTAGTTTGTATTAGATGCATATTATATAAGAAAGAGTAAGTCGCAATGTGACAACCCTCAAAATTTCAGGTACTGTACAAATTAATTAATTTCGATTATGTGCTTAATGATTGTGCTTGATTACAACTGACACCTTAAACTGCTTACTGATTTATGTTACATGCATACATGTGCATCACTTTACATACAGTCGCTCCATTTATTTCATACAGACTCTTAGTGACAAACCTGATGCACAAAGCACAGTTAGCATAATGAGCAGATAACTCAGACACGTGCTGACAATGCCAGCACATAGACAGACACTATATTGAGGCCAGTATGAGCCAGGGACAAAGTACTACACTAGTATGGGTGTAGGGAAGTGAGGACCATAAGACTGTGTCACTAGGTGATAGTTTGAGTGCCGGAAAGTGCCTAAAACTCATTTTAAGTACGGAATTCTACAATTTCAGCAATGATTCAGCTTTTAACATACTCTTATTATTCAGAAAATTGACTAAATGGTCCTGATTGCTTTCCTAAGTGTTGGAATTAATTTCGTTACAAAAAGATGCATAAAAGACACGCTGCAGTACAATTTAACACTTTAACGGAACGATACGTAACCGAGCAACCGGGCATTACCCGGGATACCAAAATTTTGTCAGAAACATTATTTTATTATTCTTAAGTAATCATGGTCACAAAAATCCCCACACACTATAGAAACATGACATACACTCACTATTCTAGAAAATACCCGTAACCTCCTAATTATTTACCTACTAACAATAAAAATTTACAATTAACCCCCCCCCCCTCACTAATTCTCGGCTCACATGGGGGACCCACCCCATCATCACAAAATCCCAACATAAAATATTCCCTTTTATGGTGATTGGACCCTTTTTATTCACTCCACTTGCCAAGAAATCACCATCATTACTAATAGGATGGGCTAGAGATTTATTCCATCATTTCATCTTCACCAACTAGTTCACCCCACCATTTTTCTCACTCTTTCTCTCTCTCTTGGCTGCATATATCCGCCACCACCACCATCACCACAACACTCACTCATTTGATCCATTTTCAAGTCCAAAACAAGTGATAGAAGGAACCTTGTGAAGCTTGGAGCTTGAAGTCTTGAAGAAACATCACCCCTTGCATTCTCACGCCATTTTCATCATCATTTCTTGTTCACAAAGTTCATCCCTAGCCCTTGTGCTAGTACTAAGTCTTCGATCTAGCTCATGAATCATTTCTACGTTGATTGTTCGAAACATTGTTGTTTGAAGCTCAAAATAAGAACACAAAGAGAAAATGAACAAGGAACCTAAACATGAACTTATATAATGATAGAATCTGGTTGGATTATGTTGGTATAAGCATGCATGTTGTTTGAGCAATGATTTTTCGATAAACCCGTTGTTAGAACTATTGTTGACGCGTTTTAGTAACATTTACACCCTAAAAAGCAGGCTGATTAGTATTTTCAGCCAACTTCAACAGGCTGTAACTGGATCTTTATAAATCGAAAAACTGATTTTCTTAAGTCTAAATTATGTATTTTTGAACAACCGAACAAATGGCGCTGGAATCGTAATTTTTCGAGGTCGTTTACTATTTTTAAGGAACTGTTTTTAAACAGCAGCTCAAGCTGCGATTTTTCTGCTGAAAAAGTGTGTTGTGTTCGGAGTTATAACTTGAAACCTGAGTAGAATCGGCTCATGGGATTTTTACTGTAGATAGTCACTGTTGTTTCCGTGATCCTCCAACTGGAATTTCGTCGATCGTACTTACGATTAATTTTTAGTGAATTTTTCCGTAAACTGGGATCAGAAAGCAACAGATCTGATTGCAGTCGGGTAAATAAATTTTTATATAATATTGATAATGAACTGGGCCCCGATATTTTTACACAATAAAATTTGGAACGTTTATGACATTCTGTAAAAATTTGGGAATTTTTGGAGAAGGGTAACTATTTTATTAAAATGCTCTAAAACAGTCCAGTTTTGTTTAATAAAGCTGAAATGACATAAGTGGTATATTGCATGTAGGATTGTCGGGTTGGCTATGTGAGAACAATCTACGGGATATATGTAAAAGAAAATGATATGCTTTTAAGCATGGACACCTCCATTTACAAGGGAGACTATGGCGAAATTTTCCGAAAATCCTAACACTTAGTAAATATTTTCTGGACAAGTGTTTACTAGTATATTCTAGACTATGTTTTTCAAGCATAAAACTTGCCATAATTTTTATAACGAAATACGGAGTATCGGAGGTTGGTTTTATACAGGAATATGGTTAAATATGTATTCTCTAAAATGGGACTTAAAAATATAATTCCAATACGAACAGACATATGTAAAATATCCCATCCTTGGGAAGGAAATACAAATACACAAGTATGAGAAGTATTATTACTAAAAGAGTGAAGACACTTTAAAACGTAACTCAAAGGCACTAATCAATACTAAGACAAGGCACGACCCGTTCGTCTAATAGACGTTAGACCATTGTAGGTAGTCGTGTTTGCTGAGGAGATTTGGGTTACGTACGAGTACCGAAGACGCAATACTGTGAGTTCATGTCCCCCTTTTCTCTTAACTGTTTTCAGTTTTATAACTTCGGGGGTGAAATACATGTTACAATTATTACAGACACTTTTATACATGGTATGATTAGCTAAGGGATTTACTGTTAGATCACGTGAATGGATAGGCTATTATCGTAAGACCATTAATCCTTGTATAAGGACCGAGAGGCATGAGTGATAGATCTATTGGGTGTTGCGAGCCCCATACATGGGCCAGCGTGTGGCTGCATGTGGTGACTATGTCGTTCCGCCGGAAGGACCGGTATGAAGTACGCATTACAGGTTTGAGTGCTTCCTAGGCCATATCACTTATTAATGTATTAGCTACACATTAATTGATATGTTTTTCCTTATTGCTACATACCAAGGACACACATTTATGCAGACATATTTCACAATTTATACAGACACACATTAACGATTTATACAGACTCACATACACATGAACTCGCTCAACTTTTGTTGATGTTTTTTCAAACTACATGTATTTCAGGAAATTAAGTATGGATCTGGCGGGCGTTGGAATTTCAAGTCATGTTAAGTACAAAGATGTCATCCATGGTTTTTGGGTTTGGCCAGTGTGTCTTAATCCTGGACGAGACACGTCTTCCAAACTTTGATTACAACTATTATCTTTGACGAGTCCTTAGCAAACTTTTACACAATTCATCTGGTTTGTAAAACTTAAATTTGAAGTCTACGTTTTAGACAATGTTGTTATGTTTTAAACTCATTTTATGGATGACAAATCTTTGGTATTATCATATAGATTGTTTGATATGGTTGAATGCAATGATAACAAGTAAGTCACCCCATAATCACGCTTCCGCAAAAGTCAGGGTGTGACAGCTTGGTATCAGAGCTTCGATCGTAGCGAACTAGGATTCTTTCTCGAGTCTAGACTACGATCATTAGGGCTCTCACGAAAACGTTTTACAACATGTTTTCATTGCATACACTAAACGTCCAGATCCAGGAAACACACATTTTACAAACAAAAAGGCACAGATACACATTTCAAATTTATATTTATAGATCAGTCTTAGAGGCTGAGGGAGGATCAGTCTTAGAGACTGGGAGGTTGGTCTTAGAGACCAGGGATTTAGTCTTAGAGACTGTGAGGTTGGTCTTAGAGACCAGGGATTTAGTCTTAGAGACTGGGAGGTTGGTCTTAGAGACCAGGGATTTAGTCTTAGAGGCTGGGAAGGTTGGTCTTAGAGACCAGGGAGTTGGTCTTAGAGACCAGGGAGTTGGTCTGAGAGGCTAGGGAGTTAGTCTGAGAGACTGGGTGGGATAGCCTGGGAAGACTAGAACGAATATATGGATACATAATTACGTTGTGACTTGTCTTTATTTGCAATACACAAGTGTTAAAGATTACTGTAAATATGCATTCTACGACTATTATGTACCGGCACACACACGTCACTTTCCTTAGGGAACGAAGTGTCAGATGATGACGACTCTACGGCCACCGCCACAGATGATGAGACTGTACCTGCGCCGGAGATATTTACGTCAGACACTGAGAGTGACCCCGACATGTTGACCAAGAACGAGGACGACTGCCAACCATCCGCGCTGCCAGACTCTGGTGATGAATTACCCTTGCTGATGGCTTCCTTGACAAGAAACTTCCTGTCATCCTTGTTTCGGTCCACGACCACCTCATCATTTGGACACTTCGATGACGAGCACATCGTGGCTCCGATTCTCGACGCCGTACCTCTCATGATTATTTTCCCCGAGAATCTACCTCTTTGACAAATTGTTTGATGACGACGTTAATTTGCTTATTGATGATCCTTCCGTTGATACCCAGGATGATGGAAAGTTAGATGAGGACGTTGTTAGTAACTCTACGTTTCGAGATCCCTATTATCAAACTATCCTCTGACTCTAGTATACACTCGATTTCAGACTCCTTTGAGTCTGCGACATTTACGACTTTACAAACAGGCAGGTTACTGCTTTTTGCTCCAGACACGGACGACGACGCCGCTTTGACTACTGCACTAACACTTGCTCAAGATCACATACCCTCACACGCCCCAGGACCTGCCCCTGAGGCAGCTCCAGTTCCTTGTGGGCCAGCTTGATGTTGCACCTGCTGAACCTGCTTAAACGTGACATTATTTCCTTTGGACTACTATACCTTGCACTCCTTTTACCAGACCCAGTACCTGCACCTATTGAGTCTCCTTTTGTTGAGACATTTCTACCGCACCTACACCCGCTGATGTTGCACCTATGAAGACCGACGTCCATTGCACCGACATGCCTACCGCTCTCTTTCAAGACATACCCGCACCCCGGGAAGGCGCTCCAGGTCAGCACCCGCATAACGATTCTTCTGCTACGACAACATTTTTCCTAACTTTACAAGACGCACCGTTTGCTACATTCACCTCTACAGCGCTGGACAAGTCATTTCGATGGATTCCTATGCTACACTATGTTAATTTTAGACCCTTGTCATCCCTCACATTATGGAGGCTACACACGGGATGAGTACACCTGTCACATCAGCTACAGTTGAGGATATAAGTCGCAGAATATTAGAGCTGGAGTTGACACCACAACCTCCACCCTGTTTATTGCCAGTATACTTTGATCCTCCACCATTATCAAAGACTTCTTTTGCGCTCTCATCTGCTGCTATGACGCCTTTTCCAGGTTTTTGATGCTCGTTTCTTTTACTATCGAGCGGCAGATCAGTTAACTACTTCGATGTATATACAAGCTCGAGGAGGAGTTTACGCGTGCTAGCAGTTACTTTTCTTTCCTCCTCCACCTCAGTCACCAGTGTAGTTGATTTCTGGATTTATGCGGATTGCATTACACTTGGGTAAAGACACCAATAATAAGCCGGGATTGCGGAGACTTTTGAAGACCACTTCTGACTACGTAATTTTGATACACTAATATACGTGT
Source organism: Helianthus tuberosus (assembly GCA_030545235.1). NCBI lineage: Eukaryota > Viridiplantae > Streptophyta > Magnoliopsida > Asterales > Asteraceae > Helianthus > Helianthus tuberosus. The sequence continues at coordinate 53,714,632 of CM060351.1, forward strand.
TGGACAAGGGTAGGGTGACCCTGTGTCCTTTCTGATGAGATACATTATGTAAGACACAGTGATTATGGCCGGAGGATAACGAAAGCCCAATCATCTTTAAACATGCGACAATACTTATGACTAATAACTAATGAAAAACTCAGTCGCTATGTTCCCACTAAGCACGCTGTTGATCAGCATATTTGTGCTATAACTATAATGCTACATGCTTACTTGCTACGTTCCTATTTACAAGTTGTGCAATAATTGCGATGATACGCGATTGAATGTTATAACGACTGCGTATATACATATATATGATATACCTCTGAGGTCTTATTCGTTAAATAGAGACTTGTGTGCTCGTGTCCTTAACAAGACCTGACCTAACCGACTTTCTTCTAGGAAGATGTGACAGAACTTACAATATGGAATGGGAAGAATTTAAGAACATGGTAGAAAGGAAATTCTGTCCTCCCAATGAAAAAGAACAGATAGCAAATAAGTTCTTGAACCTTAGAATGACTGGAGTGGATAGTAAGGGTTAGACTACGTTATTCTTTGAATATGCTAGAATAGTACCGACCCTTGCATCACCTGAACCAGTCTTAATCTCCCGTTACATCTGGGGATTATTTAGTGAGATTAGGCATGTAGTCAAGGCAGCTAGACCTCAAACTATAGAAGAAGCTCTAGAACTAGCAAATACCTTGACTGATGAATTAGTACGTACACGACAAGAAGACCAGAGGAGAAACCTAGCCCAGAAACTTACTCAAGAATTTCGTTATGGAAATTCCAACTGTGGAAGAAATGTAAGTTCTACCTCTGCACCATACTGCAAGGCCTGTAAGAAAAAACATTCTGGAAAATGCTCCACTTACTGCAATTTCTGCAAGATACCAGGACACAAGGAAGAAGATTGTAGGAGGAAACCGAATAATGGAATGTGCTTCAATTGTGGAGAAAAAGGTCACATCAAGCCAAACTATCCAAAGTTAGCTCCAGCCGTAAACAACAAAACTACTAAAAATGTTAGAGCATTTGTTCTGACTGCAGACGAAGCCAAGATGATTCCGGATGTTATTGCCGGTACGTTTTTAGTTAGTGATGTTTTTGCTAAAGTATTATTTGACTCTGGTGCAAACCAAAGTTTTATTAATACTTCCTTTTGCAAACTTCTCAATCAATCATTAACTAAACTCCCACAAGAATGTCTAGTAGAGACAGCAAATGGGGAAACCGTTAGGATTTCTGAAATCTTGCAGGGAGCAATGATAGAAATTTTAAACCAAAAGTTTAATGCAGACCTTTATCCAATGAATCTGGCAGGATTTGATGTTGTATTAAGAATGGATTGGTTAGTAGCCAATAAAGCCAGTATTTTATGTGATCAAAAGTCAATTCAAGTAAATTCACCGAGGGGTGAAAAGATCACAATTAAAGGAGATAAGCCCTCTAGATCCACAAAATTCATCTCTGTGATGAAAACAACAAGTTATATAAGAAAAGGATTATTAGTGTATTTGATTTCCATAATCACTAAGACTAAAGGAAAAGGAAAAGAATTGAAAGATATTCCTGTAGTATCTTAGTTTCCAGATGTATTTCCAGAAGAATTACCAGGATTACCGCCAGACAAGGAAGTTGAATTCAGAATCCACCTTCTACCAGGAACAACACCAATCGCCAAAGCACCTTATCATTTGGCACCCGCAGAAATGCAGGAACTGAAGAAACAGTTAGACGAATTGTTGGAGAAAGGATTCATACAGCCAAGTTCATCGCCATGGGGAGCGCCAATCCTATTCGTCAAAAAGAAGGACGGATCAATGCGTATGTGCATTGACTACCGTGAATTGAACAAAGTCACGATTAAGAATCGGTATCCATTACTGAGAATCGATGATCTATTTGATCAGTTGCAAGGAGCTCGATTTTTCTTTAAAATCGATTTACGGTCAGGTTATCATCAATTAAAGGTACAGGAAGAGGACATTCCTAAGACCGCATTCAGAACAAGGTATGTCCATTATGAATTTACTGTCATGCCATTTGGTTTAAGCAATGCCCCAGCTGCATTTATGGACATGATGAACCGAATATGTAAGCCATATTTGGATAAATTTATAATTGTCTTTATAGATGATATTCTCATTTACTCAAAGAGTAAAGAGGCACATGCAAAGCATTTGCACGCACTTCTAAGTTTATTAAGGAAGGAAAAGCTGTATGCTAAGTTTCCAAAGTGCGAGTTTTGGTTAGAACAGGTACAGTTTCTTGGACATTTAGTCGATCATGAAGGAATTCATGTAGATTCCACCAAGATCGAGGCAATTACCAAATGGAAAACCCCTGAATCACCAACTGAGGTTAGAAGTTTCTTAGGACTGGCCGGTTATTATAGACGATTTATTCGAGATTTTTCTAAGATAGCCATTCCCTTAACTAAGTTAACCTGTAAATCCATTAAGTTTGAATGGGGACCAAAACAAGAAGAAGCCTTTAGAATTCTTAATCAAAGATTAACTAATGCACCCATATTAGCGTTACCAGAAGGAACTGAAGACTTTGTAGTCTATTGTGACGCTTCTAAGTTAGGTTATGGATGTGTGTTAATGCAACGCCAAAATGTTATAGCTTACGCATCTAGAAAACCTAAGAATCATGAAGAGAATTATTCAACCCATGATTTAGAATTAGGAGCTATAATTTTTGCCCTTAAAATCTGGAGACATTACCTTTACGGTAGTAAGTTTACCATTTTTACAGATCATAAGAGTTTAAGGTATGTTTTCGGACAAAAGGAATTGAATATGAGGCAAAGAAGCTGGATGGAGATACTTAGTGATTACGATTGTAATATCCAGAATCATGCGGGAAAAGCAAATGTAGTTGTTGATGCTTTAAGTCGAAAGTATCATGAAAAGCCAAAAAGAGTACGTTCACTTAAACTGGATCTACAAGTAAATTTAAATGAACAAATTAGGAAGGCACAAGAATCAGTAATCAAGGATGATACTGAAAAGTTGAAAGGAATAATTAAGGAACTAGAACAAGGGACAGATGGAATTTGGAGATTCCATAAGAAAAGAATATGGATACCTAAATTAGGAAAACTACGACACTGTATATTAGAAGAAGCCCATAAGTCTAAATATACGATGCATCCTGGAAGTGATAAGATGTATCAGGACTTAAGAAATAATTTCTGGTGGATAGGAATGAAAAAGGATATAGCAGCTTATGTTGCCAAATGTCTAACTTGTTCACAAGTTAAAGCTAAACATCAGAAACCCTCAGGTTTGTTGCAGCAGTTAGAAATGCCAGTATGGAAGTGGGAATTGATAACAATGAATTTTGTTACCAAACTACCCAAAACAAGAAAAGCTAATGATACAATCTGGGTGATTGTAGACAAGCTAACTAAGCCAGCTCATTTTCCTACCAATGAATGAAACATTCAGTATGGAACAATTAGCTAAACTGTATGTAAATGAAATAGTTTCATTGCATGGAATTCCTTTATCAATTGTTTCTGACAGAGATAGTCGTTTTACCTCTTATTTCTGGACAAGTTTCCAAAAAGCAATAGGAACCAAGTTGAATCTAAGCACAGCATATCATCCTCAAACAGACGGATAAATCGAAAGGACAATTCAGACACTGGAGGACATGATTAGAGCTTGTGTAATTGATTTCGGAGGTAATTTGGACGATCACTTACCATTGATAGAATTTTCTTATAATAACAGTTATCACGCAAGTATCAATACTGCACCATTCGAAGCACTATATGGATGAAAATGCCGAACCCCAGTATGTTGGACAGAAATTGGAGAAAAACAACTATCAGGACATGAGATAGTGCAAGAAACGACCGACAATATCATCCAAGTCAAAGAACGACTGAAAGCAGCACGCGATCGACAAAAGAGTTATGCTGATAACAGGCGAAAACCCTTGGAGTTTCAAGTAGGAGATAAAGTATTATTAAAAGTCTCTCTTTGGAAAGGAGTGGTAAGATTCATCAAGAGGGGAAAGCTAAGTCCCAGGTATGTTGGCCCTTTTGAGATTATCAGAAGAATAGGACATGTAGCCTATCAGCTACAACTGCCAGAGGAAATGGCAGGAATACATGATGTGTTTCATGTATCTAATCTCAAGAAATGCTTAGCAGATGAATCACTGGTAGTACCTCTTAAGGATATAGAGGTAAATAAACAATTAAAATTTGTAGAAAACACTCTACAGATTGAAGACAGGAAAGTTAAGAACCTCAAGCACAAGAGATTAGTTCTGGTCAAAGTAAAATGGGATTCCAAAAGAGGACCAGAGTATACATGGGAGCTTGAATCAGAAATGCAAAGGAAATATCCACACCTATTCCAGTAGATCTTGAGGACGAGCTCTAAAACAAGGTGGGAAGGATATAACAACCCTCCAAAATATTCTGACACCCCTAAAATATTTTAAAATGTCCCTATATGTCCTAAATTATACCCCGTATGCGAAAATGGACCCCGAATACCTTTAATTTTATTAATTTTAATTAAAAACAAATTTCAAGGGGCTGTCGCGGGGCGTGTAGCCTTTGGCTACTTCCTACGCGGGCCGCGACAGACAGGCCACTAGGAGAAACCCGGAGCTGCCACGTGGCACAACACATGTGAAGGCTAGAACGATGACTGGGCCAGGCTAGGGCCTACCCAGCCTATTACGCGGGCCGCGTAGCCCTTAGCTACCACTTACGCGGGGCGCGACAAGGTCGACGATCACAACTATAAATAGATGCAATCGGCTTCAGTTTGAATTCGTTCATTCACTCGATCTCTCTCTCAAATTCTGAATATCAATTATAATAGCGGGCATAATACCCCTCTAAATAACGAAGTTCTGCCTCGTTGTAAGTATCATAACCCCGGTTACGTATTAGATACGCTGCCCGATTGATCCAGGGTTCCGTAACGGCTGTCGTGGTTCTGCCCGACGTAGTCGTTGGAATGCCGTCTCGGGGAGGGTATCATTAATATAAATATTGGGTTATTATACTAACTTGTGTGCATTTGTAAATTTAATAGATAATCACCAGGAAACCCTTAAAGGAAACCATAAGACAGCAATGTGAGTAATCTCCTTTTTGCAAACTGTTTTTACAAAACCTCATATGATTAACATTATATTAAACAGTGATTGAGTATTTGTATTCTACAATTATCATCGGTATGTTGGGGTTTTGTATACAAAATTTTTTACTACCTTGCGAGGAGTAACATGACCACAAGTCGGGTTGACAGTACCGTGGGTGGTAATTGAATAGATGGAAACAAATGTAATTGCGCGACCGCCCTCAATACTGTACAATGGTTTTTATAAGTCTTAATTAAATTGAGATTAACTCACCAGTATTTCCCACTGACAAAATGTTTTTAAACGTGTTTCAGGTAACAAAATGTGAAAGCCAACTAGAAGCTAGTTGGACAGCACTGAAGGCTTGGAAAAGTGGCCTTAAAGTTACCTAAAATAAAGAGATGTTTTATTAAATAAAATAGGGTGTATCCCTATGAAAATGTGTGTACTTGAAACTTGGGATTTTTCCCATGTGGTTAATATTATAAAAGCGTGTTATTTTACTCTGATAAAATATTTCCTAACTACGATCCTGATGAAAGTTCAGCTGCCAAAATGATAAACAACTAGATACCACTGAAACTGGCCGTGGCCGCCCGTTCCCGGGTAGTTAGGGGGCGGGGGTTGCGACACCTACCTTGAAACAACATGCAACACACTTAGAAATACTCGCGTAAACTTTCACCCCCTTTCAGCCAATATGTCCGTTTTTTGGGCTGTATTGAGGAATTTATTTAAAATAGTAAACGGATAACAAAAATTCCAAATAAATTACAAGGCATGTCATTTAATCCACGAATGCTTGTGGATTTTTCTCATGTCCTAAACACTTACAAAAAATTCACCAAAAATCAAATAGTACACCTAGGTCTGATTCGTCACATTCTGGTGACAGTTTACGGTAAAAATTATTTAAAAATCCTCGTTAACTCTTTTAACGAAATTTCAGTTGGAGAATTTTGTAACTTCCTAGAACTACTTAATGTATAAATTTCACATATAATTTCGAAAAAACACGGACTAAGTTATGACATTCGTAATAGGCTGCAATTTCTGTCAAAAAAACGCAGCCTGCACCTTTGATTCCAGTGGGGTTTGAAAGCTATTTCCTGGAACTACATTTTAGACTCAAGAAACACATGTTTTTGTCAATTTTTTGCCCACGTCATAGCCGATACGAGTCGGCCGTAAATTCTGATCAGGTTCTGTTTGAATTCAACTTTCAATTAAAACATGTTTATGACATTATAATCAAGATCAAGAACTCATGTATAATCAAGAAACGCAGTCAACATGCAACTAAAACTATACATAAAACCTTAAATAGATTACCTAGGGATGGAGATGAATATCAAACAAGTGAGATTAGGGTTTCCTTGGCTTCTTGAAAAATCGTATGAGAGAAATGAGAGGGAGAGTGTGCGTATGTGAGTATGGGGGGTGGGGGGTGGGCGACCTAGGGTTGGGATTTGGTTTTATTATTATTTTTTAAAAAACTTTTAATAAATGCACAAATGGTCCTTGTTTCCCAAGTCTCAAACTTGAGCAGGAAGTTATCAACATAACTTTATAAAATGACACACACGTCTTTTGTTTTGCCAAGTTAATGAAATTAACTCCGTATGTTTGTTCCTGTAACGGCGTTAACCTGAAAATATGGGATGTCACAATTTTGGTCTTGAACTATTGTATATATTGATAAAGATAGAGCGGGAGAAATAGTATGCCTTAGGCATTCAACTTAGATATTAATGGTTATTATTGAAATAGGAAAGATATGTTAAAAGAAAAAAAAAATAGAAAACAACATGTTTTTGTATTGATATGTTATTTAAGAAGTGCTATTGTCAAAACAAAACAAAAAAAATGCTAAACTCCAAAAAAAAAAACTTACAGTAAAAAAGCCTCCATTTCATTGTTCGCTTTAGGTCCCGAGAAACGTTGAGCAGGCCCTGCTCCAAACTTTTTTGGTTTATTTGCTTAATCATATAAAAAGTTTATCTTCTTAATTTGGTTAAAGACACCATCATGTTTAACGTCCAAAGTAAGTGTCGTTGGGAGATTAAATATGCTTGGTTAAGAATGCGTCCTTAAATTGAATCCAAGGTTAAAGAACCCATATTCATAATTAATGGATGAACCCATAACAATGCATGTATTATATGTATGCAAAACTTATGTTTCATGTTTCATGCAAAACCTTCATTTTCTAGTTAACCTTATAATTTCACAAGCTGATTATACGAATGGATGAGTGGCATGTCATATTATCGATTTGGTCGTAAGATTTTGTCACATTGTAATAAGTTTGGTTCATGTTTGGACCATTATTAAATTTGTATGTAATGTGTCATTTATGGGACCAAAAATTTGTAACATACATGGTAAGGCAATATAATATCTATTTTAATGTCATCCACAACATGCTTAGACTAGTCGTAGACCGTAGTGGCTTAGTGACCATTACACATCACTATCTTAACGCCTATTAAATCATTACGGGGAGCGTTAAGAGGGGCATGAGCTCCTTTTTCATTACCCCAACAACAGGTGCGTTAGGCTTAGAGAATAGAGTCCATCAATCACAAGCACATACACATTTATTTTTATTTTGTATATTTTTTACGTTTATTTAACTTATTAGTTAAACCACTAGCTAAAGCCTCATTGTTTACGTGTCAGTGAATTGGCATGAACTATTTTACTTTTTAGTTAAATCACTGCACATAATCTTAAAGGGGCAACATCTCAAAAACAGGGACCAATACACATCACTATCTTAACGCCTATTAAATCATTACGGGGAGCGTTAAGAGGGGCATGAGCTCCTTCTTCATTACCCCAACAACAGGTGCGCTAGGCTTAGAGAATAGAGTCCATCAATCACAAGCACATACACATTTATTTTTATTTTGTATATTTTTTACGTTTATTTAACTTATTAGTTAAACCACTAGCTAAAGCCTCATTGTTTACGTGTCAGTGAATTGGCATGAACTATTTTACTTTTTAGTTAAATCACTGCACATAATCTTAAAGGGGCAACATCTCAACTCCTATTTCCTATAAATACATTTTTTTTATTCTACATCAATCACACATTGGTTATTCTGAGGTCCAATGATACTTTTAGTCACCGTTCCAAATAATTATGTATTTGGACGAGTCGTTGATCATCTAGGGGAAACCTAATTTAGATTGGTACTTGATTGTTAGTAAAGTTATTTCTTGGGCTAAGAGAGAAAAAAAAAAAAAAAAAAGAGGTGTTCATCTTCAAAATTAACTTCGAAAAAAACTTATAATTCAGTCAACTGAAAATTGTTGGCAATTTAAAATTGATGGGCTTTTAATATGGCCCCCCTTATTCCCACATACCCCTATATCTTATTTTCACATCCCCTATTGTATACGGTATACAATTATACGGCTCGTATAGAATGTTTTTGAATAGGAAAATGCGTAGGGAATGTTTTTTGTTTTGTTTTATTATATACTGCCCGTATACAGTTATACGAGTCGTATACATGTGTATACGATTTGTAAAACGTATACGGCTCAATTGATTTATTTTTGTGGGTTTTTTATGTTACCACATGTATACGGGCCGTATAACTATATACGGGCCGTATATATTGGCGTTTTTTCAAGTATCACGTTTTATTCCCGTAAAAACACAATCATTCTAGGGTTTCTAAACTCTTCATCACCTTTAACAATGTCGATAAACGTTGATCGGAACATGCCGCTTAAATCGGAGCACAGGTAGAGTAACGTTACCGATCAGTCCGTTGATGAAAACCTTAGCGATCGCAGAGATCTTCGTGTTGGTTATTTATCGATTCTGAGTAACTAGCAGAAGAACCTGACACAAACAAGTTCTCCACAGTTTGTTATTCAGATCTCTGTTCGGTCATCTTTCCAAACTACAACACACTATACTTTTAATAAGCTGTCATAGTTGTCAAATTCGATTTCAACAAATCTTTTCATTTTCCTTCAATTTCTACGGAAACGATGGCTATGCGAAATACAAACCGCAACCGTTTTTTTACTACGGAAACGGTGGCTATGCGAAATACAAACCGCAATCTTTTGTGACTATGGGAAACACAAGTTTTCTTTTTGAGCTTGATGGATGTCCGTTATCTCAGTTGAGACGGGCATTGTTTAAATCTGAATATAACTAGATGTTACGTGTATCAGCGTTGTTTATCACCCTGTGTGAGCATTGGAAACCCGACAAACAGTATTGACAACTGTGACAGCTTATCTATCTATGTGTGTCACATCCATCCTGTTATAGCAATCGATATGATTAATTTTACAGATTTTTTCTAATTAGCGTTGTTAACTACCAAAAGAATGCATACACAAATAGTTCTAGTGGACGAAGCAAAGAGACCGTTGTGTATCTGAATCAGGTTCTCAAACAAACACTACTAAAGATGAGTTGGTGATAAATATCGGAGCTGTTATCTCGGTTGTTCAGTACTTTCGTGATAATAAAACAAGCAGGCATTGATTTTGCCAAAATTGAAGGAAAGAATCTGACCATAAGCGTTGTGGATTCTTAGCGTTATTCGAATGTAAGTGGATCGAGTGATACGCTTATCTATTCTGGTCAAGGTGGGCATGGTTTGTTCGGGAGTAAATCACCACCCAAAGATCAACAACTTGTGATTGTCGGGTTATGCTAGTTATTCGGAATGTTTCAAATCATCACAGAAGACGTGTCGGGTTCTGCTAGTTTATTCGGAATGTTTCGAATCATAACAGAAGACGGATGCGGTTTGCATATTCAATCTTCGTTGCTTCATTAAAATTACAACACACGATAAAATGCTTGGAAAATTGCATCAACTCTCCAGATCTCTGTTCGATCATCTTTCCAACATTAACAACATTGGATCTTCATTCTGTCACTTTGTGTGTTGACAAAGCTGACAAACACATTGGTATTTTCTCAAAATGTGCAAACTTGAAGAATCTCACATTAAAGGAGTTTGCAACAACGAGATCAACGTATACAGGTGCAAGAGAATGGCGAGTTATTTTCAGTTATTTCTGTTGATCCATAAATTCCATTGTTTAAATCAGAATCAGGTTCTCAAGACAAGGATCGTTCTAATAGATTAAAGAGAATAAACCATTTTTTTACCATTTTTTACCCATAGTATACGAGCCGTATAATATTATACGGCCCGTATACAATCATCGTATACATTGTATACGATCGGTAAATTTGTTTTTAACCGAGAGTATACGGCCGTATAAACGGTATACGACCCGTATACATATGGTAAAAAATGGTAAAAATTCTAGCATTACCTTGTTAGTTTCTCAAACACTACTAAACATCTGCTTCCTGGATTTGAATCAGAGTGTTAACTTTGAGTCATAACGTCGTTGAGGAAATCAATTGTATTTTTTTAGTTGCTTCTCTTGTTAAGTTTCTGAACCAACCGAAATCCACAAATTCCAACAGTTTCTTCGTAGATTCCGTCCGGTTTCCAAACTCTTTCACTCAAAGTTAATATTCACTGTGGTGGATGCAAGCATAAAGTTAGAAAAATACTCAAGAAGATTGAAGGGTACACAACTGAACGGACGATATGTATCAACAACTTTAAGGTTCAGCCAAAATGACATCTAGCATTACTAACGGTTCAAGTAAGTGTCTAAAATGACATCTAGCATTACTAACGGTTCAACTTGAAGAATCTCACATTAAAGGAGTTTGCAACAACGGGATCAGATGGTTTGAGTATCTTTCATCCTCGTTTGGCTAATCTCACACTTGAAAATGACAACTTTGTGAGGGTGAGGGCCGTATATTGTTATTTCTGTTGTTCAGTACTTCCGAGATCTGACCCAGTTGTCCATCACTTAAGTGTACACAACTGAACGTTAATTAATATTGTTTATAGTGTGTGATTTGACCAGGGAATGATTGGAGGTGAAGGTTCAGTGCACGAAAAGTTTCTTACGAAATGTACGTGACAAAACAAATATGGTGGGAATTAAACGCATGTCCGTAATCCCGCGTTGATAGCTTCCGTTTTATTCAGACTCCTTACAACTCTCATCAAATGCCTCACCCTTTCTTTTATTCTATAAATATTAAATAAAGAATAACACCATGTCCGTAATCCCGCGTTGATAGCTTCCGTTTTATTATAGTCATACGACACGTTTTCTTGTTCTTCAATCTTTGTTACTTGTTAATGTTTTATTTTTTTTCTACTTTTAGATAGGTTTGAGCACCTCACGACTGTAAAATATCTAGTGTGATTTACACCTTAAATCCCTTAAATACTTGAAAAATCAAATTTTCGTTCCATACGGACCGTATAATAGTATACGGCCCGTATACAAGTCCGTATACATTGTATACGACCAGGCAAACTTATTTACACATGGTGTATACGGGCCGTATACTATTATACGGCCCGTATAGAATAAAAAAACTGACAAAGTCTGTGGGGCACAGACTTTGTCAGTTTTTTTATTCTATACGGGCCGTATAATAGTATACGGCCCGTATACACCATGTGTAAATAAGTTTTACCATGTGTTAATATTAGGACCCTTTAATATATATCATCTCTTCAGTAAAAACTTATTTTAATATCATATCTTTATTAGGCAATGATGTCTAGATCAAGTGGTGAAGACTTGCATTTCTCATGAAAGATGCAAATTCAACTTATACTTGGTGTAGAGAGAGACACTGGTGGGCAATGATAATAGACTCAGAGAAACCTGTGTTCGATCCTTGAGTCAAACGGGGTTTACTGGTAATTTCACCGTCGTGCCCACGGGCGGGTGGGTTAGCGGGTTTTCCCCGGAATTGGTGGTGGACTCAGGTTACTCTCGGAGTACTCCGTTTGTCCTGTGAGTATCCCAAGAGTGCTCGGGATTGATTTTGTTAACCGTTAAAAAAATATCATATCTTTATTGTCCCCCTCGGTTTAAGAACGTCTTTGAAAAACCTTCATGATTTATCTTTAACGAAAAATAGTTTAAGTAAGGTAACCAACTAAGAATAAAAAAACAGATATGGAATTTAAAAAGGTAATGTACTTAAGAAAGACACGTTACATATAATTAAAAAAGGTGATGTTCTTAAGAAAGACACATAACACATTACATACAAATTTAATAATGGTCCAAACATGAACCAAACTTATTACAATGTAACAAAATTTTACGACCAAATCGATAATATGGCATGCCACTCATCCATTCGTGTAACCAGCTTTTGGAATTATAAGGTTAACTAGAAAATGAAGGTTTTGTATGAAACGTAAGTTTTACATACATATAATACATGCATTGTTAGGGGTTCATCCATTAATTATGAATATGGGTTGTTTAATCTTGGATTCAATTTAATGACACATTCTTAACCACACATATTTAATCTCCCAACCACACTTGCTTTGGACGTTAAACATGATGGTGTCTTTAACCATAGCTATCCTTTCTCACATGACTCAATCAGGGATGGATCTAGGCCACTTTTGTGAGTTCTTAAGAATCCATTCGGTTTAGAAAAAATGAGAAAAATTGGTGAGAACATCGTATGATTTGGAAAAAAAATAGTGAGAATTTACTAAAAGGAACTCAGTGAAAAAAGTTTTTAGATCCGCCACTGGACTCGATAACACATCCTCGAGTTGACGATAATGGACCCCGGTTACACTTTAAATATTGACACATGGGTTGAACTTGAAGTTAGCAACCCCAAGTACATAAGATTTGATATAAAAAAGTACAGTAGTTTCAATAAACTTTTTTAAAATACATAATATTATGACAAAATGTTATTATCAATATAGTAATTAAATTGATTAAAATGATTCAGACACGAAAGTTGTGCAACAACTTTTCTATGATTCTATCTATATTTAAATACGGTGAAGACTTAATGAAAGCGCAAGATAAATATTTGTGGATGACTTACTTGTGAAGGTATTTATATATGCTGTAAACTTTCCTATTTGGGAGGTATAATTTGCCTTTTTTTAACGGCAAATTTGGGTCACTCACGGATCACTGAAGTATCATCGTGTCACCAGCGGAATCACCCGATCATATCCATCTCCACTACGTATAATGCCTTTACACCAATTCAGGAGGAAACCCAATAAATATGGGAAAACCTCCCTTGTAGAAATCGAACCCAAAACATATTAGTCTCAAAACCTTATCTCACTTATAAAATACCACTAGACTATAAAGCCATGGCATAATTTCCCTTTTTTACAACCCACTCATCAGAATTTCACTTTAGAACATTTTAAAATTTACACATCTATTTTGTTATTTTAATCTAGTTAGCAAACAAATTACTTGTATATTTGAGTTTAAATAAACTTTTTTTAATACAAACCCTAAACTATATAGTGAGAGAAAAGTAGATGTGATTATATAGTAAAAATTCTTATCTATAAAATTTAAAACAATAAATAAATACTTAAAATCATTGTTGTATATTAGAGACATTCCAACTTACATATTGAAGATATATATCCGGAGAAAGACCTTCCTCATAAGGGACGGACTGAAACGCATCAGGACGAACGTCTTAAAAGACCTCCGTTCCTCAGTCTACTGCGGACGGACCACCAAACAAGTGCGTCCAGCCGGGTGACGTTATCTCAGTTGACCAGTATAAATACCCCATCAAGTACAAGCCAAGTACGATTTCCTGAACCTTCGTCTTACTTTCTATCTCTACTTTCTCTCTCTATCAGATACTTATCCTCACGCCAAAGGGTGGTCGCAGAGGGGCCCTCCCATCTCTGCGGCGAGCCTAACGGTTTTTTTTTTTGCAGGTTCAAGTCCTCGCTCTCTTCCCAAGGTTCAAACTCAGATCTCAGGCTCCGACCTCTGATTTTGGATCTTCACATATTATATGTTTTTTCCAACTTTTCTCTCGTTAAATTAGTGTTTTGAAAACCAAACTAGCCTAACCAGTCGAACCAAGAACAGGTGATGGTTTTCAGGAGCGGATCTATGATTTAACCTACAACCAATACAAATACTAAGTGCATCTCTAATGGTCGGTTTTGGAAGATGAGGTATTGTCCGAGGGCGATTTGGCAACACGGGGGTAGGGGCGGACCTAAGCCCAGCCCAAGGTGGGCGGGCACACCCCCGGGAAAAAAAAATTTAAGTGCTAAGTTCCGTCGAAAATCCCGTCCGCACCCCTTGGAATTTTTCGTCTGCACCCCATGGAATTTTTCGTCCGCACCCTTTGGAATTTTTCGTCCGCACCCCTTAGGTAAAAAGTGTTATCAACTTATATTTTAAAAATATTCTTTAGTAAACTCTTATTTTATAAAAAAAATACTACCTAAATTATATAACTTTTAATACCTAAATAACTAAACCCAAATACCCAATACATTTAAATAGCCCACTACTAAGTCTTAGCCCAATAAACAAACCCAAGAAATAAACAATATTTCAAACTAAAATAAAATAAACAAGCCCAAAATCCTTACATATTCTATCATGCTCTCTTTATCGTCCTTGCACGCCAGCGATCAGAACATCAACAGCGACAACAGTGAACAGTCAGCAGCCACCATACCACCGCCGATCAAACACGGGTAAGTTTCTTTGTTATTTTTGATGATTTTTGGTTGATATTATCGACCTCCAGCAGCCTATTATAGCCGCATACTAACCATAGTACTAACCATAGTAGACATGTGCTTCGTTTTGTTTTCATTATGTTATGGTGTGTTATATTATGTTAGTGATGATATTTTGCCTTTTTTTTATAGCCGCATACCATAGTATGTTTGGCTTTTTTTTAGTGAAGAATGTTTGGCTTTTTTTATGGTGTATATGTTGTTTAGATGATTTTTAGGGTGATTTACATTATGATATTTAGGGCTTGAATAGTTGATACATTATGTAATATGTTATGGAGCCATGAACTTATAGATCAATTTGTTTGTGATAGCCGATAGGAATAATGAGCAGCGACATTATGGTGCGATTTCTCAAGAGGAAAGTTGATACGTCTTCCGGATTCGTTGATGTGGATACTTGCGTAATCGGATTGGCGATGAGAATTTAAGTGAAGGTTGTATATGTTATATAGAGAAAGAGTTGCTTAAGAAAGTGGGTTTAGATGATGTTTTGGATAAATTTCAAAAAAAGAAAACCCGTAGGACGACGTTTTAATTATGTCT
This sequence comes from Helianthus tuberosus, assembly GCA_030545235.1. Classification (NCBI taxonomy): domain Eukaryota; kingdom Viridiplantae; phylum Streptophyta; class Magnoliopsida; order Asterales; family Asteraceae; genus Helianthus; species Helianthus tuberosus. The sequence goes on from CM060351.1 coordinate 53,729,952, forward strand.
GTAACAAGGTTTGACGTGTTTTTGAAGATTATATAAATTTAGTTCTTTTGTTTTACATGACCCGACTCGACCCGATACAAACCGATTTTTTATTTATATACCTTGGGGCCTAAAATTTTTAAAAATGTTTCGCACCCCCATGGAAAAATTTCTGGGTCCGCCACTGATGGAGGATTTGTTGTTGTTGGTGGTGTTGTATTGTTGTTGCTGGTACTGTTGTTGGTGTTGGTGATGGATAGATTTGGATAATAACTTTTAGAATAGTTTATATATATAGAAAATGTTTAAAATTTTATAATTTATAGTTCATTTAATATTTAATTTTTTTTGTTGAGCGGCAAATTTGTATTTGTAGGAAGCAAACCTAGTTACTAATGGTGGCTAAGTCTTATCTCACCCAAGATGCTACTAGGATATGATAATGCTTAATTAATCTAACATTATATTATTTGAATTTTAAGTTCCAACTTTTAAATTTCATTTTTCAAGTTTCAAATCATAAAATTTATTCTACTTTTAAATTACTTAAATAATATAAAACTAAAATAATTAATTTACTATAACAAATAATTCGATTATTAAAAATAAACATCGACGATGGAGAGATTACGTGAACATGTTATTTTTACATTATTCCCAGCTTATCCGCAATAAACTACAAAATGCCACTCAAAATCAAACAAAAACCGCTCCTCTAAAATGGCACCCTCGTAATTTCACCCAACCCTAACACCTTTTTTAACCCATCAACGTATATATACACCCCCAATTCCCCCCTCCCCATACATACATATCCTCCTTACTTTCTCCCCACCGCTCTCCGCCCTCCCACCATACCCCGGCGCATCTCTCCGACGTCCACCACTCTCACCTCCTTACAAAACCACCGCCTGTTACCGGATCTCTAATTTCTTATCAAAAATTCGAACCCTAAAATCATTCATTTCATTTTAAGCTTTTAACCCAGACCTACTTTCTCTCGTTTTTTCCGCATTCACAAATCACCCCTAAACTTGCACTTAATTACAACTTTACCCCTCTTCTATATTTTCACAAATTTCGAGAAGATGAATGAACAACGACTGTACGGAATATTAAACCACAAGGAGAATAACAGAGACTCACCTCACCGGAGAGTTCATCCACCGCTTCCGGCGGTTGCTGCATCGACGACGGTGAAAAGTAAAGGAATGGAGATGACGTCGTCATCGAACAAGCTTTTAGCAGGTTACATGGCGCATGAGTTCCGGACGAAGGGGACGGTGTTAGGGCAGAAATTGGAGGGTGATAGGGCGGAGAAAGGGGCGGTGGTGGAGAAGGAGAGGTATAAAGAGATAACGAGCTTGTTGATGATGAGGAATGATGGTGGAGTTCATATACCGGGTGTTGTGAATCCTGCACAGCTTGCTCGCTGGATTCAGATGTAGTTGTTGTGATTGAAATTGTTGTTCTGGTTTGATTAGTGTTGTACTTGGGGCATGTTTGGGTAAGCTTTTTGAAACAACTTATTGACTTATTGGCTTTTTGAAAAGTCATAAGCTCTAAAATGATGTTTGGCAAAGAGGGTGTATGTGAGGGGAAAAAGCCAATAAGTCAATAAGTCACAAAATCCTGACTTTTCCAAGAAGCCAATAAGTCAATAAGTTGTTTCTAAAAGCTTACCCAAACATGCCCTTGATTGATTTCTTTCACTGATTGATTTGATCATGATATGATGATATGAGATGTTATGTGGTTCAAGTTTTTTACTTTTGTTGTCTAAATAACGTAACTCTAGATAACAAGATAATTTTTTTTAAGGTTAGAACTAGAGTTTGGTATTTTTTTTAACAGTCAACGAATCCTCCAAATGGGCTACTGGTGAAATTCACCAAACCAGGGAAAACCCTCACCTAGAGCCTAGGCCCGTGAACACTTGCCCGAAGGCACGCCAGTACAGTGAAGTAAAACCCGCTCAGTTGAAGGGTCAAACTATCAATCTCCACATATTCGCCTAGTTTTCCATTATCACTTTGGTATTTTGTTTTGTATGTTAATAAATAATTATAATTTTTAAAAAAATATGGCAAAATTTGTATTGGAATTTGTGCAAGTTTTATTGGTTTTACGTTTTACTGCATAAATGTTTCGTGTGGCTTGATGAACTTTCTTGTTTTGTATCGATCAGGTTCACGGCATGTTTCACGTACTTTGGCTTGATTGATTGTGTTTGTTAATTGGATTTGCGATTGATGGTGTTTCTTAATTTACCTTTGAGTAAAACTATATAGTTGGTGGTGGTATGTCCATGGTGTGGATTTGATATTTTAAATATATATATATATATATATATATCATAAGAGGACTGGCGGAAGAAAAAAGGATGTTTGCAAGCTAAAAAGTAACATGTTTCTCTCCCTCATACACTCTCTTTGAGCATCCACATTCCACAATGCGGATGTTTGCAAAGCCCGTAAATGTATAGGTGGAAGAAAAAGGGATGTTTGCAAGCCCGTAAATGTTTAGGTTGAAGAAAACTAATCCACTACTACCACCAACATGACAACGAGTCAATGTGAAGTGTATTAAATAAAACCAACTGGCCATGTTTCACTTTTCTTCCATGCATGACCGACGACTAGAGCTTGTAGATACGTACAGAGAGATGACTTTGTAGACTCTGGCAGGGAGACACATGGTCAGTGGCAAGGGGAATGAAGAGAATGTGTGTGAGAGGTGGAGGGGGGATAGTAGGCACTCGTTCGTGAGCGTTTTTGCAAGGGCGGGGCGTGGAGGATAAAGGGCGACATATATTCCTAGCTTTTGCATTGTGGATGATCTTAGTCTTCTCTTTTTTCCTTTGTTCTCACACCTCTCTAATTTATATTCCTGTTGGATATATTGTCCGAGCCACAGACTCATGCTTTATGATGTAGTCGCATCATAGGAGTGGTTTATAATTTTGATTATGGTAAAACATTACACTTTAGTTAACATTTAAGTTTTTGTTTGATAAAGAACACCTGGTTAACCAAACTGACTCACGGAGTACAGTCAACACTGAACAAACACAATTATTAGTATCATTTTGAAAAACCAAGTTACGATTTTAAAAATTCCAACCAATTGTATAAACGATAAATAAATAAAAAAAACCCGGAAAATCCTGACCGATTGTATAAACGATTAAAACTGGCATATCCAACCTAAGCATAGTCAAAAATATCCATTGGAACAAACGACTCCAATACCGAGAAGTTTCCACTAGATGTTACTTAAACAAACAAATTGGTACGGATTCAGCTGAGCTAACCTTGATTATGATGTTAACAGAGATGTATTATTAACATAATCACAGATTTAACCAAGAAACAAAAGCGTTAAGAAGGCTTTTTATTCTTTTTCTGGGAAGGCTTTGTGGGTGCATCATTCGTCTCTCGTTTCCGCTTATTTTGATTATTGTTGTGGTTGACGGTGGTGGTAGTGGTGTTACCACCGATGCTTGTCGGACTCTTTCCTTGACTCTGAAGTAGGTCTTTCACAAAGAACTTTAACTTCCACAACGTCGACTCACTCTGCATGTTACATGAGAAAAAAATGTTGGATGTGTTTAGGCCTTTAGGGTATTTGATGTTAGATGCGCTAAGGCCTTAGGGTATTTGATGATAACCTGTGCATCGATATCAAGGTCAACCTCTTGACCAGTTGCTTGAAAGCTGGGGTTATTTTCAGCAACAATTAATAGCGCCTTGTTCAGATCGTCGGGAGATAACTGTGTCAGAACTGTCATCAGTGCTTTCTTCTCTTCTGTAGACATTTTCCTGAAACGCACTCTAAAACTATTATTATTTTTTTAACAAAAATGTTCAGGTCTTATGCTCGAAGATACACTTTGAGCAACTTTAAAAGCGGGTCTCCTATAAGACACGGAGTTAGAACACACCTGCAATTTCGAAGCACCGTTTCTCTCATTTTCTCAAGACGCTTGCCAATCACGTCAAGCTGAAAAGGAATAAAATCATTATCTTCAAAAGAAGAGCCAGAAAATAAGGAATAAAATCATTATCTTCAAAAGAATAGCCAAAAAAGAAGGAAATTGGAGCACCAAATATAACTTAAGAAATTTAGAGTAAAATGCCATTTTCGTCCCTGAGGTTTGGCTAGTTTTTTCAAGGTATTCGGTCTATATTCAAAAGGTTTGTTTTTCCGCATCTATATTCAAAAGGTTTGAATTCTTGCCATATTCATCTGGTTCTTTAACTCCATCCATTTTTCTCCGTTAAGTTAGGGGAATTTCCGTCTTTCTGTTAACTTAAAGGGCAATTCGGTCTTTTTCAAGGGTATTCGGTCTTTTTACATAAAGTGAAAAAGACCAAATTGCCCTTTAAGTTAGCAAAAAGATGGAAATACCCCTGACTTAATGGAGAACAATGGATGGAGTTAATGAGCCGGATGAAAATGAGGAGAACTCAAACCTTTTGGATCCAGATGCGGAAAACAAACCTTTGGAAGAATGTCGTAAAACTGGCCAAACCTCAGGGACGAAAATGACATTTTACTCTAAAACTTCAAAAAAAATATTATAAAAACAATTTGGTAATAAGCTCGGAAGTTTTAACATACTTCGGTATTCAATTCTTTAGCCATTTTAGCGTGAGAAACCTCCTGAGCGAGCTGAATATCTAATTGTGCCTCTGCTTCCTCCTTTTTTCTTCTTTCTTCCTACAAGTATAAGATTATAGTTTTGAATGTTATCAAACAAAAAAAAGATCACGCCGTTCGGTTATAATTTACCTCTTCGTCAACTTTTGGCAAAAGCAGCAGCCATTTCTCCTCAAATTTTGCTAACAAAGTCTTGGCCATGACATGAACATCGTTTCTCTCATCGTTATACTTCATGGCATTTTTAAAAATTAATCTCACATCTGCACATATTTCTCGAACGTTTTTATACCCACTGCCATCTTTTGCTTCCATTTTGTTCTTGATTGTACTGAAGTCCATGGGCTTTTCAATTATCTACATTGATAATTGTACACCGACAAAAAGCGAGCAATGTCACATACCATAAACAATATATAAACTGTTATATAATTTATATAGTAGATACGTGCATGCACCTTATAGCATACCTTTTTTGTTTATTATTTAAAAAATGCAAAATATTTGCAAACTCAGTTCACTAATATTAATGACAACTTAATAAGTTAGAGAATTACCTCATAATAATCATGCAATCCAAGCCCTACAACGTCCACAGGTTGCATGAATGGTCCAGCCCATTTGTGCCCCGTAACACCGATCATAGTAAAGGAAGTTCATATATGGCAACAAATAACATAATGACGAGAGATTTGAGTTCTGTCAAAAATCAAAATTGAATACACAGACAATCTATAACTACCATAGAACGTTTTTAATTGCATCATTTGGCTGTTTTTATAAAAGAAAAATAAAAACTGATTCATAATTTCAAGCATAGTTATTAAAGCGAGCGCCCAGGCGCAAATAAAGCCCCGGGCCCAACAAATCGCCCTGAGTGCGCCTCGCGCCTATAATAACTATGATTTCAAGAAATGTTTGGCAAGATGCAAAGGATATATGATGTGCTGACGTAGTATTGCAGAAAGTTGGCGCATAAGATCTTGCATTCTCTTTGCAGCAGCTGCGTCTCTGCGTGATGCATCCAGCTGTCGCCTTTTAAAGCTAGTTAATTGTTTATCTTTATCATTGTCTTTCCCAGCTGAACTACCTTTAGAAGCGTTTGACTGCTTTTTATTTGTCTTTGAGTAGAACTGCTCAACTTCATTCAATCTTTTCTCGAGCTGTATATTGGTTACATCATGTAAGATTAATATTGCACAAAAAAAATTGCATATCAATTAAAGTATGTGATGGGAGATGATTTGCAAAAGACAGTAACACAAAAGACCATGTTAGGAATTCTACTTCTTATAAGGATTGCAAATGGAGCCTTAAAGATTACTCATCTATAGCTCACAATAAAAATATTTAATCAATCATCAATATCCTAAACTTGAACCATGGTATATAATAAGCAAATGCTAGCAAACTTCTACAAAAAAACAGAATCTGCAATGAAAACTAAAACAAGAAAGCTACTTTTCTCTCTTCATATTAAACCCACATGCTAATGTTTTTTTGTCTCGCCTAAAAACCCATAAACCAGGTCCTTCCGTTTGGTTGGAACTTGCTATTTACGAACCATTGCACTAATGGATGTTGTTAGCAAGACCCTATAAAAAGGCCACTTTGGTTGACCTCTGCCCGGTAGAACATCAAGAGATAATTCACATGTAAAGTGATCGTTAAAAGAAGTGCAAGTAATACCTGTAGTAGAAAACATTACCTTAAAGGTAATCATAGAATATGAAGAATTATAACAACTGCAATGAACAAGTTAATGCTAGAGCTCCAATTCACGGCCAGTTTTAGAACCAAGGGTTCAACTCAAATAGTTGAATAGTTGATTATAAGTAGAATTTTCCCAATGAACTCTTACATGAAAATGCAAGATAAATACTTGCTATCGCGGATCACCAAACTCGATACAAATCGTTGGCATGCTATATATGGTTACACAATACACATAATGATCTAGGCATCTAGCCATACGCCCGTTATAATCAGGGAAATTTTAAAATATAAGATATACTCCACTGTCTATTAATGCTCAATCTCCAATTCATGACCAGTTTTTAACGCACTATCGGGGCTCTTTTTTAATTACAGTGACAAGGCAATGCTTCCTCAGTGTAGGATTTCTGTTGTCATTACGTATTAATTACGGTTGCATCCAACTTCAAAGTAGCAGTAAGATATAAAATAGTCGTGGAAGTTTATTTTCGTATCGCAAGAAGCCGCGCCCGTCAAACAGGACCTACCATATATAGCCCCTGCTAAAGATACTAACTAAACTAACTATTTCCATATAATCTTCCGGATCAAAATCAACCTCTATAAAAGCACATCTAGTCTTTATCTAGCTCAATCCTCTAGCCCTAAAGCTCCAAAGTAATATCATATCTTGACAATGATCACAATAACTCACATTAAAAGACAGAAAAATGACCTAGCAAATAAAGCAATTAATTCACACATTCATATCCCTAAATTTAGGGTTTCACAAAAGACAATTCACTAAAACAAAAATTCCAACATTCTAGCTTAACAATTTCTACTGTATGTCACTATGCATGGCCAGATGACATCATATAATCCACAAATTCCGCATCAATTCCACAATTCACCTATCAATTTATTACAAAACACACGTATGTACAGCAGGAAACAAACAAAGCCGTTACATATTTTACACAACAAACTATTAACATCATCGATCACAACAATCAAAACAGCAACCAATCGACATCAATCAACCATACGTCATCACCTACCATTAAAAAACTCACCGCAACAAAAACTCCCAAAATTAAACAACCAGAAGCACTTGTTCGTTCAATTTTAGCAACAAAAACCGTACCTCATCAACTTTCACGGCGATTTCATCAGCATTTTGACCTAATTCCTCCACAAGCGCTGGTTCTGATTCGCTTCGAACCTCTGGAACAGGTGCGTCCATTGGTTCCATTGAAGTTTTGAGTTTCGATCGGTTGTATGGAGGCGGTTGTAAGGAGAAGAGTGGATCGGTTGAGTTTCCGGCAGACTGAGGTCCGGTGAGTACGCAGTCGGTGCGTTGCCGTTGATGCTGGTGGTGGTTCTAGAGAGAGAAAGTTTAGAGAGAGAGTGAGGGTTTGGAAGCATGTGAGGGAGAGAGAGAAATACAGTGAAATCTTTTTTGTTTTGTTTTTTTAGAAAAGTATTAAATGCTGTGTTTGATGAAATGGCTAGATTGATCCTTGCATTTGTTTGTATTGTTGGAATATGCTGGGTATTGTTCAAATTTAAGAGATGTGGTGCGTAGAGACGAGCATGGTACCTGTTCGGTATCGAAAAAAAAAAGTGGGTACCGGTACCGAATGCTCATCTCTAGTGGTGTGGTCCGATCCACCGATATTATTTAAAAAAAACACCCTCGTTTTTGACACCTTGACTAACAGGACAAATTTATCTTCAGAAGACTAAAATTATCACATTTCGTATAAAGTACTTTATTTCTTACTAAGCAGTATAGTTTTAAAGACAGAACAACATTGTTGAGCAGACAAATAGATGAAAATATGTAGCATCCAAGTCTTTGGATGCAGGGGCAGCTCCATTGTTTTAGAGCCCCTAGATAAAAGAAAAATAGGCCCGTTTTACACATGACATTGCTAAAATGTTTAATAACCGTCTGCTTTTAGGACTTGGGATTGACAACGATAAACTAAAAAGTTTATAGTTGGAGTTAAATATAGCTGTATATTTTCTTTTTGGTGTATAAATATGTTAAGAGTTAATTACTGTTTTCGTCCCTGTGGTTTGTCAAAAATCACTATTTCAGTCCACTAGTTTAAAAATTGCGATTTCAGTCCCTGTGGTTTCATTTTCGTAACCATTTCAGTCTAGTCTCCTAACACCGTCTATTTTACCGTTATGTTTTTTTATGGAATACCTAAATTACCATTGTGTTAATTAAATATGGACTTATATGATTTTATTATTGGATTTATATGATTTTATTGTTGTATAACATATGGACTTAGATTGGATTGTAGGGTTCAACCCACCATGGCTTCAGTAGAAGTAGAAGTCTGGCACTATTTTTACATGTATGGTTCCAAAATTTTAATTTTGGATTTTAGAATGAGAAAATGTCCAGGTAAGCATTATTTTTCAAAGTTATTATGTTAATTGATGCAGCTAGGAAGATATTAATTGAGGTGGGGTAATGGGTCGCCGGACATTAAGAGGGTGGGGTTGTGATGCCGGAGAAGATGACCGGAAACTTTTGCCGGAAATGAGAGTAGGGATTGAGTGGGGTGGGGTAGCGTGGGGTTGTGTTTTAACAAGTGGGTCCTAGAATACAATTCACGAGTACTTAACAGAATAAATGGCTGGGGTTAACGGAGGTGGACTGAAATGGTTACGAAAGTGAAACCACAGGGACTGAAATCGTAATTTTTAAACTAATGGACTGAAATAGTGATTTTTGACAAACCACGGGGACGAAAACAGTAATTAACTCATTTAGATATCTTTTTGTTTTTTTTATTAATAAGGGCATTATGGTCAATTCACGTGTACTTAACAGAATAAATGGATGGGGTTAACTGAGGTTGACTGAAATGGTTATGAAAGTGAAACCACAGGGGCTGAAATCGCAATTTTTAAACTAATGGACTGAAATAGTGATTTTTGACAAACCACAGGGACAAAAATAGTAATTAACTCATATGTTAATATTAAGTTTATTTTCTTAGTGAAATCGCCAATTTAGTTTATAATCGGTATATTATATTTGCTTGTGAAGAGAACCAACACATTGATTTTCTCCCATCAAAAAGTAAAATGGGCATGTTTTGCATATGGCATTGTTAAAATGTTAAATAGCCATCCGTTTAGGGCTTGGGATCAACAACGATAATCAAAAAAGTTTATAGTTGGAGTTCAATATAACTAGGTTTTTTTTACTGTCGCGCGTTGCGGCGAAACGGAGCAAATGATAATGTAAAACAAACCTTATTTGAAAATGTAGCATGTTGTTTAGAAAACCAAACCATTAGAATCGGTTCAGTTTATCATCGTATCATTTTACGATACCAAATAAATACTTTATTTTTTAATATAAATTCATTTTTAATAAAACTTATACTAATCGAGGGTAAATATTAAGCACAACTACGTACTTAAGTTTTTAGAAAAAAATTAACGAAAATAAGTTATTAAACAAATATCAAATTAAATTTGATAAATTAAAGATGATTTAAAAAAACAAAAAAGAATTATTAAAAACAAAATAAATGATAAAGGAAATATGGTTTTAGAAAAGGAAAAAGAGAAAATACATTAAAAGCTAAAAGTAAATAGAAAAAAAAAACTAAAAGATGTTAAAAGTAAATATTAAAAATAATATATTAATATAATAAAATATTAAAAAGCTATATATTATTTTAAAATCGAAATTACTGCTAAAAGTAAATAGAAAAAAAAAACTAAAAGATGTTAAAAGTAAATATTAAAAATAATATATTAATATAATAAAATATTAAAAAGCTATATATTATTTTAAAATTGAAATTACTATTCATGGGCCTTCGAAAACTATATATATATAATTGGATGTTTTATTTTTCTTTTTGGTGTATAAATATGTTTACGTTAAGTTTAGAGTAAATTTCTAAATTTGTTCATGAGGTTTGAGCATGTTTGCCAGTTTCATCCAAAACGACTTTTAGTGCCATTATGCCCTACACTTTTGCATTTTTTTTTGCCATTTTCATCCAAACCTCTAACGGTGTTTGTTTTTTCCTATTAAGATGAGAATCGTTTGTCTTTTAGCTAACGTACAACACATTAAGGTGATGTTTGTTTTTTTTCTGAAAAGCTATTCTTGTCCTCTTACGTCTGCTCCACGCAGATCACGCGTAGACATTCTTGTCCTCTTACGTCTGCTCCACCCATCATCACCCCACCACCACCACGTCACCCTCACACCACCATGGCATACCCCACCACCACCCAATCACCACCATGTGTACCACCTACATCGCCGCCGTCGTGAGTCACCATCACAACTACATGTCGTCACCTCACTCGCTACTTTCTTCTGGACACACAAGGGTCTGACCTGAGCTCGACGCCTCCTGTTGAGGTGAATAACCAACGTCGCCGCAGCTGCTGCTGCACCTTGCACCGCCGCGAGTGTGACAACCCTCAAATTCCATGTATTCCGTACAATTTATTATTGATAATGAAAGCGCTTGACGACTGTGTGGAATTACTTAACTGCTTTCTGATAATCTGTGTTATATTTACATGCGCTTGTTAACACACTAGTAATGTACAGAAAAGTCATTAAATAGTCCGTTATAATTTCCTAAGTGTTAGAAATTAAAAACGTTACAAAAATATATGTATAATACGCCTTACGGAACAATTTAACAACTTAACGGAACAGTATCCGACTGAACAACCGGACATTTCCCGGGACACTAAATTTTTGTCAAATACCTCGTCTTATTATTTTTGGCTTGTCATGATTCCCGTATGCCATAACACCCGCTAAAAATAAACAAACTAACTTATATCACCACCTTTCTTACATCTAACTATTATTTACCATTCTAGTTACAATTTTTGCAAGCATACCCCCCCCCCCCCCCCAACGATTTTAGTTCCCAAGTGGGACCCCCACAACATTCTTGCCATACCTCAAATCTCCTAACTTGATTTGTTACATATTTTATTAAAGGGTGACTTGATCTTGTAAGCATAAAATTGTAGAATGATGATATAAGTATGGTCTCCTAGATCACATTTCATTTCACCAAGATTTCACTCATCCCACCTCACTTATCTCTCTCTCTCTATTCGGTTCACCCCAACCGAATCCACCACCATCACCATACACATTCATCTTCTTCATTTACACATTCCATACAAAGCTTGAAGTCCATCAATGGAGGTTGCATCTTGAAGGACCATCAAAGGAACTTGTTTCTAGCTTTTCACCATCTTTTTCGCCACATTTCTTCACTAGATTTCATCCCTAGCTAGAGGCTAGTAGTAAGTCTCATTTTGCCTTGGTTCATCTTGTTCAAATTTATGATTTGTAGTATGATGTGTTGTTGTTTAAATCACTAAAGATCAAAAAGATTAGAAGATGTTAAACAATAGTCAAGAATATAAAAGTTACTTGTGTCTGAATTATGAAGCGGAATCTTGTCGGTTTGAGGGTTGGTTAAATCATACTTGATGTTTGATTGTTGGTTTCTTGTTAAATCCATTGTTCGGACACTCGTTGATGCGATTTAGTAACGTTTAAACCACAAAATAACATTCTGATGTACTTTTCCAGCCGCCTTCAACAGGCTGTAAACAGACTTTAACAAATCGAAAAACGGAATTTCTGAAGCCTAAATCGTGTCTTTTCGAAAAACGAAGAAAATGGCGCTGGAATCGTATTTTTTTGAGGTCGTTTACTATTTTAAAAGTCTGTTTTCGTGACAGCAGCTAAGGCTGATTTTTACTGCAGTAAAATGGGCTGTACGTTTTCGGTTGTAACATGAAACCTGAAGTGAACCAGCCCCTAAAATTCATACCATAGCTGGTCACTGATGTATTTGTGACCCTCGAACTGGAATTTTGTCAAACGGACTTCCGAGGAATTTTTGACGAATTATTCCGTAAACTGCCATCAGAATGTAGTAAAACTGATTTCAGTACGGTAAACGATTTTCTATAAATTACTGATAATGAACTGGACCCCGATATTTTTACACAATAATTTTTGGTTCGTTTAAGACGTTCTTCAAAAATTTGGAATAATTTAACTATTTTATTAAAATGTCCGAAAACAGCCGGTTTTGAATATAAATGCTGAATTGAGATAAGTTGTGACTTGCGTGTCTAAATGTCGAGTATGCTATCCGTGAATGATCTAACATGTTATATATGTTATGTGCATTATCGTATGTTTGATTTTGAGTGGGGAATGGATGGGAAACTTAGATGGGCATAAACCGTCAAAACGATGCATGTTGTGTGATAGATACGTGTAGGAACTTTGTGTTCTATTTGAAAGCCACTAAATGACTAACTGGTAAATTATATTAGGACGTGATTGACCGACCTTGACTGTTAGCTATATTTGAGAATCTAACCGAGCAAACCGAGGTGAGTTCACACTCTTTCTAAGGCATGGGATTCCCAGGGGTTGGGAATGGGATTGAATAACTACTTGTACTATCATTACTATTAAACTACTTTTTACTGTCCTCGGATTGAAGGGCACGTACGTAAAACCTACGTACACTCATACTTACTACTGTCCTCAGATTGAAGGGCATGTACGTAAAACCTACGTACACGATCATAAGACCATCAACTCTATCACTTTAAGTCCCTCATTTATCGACTTAATCGCCGAGGCCTATGGCGAGCGGGTCATTAGTTAATAGCGCTATTAGGTTTAACAAACCTCACACCGTGCCAGTCGGACGGGCGTGTACTAATGGACTATGGGCAAAGGGTCAATGCTGATAGACATTGACTTAGGGCACCTCTTATATTTTCGTAGCAGTCGATACGCGTGGTCTAGTAACACATGGGAAACCCCCACTAATCTTCGCAAACATGTCAGAAAGACCGCGATGCAAACTTATACGATACATGGTTTTCAAAACAAACAGATGATTTACTAAACGAATGCTGTAACTAAACAATCCAACTGTGAATTCACTCAACTTTATTGTTGACTCGTTGTTACATGCCTTACAGGTCGCTAAACATTTTGAGCTTGCACGAGGAAGAAGTCGTTGTGGTGTGCGGACGGTTATGTCCAGTGTTTAATGTTTAAAACATTATGAACTTATTAAACCTATGTGTTGGACTTTAAACTTATGAACTGCGAACTTATGTTTTGCACTTTACGTTTATGCTTCCGCTGTCTAAATTAAAAACTTGGTTAACTAGCTTTTGGTCACCAATCGTATTTTGGGTGTCTTTATTTACTTAAGTACGTTGTTTAGTATGATTGGTGGCTCGATCCTGGTCACGTCACGCCTTCAAGCGGTGGAACTCCGCATGGTGGATTTTGGGGGTGTGACAGCGAGTCACCATCACAACCACCACTACACGTCGTTGTCACCTACACCCCAGCCGCAGACCACCACCCGCCTCCTTTCTACCACCAAATGAGCCCCACCACCCATTGTGCAGCCTTGGCCTACCATCTCTACAACCATCGCCTCTCCCAGTTTCTCTAAGTGTGCCCTTCTCTCTAGAATCTGAAGTGGAAGGGGCTAGGGTTTTGTGTGGGGAAGAATAAGGGAGAAATGGGATAAGGTTTGTATAAATTGTTAGGTACAATTTAGAATGTGAAATTTCAGAAACCCCCCTCATTAAACGACACTTTTTAACTAGGTTAGACATTTGGATGAAAATGACAAAAATGCCAAAAGTGAATGATAGTATGGAACAAAAAAAATCATTTTGGATGAAACTGGCAAACATGTCCAAACCTCAAGCATAATTTTAGCAATTTACTCTTAAGTTTATTTACTGGGTGAATTCAATTTATCAGTATGTTTACTTGTGAAAAGAACCAACATCTTGATTTTTCCTAATCAGTTACGATAGTTTTGCTCTTTTTTCTCGACGCACATTCCTTAGATAATTAGATTTCCTTATAATTTAACTACATGAGTATTATAGTATTATGTAATTGAGTAGTATTATGTAATTGAGTGGGTTGTCGTATTTATTTTTGTTTACCCAAAAGTCCATGTTAGAAGCATGTAAACAAAAGTTTTTTTTAGAATTGCATATTAATAGGTCCAAAGTCCCCAAACCTCAAGGAAGATTTTGATAATTTACTCTTAAGTTTATTACTGAGTGAATTCAGTTTATCTTTATGTTTACTTGTGAAGAGAACCAACATCTTGATTTGTTCCTAATCAATTACGATACTTTTCTCCTTTATGTCGACACACCTTTCTTAGATAATTAGATTTTCTTATAATTTAATTACATGCGTATTATAGTATTAGATAATTAGATTTCCTTATAATTTAATTACATGAGTATTATATTATTATGTAAGTGAATGTGTTATATTATTTATTTTTTGTTTACCCAAAAGTCCATGCTAGAAGCATATATAAACAAAAGGTTTTTGTTAGAATTGGATACCATGTGTTTGGGTCCTAGGCAATGGCCTTGTTTGTCAAAGAGTGGAGTTAGCCTTGCTTGGAGGTGTTGTTTGTGTTGTTCATACAGCTGCATGTTTAGAATTTCAAACTCTAACGAATAGAGAAAACGCAGCTTCTCTCTTTCTCTCTCTCTCTCTCTCACACAATATATATATATATATATATATAGGGTAGGGATCCTAAGAGAAGTCCACCCTATTTGAGAAACTTGAGAAGCAATCTGGACCACACATTTTCCCTAAGCAAAAAATTCAAAAAAAGGTGAAAAAAATGAAAAAATTTTTTTTTTTTTTTTTTTTTTGGGTAAAATCGAAGCTTTTTCTTTAAGGATTAAATTTTTTATTTATTTTAAAAAAAAAAAAATTTTTTGGGATTTATACACATGTGTATATTGTTAATCTTTTAACTATACATATATGTATATTGTCAATTATACATATATGTATATACATGTTTAAAATTGAAAAAATATGTGTTATAAATCTTAAACCTTATACCATAAACACTAAAGCTAAACCTTAATGCTAAACCCTAAACCCTAAAGCTAAACCCTAATTCTAAACCCTAATGCTAAACCCTAAAGCTAAACCCTTAATGCTAAACCCTAATGCAAACCCTAAAGATAAAGCTAAACCCAAAAGTTAAAGCTAAACCCTAATGCTAAACCCTAAATACTATTACTAAACGCTAATGCTAAACCCTAAAGCTAAACCCTAAACCATAAAGCTAAACCCTAATGCTAAACCCTAAATACTAATACTAAACCCTAAATAACACTTATTTTTCAATTTTAAACATGTATATACATATATGTATAATTGACAATATACATATATGTATAGTTAGAAGATTAACAATATACACATATGTATAAATCAAAAAAAAAAAATTTAAAAAAAATAAAAAATTAAATCCTTAAAGAAAAAGCTGCGATTTTTCAAAAAAAAAAAAAAAAAAAAATTTTTGCATTTTTTTTACATTTTTTTTGCATTTTTTTGCTTAGAGAAAATGTGTGGTCCAGAATGCTTCTCAAGTTTCTCAAATAGCCTACTACTTCTCACATGATCCTTATCCTATATATATATATATATATATATATATATATAGGGTAGGGTTCCAGCGTGAACAACCTCCCAAGAGTGAACTGCGTGAACACATATGGACCCTTGATTTCCTTTTTAGTTGTTAATGGTAGGATTGTAATTATATAAAAAATTAGATTTAAATCATTATTTTAATAATTGAATTACGTTACATCTTTCCTAATTTAAATTCATTATCCACATTATGTTTATTTATTAATAAGATAATTATCAAAACAAACAACAAATCACCAGATTTCAATTTTAATTTTTATTTCAGATTTCATCACCAGAATTCAAATTTTGATTTTTAAGATCCACGTAACCTTCATATTTCAACGGTATACACATGTGTACTTGGATATAAATAGAACAGTACACATGTGTACTCAGCATCGTACATATGTGTACAGTAATTCACATGTGTACATCAACATTCAATACAAAAAAAATTCTGAGATATCACAAAAACAGACGATATACACATGAGTACATCGCATTAAAAAGAGGGCAAAATCAGAATACACATGTGTACATCGCATTTAAACAAATAATTTTTTAATAATTGAATTAAGTTACATCTTTCCTAATCCTTGATTTGATTTGTGAGAGATTTATGCAATCAATTTAAGAGGATAATTGATTACTTGATTTGTGAGACATTTATGCAATCAATTTAAGATTGAAATTACACATATACCCTTTTTGTATTTAATTAAATGAAAAAAATTAACCAAATAATTACCATCATGCCACTCACTTTAATCTCAAGATCATAAAAATCAAGGGCCTAGATCAGTTCACGCAGTTCACTCTTGGGATTTTGTTCACGTTTGAACCTAATCCTATATATATATATATATGTATATATGTATATATATGTATATATGTATATATATGTATATATATATGGAGCCGCTAAAATAAGAACCACCCCCAGTTGTAAGAACCGTGAGAACCACTCTCAACCAATCAGAATAAAGGGCAATTTGGTCATTTGCTTCAAATGTCTAATCTCTCATATCTCTCTTCATTTATTGCAGGAGACTTTTATAATCTCTTTCCTCTCACTTCTCTTATCTCACTTTACTCTCACTTCTCTAATCTCACTTGTCCTCACCCTCTCATCTCTCTTGCCTGCTTGATGAAGACCGGCGACCCATGGGGAGCTTAGTCTCCTTCTTCATCTTATCACCTTCAAGACCCAGCCATAACAACATCAGCGACACCCACAACCCCTCCCCCCTGCTTGATGAAGACCGGCGACCCATGGGGAGGAGCCGACTTCTGTTTCCGGCAAGATACCCCCCCATCTTCTCTCGATCTCCTGTCCGACCGACACAGGTCCGGCGACGGGGGTATCTTTGGCCCCCTTTCCTCTCCGCCGCCACCCTTGTGACTGGTGTTTGGTTGTGTTGGGGTTGGTGGCGGAACCCCAGGCGGTGGTGGTGGTAGAGGTGGTAAGAATTTAAGCCTTGAATTTGTGGTTTTTGAATTTGGTTCTTAGTGATTCTGGAATTTGGGTCTTTGTGATTCTTGATTCTGTGGTTCTTGAATTTGGGTCTTTGTCATTCTGTGATACTGATGATTGGTGTTCTTGAATTTTGGGTCTTTGTGATTCTTGATGATTGGCCCAAAGGTTCGATTTGTTTCTGTTGTGATTGGGGTTCTTTGATTCAAAAAGTTTGGGTTTTTTTCTGCTTGAAGTTTGGTGGGTTTTGATGATTTTGGTGGGTTTGTAAAAAATAGTGGTTGAAGTGGGTTTTGATATGTTGGGGGGTTTTGATTTGTGATCTTTGAATCTGTGGGTTTTCATACGATCGATTGGGTGGCGATGATGAAAAAAAACGTAGATTTTGATGACGATGGCGCGGCAAGGACAGTGGAGGGTAGGTTTTTTTAACCTGCAACCCCACTTT
Source organism: Helianthus tuberosus (assembly GCA_030545235.1). Classification (NCBI taxonomy): domain Eukaryota; kingdom Viridiplantae; phylum Streptophyta; class Magnoliopsida; order Asterales; family Asteraceae; genus Helianthus; species Helianthus tuberosus. The sequence continues at coordinate 53,747,766 of CM060351.1, forward strand.
TGCAGCCTTTTTATTATCGGATAATCTGAGCCAAACCCCGTTTTATTTTCGAGATACACTTTGTTTTGAAGTTTTTGAATTTTTTCCCCTCTAGTCGATGATGATAATGATATATCTGAGACACCTCCCGAGTATGCGATTTCTGGGTGCGTTCGTTTTTGCGTAAAAAAGTTTTTTGTAAAAAAAAAGTTAAACCGTAAACTTTTTAACGTAAAACGTAAACTGTTTAACGTAAAAACGTAAAACGTAAAACGTAAAATGTTTTACGTAAAACGTAAAAAGTTTTACGTAAAACGTAAAAAAACGTTAACGTAAAAAACCGGCGCGTAAAACGTAAAAAAACGTTAACGTAAAAACCGGCGCGTAAAACGTAAAAAAACGTTAACGTAAAAAACCGGCGCGTAAAACGTAAAAAAACATTAACGTAAAAACCGGCGCGTAAAACGTAAAAAACGTTAACGTAAAAAATCGGCGCGTAAAACATAAAAAACTGGCGCGTAAAACGTAAAAAACCGGCGCGTAAAACGTAAATAACGTTAACGTAAAAATGGCGCGTTGAAAAAACGACGCGTGAAAAAGCCGGGCGTAAAAACGGCGCGTCAAAAAACGGGGCATGAAAAGGCCGGGCGTAAAAAACGTAAAACGTTAAACGTAAAAATCTGTAAATAAATCTGAATTTGAAAATGCTTAATAAAAAACTATGTTTAAAAAATAAAAATCTAATATAATAATACAATAAAGTAATAAAAAAACAATAAACTCAAAAAGACAAAATAGAGTAATTTTACTTAAATACCCTTTTGGATTAAAATATTAAAGACATAATAAGACAAAAAATACTTAATATTATTTTTAAATACTTTTAATCTCATCCATCCATCTACTTGATCTAATGGCTAGAAAGTGGTTCTCGCGGTTCTTACAACTGGAGGTGGTTCTCATTTTAGTGGTCCCGTATATATATATATATATATATATATATATAGAGAGAGAGAGAGAGAGAGTATGGTTTTTGCGGGAACCAACTTTAGGGGAAGAACCATAAGAACTAATGTGAACACAACCAACTTTAGGGCCAGAATATCCCTCTGAACCCCTTCAGACATACCAAGTATGGCTTTGATTGTCCTTACCTTTACCCTTCTCCTATCAGAGAACTTTAGGATGAATCGTCTCTCCGACCTTTCAAACCTCCATGCAATAACCTTAGCCATTTTTTTTAAGTTTTTGGCGTTTTGGACAATATGCGGCATTTTATACAATGTTTTTGGCGTGTTTGAGTTGTGTTCTCATGGTCTACTTTTATAATGACTTTTTTTCCCGCGCAGTGATAGGTAATTATGGCGTTTTGAATAAGATAAATAAATTCAATCCCCCAAGTATTTGGCTTTCAATATAATAAATGTTAGTAATTATGTTTCGTCGTTTCATTTTAATGTTTGCAGTTACCGTGTTTTGTTTTCAGATTCATCTGTTTTATGGTGTAACACGTCCCGTCTTGACGGCTGTAATTATGGCGTTTTGTTTTCCAATGGCGTTTAGATAAAGATGACACGTTTTGTTTTATTCTCTTTGCACATTGTTTTAACCTTTTTTTTAGATTTATTATAATAGTACTTGTTCAAAGTAATTTTATTATAGTTTGTTGGTTTTTGGGGCTTTTTATGGCATGATGGCGTTTCACGAGCATTTGCCCGTTTGGCGTTTTATTATATTTTTCATTACAGGATTAATGTATTGTTGTTCTTAGGTGAAAATTACAAAACAAACAACAGAAAAAGAAAATAAAATAAAACAAATAGAAGCAATTTATGATCTAAATCTTCAGTGTATTCTTCTTTTGAAACTACAAGAACTGTCACAAATAAATGGCGTTTTGGGTTTGGCGTGGTTTATTTTGTTTGTTCGTGTGTTGAAGTGTCTTTGTGGATGTTGGAGACATAGATCGACTCCGTGCGGGTGGATGTTATCTACCCGTCATCTTCATTATTGTGACAACTGTCAAAATTGCAGGTATCCGTACAACTATTAAACCATGATTAGTGCTTAATGACTGTGCTGAATTATAATTAACTGCTTACTGATTATTGCCATATACATACATGTGCATCATATATTGCTTAATGTCATATCATTATTGCATGAAAGCTTATTTGACTCAAATGATGCACGAAACACAGTTAGCACATAATTCAGACAAATCAGAAATATGCTGACAAAGTTCAGCATATAGGCAGACAGTGTGTTGAGACACAGAATGAGCCAAAAACTAAGTATTACACTAGTATAGTGTGTAGGAAAGTAAGGATCACAAAACTGCCTTCCTATAGATAGTTTAAGTGCAGGAAAGTGCCTAAAACTCACATAAAGTGCTGAATTCAGCAAAAATCAGCAATTCTCAGCATTTAAACAATCTAATATCATGCAGAAATATGGTTAAATGGTCCTGGATGCTTTCCTAAGTGTCGGGAATCAAAAGTGTCACAAAAGGGTACATAAAGCACACTAAACTGCAAGTTTAGCACCTTAACGAACCGGTAACTAACCGAACAACCGGACACTACCCGAAACATCAAATTTACACTAGAAGCACTGTTTTAATATTACCAAGCTAGTTATGGTCCCCGAACATCATAACACACTGTGTAAATATCAACTAACTTATACTTGATTTTCAACTACAAACTAACTAGTTTAGTTTAAACCTAGCCTACTACCCCCCCCCCCCACCTATGTAATCGGCCAACATATGCCCACCATAAGATTTTCTTTCAATTTTATATTAGATCATGTGGGCACTTTAAGAACACATTATACATGAGGTAAACACTTGAAATGGGTTATAAATGTAACCTAAGTATCATAATCTCATAACTTTCACACAACAAAACACACACACTCATCTCTCCCTCTCTTGTGCTCTCGGCCGACCTCACCACCACCATCATCACTATCATCCATCCATCCTACATGCATTACAAGCATATACAAAGGTGTCAGAGGTTGCACAAAGGAGCTAGGAGCTTACGGAAGTTCAAGGACCTCTTTCATTTGCTTTTATCCATCTCTTATCTTCACTTGATCATCCCTAGCCTTGAGCTAGTGGTAAGAACCTTAATCTTTCTATTTTACATCTATTTCAAGTGGTTAAAACATGTTACATAATGATAATCTTGAAGAACACTAAGAAACTTGAACTTCAAACATGAACATAAGCTTAAATACATAAGAAATCTTAATGTTTATGTGTTGTAATACTTGTTGATTGATGATTGCTTGTGAAAATGATGTTGATCATCATATGATCTTGCTAGATCATGATTAAAAACATAATCTAGCAAGATGAGAGGATGAAAGTGTTGTAGGATCATAGATCATCCTCATAAGAAACATGAACTTGAAAGGATATGTGGTTTTCTTGAAAAATAATGATCAAAGTAAGTTGTAATACTTGTAGATCTAAAATTTTATGGATGGTTTTTCAAAGGAACCAAGTTAAAAACACAAGATTTACTTGATCTTGGTTCTTACATAAATAAACCCCATTTTTAAAGGTTAAACAAGTATAGAAACACTTATGTAACAAGAAAAGTTTAAGAAGAAACATTTTTGAAAAATATGATTAGAAGTTGTGAAGATCCATTTTCTTTAAAAATGATGATTTTAAAGAATCAATCACACTTTAGAAGGTAACAAGGCTTACTAAGAACACTAATAAGTTACTACAAATTTTTGTGAAATTTCAAGTTCATGAAGTAGTAGATTATGCTTGTTTTTGGCAAAATTGGTAAGTAAAGATTGTTTATTGTTGATTGTGTTGATTTTACAAAAGAAAATAATATACCTTCAAGGTATGGAAACCTCCATTTTCAAAATACCAAGAATTACAATCCAAAATATTACCAAAATTCCAAGGAATGAATATTCAAAGAATACACAAAATATTGGTGAAACCGAACTATGGAATATGACTTACAAAATACTCCGGAAAAAATATTCATGTGTATATTTTGGACACCAAAGAAAACAAAAATATGATTTTTACAATTATTACAAATTTATATCATATTTTTTACAATAAGAAAATATATTATTTTTGGGTGAATAAAAATATATATATATTTTCTCAAACAAAAACGGAATATATTATTTTGGAGAAAAATAAGCATATATATATATATATATATATATTCCAAGTTAGACTTGAAAATATATTATTTTTGGAACTTATATGAAAATACAAATATCTTTGCCCAAGGGAAAAATTATTTTCTAAGTAGTATTTCTTAAAGTATATATATTTTGGAAATATATATTGGTGAACTTTTATTAAAGATAATATTCCAGAAAAATTAATACGAAATTAAGTATAAGAATGCTTAATGAATACAATAAAAATACGTATTCTCATACGTATAAATACACACCGGAATACGACCCCAATACATGGCAAAAATATACAAAGTATAAGAATGCGAATACAAATACATTCATCCTTGGGAAGGATATACAAGTATAAATACTTGAAGAATATCAAGTTAAAATATATTATTATTCCGAAAATTAGTAAATATAAATTAAGTTAAAATATTTATTATTTTAACAAATAATTATATAACTTGGAATAATATTGAATACACGAAGAAACGTAACTCAAGGATACTAATTAATACTAAGTCAAGGCACGACCCGCTCGTCTAATAGACATTAGTACGATTGTAGGTAGTTGTGTACGCCAGGCAAAGCTTGAGTTACGGTGATACGAAGATGCAAGACTGTGAGTTCGTGACCCCTTTTTCTTTTAACTGTTTTCCATTTTATAACTTCGGGGGTGAAGTACATGTTACAACTGTTTACAAACGTTATTATTTGGTATGGTTAGCTAAGGAAGGGTACTGCTAGATCATGTGAGTGGTGGGTATGACGCTTAAGACCATTAATCCTCGTTGTAGGACTGAGGAACATGAGTGATAGATCTATTTGGGTGAGCGAGCCCCGCCCATGTTGGACCAGGGTTTGGCCCATGGGTTGACTATGTCTTACAGCCGGAAGCCCGGTGCAAAGTCTGCTAGCTTTGAGCCTTCCTACATCACGTCACACTTATTAATGGCCTTGCAAACCATTAATGATCTGTTCTCCTTGTTGCTTTCATACCAGGATTTTACAAACATACTTACATACTTTCAATGATTCAAAGGTTTATTCATACACATAAACAAACACACGAACTCGCTCAACTTTTGTTGATGTTTTTAAACTACATGTATTTCAGGGAATTAGATGTGGATCTGGCGGGTGTTCGGAAGTTCCAAGTGTTGTTTGAGAATAAAAGATGTCATCCATGGTCTTAGGGTTTGGTTAGTGTGTCTTATCCTGGACGAGACACGTCTTCCAAAACCTGGTTTTATTTAATATCTTTTGTCGAGTCTTTGTGAACTCTAAAACAAGTTGCATGGTTTGTACTCGAATTTGAAGTCTATGTTTAAAACAATGTTGATGTTATGTTTTTAAACTTAATTAATGGATGATCATCTTAGTTTTACCATATAGATGTTTGTTATGGTTGAATGCAATGATATTAAGCAAGTCACACATAATCACGCTTCCGCAAAAGTCAGGGTGTGACAGTTTGGTATCAGAGCTTCGATTGTAGCGAACTAGGATTCTTTCTCGAGTCTAGACTACAATCAGTAGGGCTCTCACGAAAATGTTTTTACAACATGTTTTCATTGCATACACGAAACGCCCAGATCCATGGAACAAACATTTTTACAAATAAAAAGACAAGAAACACAATGCACAGTTACTTTGTTGGTTTAGTCTGGGAGACTAGGTGGTTTAGTCTGGGAGACTAGGTAGTCAGTCTGGGAGACTGGGTGGTTCAGTCTGGGAGACTGGGTGGTTCAGTCTGGGAGACTGGGTGGTTTAGTCTTGAAGACTAGGTGGTTTAGTATGGGAGACTAGGAAGGATAAAAAGGATTTGAGAAGATACGTGATTTCATGATACATTAACTTTGCTTGCATACTAAATGTTAGTGGTTAATATATGTGCATATGTTGTGATTGTTTTGTTACAGACACTATGTCGTCATCGGATAGCGGGTTGTCCGACGACCATGACCCCATAGCAGTAGTCTCCGACGATGAGGTTATGCCAGAGCTAGAGATCTTCACATCCGATACCGAGAGTGACCTAGAGATGATGTCTGACGACGACGACGATTTTCAGCCATTTGCGCTGCCCGATTTTGGAGACGACTTATCGTTTACTGATGGTATCCCAGACGAGGATCCTTTTGTTATTCCCATTCCTGTCCGTGATTATCTTATCATCGGTCATCCTGATGGTGAGCATATTATGGCACCGATCCTCGCTCCTGTTCCTTTAGTGGTCATTCCTCCTGAGGATTGGCCATTCGATGATCTGTTTGACGATGATTTTGATCTGTTTGTTGATGGTCCTCCCGATGACGCCCATGGTGATGGAGAGCTCGATGAGGACGTTGTTGATGTTCCACTTCTTGGGATTCCCGTTATTGAGATTTTCTCTGATTCTAGCTTACACTCTATCTCAGATTCCTTTGAGTCTATGACTTCTTCCGCCTTGCAGGCAGTGGGATTACGACGCTACACCACTGATTCTGATGACGATACGACCATGTCAGCTGCACCGTCTCCTCCACATGACTTTGAGCCTGGACTTGAGCCTGATTATGTCCCTGTTGATCCGCCTGTTGATGCACCCACTGATCCTGAGCCTTTGCCTGATCATGACCCTATTCCATTTGGCTTACCTGACATTGCACCTCTTATACCAGATCCAGTTCCTGCACCCGTGGATCCTCCTGTTATTGAGCCAGTCACTCCTCCACTTGCACCTGAACCCGTCGATGTTGCTCTCTTTCACCCAGTGGAGTCTGATGTACACCGTGTAGACCTGCATATTGTTTTCTTGCAGGATATACCCGCACCCCGTCCAGGGGAAGGCACTTCTAGCCAGCAGCCTAGCCATGACCCTCATGTTTCAGCAGCTTTTCCCCACATACCTCAGTCTGCACCTTTTTCTCATTTTACTTCTTCACCACTTGATGAGCCACTCAGATGGTTCCCACAGTACACCATGCCGATTTCTGATCCCTAACATCCCTCGCACTTTACTGGTTATACACGGGATGAGTTACTTCTATCATTACAGCTCCAGTATGAGATCATGAGTCGCAGGATTTTAGAGCTTGAGATGACACCGCGTCCTTTGCCATGTCCGTGTCAGCCTGCATTTGTTCCTCGTTCATCACCATCCCCATTTTCATATCCTCCTGCACCGCTTACTCCATTTCCTGAGTCTGATACTCGATTTCTTACTGTTGAGCAGCAGATCAGTTATCTGTTGCGTCATGTTTGTGATCTTGAGGAGGTGCTTGCGCATGTGCGTAGCTTGCTTTTTGTTCCTCCACCTCCTCCTCCACCACCATCAGCATAGCCGGTTTTTGGTTTTATGTAGGTAGCTTGCTTTTGATGATAGCACAACTATTGAGCTTAGCTAGTGAACCCTTTTGGAGATCACCTTTTGATTGTATGACTTTGTAGACTGATAGACATTTTGGACAAGGGTAGTGTGACCCTGTGTTCCCTTTTGATACGATACTTTTGTAAAACATGTAACAATATTGGTGGTCGATGATTAATGAAAGCTCAATCGTAATGTTTTCATTAAATACGTTGTAGAATTTCATGTTTGTGCTATGATTGTGATAAGATTGCTTGTTATAATGATTACTTATATACCTATGTATATACACTCCTAGGTCGTATTCGTATAATAGATGCTTACGTGCTTGAGTCTTTAATAAGACCTGACCTATCCAAACTTCTTTTAGAAGATGCCTCCTCGAAGGAACATTCAGTTGCCCACAACCGAGGCAGAGCTACAAGAACGAATTTCACAGGCAATCGCACAACATGAGGCCTTACGCTCTGAACATAGCGGAGGTACCTCAGGAAATAACCCACCTCACGGTAATGTTTAAGTCACTTAAGACACATTACAATACGTTTGGGCATTTCCATGTGCGTTTTGCTAATGCTTTCTGTGAATGATCTTGCTTGTACAGGTTGTACTTACAAGTAGTTCCTTTACTGCAAGCCTCTGACCTTTGATGGCACTGGAGGTGCTGTAGCATTTGTAAGATGGGCTGAGAAGACAGATTCTGTGCTGCGAATGAGCAAGTGTGCGCCGGAGCACCAGGTCACTTACATTTCTGGATTGTTTCTCGATGGAGCCCTGTCGTGGTGGAACCTCCAGGTTCAGACTCTAGGTGAGGATGCAACGTATGCTATGACTTGGGATGAGATGAAAGAACTGATGCGCAAGAAGTACTGTTCAAGAGCTGAGATTCAGAAGTTGGAAACCGAGTTTTGGAATCTGAAAATGGATGGACCTAAGATTGCTGAGTATGTACAGAGATTCCATGACCTGTCTCGTGTTGTCCCCTAAATGGTAGAACCAGAATTCAAGCGAGTTAAACGTTTCATTTGGGGATTGGCACCCCAAATAATGAGCATGGTGACTACTTCGAAGCCTCCAACGATCACTGAGGCCATTAATTTGAGCGTGGCATTGACTGAAGAAGCGATTAGATTGAACAAGTTTTCGATTTCTGAAGGAAAGAAGAAGGAGACTCATGTCGAGTCGTCAAGAGAGAACAAGAGGAAGTTCTCGAATTTTAAGAAGGGTACCCAATGAAACAACAACGGTGGTAACAAGAAAAGAGATGCGAACCCACCAGCCGAGGTCAGGACTGGTGCTGCAAGTTCAGAAAATAAGGGGAAGGGATACATGGGCACCCTGCCCAAATGTGATGTATGTCAGTTCCATCACGCCGGCCAGTGTAGGTTCAGGAAATGTGAATCTTGTGGAAAGAATGGTCATTTAAAGGAAACATGCTAGGCTGGTACTGGTCGTGGGAATGGTGGCCAGAGAGGAAATGGGAATGGCAATGGAAACCGTGGTGGAAACGGTAATGGGAATAGAAATAATCAGGGAGGAAATGGAAATCGTGGTGGTTCTGGAAATCAAGCTGGTAGCGGAAACCATGGAGCAAACAACAATCAGGGCGGTACTGGAAATAGATAAGGTTGCTTTAGTTGCGGAGATGTTGGGAATTTCACGCAAGATTGCCCAAAGAACAATCAAGCCCAAGGGAGAGTCTTCAACATTGGAGCTAGGGAAGCTCGTCAGGATCCGAACGTAGTCACTGGTACGTTCCCTATCAACCAACACTTTGTATCTGTGCTATTTGATACCGGTGCCGATTATAGCTACGTGTACCTAGAATTTAATGATATACTTGGGTTAGTTGCCAGTAAGTTAGAAATTTTGTACTCAATAGAACTAGCTAATGGAAAGCTAGTAGAAGCAAACGAAGTGATTAGAGGTTATGTGATAGAGCTCGGAGAGCATGAGTTTACGCTCGATCTTCTACCAGTTGAGTTGGGAAGCTTTGACGTGGTAGTTGGAATGGATTGGTTGTCGAGTAACTGAGCGGAGATCGTATGTCATGAGAAGATTATCCGCATCCCGTTGGTGAATGGAGAGACGATTGTAGTGCACGGAGAAAAGCATGATACACCACTAAGGATTATCAGTTGTTTGAAGGCCCAAAAGTTTATGCGGAAACGATGTGTTGCCTTCTTAGCTCACGTTGTTGATAAAGAAGTCGAAGAGCCGAAACTGGAAGATATCCCAGTGGTAAGGGAATATCCTGAAGTCTTCCCTGAAGACTTGCCAGGATTACCGCCCCAGGGACAAGTCGAATTCCATATTGACTTGGTTCCAGGTGCTGCACCTGTAGCCAAGGCACCTTATCGGCTTGCGGTATCAGAGATGCAAGAGTTGTCGACGCAACTTCAGGAGCTTTTGGACAAGGGATTCATTAGACCAAGCTTCTCGCCTTGGGGAGCTCCAGTTCTGTTTGTCAAGAAGAAGGACGGTAGTTTCCGTATGTGTATTGACTACCGAGAGCTAAACAAGTTGACCATCAAGAATCGGTATCCTTTGTCGAGGATTGATGATCTCTTCGATCAACTTCAAGGTTCGAGTTACTACTCCAAGATCGATCTTCGATCAGGTTATCACCAACTGCGGATTCAAGAAGAGAGTATACCGAAGACTGCCTTTAGAACTCGTTATGGACATTACCGGTTTCTAGTGATGCCGTTTGGTTTGACAAATGCACCGGCAGTGTTTATGGACTTGATGAACCAAGTTTGCAAGCCATATCTCGATAAATTCGTGATTGTGTTTATCGACGATATTTTGATCTATTCACGGACGAAGGAAGAGCATGAGCAACATCTTAGAGCCATTTTAGAGCTGCTCAAAAAGGAGAAACTGTACGCTAAGTTCTCGAAGTGTGAGTTTTGGTTGCGTGAGGTATAGTTCCTTGGTCACGTGGAAAACAAAGATGGAATTCATGTGGATCCCACCAAGATCGAGGCAATTAAGAATTGGGAAACCCCAAAGACGCCGACCGAGATCCGACAGTTTTTGGGTTTAGCAGGGTATTATCGCCGATTCATTGAGGATTTTTCTAATATCGCTCAGCCGCTGACCTCCCTTACTCAGAAGGATAAGAAGTATGAATGGGGAGATAAACAAGAAGAAGCTTTCCAGTTGCTAAAGAACAAGCTTTGCGATGCACCTATTTTATCCCTACCCGAAGGCACCGACGACTTCGTGGTATACTGTGACGCCTCGCGTCAGGGATTGGGCTGTGTGCTGATGCAGCGACAGAAGGTTATCGCTTATGCTTCGCGCCAGTTAAAGGTCCATGAAAAGAATTACACCACGCATGATTTGGAATTAGGCGCAGTGGTGTTTGCTTTGAAGATTTGGCGGCATTATCTCTATGGCACCCGATGCACGATCTTTACAGATCACAAGAGCCTACAGCACATATTCGATCAGAAAGAACTTAACATGAGACAGCGACGATGGGTGGAGTTGTTAAACAATTATGATTGCGAAATCAAATATCACCCAGGAAAGGCGAATGTGGTGGCAGACGCCTTGAGTCGAAAAGAGAGGATCAAGCCCATAAGGGTTAGGGCTTTAGAGATGATCATTCAGACAGACCTCTCGTTGCGCATTCGTGCTGCACAGAGAGAAGCTCTTAAGAGAGAGAACTTAAAGGCTGAATATCTCCGTGGGATGGAGAAAAAGCTGGTACCCAATGAGGAAGGAACTTTGTGTTTTATGGGACGAATTTGGGTTCATCTTTTTGGTGGTCTTAGATATGTTATTTTTTATGAAGCTCATAAATCAAGGTACTCGATCCACCCAGGGTCGGACAAGATGTACCAAGATTTGAAGGATTATTACTGGTGGCCAAGATTGAAGGGCGATGTTGCTACTTATGTTGGAAAATGTTTGACTTATGCCAAAGTAAAGGCCGAGAATCAGAAGCCTTCAGGTCTTCTGCAGCAACCTGAGATACCCATGTGGAAGTGGGAACATATCTCAATGGACTTCGTAACAAAGTTGCCCAGGACACCTAGAGGTCATGATACGATTTGGGTAATCGTGGACCGTTTGACAAAATCTGCGCACTTTCTGCCAATCAGAGAAAAGGATAACACAGGTAAGCTAGCTGAGCTGTACCTAAGGGAGATAGTTGCACGTCATGGAGTGTCTATCTCGATTATATCGGACAGAGACGAGAGATTTGTGTCAAGAATTTGGCAATCCTTCTAAGAAGCGTTTGGTTCTCAGTTGAATCTGAGCACAACATTTCATCCATAGACGGACGGTCAAAGTGAAAGAACGATTCAGACACTTGAAGATATGTTGAGAGCTTGTGTAATGGACTTCGGTGGCAGTTGGGACACTCACCTACCTTTGGTTGAGTTCTCCTATAACAACAGCTACCATACAAGCATTCAAGCTGCACCGTTCGAAGCTCTCTACGGACGCAAGTGTCGATCACCGCTATGCTGGGCAGATGCAGGTGATAGACAACTGGTTGGTCCCGAACTGGTCCAAGAAACGATGGATAAGATCATGCAGATCCGAGAGCGCATTAAGGCGGCTCGTGATCGACAAAAGAGCTATGCGGACCAAAGAAGGAAACCCTTGGAATTTGAAGTGGGTGATATGGTTTTGTTGAAAGTTTCACCTTGGAAAGGTGTGGCACGCTTTGGGAAGCATGGTAAATTAAACCCACGATTTATCGGACCGTTCAAAATCCTGGAAAGGATTGGTTCTGTAGCATACAAGTTGGAGCTACCAGCAGAACTTAATGGTGTTCATGATACATTCCATGTATCTAATCTGAAGAAGAGTCCAACTCAAGAAACGGTAGTTATCCCTGCTGATGAAGTTCACATCGACGCCACACTCCACTTTACCGAAGAACCTGTTGAGGTTACTGATTGGAAAGTTAACAAGATTCAGATGAGTAGTGTTAAACTCGTCAAGGTTCGGTGGAACGTGCGTCACGGCCCAGAGTTTACTTGGGAGCGTGAGGACCGCATGAAAGCAAAATACCCGCATTTATTCCCTAACACCCCTGCAGCTAGCAGTAAAGCTTAAAATTTTGGGAAGAAATTTTCTTAACAGGGGGAGAATGTGACAACTGTCAAAATTGCAGGTATCCGTACAACTATTAAACCATGATTAGTGCTTAATGACTGTGCTGAATTACAATTAACTGCTTACTGATTATTGCCAAATACATACATGTGCATCATATATTGCTTAATGTCATATCATTAGTGCATGAAAGCTTATTTGACTCAAATGATGCAGGAAACACATTTAGCACATAATTCAGACAAATCAGAAATATGCTGACAAAGTTCAGCATATAGGCAGACAGTGTGTTGAGACACAGAATGAGCCAAAAACTAAGTATTACACTAGTATAGTGTGTAGGAAAGTAAGGATCACAAAACTGCATTCCTAGAGATAGTTTAAGTGCCGGAAAGTGTCTAAAACTCACATAAAGTGCTGAATTCAGGAAAAATCAGCAATTCTCAGCATTTAAACAATCTAATATCATGCAGAAATATGGTTAAATGGTCCTGAATGCTTTCCTAAGTGTCGGGAATCAAAAGTGTCACAAAAGGGTACATAAAGCACACTAAACTGCAAGTTTAGCACCTTAACGAACCGGTAACCAACCGAACAACCGGGCACTACCCGAAACATCAAATTTACACTAAAAGCACTTAACATTACCAAGCTAGTTATGGTCCCCGAACATCATAACACACTGTGTAAATATCAACTAACTAAACAACTAACTTATACTTGATTTTCAACTACAAACTAACTAGTTTAGTTTAAACCTAGCCTACTACCCCCCCCCCCCCCTATGTAATCGGCCAACATATGGCCCACCATAAGATTTTTTTTCAATTTTATATTGGATCATGTGGGCACTTTAAGAACACATTATACATGAGGTAAACACTTGAAATGGGTTATAAATGTAACCTAAGTATCATAATCTCATAACTTTCACACAACAAAACACACACACTCATCTCTCCCTCTCTTGTGCTCTCGGCCGACCTCACCACCACCATCATCACTATCATTCATCCATCCTACATGCATTACAAGCATATACAAAGGTGTTAGAGGTTGCACAAAGGAGCTAGGAGCTTACGGAAGTTCAACAGGTGGTTTCAGATCTGAAAACCCAACAGGTGGTTGAAGGTGATGGTGGTTTCAGATCTAGTTTTCGACAAGATGGTGGCGATCGTAGGTGGTGGTGGAAGTGGTGGTGTTGGTTGTGATGTGTAGTTTATGGTTTTGAAAATGGTTGACTTGAGTATACGGGAAAGAGAAACGAATATTGCAGATGTTGGGTTTTTTTTAAGATGATGAGTTTTGACTAAAATGCCCTCGTTATGTTTTTTCATCTTTGCCACATGTCATCTTATTCATTCCTATCTTTCCTACCAAAACTAAACTTCTTATTTGATTTTTTCTCTATAAACCTTTACGTGGTTTAAAGCATGATATAACCATGTTAAAATAAAATCGTCACTAAAACAAAATAAATTTTTTTTTGAATTTATATTTGATCTTTTCCCTATAAACCTTTACGTGCTTTAAAGCATATGATATAACCATGTTAAAATAAATTTTGTTTTTTTTTGAATTTATCAAGCGTTGCAAAATTCCTTCACAAATATAATATGTGTCGCCTTATAACTTTATCCTCGTAGAACCACTCACATTCTACTTTTAGGGGGTAAAAGTTGACGCATAAATTCGATGAAAGTTATATGGATACAAATTTGTCATGTTAACACAATGAAATAGTTTATTGATTATTTGACTAACTTAATGAAACAACTAGATAAACTAAGTAGGTTAAAAATGTCTCAAACTTAAAACAAACATAAGTTATAATCCATCTCGAGTTAGGATACTCAACAATCATGTGTAGTTTGACTGACCTTCGTACAAAAATTCTCTCCGAGCTTCATAAACTTGGTTTCTCATTCAAAATTATATTTATTTTCTCTCAGAAAAGTCATTTTTTTCTTTTATGATTCACTATGAGTCATGTATCATATGTATCATATTATATTTAAAATACTCGTTCAATTGACAAATCAACCTTCTACATACATTTAACATAAGTATGTTGTTATTTCTTGTAAAAACGCCAACCAGTAGATCAAATATTGCTTAAATGCGATTATTCCTTCTATAAAATGATAAATGTAACCCCTCGTCGAATGCGATTATTCCTTTTATAAAATGATAAATTTAACCCCTCGTCGAATCACAATGAGTTCAAACTCTTTCCATTGAAGGTGGCATACGTGGAGGAACATTTGGTGGTCCGATCCAACCTATTAGCAAACATCGCCATGTTAACCCAAACACTAACACAATTATGGTCACATTCTAGCCAAATTGGAAGCAATTTTTTTAACTTTATAGAACCAACCTTTAGATGGGTCGAGCCCTCGGTGCTTAAGTTCAGCATGTTTTTGACAAAGGGCACAAGATTCGCAACAAAAATGAACACAACAATCGTTGCAAGGGTCAGATGGCAAACCATACTTAGTTCGTAGTCTTTCTCGAAGCATGCACGCATAGACCCAATGGCATGAAATGGTCATCAAGACACCATAGATTAAGCCTTCAGCCACGCATGCTGCATGTACAACCAAATCAAGAGTCTTCTACTAGTAGTAAGTGATAGAAATGAGCGAATTGAATAAAGAGTTGAGCAAACACTTTTTACGTCTATTTTCAAGATTTTGTCAGAATTAACCGTTTCAGAGATACTCTCCTAAATGGGCCAAAAAACTAAATGTTAGGCCCAATTCAAGTGCACCCAATCTTGGAAGGCGCGAGTTAAAGGTGGCTCATTAGGGTTAGACCCACCAGCCTGTTATAAATAGAAGACCTTTCTACAAGAAATCAAGTTCCTCAAAAAAAAAAAAAAAAAAAAAAAACCTCATTATATTGTCACTATTGCATGTACACACATATAACACACATTGATGATTTCGCAATATGTGGGTCCTGCTGACTTGGGCGTCCGAGTACACATATAACACACTCTAACGTGTTTTTGGTTGTTGCAACTTGCTTCATGACAAGACCGAGAAAACGAAGTGTAGCTGATCGATCTCCTTAGTTGTTGTAATGATCCAAGTAACCATCAAGGTCAAAAGTTTCAAAATAACCACCAATATACGGTCAAAGGAGGTTATTCAACCAGTCAGCTTATAAATCAGTGTAATTTGTCATAAAAGAGACAAAAAACAATATCCATGCATGAAATTTGTATGGTTGCTAGTTAACTGAAAAGATGAACATTTAACAAACAAAAGTTTAAATAACAGGTGACAAACATCAAACACGAGGGACACAATGCTTAGTGGGGAGGGTGATGGTCGTCGGTGAGGATATAACAAATGAAATGATACTTTTTTAGTTACTTACAACTTTTACCCTCGTCCAACACCTCTGCAATCTGACCAAAAGTTACACATGGAAGACAACATGTTATGAAACCTGCAAAACCACATCATTAGTATCATTATCATTTGTAAAACTAATAAATACATAAATACAGAGAAAGAAGTGGTGGTTACATGTAGCTGGATTGCTGCCACATTCAAAGAGGTCGGTGGACCATTTAGATTGTGGGGGGTGGTGGTTGATGTTCATTGCTAGCTGATAGAATATTGATCACAAAACATGTCTGCTTTTAAGGATTATATCTGTCTGTCTATTTATATTTACCACATAGGCCAGCAGGCAAGGAGCCAAATAGTCTGCCGGAGCTCACTATGTTATTTGATGCTATTCCAGAGCAAAAACGAAAAGAAGAAATAAAAAGAAAAGAAAAAAATTGAAGAGGTGAACCGGATACCTTACTTTGGAGTGTTGTAAATATTTTATTTACTATTTGACTTGTTTCTAGATAAAATAGGCTAAAATTGACCAGGTTTTTATATAAACAGATCCTAAGTTGTCATGTATTAAGCTTAAAACTCCATGACATACAGAAATGTAACAAACAATACACGAAACAGCAAAATACACACTTGGTGACAAAGATATTACACAAACTCAAAACCATAAGTGATGGTAACTAAGCCAAGTACTTCCAAACCGCAGGGCGGTCTCTTGATATAAGCAGAGCTCGTGATCCCAAATAATCAAACGAAGGACAATATAAGTTATCAGGCCCGATCGTCTCTCTAAGTTTTTGACAATTTCCATGATCACCTCTCGAGTCCTCATCTTTCAATGCATCAAATACAAACATACCCAAGCCACATACACCCATGACAAAATTCGAGTTACCCCAAACTTGTGTTATGGCTTTGTAATGTGTGTTAGATTCGGGTAACGTGTAGGTGGTGAACAGCTTCTGTTTGCGTAAAGAGAACTGTTGGATTTGGGCGGGGGATGGCGGTTTTTTGGTGGCTGATGGTGAGCCACTGCAACCGAGATAGATGGAATCCCCGTGAGAGAAAACCGAATGGGCAGTGGTGTTATGTTTTGGAATCTTGAGACCAATGCCAGCTGGATGACGAAAGTCTAGTACAGTTATAGAATCTGATGTGCAGAATACACCGTCGTTCCCTTCAGCTTCTGATGAACTTACTCTGTATAGCAATATAATAATAAGCATATTGAATATTAATCAATCCAATAAATTAAAAAAAAGGGTCAAAACTACCACCTAGAGCTGCAAAGGAACCGAACGAACGTTTGTTAAGAAATAGATGCGTTCATGAATTGTTCGTGAACACTTACCTAACAAGATTTTATGTTCTTGTATGTTCGTTTGTTAAGAACATGACTGTGTTCATGTTCGTTTGTTAATTTTAGGTGACGAACGAAAACGAGCGTTGATGAACACAAACCAATGTTCATGAACATAAATGGAAACAAACGAACACAAACAGTATTCATGAACAAAATATATAATACAATGACACTTATTAATTATTTTATTTGTCGGAATTTTGAAGTATATAGATAAAATATAAACACTAATGAACTATCGAACATAAACGAACACGTTACCGAACGTTCACGAACGTATATGAACGAACGCGGCCTCAATTCATGTTCGTTTGTTTAATAAACGAACGAACACAAACGAACCTCCCACCAAACAGTTCACGGACTTTTGCTGAACGTTTGGTTCATTTGCAGCCCTACTACCACCTATAAAAGAATCAATAAAAGATTTACCTTTGGCTAACGCCTCCACCAAGCTCAGCATCAGTATTATTTACATGAAGTGCCGAAATCTTTTTACCATTAGCCGAAACCGAAAGTAACGGTTCAGGGGTAATGGACCCTAAATCCCACAAACAAACACCCCCAGTCTCCGCTAAAACCACCTTTCCCCTGTTTCTCCATTGCAACGGGCTCGAATTCTCCATTGACAAAACAAAACTCTGCACATCCCACTTCGAAACATGTTCTCCATCGCGAATATCATAAACCCTGACACCCTTTTGATTACTGGTTGTTGAGATAATAAGGGGACCGCACGGTTTATACCACCATTGTCGGTTACTTGTACTACTTGTATTAGTAACTTCATCTATGTGAAATGATTTTACTTCTTTGGTGTAAAAGTCCCATGAACAAAAGCCTGCATTGGTTCTATTTCCGGCTGATGCAGCCACAACGTATCTTCCGGAGCAACCGTCTGCACCAGGTGCACGTACTATCCAGCAGTCTCTCCACAGATTAGTTGAAACTTCGGCTAAAGGCTCGTATGTGGATTTCACCTGAAATAACCATTATTGTTATATGAACTATGAGTGAAATAGTAAATAGGATGGAGCAACATTTAGTACCTCAGAGTTGACAACATCGTAGAACGTGCAAGAACCGTCATCATGAGCAAGTAGAACAGACTCTCCCTCTGATACAAACCATCCACAGGTGGAATTCTTGTGCCCGATCTCATTTAATTGATTGTTGAAACTATCATCTATCTCCTCTACATGTATCATAACTGTTTTATTTTCTTCTTCGTCACATTCTTCTAGTGTTTCATAAGCAGTGAGCATTGACTCAACATTACCTTTTGGTTCTTTTCCATCATAGGTGTTTAAGGAATCCTGTTCTTTTGTATTTACTGTGCTGTCTGTTTCTTCAACTCTGCATATCTCCAAACCATCCCTCACTGTAACTTTAGACTCCCCTTTACTCGATAAATCTGATAACACAGGTTCATTACTATTTTCCTCCTGTTTTGCTTCGGTGATAGCTAAAACAGCTTCTGTTTTGACGGTTTCCTGGCTTCCTAAAGGCGCTTTTAGTGTTGATCGGTCTCTGAGTAATTTATGATGAGGAAAGAACCTTGCTTCTAGTTCATCAGTATTCAACCCCTTAGCTGAACTTTTTGCATCACTTGACTCCTGGATTGAACTACGCCTTTTCGTAGTGTTTATCTGCAAATTATCACTTACATTTTCACCACTCACAACATCACCCATTGCCTTCTCAATCCCCGCAACACTATCCTGAATATCCGAAAGCATCACTTTTGACGCATCAGGATTATTCAAATCCAGCATCTCCTTAGTCCTCTTAATATCCGATGCTATTCTCTTCACCTTCTCTTCCAAAAACGCAAGCTTCCCGTGCAGCTTACTTGGATACTTAGCACTTAAACTATCTTCACCCGTCTTCTTCTCTTTCGAACCATCCGAACTCCCTCTGCTTAACTTCCCACTAGAATTACCAAAACTCGACCGAATACCATTCTCCTCACACTCAGTTAAACTACCAGACCTTAATCCTACACACGATTTCGACCTGAACTTCTTCTCAAACAACTTAACAGTCTCCGAAACTTTCGGAACAGAATCTAAACTACAGTTTTCATCCGAAACAGTAGAAACCCTAGCACTTCGTGTTTTTACAAGTTTCGGGCCTTTCGGCTTCGAATCTTTTACCAACTCACTACTTTTCTCAAAACTGGCAACAGAAGTTATTAAACCCTTAACTCCAATCTTAGAACTAGATCTAGAATCAGGAACATTGGAAGCCCTAACAGGCCTATCAACACTAACACTTCTGGCATTTCGATCAACCGAAACCCTAGGTTTACGCACATCAGATGTAATAATAGTATTAATCCTATTAAACTCACAAGGACTAGAGCTTCTACCTCTTGACCGTGCAGAGACACTTGTTGACCACCTGGCGCGTGGCTCCACGCTCTCCTTATCGGCTCGAGCCACTGGAGGAAGCAGCGGCTTCGATGCAGCTCGAGTACGTGAAGTGGATCTGAAAACATTGGCGTTTTCTTTGCCGGTGAATGTGGTTGTTTTGGATGACGGAGTTGTTGTTCTGGTTGTTTTTGGTGGTGGAAGGGTGGTGGTTTTAGGGAAGGTGACGGTGTGTTTTGGGCGGCGTGATGTGGAGGATGACATTGTGGAGTGAAGTTTTTTTTGAATGTTTGAATGAATGATGAGATGACGTTAAGCGGGAGATGATGGAAGTGTTTTGAAATGTTTAGTGCCAGTTCTCGAGTTTTTTTTTTTTTTTTTTTTTTTTTTGAGTAAACTGCAATTTTACACCCTGAGGTTAGGGGGCATTGGCATGTCTACCCCCTAACGAAATAATTGCAAATTTACCCCCTATTGTTCACTCTTATGTCGCAATCTTACCCCCTGTTAATAGTCAACGTCGTTTGACCTTTATGAGTGAGGGCATTTTGGTAATCTTACCCCATATTATTATTATTATTATTATTATTAATTTCTCTATCATACATTAACACCACACACACCCCTTCAAGAACAAATCATCTTATCTTCAATAACTTCATCTCTCACACCTGCAACTCCTCACCGAAACCCTTGATTCAGCAGTTCATCATCATCAGCAGCTCATCATCATCTCTCACACCTGCAACTACTCACCGAAACCCTCTCATACATTAACACAACACACACACCTTCAAAACCATTAAATCGATTCCTCATAAACAATCGGAGCCTACAGATTCAGCAGTTCATCATCATCAGCAGCAGCAGCAGTTCATCATCACCGAAACCCAGATCTGGAATAGGAACCACTGTAGGCGGCTAGGGTTAGGGTTTGGAATAGGAAAGAGGTGGTGGCTGATTTGATGGTGGCGGTGGTGAGAAAGGGGAAGGAGGTGGTGGCTGAGTTGATGGTGGCGGTGGTCAGAAGAGGAGAAGGCGGTGGTGGTGGTGGAGTTGATGGTGGCGGTGGTCAAGGTCGGAGATGCACGCGGCGTTGCATCTCATTCAACTCAGGCGGTGGTCATGTGCATATGGGTTATTATGAAGATGTTTTTTGAATCTGGGTTTGTTTTGTTTTTATGAAACATCATCATCAGTTGAATCTGGGTTATTATGAAGATGTTTTTTGAATCTGGGTTTGTTTTGTATGAATCTGTTATGTTCATGTGCAGATGTTTGGGTTATCTATGTATGAATCTGGGTTTTTTGAAGATTGATTATGAACAAGTCAAAGGTTCTGCAACTGATCAGTCTCCGTTAACGGCAGATGTAACGAATTCAAATGCAGAGGAACGGCCGGTTAAAGTTTCTATTCCCACTTTTCAACAGGCCATTCAACGTCTTCAGGTAATTATTGACTATTTTGACTAATTTATCACTTTGAAATTTAAATTTTCTTCATTTGGTTGATTGAATCTTGTTTTTTTACATGTGGGTGTAAGTGAGGAATATTGTTTTCGATTTAGGGGTTGTTTTGTATGAAGATTGATTATGAATCTGTGTTCATGTTCATGTGCAGATGTTTGGGTTATTAGATCTGGGTTTGTTTTGTATGAAGATTGATTCCAGATCTGGGTTATTAGATGATGAAGAATGAACTGATGATGATGACGAACCTGATGATGATGATGATGAACTTGTTTCGTTGATTTTGTGATTTGTGTTGTGGATCTGGATTTGTTGTTGCTGTTAGGGCACTTAGGGTTTGATGATGAAGATGAATGAACTGATGATGATGATAGATTCTTGATTTTTTATATAATTTTAATAAGACAGGGGCAAAAATGACTTTTCACACATTATAACAGTCAAAACAAACGTTGACTTAACAGAATCTGTTAACAGGGGGTAAGATTGCGACATAAGGGTGAACAGTAGGGGGTAAATTTGCAATTATTTCGTTAGGGGGGGTAGACATGCCAATGCCCCCTAACCTCAGGGTGTAAAATTGCAGTTTACTCTACTTTTTTATAGGGGTGCCTTATTCCCACATACCCTATATCTTATTTTCACATCCCCTATTGTATACGGGCCGTATACAATTATACGGCTCGTATAGAATGTTTTTTAATAGGAAAATGCGCAGAGAATGTTTTTTTTTGTTTTATTATATACGGCCCGTATACAGTTATACGAGTCGTATACATGTGTATACGATTTGTAAAACGTATACGGCTCAATTGATTTATTTTTGTGGGTTTTTGATGTTGGCACATGTATACGGGCCGTATATATTGGCGTTTTTTCAAGTATCACGTTTTATTCCCGTAAAAACACAATCATTCTAGGGTTTCTAAACTCTTCATCACCTTTAACAATGTCGATAAACGTTGATCGGAACATGCCGCTTAAATCGGAGCACAGGTAGAGTAACGTTACCGATCAGTCCGTTGATGAAAACCTTAGCGATCGCAGAGATCTTCGTGTTGGTTATTTATCGATTCCGAGTAACTAGCAGAAGAACCTGCCACAAACAAGTTCTCCACAGTTTGTTATTCAGATCTCTGTTCGGTCATCTTTCCAAACTACAACACACGATACTTTTAATAAGCTGTCATAGTTGTCAAATTCGATTTCAACAAATCTTTTCATTTTCCTTCAATTTCTAAAACATTCTCTGTTACATGAAGACGTGTCGGGTTCTTCTACTAGTGGTATTTTACTGAAGTATTGAAGATTGAGGCGGGCATTGTTTAAATCTGAATATAACTAGATGTTACGTGTATCAGCGTTGTTTATCACCCTGTGTGAGCATTGGAAACCCGACAAACAGTCTTGACAACTGTGACATTTTATCTATCTATGTGTGTCACATCCATCCTGTTATTGCAATCGATATGATTAATTTTTTCAGATTTTTTTCTAATTAGCGTTGTTAACTACCAAAAGAATGCATACACAAATAGTTCTAGTGGACGAAGCAAAGAGACCGTTGTGTATCTGAATCAGGTTCTCAAACAAACACTACCAAAGATGGGTTGGTGAAAAATACCGGAGCTGTTATCTCGGTTGTTCAGTACTCTCCTATATCAACTTGAACGGTTGATGGTTACAAGGATCGTTCTAATAGATTAAAGAGAATAAACCATTTTTTACCAATTTTCACTCCAGTAGTTGAAACTTGAGCGCAGTAATCAATTCAAAACCCTCACCCTCAAAAATCAACCAGAAACCAAAGGAAAAAAGGGCTGATAATGGCTGATGGTTCTTCGTTGAGGAAACCAAACGTAGACGGAGATGATAGGCCTGGTAACCGGAAGAGAAATCAATTGTATTTTTTTAGTTGATTCTCTTGTTAAGTTTCTGAACCAACCGAAATCCACAAATTCCAACAGTTTCTTCATAGATTTCGTCCGGTTTCCAAACTCTTTCACACAAAGTTAATATTCACTGTGGTGGATGCAAGCATAAAGTTAGAAAAATACTCAAGTTGAACGGACGATATGTATCAACAAATTGTGAGTGGGAATATGGCTATGAAGAATAGTATGGATAAACAATCACCGGTACGGGTTTTTCTGCTAGTTATTCGGAATGTTTCGAATCATCACAGAAGACGTGTCGGGTTCTACTGCTAGTAGTATGAGTCTGAGTCCATTGTGGTTCGTGAATGTTTCGAATCATCACGACAAGGATCGTTCTAATAGATTAAAGAGAATAACCCCTTTTTTACCATTTTTTACCCATAGTATACGAGCCGTATAATAATATACGGCCCGTATACAACCATCGTATACATTGTATACGATCGGTAAAAATATTTTTTACCAATGGTATACGGCCGTATACGACTCGTATACATATGGTAAAAAATGGTAAAAACCTCTTTAATCTATTAGAACGATCCAATAAACGAAGAACAAAGCCTATTTTCAAAACGCAGGTTCATACAGTGCTGTAATAGGTTGTGGTTCAGTTTGTTACCGTATACTGTTACTGTAGTTGAGGAAACCAAACGTAGACGGAGATGATAGGCCTGGTAACCGCAAGAGAAATCAATTGTCTCAAACACTACTAAACATCTGCTTTCTGAATCTGAATCAGAATGTTAACTTTTTAGTTGCTTATCTTGTTAAGTTGTGTATTGACGAAGCTGACAAACACATTGGTATTTTCTCAAAATGTGCAAACTTGAAGAATCTCACATTAAAGGAGTTTGCAACAACAGGATCAGATGGTTTGAGTATCTTTCATCCTCGTTTGGCTAATCTCACACTTGAAAATGACAACATTGGTATTTTCACAAAATGTACAAACTTGAAAATGACAACTTGCGAGATCTGACCCAACCGAAATCCACAATTATTTTACTCATAAACCCTTGAATCCCAACGCTTCATTTGTAACCGTAAGGATGATGCAAATTTGTATGTAAAGATCTCTACACAAACTCTTCTACATCTTTTAACCAGTTGTCCATCACTTAAGACCTTGAAAGATTTGTTGAAATCGAAGCATTCACGAACCACAATGGACTCAGACTCATGTTCAAGTAAGTGTCTAAAAATCTAAAAATTCAGGTTTACCTTGTAAATTTCTCAAAACAAACTCTCGTTTCTTCATCTTCATCTTCAAGAACAATGATGAACAGATGATGTCAGATAATACTTCATTTGTTGAGAAACCATTATCTTGTGATACATGAACGTTGTATTCTTGTCTTTCAGAAGAGTTTGTATTGAACCAAGAATACTACAAACATTCTATACCTTGCAACGTATACAGGTGCAAGAGAATGGCGAGTTATTTTCAGTTATTTATGTTGATTCACAAATTTCATTGTTTAAACCAGAATCAGGTTCTCAATACAAGGATCGTTCTAATAGATTAAAGAGAATAAACCATTTTTTACCATTTTTTACCATAGTATACGAGTCGTATCAGAATATACGGCCCGTATACAATCATCGTATACATTGTATACGATCGGTAAATTTGTTTTTTACCGAGAGTATACGGCCGTATAAACGGTATACGGCCCGTATACATATGGTAAAAAATGGTAAAAAAATTTCTTTCTTTCCTTTTTTTAGTTGCTTCTCTTGTTAAGTTTCTGAACCAACCGAAATCCACAAATTCCAACAGTTTCTTCGTGGATTCCGTCCAGTTTCCAAACTCGGTCATTCCTTGTGATACATGAACGTTGTATTCTTGTCTTTCAGAAGAGTGCTGTAATAGAGAAATCATCCTATGTCTTTTATCAACCGAAGAGGCAGCAAGGACAGATAATACTTCATTTGTCGAGAAACCATACTGTCAAGAAACTAACATCTTTTAATACTTCATTGCGTATGTGCTTGTGCTGTAGAAACCGGTGATGAATTTGTGTATCTAAATCAGGTTCTCTGCCTAACATCGGTCATTCCTTGTGATACATGAACGTTGTATTCTTGTCTTTCAAGACAAGGATCGTTGGAAGGATTGTAGTAGCAGGACATTGGTACCACTGTGAAAATTGCATCAGGAGGGGAGAGAGTCTGATACAATAAGGATGTTGGGAATTAAACGCATGTACGTGACAAAATAAGGATGTTCGCATAAACATATATTCGTTTCATAACCTCCTCCTATAAATCAACCACAACTGACAAAGAGCCTGTATTAAAAGCCATCCTATGTCTTTTACCAACCGAAGAGGCAGCAAAAGACGTGTCGAGTTCTTCCAACATTCACGAACCACAATGGACTCAGACTCATACTACTCACCCTCCCCTGAGGAAAAGTTTTCCCGAAGACTCAACAAAATCATGATAGAGAAAAAACATCAACAACCATTTTTTCTTTTCCTTCAATTTCGAGAACATTCTCCCTGTGTATGTGCTTGTGCTGTAGAAACCGATGATGAATTTGTATACACAACTGAACATTAATTGATATTGTTTTAGACAACAACAGATAATGAACGGATTGTTGGTGGATAACGCAAACAAGTTCTCCACAGTTTGTTATTCAGATCTCTATTCGGTCATCTTTCCAAACTACAACACACGATAAGTTTAAACTTTTATAGTGTGTGATTTGACCAGGAAATGATTGGAGGTGAAGGTTCAGTGCACGAAAAGTTTCTTACGAAATGTACGTGACGAAACAAATATGTTGGGAATTAAACGCATGTCCGTAATCCCACGTTGACAGCTTCCGTTTTATTCAGACTCCTTACAACTCTCATCAAATGCCTCACCCTTCCTTTTATTCTATAAATATTAAATAAAGAATAACACCATGCCCGTAATCCCGCGTTGATAGCTTCCGTTTTATTACAGTCATACGACACGTTTTCTTGTTCTTCAATCTTTGTTACTTGTTAATGTTTTATTTTTTTCTACTTTTAGAAAGTTTTGAGCACCTCACCACTCTAAAATATTTGAAAAATCAAAATTTCGTTCCATACGGGCCGTATATTAGTATACGGCCCGTATACACGTTCGTATACATTGTATACGACCAGGCAAACTTATTTACACATGGTGTATACGGGCCGTATACTGTTATACGCCCGTATAGAATAAAAACAACTGACAAAGTCTGCTGGCACAGACTTTGTCAAGTTGTTTTTATTCTATACGGGCCGTATAACAGTATACGGCCCGTATACACCATGTGTAAATAAGTTTTCCCATGTGTTAATATTAGGACCCTTTTTATATCCACTGATTAATATTTTAAGGTTAAAATGGGAGATTTTAGATTCAAAATATATCAACAAACAACAAAAGAGTAAACTGCCATTTTTGGTCCCTGTGGTTTGGGCACTTTTGCCATTTTATTCCAAATCTCAAACTTTTTACATCTGGGTCTCTGTGGTTTGTATTTTGTTGCCATTTTAGTCCAAAATCCAAAAACCCTCTACTTTGACTGTTGAAACCTGATTATTTTGTCCTTTAGTGCAGGGGCATTTTGGTCATTCTGATTTTACTCTTCTAATAAATTAAAACAAAATTAATTATATATTATATAATATATATATATATATAACCCTCGATCTCTCTCTCACTAAAACAACACAGATACACCACACACTCTCTCTCAGTTCTCTCCCTCTCTCTACACCGTTCACCACCGTCATCACCACAGATCACCACCGTCCACCGCCATACACACTCTCTCTCTCTCAGTTCTCTCTCTCTCTCTCTACACAGATCTCTCCTCCATCCTTCTTTCTTTTCAGATCTGTAAATAGGGGTGGTTGACGATAACTGATTATGATGATGATGACTGATGATGATGGACGGTGATTATGATGATGATGATGATGATGATGGACGGTGATTATGATGATGATGTAAGGGGGTGGTTGACGACGGCAGTGGAGGTGGTTATGGTGTGGCTCGGGTTTGGGTTTGCTTTGAGTTTGGTGAAGGTGGTGACGGCGGCAACTCCGGGGATAGGGATACATCGTCTGGTAAGTGATAATGTGAGTATTTGGGGATTTTGGGTGTTTTATGAAGTTTCTAGTGAATATTTGGGGATTTTGAGTTTTTGTTTCTAGTGAATATTTGGGGATTTTGGGTGGTTACGGTGGTGGATTTGAGGGTTTTTCATGGTGGGTTTTCGGATTTGAGGGGTTTTCACGATGGTTGTGGTGGCAGGTGGTGTTGGGGGTGTTGGTGGTTGCAGGTGGGTGGTGGTGAAGGTGGTTGTGGGGGTGGGGGTGGGGGTGGGTGATGCCAGGTGGCGGGATTGAGAGGTGGTGTAGAGAGATGGGGGCGGTGGTGGCAGATGGGGGCGGTGGTGGCTGGTGTTTGCTGCTACTGGTGTTCATCTTCATAATCGACAACTTCAGGATTTTATCTGCGGAGCCGCTGTCACCGGAAAACGAGGAAGGATGTGTGGGTGTGACTGTTGGATGGGACGACGGTGGTGGTGATGGTGCTATAGAGAGAGAGAAGAGAGAGAGAGGGAGGAGGCGGCGGTGGTGGTGGTGCTATAGAGAGAGAGATGTGATTGTGTTGGGGATGATGATGATTTATTTGTTCTGCTGGTTGCACAAATAAAATTATATTTAAAAATAACCAAAATGCCCCTGCACTAAAGGACAAAATAATCAATTTTCAACAGTAAAAAATCAGGAATTTTGAGTTTTGAACTAAAATGGCAACAAAATGCAAACCACAGGGACCCAGATGTAAAAAGTTTGAGATTTGGACTAAAATGGTAAAAGTACCCAAATCACAGGGACCAAAATGGCAGTTTACTCACAACAAAAAAATAAGTAATAAACAAAAGCGGAAAGACTTGCGCTTCACCGCGGGAATGATGTAACTGTTTTGGTTCGTTACGGTTGTGATGCTCACGATAGCAACTAAAAGAAAAAAACTTTGAGCAGTAATTTGAGTGATATTTGTTTGGTTCGTTATAATATGTTATAATATTTGTACGATATTGGCATTCAGGGCAATAGAAAAAGATATGACAAAAATGATATCGACACGTGTTTTAATTTCATCGAAATCCATAAAACAAATATCGTTACTGGTACTGGTACTGATTTTGTTCAGATACGACTAGTTCGGTTCGTCTCAGAGAAGAAAAAAAGTAAATTGTATTTGACTCATTTGATTTTAAATTAAACTTCCCTTAAAACATAGATAAAAAATAAACACGTTGCAACGTTGTATTTAGAATATTTATTAGAGTTAATTACATAGTTGATCATTGTGGTTTGTGGAAGCTAATAAGGTTGGGGGGTGGGGTTCTAGAGTGAACACTAGTGTATTTGCAAACTGAGTGAACAAATCCTAGCCATTGATCTACACACGTGTATGGCCAGGATTAGTTCACTCAGTTCGCAAGCTACACTAGTGTTCACTCTTGAACCTAATCCTAAGGTTGGGTACTAAAAGTTTAAAGCTACAATATGGGGTATTAACTTTTGATTTTGTAACAAAATAGAGTATTAAGGCTAACTCTAGTTAAAAACGAGCTAAGAACTCGGTGTATTTTCATTATTTCACATCTTAATACCCAATTTTGTTACATTTAAAACACAATTTTTTCCTTTTCTTTTATTATCCAACTATTTTTTAGTTACTTAACTAAATAAATTTTGAAATTATAGATGAATGTACCGAAGCAGGCCAGTGATTTCTTCACCAAGGACAAGTGGCGAAAGATCAATCATACGAAATAAATAAAAGTGTCACACCTTCTACCTTACGGTTGTCCCGCGCACAACTAATCATCTTCCGAGCACATCCTGAGTGCCGATCCCTTTTCTACCGGTTAGACCAAAGATGACGTTGGCACACTCATGCACACCATGGGCATGGAATGTTCTCCAGCTATAGGAGAATGACAGGTGTCGTCAAAACCGTTCGAGTTGTGGGGACCATTCTCACCTAAAGGACGACGTCTAACCAAATCTACTAGGATGAAGATTTACACCTCAAAAGTACACACAATTTCTTTAATTCTCTTTCTCATAAGAACCCTAATTCATCAAACAAGTACTTATCTTCACGCCTGATGATGGTTACAAGGAGGAATCCCATCCTGTAGCGAGCCTAACGGTGTTGCTATTTTGCAGGACAAGCGGGTGATCGAACCTCGGAGCCAATATTAGAAGCATTCCGCTAGTGGAACTGATCTGAGTAATTTCGGGCTAAAATTTGATTCTTCAAAAATGGTGAAAAAATTATATATTCTAAGAGATTTTATCTACATAACGACATATATTTATCTATCTTTCGTTGTGTGAGCGTAGCGTTTTATCTATTCGTTGTATGAAATCAAGCCGAACTTACAATGTATTTTTTTTATTAACGTTTCGTATTGTAAAAAGTTAGATATTCTACTATGTATATTTTATCTATAGCATGGGACCATGGGTAGAAAGTATTGGATTTGTATAAAAGTTCATAATCTTGTCCAATTACTGAAGCATTTGATCACTTGCGTAAAGTAATTTTGCATACATGATACATGTCATTATGTTATTTATTGATACTATTTTATTTACGTTTCTTTTTTAAGTATTTTTGATAAGTTGTAATCGACTGAAATTTTGAGATAAGCTTAGATGGACCGATGGTGGCCACGACTCACTGGTAAAGATGACAAAAATAATACATGTTCTTTTTTATTGGAAACCTATATTACTTTTGTTATATAGTTTTTTTTTTCTTTTTTTTTTTCAAACGGCGACTATTTTAAAATTCAAATATTTTTCTTTTTTTTTTGTTATATAGTTACCATCCATATTTCTTAGAAACATCATGTTATACTTTATTTTATTGTATAAAGTTAACATTTAAATTTCTTATTTTATTTTATTCACTGACTACATGAAAATTAACATTTAATCATACACTGAAAAGTATTATTTGAAACAGAGAATGGTCTAGGCAAGATTTTCTTGTCGTACAATTACAACTAGAGGTGTTACGTGTACAAAACTTGGTTTGGCTCAAACTGGTTCGAGTCGTAATTTTTTTTTACATCGGGCTCAAACCGGTTCCGGTTCTCAATGCAAAATTTCCCAAACCTACGTCAAATCATCGGGTTGGGTCAGGGCCTAGAGTGGGGTCTTTGGGGTTGGGCCGGGTTGAAAACCAGTTTGGCAGGCCCAAACCGGTTTTTTATACCTCTAATTACAACCATGAAACTTATTGACTGTTATTTTCAGAAAGTTTAGGACGGCCCAAAAGAACTTTCAACTTTATTAACCATCAGTCTACAATTGCAACCCATAAATTAAACAGCCCAAAAATTCGGTCAGCCCACTAATTGTGGCTCCAAACTCCATCTCAGTCCAAACATTTAACCCGACCTGTTAAAAGTGATACTTTTATACTTCAGTTTTAATATCTTTAGTATTGTTTTATAAATGTTATTAATATTTTTGTTTGTTATATTTCGAGGTCTGGGCTGATAACGAACGAGTTGTAACTGGTCGTGGGCTGCATTCATGTGATAATGGGCTGTTGTTGCATATTCAAGTTGGGCTTTATCATGACAGCTTGTAGATGGGCTTTGGATTGAAGTTGTTTTACAAGGCTTAAAGTGGTTGAAGGTCCAGCATTGTGATAACAACTTCTCCGAGTATTCAAGTCAAGTCGGTGCAACTTTTTGTGGATGGTTTATTAAGTCTCATGCCCAGTCTCCTTTCAAATATGACTGAGATATCTTTCTTTGTTTGCTGAGTTTTTCTCTCCTAGAACGATTAGGGTTTTGATCTCATTTAGATAAGATCGTCATGTTGATGATCTTATGAGAGTTAGAGTGTTGAGATTTCTTAGTTCATAATTATGTTGTTCAGTTCTATTTCTGGGTTAATAAAAACTTTTGGTTTGGGTATTTTCTGAAGTTTGAGTGTTTGATACCATAAATTTGACACGACCGATAAATCCCGAAACTGATCTAAAACCAAATGTGCTATGCGGTCAAGTCATCGGCTTTTCTTGGCTTTCGGTTCTATACCAGGTTGGTCCGGTTTCTGGCCCATGGTATAGGTTTTTTTTTGTTTTTTGTTTTGGTTGAGTTGTGGAATAAAAGTAAGCACGGTATAATCGAGTTGTATGACTACTAGAATGAACCGAAATGCTACAATTCTCATTGTTGCATATGTGCAAAAATAATACAAAGAGTGACGAACATCAACTAATGATTTATACATAAAACAGTTTTCGGTCCTATACGGTATAAAATTGTTAAATATCATGTAAATATGTTAAAAAAGCATGGTAAGTTTTAGGGATGGTCATATTCACAAAACTCATTGACCTTAATCATCGTTTGAGGCAGACGGATCTTTGTTTGATCTCTTTTTCCTTCGGTTCTTTTTTGCTCCTACTTCTTGTGAAGGTGACTCTGATCCCGCGGTTGAGGTTTTGGCCCGCCTACCTCGGCTTGTTTCAATGTCACTATTCGTGCTCTTGTTAGAAGCTTGTTTCTTGGATTGCTTCGACTTGCCATGACGATTTGAAGTTCCATCTGTATCGCGCAATAAGCAATATTGAATTCAAAATTTAGAAGGAGCACACAAGTAGCAATGACGGTACCAAAACTATTTTCTTCCAACTATTTTTCTAAAGACATTTAGTGGTTTGGTCACAAGAAAACCTTTCATTAATAAAAAAATTGGTTGACTGATCGAAAATTAAGTCCCTAACATACATATGAGCATTGATGATGATAAAAATCTAACAAATGAACATTTGGTTAGCATTCTTGATTAAAGATCTTATGATCTTCATTAAGAAACAAACATACCTTTTCCGCCATTTACATCCGACGATCCAGCATCCGAACCTTGAAACTCATTCATCTACGGTACACATACCACATACAACAAAACTCGAGTAAGAACAACTTTATGTCATATTGGCAATCACAACCGACATATGAGACATGTTATACAATAGATCGGGGATTACCCAACTAGGAGCATTGGAAGAAGGGCCGTCGCAACCAATGTGAGCAACATGTTTAACATCCGTGGGCGCACCAATTTGTATTTCGGGTTCCTTTTCATTATCCGCCTCTATAGTTCACACGAATTCATAAGCCATGTCAAGAAACATAAGCAATAAAACATAATATTCAGAATCACAATTAAAAAAATGTACCGAAAATTTCAGAGATGTAACGTAGGCCTTTTAATAGACCTTTCATGGCCTTGCTCATACACACTATTCGATTCGTAAATGATTAACAACACAAGAAATCACGTAGACCCGTCTTTGATCATAGAAAGCTTCTCATCTTCAACTATGACAATTGTTGATTCTAAAATATGTAGATGCTAAATAATAAATTATGTAAAATTCAATGTAATTGGAACATGAGATTACGAGCTCATGGGAAACAATACCCAAGATGATCGTTCCCAACAAGACAACAAGAAAATGGAAATAAAATTTGATGGATAAAAATATGTTTGACGAAAAATATAGATTTTAAGAACACAAAGAATAAAAATTTAGTAAATTGGAAACTATAAATTATTTGTCAAGGTTATGGATGAATATCAGCCATTAATGTCCCCATATTTTTATAGAAACCACTAAAATTTAAGGGCATAAAAGTATTAAACCCATATTTTGTATTTTTGCTGCCCAAAAGTACCTAATGTTTTAATTACATTTGGTATTTATTATATGTATAGAACCCATCTCGATCTTTGTCACATCAATCACAAGAGAGTCTTAGTGCAAATGATAATACTGAGATGTTTCTAAATTTGATTATTGCTAGGTTTGAACATAAAGAAAAGAAAAATGAATTAATCAACTCAAGGCATTATTCAGAAAGAGGCTCTACAAGGGTCGTATTATTGGCACACATTGTGAAATTAAATCGATACCTTCAATACGCATCGTATAGGTCTATACGATGCGTATTAAGGTTGGTTCAAACTTCTAGGTCAGTCAAAGGTTGACAATGTCCCCTTATAAAAAAGTAAAACGCATCGTATAGGCATATACGACGCGTATTTAAGGTGTTGATTTAATTTTTTTAATTTTGCAAGGTAGCTTTCTGTCACGCGAACGAAGAAGTAACACTTTGGACATTTGTTGGTCTTCAAACATCTAGAAAACATTATTTGAAAATACCCCTGAATTTATCGAAGCTGTAGAATGAGATCCTCCACTGTTGGGTTATCATCTTTCAACCCATTTTCCCTAAATTTATTGATTCTGTTTTTCAACGGGGATGTAATACAATGATTCCTCTCAATTTAATAGACAGACACTTGCTTCATAAGACTCACTTGAATCGTCTCGGATGTAATAATAGTACGTTTAGCATCCGTGCCTGCTTGAATTGTAGGAAGCAAAGGATAACGAAGATGAACATTGTATTTATCACGAAAGTACTGAACAACCGAGATAACAGCTCCGATTTCATCAGTTGCATTTGGAACAAGAAGTCCAATAATTCGTTCAATATATGTTGTTGTCTCAACAATATTAATGCACGCAACGAATTTGACAACTGTGAACTTATTAAAAGTTGCTCAGGCTCACGGCAACCGCACTGGTAACAAACTGGTATTGCTGGTCGCTGTTCTGGAAATTGAAGGAAAAGCACTCAAATACCGCCTTGGTGGTTGTTACCATATCCATTATCCCCTTGAGTCACAAATCCGACAATAGGGCCCACAGATCTGTGACTCCATAGGACTCACTTGAATCGTCTCGGATGTAATAACAATACGGTTCATGGATGTAAATTGCTGGGGTGTAACAGTACGATTTCAACAAATTTTTTCAATAATCAGTAAGCAAATACACAACGGTTCTCCAGTAATGTAAGGAGAAGCGTTGAGATAACAGACATCCATCAAGCTCAAAAATAAAACTTGTGTTTCCCATAGCCACCATTCCCACAGTCACAAACGATTGCGGTTTGTATTTTCCATAGCCACCGTTCCCATAGTCAAAAAATGTTGCGGTTTGCAATTCCCGGTTGTACTGTGAGTGGGCATAAGATCCGTGGGCCCTATTATCGGATCTGTGACTCCATGGAAGATGTGATTAAGGTAAGCGTGCCGTAAAGTTGCATCTTTTAGAGAGAGACCTTTAAGTACGGATCCTACAGCTGCATTTGGAATAAGAAGTCCAACAATTCGTTCATTATCTGTTGTTGTCTCAACAATATGAATGCACGCAACAAATTTGACAACTGTGACAACTTATTAAAAGTAGAAATCACCTCCAATCCTTTCCTGGTCAAATAACACAATATAAAGTTTAAACTTATCGTTATCTAACTACCGAGTCACACCAATTCGTTGAAACCACACATTCGTGTGTTGTAGTTTGAAAAGATGACCGAATAGAGATCTAAATAACAAACCGTGGAGAACTTGTTTGCGTTATCCTTCTTGATGCAAATCCAATGATCTTCAAGAGAGAGAGGTTTAGAGTGATTTTTAGAATACACTAAAATATGGGAAAATACGCTAAAATATGTCAAAATAAACTAAAATATGCGAAAATACACTAAACTACTCTAATGTATGCTAAAATATGTCAACATACGCTAAAATACTCTAAAATACGAAAAAAACTCTAAAATACGCTAAAATACGCAAAAATATGCTAAAATATATGAAAATATGCTAAATACGCTGCAAAATGTTAAAATACGTCATAATACGATAAAATACGCTAAAATACGTTAAAATACCCCGAAATGCTTAAAAATAACCTAAAATTAGTTAAAATAAGCTAAAATACGTCAGAATACGCTCAAATACATCAAAATACTATAAAATACGCAACAATATATTAGAATACATCAAAATAGGCAAAAATACTTCAAAATACGCAACTAATGATGTTTCCACACGCGTATACATATAACACAACACTATACAATACAAGTGGATTTAAAACAAAACTGTACGTATGTAATAACCCGACTTTCCGAAGTCAAAGTCAAAGTACAAGTCAAAGCCAAAGTCAAAGGAAGAAAAGATTGGTAATCAGATCTGTCATTTCTGACTTAATTATTCCTTGTACTGTCGCAACCCCCGTCCCCTAATTACCCGGGAACGGGCGGCCGCGGCCAGCTTCGGTGGTATTGGTGTTTATCATTTTGGCAGCGGAAATTACATCAGGACCGTAGTTAGGAAATATTTTATCAGAGTAAAATACCACGCTTTTATAATATTAAACACATGGGAAATTCCCAAGTTTCAAGTACAAACATTTTCATAGGGATAAACCCTATTTTATTTAAATAAAAACATCTTTTTATTTAGGTAACTTTTATTGCCACTTTTCCAAGCCTTCAGTGCTGTCCAGCTGGCTTCTAATTGGCTTTCACATTTTGTTACCTGAAACGCGTTTAAAAACATTTTGTCAGTGGGAAATACTGGTGAGTGAATCCCAATTTAATCAAGACAGGTAAAACCGTTTACAGCATTGATGGCGGTCGCGCAATCACATTTGTTTCCATCTACTTTAATTACCACCCACGGTACTGTCAACCCGACTTGTGGTCATGTTACTACTCACAATGTAGTAACAAATTTTGTATACAAAACCCCAACATGACGACGATAATTGTAGAATACAAATACTCAATCACTGTTTAATATATTGTTAATCATATGAGGTTTTGTAAAAACAGTTTGCAAAAAGGTGATTACTCACATTGCTGTCTTAGGTTTTCCTTAAGGATTTCCTGGTGATTATCTATTAATTACACAAATGCACACGCGTTAGTATAATAACCCAATATTTACATTAGTAATACTCTCCCCGGGTCGGCATTCCAACGACTACGTCGGGCAGAACCACGACAGCCGTTACGGAACCCTAGATCAATCGGGCAGCATATCTAATACGTAACCGGGGGTTATGATACTTACAACGAGGCAGAACTTCGTTAATTATGGGGGGGGGGGGTATTATGCCCAGGTATAGTGCCTACTACGTAGAAATTGAGAGAGAAATGAAAAGACTGAACGATTTGGATTGAAGGCCAACGACCTCTATTTATAGGGCTAATCCGAC
Source organism: Helianthus tuberosus (assembly GCA_030545235.1). Lineage (NCBI taxonomy): Eukaryota > Viridiplantae > Streptophyta > Magnoliopsida > Asterales > Asteraceae > Helianthus > Helianthus tuberosus. Next base: position 53,784,020 of record CM060351.1, read on the forward strand.
ATCGGGTCGCGGCCCGCGACAGCCACAACTGTCTTTCTCGCGGCCCGTGAGCTAGGTGGCTAGGGCTTAGCTTGAGTTTGTCAACACTATAGGCTCGCCGGGTGTTGTGCCACGTGGCACCCCAGGGTTCCGCTGTCACACCCCAACCGATGGCGGAATCATCGGGGCGCGGCACTATGCGAATCAGATTGCTCAAGAGAATCCATAACAACTATATTGCGATAATATTTAATACTTTTGTTATCCCATACTAACAAATGATACAATCACATAAGTTATCACAGATTTCTTATCCTCTCGAACAATACAAATCCGACAACCTAGATTTTAGTTGAGTTTCTAGACTCCTTAGCTTGATTTGAAATAGCATGCGATCTAACCTGCAACATACGTTAAAATATCTGTCAATACAAAAGTATTGGCGAGTATACAGGTTTGATATGTATATCGTAATAGATTAAAATGTGTAGCGAAATTCCATATGCATAAACGTAACACACGACATATATACTCACAAAGCTGATACTACCAACTAAGTCCTCGATGCTCGAATATGCGATGGCAAACTAGGTTGAAATCTTTAGGTTGAGTGTAGATCATAGAAGTACAAGTTTTAGGTTGAAATATTACCGGAATCGCGAGGAATCGAGAGAAAAGGGTCCTAGAGCGTATTTGGTCGAGTGGGAGCTGTCACATCACTGTTCAAGTGATGTGACGCGCTATTTATAGGCAACAGGGAGAGCTAAAAAGGTGTTTGGGTCGGATGGCCCATCCGTTCGGATGGCCCATCCGTTCTGATGACTATCCGTTCGGATGGCCCATCCGTTTGGATGAGGCTATCCATCCGGATGGCCACTCCGGCGCGGGGATTTCTTCCATTTTCTAGCGTAGCGATAGTTTTTGAGGTACGAGCTTTCCATAGTTAGTTTATATTGTTATTATATATGTATATATATATCACTAGGGTCGTATTTACGTATCCATATTCCAAAGTTTCGAAATAACAATAGGTTTTCGTTTTGAGTGCGCGGTTATTAGCGACGTTTCACGGCCATCAAGGAGGGTAGTATAGGTCCTTTCTTGATGTCATCGTGAACGTTATTGCGTGTTGTGCCACAAAGACTGACGGGGTACCATTCACTCGTATTGTCATCATCGTCACGACGACTGGAGTTATAGCACTCACCCGAGAGTCTTTGTTAGCGTTATTTGTCTGCGTTTCGACACATCACGGCCACCGAGGAGGGTAGAATAGGTCCTCACTCAATGTCATCGTGAGTGTTTAGTGTTTGCGATGTGATGTAGTGATAATGTATTGCAAAAATATGCGATTATCCTTCGAATAGCGACGTATGCGATATAGTTACATTATGATCCGAATCTCTGGTCCTAGGCGTAACGAGTATGTCGAGTAGTAACAACGCACGAAAGTGCGGGTTGTTACAGTCTCCCCTGCTTTAGGAAATTTCGTCCCGAAATTAATCCAACAGGTAGACTTCTGAGAGTTGACCTTGCATGAGTAGCGATACAGCGAGTGATTTGATCGTGAGTTGACGAACGAGAGTGCTTCGAATAAGAGAGATCGATTGCGATAGCGAGAAGGCGACGTAACGACAAAGGTAATATCCCACGAGTTGGCTTTCCAAAGTACCTCGTGTCGCGAAGAATTCGTTAGTTCGATGCGATTGCAGTTTTTAAGGTCTTGAAAAGGTTTCTCATGGCGTAGAATTAACTGAGTCGATCGTTAACCAATGTTGCAAGAAGCGTTCGTTTTTAGATATTCAAAAGGAATTTTGGATGGAATTCTCGAAAAAATTTCCTTTTAACGTATGGTCAGCTGAGTCGAGGTTAACCAACGTTTCAAGGAAGTTTAGGTTTTACACATCTTAAGGAATCCGAAGATGAAAACTGGGGTTACGAAAACTCTCCTACGACATGGGTTCAGCTGAACTCGATGTTGAACCAATCGTCTCAAGAAAGTCTTGTTTTTTTTTAATATTGCAAAAGGTTTTAAGGAAAAATTGGACTCGTGAAAGCTCCCCTTGGGCATGGAGTTGAGCTGATTCGATGTTACCTCCACATTGTGAGGAATTTCACTTGTCCCATGGTTTTTAAGTAAAGTTTTATAAAAATCAGTTTTAATCGTTTGAAAAAGACAATTTAGCATCGAGCCCCACTTGGCACCTTCCCACGGAAGTTCGTTAATATGATTAAAACATTTATATATAGGAAGTACCAGCGGCGTATCCACCATGTTTCTCCCATATTACTTCCGTTTCGTGAGGCGGTGTCATGTGCGCCGATACGACACGGATAGAATTGCGCTTACTCGGCCCAATCGATAGAAAGTTAGACCGAGTATAAGATAGAATCGAATAGGTTAAGCCGGCGAGTTGTATTGCAAACGTAGCTACAACAGCGTGCACGAGTAGCCTGATGACACGAAACGCTTATGTGTCGTGTCTGGATAGGCGTCGAGCGGTAGACGATAAGCGATTAGCATGATGTCGATTAGATTCCACATTGAACCCGCATGGCACGTTTCCACGAGAGTTTGCTAACATGGTGAAACACCACGTTTAACCAGGTTAGTTTTTCCTCGTGAAGCGATGTCATGCGTACTATTACCACACAGACTGTAACGAACACCATCGAGCGAATAAGAGGTAGACTATACACGATAAGCGATAAGCGATTAGGTGATTAAGCGAATAACACAACACCAACAATGACGGCGATGGTAAACGAATTTCGATAAGCGGCAGTTGTTGTGTTACAAGCGATGAAGGTATGTGTGATTCATGCGGTTCGATTTGATTGATTAACACCACAGAGTTTACTAACATCGGGCCCCACATGGCCTTTTTCCACGAACGCCTGCTAATATAACTAAAACACCTTGCTTTAATCATATGAGCTTCATCCCGAGAAGCGAGGTCATGTGTGCAAACTTAACACAAATATCACAGATAACAGTAGGCGATAGCGATAGATTGATACACAGCAAGCGATATAGATCCACATAATAAGCGATAGAGGTTCACATAATAAGCGATAGAGATTGCGAGATACACATGATAAGCGATTGCGATTAGACGAGTTTTGTTTCGAATAAGCTTTTCGTTACGTTGCGACGCATCACAGTTATCGAGGAGGGTAGAATAGGTCCTCACTCAACAATATCTTGAGCGTTTATGTACTTGATGAGATTCGTTGCAACAGACTTACGACCAGTCTTGCGTCGATGCAATTGCCCTGCGAGGTAGACTCCCCAGAGTCCATCGATGAGGCGATTGCACTACGTTTGCAGACTTACGACAAGTCTTGAGATGATGCGATTTAGTTGTTACGCCTTGCGATTAAGTGTAGTGTGTTGAAAATAATCACAATAGTATAATAGGTGTAATAACGTTCAACTCCACGTGGCACTTTCTTCACGGAACTTCGATAGTATGATAAAGCACACCTTGCTTGACCCCTACTACTTAGATCCCGTGGTTTGGTGTCATACTTCGTCGTAACGCTTATGGCACCTTAGAATTCACTACGATCTCCGTGCACTGACCCAAATAATCCCGTGTGCACCCGTGATTAGTCGTTCCTTGCATGTTTATCGTACCTCGTTCTAAGAGTGTAGTGAGGGTAAAACACATTATTTCGTGATATAGTATATAGTACGTGTGTGACTCTAGTCTAAGTGCGACGACTAGAGTGTGAAAGAGAATACGAAAACGAGACTTAATGTTACGCATAGCGGCAACATCGAGTAATAGAGTAGGTTCAAAACTTAGAAATTAACATCGAAAATCGTATCATTACAACTTTATCCTACGCTTGCTAGATGTTCGATGCTGAAGACTTTTGTTGGAGCTGTTGTTGTTGTACTCAAGTTCGCGGTTCGATGCGGCAGTTGCGGGTGAAGTGACCGTAACGGTTGCAGTTACTGCAACAGCGACAGTCAGCCCCAACTGGATGATGATAGGTGCATGAGTAACACTGAGGATGAGCTCTAGTGTAAGCTCGTTTTGGAAACACCGGGACTGTTTGAAGAGGTTTCGGTTGCAGCAGCTCGGTTGTTGAGGAGTTCGGGCTTGAGGTCTTTCGTTTTCGGCTGGGTTTGTCGGTGTCTTGCGATGAGGTGTCGTCGTTGGAGGATTTGTCTGAGGACTCACTTGCAGAATCTTTGGCCGAGTTGTCGGAAGATCCGTCGGCAGATTTGTCAGAAGAATCGGCAGCAGATTCGTCAGAAGAATCGTTAGCAGATTCGTCCAAAGGATCGTTAGCAGATTCGTCAGAAGACTCGTCGCTAGGATTGTCTGAAGAATTAATGACGATCGCTTGATAAGCTTGCTTGACAGGATTTTTGGAGGAAAACTCTTCCATGAGTCGTTTGTTGTTGAATTCTGCGGCTAAGCGGTAGGTTTATTCGATGGTAGCTGGTCTTGCAGCTTCGACAAAATCACCCACAATCTCAGGCAAGCCACGAATGTACTTCGCGATGGCCTTTTCTGGAGTGTTGACTTGACCTGGGCAGATTATGCTAAGCTGTTTGAACCTTGCGGTGTAGCCAGTGTTGTCACTTTCGACTTGTTTGATTTTCCAGAATTCGTCTTCTAGCTTCTGAACTTCGTGAGGAGGACAATACTCTTTTTTCATGAGTTCTTTCAACTCATCCCAAGAGAGAGCGTAAGCTGCAGAGGTACCACGTTTGTTTCGTTCGGCGGTCCACCAGTCGAGTGCTAGCGATTAAAATACTCCAGTAGCGCAAGTGGTACGGAAACTATCGGGACACCCACTTTGAAGAAGGGTAACTTCGATAGAGTCAAACCACTGGAGTAGTTGAGATACACCTCCTTCACCCGTGAACTCCATCGGGTCACAGGCTTTGAAGTGTTTGTAGAGAAAAGTAGATTGCGGCTCTTTTGTCTTGACGTCTTCCGAAGCTCGAGAGTTGCTAAGAGAGTGCACTTGAGCGACGATCTGGGGAATCATTTTTCCATTCCCTTGACCACAAGGGAGGCGATCCTCTTCTCGTCCCTTCGTTTGGCTCGTCTCCTTGCTGACATTCTCGAAGTAGAGTTATTGGATGGCATCTAGACAGGAAGAGACTTGGAGTGAGATTCGATCATAATGATTTTTGAGTTTTGCGATGCGATTGAGCACGTTCAAAACTTGATGCGATAGTATAATAGTAATGCGAATCACATAGGAGACACGAAATTCCTAAGTTCTCACAAAATGACTTGTTGTTTATACGTATATATATGTATTTATATAATTGTAATTTGTAATCATACACATACAGATCGACTTAGAATATGCGAGGACGCGTCGAGGTGAGAAAGCGAGAGCAAGGGCGATAGATTATGCATTAGTTTTGTTGCGAACATTCGGGTTTCGTTTTAGATTGCGATGGCTGTGCGATTTGTGCGTTTATAAAGCAGGGAGTGAAAATCGTTAAATCGAGAAATCGATAAAGCGTAAAGTTTCAAAACGTAAATAAGTTCCAACCATTTGTAGAATCGGCGGTTCGTATGATAGAGCGCCTTGGGTGTTTAGGCTTCGACTACCCAAGGTAACCCAACTACATTCAACAAGTTCGTGCACGCGCGTTGACCTAGAAGACTTCATGCTTCCACTGGGATGCAGCTCCTGGCATTCGTCTTCCTAGTCATTGCGTGGCTCGAGTTGTCGTGATAGTCGAGTCCTTGGTGAGAGCTTTTTGAAAACCAATTTATAGAGAGTGGAACGGCTTATTAAGGTACGGGTTTCACCCCTGACTTAACAGCTTCGTTCCTAATGGTGGTTATGCTCTTCGAATAAATTCGTGAGTTCCACAAGATTTCGAAATGGAGACTTTCGTCGAGATGTGGATGTCACTCCTAACTCGATGAAAGGTTCTCGTGCTAGAAAATGCGTTGAGTGAGCGATCTAATCGAGAGTTCTTGGTTTTAACACCTGGTCTCGACAGGATCACTCGGTTTCGTTATGCGAGTATTTTCGAAAACACGTGTATTGTGTTGGCCTTAGGAAAGGCTAAGTAGTATTCCAGCCTTAGGAAAGGCTTCTTTGTGTGAAGCTGTAGTACGTGGTGTTCACACAAAGTTGTAGCTTTTAGCAATTTCGATCGAGAGTATCGAGTAGGCCCGATACAAACCGTACCGGTTCGTACGAGTCGGCCTGTTGGTACTTAGACTATAGACTAGGTCGGTTTCTAAGACGTAGACCCGGACTAGGTCGAGTCTGGCCTAATTCCCTATAGTTATGGCTCTGATACCAATCTGTCACACCCCAACCGATGGCGGAATCATCGGGGCGCGGCACTAGGCGAATCAGATTGCTCAAGAGAATCCATAACAACTATATTGCGATAATATTTAATACTTTCGTTATCCCATACTAACAAATGATACAATCACATAAGTTATCACAGATTTCTTATCCTCTCGAACAATACAAATCCGACAACCTAGATTTTAGTTGAGTTTCTAGACTCCCTAGCTTGATTTGAAATAGCCTGCGATCTAACCTGCAACATACGTTAAAATCTCTGTCAATACAAAAGTATTGGCGAGTATACAGGTTTGATATGTATAGCGTAATAGATTAAAATGCGTAGCGAAATTCCATGTGCATAAACGTAACACACGACATATATACTCACAAAGCTGATACTACCAACTAAGTCCTCGATGCTCGAATATGCGATGGCAAACTAGACCCCGTCGGGCGCAATAGTACTATACTAGTCATGGTGGGACGTCGCGAGTATAAGCCCTAGCACATATGCAACTCGTATCACGTATATCTATGCATAGCAGTTATTCGTAAGTGATAATTCGATTGTTTGAATAATTCGTTTGATAAGTTCGATTTGTTAGAAACGTATGTTACACCCAAAATGCGATTAAAAAGGGGTTCAAGTATACTCACAGTGCGTATTTAGCGAGAATACAACTTGATTGGATCGGTTGCGAGTGCGTCTGCGGTGAATCATTAAGCGGTATTGTAAACGATGCACGATTAAGCGGGAATAGCATCAAAATGTTAGTTATCCGGTCGGATGGTGCTCATCCGGTCGGATGGGCCCATCCGTTTGGATGACATGATGGTTTGGGTCGGATGGCTGTCATCCGGTCGGATGACAGGCTATCCGATCGGATGACCTGTGCTCGGGTCGGATGACATGCTATCCGATCGGATTGACATGCTATCCGATCGGATGGCATGTGGTCCGTTCGGATGACATGTTATCTGGTCGGATAACACGTCTGTTTTTGCGTTCCGATTAACGGTTTTCGAGTGCTTTCGGAAGAAGTACGTGTGGTTTCACTGGGACAATGTAATTTCGTATTAACAATTGAAATTTCATCAGTTCCGACCCGTTCTAACGGTCGAGAATCACCCCGTTCCATCAGATCTGGCCGTTCTTGACGGTTTCTCATGTTTAACTCGAAATCGCACAGTTCCTTGGTTAAATACATAGATTTAGGTGTGATTTGTTATCAAAACATGTGGAAATCACCCAGATCTGAGTCGTTTATGGTGGGATGAGGTCACAACTTGAAGTTCATATGAACTCTTGGTGACATCACTTTAAAACACCTCAAGTCAGTAGATTTCACGGTTAAAAATTGAGTTTTAAAAGACAGAATGATGTAGAATTGAGTGTAGATCATAGAAGTACAAGTTTTAGGTTGAAATCTTACCGGAATCGCGAGGAATCGAGAGAAAAGGGTCCTAGAGCGTATTTGGTCTAGTGGGAGCTGTCACATCACTGTTCAAGTGATGTGACGCGCTATTTATAGGCAACAGGGAGAGCTGAAAAGGTGTTTGGGTCGGATGGCCCATCCGTTCGGATGGCCCATCCGTTCGGATGAGGATATCCATCCGGATGGCCACTCCGGCGCGTGGATTTCTTCCATTTTCGAGCGTAGCGATAGTTTTTGAGGTACGCGCTTTCCATAGTTAGTTTATATTGTTATTATATATATATATATCACTAGGGTCGTATTTACGTATCCATATTCCAAAGTTTTGAAATAACAATCGGTTTTCGTTTTGAGTGCGCGGTTATTAGCGACGTTTCACGGCCATCAAGGAGGGTAGTATAGGTCCTTTCTTGATGTCATCGTGAACGTTATTGCGTGTTGTGCCACAAAGACTGACGGGGTACCATTCACTCGTATTGTCATCATCGTCACGACGACTGGAGCTATAGCACTCACCCGAGAGTCTTTGTTAGCGTTATTTGTCTGTGTTTCGACACATCACAGCCACCGAGGAGGGTAGAATAGGTCCTCACTCAATGTCATCATGAGTGTTTAGTGTTTACGATGTGATGTAGTGATAATGTATTGCGAAAATATGCGATTATCCTTCGAATAGCGACGTATGCGATATAGTTACATTATGATCTGAATCTCTGGTGCTAGGCGTAACGAGTATGTCGAGTAGTAACAACGCACGAAAGTGCGGGGTGTTACATCCGCCACCCCTTTACTCACTCGCGGCCCGTGACGGACCACGAGGGGTCTGTCGCGCCCCGCCAGAACCGCCTAATTTTTGTTTTTAATTTATTTTAATAAAAATAAAGGTATTCGGGGCCTATTTTCGTATACTGGGTGTATTTTAGGACATATTGGGATATTTTAAATATATTAGAGGTGTCAGAAATATTTTGGAGGGTTGTTATATCATCCCCACCTTGTTTTAGAACTCGTCCTCGAGGTCTACTGGAATAGGTGTGGATATTTCCTTTGCATTTCTGATTCAAGCTCCCATGTGTATTCTGGTCCTCTCTTAGAGTCCCATTTTACTTTGACCAGAACTAATCTTTTATGTTTGAGATTCTTGACCTTTCTGTCTTCAATCTGTAGAGGCTTCTCTATAAATTTAAGCTTTTCATTTACCTCTATATCCTTAAGAGGTATTACCAATGATTCATCGGCTAAGCATTTCTTAAGATTACATATATGAAATACATCATGTATTCCTGCCATTTCCTCTGGCAGTTGTAGCTGATAGGCAACAGGTCCTATTCTTTTAATAATCTCAAAAGGTCTAACATACCTGGGGCTTAGCTTTCCTCTTTTGATGAATCTTTCCACTCCTTTCCAAGGAGAAACTTTCAATAACACTTTGTCTCCTACCTGAAATTCCAATGGCTTTCGTCTGTTATCTGCATAACTCTTTTGATGAATCTTTCCACTCCTTTCCAAGGAGAAACTTTCAATAACACTTTGTCCCCAAAAATATAAAACTTTATATTTCATTAGAAAGTATTAATCAAACAAGAACCGACTAACTAGGAGCTCATAACCTCGTTAGATACTAGATTAGAAGTAACTTATAATAAGGTTAAACACTTAAAATTTATAGTTAAATGATAAGTGAGGGACCAAACTAGTAAAAAACTGAAAGTTAAATGCTGAAATAGTAAACAAAACACACCAACCACACACTTGTGGGTGTGTATCGATCGAACAGGAGGGGGGACGACCAGGAGCTTTCTCCAAACCCTAGTTTCACACAAAAATTCACAAATTGAAGCCCCTAATCTGCTTTAAATCAAGTCTCGAACATAAATTAGTGATCACCTCCTAGTAGGGATCAAAAGGCATGTAAAATTATGGCATTTTGTTTCATCTTGAATTCTAGGTTAAATGTGAAAAACGAAAATTTAGCTTGATTACTTGATGCATGGATGAAATTAGAAGTGATATGAGGTTTAGGAACAAACCCTAGATGATTCTTGACAAATCTTGCATGATACTTGTAAGGTTTCATAATCACCATTGTAGGTGATTGATGAGCTTGAAGAAACTTGATAAATGCTAAAATTTAAAACTCTTGTTCTAGCACAATCTGAACTTAAGAAGTAATTTCAGAAATATTAATGTTAAGATATGTGTAAAGTTGATGAATTGAAGTGAAATTAGATGTTAATTACAAGTCTTGAACTTAGTAATGATTATGCGAAAATCTGACCCACTAGGTGTTTGTTGAAATGCCTAAGTGGGGATTTAAATGTTAAAAGTAGAATGAAAACGCAGATTTGATTATTGTTTATAATGATGCGTTAATCATCATGTAAAGAGTTCTAAACCAATTGTAAATTGAACTCTCTAGGCAAGGAATCCGGACCGTCAAGCGGACAAGCCGGAGGGAATACGCGTGGAAAAGGTGTGCCCTAAAGGTACGAAATTTACCATTTCGTTACATTACGTTTATTTGTTAGTCTTATGTCGTCATATTGAAACATGGTAAACAAGATAAAGCAATATGTCACGGAAGTGACTATGTGTCTTAAACAAGTAAAATGGGTCAAAACAAGTGATAGAAACGGATTTTTGAAATATCTTGAATGATGCCTTAATTTCGGCATCCAAACGGGTCAAAACAAATTGAGTAGTGAACTTTGAAGTTCGTTACCATCACTTGATAAATGGCTATAAACAAAGCGTAAGCCGTGTAGCGGACACGCTAAATTAGTTGAGAAATTTAACCCCTAATAAGGGAATTAAAGTTCGGAAACTTAAGCATGTCAAGTAGTATAAAAAGCCAAGTTGAAACCTTGGAAACAAGCATGTAGATTATTGCGTAAGTAATCCCTCGAAAGAGAAGCGAAACGCTATAGTTGGTAAAATCTAGATATGAGTAAGTAGCCTTAGTCATGCGATAAACGTGTTCGAAATTAAATCATGGTGACGTAGGAAAAGAATCGGCAAAACTGCAAAAACAAGAAACAAATGTACAACAGCTAACATAAGTTACGGTGTCTACCGTAACTTACAGTAGCAAGTAACAACGTTACGGTGGTTTTCTCCTGCCTTACGGCAGACCACTGTTACCTAGTGGCCATCGTAACTTACGGTGGCTACCGTAAGTTACGGTAGCGCCTAATCATGAATGTTGAGTTTTTATATTCTTGGTTAATCGAATTTGTTTTTGAACATAGTTTCGATTATATTGATTTCCAAGGACTTTAATACTAATGTTTATTCAAATTTTCAGTTTCTAGGTAATACAAGTAAGTGGATGATGATCAAGCAAATGCATCCGAACCGAACACTCAAATCAATGCTTCCGCACTTGATCTATTTTGTTTTAGGAATGTGTAAACACTAGTAGTTCGGTCTTGAATATTTGATTAGTAGGGTTATAACGTGAATATTATGTTTTGGTATGGTCTTGAAATTACGAAATTTTTTTTGTAAACTCTAAATTCTTGTATTAAATGCAAGTTTTATATCTTTAAACCAATTATATTAAGCCGGGTTTTACAAGTTGGTATCAGAGCTAAGGGTTGTCAATAAGTGTGTTCGGTTCAAGCTTGATCAAGCATCCGGTAAGAGTTAATTGTTTAAGTAAATTTAGAGAATATAGAAATGAAACATGAACAAATATGCATGAAAAGAGTGTGCAAGTTCACTCAAACACAAGAAATGCATGAAACAAGAATGGTCGAGTCAAGTTATTAACTTGATTAAACCAAAACAAGTAAATCATATGTTATAAATGAAATGTTTAACGATCAATGTAAACATTTCAGTATTAAAGATGGCGGATGCAAGTAACAATGATGCGGTGCCAAGAGTCACCGAGCAAACAAGAGAAGTGATTGCCGAGGAGGTTGGAAAGGCAATCGAAAATAGTTTGTCTGGTTTCATCGATAAGATCCAGAACACGGTAAAATCAGTGGTTGAGGAAAGAATCAAGAAATTGGAAGATAATGCCAATCTAGCAAAGGAAAAGTCTGGAGGACGAAAGCCTTGTACCTACAAGGAGTTCATGGCGTGCAAACCGCCAGTCTATAATGGGGAGGTTGACCCAATCGTATGACAGCGGTGGCTAAGCGATATTGAAGGGGTATTCGAGAGGACCCATTGTGATGAAGATGATTACGTAGCTTATGGTATGGGTCAATTAAGGGGTCAAGCGAAAGACTGGTGGGATAATAAAAAGAAAGAAATTGGAAGCGAAACAGCTAAGGCTATGACATGGGAGGAGTTTAAGACACCGTTTCTTAAACATCATAGTCCCAAGGCGGTTATTAATAGAATCAAGGAAGAGTTCATGCAACTTAGGCACAAGGGCGAGTCCATAGACAAGATCACGGGAATGTTTATGGATAAGATGAAGTTTTGCGATGAATTGGTGACGAATGAAGAACAGAAGATATACTATTACTATAACATGTTGAGCGCCGAATATAGGGAGTTTATGACTCCTTCAAAATATGAGACCCTTACCGAGATCATAAATGTTGCTCGGGAACGGGAGATTGAACTGAAAAAGCAAGTTGAACGGGGTGAACGAAGGGCACATGATGTTAATCCAAGCCCTAACAAGAAAGCACGAACAAATGAAACAGGGAAGAAATCGGATGCAAATGGCGGGTCGCCAAGTTGCAAAATTTGTGGAAAGGGTCATAAGGGCGAATGCCGCTTCAAGGATAAACCTTGTCCCATATGTCGGAAGACGGGACACATGGCTACATCATGCCTGGAGAAAGTGACGGTTTGCTACAATTGTTATCGATCGGGTCACAAGAAGTCGGAATGCCCAGAGCTGATTGGAAGGAAAGATGGGCAAGACATGAAAGGTGAAGCCCCAAAAGCAAAGGCAAGATCCTTCCAATTGACTGCCGCTGAAGCAAAAGTTGAACCTGAAGTGGTCTCAGGTACATTTGCTGTAAACTCGATTCCTGCACGTGTATTATTTGATACGGGTGCGAATAAATCCTTTATTTCATATGGATTTATTCGACATCCTTCATTTGTTCTAACAAAATTACCTATGCCCTTAGAAGTAGAGTTAGGTAATAACAAGAGTTTTATTGTTTGCGACGTATGTGAAAACTGTAACTTGAGCATTGATGACGAAGAATACACAATAGATTTGATGCCGATGTCGATGGGAGAATTCCAAGTAATTGTAGGGATGGATTGGTTGTCCCAATTCCACGCGAAGGTGGTTTGTTTCCGGAAGGAGATAAAACTGACGTCTCCCAGCGGAAAGCATGTTATGATATATGGTGAAAAAGGGGGGGTAATCCAGTAGTATGCTCAATGTTAGAAGCCCACAAACTTATGAAACATGGATGCAAGGCCTACATGGTATACGCAAGCAAGTCGGAGAATGAATCCCTCAAAATTGGAGACGTGCCGGTGGTACGTGATTATGAAGATGTGTTCCCGGAAGAACTACCGGGAATACCACCAGAACGGGAGGTAGAGTTCGGAATCAAATTGGTTCCGGACGCAAAACCTGTGGCCAAGGCACCGTATCGGCTAGCGCCATCAGAGCTACAAGAATTGAAGTCTCAAATCCAAGAATTGCTCGACAAAGGGTTTATCCGACCAAGTGTATCCCCGTGGGGCGCACCAGTTCTATTCGTGAAAAAGAAAGATGGCAGTATGCGCATGTGTATCGATTACCGAGAGTTAAACAAACTCACGATAAAGAATCGATACCCACTTCCTAGAATTGATGACTTGTTCGACCAACTGCAAGGAGCAAGTTGTGTCTCAAAGATTGATCTCAGATTGGGTTATCACCAACTGAAAGTCAAGGAGGAGGATGTACCGAAGATGGATTTTCGTACGCGGTACGGGCATTATGAGTTCTTTGTAATGTCCTATGGGTTGACTAATGCACCCGCGGCTTTCGTGGACCTCATGAACCGGGTTTGCAAACCTATGTTGGATAAGTCGGTAATTGTATTTATCGATGACATTTTAGTATATTCGAAGAGTGAAGCTGAGCACGTGTATCATTTACAAGAAGTGTTAGAGACACTCAGACGAGAAAAGTTGTATGCGAAATTCTCAAAGTTCGCTTTCTGGCTACGAGAGGTGCAGTTTCTCGGGCATATCATTAGTGCTGACGGGGTATTAGTGGATCCATCAAAAGTAGAGGCCGTGTCAAAATGGAACACTCCAAGAAATCCCTCGGATATCCGAAGCTTTTTAGGGCTCGCGGGATATTATAGGAGATTCATACAAGATTTCTCCAAAATTGCCTTACCATTGACCAAATTAACTCGCAAGGAGGAAAAGTTTGTATGGGGCATTGAACAGGAGGAAGCTTTCCAAACGCTCAAAGAAAAGTTAACTCATGCTTCGGTGTTAACATTACCGGAAGGAGTCGACGACATGGTAGTTTACTCGGATGCGTCGCATTCGGGGCTCGGATGTGTTTTAATGCAACGAGGCAAGGTCATCGCCTATGCCTCGAGGCAATTGAAGATCCATGAAAAGAAATACCCGACTCATGACTTGGAGCTGGCAGCAGTAGTGTTTGCCTTAAAAATATGGAGACATTACTTATATGGGGTAAAATGTACAATCTTTACTGACCATAAAAGTTTAAAATATTTCTTCTATCAGAAGGAATTAAACATGAGGCAAAGGCGGTGGTTGGAAACAGTCAAGGATTATGATTGTGAAATACACTATCACCCCAGGAAAGCCAATGTGGTGGCCGATGCGTTTAGCCGAAAGGCAGATTACGCTCCGATACGAGTACAATCAATGCAGCTTATTGTGACATCGGGCTTACTTGAACGAATCCAAGAAGCACAAGATGAAGCAGTAAAGGCGGAAAATTGGAGAAAGGAAAGAATCGTTGGTCAAGTTAAAGATCTTGAAGAAGGCAATCACGGTTTGAAAACACGTTTCAATAGAATTTGGGTTCCTAACACATGTGGAGTTAAAAAGCTTCTACTGGATGAGGCTCACAAATCCTATTATTCCATCCATCCGGGGGCCACCAAGATGTATAACGACTTGAAACAAAACTATTGGTGGCCCGGAATGAAAAGAGATGTAGTGAAATACGTGGAGAAATGCCTGACATGTTTACAAGTCAAGGCAGAACACCAAAAACCATACGGTAAGCTTCAACCGTTGGAAATTTCGGTTTGGAAATGGGAACATATTACAATGGACCTGTTAACCAAACTACCGAGGACGAACCATGGATTTGATGCAATATGGGTGGTGGTTGATAGATTGACAAAGAGTGCTCACTTTATTCCAATACGTGAGACTTACACGTCAGAAAAGATGTCGGAGGTTTACACTAATGAGATAGTGACACGCCATGGTGTACCGGTATCCATAGTGTCCGATAGGGATACCTGGTTCACTTTAAATTTCTGGCGAGAGTTTCAAGAGCAAATGGGAACCAAATTGTTCATCAGTACTGTTTACCATCCTCAGACGGATGGACAAAGTGAAAGAACAATACAAACGTTGGAGGACATGCTACGGGCGTGTATAATCAACTTTGGAGGCAGTTTGGATGTCTATTTACCATTGGTCGAGTTTTCGTACAATAACAGCTACCATGCTAGCATTGGGATGACACCGTACGAAATGCACTATGGTAGGAAATGCCAGACCCCGGTATGTTGGGGTGAAGTGGGTCCACGTGAACTCGCCCACCAAGATATAGTTCGAGCCACTAATGAAAAGATTGATGTGGTTCGGGCACATTTGAAGGCGGCTCAAGACAGACAAAAGTCGTATGCGGACAAAAGAAGGAGACCGATTGAGTTTCAGGTTGGCGACAAAGTCATGCTTAAGGTGTCCCCATGGAAGGGGGTTATCCGGTTTAGAAAGAGAGGAAAATTAAGCCCAAGATTTATTGGGCCGTTTACAATTATCGAACGAGTAGGGAAGGTAGCATACCGCCTTGAACTACCGGAAGAATTAAGCAGAATTCATAACACATTCCACGTGTCTCATCTTCGGAGATGTTTAGCGGACGAAACAACCTATATCCACTACGATGACATCGAGGTGGATGATAGACTAAACTATGTGGTGAAGCCCATTGCAATTTTGGATCGTAAGGTGAAAACCTTAAGGAACAAAGAGATAAATCAAGTAAAGGTTAAATGGGAACACAGGAGGGGATCAGATACCTCATGGGAATCCGAAGAGGAAATGCAACGGCTCTACCCTACATTATTTGGTACGTTAATGGGTTTCGGGGACGAAACCTTTTTAAGGGGGGTGGACTTGTAACACCCCAAAAATATAAAACTTTATATTTCATTATAAAGTATTAATCAAACAAGAACCGACTAACTAGGAGCTCATAACCTCGTTAGCTACAAGTCTAGAAGTAACTTATAATAAGGTTAAACACTTCAAATTTATAGTTAAATGATAAGTGAGGGACCAAACTAGTCAAAAATTAAAAGTTAAATGCTGAAATAGTAAACAAAACACACCAACCACACACTTGTGGGTGTGTATCGATCGAACAGGAGGGGGGACGACCAGGAGCTTTCTCCAAACCCTAGTTTCACACAAAAATTCACAAATTGAAGCCCCTAATCTGCTTTAAATCAAGTCTCGAACATAAATTAGTGATCACCTCCTAGTAGGGATCAAAAGGTATGTAAAATTATGGCATTTTGTTTCATCTTGAATTCTAGGTTAAATGTGAAAAACGAAAATTTAGCTTGATTACTTGATGCATGGATGAAATTAGAAGTGATATGAGGTTTAGGAACAAACCCTAGATGATTCTTGACAAATCTTGCATGATACTTGTAAGGTTTCATAATCACCATTGTAGGTGATTGATGAGCTTGAAGAAACTTGATAAATGCTAAAATTTAAAACTCTTGTTCTAGCACAATCTGAACTTAAGAAGTAATTTTAGAAATATTGATGTTAAGATATGTGTAAAGTTGATGAATTGAAGTGAAATTAGATGTTAATTACAAGTCATGAACTTAGTAATGATTATGCGAAAATCTGTCCCACTAGGTGTTTGTTGAAATGCCTAAGTGGGGATTTAAATGTTAAAAGTAGAATGAAAACGCAGATTTGATTATTGTTTATAATGATGCGTTAATCATCATGTAAAGAGTTCTAAACCAATTGTAAATTGAACTCTCTAGGCAAGGAATTCGGACCGTCAAGCGGACAAGCCGGAGGGAATACGCGTGGAAAAGGTGTGCCCTAAAGGTACGAAATTTACCATTTCGTTACATTACGTTTATTTGTTAGTCTTATGTAGTCATACTGAAACATGGTAAACAAGATAAACCAATATGTCACGGAAGTGACTAGGTGTCTTAAACAAGTAAAATGGGTCAAAACAAGTGATAGAAACGGATTTTTGAAATATCTTGAATGATGCCTTAATTTCGGCATCCAAACGGGTCAAAACAAATTGAGTAGTGAACTTTGAAGTTCGTTACCATCACTTGATAAATGGCTATAAACAAAGCGTAAGCCGTGTAGTGGACACGCTAAATTAGTTGAGAAATTTAACCCCTAATAAGGGAGTTAAAGTTCGGAAACTTAAGCATGTCAAGTAGTATAAAAAGCCAAGTTGAAACCTTGGAAACAAGCATGTAGATTATTGTGTAAGTAATCCCTCGAAAGAGAAGCGAAACGCTATAGTTGGTAAAATCTAGATATGAGTAAGTAGCCTTAGTCATGCGATAAACGTGTTCGAAATTAAATCATGGTGACATAGGAAAAGAATCGGCAAAACTGCCAAAAGAAGAAACAAATGTACAGCAGCTACCGTAAGTTACGGTGTCTACCGTAACTTACGGTAGCAAGTAACAACGTTACGGTGGTTTTCTCCTGCCCTACGGCAAACCACTGTTACCTAGTGGCCACCGTAACTTACGGTGGCTACCGTAAGTTACGGTAGCTCCTAATCATGAATGCTGAGTTTTTATATTCTTGGTTAATCGAATTTGTTTTTGAACATAGTTTCGATTATATTGATTTCCAAGGACTTTAATACTAATGTTTATTCAAATTTTCAGTTTCTAGGTAATACAAGTAAGTGGATGATGATCAAGCAAATGATCCGAACCGAACACTCAAATCAACGCTTCCGCACTTGATCTATTTTGTTTTAGGAATATGTAAACACTAGTAGTTCTGTCTTGAATATTTGATTAGTAGGGTTATAACGTGAATATTATGTTTTGGTATGGCCTTGAAATTATGAATTTTTTTTTGTAAACTCTAAATTGTTGTATTAAATGCAAGTTTTATATCTTTAAACCAGTTGTATTAAGCCGGGTTTTACACGTGCTGCTTTCAATCGTTCCTTGACTTGAATGATCTTGTCGGTTGTTTCTTGCACTATTTCAGGCCCGGATAGTTGTTTTTCTCCAATTTCTGCCCAACACACTGGAGGTCAGCACTTTCGTCCGTAAAGTAATTCGAATGGTGCAGCATTGATACTTGTGTGATAAATATTATTATAAGAAAATGCTATTAATGGTAAGTGATCGTCCTAGTTACCTCCAAAATCAATAACACAAGCTCTAAGTATGTCCTCCATTGTCTGAATTGTCCTTTCGCTTTGTCTATCCGTTTGAGGATGGTAAGTTGTGCTTAGATTTAGCTTGGTTCCCATTGTTTTTTGGAAACTTGTCCAAAAATGAGAGGTAAAACGGCTATCTCTGTCAGAAACAATTGATAAAGGAATTCCATGTAATAAAACTATATCATTTACATATCATTTAGCTAATTCTTCCATACTAAAAGTTTCTTTCATTGGTAGGAAATGTACTGACTTAGTTAGCCTGTCTACAATCATCCAGATTTTATCATTACCTTTTCTTATCTTGGGTAATTTAGTAACAAAATCCATTGTTATCAATTCCCATTTCCAAACTGGCATTTCTAACTGCTGCAATAAACCTGAGGGTTTTTTATGTCCAGCTTTAACTTGTGAACAGGTTAGACACTTAGATACATAGGTTGCTATATCCTTTTTCATTCATATCCACCAAAAATTCTTTCTTAAGTCCTGATACATCTTATCACTTCCAGGATGCATTGTATACTTAGACTTATGGGCTTCTTCTAATATACGGTTGCGTAGGTTTCCTAATTTAGGTATCCACATTCTTTTCTTATGGAATCTCCAAATTCCACCCGTTCCTTGTTCTAGTTCCTTAATCATTCCTTTCAATTTCTCAGTATCGTCCTTGATTACTGATTCTTGTGCTTTCCTGATCTGTTCATTTAAATCTACTTGTAGATTTAATTTAAGAGAACATACTCTTTTTGGCTTTTCGTGATACTTTCGACTTAAAGCACCAGCTACTATATTAGCCTTTCCAACATGGTACTTGATATTACAATGATAATCACTAAGAATTTCCATCCAGCGTCTTTGTCTCATATTCAATTCCTTTTGCCCGAAAACATATCTTAAACTCTTATGATCAGTGAAAATGGTAAACTAACTACCGTAAAGGTAATGTCTCCAAATCTTAAGGGCAAAAATTATAGCTCCTAATTCTAAATCATGGGTTGAATAATTTTCTTCATGATTCTTAAGTTGTCTAGAGGCGTAAGCTATAACCTTTTGACGTTGCATCAATACACATCCATAACCTAGTTTAGAAGCATCACAATAGACTATAAAATTTTCCATTCCTTCTGGTAATGCTAGTATGGGTGCGTTGGTTAGTCTTTGCTTAAGGATTCTAAAAGCTTCTTCTTGTTTTGGTCCCCATTCAAACTTAACAGATTTGCAGGTTAACTTAGTTAAGGGAATGGCTATTCTAGAAAAGAATAAATCTTCTATAATAAATGGCCAATCCTAAGAAACTTCTAACCTCAGTTGGTGATTCAGGGGTTTTCCATTTAGTAATCGCCTCGATCTTTGTGGGATCCACATGAATTCCTTCATGATTGACTAAATGCTCAAGAAACTGTATCTGTTCTAACCAAAATTCACACTTCGAAAACTTTGCATAAAGCTTTTCTTTTCTCAATAAACTTAGAAGTGCGTGCAGATGCGCTGCATGTTCCTCTTTACTCTTAGAGTAGATGAGAATATCATCTATAAAGACAATTATGAATTTATCCAAATATGGCTTACATATTCGGTTCATCATGTCCGTAAATGCAGCTAGGGCATTGGTTAAACCAAATGGCATGACAATAAATTCATAATGGCCATACCTTGTTCTGAAAGCGGTCTTAGGAATGTCCTCTTCCTGTACCTTTAATTGATGATATCCTGAACGTAAATCAATTTTAGAGAAAAATCGAGCTCCTTGCAATTGATCAAATAAATCATCGATTCTCGGTAATGGATACTGATTCTTAATCATGACTTTGTTCAATTCACAGTAATCAATGCACATACGCATTGACCCGTCTTTCTTCTTGATGAATAAGATCGGTGCTCCCCATGGTGATGAGCTTGGCTGTATGAATCCTTTCTCCAACAATTCGTCTAATTGTTTCTTCAGTTCCTGCATTTCTGCGAGTTCCAAACGGTAAGGTGCTTTGGCAACTGGTGCTGTTCCGGGTAGCAGGTGGATTCTGAATTCAACCTCTCTGTCTGGCGGTTGTCCTAGTAATTCTTCTGGAAATACATCTGGAAACTGGGATACTACTAGAATATCTTTCAATTCTTTTCCTTTAGTATTAATGATTATGGAAATCAAATACACTAATGATCCTTTTCTTACATAACTGGTTGTTTTCATCACAGAGATGAATTTTATGGATCTAGAGGGTTTATCTCCTTTAATTGTGATCTTTTCACCTCTTGGTGAATTTACTTGGATCGATTTTTGATCACATAAAATACTAGCTTTATTGGCTATTAACCAATCCATTCCTAACACAATATCACATCCTGCTAGATTCATTGGGTAAAGGTTTGCAATAAACTTTTGATTTAAAAATTCTATTCTTGCTCCCTGCAAGATTTCAGAAATCTTAATGGTTTCCCCGTTCGCTGTCTCTACTAGACATTCTTGTGGGAGTTTAGTTAATGGTCGATTGAGAAGTTTGCAAAATGAAGTATTAATAAAACTTTGGTTTGCACCAGAGTCAAATAATACTTTAGCAAAAACATCATTAACTAAAAACGTACCGACGATCACATCCGGGATCATCTTTGCTTCTTCTGCAGTCAGAACAAATGCTCTAGCATTTTTAGTAGTTTTGTTGTTCATGGCTGGAGCTAGTTTCGGACAGTTTGGCTTGATGTGACCTTTTTCTCCACAGTTGAAGCACATTCCATTATTAGGTTTCTTCCTACAATCTTCTTCCTTGTGTCCTGGTAGCTTGCAGAAATTGCAGTACGTGGAGCATCTTCCTGAATGCTTCTTCTTGCAAGCCTTACAATAAGGTGCAAAGGTAGAACCTACAGTTTTCCCACGGTTGGAATTTCCATAGCGGAATTCTTGGGTAAGCTTTTGAGCTAGGTTTCTCCTCTAGTCCTCTTCTCGTGTACGCACTAATTCATCAGTCAAGGTGTTTGCTAGTTCTACGGCTTCTTCTGTAGTTTGGGGTCTAGCTGCCTTGACTACATGCCTAATCTCACTGATTAATTCCCAGATGTAGCGGGATATTAATACTGGTTCAGGTGATGCAAGGGTTGGCACTATTCTAGCATATTCAAAGAATAAAGTAGTGTACCCCTTACTATCCACTCCAGTCATTCTAAGGTTTAAGAACTTGTTTGCTATCTATTCCTTTTCATTGGGAGGGCATAATTTCCTTTCCACCATATTCTTAAATTCCTCTCATTCTATATTGTAAACTCTGTCACTTCCCCTAGACTGGAGGATAGTGTTCTACCATTCTAATGCTGAGTTCTTAAACAGATTGGAGGCAAACATTATCTTATCTTCTTCTACGCACTTGCTTATTTTTAAGACTGCCTCAGTCTTTTCTATCCACCGTAGAGCTGCAATGGCCCCTTCATTGCCAGAGAATTCTATTGGTTTACAGGACCAGAATTCTTTGTAAGAACAACCATAAGACATGGTTCTTCTTCTTTTGGGAATTGGCATTTGAAAAATGGGTCCATTGTGTACGCCGTGACTAGGTTCTATATGGGTTCGTTTACTTCCATTACCACTTTTATCATTATTTTCTGCATCCCTAACATTTTGGATAATAGCTGGCATAGCATCTCTAATTCCTTGGGTTACAAGGTGTCGAATTTCACTATTATTTATTTGATTTTCATTATTCTGGTTTTCCAGATTTGCTGTGTCGGCCATCTAGATTTTAAAAAATTACCAAGTATTAATATTGCATAAAAATATCCAATGCAACAATCACACAACAAGCATGTTGATCCAAAATCGTCGAGCATTGCGACTTACTCTATTTTATAGTATGCGTCTATATTTATTACAAGTACAACTGGAATAAAAATACAATACTAGTATGCATCATTAACCACTAGGTGGTCTATACTACAATATATATATCATCATTTTTTTTCAAACATACACACATATTATATATATATATATATATTATTATTATTATTATTAATGATAGGGGTTCATCCAAAATTCCATATTACGCTCGTCATATTTCCAGACGAGTCGTTTCCCTATTTGTCTCATCCTTTCACCTTCTTCTAAAATCTCCTCACCAAAGGTTCGGAGTTCTTGCACATTTTCAGTGCTCATGGGTGGTGCAGGTGCAGGTATGGGATCTGGGTACTGTGGCATCGGTTCTTCCTGAGGATATGGATTCTCTAGAATTTCCCTAATGTATTGATCATTATCATAATAGGGATCTAGAGGGTCCAGACCTGGGTTAGCAGCTAGGTTTGGCATAGGTTCTTCTGGTATTGGGTAGCGTTGCTGGTAATCCCTATGGTCGTCAAACCACGGGTCGTAGTCTGGGTCTAAGGGATTGGGTGCTGGTACTCTAGGTATCTCAGTCGGGTCAAAAGCTAGTGCTGGGATTTGGTTTTCCGAGTTGACTTCAATCTCCATTGGTTGTGTGGGAAACAAGGGTAATGGTTGGGGTGCTATGAGTTGCTCTAAATTAGGGTCTGCAGCTGTAGTTGCTAGAATATGAAAATTTGCTAGACTCCTATTGAGCATATCTTGGGTGTGAGCATCTGTTTCTCTCTTAGCGGCTGCTAAAACTCGCTGCTGTTGTAACTTTTTCATCCTTTTCTTACGTTCATGCACACCTCTGCTGAACCATCCTCTCTTCTTAGGAGGGAATGGCTCTTCAGATTGAGCCTTGAACACGAATATCCCGTCTTCATTGTCAGCTGAATACCCTGAGAGGGTAGGCTGTGAAGAAGTGCCTTCGTCCCTAGATGAGCTGGACAACTGACGGAAGGCGTCGGAAGGACCTTGATCGCTCATACTGTAAACTAACAAATAGTCAAATAACACATAACAATAATATACAGATATGCATGTATTTTCGTAATTAATTTCTTAACATTTTGAATAATATCTTGGTGTCAGCAGAACACTTCTGTGGCTGAATCAGTGGCTTAGCTCTGATACCACCTTCTGACGCAACCCCCGTCCCTTGATTACACGGGAACGGGCGGCCGCAGCCAGTTTCGGTGGTATCGGTGTTTATCATTTTGGCAGCGGAAATTACATCAGGACCGTAGTTAGGAAATATTTTATCAGAGTAAAATACCACGCTTTTATAATATTAAACACATGGGAAATTCCCAAGTTTCAAGTACAAACATTTTCATAGGGATAAACCCTATTTTATTTAAATAAAAACATCTTTTTATTTAGGTAACTTTTATTGCCACTTTTCCAAGCCTTCAGTGCTGTCCAGCTGGCTTCTAATTGGCTTTCACATTTTGTTACCTGAAACGCGTTTAAAAACATTTTGTCAGTGGGAAATACTGGTGAGTGAATCCCAATTTAATCAAGACAGGTAAAACCGTTTACAGCATTGATGGCGGTCGCGCAATCACATTTGTTTCCATCTACTTTAATTACCACCCACGGTACTGTCAACCCGACTTGTACTCACAATGTAGTAACAAATTTTGTATACAAAACCCCAACATGACGACGATAATTGTAGAATACAAATACTCAATCACTGTTTAATATATTGTTAATCATATGAGGTTTTGTAAAAACAGTTTGCAAAAAGGTTTACAAAAAGGAGATTACTCACATTGCTGTCTTAGGGTTTTCCTTAAGGATTTCCTGGTGATTGTCTATTAATTACATAAATGCACACGCGTTAGTATAATAACCCAATATTTACATTAGTAATACTCTCCCCGAGACGCCATTCCAACGACTACGTCGGGCAGAACCACGACAGCCGTTATGGAACCCTAGATCAATCGGGCAGCATATCTAATACGTAACCGGGGGTTATGATACTTACAACGAGGCAGAACTTCGTTAATTATGGGGGTATTATGCCCGGGTATAGTGCCTACTACGTAGAAATTGAGAGAGAAATGAAAAGACTGAACGATCTGGATTGAAGGCCAACGACCTCTATTTTATAGGCTAACCAATACACAATCAATACACAATCTTTTGGGTGTTACATACGTTACCTATATCAAAATCACAATCAATACACAACGCAACCTTTTATAGGCTAACCGCTCTCGCATGTTATACGTGTTATTCGATGAATGCTAGTATGTTATGTTTACACAGTGATTGTTGCCTGACACCTTAGTAACGATAGTACTATAGTTTGGACTCAGCACCTGTCGTGGACAGGGGTTGTTAAGGGCTTTTCTTCAAGTGTCACAGTGGCGATATGTGTTGCGCATTCTACAACTCGCAGTCACCTCTGTGCATATTTCATTGTCGATAACTTACCTGCTTCACATCTCTACGTGTTACATGCTGGTTATGCGTAAATCGCTTTCGCTACAATTATACTATTAAACTTGTATGCTCACCTTTACACTATGTGTATTGATTTTTATTTTAACGTATGTGACAGGTGTTTAGGATGCTTTGCTTGCTAGCTGTTATGGAAATCAAGTTTAGATGGTCTAGAAACCCACAAATAATTTATGAGTTGTCGGAACAGTTGCTTGTTTTTGAGACAATTATCTGTAATAACTTTTTTTTACTTTATCTGTTAGTAGTATGGGATATTAACGTTAAGGATTTGGTAATTTAGTAGTTGTTGTGGATTCTCTTGAACAATCTGTTTCGCTCAGTGCCGCGCCCCGATGATTCCGCCATTGGTTGGGGTGTGACAGATTGGTATCAGAGCCATAACTATAGGGAATTAGGCAAGACTCGACCTAGTCTGGGTCGATGTCTTAGAATTGACCTAGCCTATAGTCTAAGTACCAACATACCGCCTTGTGCGAACCCGGTAGTGGTTCTACGCGAGCTTACTCTTTATACTCTCGTTTACACTCGCTAAATTCACAACTTTGCACAAACATCGCATACTACAATTTCATGCAAAACACTAGGCTTTCCTAAGGCTGACAACACGCACATTTTCGAAATTACTCATTACAAACGAGTGATTTGGTCGAGACTAGGTGTGAAAACCGTAAACCCTCGATACAATCACTCACTCAACACGCCTTTTTAGCTCGAGAATTTGCGTTGAGTCAGGTGTGAAAACCATACCTCGACGCGATTCTCCCTGTCTATCTCGTGATCTTGTCACACAAACAGGATAAAGTTGTTAAGTTAGGGGTGAAACCCGCATATTAATGGCTTATTCCGCTCTATATTTTGGTTTTACAAAACTCTCACCAAAGTCTCGATGGGTTCCAACGATTAGGGTTGTGTAATGGCCGAAAGGATGCGTGCCGATCACCCGGATTGAGGCGAGAGCACAGTCAATTAAGCCAACATGCGTACTCAGAGTCCTTGAGAATATTCGACTCACTTGGGGTAGTCAAAGTCTAGCACGCCTGAGACATTCTGATTTTCGCTGATTCTACGCTTTAACGCTTTTATGTGTTTCGATTATGAGCTCACAACCGCTGACTCTGTAATTTATCGCTTTTATGTGAGATTTTACGTGTTTTATGTGGTTTTTATGTGTTATGTATGTTTCGGTTTTGGTGATTTACTCGCTTTCCACTTCGATACGCACGTACAACTCGCTTTATACATTTATCTCAATACGCTAACAAATCACATACTATACTACTCGATATGTTACTCGCTTACGCTACTCGCTATCACTACTCGCATGCGCAACTCTCGATCGCTTTATGCAACTGTGAAAGATAAGTGAATACGTGCAAAATATGTAGGTGAATACGTGCAAAATATAGTGGAATATGTGCTTATGTGGACTACGTGCTTCTGTGCTCTACATGCTTATGTGCTTCTGTGTTTACGTGCTTATGTGCCTACTTGAATTATTTGCCTCTGTGATTCTATGTCGAGAGTGCACGTCTCCCTGAACTTTATAGTATTTTGGTTAAACGCTATGTGGTGAGATTGAGTGTATCGTCTAAATCCGTGACGATGATTGTTGCAGACAATGTCATCATTCGGATCTCACACATCTTGCTCTGAACGTCGTAATCACGCTGACAAACGCATCGCCTCGCTAGTCGCCAAGCAAATGGCTAAGGTCATTCCGCAAATCGTGAGTGAGAGATTAATGAAATCGCTAGCAAGTCATCGTGAGTGGACCCAAGGACTTTACTGGGGAAGATGGGCCGAGTGCAATGTTTTCATGGTTTGACTCGATTGAGGTCACTCTACGACAAAGCGGATGTCCAGACAACCTCCGCATTGTTAACGCAACTGGTGTCTTCCAGTCTAGGGCACTGGAATGGTGGATAGTGAAGCGAAACAGGCGTGGGAACGACGCAGCTTATGGACTTACTTGGGAGGAATTAAAAGAACTCATGATGAAGGAATTCTGTCCTCCGCACGAGCTCCAAAAGCTGGAAGACGAATTCTGGCACATCAAGCAAGAGGGTGGTGACAATACTGGTCTTACTGCACGCTTCAAACAGCTTAGCATCATCTGCCCTGGCCAAGTCACAACTCCCGACATCACAATCAAGAAATATATTCGAGCTTTACCTGATTGTGTTGCCAACTTAGTCCAAGCGGCCAAGACTACAACAATTGAGGAGACCTTCCTGCTCGTTGCCGAGATTAATGATAAGCGAGTCCGGGCTGGTTATTTCAATAAAACCACCAACAGTCTTCACCAAGCCACCGCTACTTCTGCTACTCCAACCGCTGAAACCGCTTCACCTCAAGCTTCGAAATCTTCACGCCGCAAGCGCAAGAACAACAACAACAACAAGAACTGTGCTGTCACAACCGCTCCTCTCAATGCTGTTCCTTTCCAACAGTAGAGCCAGAATCGCCAGGTTACTGCAACCGTGACCAACGCACCTCCTGCGAAACATGCGTATACTGGTCCACACCCACTGTGCCCTACTTGTACTTACCATCACCCTGTTGGGATCGCATGTCGACTTTGTGTTCACTGCAACCTTTACGGCCACTTTACTGCAAACTGCCGTACCGGTCCCCGTCAAGCTCAAGTTCAAGCTCCACCTGCTCTGCTAGCTCCACTTCCCGCTCCACAGGGACAACAAGCAGCTCCTGCTGCTGCTCACGCAAGAGCCTTCTATGCATGTGGTGATCCCAAACACTTCGCAAATGTCTGCCCGAACAGAGTGGTGAAGCAAGAGCCCCAGCAGCAATCAGCGCAGCAACAACATCAACAGCCGCAGCAGCAGCCAGCTCAGCAAGCAGCCCGTGGGCGAGTTTTCAACATCAACGCCTGCCAGGCCCAAGCAGACAACAACGTGGTTAATGGTACGTTTCTCGTAAATGGTATATATGCTTCATGTTTGTTTGATACTGGAGCTGATAACTGTTTTGTATCGTTCGAATTCGAAAGGCTCCTAAACCGTAAACACGTTAACCCCCCATCAACATTCGACGTAGAAGTTGCCACTGGAAGAACCGTCACTATTAGTTCCATTCTACGTGATTGTACCCTAGAGCTCAACAATCACGTTTTCCCGATCAATCTCATCCCAATGCAGCTCGGTAGCTTTGATGTCATAGTAGGCATGGATTTTCTTCGTGAAAATCATGCTGAAATTGTTTGTTTCGATAAAATGATTCGTTTCTCTCTTTCCAACGGTGATCAATTGTGTGTCTATGGCGAAGTTGCTTAGAAGAAATTACAACTCATGTCATGTGTCCAAGCCAGCAAGTATCTCCGCAAGGAATACAAAGCTTTCTTGGGGCACATCGTAGTAGCGAAGAAGGAAAAGAAATAGAAGGCAATGGAAAAGGTGCCCGTGGTTCGTGATTTTCCTAACGTCTTTCCTGATGATTTACCTGGTTTACCTCCATCTCGTGATATCGATTTTCGAATTGACCTCATTCCTGGAGCTAATCCTGTCGCTAAAGCGCCTTATCGTCTCGCTCCATCCGAAATGCGTGAACTCTCGAGTCAACTCCAGGAATTGCTTGATAAAGGCTTTATTCGCCCTAGCACCTCTCCATGGGGCGCACTTGTCCTTTTCGTCAAAAAGGACGGATCATTCCGAATGTGCATCGATTATAGGGAACTCAACAACCTGACTATCAAGAATCGCTATCCCTTGCCTCATATCGATGATTTATTTGATCAATTACAAGGTGCTACGTGTTTTTCCAAGATAGATCTATGCTCCGGCTATCACCAGTTACGAATTCAAGAGAAAGATATACCCAAAATCGCTTTTCGAACCCGATACGGCCACTACGAGTTTGTTGTTATGCCATTTGGTCTTACTAACGCCCCCGCAGTCTTTATGGATTTAATGAATTGCGTGTGTAAACCCTTTCTCGACCGTTTCGTCATCGTGTTTATCGACTATATCCTGATTTATTCTAAGTAAAAAACCGAACACGCGCAACATCTCTGTTTGGTTCTTGAACTACTTCAAGGAAATCGCCTCTATGCCAAGTTCTCCAAGTGTAAATTTTGGCTTGAGGAGGTTCAATTTCTCGGTCATATTGTCGATAGTAAAGTTATTCACGTCGACCCCGCGAAGATCAAATCAGTTAAGAGTTGGATTACACCAAAGAACCCGTCCGAAGTTCGTTCTTTTCTCGGATTGGCGAGTTATTATCGCCGATTCATCGTTGATTTCTCGAAGATCGCTGTCCCTCTCACCTCGCTTACGCACAAGGACAAACCTTTTGTTTGGGGAACTGAACAAGAGGAAGCCTTTCAAACCCTCAAACTTATGCTTTGCAATGCTCCTGTGCTTGCATTACCCGACGGAAATGACGACTTCGTAGTCTACTGCGATGCCCCTAACCTCGGTCTCGGTTGTGTTCTTATGCAACGGGACAAGGATATCACGTACGCCTCTCATCAGCTCAAGATCCACGAGAAGAACTATACAATCCACGATCTCGAGCTAGGTGCAGTTGTTTTTGCGTTAAAGATTTGGCGACACTACCTTTATGGTACCAAGTGTACGGTCTTCACCGACCATAAGAGCCTGCAACACATCTTGAACCAGAAAGAGCTGAATATGCGCCAACGCCGATGGGTTGAACTTCTCAACGATTACGACTATGAGATTCGTTACCATCCAGGCAAAGCAAATGTCGTTGTCGATGCTCTCAGTCGACGAAGCTATTTGCATAGCGTTCGTAATACTCAAGCCCAGCACAATCTCGAAGCTCTTATCCGCGACGCTCCACATGCTTGTTTTATCGAACGCACCTTGAAGAAAGAAATGATTATCGGAAATGGTGAACAACTAGTGAATAAATCGAATGGTATATTTCATTATCTTGACCGAATTTGGATTCCCAAACGCACTATTTTACGAGAGATTCTGCTAGACGAAGCCCACAAGTCTCGATATTCCATTCATCCCGGTGCCGATAAGATGTACCAGGACGTTCGCTATAGGTACTGGTGGCCGAGCATGAAGAAAGATATCACTATCTATGTTTTGAAATGCCTAACTTGTTCAAAGGTCAAGGCTGAGCAACAACGACCCTCTGGCTTACTCGTGCAACCCAAAATCCCTATGTGGAAATGGGAGAGTATAGTTGTGGATTTCATTACGAAACTTCCGCGCACGCCATCAGGTCATGACAGCATCTGGGTTATCATTGACCGTCTCACCAAATCCGCCCACTCTCTGCCGATACGGGAAGACTATAAGGTAGAATGATTATCACGGATCTATACCGACGAAGTCATTTGTCGACACGGGACACCTCGTGACATCATCTATGACCGCGATGGTCGATTCACTTCGCGCCTCTGGGAAACTTTTCAATCTGCTCTCGGTACTACTCTCAATCTTAGTACTGCATTCCATCCCCAGATCGATGGTCAGGCTGAACGCACGATTCGTACCCTTGAAGACATGCTTCGTTCGTGTGTTATAGATTTCGGTGGTAATTGGGATTCGCATTTTCCTTTAGTCGAATTCTCGTACAATAACAGTTATCACTCTAGCATTCAAATGGCACCATTTGAGGCATTATATGGAAGAAAATGTCGATCGCCTATTGTATGGCACGAGATCGGGGATGCGTAAATTACCGGTCCTGAGTTATTGCAAGAAACGACTTACAAGATCCTCCAAATACGAGACAACCTCCTGAAAGCTCGGAGTCATCAAAAGAGTTACGCCGATAAACGCCGTAAGCCCCTTGAATTTGACGTTGCGATCACGTACTCCTAAAGGTTGCGCCTTGGAAGGGAGTGATCTGATTCGGCAATAAAGGAAAGCTAGCGCCTCGATATGTTGGACCCTTTAAGATTCTGGAAAGAATTGGCGAAGTGGCCTACAGACTTGAATTACAGGAGGAACTCAACAACGTACATCCGACTTTGCACGTTTCAAACCGCAAAAAGTGTCTAGCCGACCAGAATCTACATGTCCCTCTTGAGGATCTACAAGTGGATGAAACATCACACTTCATGGAAAAACCAGTCGAGATCATGGACTGAGAGAACAAGAAACTTCGACACTCACGCATTCCCATAGAAGGTTCGCTCGGAAGGCAAACGCGGCGCCGAGTTTATCTGGGAACTCAAGACTGATATGAAGGCTAAGTATCCACAACTATTCGTTACACACGCGCCTTAAATATCGGGACGAAATTTCCTAAAGTAGGGGAAGCTGTAACAACCCGACTTTCCGAAGTCAAAGTAAAAGTACAAGTCAAAGCCAAAGCCAAAGTCAAAGGAAGAAAAGATTGCTAATCAGATTTGTCATTTCTGACTTAATTGTTTCTTGTACTCTTTGACTCGATAATCGATACTTTGCTTGACGCTATTTTGTTTTACGATTTATTAATATGTGAAGTAACAATGCGATAAACATAATTAGATGCTAATCTACTAAACGCTATCACATCGCTATCGCATCGCCATTCGAATTACAGGTTCTGCATATTGTTTTACGTGTGTGTGCTATTATGTGCTTTACTTGTGTGTGCTTATTTATATTGTGGAATGGTAATCGCAAACGCAATCGCAACTCTATCGCATCGCATCGCAACCCGAAATACAAGCTACTTTTATGGTTATTAGGTTGGTTATGTTATTTGTGTAACTAATGTGTAAGACTATCGCATTGCTTACTCGAAACGCAACACAACGCTCAACACACGAAACGAAAAGTCGAAAACTAACTCACACGCGCCATCCGATCGAAGGGCCCTCCGACCCAACAACTCAGCACCGACTCTTCTCCTCTTCCCATATAAATACTCACCTGTCACATCACTGTTCATGATGTGACAGCTCTCCTCCGACCCACGCACTCTCAGGCCACTTTTCTCTCGATTCCTCGCGATTCTTGTAAGTTTTCATCTCGAATCTTCTACTTCTACAATCAGCACACACTTTCTCATCAATTTCACCAACAAATCACAACTTTTAACCATGAAATCCACCTGATTTGGGCTGATTAGGGTGACGTCATCACGGGTTCATATGAGCACCGGAGAATGACCTCATCTCACCAAGAACAACTCGAATCTAAAGGATTTCTACAATGTTTAGACACTGACTTCACTTAAATCTAAGCATAATCAAAGTGTTTCAAACTTTTCTTCAAACATTCTTCACTTTTACTCAAAACCGATAGAATCTGAGCTCGATCAGGCCCTCTACTAATTTTCTAGTAAAGTGTCGGTCTGGGAACGAATTTCTATCAAGAAGAAAACCGATTCACGGTTTGAACATGAAATCCCGTCAAGAACAGTTACCGATCAAACGGGGTGATTCCCATTTGATCGAATGACAAGACTTGATGTGGTTTCCGTTGTTTGACACGTTATCATATCGTCTCGGTTCAATCACAAAACTTTATAAACTTAACGGATTTTACGAGTTCGCAAACAAACAGGTTACCCAAACAAATCGCCGTTCGATCGGATCACCATCCGATCGAACGACGATCCGACCGGATGACTTGTGATGTTCAACACTTAAACATTTTACAAAACATCAAAGAATGTCAGTTCCAAACAAAGGGCCATCCGATCGAACGGTCATCCGTCCGGATGACCATCCGACCTGATGACCTGATATGTATGAACACTTCTCATTTTACAAAATGCTACAACGAAAACTTCAAAGTTCATACACAAACACATCCTTCCTAAACGGACAACCCTCCGACCGAATGGTCATCCTATCGGATCACCATCCGTCTCTAAACTCATCGACAGGCTATGTCACGCACTTTTCAACGCTTATACTGTCGTACTGTGTTCAGGCTAATCTCTCAGCGCTCCCTTCAATCCAATACAGATCGTGCTTAGCACTATCGACGATCTGTGAGTATACTCGATCCCTTTTTGCTTTATGTACTTTTGGGTGTTACATACGTTACCTATATCAAAATCACAATCAACACACAATGCAAACACTTTTATACGCTAACCGCTCTTGCATGTTATACGTGTTATTCGATGAATGCTAGTATGTTATGTTTAGACAATGATTGTTGCCTAACACCTTAGCAACGATAGTACTATAGTTTGGACTCAGAACCTGTCGTGGACAAGGGTTGTTAAGGGCTTTTCTTCACGTGTCATAGTGGTGATATGTGTTGCGCATTCTACAACTCGTAGTCACCTCTGTGCATATTTCATTTTCGATAACTTACCTGCTTCACATCTCTATGTGTTACATGCTGGTTATGCGTAAATCGCTTTTGCTACTATTATACTATTAAACTTGTATGCTGACCTTTACACTATGTGTATTGACTTTTATTTTAACGTATGTGACAGGTGTTTAGGATGCTTTGCTTGCTAGCTGTTATGGAAATCAAGTTTAGGTGGTCTAGAAACCCACAAATAATTTATGAGTTGTCGGAACAGTTTGCTTGTTTTTGAGACAATTAACTGTAATAACTATTTTTACTTTATCTGTTAGTAGTATGGGATATTATCGTTAAGGATTTGGTAATTTAATAGTTGTTGTGGATTCTCTTGACCGGGTCTTCGTCTTCTACTCTCTTTCCAACTCCAAACTTCACTTCCTCGTCCCCAAACTTCAATGTTTGTGTTCCGTCATTCATATCTACCACTGCTTGGGCGGTGGCTAGAAATGGCCTCCCGAGGATAAGAGGGACATCGGCGTCTTCTTCCATGTCTAGTATGACAAAGTCGGCCGGGAAGACGAAATTGTCGACTTTGACCAATAGATTTTCAGCGACACCTTGTGGAAATTTGACGGATCTATCGGCAAGTTGTATGCTCATCTTTGTAGGGCTTGTTTTTCCTGGGCCGATTCGTTTGAACATTGATGCGGGCATGAGGTTGATGCTAGCCCCAAGATCGGCTAGTGCATTGCGAATGGTGGATTCCCCAATCGAGCAAGGAATCGTGAAGCTTCCAGGATCAATCTTCTTTTGTGGGAGTTTGTTGAGTACTAAAGCGGAGCATTTTTCGCCTAAGTTAACTAATTGCAATGTTTCAATTTTCCTTTTGTGAGTGAGGAAGTCCCTCATAAATTTTGAATACTTAGGCATTTGGGTTAGGACTTCGATAAAAGGAATATTAACATGCAATTGTTTTAGTAAATTTTCAAACTTTGTGAATTGCTCATCGGTCTTTTGACGAATTAACCGACCGGGGTATGGGACCGGAGGAGTCTTAGTGGGCTGTTAAGTTAGTGGAGAAGCCTTTTCTGGTTGGGGCGCGGGTGGAGTCGTGGTTTGGCTGGATTGGATTCTTTCAGCTGGCGGTAATGGAGCCTCCTCGGGACCCACGGTTCGGTTTCTTAATGTGATGAGATGTACTTGCGTTTTTGGGTTGGTTTCGGTATTGCTCGGTAACGCGCCTTGTGGTCTCTCGAAGAAATTTTGAGCTACTTGATTTAATTGTTTTTCAATGTTTTGAATGCTAGCTTGTTGATTTCTAAAATTCGATTCCAATTGCTGAAATCGATCCGAGTTTTTCTTTTCGGTTTCGGAGATGAGGCGAGATACAGTATCTTCAAGCCTTTCTCGTCCACCTTGTTGTTGAGAAAATTTTTGTGGTTGTTGAAAGTTAGTTCGTTGGTTTTGTTGGCTACTACCATTGCCGGGATCTCTCTAACCAAGGTTAGGGTGGTTACGCCATCCTTGGTTGTAGGTACCCGTTGGGGGACCCGACGACCTAGGTCTATTATCAATGTAGTTTACCGTTTCTGTTTGATCATCTACTTCTTTCATACAACTCCAATTTTCATGTGGTCCACCACACCCCTCACAAGCCATAACCGAGGCCGTTTTTGCCATTTCTAATTTTTTGATTTTTGAAGAAAGGGCCTCGATTTGGGCTTGTAAAGAAGTGCTTTCATCAACCTTATGGGCGCCCGGGGCAATAGATTTATTGCCTCGGGGAGTGTGCCACTGAAAATTGGTTTGAGCAATTTCCTCAATTTGATTATATATTTCATTTGGGCGATGATTACCTAGAAGTCCCCCGGAGCTAGAATCAAGTGTTTGTCTCGTGTGTGGCAACAACCCATTGTAGAAAGTGGATACTTATTGCCATACCGCAAGACCGTGATGAGGACACTTTCTTAGTAGCTCCTTGAACCTTTCCTAAGTTTCATATAAGGATTCCCCATCCTCTTATGAATATGTATTAATTTTAGTCACTAATTTAGCCGTTTTAGCAGGAGGGAAATACTTATATAGAAACTTTTGGGCTAGTTCATCCCAGGTGTTTACCGAACCAACTGGGAGGGTGTTAAGCCAAACCTTAGCTCGGTCTTTTAGTGAAAATGGAAACATTCGAAGGCGGATGGCGTCATTTGATGCTCCATTGATCCGAACGGTATCACATATTTCTAAGAAATTAGTGATACGTAGATGGGGATCCTCGTCCGCAAGCCCATGAAAGGTTGTGGAGTTCTGAAGCATTTGTATCAAATGCGGTCGAAGTTCGAAGTTATTGGTTTCGACATTTGGTGCATTGATAGCGGCGCCGAGATTGCCTACAGTGGGCCGTAGGTAATCCATGAGGGTACGTTGGTCCGCCATTGGAAGTGGGTCCCCCGAAACTTTCTCTTGGTTTTTAGCTTTAAGTATTTTTCTGAGAAAGCGTTCGGGTTCTTCTAGAGGTTCTTTTATGTCTCTACTAGAACAGGAGCTCATGCACTTCGTAGGAAGTTCAAATATGGCGCCTGGGTTCCAAGTCCTGCAATAAAAACAGAAAAGAATGTTGGTCAGAAGGTTCACCTCGGCCCCGTGCTCAGTGAACACGGCCCGTGGTCTGAAGTACAGTGTTTGTTTTCCGGATCCCTGTTACTGGGGAGTTGGACACGACCCCGTGTTGCACCGACACGGCCCCGTGCTCAGCTCTCTGTAACTCAGAAAATAAAAACTGCCAATGATAATGCTGGACACGGCCCGTGTTCGACCAGGCACGACCCGTGCTGAGCTCTGCAGAAACTGAAAAATTATGAAAAATCCTAAAAAAAAATAGAAAAATAAGAAAAAACGATTAGGCAGTTGATTCCTAACTTTCTTAAAATCCTTGTGTCCCCGGCAACGGCGCCAAAAACTTGATTTGCGTGAAGTGTGTTATGGTTTTAATGTTATTTTAAGCCCTTTTACACTTTTTTAGCCAAGTTTTAAATTTATAAAACACGATATTTACTAACACTAAACACACATATGGGCAAGTGCACCCATCGTGAGCGTAGTATAGTGTTGGTAAGATACCGAGGTCGTCCAAGGACACAAGAGCTTTTAGTATCGGTTTATCCTCAACGTCTAATCAAATCAAAAAGTTAGAAAAAGGTTATAAACTAGAAAACTAAAAACTAACTAAAATGTTGAAAATAAAATAAAAATGAAAACAGATAGACAAGATGAATCACTTGGCTCCGGCTCGTGTACAGTGTAACCTTTGATTATTTCCGCACTTTTCCACTTTTTAAGAGATTGTCTTAGTTATTGTAGTAGGCCCCTCCTTTGAAGGTGACGTTACCCTCAACCCAGTAGTTTGAGTCAGCAAGGATACAATCCTAAATGGTCGGATTATTGAAAGATAATTAATTAAGTTATTAATGCATATTATGGTAGGCCCCTCTTTTGAAGGCGACGTTTCCCTCGGCTAAGTAGTCTGAGTCAGCATGGATACAGTCCTAAGTAGCCGGGTTAAAGTATTAATAGTAGCTTATATATGAGGGGGTCAAAGAGTTTGGACCCCCGCCATCCAATACCGTTAAGTATTGAAGGAGGTCCTACTAAATTTAATCCAGGTCCTTGCAGGATCTATACACTGAACAAGGCAAGACGCTTATCAAACCGTTCCCTTAACCCCCGACCAGGTAGCCAACATACCTCCATATAGACCGTGGAGATATGAATGGTGAAAATATTTTATTTTATATAGACAGTAAAATAATGCCAAGACACCACGGACAAACGATAAGGAAAAATCGCCTTCAACATAAGAAACTAGTTATTAAAGTCATTGATACATAACCAAGTAAAAAGTGCGAAAAGATTAAAAATAAAAAGTATTACACTAGACACTTTGTCTTAACCAAGTGATGTAAGAGACTTAGGCAAACATGGCCTTGATTGTCAAGAACTCTTACGATCAATCCTGGATCCCGAGACGACTCACACACTCTATGATGCACAATGGATGATGGTGGTGGATGACGGTGTTATGGTAGTGGTGGGTGGTGGGTGAAGTGTGAGAGAGGTGGTGTGCCAAGGGATGGTTTGCAAATGAGCCAAGCACCCCTATTTATAGCCTGAACAGTGGCTCGGGCACGGCCCCGTGTCCAGTGGGCACGGCCCCGTGTCCATCCTCTTCTCTGTCTTCATTAATTGCAGTTTGTCTGCATTAGTTGACCACGCCCCCGTGTGCAGAAGCGTATCTGTACTATCAAGATTTGCCTGGATTCTGCGAATCTTATAGTTGACCATGGCCCCGTGTCCGCTGAGCACGGCCCCGTGGTGGGCGATAGAAGCTTCTATAGCTTTGTCTTTTCTGCTGGCACGCCCCCGTGTTCACTGAGCACGGGGCGTGTTCAGCCTTCTGTTTTCTTGTTTTGCTTGGGAAGATGCTGTCGTGGGGTCGGGCATGTCACGTTTGTTCCTTTTCTTGTATTTATGTTAGATTTAGCTGTCTTTTTGCTTCTTTTGTTAATTTGAGCTCATTTAATCCTGAAAATACAAAAGGAAGACAAAAGCACACTTTTTCCAACATTAGTACTAAAAAAGGGTTAGTTTTCTGCCACAATTGATGTAATTTATATGTTGCATTTTGCACACATCAATACGCGTCGAACCGAGGAAAACATGATAAAACTAATTTTCAAAATATGCCATATACGATCGTATAGGCCTATTTTGTATCGTATATCGGCTTAATACGCATCGTATAGGCCTATACGATGCATATTAAACTTTGAATTTTCTCAAAAATACCCCTGAATTTATAAAAAAAACAGGGGTATTTCAGTAATTTCGTCGATTAATACGCATCGTATAGGCCTATACGATGCGTACTAAACTATAAATTTCTCAAAAATACCCCTGAATTTATCAGTTCTGTTTTTCAACGGGGATGTAATGCAATGATTACTCTCACTTGAATCGTCTCGGAAGTACTGAACAATCGAGATAACAGCTCCGGTTTCATTAGCTGCATTTAGAACAAGAAGTCCAACAACTTGTTCATTATCTGTTGTTGTCTCAACAGTATGAATGCACACAACCATAACTATTGTCGATCAACGCACATTATGCGTTTCAAATCAAGGGTCCCATCGTTACAACCACTTGTTTTCAACGGGGATGTAATGCAATGATTCTTCTCAATTGAATAGACAACTCGGAAAAATGACCGAATAGAGATCTGAATATTCGTGTTAAAAGCTCAGAAATATGGCCGAATAGAGATCTGAATATCCCCTTGGTAGTTATTACCATATGACACATGATAAAAGCGCTTCTTTAGACAATCTAGGATTATATTCCGTTTTAGGGTTTCTTCATCACCTATAACAATGTCGATAAATGTTGATCGGAACACGCCGCTTAAATCTCAGTTATGTCTCATTGCATTATGACAATACTGACAAGGATGCTGGTCTTTTCTCCCACTGTGCAAACTTGAAGAATCTCACCATAACACATTATAGACTAGTGGGCTTGAATGTATTTAATATACTTCATCTTGGACTATCTAGTCTAACACTTGAAAATGGATATGATTGTGTCAAGATCTTTATCTATCATGTCATCGACAAACTGCTCAAAATCCCTTTTGTTTCCTAACACTTGAAAATAGATATGATCGTGTCAAGATCTTTATCTATCATGTCATCGACCAACTGCTCGAAATCCCTTTTGTTTCTCGGATTCGCATTAGGCACAACACACCAAAAAATAAACTTCAAAAATTCAATGCCTTGATACATATCGTATAGGCCTATACGATGCGTATTAAGCCCGACGCCAGACAACACCTGCACCTGTCAGTCTGCTAAGTCTTTTAATTTATTCAATACGCATCGTATGTATTGAATTGGAAAAGTATGCGGATAGATGTGTGAGGTGTGCAAATAGATTCTCCGCTCTAGAATGCTCTATTAAATTTTGGAGGTAATCCAAAAGCTAAACAACACCATATTAGAAAAACTTAAAACGTTCATAGCTTTGACAAACCAACATGGTGGTTGTTCATGTAACACCCCGTGTTTCGAAAGTCAAAATCAAAGTCAAGATTGAAGTCAAAGGGAGACAAGATTGCTAGTTGCGATCTGTCACTCCTTGCTCAATTCCTGTTTTGGCTTCTTTGACTTGTAGATAGTCTATTTTATGCCTTATGTTAGTTGTATTATGTGGAGTATCTGTTAATAATCGAGGTTTAATCGCTATTTATCGATATTTATCGCATGTTTTATCGCTTTATCACTTATCGCAATCGTCTGGATATTGTTTTATGTGTGTGTGCCATTTATGTGTTACTTGTGCATGTTTATTTATGTTGATTGTTATGGTGATTAATCGAAACGCAATCGCAATCGAATCGCAAACGCTAAACGAACGTTAAATAAGGATGCTTGTATGTTGATATAGTAGTTGGGATTAAAAGTAATTTGAATAGGAAACTCTATCGCATCGCAATGCTCAGCACTCGAATCGAAACTTCAAAACTCATCGTGCCGAGCACTCGAACAAAGTGGCCAGCCGACCGAGTTGCCACTCGACCGGGCTGCCACTCGACCGGAGTGCCACTCAACCGAGCTGCCACCCACCCAGGTGCCACCCGGTCGGATTGCCACTCGACCGAGCTGCCACCCGGACGGGCTGCCACTCGCTCGATGTAACATCCGTCAAAATCAGACCTCCGAAATCTTACCCGGATTGTAAAACCGGACCCTTGTCAATAAAATAAAAATAAGAATTTTTATTATATTATTTTTATGTAACTAATCGTCACGTTTTGCGTCAGATTAAATGTCACGACCCCCGATCCCACCCTAGACGGAATCGAGAGACGCGAGCAGCCAAGTGGTACCGGTGGTTATTTAGAAAAGTAGTGCAGCGGAAATTTT
Source organism: Helianthus tuberosus (assembly GCA_030545235.1). Taxonomy (NCBI): domain Eukaryota; kingdom Viridiplantae; phylum Streptophyta; class Magnoliopsida; order Asterales; family Asteraceae; genus Helianthus; species Helianthus tuberosus. The sequence goes on from CM060351.1 coordinate 53,823,835, forward strand.
ATCAGGACCGTGAGTTAGGAAAATATAAGAGTTTAGAAAACACCGGATTTTTATTTATTAAATAGATGGGATGAAACCATGTTTTGAAAGGTAGCTTTCATATAAAATAAATCTGATTGCATAAAACAACTTTTCTTAATTTAATTTAATTGATAAAATGAGCCACTTCTATAAGCCTTGTTGGTGCAGTATCCAACTCTTATTCCGATCTACTGTAATTACCTGAAACGCGTTTTAAAAACATTTGGTCAGCAGAAAATACTGGTGAGTTCATTCATTTTTGTACAAAAACACATTTGTTATAATTCACAGCATTAAGAGTTTTTACATTTGCTTCTTCAAGATTGGCAAAGACTTAATCACTGCAATTACAACGTTATTATAACTTACAGTATTAAGGGTGATTACATTGTTTATATCAACCAATTACCCCAAATCGGTATTTGCCACTCGACTATATCTGTGACTACGGTCAGATCACCCATTGGCTAACTCGTTGTCCAATGGTGACGGGAAACAAGTAATGTATACAAAACCCCACATACCGGCAGTAATTGAAGATTACAAAGACTTAATCCCTGTAATTATAACCTTGAAAACATTTAGGGTTTTATAAAGCAATTTGATAAAAAGAGAATGGCTCACAAACTGTGAGAAAAGAGAATGCACTCACCTTTTTAGCATATAGTCTTGTTTAAACAAGCATCTTGATTCTAAGCATCTACTTTATGGTTCTGAATCTTCTGATGATTAAGCATCCATTTTGATTGTAAGAGTATGGTGTAGAGTTTCGGGTAGTTAAACATTTAGTTTAACAGAGTGGAATACGTATTAGTGTAAAACCACATCAAACCTAACGATGGTCACGAGATCCGAACTTTAACGAAATTCACAATGTATAGTCTTGTTTAGACAACACTTTGGCATCCATTTAACGAACTCACAAAATACAGCACTTTGGCATCTGTTTAACGAACTCACAAAGTACAGCACTTTGGCATACGTTTAACGAACTCACAAAGTACAGCACTTTGGCATCCGTTAGTTGGTTCCTAAATCGATCGGACAGAACATCGCATCGGTGATTATTGGTTAGAACACCAACGTATAAAGAGAAGAAGAAAAGAAATGAGCAAAGGAAATGAATTCCTAGGCTTCCTATTTATAGGTAAGAAGTATGAAATTTCTAGGAAGTTTCCTTTGTATTTTCTAGGAAATTACCTATATCTTTTCTAGGAAGTTACATATACATCTTCTAGGAAGCTTCCTACCTACATATATATCCTCTTACACCTTCCTAGCACCTTCCTTTGATATTATTTATTTCATATATATTTATTATTCATATATATATATATATATATATATATATATCTTATTTAGCTTAATTAAATCTTGCTTAGCTTAATTAATCTTGCTTAACTGATTAATAAATCTTAATTAATCTTAATTAACCTTTCTTAACTTAATTAATTAATTAACTACTTAACTAATTAATTAATCTTAACTCTTATAATTTGCTTAGTCGATTACTTAACTTAATTAGCAGATTAATTAATCTACTCAACTAGCTTAACTGCTAAGTTTCCTTAACAACTAAGTGTACGTAATTAGTAAGTTTACTAAGTTTATTTGACTACTAAGTTTACTTATTTGCTAAGTATTCTAGCAGCTCCCTGATTACAAGTTCTAATTTCTAGATATAATGAAACTCGTATTAGTGTAGTAACTCAATTCAACTTTAACGATAATCACGAGATTGAAACCCTCACGACGTATGACAAAGTGCAATACTTAAACATCCATCGAATTCACGACGAATGACAAAGTATAACCCGAGTTTGAGCAGCACTTAAACATTCATTGGATTGGTTTAAATTGATCGGATAAAGTATCGTACCCGTGATTAGAGTTATTACCCTAATAACGGGTAGAGTTTTGGGACTTAGAAGGTATAACCCCGAGCTACTATTTACTATAATGAAAGCTGACGGAAAGAAAAGAATTGAGCAGTTTGAAACGTAGCAGTGATTAAGCTATTACCCTATTATAGCGGCATAATTTCGTGTTTGTGTATGTTTTTGAATGAAATGGAGTATAACTCAGTGTAGGAAATGAATTTGAGCGTCGTAATAACAGTTCTATGCAAGTGCCAAACCCTGCTATATATATTGAAAAACCAGCTCTGTCGCGTGGCGCGACGGCGCCCCTTTTAGCATAGGGTAGCCACGTTTTCAACTAGCCTTGGTGAGTTGACAGAATGATAAAATTTGATTTTTACAGCGAATTATGAGGATAATCGTCAATGGGGAATACCCCCCCCCCCCTGAGTTTTAGGGGCCCTGATCCTGATTCCAACTGTTCTGAAAATTTTAGGGGCTATGCAATATTACTTGGGGGTCTCAATTAGGGTTTCCTATTGGGCAAATTAAAATAAGAAATAGTGTTTTTGATGAGAGTTGTTACATCCTCCCACCTTATTAAAAATCTCGTCCTCGAGATTTACTGGAACAAGTAGGGATACTTCCGTCTTATTTTCGATATCCAAGTATATTCTTGTCCACGCTTTAAGTCCTACTTCACCCTGACCAGAACTACTCTTTCATGTTTCTCATGATTGACTGATACGATCTTGCATTTACTTCTATATTTTGAGGAGGTATAACTAAAGATTTCTAAGTATTTCATGAAATGTATCATGTATACTTGCTATTTTAGCTGATAAGCTACTGGTCCACTTTGCTTAGTTACTTTAATGGTTTGACATTCCTTGGACTTAACTTTCCTTTTCAAATACAGATAGACTTTCAGTGATATCCTTTCTCTGATTTAAATTTCAATGGTTTGCCGATCTCATGGCCTGATAGTTGCTTTCCTCATATGTATGTCTAACATACTGGGTGATACTAACATCCATAAAGTGTTTTAAGCGGTTAACACTAGTACTTGTAGACCGATTATTGGAGAATCTTATGAGTGATAAATGATAGTTCTATTTATCGCACATGCACTTAGCATGTCTTTCTATGTTTGTAGTGTTCCTTTATACTGCTCAAAATAGGTCGGGTTAAAATCTTCCCAAAAATGAGAAGTGAAATGACTATCTTGATTTAATACGATAGATAACGGGATTCCATGTAATGAGACCATTGGATCCTTACACAACTTAACTAAGCATTTTATGCTAAAGGTTTCCTTCATTGGTAGGGATTGAGCAGACTAGGTTAATCGATCCACAATCTCCCTGATTGTGTCGTTACATTTTCTTATGTTGGGTAATTTGGTAACAATATCCATTTGTTATCAATCCCCTTTTCATACTGACACTTCTAATCATTGAAGTCAACCTAAAGGTTTCTAACGTTCAGCTTTAACTTGCTGACAGATTAAATACTTAGAGGCATAACTTGCTATCTATCAGTAACTCTTATAAAACTCTTGATACCTCATATCACTTACACGATGCAACAAATACTTAGTTTTATGAGCTCCTTCGAGAATTCCTTCTCATAGGTTTCCTTGATTAGTACCCAAATTCTTTTCTTATGGAATTTCCAAATTCCATTAATTCCTTTTTCTGATTCCTTCATTATTTCTTTATAATCTTTCAGCATCATCCTTGATTGCTGTTTCTTGGGTACTCTTTAATTATTAAATCTATCCGCAATTTAATCTAAGAGCACGTACTTGATTCGGCTTCCTATGAGACTTATGACTTAAAGCATCAACTACTACATTAGTTTTAACTTTGTGACATAACAATCGGTGTTGTTCCTAGTCTCGGATGAATTTCTAAGTTTCTTCTCACGATCGGGTGATAGTCTAAGTAGATCCTCTGGGAAACGTCGTTCAGAACTTCTTTCAGTTCCATGCCTCTAGTGTTAATGAACTCCGAGACCATATACGCTATGTCTTACTTCCGTGCATTACTCGCAACTTTCCTCACAGAGACGAACTTTGTCGGCTGGTCTGTCTTGCCTCCTTGTGGTTACTTCACCGGTTGGCTTCAATCCACCAAGAACAACTTAGATCTGAACGATTTCCACATAAATAAACAAAGATCTTTCATAGATCTGAACATATTCATGGTGAAAAGGATTGAAAGATGGTTTTCAAGCTTTCTTTCAACTCTTTTACACTCAATACACTCAAATCCGATAAATTCGGACCTTATTCTGATCTTCTACCCACTCTTGGTGTTGTATTGGTTCAAGATCTGAATTCTATCGAGGTATTGACTTCAGGCTTGAACATGAACTATCGACTCGAACCGTGAACCGGTCAGACAAGGGTGATTCCTGTTCGGTCGAGTCACTTGAGCCGGGTCGAGGGTTCCATTGATCAAACATGTTATAAATATACCTCGTTTAACACTTCAACACTTCAAACTATCAGAACAACCAAGGAGGAAGACGACCAGGTCATCTGGGACGGATTGCCATCCGATCGGATTGCCACCCGACCGGACAGCCACCCGGTCGGATTGCACCTTGGGTCCTACACTTAACTTCTATTTTAACTTGTGAGGTTTGAACATCGAAAGGATTGCTGTCCGATCAGATTGCCATCCGACCATGTGATGTTTTGACTTTAACACTTAAGCAACTTTTCAACATGTTCAATCCGAGCGGATTGCCACCCGGTCGGATAGCCATCCGACCGAGTGACCGTCCTGCTGTGAACTTGTTTTCAACCTGAGAAGCCTCGCCAATCGGATTGCTGTCCGATCGAACGGCCGTTCGATCGACCGACCTGAAAGGTAGGGATACTTCTCTATTTTTAAAATGCTACAACGAAAACTTCAAAAGACAAGCCATCATACACAAACACATCTATCCCAAACGAGATGACAATCCAGTCGAGTGGCCACCCGATCGAGTGACCGCCCGAACGGATTGTCATCCGGTCGACCGGCCACCCGATCGGATTGGCACCCGATCAGATTACCGTCCGACCCACTGACACTTCACGCCGTTTACGCACCGACTTTCGCTTATGTTATCGATAACTGTTCAGGCTAATGTCCGCTCTAGCGCTCCCTTCAATCCATTAACTCAATCGCTGTGAGTATACTCGAACCCTTTTTGCCTTACGCACTTTTGGGTGTTACATACGTTACTTATACTAAATCACATCGAACACACTATGCAATACTTTAATGCTAACCGTTACTGCATGTTATACGTGACTTAATGAATGCTTGTTTGTTATGTTTACACATGGAATGTTGTCTACCTGCCTTAGCAACGATAGTACTATAGTTTGGACTCAGCACCTGTTCACTCTGGGGTTGTTAAGGACAATTTGTTACATGGCTCACAGTGGTGAGTGTGCATTACGAACTGCCTTGCGCAGTCAACCCGCAGTCATTGGTATTGATAGGTTCATGTCGATAACTTGCGTGCTTCATTTCACACTGTGTACGTGTTGGTTATGCGTAAACGATTTCGAACTCTATATGACTATTATCAAACTTGTATGCTCACCTTTACACTATGTGTATTGACTTTTACTTTAACGTATGTGGCAGGTGCTTAAGATGTTTAGATGCTTGGCTTGCTGTGAAATCGAGGCTAGGAAAGGTCTAGAAACAAATAAACGAATTGTCTGTACTTGAAATCTGAGTTGTCGGAACAGAACAATTTAACTAGATCTTGTCTGTAATAATTATGTTACTTTTTATGTCATGGTATGGGATATGATGCTTTAAATAATTGGTAATGATAGTTGTTATGGAAACTTCTGGACAATCTGTTTCGCTCAGTGCCACGCCCCGATGTTTCCGCCATCGGTTGGGGTGTGACAATTCATGGCATTAGGCTAGGTGGTGTGGACTCGTGCTTCTGCCAGCTCGCCCTTTATAACGCCTCATAGCGGCCCTTTCCTCGTTTCCTAGTGTAACAAACCGTATTTCGGTTGTTCCTACTTTTTATCGTATTCCTTCGTAAACGCTTGTACTCCTGGGATTCGATTAACGCTTTGGGTTAAACTATATTTTCAACGCACTTTAAACACATAATACATCATTTATTCAATCGCAGTATTCGTATTCAAATGCTTATTATAACTCTTACCACTTAAACACATTTTATCGCAACTTACATCGCTTATTTATAACGCCTGTTACTTAAACGCTATCGCAACGCGAACTTGAAGCAAACTCGAAACACGGATTTAATTATATTATGTGTGTTAATTGTGTGGTTATTTGTTGAATGTTATGTGGTTATCAACGCAACGCTTATACGCTCAAACGCTCACTAGCAACTCGATTGAACGCAATGCAACGCTTAACAAACGAACCAAAGTTGAAAAACAAACAAACGCAAACTCGGCTTTCCGAATGGCTATCCGCCCGGATGACCATCCGTTTGGATGGAGCCATCCGGACACCGCCTTTTCGCCACCGACTTAAACCCTCGCTCTTCCCTATAAATACCAGCCGTACACCCTCCTTTCAACACTTTGACACCCTCATCCGCTCCCCAAGTTCCAGACGCGATTCAAGGCCATTTTGTAAGCTTTTTCTCTCAAATCTTCGTCAATCTTCATCTCTATTCACTTCTACGCCATCTTCTTCATCAAAATCACACTCACGCACACACACACTTTAACATTTTCTCAAAAAACCTTGATTCCAGCCCTCTTGAAGATGGTTCCCACCCACTTTGCTTAGGTAAACTGTTGTGGAGCATCATTCACTCGAGATGTGCTCAAGTTATGAAAGATTTCGACGTTTTTCAACATTTTACTACTGGTTTTGAACTTTTCTTTGGTTTTTACACAATATCGATGGAATCTAGACTCAGTCAGACTCTCGACTCGTTCCCTAGTCGAAAGCCAGCTTGAAAACTGATTTCCATCGAAGAGACGGACCAATCAACGGGTTAAACATGAATCTTCATCAAGGACAACACGTTTGCCCGAATGGGCTGGGCCCATCTGGCCGAATGAACTGGGTTTGATACTTTCTGTTGTTTGACACGTCGTCACGCCGTCTCCGTTAACTTAAAACTTTGCTTGGAAAATTCTACAAAAACTTAAGCCACAGACCATCCGTCCGAATGGCCATCCGTCCGGATGGAACCCATTCGTCCAGATGACCTGACCCTGATAATATCCGTTGTTTAATTTTTGTTGCCATGATTAAATCAGAACTTCAAAAATTTTAAACGGTTCGCAAACAACCACAGACTATCCGAATGGACATCCATCCGGATGGGACCTATCCGTTCGGATAGACTGTTGAATATTTAACCCGTTCGACATTCCGTTTACGACCATTCAGCCCTAAGGAAGACTTATTCTTCTGTTTTCGTGCACAGGCTGACCCGACGCGCTCCCTTCAATCCAATCCAGATTGTGTTTACTTGCTAAACACACGCTGTGAGTATACTCTGTAACACCCCGAAAACAGGTTTAGTAATTAAACCAAATTAACCGAGGATGAACAGGTAAATACCATCAGTGGTAAAAGATTGACCAGATAAGCGTTAGGATTTTTAATAATAAAAGCTAACGCTAGTTAAAGTGAACAAATACTTAGTAGTAAGTAAAAGTTTATATTAGGCTCGGATGAGTGGATTTTAAATCGAATCGGGTGTAACACCCCAAATTTAAGAAATTTGACTAGGAACATTTAAACCTAGTTATAACAATGGTCAAATGTTAATAGTGTTATATGGGAGTTTAGACAAATCTAAACTTAAGGGACTAATCTTGGACAAAATCAAAGTAAGAAGATTAAAAGAGGCAAAAAACTAAAAAAGAACACACACACTAGTGTGTGTTCTGGTCGATGTTCAGGAGAAAGAAAAAGGGGAAAACCCTTGTTCATCTAAGAAAAGATCAAATTGAGGAAGGATTCATCATGGAATCAATGCATGATCTCGATTTTGAGACCATCTAAGCTTGCCAAGCATAAGGTATGTTGTACAACTTGATTTGATGCTTTCATGAGTAGTGGGTGTATGACAAATCTTTGATTTTCATGAAATTAAACATGATAGTGGATTAGAATCACCAAATAGAACTTGAATATATGTTGATTTTTAGCCCTAGTACTTAAATTGATGAAGTTGAGAAGATGGTAAAAATTAGGGTTCATATGATGATTTCATGAAATAGATGATATTTTTGACATCTCTTAGCCTATAATCGTTGTGTTCTAGGTTTCTAACCATTTCCAAGAGTTTAATAAGAGTTTAGGCCATAGAAATAGGTTGAATTTGATGGTTTGGGTCGAACTTGAAAGGACCCTAAACATGATTTCCGTAGCTTTTTATACGGATTTTGACTAATCTTAAAAAAATCATATAAAATCAACCGTTTATCCGATTTGGGTGTTCTATACCTTTTCGGAAAGCTTGCGGAGTAAATTTTTACTGTTTGCAATCATAAAAAGTAAATAGGGTTGTTAAATGGGTCAAAAAGGTGGATGAAAACAGCTGTACAGAAGCTTTGAAAGCTGTTTGAAGATGAAAATATAGTTGTTGAGCTGATTTTATAAAAATCATATAAAATCATAGAAAATTCGTTAGAAGGTGTACCTTATATGCTTGCGAAGGTATTTGAGTGTTCTACGGTCCATCTTTGAACATGTTAATCTAGTTCGGATTTGAATAGGTCAAAAAGGGTCAATTACGGCAGCTGTATAGAAAATTACTGCACATTAATAATGTTATTATTAATCAAGAAAAGACATAAGGTTGCGTATAATTGATTTAGGTATGAAGTATTGATTGTTAGTAACAAATAACACTTTATGTGACATGTTTAAAGTGTTTAAAAATCACTTTCTAACTAGTTTGAATAAGTAATTTAACTAACGGGTCAAACAATTAGTGAATGGAAAGAACTATGGGATAAAAATAGTTGTTGAATAAATAACACACTTTGATGATTAAGTATGTGTGAATCCATAAGGTGTGATGACCATGTTAATGGTTGACTAATCTAATGATCTTGTGGATATGATATGGTAGTTTGACTCTGACAAGCTAGGTAGGAGCTTGGAAATGAATGGGTCAAATGGATACAAGTTCAAGTATGAAGCTCACAAGGATGCAAGGTAAGTAAAGCTTACACCCTTTTGTAAGATACGTATTTACTTTATAGGTTATAAATACGACCAAGGTTATATCCGAAATAGGGATTCCGACACGAAATGATACGGGTCGGAACGAATAAAATAATAAATACCATGATTAATGGCAAAAAGGGGGCGAAATAGGTTAAATAGTGAAATGGTAAATAAATACCATTCAATTATAAGTGCAAAATGTTTGATTGTTTAGACTAAACGGGTCAAATGGTAATGTTAACACCATTTGACGATTAACGACTAACGAGTGTTTGTCGAGTCTAATGCTCACAGGGTAAAACGGTTTATGGAATTTGCGTTGCTATGAAATCCGCAAATTATTAAGGCAAGGTATTAAAATGGGTCAATACTTGACCCGAGCCAGGTACGCATAAATAAGTTTATAGTTAAAAAATGCGATTTTGGTCAAATAATTAGTGAAAGTCCTTCGTCGTAAAATGAGGGACTAAAATTGACCAAAAAGCCTTTGATGGGTAAACCGGGTAAACGACTCTTAGAGGTTGTTTAGGAACTTGTATTGTGATTTTGTAGCCCTTAGATACGTATAAAAGTTATAGGCATAAACTTTCGTGGGACAAATGCCTAAAAGTGGGTCATTAGCGTAAAATGACCAACCGAAGAGTAAAACTTAGGATAATTGGTTTCTATGTTAAATCCACCACAAAAATAGTTGTGGTGGGATATAAGTAGGTATTTTAAAATAGGAATACGAAGTGTAAAAAAAAGAGCGAGCTTGATGCTTAAACGCATAAAAGTCGCTCTAAACGGGTCAAAACGAATTACGCGCATAACTCGGAAAACGGCCGCGTAATTCACTAAGTAATAAGTATATGTTAAAGATTAGGAGTTAAAGTAGTCGTTTATGACTTAATAGTAAACGAGAAATAAGTGTGGATAATGAATCACGAAACGGGTCGATTAATTATAAAAAGGATTTATAATCCTTATGCTTATAAGTCGGATTTTGATGCAAACAAAAATGATAAACAGGTTCATGATTAATTTACGGTCGCGTAGGAAAAAGAATCACGCAAAACGGACATCTAGATCAAAAGTTATGCAACTTTTAAGTCGAAAAATGGGTTGAAACCATAGCTGGGCAAAATGCAGCAACAAAGAAATAACCTGCTGGAAAAGGTCTCCCACGCGCCACGCGAGGGATCACAGTGTTCCGGGCGCGACACGTGACGGGAGTCGCGGCCCGCGACAAATACAACCTAGTCTCTCGCGGCCTGCGAGAGACACAAAAGCTGGCAAAAATTGATTTTAATTGTTGTTTGATGCTTAGAACTTGTTTAATCTATTATTTAAGTTATCAAAACTAACCTTTAAGTTGGTTTTGATCATAGGTGAATATCAAGAGTACCCGGATGAAGATTAAGCGACGTACAAGAACCGAACACATGAAAATGAAGCTTACGCACGTTGTTTCGTCATTATTTTAAACGACGAACTCAATTATATTATGTTGTATTGTTTTAAATTGTAAAAGTTTTAATTAACCCGTATTTTTCAATGTATATTTAATCATAATTACAAGTTTATTTTTCGTTATCTATACGAAAACCGTTAAATAACAATAAGGGTCTTACATACTCGAACCCATTTTTGTTTAACGCACTTTTGGGTGTTACATACGTTCTCTATCAAAAAACAACACACAACGCAAACACTTTATAAATGCTAACCGCTCCCACATGCTATACGTGAATTGTTGAATGCCTGTTACTATGCTTATAGCCTAGTGGTATCTTGGGGCTGAGATAAGGCTTAAGGACCATTAGGTCCTAGGTTCGATTTCCACAAGGGGGGTTTTTCCTATATTTATTGGGTTTCCTGTTGAATTGGTGTATAAGTATTATTGTCTAGTGGAGATAGATATGATCAGTAACGTGTAAATAATGGACGTTATTCATGTTTAATTTATTCTATTTCATATATATGTCATTATTTTAATCTTCAAAATATGAGGTTACCTGCTAAGTTACTACTCTCTTAAAGACTTAATAGTATGTGCTTTTTAGAAAGGCGAAGGTGCATTAATTCTTACCTAACTTAAAGTATGTGTTTGTTTTTGTGTTTGTGCTTCCAGTTTGCTTAAGGTTTTACCACCTTTGTTTTTTATAGATCAATATATATGTATGTTTTAACATTTTTAATCTTATTAGCTTGATATAACACGACAAATGTCTAACTGAAGATATTAACAACATTGTCGTCAACAGTTAAGTGCGAATTTATTCATGCACTATTTATATTCGATGTCTAGAATTCTAGGTGTATCGAATCGATTCTACATTTGCCACTCTCACCTCATAATCTACTCCAACTTTACTCGAGCTTTCGAGTTTTTCATGTCGCCAAAATAAATATAATACGATCTTACTTTGTCCTTTCTAGTTATATTAACATCCTATTTTGGTTTGTTTTCCAAATTAAGGTGCATGGCCAACGAAGAAAACAATAAAGAGGGATACATATATATAAATCTCTAATGAAATAATAAATTTAGTAGAAGATTTAAAAATAATGCCCAACAAAATCTTGTCAAAAACGATGATGCGAACAAAAGATGTAACGCAATGGACCAATAAGTTGACATAAAAACTTCCTTAAATGTTTCTTCTATCATGCAGCCTTCATAGAATCCACGCCACATGAATGCTATATTAAATCAAAGTGACAAAAAAAGTAAAAAAAAATTAGGGTGTGTAACTTTTTACACGACTCAAAACAAGAGACAAACGTAATCAGGTTTTAGATTGTTATATCTAGCTTGTTTAATAAACATGTGTTCGTGTTGACTTATTTAACTTGTATAATTAAATAAGTTGACCTGTCAACATGTTTAGTTAAATAGGTTGACCCACGAACCTGTTCACAACCCATTTAATCCATTTTTACAACCCATCTGAATGGTTCAACACGTGTAGAAGCTTGATATTTACCCACCATCCAACTTGCCAACCCTTTTGACACGTTTAGATAAATAGGTTATACTAGTCGTGTTCGGGTTAACCTATTTAATTAAATGATTCATGCTTGGGTTGACTTGTTTAACCCATTTAAAAAGAAAACACTTCGACCCGCTAACCCGCGTATGACTCATTTAACCCATTCTTTACAACCCCCTAACTTGATTAACAAATCATTTAACAACTCGTACCCACCAACGTGTCAACCCACTTTTTATATATATGGGTTAAACATGTTGTGTTTGGATTACATGAGTTTGACTGTATGCACGTTAAGGTTAAGGTTAAGGTTAAGGTTAAGGTTAAGGTTAAGGTTAAGGTTCTAGACACAAATAAACATATGGGCCGTGTTCAGGTTGAACAAGTAAACCGTCAACCTGCAACGGACACCACTAAAAAATATCGATGAGATGTCACAAGAATATAATTTGGTAAATGAATTTAGTTTTGGTTAACGAATAGAGATATAACTTACTAGGAACTTATGAATTTGAGCCAGAACCGGTGAAAACGATTCACAAAATCTGTCCATATCCGCATACGTATCTCCCTTGCTTGCTATGACCTCCATGAACTTCTTTCTATCAGGAACCAGCTTGATGGCAACCTACATGTGGAAGTTTACACAATGCGTTATGATGCGCACATTGATCAATGGAAAAACGAAGTAAAATTAACTTACCGTAAAACTTGAACTTGCTATCCAACCATGCCATTTCTTCAAAGTCTTGCCGTAGGAGTCGTTGCAAGCTTGTTGCATTGTCCAGTCTTGATGTTGGTATAAGTTACGGAAAAGCTCCACCAAGAAATCCATTGCTCTACAAATTATTAACATCTGACATGTCATACTGACTAATATTGTCTGTTTTGCTCACAAAAAGCTTACGCATTTATTTATTGTTTCTTTTTTTTTCCTGAGTGAGGCTTTCTAGGGTGTCAACTGCCCTGGAATTACTCTTACCTAAGCACGTTTAACTGTGGAGTTCTTATGAACTGGAAATCTTTTTAGTCCACGTATGATGCGCGATCTACCTAGGGTGTTACCTAATAATACTTAATGCATATGTTGAACCGAATATAATACCTTGTCAACCAAAGAAGCCCGTTTGTGCAACTTGATGAATTCTTTGCTGTTTTTGTTTCAACTTCGGCTTGTACCAGAGCATATAGGTAGTTGAATCTAGTTGGATTTTCTGTATACTTAGAATCCAATCTCTGCAAGTAAAAAACATGGGTGAACAAAGTTTTCTTTAACCATGAGAACCCGCTACCTTAAAACTTGCTAACCTATGGGATCAGGTAAAATAGTGTAAAACGCTGTTTACGTTGGGCAAATAGCCTTCAAGGTTGAAAACCAAATGATACCTCTGCTAGAGGGACTCAAGCGCTTACAACTATGTCAATCCATTAAGGTTAAAGGAGGTTAATATACATAAACTTGGAAACCATACCGTGATGTTTCCACTTATATCTGATTTCACCACAGCCATGGCAGCTCCAAATTTATCTGAATTTAAAAAAAAACAAGTAGTCCGTAATTATAGTCAGTCATTAATCATACTCGTTTTTAGCCCGAAGAATTTTGCAAAACTTAAAAACATGCCATGAAACCGAACTAATGACAAAGTTACTAATTGAGTGATTGTTTTTTATTCGTGTTGATTCAATTCTAGGTAGCTACATTATAAAACAAGAACATATATCGACACAAGTGTGCACCTAGAATCGGCAGCAACATTTTGCAGACATCCAAAAATGGTTTAGTCAAGATTTCATCATGATCAGACTTCATAAGCTTCATTCCTTCTATGGCAGATGTGAACACAGTTTCTTCCATATCTGATCAAAGATTTCAAGAACAAACAGAAGCAAATCAGCCGATACAGTCGTTTTAAGGTTTATATGGTTCAGTTCACAGTCTCGGAACAACTATAGCACTATAGCAGTTTGGTTCTCAAGCTGGAACTTGAAACCACCCATGCAAACTAAACATGTCATGCACTTTTATTATTATTATTATTTTCATTTTTTGTAACACGTAGATATGCTTATTGATATGTACTGTTAGGATAATATTCTTGAAGGTTTTAGCGTGTAAAGTGTACAAAGCGAAAGAAGAAAAAAGGCAGTGATACTTCCGTAGATACTATAATTACACTACAACAAATTTGAATTAATGTAATCATAATTATGCTACAACTTACAAGTAACGTAATAAATATTACTTTGCTTGTAAACCGTAGTTTAATTATTATTAAGCTAGTTCAAATGTGTGTAGCATAATTACGCTAGCTCGCACATTTTGCACCCTAAATCCTATTTGTACCTGATCTTGCCATTTGATACCTATATGTATAGTATTAGTAAACCACTCATATATTTAAAAAACTTAACACGCACTGACAATTTGAAATTGAAACCGTTTTGGCCGATCTAACCGACACCATAACCATGTCGAAAGTCAGCGGCCCTAACAAAATAATTAGGACTGTGAACACCCCTAAATCGAACATAAGCATCTATTAAATAAGATTGATCTCTATATAAACGTAAGAATGCATTAGAGATATAAATTAAGCATCCTAAAACACGAGGTAATCAATGCATTGAATATATAATGATATAAATCTAAAATTGTTCATAAATGACGTCAGAATCATGGATGATGGATTAAGAAATTAGGTGCGTACCTGAAACCTGATTTGTTTATAATATTGATTTTGGATAGAAATGAGGAGAAAGATCAAATAGCTGATTGAGAAATTTTATAAAAAAAATCGATGAAATAGTAATACAATTATACGTTCTTTTTTATTTATTGTTATAAATAATAACTAGTTTATAACCCCGTGTATTACACGGGTTAAGTAAATAAAAATCAAATAGTTAATAACCAAGATTGACAAATTAGAAAACGATATTTTTAAGACGCGTTTTTTATATCCAAACAAAATTTTGTGTCATGTATGATCAAAACGTGTGATGTTTGTCAAGTTTACAAATATGAAAGCATTTGAACCATCGATTAGAAGACCACCTTTATCATCGACTTTCTCACAAATTTTAACAGTCATGTGAACATATATTTAATAACCCAAGTTTTATTTAAATAATAGTGGTCTTAATTTATTAGTTCTAAAAATGTTAAAATATCTAGTTTAGGCATATAACAATTTGCCAAATAGATAAACTTATAGCTACAAAATAATATTTAAATTTAAATTAATCAGATAAGTATAAATTATCGGTAATTATTAAATTATACAGCTTTAAAATTTAATATTTTATGAAACTTTATCCGTAATTTTTTAAATATTTGAAACATATATTAAATTTAATAATTTAAATTAAATAATAATTATTTACAATTAATGATGGTCTACAATAATAATTTTATTGGTTTCTTTTATTATATAGTATAGATAGATTAACTTATTTAAAATAAAGGCATATGTAAACTCAAGAATAATCATTATAAGTTCAAAGCCTGTTTATGTAAGTTTCTATCCATATGTATGTAAGTTATAATATTTTTGCACGTGCAACATCATTTCTCTAAATATAGGTGATCTAAATACAAACTTCGTATCATCTTATGTAAAATAATTATTAGTGTCGACATAGTACACTCTTGAAACATTATTTATCAAAACTTTATTAAAAATAAAAACCTCTTTTATAGATAAACTATTACGATTAAATGATTTAATATATAAAAATTAGCTTATCAATTTTTTAAGAATAGTTGAAACATATATTTAAATTTAATAATTTAAATTAAATAATAATTATATACAATTAGTGATGGTCTAGAATAATGACAAGTGTCCTATAATTGGTTTCTTTTATTATATAGTATAGATAGATATTGACATGGTGTAATTTGTTATTTTATTTACAAAAAGCACTAGTACTTGGTCGTTGTTTGTTCATAAGCCTTTTAGATTCAAACATAACGTTAACAATATGTTTAAGGCCTTATATCATGCCATGATTTATGTTGATTTTGTTTATAAGTTATCTACTTTATAATTGAATAGTCAAATAGTCAATTGAATAACGACCGATAAAAAAGTTTGACTTATTTGTCGACTGAGTTTGTTATAGGTACGGAGAAAATAAAAATCAAACGAAATCATGATGGAAATTGGAAAAAAAACAATAAAGTACTTGCAAAACAAAAATACTGAATTTAATTAGAGTTAAATGCTTGGTTGGTCCATGTGGTTTTCAAAAATTGCAGACTTGGTCCCAATGGTTTACTAATTACACGCGTGGTCCCTGTGGTTTTCAAAAATGCACTCGGTTGGTCCCTAGCCCTAACATCAGTTAAATTTCCCAGTTAAGTCCATGTTAAATGACCAAAATACCCTTGCTTATTAACAAAACACACTGCATCATCTTATCACCGTTATCTTCATCACCATCATCATCTGCATCATCTTCATTACAATACGTGTATAATCAATCACCCAATTCAAGTTACAACATAACTCATCATAAAGGTCGAAGAAGAAATTGCAACAGGAAAGTTCACATAGCTCACATATGTCCTTACCATTAGTTAAAGGGCTTCTGCATCTGCTTCCTTTCAAACGAATCTGCATCAAAGTTAAACAACAACCAATATTTGTATCGGACCATATCAACTTCCTCAACCCACCCACCACTTTAATCCACTCCAATCGCTCAATTTCTCACCAATTCAACTTCAATTTCATCCAAATTGAAATCCCAAAACAGAGCATACATTATTCAACGGGATATGGAGATGATTGGCGGTTCACCGGAGCTGGTGATTCCATGGTGTGGCGATGGTGGTTCTATGATGGTCATTCAGGTCTAGAGTTTTAACTGATTGAAGAAGATACATAAAAAATAAACGGGGGTTGAATAAGTAGAGGGCTGGAGACATCGAATCGGAGTGCTCAGATTCATCATATGAATAACCGATTAGGTAAGCAGAAGCACCGATCGACGGAGATTCATTGAAACCCTAACCCTAAGTTGGAGAGAATACAGTTGTTGAAGAAGGTTCGGGAACTTACAGATCAGCTAGAAAGAACGAGCGTCTCTAA
Source organism: Helianthus tuberosus (assembly GCA_030545235.1). NCBI lineage: Eukaryota > Viridiplantae > Streptophyta > Magnoliopsida > Asterales > Asteraceae > Helianthus > Helianthus tuberosus. Next base: position 53,840,991 of record CM060351.1, read on the forward strand.
TCCTCACGGTGTGAATGATCCGGTGAGATTTGGCAGGCGAATGGCGTTTTCCGGCGAAACAACCGCCGTGAATCGACGGTTAGACGGTGGCAGGCGAATTGCTGTCCTCCACAAGACCGTACTTTCTCAGCCCAGCTTCCTCGGTGGGTTGAAGGTGACGGCGGAGGTGGTGGGCTGAAGGTGACGGCGGAGGTGGTGGGTTGAAGGTGTCGATGGAGGTGGCTGGTGGGTTTTAAAGAGAGGGGGAAGAACAGGGTATGGAGGTTGAAGAAGATCAGCCATTTTTATTGTTCAGGGGTAATATAGTCATTTCACACATAGTTAACTAAGAAATTTAACTGATGTTAGGGCTGGGGACCAACCGAGTGCATTTTTAAAAACCACAGGGACCACGCGTGTAATTAGTAAACCATTGGGACCAAGTCTGCAATTTTTGAAAACCACAGGGACCAACCAAACATTTAACTCATTTAATTATTTATCAATGGTACGCAATTACTCTTTTACACGAGTTGAATAAAGAAATAATATATAATTAATAATAAAGATTTCTTTTTTGAACGACATATTACTTTCATTCATCATCAAAAAATCATACAATGTTTGGTACAAGCAAGGAACATAATAAAAATTTAATTTACTTTTATTACTATTGTTTTTCTAATTAACTTTTTATATTAAGAAATAGGGATTACGATCAAATATAAAGACTCCTTAAAATAAGAAATGTAAAAAGGCTCTTAAAAATAAAGCCACTACAAAAAAAAAAAAAAAAAAAAAAAAAAAAAACCCCTAAAAACCCACCACCAACCAAAAACCACTAATATTTTGGGCGTAGTAAGGAAGGGGGCAAGCTGGCAACCGGCTTTATAAAAAAAATTTGTGTTATTTTTAGGCCAAAAATCTTAATTGTTGCCCTTAAAATTTTGGTTAATCCATGAAAAAAAAATCATGGGTCGATCACTAATCTACACCACATGATAGTGACATCAACCCTAATTCTCCCTTAGAGAACCCCCCAATGTGAGTGTTCCACAAACCTCCAAAACTTGTCATATCAGCGCCGCATCAGATTTCCCCTCCCCAAGTTCGTTACTCATTCCACATCATCCAGAAAAGAACAAAAACTCCACATCGTGAGTGCTATCATATATACAATATCATGAGGAATGTATTCATTCGCTTTCTCGTACTCTTACTCATGCTTATACTTTATAGTATAGTATTCGTTCTAAAAAAATATAATTATTTTCACGTCGGATGATAGTCACACGGGGAACCCTCTCCCTATGATGAGGCTGATTGTGTTTGTTTTACAGTCAGACATTAGGAAACGAAATTATCAAGCTATAAGATAAAAGGTCGTTTGTTGAAGTGGTCACCGGTTCAATCCAACACGATGATAATTCCTTCTTCAATTACATTTATAATTTATAATATTTTAGGGGGTAACTTTACAGAATAATAACTTCCACTAAAGTCACTCAATCTTATTTTCTCTCTCAAAAATCACTCAAGTTTGATTTATTGTTCTAATGTTATGTTAATTCTAGGTTACCAGGTTACCCTAATAATATAGCAGGTCATGTTTCTTTATTTAGTCTTTAAATTTGAATAAATAATTATATTTTATCTTTACCTTAAAATATAATACTAAAATTTATTATAATGAACCTTTTCAAATAAAAAATTCTTCTTCCTCGTCTCTAATGAAGGCCATCTTCCACTAAATAAATTAAAGATGCAACATCAAAAATGAATTCTAAATTTTAAATATTCATAAAATTCAATTACAAAAGCACCATCGAGATCTCACTAATCTTCCAAAAATGCATGCAACTCTCTGAAACTCTTTCAAAAACATTACCTATGAATCGAACATACAAGATGATTGAAAAGTAGTTTAAAATATGTTTTGATTTTATAAAATCCATCGAACATATAAACATTAACATAAACATAAACATAAGCATTAAAAGAAAATAAAACAATAAAAGAAAAAAGTTGTAACCTGTTGACCTGGTAATTACATAGTATTAGAACACTAAATTAAAGTTTAGTTACTAGACAAAAAAAGTTTGGATGACTTAATTGGAACATTAAAGAAACTTGGTTACATTTCTATGACATTTCCCCTATTTTAGGATATAAACTCATGTAACCGATCAATGAAATAGAGAAAATCAATAGTTTATATGATTGGACATGTAATTGTACATCCCGGATGTTATCAAAACTTTAAAAATGTAACATTGATTCGATATTTTCTTCTACAACAAAATGTTTGATGCGGGAGCATAATTGAAGCTTTATCGGGAGTATTTAAATTTAGATGTTTTTTAGTTTGTTTATCTTTATCTTTAACTTGGTTTGAACTCCTATGAATATTATGTTTTAGGACTGAATAAAGTAGTTTTATTGATTATTAGGCTATGTGGTATGGGACAGTGGTTTGTTTGGGTCATGGATTGCCATATAGGATCATGGAAACCACTGCTATACTGCTCCTGTACAAATCATGATGGCTCTCATGGTTTAATCCATGACAATCATGACTCTTTTCAAATTAGTTAGGAGATTTTGATTGGTGGGGTGATAGTGTATGATAGTGGGAGTCATGGTCCACACTGTATAGGGTGATGGGTTAGGTTAGTGGATAAAGATGGTCAGGTGAGATGACATGATGCTGATGTGAAGGGTGGTGGTGATCATTTGGGTCATCACCACATCATATAGCCTTAGGCTGGGGGTGTGGTTTAAAGCCCCTAGGGGCTTTATAGTGTCACGACAGAGCCACATAAGCGTCATGTCACATATGGAACTTTAAACCTCTTCTCTTTAACTTGCATGCAATGGTTTAAAGTAGGGATGAGCAAATCTCGATCCCGTCCCGATACCGTCCTGATCCCGAATTTCGCCAAAACTGGGTACCGATACCGAAATATGTCGGTACGGTACAGTATCGGTATGTTATCGGTACGATAGCGGTATTTGAAGGTAAAGTTCAGTATTTTGCCGGTACCGATCTCGAAAATATCGATGCCGAAAATGCCAAAAAGTGGATACTGTTTTGGGTACCGAAAAATTCGGTACGGTATTTTCGGGATCGGTATAGCACGGGATCGGGATCGGTATTTGATACGAAATGCTCATCCCTAGTTTAAAGCCCCTTTAAAGCCCACTATTAAAAAAATCCAAAAAACAAAAATAAAGAGAAATAATTAATTGGTTGAAAACAACGGGTCCCACAAGCCCCTCCCTTTAGCACTTGTTACTTGACTAGCGGAGGATCGATGGCGGCCCCTTTGGCGAATAGTGGATGGGTAGGGGGCGCTAACTATGCTGAGGTGACCAGAGCCGATATACCAAACCCCTGGCCTTAGAAATTTATGAACTTTTGAGTTCTATTAGGCTATGAGGTGTGGATGGAGCCCATGGGGCTTTATCAAGTCCACATAGGATCCACGTCAGCCATGGAGCCCCTCTTTAATTTGAAGGGTGTGGATGGAGCCTATATTAAACAAAATTAAAAAAAAACATTTGATTGGTCCAAATTGAAGGTTTAGGCGCTTTAGAGTGTTACCATGATGGAGCCCCATGGAGCCCCCATATGGAGGGTGTGGTGATGGATGGTGACGTGGCGGGGATGGAGCCCCATGGAGCCCCCACACCTCATAGCCTTAGGTTCATTATTCTCTCTTTTTCTGTTGATTGTTTATATCTTCAAGGCCGATCGTGCATCAATGTTGGTGTGAAAGGTCCCGAGGCTTGAAGACTTGAAGTTATACCAAAAATAGAATGAAACAGTCCTTCGAAAATGTGAAAAGATGTTGGTGTGAAAGGTCTAAAAGTTCATAAATGCATTTTGACACTAGCCATTAACGTTTTATCACAATTGATTGAACAAACAACAAACAAGAACATGATAAGATAATCTAGATTTTCTAATATATTTGGGGTGGGGGAGGTGGGGTACTTGAAAGGGACGGCGGGGGGGGGGGGGGGGGGGGGGGGGGGGTTGTTGTGTGTGGTAAGACTAGAGGGTATGGTGAGGCCCATCCCCATGAGGATGAGCCGCCACGTAGGCGTCACATCACCGGCTCATGGGGATGAGTCTTCTTCACTTTTGAGGGGTGTGGAGGATGGGTCTACCCCACCTAAATATTTTATAATTTTCTAAGTTTTTTTATTAACTTAATAAAAACTTTATAAAAATTAAAAAATACAACATAAAACAACATAAATAAATTAATTTCATAACATAAAAAAATTACATTTCCTAAAAATAAAAAAAAATAAAAAACATTTCCGAAAAATAAAATAAAAACCTACGACGTCCATTTTTTCTTCACCTCTTCCTTCATCCTCCGATACACCTCTCGTTCATCCTCCGGAACAGAGTCGAGATCCAACCTCATTATCCTAAAATCCTCCGCTCGAGCATAGTCGGCCGACACGTTTTTCTTGTGACTATATTTTTCGGCCGCAAAGTCTTTAAACGAACAGAATTCGGAAATCAACTCGTCCATTTTCGAAGACGCCTTCAAGCTGCCACCTCCACCCGAGCCGCCCCCTCCACTCGAGCCGGCCCCTTTGCGCTTTCCGGCCGCCTCTTTTTTTGCTTTGTCCCTTCCGCCGGGACGTTCGATCTCGTGAGCGGGCAACGCATCCTCGTCATATTCCGGTTCGTCGTTTATGTCGATTTGACAACGAGCGGTGGAGCCTCCCGCACTATAACTTCCGGACTCAGAAGTTTTAGTCCGTTTGGCGGTTGCAACCTCATTTGGAACCGGAGCCCATTTAGGTTCTTTCTTTAAAATGTTCCATGCTCGGAGGTGCGGGAAAGACGGATTTTTTGCTTCCCATTTAACCATCACAAGGTTAAGAACGTCCTCGTCGCTACTCCCATTAGGACAATTGATGTAAAGTGGGTTATAAATCCCAATAAAATCATTCACGCACTTGTTCATTTTCCGCCACTTGCCCGATACGGAATCGAGATCACGTATCGGGCCTTGTCCCATAAGCTCGTTAAATCTATCCGTACATGCCTTCCAAAAACCAGAACCTGTTTGATTGTTCCCTAAAACTAAAAAAAATTGCATTAGTAAAACTAAAAATTAATTCTTTTTAAATTTAAATTAAAAAAATTAACTTTGGTTCATACCGACAATCGGGCAAGTTGAGGCCTTAACATACGGAATTGCTAGCGCCTCCTCCTCTACTTTTGTCCACTGTCTCGGCTTTGCTCTCGAACCGCTTTTTTTTGCGGTGTCGGGTTCGGTTTCAACCGCCTTCCCCTTCCCCGTGTTTTTTTTTTGCGGTTTAGTTCTTTAGGTGGCGATTCGGGGACGACTTCATCATCATCGTCAAGTTGAACCGAGGGTTGCGGTTGCGAAGTTGGCGGTTGCGATTGGAATTGATCAAGTTGAACCGAGTTGCGTTGCATGAATTGTTGGAGTGCTTGGTATTGTTGCATTTGTTGAACTTGTGACATTTGGGAGAAGGCGTTAGGTGATTGTTGGAAACCCGAAAACGTAAATGGTGGAGACCCCCACGAAGGATCCATAGTCGGAGTGTAAGCGGGACTCGAAAAAAAGTTAGGATTGTTCGGGTTGGGGTTGTTTGGGTTGAAGGGATTCATGATTGTATAAAAAATGGGATTGTTTTTTATAAAAAAAGGATGAGAGAATGGGAGAAGAATGGAAGAAATGGATGAGAATGGTATAAAAAATGGTTGAAAGTGGTATATATTTAAAGTGAAAAAGTATTTTTTTTATTAAATCTAGTCGTTTAATAACGGCTATTAATTTGAAACAAGGCCCGTCGACTTCGTCTGTGGGCAGCCGGTTTAGCCGGGACGGGATGAGGGGGGCAGTGTGGGGGACCGGCGCCGGGCCTCGCCGGGCCTAAACCGGTCCCCATACCGCTTAGTGTAAAGGGACACCAACTCTACCCTAATTTATATTTATACTATAGAGTGTGGGGGCTTGTGTTAGGGGCATTGATCGACTAGTGGGATCCATAAGGTGTGGTGTGTGGCGGGGCCGGTCATGTGTAATTTGTTATTTTAATTTTTTTTAACTATTTAAAATTTCATTTAACTAAAATAGAATATTACATATAATTTTTTTAAAAACTACAAATAAAATTAAGAAAAAACTACATAAAATAAAAAAAAATTAAAAACTTCATCATTTATCCATATCGTATTTTTTCAAGATTTCTTGTTTCATTTTCAACGTCAATTCCAATTCTGGGCCGCTAAGGTGATCAACGGGCATGACGAGAAATTTCATATCTTCACGTTTATCTTTTAGAGATGCTTTTTTTTATCGTACGCCGCTTGGATGTTTTTTCTTATCTCGATCCTTTGTTGTTTGATGAAATTGAATGTGTGGATTTTTCGCCCTAATTTATTTCAACTAGTCGGTGTACAACCCTTTACCCGAGGTCGAGCTAGGGGTCGAACCCGATCTCCCACTTTGAAGCCGCTTTTTTGACGTGTCTCTCTACCTGGTGGGCGAGGAGAATCATCAAAATCAGCCAAATTTAAATCAAGCTCTTGATCTTGAGCATCGGACTGAGCTTGGGACGAGGGTGTTCGTGCCCTTTTGGATGAAGTTGATTCGCTAGCAGTAGGAACTCTCGCCCATTTAGAAGCGTACCTGCATACATTCCAGCAATGCATGTACTTGAACTCGTGCTTCTTGTTTTCTCTATATGAGGCCATGGTATTCGTGATAAAGTCGGCCTCCGTTTCACCGCTCCTTGGCAAGTTCTTCGCCTTATGGAAAAAAAAAAAATCCGTTGAACGCGGTGACTCGTGTATTTATGTCACCCCACTTGGACGAGAGAATATCATTTTCACGATACACCTCATCGCTTTGCATTTGCGTATGAATGGATTTGTTAATACAATCCCAAAAATCTTTGCGATGTCGTGAATTCCCAATTCCAAAATTTTTTTTTTGGCATTAATAAAAAATTATATTAAAACTGAAAAAAATAATATTGTGTTATAAAAATACCTTTACTCGGATCTTGCTATTCGTGGATGTAACATCTTGCCAACGTGGTTTCTTTTTTAGGCGTCCACTTTATTTGTATTCGTTGAGGTGCCGCTAGTGCTTTCTCTTCATCCGTTTTTTTCTTGTGACTTCTTTTGTTGGACGGTTTGGATGACGAACCACCAACGTCTTGTGGTTGTGTTTCGGGTATGGAATCGGGTTGGGAAAGGTTAACGACGGGAATAGATGATCCGTCGTATGGAAAGTTCGTGAACACACGGTTTCCTATATACGATGCGATTCCCGTTAGTTCGGGACACGGTGAGTAGACTAAACCTTGAGGATGACCGCAGTTTGTTGGCTGCGGGTTTTGTGACGGGCTAGGTTTCGGGTTTTCTTGGTATCCAAAGGTTGGGTCGAATCCACGGTTAAAAGGATGCATTGTTGAGGATTAAGTGGGTTAATTTTATAAAAGTTTATAGATAGAAGAAGTAGAGATATAGAGAAGTGATAAAAATTGTAAAAAAAGGGTAGTATTTAAAAGGTATAGAAAAGTTTTTTTTTTTTTTTTTAAATAAACTAGCTGTTGGCTAACGGCTACCCAAACGGTCCAATTTCAGCAACCAATCCTAGCTAGCCAGCTCACCCCCCCCCCCCCCCCCCCGCCCAACGCTGACACGATGTTGGTTAGCCAGCATTGCCTGGCATCCCCGCCCCATAAAACGTCCCACTCCCCACAACCTTAGAGCTTTGTATCGAGCTGAACATAATGATTGTTTTAAAATTCTCTATACCTCGATGGATGTGACGTCTTGATTGATTGACCAGTCTGTTTCAGAATTCGGATTTTTTTTGAACGGCAAAACCACTTTATACATATATATATAGGGTTAGAATCATTTCAGAACTCTAAATAATTGCAGAACTCGCAGAACTCATAATAAACAATCATTTTATATATAAGTTTTTGTATTTAGGATCTTTTTATCATCTATTATCTGTATTTCTTTGATTACATACATGTTAAAAGTAGTTTACATATGTGTAATTATAAAATTACATATAAAAATGTTAAAATGACTCTTAATATGTATGTAATCGTAAAAATACACATAATAAATGATAAAATTATCCTAAACATAAAAATGTATAAATAAAAAGATTATTTATTAGGAGTTCTGCGAGTTCTGTAAATATTTATGGTTCTGAAATGATCCTGGCCCTATATATATATATATATATATAGTGGAGAGTTCAAATGAGAAGAATTTTTTGTAAGAAGAAAAAAGAAGAAATTTCAACCAATAAGAATGCTTTATTTTACTTCATTTAATATAAGTATTTAATGTTACTATAAGGGTACATTGGTAAATCTACATAGGTCATTAATTTGTAGTCTTTCACTTTAATAGCTAACTACATTAAATAATTTGTAACTCATCTTCAAAATATATATTTTTCAAAAAAAAATAAAATAATTTAAAGTGTAGGATAAATTACGAGTAGTGTAGGATAAATTTCAACGTGTAGGATGAATTTCGAAATATGTAGGATAGGTTTTGATGTGTGGTAAAAAAAAGTTAGTGTGGGGGATAATAGTCTTTATGACTAATGAATTAGTCAAAAGTGATAATAAATGAGATAAGTGAAAAAACTATTTAATGTTTTACAAAATTACCCTTTGTTCTTTTTATTCTCAACTAAATTTTCTTCTCAAATGAACCTTCCCATATATATATATATATATATATATATATATATAGGGAGGAGATCATGCGAGAACCACCCTTATTGTGAGAACCGCGAGAACCAATGTGAACACAACCTAAAATAGCTAAAAAAACCTAACCCCCCCCCCCCCCCCAAAACCTAAACCCCCCTCCCCCCCCCCCCCCCAAAAACCTAAACCCCCCAAAGCTAAAATGCTAAAAACTAAACCCCAAAAAATCTAAAAAAAATATAAAAAAATAAAAAAAAATCTAAATTTTTTTTAATATTTTTTATGCTCAAATCGCTACTTTTAGTGGCCAAATTTTTTTTTCCCCAAAACCTAAACCCCCCTCCTCAGCCCCCAAAAACCTAACCCCCCCCCCCCCCCCCAAAGCTAAAATGCTAAAAACTAAACCCCAAAAAATCTAAAAAAAATATAAAAAAATCAAAAAAAAATCTAAATTTTTTTTTAATATTTTTTATGCTCAAATCGCTACTTTTAGTGGCCAAATTTTTTTTTTTTTTTAAATATTTTTTTTTTGGTTCGAAAAGTAGCGATTTTTATATAAAAAATATTAAAAAAAAAATTTGTGTGATTTTTAGCTATTTTTAGGCATTTTTGATTGTGTTCACATTGGTTCTCGTGGTTCTCGTGGTTCTCGCAATAAGAGGTGGTTCTCGCATGATCTTCTCCATATATATATATATATATATATAAAGTCAGCAAGAAGCTGAGAAACAACAACAAAACGAAACAAAACAAAACAAAACAAGAAAGACTGTTACGTAATTCCTACGAAACGAAACAGCAATCAGAATTCGGATTAATTGGTTAAAGTGACAAGCTTAACACGACCTACCTATTTGGTTCTGAAAAAAAAAACATTGTATCTAAACTAAACACACTTAAAATTATACAGCACGTTTGTTTTTCTATACGAGCCAACTAGGTTGACGATATATAACCATGTTGAAGGGTATTAATTAAGTTGGCATATTGTAATGGAACGGGTTAGCTAGTTGACCCAATAAAAAACAATTTTTTTTTTTTTATTCTAACCCGATATAGATTAATGTGATAACATATTTAATTAAATGGGTTTAATAGGTCAAGCTAAACTTAACATGTTTATCAAACAAATTAGAAAAACAATAAATCAAAACTCGACTAATGGGGTGGTGGTCCATTGATAAAGGGAAAGTCTTTAAACATCTTGAGAGATGAAGGTATTGGGTTCAAGTTACACAAACAACACGAATAAAAGAAATTTGCTGTTAAAAAAAAATTAAAACAAAAAAATCAAAACTCGAAAATTTTCTTACGTTGTTCGATTTCATCTATATTAGGTCATAAGTTAAAGCATTTGATTAACTCGTTAATAATACAAGAAGTAACATATTACATATTGATCAAATAGGGGTGGAGTTTGACTTTCAGTACTAGCTTTCATGTATAATTTTTTCTGGTTGTTCGACGTCTAAAAAGTATGGTATTCACCTCTGATTGTACAAGAAGTAACATATTGATCAAATGAGGGTGGTGTTTGACTATAGCACTAGCTTTCACGTATATTTTTCTTAGTTGTTCGACATCTAAAAAGTATCATATTCCTCTCTGATTATACTTTACCGATACCTATATCTAAGTGTATATTCAAAGTATTTTAAAAACAATTAAACAAAACTAACTGTTACGTTATGTATACATCTTACTTCTAAAATACAGAATATATACATGAAAATTTGTTAGATTTTTCTTTCAAAATAACTATAAAATCATACTATTTTCTTTCTGTTTTCATTACTAAAGAAGATTTGGTATAAAGACTGTATTGTTCATGTACAAAACTAAAGGACTTATAATACAAGTTTACAAAAAGTTGGAGGACTATATATGCATAGTAAGTATCCGCAGTAGTAGTTGACATTAGTAGCAGGGCAAAAGCGCGTGGGGACACTAGTGACTGAATCTGGTGAAGATTACTGACTTTTTGTGTGCACTTTACATTAAATGATTCTCTACAGAAACTACTTTATCCTGCACCAGTCGCTCTGATCATGACACCTGTCACAAAGTCTGATCAATGATGCACAACGACTCTCTTGTCTGCAAGGATGAGAATTATTTTGCAAGTGGGACCATTCAGTTTTCTACATTGACGTGACTTTGCGGCTAAAAAATTACACATTTTTTTTAAAAAGCCAAATCACTTTATATATATATATAAAGAGTCAGCAAGAAATTGGGAAATAAAACAGAAACGAAAAACAAAACAGCAAAACAGTTACAAAAGTTCCAACACTTGGAACTTCACCCAGTTTACCCTATCCGGATTCTTATTTCTAGCCCTGTTACATAACCAAAGAAAGCTATATTCTTTAATAAGATCCACCGTCTTCTTGACCGGGATGAACAGACCATCGAAAACTTTCTCATTTCTGACATACCATAATCTCCAAACAGTAGCTAGAAAAATCGTGACAATGAGCCTTTTCCAAACTCCTCCACCCGGCCGCTGCAAGATGTACTCGAAAAAAATCCCGAAACGAAAAATCCTCTCCTGGATAACTAACCCGAATCCATGCCAAAACATTCCACCAGATGCATCTTGCCCAAAGGCACTTATAGAAAATATGGTCAGTGGTTTCCTGCTCGAGGCCGCACTGAGGACAACTGCTGTCAGGAATCTGAATTCCTCTCTTCAACAGAGCTTCCTTAGAAGCGACTCTCCCCAACAACACTTTCCATAGCAGAATATTGGATTTCGGAGTTGCCCAATGATTCCACACGGCTGACATCTGGACCGGCATTCCGTTCAGCTTTGCTTCTTCAATGTCCGCACGCACCTGTTTCACGGCGAAAGGCTCATCACCTTCGTTTCCCCCATCTCCACGAACCATTAACCTCAATAAGCTTCTGATGAAGGTTAATGCCCAGATTTGAGAGCTCGGATTCCATTTTAGCGATATCTTTCCAGATCCCGGGGATAGTCTTTTTAACAGGAATCAACTGATTCGAAGTATTATTGTTGTTGTTGCTGTGAACCGAGGTAACAACCTTGGCCCATAATTGGTTTGGGTTAGACTTAAACCTCCACCACCATTTAATAAGCATGGCGAAATTAAAATCTGCGATACACCCGACCCCCAAACCACCTTTTTTCTTCGACTTTTGCAGCAAATCCCACCGAACCCATCTAACCTTTTTAATTCTATCCAAAATACCCCACACAAAGTCCCTTCAAATCTTCTCAATCTTTTTCAAGACACACTTTGGAGCAGCAAAAACCGACAAAAAGTAGGCTGGGAGACTACCAAGCACAGATTTCGCTAAGGTCAAACGACCGGCGAAGGACAAGTGCCTAGCTTTCCACTTCGATAATTTGGCATTAAGTTTATCAAAAACCAGTTTCCAGAACTTGGCCCGCTTCATGTTTGCACCAAAGGGTATCCCGAGATAAGAGAAAGGGAAGCTACCCACTTCACACTTTAGAATCGAGGCCACCCGAGAGACATCCCTCTCCTCGACTCCTAAACCAAAAATTCTGCATTTCCGATGGTTGACCCTTAAGCCCGTAACCAAGTTAATCCATCTAAGAAGCCGATTTAGAGTAAGAACATTCTGCTTCGACCATTTGCCAATAAACAAAACGTCGTCCGCATAGCAAAGGTGTGACAGCCTCGGGCCTCCATTCGGAAGATCAATACCTTGAAAAACCCCAAGATCAAACGCCCTCATCATGAATAAATTTATAATTTCCATAGCGATAATGAAAAGGAAAGGCGAGAGGGGGTCGCCTTGACGTAAACCCCTTTTATACTTGAACTCCTCGGTAGGCGATCCATTAACAAGAACCGACCCCATTCCAGAATCCAAACAACCTTTAATCCATGAGATCCATTTCTCCGGGAATCCCATCTCCTCCATTATTTTAAACAGGAATTTCCAATTTATGAAATCATACGCCTTCTCAAAATCCACTTTAAAAATTAACAACTTCTCTTTTTTTCTTTTTGGCCCACGCAACCGTCTCACTCATAATTAGAGGGCTGTCAAGGATGTTTCTACCCCCGACAAACGCCGACTGCGTGTTAGAGATAATTTCATTCAAAGCTGGCTTCAGCCGATTAGCTAAAACTTTTGCAATAATTTTGTAAATAGAGCCAACCAAAGAAATCGGCCGAAAATTCTCTATCTTTACTGGATCTTTCTGTTTCGAAATCAGGGCCACGAACGAGGAATTACAACCTTTACTTATCTTGCCATTTATATGAAAATCCCTCATAACCCTCTTGATTAGGAGCTTTAAATCTTCCCAGAAAGCCTTGTGAAATTTCATTGTAAACCCATTCGGGCCGGGAGCTTTTCCCCCATCACAATTTTTTAGAGCTCTCAGAACCTCTGATTCAGAAAATTCATAGCAAAGCCTAATTCCGAGAGAATCTGATAACCTTGGCAATCCAGCACCACTGAAACTAGGCCTCATCCTTATCGGTTCAGAAAAAAGCTTCTTAAAGTAATTTCTAATTTCCCCTTTTAGCTCCACCGGATCCGAAACGAGATTACCACCAAACCGAAGGGCATTAATTGTTAGAAGCAATATTTACATTCAAAATCCGATGAAAATAGGAACTATTTTCGTCTCCAAATTTAGCCCAGTTCACTCTAGCTTTTTGCTGAAGGTTCTTCGCTTTTATACGTTCAATTTCTATCAGCTTCGCCCTTAGCTCCATCCTTGTTATTTTATTAGCCTCCGAAATAGGTCCCAGCTCCGCTTTCCCTTCAATAGGCAAAATCACCCTGTTCATCTCAAGAACATCCTTTTTTTCAGAAACCGAAACCTGCTTTCTCCATTTTTTATACCATCCTTAATCCACTTTAAAGACTGAGCCAACACAGAATCAGGTGAGCCCTCCAAAAAGCCGATGGCCATGGCTTGCTTGACAATAGAAGCCAATGTAGGATCCCCCACCCAAGCATTAAAAAACTTAAATGGGATCGGCCAAAATCTAACAAATTACACGAGAGCGAGATAGGACAATGGTCGGAAAGCCCCCTCGGTTGGACTTCCACTTTTGCACAAGGCCAATAATTCATAAATAAGTCGTTAACCGGGAATCTATCTAACTTACTTAGTTTTACATCTGCATGACCCGAGATGAATGTGAACTTGCTCCCAGACATAGAGTACTCAAGAAGATCGGTTCTAACAATGAACCCATTAAGGCATCGGCGGCACCCGAATCGAATCTTGATTTAACACTCTCCTCTTCGTTTCGTTTCGGACATCGTTGAAATCTCCGAAAACAACCCGCATCCCAGGCAAACTCCGAACCAGCTCCGAAATTTCATCCCACAAAACAGCTCTCTGCCGGACTTCATTCGGGGCATGAATATTCAAAATGTTAATTCTGTCTTCCACAGCCGCCATTCTACCTGAAATCAGAAGAAATCTCTGATTTTTTATGATCGAGTCATCCATGAAGACATCCGGATTCCACAACGTGGCGAGACCACCGGACCTTCCCACCGAATCGACTGAGGCCGTTTTTAAACTCGAACTACCCCAAAAACATCGAAGCTCTTTATCCGAAATGCCAGATTTGTGCGTCTCCTGAATACCGATAACATCCGCTTTGATCTTGCTTTTCAAATTCTTCATCCATGGGCCTTTAGCACCAGCCACCACTCCATTAATATTTAGCGAAATAAAATTCATTGACAACCGTTTAACTCCATTTCCCCAGAGACTTATTTTCTCACGTGATTTTCAAAACCTGTTACCTCGATACCCAGACTAGCTCCAAGCTCCATCGTCTTGGCCACTTCAGCTTCTTTTTCCCAGTCCCCAGTGCTCCGATTGAAGTGGCTTCTTTTTCCCAGTCCCCAGTGCTCCGATTGGGATCCGTCATACCCCTTCTTGGCTCCAAAGGATTGTGAAGGTTTTGAAATTCCTTCTCGGCCCTGATATTTTCCTCTTCAATCCTGAATATTTCTTGAAGATTAAAAGGATCCGAGTCCTCACCTACCTCCACCACATCATTAAGATCAGGGATTGTAGAATTCTGGGCTTTGTCTTTTTTTTTTCTTCATCCTGTTGGGCCTAATTGTAATATAACTTGGACGACTGGGCTCGTCACAAGTCCCAGCATTGTTAGAAAAAGGACTGGCCCCACTCGAGCATTCTCCTCCCACATTTTCTCTCTCCTCATTAATACCCACAGATTCCAAACCCTGGTCTCCAAACTCTTCGGCTACTACGGCTGCATGCGCATGGGGATAAGGAAAAGAATTATGATTTCCCATGCATGGGGATGGATTAGCTTCTGAAAACCATTTCGACTGCCCCCCTCCAAAATCCGTTGACTTTTCATCTCCCCCATTCAAGACCGGATAATTCATCGCCGACGACTCATCGGAGAACACCGATGACTCCTCATCTGCATCCTTACTCAACTTATCCAGGAAAGCTGGACACCATTGACCAGCAATCTCTTCGACCCAAACCTTTAAACAATGTTCCTTCCAGACAAGGTTAATTTCTTCGGACATTCTCCTTCCTGTATTAACCAGAATCGCCATCCTATCTTCTTCCATATTACCATCATCGACCGAAGCCTCGGACTTAACCAAAAGCCGTCCGCATCTTTCACCTATTTTGTTCAACACGTGACGATCCCAAAGGGAGGCAGGAACTCCGAGAACCTTGATCCAAGCCACTCTATCGAACACCGGAGGGATCCCTTCCCACATATACAACCTAGAGAACCAACGTTCCCACACCTCAACCCTTTGTCTGAGATACTCGTCTGCTTCCTTGACACTATTAAAGGAGATAAGGACTTTTAACCCTCCCAAATATCTAAGGTTTAACCCTTCTTCCAACAAATCTTTTAGGTTATTTAGGGTGTCTATATCTTTGGCTTCTCCAACGAGTGACTTAAACTCCAGCATCTTCTTGGACTCAGTGTTCAACGGGGTAACTCCACCACCTTGCCATCCAGCGGAACCCTAGCCTCCTTTTGATTTTTAACCACAGAACAATAGGATTTGCCACCACGTAAGGGCTGCCCACCAAACTCTTTCCTCATGCTAACATTCACACCTTTCTGGCCGCCATGGTCATTAACAATATTCTGGCCGCCTTGATCAATCGGAGCAGCTCTATTCAATCTAGAAAACACAGATATTCTATCCTCATTCTTCACTTTCTTAGTTTTGGATCCATCTCTATTGAACTTAGCCAGGTTAACATTGATAACAGCCCCATGTATACGAACCTCTTTAAGGGTATCAATCCAGGAATCAACGTCTTTGATTTTGTAGAGTTTTACAAAACCGAACTTGTTGCCTGCCCCCGTCTCTTTTCATGGGAACGAACACATCTTCCAATTCTTCGAAATGACTAAAAGCCTCCCAAAGGGTGTCTTTATCACAGGAATCTAGTAAATTAGAAATGAAGAAAGAAGTGGTATCTCGCATCCTAAGCTCTCTGCTAACAAACCGTTTTTCCTTCCTTGCTTCCTTCTTACTGCGAACCGTGTGCCACGAATCATCCTTGAAATACCTGGACTTATACGTGTTCCCATAATAGCCTCTCCTTCCCCCGAACCCCATAGACAAACGAACGGACAGGGATGAAAAACGATTCTTTAAGAGGTTAACGGGATTCGTACTGGTCTAGCTAGACTATCACCGATAGCCACGGCGAATAACAGATCCGCTAAGCAATCAAGAATCAAAAATCACAACCCTACCGGAAACAAGAGAGAAGCAACGACGGCTGTTCAAGAGGCGAATGGATTCAGGAATAAAACTGATTAGGATGGAAGGTAGACGCCGGAGATCACCAAGAGGGGTGAGCAGCAAACCACACACGCTAATCGGAGTTACCCTTCGTCGTTGAGCACTCAAGCCACAACCATAGAGAGAAATTCTTATGATTTAGATTAGTTATTAGCCTATTGGCATTAGGTTTAGACCTTTAGTGAGCCCAATACCCAATATCGTTAAGGCATAAGGGAACATTTTTTCGAGCTCGAACAGGGTACACGAATTCTCAAGGCCCAACTACACACTTTTGTAGTTTTAAACAGCTTGAGCTGATTGTCCCACGTTACGGGGTCGTTTTTTAATGTGATTTGAGTCTACTGTTCTTTTCAGTTGTTTATCATTTAAAAGTAGATAAACTGAAAACGTCTATAAAAATAAGCATAAAATCGTATTATATTTGACATAATTTATTTATGAAAAAAAAGTTAAAATGTAAACAACGAATTTATATTAACCACGTACATAAAAGTAAGCACGTAAAACTCGAGGTTGTCAAAATGTTATTACGTTGAAACGTAAACAAATTTGAATTTATATCGACATATACATAAATGTTAAAACATAGACTAACTCAAAATGTCTAAAAAATAAGTACCATAACATGTTATATATGATATGGCTCATAAAACGTAAAATATTATGTACTTTAAAAAATATCATGTCAAAAAATAAACCAATTTGAATTTACATCGATAAGCACATAAAAAAAAACATGTAAAACTCGAGGGGGTCAAATGACATTTCATTTAACAAAGTTTTTAAAAAGTTGAAGAGGATGTAAGGCTACTCGGTGTGGTTGATGGAGGATGGGCCTCCACATCAGCGCCATGTAGGATGGGTGTGAGGATGGGGTAAAGAAGATGGACCTAAGAAAATGGGGGATGAGCCTAATATATATATATAGGCAAAGAGTATGGTACAAATAAGGTTATCGTACATTACATACCCGAGAATTTGAGCCGTACATGTGTCCTGAATCAATTTTTCTTTAATAAGGTTAAATCAGACAATTAATTCAATCATCTGAGGGCAAATTCGTCTCTTCATTCAATCAGCGAGATGATCGTTACACTAATATCCCGGTAATTATCATTCGAATCAGTTTCAAATTTTTCATAATTCTCAAATTCCAGTTTTCGTTCTTCTGTGTGTTAGGGTTTCATTCAATTGTTTTTTTCGATGGATCCACAGAGCAGCACTGGACGAACAGATGTTGATTTTGAAGAAACTCGACCGATCGGTGATCATGCTCAATTATCTGCATATCAGAGAGTTTCGATTGAGGATGTTTTAAATCCACCACCTGCAAATCCAAATCCAATTGCAACTACAAGTGCTGTAAACGAGTTTTTTAATGGTAATTATGTTAATTCAGATCTCTAAATTGTTCGTATACTTGTTTTTTGTTTAAAGTGATTATATTTTTGATATGAAAGCAACATGCACAAATTCGCATGTTACTATTCTTACAATTCGCATTTGATTTTATTTTTTATGCATTTTCGCATGTCATGATATAATAAATCGCATATATAAAACAGATTAATCAAAATTATCATTTTCGCATGTTATTGTTCATACAATTCGCATGTGTGTTTTGTTCTTTATGATGAAATTATGCTGGTATTAAGATTTCGCATATAACTAGTCCGATAATTTACACGTGTTTTTTTTCTAATTTTTGATTCATGTAGATGAAAGGGTTTACACTCCAGAGGTTGAAGCATCAGCTACACCTGTTGTTGGAATGCAATTTATCTCTATTGAACAAGCATATGCTTTTTACCAATCATATGCTAAGTTAGCGGGGTTTTCTACTCAGAAAGGTAATGAAGTATACAGTGGTGGTATAATCAAAACTAATTATTTTGTTTGCTCTAAAGAGGGACATAAGCCATTGTGTATTGATGATCGTTCGAAGTCAAAAAAGCAATTCAAAACAAGGAACAGGGGGACTATTAGAACTGGATGCAAAGCTCAACTTATGATTTGCACTGTGGATGGTAGATTATATACAGTAAAGAGATTTGTTGATGGCCATAATCATAAGTTTGTATGTCAAGATGATATTCACATGTTGCCAGGTTACAGACAATTGTCAGATGTCCAGGAGGAGTTGGTTTGGGAACTAGGCGCTTTAAACCTTGGTCCTGTCAAAGCTTTCCATATAATGAGGAAACGTTATGGTGGTTTCGAGAACATTGGTGCCACGGTTGATGATTGCAAAAATTTTAGGAAGCGAATTAACAGCTATATAGGAGAATATAACGCTGACATGGTGATTAATAGGATGACTGACAAAAAACAGTATTTAGCTGATTATTCTTTTGAATATTCTGTTGATGATGACAAACGGTTAAATGGTTTGTTTTGGGCTGATGGTTTATGCAAGCTTAACTATATGGAATTTGGTGATGTGATATCGTTCGATGCAACTTTCAAGACAAACAGGTAATGTTTTTTTACTAATTTTCGCATGTTATATGTCTTCATGAGCTTGTAATATCGCATGTGTAGGCATGTTGTAGAAGTGGTGTTTGAGTATATCGCATGTTATACTGTTTGATTTCGCATGTGATATCTATCTTTTTCGCATGTTTTCAATGTGTTTTCGCATATGTTGTTCAGGTATAAGATGGTGTTTGTTCCGTTCACTGGCATTGACAACCACTGTCGAAATGTAACACTTGGAGCTGGGTTGTTGGGATCAGAGAGCATTGAATCATATAAATGGCTTTTGAATTCATTCTTAAAGTCATTTGGTCGGCAGCCAAATGTTGTAGTGACCGATCAAGACCCTGCTATGAAACAGGCTATTGAGGAGGTTTTCCCTATCAGCAGACACAGATTGTGCATGTGGCACATAATGAAAAAAGTGGCAGATAAGGTATAGCATGATATATTGTCTTTCGTTAGCGTTATGTTTTTTATATTATAGATTTTTGGTATAGGCTGATATAAAAAGCATTTTTTGTTATAGGTTGGACACGAGTTGTGCAATAACGATGAGTTTAAAAGGAGGATGTGCGACATTGTATGGACTGATTCCATTGAGCCCGAAGAATTTGAGAGACAGTGGAAGTTGGTGATGATTGAGTTCGGTCTCACAGAAAACAAATGGATTGATGATATGTTTGTGATGAGATCCATGTGGATTCCGGCTTTTTACCGGCACGAGCCAATGTCGGGACTTATGAGAACAACTTCAAGATCAGAGAGTGAGAACCATTTTTTCTGCCAGGTGGCTAATTCACAACTCACCCTCGTAGAGTTTATGAATCATTTTGATGGTGCAATGGATGTCCAAAGGTTTAATCATAGAAAGAATGATCACATTTCAAGATATACTGAGCCTGCTGATTGGAGCGAAACTTCTTTGGAAAAAGATGCTGCTAAGAGATTCACAAGGTCTATATTCTTTGATCAGCAAGTAGAGATTTATGGTACAATTTCTGAATGTCTGCCGATGGACACCAAAATAGAGGGTCCACAGATCAGGATATTGTTGAAGGACTTTAAAGCCCATGGTTATGGTTTATTGGAGGTACTATAACGTATATATTTTCAAATATGCGATTTCTTGATAACCTACATGCGATTTTTTTTTCAGATCATGGTCTTTGCAATATGCGATTTTGAGTTCTCATGCGATTTTAAATTTTATTCTTATATATGATTTTTAGACATGCGAAATTGTTATTTTTCACATGCAATTTTAATTTTAATATAATTTTTTTTGGTTTTTCCTAGGTGTGGTTCAAGAATCTTGAAAATGATGTAACTGCACAGTGTAGCTGTTTGCGTTTTGAGCAGTATGGGCTGCTATGCAAACACATCTATTTTCTTTTCAAGATGTTTGGTGTAAAAGAAATACCAAACAAATATGTTATTAAGAGATGGACTAAGGATGTGGTGCTGAATGAGTTAAATGTGAAGTACAATCTAAATGTGGGTGGCAAGGACGTGCAACACAAGGCTAAACGGATTGCTCGTGAAATCATCCACACAGGGGAGTATTTGGTTAGCAATTTGATTTTCGACCTTGATCAACTTGTTTTAGTGAGGGATCAAATGATGCAGCTTAAAGAGAGAGTTGATCAGAGTCGTATAACCAAGCAACTTGATCCAAAATTTGACCAATTTTCAAAGTTGATTGGTTATCAACAACCAGTAACTAATGCTCCTCCTATTGTCCGTGTGCCGGCTGGTATAAGAAACAAAGGTCGTGGCTCGCATAGAAGGATTAAATCTAAGAAGGAACAAATGATCAGCCGCAAAGTGAAAAGGTCAAGGACATGTAGCGTATGCAATGAGAAAGGGCATGACATTCGGACTTGCGAGATTCTGAAATCCAAACAACAAGGTAAAGAGCAAAAAAAGAAGATGAAGGGCGTCCAGATTGAAAATGTTCCCAGAGACAAAGACAATGAGGTCGAAGATGACGAAGAGGAAGATGAGTTTGAAGATTACAGTAGTGATGATGGATCTGAAGAAGAAGAAGATCAGTGGGAGGAGGTTTCAGAAGATGATGAGGATGAGTAGTTTTTTCTAAATGTACATGCGATTTTATACGAAGCACATGCGATTTATATTCATCTGTTTATATCATTTTCTCATGCGATTTTAGTATATAAACATGCGCTTTTTATATGATTCAGTTTATAATAATTCTTACATGCGATTTCACTTTTAGTACATGCGATTTTGAGTTATCTTGTTTTTTTCTGTGACAAAGATGGCAATATCATTCATGCGATTTAATATTTTATAAGTAAGCATAATATGTGTTCAAAATACATACCCAAAATATAAAATAATTGTTATTATCTAACACAGCCACAACCACAAAAGGATTAAAAATAGGATTTAGTTACTTGAAGCAAAGATTTTGTCACGTTGAGAAGAGCTGAACTCCATCTTCTCCTTCACAGTGTTTAGAGCATCTGTCAGGAAAGAGAAGGCTAAGTCATCAGCTCGAGATTGCTCCTTTATTTGTTCCAAAGCTCTGTCCTTGAAGCTTGATGGTGGTTCTTGAAGTAGGCGTTCCCATATATCTTGATGTTTCTTGATTTGTTCAAGAATTTTGCCCTGCACATCAAGAACCAGATGAGAAGAGGTGACATCAGTGCTTAGTTCTGTCAACGTGCGAGTTGACAATAGCTCTTTGATTGCAATGTTTTTGATTTTTTCATCATCTTCAGATGCCATTTTTGTTGGTCTGTTTGTCTGCGTTTTGTTCTTGTTTATGTATTTCTTAATATGGAAGGTAGTTATATCTGGGTTTTTTATATTAATATAGTAAATTTTTTATGTAGGTAGGGTGGTAAGTTCAGTATTATTTATTGTAAAATTGATCATTACATGTCAAATTATAGTCACATCGGTAATTAATTAAGTTTTTTTTTTATATAAAATACTTCTATTTTAATTTTTAAGATTCGTAATTTTTTTTGTTGCATTTTTAGGACAAAGTAATTTGAAAGTATTTGCAGTGTTTTTTTTTTCAAAATCGCATTTGAAACGTAAACAAATTCGCAAACTTTAAGAAATTTGAAGATAATTGTTTTTACTGAAATCGCATGTGTTTAGGCATGAATTCGCACATTATATGAAATTTCAAATATTATTAACTTTTGATTGAAATCGCATGTATATTGTCATGAATTCGCATATTAAATTATACCTGTAGTTTTTTCGCATATAATGTTATATGAATTCGCAAACTTTATAAAAAACACACCCTTTCTTTTTTGTCTGAAGTGTTTTTCGCTTGTTATGTATTTCGGATATTCTTATTTGATTTTCACCCTGTATCATCTTCTTCGATAGTAGGTCCATCGATTTGTTTCAGTTCTGAATTTCCAAATTCTTCAGAAGTTCAATTCGCAGAAGGATATGGTGAATAGGAATCGATCGTTTTTTTATTAGTTGTTATATTTTCGATTACATCTTTGATTAAGAATCTTACGTTATGATTTTGAGGTTTTGTTTGCTGATTAACATGGTTTTTTATTTCGTAATGGACAATTTTAACCTTGGCGGTTTCATATATATATATATATATATATATATATATATATATATATATATATATATATATGTTTATTTGATTAATTTAATAGCTAAACACGGGGGTTATTTGAGATAATCGGACGACCGTGGTTATAGCGTACGTATTGTACGATTAGGTATATTGTATGATAATCGGCCTCTATATATATATAGGGTAAGGTTCATGCGAGAACCACCTTTATTGCGAGAACCGCGAGAACCAATGTGAACACAACCTAAAATAGCTAAAAAAACCTAACCCCCCCAAGCTAAATGCTAAAAAGTAAAACCTCCAAAAAACCTAAAAAAAACCCAACCCCCCCCCCCCCCCCAAAAAAAAAAACCTAAACCCCCTCCCCCACCCCCCAAAAACCTAAACCCCCCACCCCCAAGCTAAAATGCTAAAAACTAAACCCCAAAAAAAATCTAAAAAAATAAAAAAAAATCTAATTTTTTTTAAATATTTTTTATGTTAAAATCGCTACTTTTAGTAGCAAAAAATTTTTTTTTTAACAAAAAATTAAATTTTTTTTGGCTACTAAAAGTAGTGATTTTTTTATAAAAAAATATTAAAATTTTTTTGTGTGTTTTTAGCTATTTTTAGGCATTTTTTGTTGTGTTCACATTGGTTATCGCGGTTCTCGCAATAAATGGTGGTTTCTAACGAATCTTTGTCCTATATATATATATATAGGGTAAGGTTATTGTAAAAAAAGTTAAAAGTGTGAGAAATGTGAGAAATATTGTGGAGATGACATGTGTCCTAAATCTAAATTGATTCAAAAGGGTAAACAAGTAATTTTATCATTAATTCAATTAATTAAAAACTTCCCATAACCACCACCTTAATTATAGAAACTGGATTTTTTTTAAAAGATCTCTATAAACACCATTCAGCAAGTATATAACACCATTCAGTAAGTATATAACACCATTCAGCAAGTCTATAACACCATTCAGCAAGTATATAACACCATTCAGCAAGTAAATATAACACCATTCAGCAAGTATATAACACCATTCAGTAAGTATATAACACTATTCAGTAAGTATATAACACCATTCAGTAAGTATATAACACCATTCATGGACTAAACATCTGATCGAAACATATTTTTTTCTGTATATAAGTATAGCAATATGGTACTCATATTAAAGATAAAAAAAGCGCTCGTTATTATGGTGTAATTTTTTTTAGAAAAAAAGTTACGTATAAAAAGTTATTGACGTTTAAAAAAGACGGGGGAAGTTACATGTGCATTAATGTTAGTTTCTTAATTTAAAAATGTTAAATTTACCTATATACCCTTAATCTAGAAAATTAATAAGTTTAATAGTAAACATTATTTACAATTTTGCCATTATGATCTCAAGCATTAGATCAAAGATCTAATGGTATAGATTCTTTCTTACCTTTCTCACAAAAAAACTCTTTTTTTTACAGGAACCTTTACATATATATATATATAGGGTTGGGTTATATGGAAAACCCCATCTTTTTGAGAAAACCTTGGAAACCCAACCTCATCCATTGATTTTGTTTCATCCAAGTAGATCAATGGTTGAGCTTTTTTTTGGTGTCTTTTACATTTAAATAAAACCATAAATTATACACAAGTAAAGGAGAAGGGCATTTAAGGTATTGAAAATCTGATTTTTCTCTCACACACATCAACTTTATTTCTCTTACACACATGTTATCTCTCTCTCCTTTCTCCTTTGTCTTCAATCAAGATCATGATGAACACCAAACACAAGTTTAGATCTTCAAGTTCAGATCTACATCGTGTGAAAGAGAAAATGTTTGAAGATTGTTGTTTTAGAGAAAGAACGACGACATGATGAAGGTTTTTAGAAAGAGAAACAACAATCTTCATCATGTTCATCTATAACACCAAGAACACACATACAAGTGTGTGAGAGAGAAAAAGTT
Source organism: Helianthus tuberosus (assembly GCA_030545235.1). Lineage (NCBI taxonomy): Eukaryota > Viridiplantae > Streptophyta > Magnoliopsida > Asterales > Asteraceae > Helianthus > Helianthus tuberosus. The sequence goes on from CM060351.1 coordinate 53,865,529, forward strand.
TGAAGTTGTTGTTTTAGAGAGAGAACGATGGCACGATGAATGTTTTTAGAGAGAGAAAGTTGATGTTTTAGATAGAGAAACAACAATCTTTATCACAAAGACACACGCACAAGTGTGTGTGAGAGAAGAAGGTTTGAAGATCTTCTTCGTGTTCATCAGACGGTTCTAGATCCGGTAAGTGTTCTTGAAATATCATTTCACACTTGATTTTTTGATGAAATGGTTGTTAATATGTTTTTATGGGCTGAAAGTGTTCTAGTAATGGTTAATGTTCATGTATTTTAAATAAATCGAAAACTTTAGGATGAGATTTTGAACGGGTTTTTTTGTTGGTTTGGTTGCTTGTTTGGGGATTTTGATCTTAACAATAATTGTTTTTTTGTTGGTTTGGTTGCTGGTTTAGGCTTTTGATCTGAACAGTAAGTGTTTTTTTTGTTGGGTTGTTTGATTTACAGAAACAGACCCATAACATGTGTTAAGCACCTGTTCGAATGATATATAACGTGTGTTGATTTACAGAAACAGATCCATAAAGATATTCAATTGACAAGCTGGATGGATGTAGGCGACGTTAATGCGGGGACACTGAATAAGTCAAATCTTTTGGGAAAGAACTCTTCGTTCGTTTATAACATGTGTTAGTGGTTCATGCTGTAACAGAACACCATGATGTAACCTGACATGTGTTCATGTATAACATGTGTTAAGCCCCTGATAGAATGATATATAACGTGTGTTAACCTTTGTTAATTTTAAAAAAAGAAAAAAACAAGTAATATCTATTTTATTTTTATTGATGTTTAAAATATCCGATAATGTGGATACCGAGCGTAATACTTGTACAAGTATTACATGTACAAGTTAGTATGTAACGTGTAATATTAAACGAGCCATTTATGGTAACACATGTACCAGTAATTTTGGAATATATAATATGAAACGGGTCATTTGTTGTGCACATTTTGGAATATATAACATGTGTTAAGCCTCTGCTATAATCTTTTTGTAAGTTTAACTTTAGGGCCTTAACACTGATGTACATGTAGTTACATTTGTGTTAATAAGTTTAACTTTAGGGCCTTAACACTGATGTACTTGTTTTGTTCATAGGCGAATGGATGTCTATGTTCAAAATAAAGATGGTTATCAAGACGCAAAGCGTAGCTAGATTTTTTAACCTTTATGATAGTTTTTGGATCATCTTTATATATTTAAGTTTGTATAAACATTTTTGTTACCTTTAAGTATGATTGTAATGCGTGCAATTAATAACAACCCATGATGACAAGTGACTTTTGTTTTGATTAACATTTGTAAATGTTGGTCACTTCATTCCTTTGGTACACATGTGTTACATACATTAACATGGCAACGTTACATATGTAACAATGGTCGTTACATATGTAACAATGGTCGTTACATATGTAACAATGGTTGTTATATATGTAATATATTTAATGAAAAATAATAAACTACTATTAAACGTAAGAGCTATTGAATATCACCCTGTATGGAAGATATATTACCCCGAAGTGTAACACATGTTACAACATATAAGAGAAAGTAGAACATGCCCTACATTCAACAATGTAACACTTCTTACCCCGAAGTGTAACACATGTTACAACAGTATATGCACATCATAGTGTTAGGATCAGTATATGCACATCATAGTGTTTTGCAAACCACTTTCATATACCTTAATACAAGTCGGGTTACAACAAAGATTACGATGGATACTTATGTCACACCCTGGCTTTGCGGAAGCGTGGTTATTTTGGTGTGACTTCTTAATACCATAGCTTAACCATAACAAAGCTATATGAAATAAAATCATGCAAGATCATCCATTTGATTAAGTTTTTAAAACCAGAGTAACACGACATTGTCTTAGAGACTTACAACCTCATAACATAAAACATTGTCTTGAATAACATAAACACCGACATGAAATAAACGCAGTTTAAGATTTGTGACTTGTCCAGGAAAGAGTCACATTTCCTAAACTGGGATGACCTTGGAACCCTTATGCAGCGGGAAAACATAACATACCGCGCCAGATCTTTAATTTCCTGAAATACATGTAAGTTGAAAAATCAACAATAATGTTGAGCGAGTTCATGTGTAAGTGAGTAAGTAAACCTTTGTGAGTATAAAAATAGTCTTGGTATGTAGCAAATAAGGAAAAAGAGATCACCAATGGTTTGCAAAGCCAATGATAGGTGTGAAGTGCAAGTAGGAAGACTCAAACCTAGCAGATTTAGCGTTGGGTACAAAGTCACTCCAAGGTCCGTTCTGTTGGGCCTCTCTGAGGTCCGTTCTGTTGGGCCTAGAGTTGGGCTCGCTACACCCAGATAGATCTACCGCTTACGTCCCTCGGTCCTACAATGAGGATTAATGGCCTCCAGTTTCTGCCTACCCACTCACATGATCTAAGTAGTAAACCTCCTTACGCTAATCATACCGTGTATAAAGTACTTGTAAACAAAGTAACATGTATTTCACCCCCGCAGTTAAGAAAACTGAAAACAGTTAGAGAAAAGGGGGACATGAACTCACAGTGGTGCGTCTCTACCAAGTATGCCTCCAAATCAATCAGCTGTATGACGACCTACACGTGCTAACTCTATTAGACGGATGGCCGTGCCTTAGCTTTATGGTTTAAGTTTTTGGGAAATAGTTAGGCAACTATTTCGTGTTTACGTTCTGTATATACTTGGTAGTTATTCTCCTTCCCAAGGATGGGGGATTTAATACATGTGTGTTCGTAACATTCAGATTTCACTATTAAGTCTCACTTAATATATTTTATTTCCAACTCCAAAATATAAATATTCTTTCCAAAAAATATTATATTTTAATACATGTGATTTTCCCAAAATAATACTTAGTAATATTATTTTTACTCTAAAAATAATAGTTTCGTAGTTCACAAAATAATCATAAACACTTATACAAGTGATGTTGTGAAAAATATATACTAAATATATTTATGTATCACGTTTTATTTTGTGAAAATCCCACCTCCGATGTTTTGTAAATATAGTCGTGGCGAAACTTATATTTTGAAAACTAGTCAAAATGTCTTTCTAACACTTATAGTGAAAATATTTCTAAGTGTTAGGCTTTTTGGAAAAATTTCTCCAGAGTTTCCTCTGTAACTAGAGGTGGCCACGCTTTCAAGCGTATCATTTTCTTTTACAATCAATCAACCAAAACAATGTTCAAATCACAAACTAGTCAAAATATGTATATAAATCGCATAAATTTCATGAACTTGTGATTTATCCGAAGTATGAAGTAAACCTCATTACTTTTAGTGGATCTTTATATAAAATAATCCGAATCTGTGAAAACCTCATTTTTATGGAAGTTCCGTCTTTACAACTTCTCGTCAACTTTTACAAAAATAGTTATTTCGTCGAAACTTTGTGTTACACAAGTGTTTACACACTTGTGTGTTCTAAAAACCATTCTTGTTAGTGTAAGATCCGTCTTTTAAAGTACATGATTTCTTTGATACGTGGTTCTTTGAAAATACCACTTGCAGATGCGTAGATCTGCTAGTTTTAAACACAATTTCACAAGTAAAACTCTTTTACACAAGTTCATGATTCGCGTGTGGTAGAGTTTCACCTTTTAACCCTTGTATTATTCAAAACAAGCTTATGTTAAGATCCATGACCTTACCAAACCGGGTTAAACGATGATCCGAGCTACCACATCATAGATCGGGCCTAAATAACCATAAGTTTTAATTACTACAAGTTTTACACAACTTATGTGCTTTTAACCAACAATACTTGCAAGTTTAGTAAACTTTAATGTGTCAAAATGCAAGATTCCGAGTTTTAATCATCATACATCTTATTAACCACCTTAGATTAGTTCAAGTACGAGTTTTAAGCATTATACCTCTAGCTCGAGGCTAGGGAAGAATCTTGACGAAAATGGCGTGGATAAAAGCAAGATAAAGAGGTCCTTCGCGTTCCGTTTGCTCCAAGACTCCTTGTATACGACCCTTAACACTTGTAGGTGATTGGAATGGCTAGAACAAAATCGAAAATGGATGGGTGGGGGTGGGTTGTTCTCGGCCGTAAGCTCCAAGAGAGGGAGAGAGTAGTGTTTGTTGATTTGTGAAAGTGATTATGTTATGGTGGGTTTAGTGGGGAACTTATAGACAAAGTTTTAAGGTAATTAACCTTTGGATCATGTGTCCTCTAGATATCATGCATGGATGATTAATATAATCACAATTGTACCATGTATGTCCCCTAGATGGGGACGGTTTGTAATTGGGGGGGGGGGTCCTTGGTTCGAAACCAACTAGTTAGTTAGGCACATTAGTTAGGTTAAGTAAGTGTTAACTCGGTTACTAATGTGTAGTATGTTATGACGGGTGTTAGGGTATTCAGGGACCCTAACTGGCTCAGAAAAAGATAAATAATGAAAATAACAATATTTTCATGTCCCGGGTATAGTCCGGTTGTTCGGTTGGATAGTAATCCGTTAAAGCGTTAACAAAGCTTTAAAGTGTCGTTATTACTCTTTTTAGTGACACAACTCATTTCTGACACTTTGGAAAGTGTCTAGCAATATTTTTCTCATGTTTTGGCACTTTATTGGGTAGCTAAAAGCTGAATTATTGTGTAAAGTGCTGAGTCTTGTACTTAGAGTACGTTTTAGGCACATCCAGTCATTGAAACTTATTCCTAGAGACGCAGTTCTACAATCCTTATATCCCTACACTCACCACTAGTGTAGCAAAATATTTCTGGCTCATACAGGCCTTAGAGGCAGTGTTTGCCTGATGCTGGCTTTATCAGCATGTTCAATAGGTTATCCGTTATAGTGCTACTGTGCTTTTTGTGCATCATGTTGGTCACTAAGGTGCTGTAAGCAAAATATGGAGTGACAGCAAATAAAGTATGATGCAAGTAAGTGCATGTATCAGTATGCAAGTAGCAGTTTATTCACAAGTTCAAGCAAGCACAGTAATTAAGCAACAATTAATTATTAATCAAGTTGTACGGATACCTGGTTTAGTGCGGGTTGTCACATTCTCCCCCTGTTAAATAAATTTCGTCCCGAAATTTTAAGTTCTACTTGTAGATGCAGGGTTCTTAGGAAAAAGGTGGGGGTATTTCTCTTTCATCCGGTCCTCACGCTCCCAGGTGTACTCAGGACCGTGTCTGGCATTCCAACGAACTTTGACGAGCTTGACACTGCTCCGGCGGGTCTTGTTTACTTTCCAATCCGTAACCTCCACCGGTTCTTCAACGAAATGGAGCGTGTCGTCAACATGGATCTCATCAATGGGAATGGCAATGTCATCTTGAGTTGGACTTTTCTTCAGGTTGGATACATGAAATGTATCGTGAACAGAATGGAGTTCAGCAGGTAGGTCCAACTTGTATGCTACTAGTCCTATTCTTTCCAAAACTCTGAAAGGACCAATGTAGCGCGGATTTAACTTCCCACGCTTTCCGAAGCGTGCCACACCCTTCCAGGGTGAAACTTTCAATAACACCATTTCTCCAACTTGGAATTCCACATGTTTCCGGTTTGGATCCGCATAGGCCTTCTGCCTGTGGCGAGCTGCTTCGATGCGTTTAAGAATCTGCGCAATCTTGTCTGTCGTCTCTTGGACGATTTCGGGACCAGCAAGCTGCCTATCACCTGCGTCAGCCCAACATAAGGGTGATCGGCACTTGCGTCCGTAAAGGGCTTCAAATGGCGCGACACCAATACTGGTGTGGTAGCTGTTGTTGTATGAAAATTCGACCAAAGGCAAATGCTTGTCCCAGCTACCGCCCAAATCCATAACACACGCTCTCAGCATGTCTTCCAAAGTCTGTATCGTTCGCTCGCTTTGACCGTCAGTTTGCGGATGAAACGCAGTGCTCAGATTCAATTGTGAGCCAAAGGCTTCTTGGAAGGATTGCCATATCCTTGACACAAACCTTCCGTCTCTATCAGAGATGATTGAGAGAGGTACTCCATGACGTGCGACGATCTCTCTCATGTAAATTTCGGCCAATTTGCTCGTATTATCCTTCTCTCTGATAGGTAAGAAGTGTGCTGACTTTGTTAATCGATCCACTATTACCCAAATAGTGTCATGGCCTCTTGGCGTTCTTGGCAATTTCGTAATAAAATCCATGGAGATTTGTTCCCATTTCCACTTGGGAATCTCAGGTTGTTGCAGAAGTCCTGAAGGCTTCTGGTATTCTGCTTTAACCTTAGCGCATGTTAAACATTTGCTCACATACACAGCAACATCGCCTTTCATCCTAGGCCACCAATAATAATCTTTGAGATCTTGGTACATCTTATCCGCTCCCGGATGGATAGAGTACCGTGACTTGTGAGCTTCATTGAAAATAACCTTCCTTAAATCTCCAAACAAAGGAACCCAAATCCTTTTCTCAAAACATAACGTTCCTTCCTCGTTTGGTACCAGTAGCTTCTCCATCCCACGGAGATATTCTTCTTCAAGGTTTCCTTCCTTGAGAGCTTCTTTCTGCGCGGCACGAATGCGCAAGGAAAGATCGGTTCGGATAATCATTTCTAAAGCTCTAACCCTTATGGGCTTGATCCTCTCCTTCCGAATTAGGGCATCGGCGACCACATTCGCCTTCCCTGGATGATACTTTATCTCGCAGTCGTAATCGTTCAGCAACTCAACCCATCGTCTTTGCCTCATATTCAGCTCCTTTTGGTTGAATATGTGCTGTAGGCTCTTGTGATCTGTAAAAATTGTACACTTCGTACCATAAAGGTAGTGTCTCCAGATCTTTAATGCAAAAACCACTGCGCCAAGTTCCAAATCATGTGTGGTATAGTTCTTTTCGTGCACTTTCAGTTGACGCGATGCGTAAGCAATAACCTTTTGGCGTTGCATCAACACGCAACCCAATCCTTGACGTGAAGCGTCACAGTATACCACGAAGTCATCTGTACCTTCTGGTAGTGCTAAGATTGGCGCATTGCAGAGCTTATTCTTCAATATCTGGAACGCTTCTTCCTGTTTGATTCCCCAATCAAACTTCTTATCTTTCTGGGTGAGGAGCGTCAAAGGTTGAGCGATTTTTGAAAAATCTTCAATGAACCTTCGATAGTAGCCAGCCAAACCCAAGAATTGGCGAATCTCGGTTGGCGTCTTTGGCGTTTCCCAATTCTTGATCGCCTCGATCTTTGTTGGATCCACGTGGATTCCATCTCCATTTACCACGTGCCCAAGAAATTGGACTTCACGTAGCCAAAATTCGCACTTGGAGAATTTGGCATACAACTGTTCCTTCTTCAGCAGCTCCAAAATAGCTCTTAGATGCTGTTCGTGCTCGGCCTTTGTTCTTGAATAAATCAAGATGTCGTCGATAAACACAATCACGAACTTGTCCAAGTACGGCTTGCAAACTCTATTCATCAAATCCATAAAGACTGCAGGTGCGTTTTTCAAACCAAACGGCATAACAAGGAACTCGTAGTGTCCATAACGAGTTCTGAAGGCTGTCTTCGGGATACTCTCCTCTTGTATCCTTAACTGATGGTATCCAGATCGAAGATCGATCTTTGAATAAAAGCTTGAGCCTTGCAGTTGATCGAATAGATCATCAATCCTTGGCAGAAGATATCTATTCTTGATCGTCAGCTTGTTCAGTTCCCGGTAGTCGATGCACATTCGAAAACTACCGTCCTTCTTCTTGACAAACAGGACCGGAGCTCCCCAAGGCGAGAAGCTTGGTCGGATAAAACCCTTGTCTAACAGCTCTTGAAGTTGTGTCGACAGTTCCTGCATCTCAGACGGAGCAAGTCTATAAGGTGCCTTAGCCACAGGCGCGGCGCCTGGAACTAAGTCAATGCGGAACTCTACTTGTCTCTGAGGTGGCAGTCCAGGTAAGTCTTCTGGGAAGACTTCTGGGTATTCCCTCATGACAGGGATGTCTTCGATCTTTGGCTCAGCAGCCTTCTTATCCACAATGTGTGCCAGGAAGGCAACACATCCCTTCTGCAAACACTTTCGCGCTTTCAGGCAGCTGATAACCCTCAATGGCGTATCACGCTTCTCTCCGTGAACCACAATTGTCTCGCCATCTTCGGTTGGGATACGAACGATCTTTTCGTGACAAACTATCTCAGCTTTGTTGCCTGATAACCAATCCATTCCTACCACTACGTCGAAGCTTCCCAACTGGACTGGTAGTAGGTCCAAAGCAAACTCGCGCTCTCCCAATTCGATCACACAACCTCTGATGACTTCGTTGGCTTCTACTAACTTCCCATTAGCCAATTCGATCGAGTAGGGAATATCTAACTTATTAGCGGCTAAGCCAAGCATATTCTTAAATTCTAACGACACGAAGCTATAATCGGCACCAGTATCAAATAAAACGGATGCATAGCGTTGATTTACAGGGAACGTACCAGTAACGACATTGGGGTCCTGGCGCGCTTCCCTTGCTTCGATTTGGAACACTCTTCCACGTGCTTGGTTTAACTCTGGGCAGTTCTTCTTAAAATGCCCGATATCACCGCAGTTAAAGCATCCAAGTCTTTGCCCGTTTCCACCAGCTTGATCATTCCTCTGATTACGATTCACGGCGCCCGCTTGGTTAGCATTGTTGCCTCGATTCTCGTTACCTCCATAGTTTCCTTGTGGGCGATTTCCATTCCCACCCCGGTTGTAATTTCTGTTTCCGAATCCTCCCTGGCCTCCCTGACCAGCAGTGGCCCAACAAGTGTCCTTCAAGTGGCCACGTTTCCCACATGCTTCGCATACTTTTAGCCCGCATCGACCAGAATGGTGGCGTTGGCAGTCGTTGCACTTGGGTTGGGTGCCCAGATATCCTCTTCCTTTCTTTCCACTACCAGCTGTAACCTGAGCTGGCGTGCCTGATCCTCCTTTCTTAACCGCCACACTGGCGCCCTGCTTGAAGTTCGAGAACTTCCGTTTGTTACCTCCTGATGACTCGACGTGAGTCTCTGCCTTCTTCGTCTTGATCTCATCAAACTTGTTCAGGCGAATAGCCTCCTCAGTGAGAGCTATGCTCAAATCAAACGCCTCAGTAATGGTCGCAGGCTTGGATGAGGTCACCATGCTTATGATTTGAGGAGCTAATCCCCAAATGAAATGTTCAATCCGCTTGAACTCCGGAGTGACCATGTAGGGTACCACATGTGATAAGTCATGGAACCTTTGAACGTACTCTGCGATCTTCGGACCGTCCATTTTCAAGTGCCAGAACTCGGTTTCCAATCTCTGGATTTCCGCGCGAGAGCAGTACTTTTTGCGCATAAGTTCCTTCAGTTCGGTCCAGGTTAGCGCGTAGGCAGCAGCTTCACCAAGTGTTTGTACTTGCAGATTCCACCAAGAGAGGGCTCCATCCAAGAATAGCCCTGAGATATAGGTGACTTGCTGATCCAGTGCGCATTTGCTCATGCGAAGAACAGATTCAGTTTTCTCGGCCCAACGAACAAAGGCGACAGCACCTCCAGTGCCATCAAAGTTGACCGGTTTGCAGTCTAGAAACTGCTTGTAGGTGCATCCATGAGGTGGATTATTGTTGTTGCCAGTGTTGCTTCCACTAGTCCCTCCTTGAGAGGCGGCGTATTGTGCAATGGCAGCAGCGATAATTTGCTGGAGTTCTGCCTCATTAGTAGGCATGTGTGTCTCACGTCTCGGCGGCATCTTCTAAAAGATGTGTTTACGTCGGTCAGGCCATAGTTATAATACATAAGTCAGGTCATAATTTAGCGTATGTATATAACGATAGTAATAGTACATAACATCTCATGTTATAATCATATCAATCACACAACATCCCATGTCACAAACATCAATCACACAACATCCCATGTCCTAAAATACAAATAACCAAATCAAGCATCAAATATGATGAGAATACTGCGATTGCCATATATCGAGACCACATAGTGAGCGTACAAGTACATCACAGTGTTATACAACATCAGTCGACTAAGGGCTACATCACCCTAGTCCAAAAACTATATCAAATCAGTGTCAATACATCAAATACATGTCAACAAAAGTCAGAATCAAATGTAGTCTCCAAAAATGTTGTGCAGTCAAAAGCATTCGCCGTCTTCTCACCAATGTCTACCCATACGGTACTGAAGAGCTCTACACGGATGGCGGTGGAGGAGGGGGAAAGTGAGTGTAAAACAAGCGGCGCAAATGGAGCCAGCCCTCCTCCATGGCTCTCTGGGTGCGTAAGAATGAAGCAACCTGCTGCTCTAGGGCAAAAAGACGTGCAGCATAGTCTGGTGGTACAGGTCGAGAGGGCTGCAAAGGAGAGTGGGTCTAGCCCTGGCACTGACACGGCGGCGGCTGAGCTCTCTCAAGCTCCTGAATGCGCTGTGTGTGTGCCTCGTGCTGGGCGACAAAAGACATCAAAACGTCCTCAATAGTATACCCCATGTGGAAAGAATGGTAGGGGTCAGTCGGTGGCATAGCAGAGTGTGGTGCCCAAAGGAACGGCTCACTGGTGGGATCAAAAGGTGCCACATGAAATGGAGAAACAGTGGGAAAAGTAGCGGATGGTGGTATAGCAGGGATAGATACTGGTACATGCCCAAAAGGGTGTGCCAAAGAACCCTCTCCAGCTCGTGCTGGAGGTGTAAACTGAGGAAATGAAAAAGAAGTATCAATGTGACGTGTATCAGGGATCTGTGGGGGAAAAGGTGGGACCTCGTCATCAGCCGGAATCCACCCACACTGGGCGTGCTCGTCTCGGGGGTCGATCCGTGCCTCAAAAAGCGCACGATCAAACTGGGCTGGCATAGGATCATGGTGAGGTACAACAAGGGGGTCAACTGGTGCATCAGCAAAAAGTGGGGGATCAACGTGATCAGCAACAAGGACATGATCGCCCTCCAATAATGGAGCATCTATAGGATGATCATCAATAGGTGGGTCAGCAACGACAGGCTCAATAATAGGTGCGTCGGCATGAACTGGGCCATGCTCAAGTACTGGGTCAGGAGCAGGGTCTAGTGGCTGCTCGGGCTCATCAAAGGCCATCTCAAAATCAAACTCGGGATCGATGGGGTCAACTGGGTCGACTGGATCCTCCATAGGCTGATCCATGGGTATAAACTCTATATCCTCATCTGGGTCGAATCCTGGGGGAAAGACAGGATCAGAATCCTCCATATCATCATGGTCGAAAGTAAAACTAGGAATAGGGGCAACAGAGGATGCCTGGTCGGGATCTGATCCATGAGAAAAGTGCTGCGCACTCTGAGTATGTGAAGGTGCGGAGGCCACAGACTCGAAAGAGTCTGGGACCGGAGAGTGAGCAGGAGACTCCTCGGCGGGAGCATCTGCGATCATCAAAAGATCACCAGCAGCAAGAAGGGCCTCGCCCTGAACCTCGTCCTCTAAGGGCTCGTCATCAAAAAGATCGACGTCGTCATCATCGTCGGCGTCGAGAAGCAAATCAAAAGCAGGATACGAAGCCAGCGGTATGGGAGCAGGGATCTCCACTAACGGTAGGTCCCCAGCCAAAGGGCCATCAGCGAGCTCATCAGCACCATCAGGTAAGGCAAAGGGCTGGAAATCATCCTCGTCCGTGCTCGTAACGTCGGATGTGTGAACCTCACGCTCAGAAGACTCTAGGTCGTCCGATACTATAGGTCTAGGTCCTGTGGTGTCTGAATCACCAGTGCCAGAGGTGTCCATAATGTCTGTAACATCAACACAACATGCACAAACAGTCAAGCATACAATCAAGTAATCACATAAGTCACCAAGTAAGCATTCAAATCATTCTCCTAGTCCCACTAGCCAATTTCTCCCAGTCTCTAAGACTGCTCTATCATCTACCTCGACCTCTCAGATCGAGCCTCGGTCTCCAATACCGAGCCTCAGCTTCCAAGACTGAGCCTACTCTTCCTAGTCCAACTAGCCAACTACCTCGATCTCTCAGACCGAGCCTCGGTCTCCAATACCGAGCCTCAGCCTCCAAGACTGAGCCTACTCTTCCTAGTCCAACTAGCCAACTACCTCGATCTCTCAGACCGAGCCTCAGCCCTTCTAGACTGAGCCTATAAATAATAAAATGTGCTCAACATTTGTTTGTAAAAAGTTTTGGATCTGGACTTAAGTGGTATGCAGAAAAATGTTTTCGTGAGAGCCCTAGTGCTCATAGTCTAGACTCGAGAAAGAATCCTAGTTCGCTATGATCAGAGCTCTGATACCAAGCTGTCACACCCTGGCTTTGCGGAAGCGTGGTTATTTTGGTGTGACTTCTTAATACCATAGCTTAACCATAACAAAGCTATATGAAATAAAATCATGCAAGATCATCCATTTGATTAAGTTTTTAAAACCAGAGTAACACGACATTGTCTTAGAGACTTACAACCTCATAACATAAAACATTGTCTTGAATAACATAAACACCGACATGAAATAAACGCAGTTTAAGATTTGTGACTTGTCCAGGAAAGAGTCACATTTCCTAAACTGGGATGACCTTGGAACCCTTATGCAGCGGGAAAACATAACATACCACGCCAGATCTTTAATTTCCTGAAATACATGTAAGTTGAAAAATCAACAATAATGTTGAGCGAGTTCATGTGTAAGTGAGTAAGTAAACCTTTGTGAGTATAAAAATAGTCTTGGTATGTAGCAAATAAGGAAAAAGAGATCACCAATGGTTTGCAAAGCCAATGATAGGTGTGAAGTGCAAGTAGGAAGACTCAAACCTAGCAGATTTAGCGTTGGGTACAAAGTCACTCCAAGGTCCGTTCTGTTGGGCCTCTCTGAGGTCCGTTCTGTTGGGCCTAGAGTTGGGCTCGCTACACCCAGATAGATCTACCGCTTACGTCCCTCGGTCCTACAATGAGGATTAATGGCCTCCAGTTTCTGCCTACCCACTCACATGATCTAAGTAGTAAACCTCCTTACGCTAATCATACCGTGTATAAAGTACTTGTAAACAAAGTAACATGTATTTCACCCCCGCAGTTAAGAAAACTGAAAACAGTTAGAGAAAAGGGGGACATGAACTCACAGTGGTGCGTCTCTACCAAGTATGCCTCCAAATCAATCAGCTGTATGACGACCTACACGTGCTAACTCTATTAGACGGATGGCCGTGCCTTAGCTTTATGGTTTAAGTTTTTGGGAAATAGTTAGGCAACTATTTCGTGTTTACGTTCTGTATATACTTGGTAGTTATTCTCCTTCCCAAGGATGGGGGATTTAATACATGTGTGTTCGTAACATTCAGATTTCACTATTAAGTCTCACTTAATATATTTTATTTCCAACTCCAAAATATAAATATTCTTCCCAAAAAATATTATATTTTAATACATGTGATTTTCCCAAAATAATACTTAGTAATATTATTTTTACTCTAAAAATAATAGTTTCATAGTTCACAAAATAATCATAAACACTTATACAAGTGATGTTGTGAAAAATATATACTAAATATATTTATGTATCACGTTTTATTTTGTGAAAATCCCACCTCCGATGTTTTGTAAATATAGTCGTGGCGAAACTTATATTTTGAAAACTAGTCAAAATGTCTTTCTAACACTTATAGTGAAAATATTTCTAAGTGTTAGGCTTTTTGGAAAAATTTTGCCAGAGTTTCCTCTGTAACTGGAGGTGGCCACGCTTTCAAGCGTATCATTTTCTTTTACAATCAACCAACAATTTTCTCAATCAACCAAAACAATGTTCAAATCACAAACTAGTCAAAATATGTATATAAATCGCATAAATTTCATGAACTTGTGATTTATCCAAAGTATGAAGTAAACCTCATTACTTTTAGTGGATCTTTATATAAAATAATCCGAATCTGTCAAAACCTCATTTTTATGGAAGTTCCGTCTTTACAACTTCTCGTCAACTTTTACAAAAATAGTTATTTCGTCGAAACTTTGTGTTACACAAGTGTTTACACACTTGTGTGTTCTAAAAACCATTCTTGTTAGTGTAAGTTCCGTCTTTTAAAGTACATGATTTCTTTGATACGTGGTTCTTTGAAAATACCACTTGCAGATGCGTAGATCTGCTAGTTTTAAACACAATTTCACAAGTAAAACTCTTTTACACAAGTTCATGATTCGCGTGTGGTAGAGTTTCACCTTTTAACCCTTGTATTATTCAAAACAAGCTTATGTTAAGATCCATGACCTTACCAAACCGGGTTAAACGATGATCCGAGCTACCACATCATAGATCGGGCCTAAATAACCATAAGTTTTAATTACTACAAGTTTTACACAACTTATGTGCTTTTAACCAACAATACTTGCAAGTTTAGTAAACTTTAATGCGTCAAAATGCAAGATTCCGAGTTTTAATCATCATACATCTTATTAACCACCTTAGATTAGTTCAAGTACGAGTTTTAAGCATTATACCTCTAGCTCGAGGCTAGGGAAGAATCTTGACGAAAATGGCGTGGATAAAAGCAAGATAAAGAGGTCCTTCGCGTTCCGTTTGCTCCAAGACTCCTTGTATACGACCCTTAACACTTGTAGGTGATTGGAATGGCTAGAACAAAATCGAAAATGGATGGGTGGGGGTGGGTTGTTCTCGGCCGTAAGCTCCAAGAGAGGGAGAGAGTAGTGTTTGTTGATTTGTGAAAGTGATTATGTTATGGTGGGTTTAGTGGGGAACTTATAGACAAAGTTTTAAGGTAATTAACCTTTGGATCATGTGTCCTCTAGATATCATGCATGGATGATTAATATAATCACAATTGTACCATGTATGTCCCCTAGATGGGGACGGTTTGTAATTGGGGGGGGGGGTCCTTGGTTCGAAACCAACTAGTTAGTTAGGCACATTAGTTAGGTTAAGTAAGTGTTAACTCGGTTACTAATGTGTAGTATGTTATGACGGGTGTTAGGGTATTCAGGGACCCTAACTGGCTCAGAAAAAGATAAATAATGAAAATAACAATATTTTCATGTCCCGGGTATAGTCCGGTTGTTCGGTTGGATAGTAATCCGTTAAAGCGTTAACAAAGCTTTAAAGTGTCGTTATTACTCTTTTTAGTGACACAACTCATTTCTGACACTTTGGAAAGTGTCTAGCAATATTTTTCTCATGTTTTGGCACTTTATTGGGTAGCTAAAAGCTGAATTATTGTGTAAAGTGCTGAGTCTTGTACTTAGAGTACGTTTTAGGCACATCCAGTCATTGAAACTTATTCCTAGAGACGCAGTTCTACAATCCTTATATCCCTACACTCACCACTAGTGTAGCAAAATATTTCTGGCTCATACAGGCCTTAGAGGCAGTGTTTGCCTGATGCTGGCTTTATCAGCATGTTCAATAGGTTATCCGTTATAGTGCTACTGTGCTTTTTGTGCATCATGTTGGTCACTAAGGTGCTGTAAGCAAAATATGGAGTGACATCAAATAAAGTATGATGCAAGTAAGTGCATGTATCAGTATGCAAGTAGCAGTTTATTCACAAGTTCAAGCAAGCACAGTAATTAAGCAACAATTAATTATTAATCAAGTTGTACGGATACCTGGTTCAGTGCGGGTTGTCACAACTTAACACATGTTATCATATGTATACAAGTCGGGTTACAACAAGATTCTGATATTAACTAAGTTCACCATAAACCCATCGCCTCCGTCGACTGTTTTCACCCTTATCACATGTTAAGCAACTACATGTTCCAAACAGACAAATTGTAACACATGTTAGATCAGTATATACACATCATGGTGTTTTATAAGTGAGCTTATACAAGAATACATGTCAGGTTACAAAAAGATTATAACGGAGGCTTAACACATGTTATATATATTCCAAAATGTGCACAACAAATGACCCGTTTCATATTATATATTCCAAAATTACCGGTACATGTGTTACCATAAATGGCTCGTTTAATATTACACATTACATACTAACTTGTACAAGTGTTACGCTCGGTTTCCACATTATCGGATATTTTAAACATCAACAAAAATAAAATAGATATTACTTGTTTTTTCTTTTTTTTAAATTAACAAAGGTTAACACACGTTATATATCATTCTAACAGGGCTTAACACATGTTATACATGAACACATGTCAGGTTACATCATGGTGTTCTGTTACAGCATTACCGCTAACACATGTTATAAATGAACGAAGAGTTCCTTCCCAAAAAATGTGACTTATTGAATATCTTTTTTTAACACATATCCCCGCATTAACGTCGCCTACATCCATCCAGCTTGTCAATTGAATATCTTTATGGGTCTGTTTCTGTAAATCAACACATGTTATATATCATTCTAATAGGGGCTTAACACATGTTATGGGTCTGTTTCTGTAAATCAAGCAAACCAAGAAAAAACAATTACTGTTCAGAGATCAAAAGCCCTAAACAAGCAACCAAACCAAACACAAACTTTTTAACACAAAAATAAAAACCTACAAATTACATAAACATTTACCACTTTTTAGAACCATTTTAACAAAAAATCATGTTCCTCTCTAAAACAGTCATTACACAAAAAAACTATTAACAACTATTTTAACAAAAACATCAAGTGTGAAAATGATTTTTCAAAATAAAATACTCAAGAGATTGTCGTTTCTCTCTCTAAAGCAGCAACTTTCTCTCTCTAAAACACTTACCGGATCTAGAACCGTGCGATGAACACGATGAAGATCTTCAAACTTGCTTCTATCTGTGTATTCTTGGTGTTCTTGATGAACATGATGAAGATTGTTGTTTCTCACTCTAGAAATCAGCTTTCAACAAGCAAGAGCACACCCGAGATGAAGATGACGACGTGAGATGAAGATGAACACACCCGGAATTAGCTTTCAACAAACAGATATGAAGTTCATGGAGTTTTGAAAATGGGGGAAGCTAAAAGGTAAAGAAATGGAGTTTTGAAAGTACATCTAGATGTGAGGTGGGTTAAGATCGAAGTAAAGACCTTGTTTAGAAAGTTGAATGCTCCATAGTACATTAATGGTGGATCTAGTATTAAAGGACATGTTTAGGAAGATGAAGATATTTTGAAAAAAAAAACTTTTTAATTTGAAATACACTAAACGAAATGGAGGATGAAGGATGAGAATGATGTGATGGGTACATTAATTATGGTGTCAAATCATGTTGGTCAATAGATCTTTGGGGTGGGGTAGGCATATGTAAATTTACCATAGTGCCCTCAAAAGCAAAAAAGGAGATGAAGTTGGGTGGGACATGTGGCCAAATGTAGGCCATGTGATGGGTTTCCAAGGTTTTCTCAAAATAAAGGGTTTTATATGTAGCATTATCCTATATATATATATATGAGTTGTATGTATATGTGTGTTTGAGAAGAAGGATGATATGTTATTGTCTTTTTGTGATCGTCTCCATTGTCCCACCCCCGATGATCTCGACGCCGACGGACCACCTGGGATGATGTTTGGGGGCGTCGCCGAGCCTAGATGACCCCTACACCGAGTGGCCTAAGTATTAATGTTAAAATTTGAGAAAATGAGATTAAAAAAAAGTCAAAGTTCCTCTAGCTAAATGGTCAACCAATTATATATATATATATAATAACTAAAAAACAGAAATATTATGTTATTATATTGATTGATATACTAGTGCTAATTCATGTGTATTACACGAGGCAATATAAATAGAATATTAAAAAAAAATCCTAAAAATCACATCTAATATTAGTTACCCATGTATTACACAAATTGGGCAAATATAATGTTATACACCGTGAGAGTCCAGGATCCGGCAGATTTGACGGAGATTTGGTCCCGAGATAATCGGTTCGGTTGATTATTATTGGTAAGAAAGGAGTAGAAGTAGAATCGACACCGAACAAGTTAATTTAAATTGGTTTCTATTCAATGATTTGAAGTTAGATACCCACGAAAGCAATTGGACAGCATCTCCCCTCTGGGAACCAAAGCTTATCCAAATGAGGAACCCCTCATCCCTATATATAGACAATGTCCATCCGCACGAACCTAGGAACGGATGGACTGCATCCGTGCGAATCAACCACATGTTCATCCATGCGGATGGACTTATAACAACACAGAACCTATAGGGATGAATGGGCTGTTAACGGACAGATCATGTATGTCCATTCGCACGATGGACTCCATTCGTGCGAATGGACTTTTCTTCACAAAATCTTGTCCGTTTTCACACTATTCTATACAATATTCAACACACACTTTATCTAGTCTATTCGCACAGTGGCGGACATACGGAATATGCACCAACAGATTCCCCCTTGGCCGTCACTGTCGAATCGTGTCTTTGAAAACTTAGATCCGTGTTTTGAATATTTTGCAATTTCAATCAGGCATCTTGAAATCTCCAATAGATTACCCCTTGATTGATGATTGGGGTTTGCATTCTTTTCGTTATGCACAAATTCCCCTTAAAATTAATCTTCAGGTCTTTGTTTGCACAGTTCACGACTTCTCCTCTGATATGCTAAAATGCAATCTTCACGAATAATCATCAACTTGAAACTAATCAATGCAACTTCTCTGTTTCGGCTTTAGCCACATCCGCGTTCGGTTTTTGGTTTACCATTTCAGTCCTCTTTTTTCTCTGAAAAACTCGACTATGCTGAAAATGTGTCATTTTGGTCTACAGAAGTCAGTTTTTCATTTTTGTGGATTTTTCTTTAAGGCCCATTAGTAGTCAGATAACCCAGATGATAATCATTATGCACCACTATCATGACTACCCCACTAATTTCCATAATCTGTGATCGCAACATCAAATCTGTTCGCTGAAACCCCGGACGGTGTCCCCGAACAACCTAGCTTGGTCTTTAAAAACTCAAAAAAAAAAAATTCAATCACCAAAATTTTTTGGAGACTCATCTCGTCATTGCGATCAAAAAATGCCTTTTTAGGCATTTGTTCATCCGCGCGAATGGTGTAGGCTCCATGCGAATGAACTGATTTGGAACGAATGGATATTTTGAACGGATGGGGAGTCGATCCGTGCGAATCAAGACTGTCGATCCGTGCAAACTTGTGCATCCGTTCGAACAAGTATGATCTTCTCAAGAACATTCTCAATCACATTTTTCGATCCAAAATCTTTATTTCTGCGAATTTCATGATGAAACTTCACAGAATTGTGCGAAAATCAATCATGAACATAATTATGTCTTTAATTTCAAATTCCATCCGCGAATTGACCTTCAATTTGTTGTTTATTCGATGTTTAACGTCAAAACCTCCAAAAAAATCCAAAATTTATGAGCGTAGGTGATTCAATAAACTATTAGATCGATTGAATCGGTACCGTAGCTTTGATACCAATTGAGAGTCCAGGATCCGACATGTTTGACGAAGTTTTGGTCCCGAGATAACCGGTTCAGTTGATTATTATTGGTAAGAAAGGAGTAAAAGTAGAATTGACACCGAACAAGTTAATTTAATCTGGTTTCTATTCAATGATTTTAAGTTGCATACCCGTGAAACCAATTGAACAACATCTCCCCTCTGGGAACCAAAGCTTATCCAAATGAGGAACCCCTCATCCCTATATATAGACAATGTCCATTTGCACGAACCTATGAACGAGTGGACTGCATCCGTGCGAATCCACTACATGTCCATCCGTGCGGATGGACAACAACACAAAACCTATAGGGACGAATGTGCTGTTAACGGACGGATCAGGTATGTCCATTCGCACGGATGGACTCCATTCGTGCGAATGGACTTTTCTTCACAAAATCTTGTCCGTTTTCACACTATTCTATACAATATTCAATGCACGCTCTATCTAGCCTATTTGCACAGTGGCGGACATACGAAATATGCACCAACACACCGAGTAATACCAAAATTATGTCTTCAAAAATTCTTCTATTGTACGAGTTAAATAAATCCGTGTATTACACGGTTGTATAAAATACAAAGTAATGTGTTAACACATATTGTTGTCAGGATGTATTTAAAAAATTAAACTTTGAGATGACAATTATAAACTTTGTCAAGCTAATTTTTATAATATTTTCTTTAACTGAGTATTAATTTTTATGTTATTTATAAATGTTAACTCAATTAACTTGTCTTGTTACTTTAAATGTCCTTTTAGGCATTTAACATAGTTAAGTTATGTTAAACTACAATGATATAAAAAATAAAGAATAAAAGTTAGTTAATGTATAAACAGTATCCATAATTAAATAAAAAGTATCCATAATCAAATATTTAAATATAATAGGAGAGATATTATTTCATAACATAAAGAGAGAGAGAGAGAGATTTATTTAATATGAGAGAAAGGCCGAAAAACCAATTTTTAAGGCCCTAGAATGATGACATGTGTCCCCTGGATATGTTCTTTATTTGGTAGTATAGATATAGATATAGATATAGATGATTATTAATCGGGAAATAAAACTTAGCTTTATAGAATTACAAATATAAAAATATCATATATTTAGAATATTATAGCATAACTTATGTTGGGTGGGGCGTTGTCAGGTACTCTTGCTCGGGCTCCTATACCGGATCGGGTATACTGTCGTCACTAATCGGGTCCTCAAATCGGGTAGAGACATCATGGACTAGTTACCGAAGAAAAGAGGTGAGAGAGACCTAGAGAGGTGTATGCTTCTAGGTGGGAACATCGTTGTAGGGCTGTTTATGAGCCAATCTGAACCGAGCGGGTCTTTTCTCGTGCTTGGATCGTTTACAAACTAAGCCGATCCGATCGGTTCATCTATGAATCAAATCGAAATACGAACGAGTATTAATTTTCTGAGCAAGCAACGAGCGATTTGGACAACCATTACATCTAATGTGCCTCTGGTTTAAATTTGTAAAGAAAGACAAGTAACAATATTGGGTTTCAAATTCTTATGGCTTAAAAAGTAGGCACGTTTCATAGCATTATTTTTCATAAATGACAATGTTGTGGCCGATGCTAAGGCCGAGGATGAGGTTGTGACCGATGATGAGGCAATGAACAAACTGTAGATAGTGTAGTATAGGTTTGGTACATGTACCATATGGTGTGAGGAGTCAGTTTAGACATACCTCTCCTAACAAAATCGACTTTTGTGGGGAGTCGGTTTAGGGCAACTCTCCACCCGAAGAACTCCACATATATTTTATCTATACAACATTTATGGTATATTATTGTTTTTTCTGTGTCTGATTAAAAAGATAGTGTAGTATATGTTTGGTACATGTATCGTATATTGTAATATAGTATACTATAATATAGGTGAAGTATAGGTCCAGTATCAGCATATAGGTATAGTATGGTATACTATATCGTATATACCATTTATCATATAATTTTAAAAAAATATGAAATTTTGATTTTACCCTTATACGCATCGTATTGGTCAAAACTGAGTCATATAGTACCATTATACGAATCGTATTGACCTATACGATGCGTATAAAGGGCCTCGTATTATGTTGATACGCCCCCTTTTCATGAACATGTCACACCCCAACCGATGACGGAAACATCGATGCGAGACGTAATAGATTGCTCAAAGACAACACAACGTTAAAATTGTGACAATATATTAAAATTTAAAATTTCATTTCATATCATCGAAACAAACGTTGCATTGTTCAAGGAAAAAGAAAGTATAACAAGTGAGATTTCACGACTAAAAATATCAAAGTGCATAATTAAAATTTGGTGCGTTTCTGGATTCACCCTAAGTACATTTCTTGTAGTATCATCATCATATATTTCAAGCAACTTGTATATATATAAATTTCAACAAAAATAATGTCGGTGAGCATACTAGTTTGTCTACATAGCATACGTATGAATAAGAATCTCAAATCCACATGTTAATTGTACACTAAGTCATATAATCATACTAGCATTCTGATATGCGCAAAATGTAACATATAAATTATATCAAATAAGGTATAAAATCAACCCTTTTATGTACTAATGTTGGAAAACGTTCGTTTCTTTGTATACTGTTGATTTTCAGGATTAAAGGAGCTTAAATGAACAAAAGGAACAAACTAATGGCAAAAACCAAAATAAATACAAAAAAAGAGAAGTTGATACATTATACCGACCCTCTGAGCTTCACTCCAATACCAAATTACTATTAAAACTTTAAACCGGCCTTTCAGGACTGTATCCCTACTGACTCAGACCAATATGGCCGAGGGTAGCGTTGCCTCCAAAAGAGGGACATGCCACATTTTGCATTAATAACTTACTTAATAATCTTTCAATATTCCGGCCTTGCAGGACTGTATCCCTGCTGACTCAGAGCAATATGGTTGAGGGTAGCGTTGCCTCCAAAAGAGGGACATGCCACTATAACTAAGATAATCTCTTAAAAAACCCAAAGTGCGGAAATCATCAAAGGATACGTAAAAGATGGGTCGGAATGAAGTGATTCTATCTTGTATATTGTTTCTTTCTATTATTTTAGTTTCTTTCTTCATTTTTAATTACTAAACATCTTTTTCCTAAAAAAATTGGTTAGATTAGACGTTGGCGATATTCCGGCATTAAAAGCTCTTGTGTCCTTGGACGACCTCGGTATCTTACCATAACTATACTACACCAACGATGGGTGCACCTACCCTAGCGTGCTGTAGAGAGTGATTGTTTTATATCGTATTTTATAAATTTAAAGGTTGATAAATGAGTAAAAGTGCTTAAAATATACTAAAAATTATGCCCACCTCGCACCACGTCACATGCATAAGCTAAAAATCATTCCAAAGTGACTAACAGCGTAATCTTATCACCTCGTCCCAAGGTAGGGCCAAGGAAACTTTGTTTCCATGAACGTTCCTCTCATTCTTCCACCACTCGAGCGCCCTCGACTTAAAGACGCCAGTGGTACTTCGTGTGCGAAGATGATCGGGACACTCGCTATTGATGAACGAGAGCTCGATGCCATCGAACCATTTGAGCATTTTAGAGGCACCATCGCCACCCATGAAAGTTTCGGGACCGCATGATTTAAAGTGTTTGTAGGAGAAGGTGATGGGTTTGGTAGCTTCGGGTTTGGACTCCACCGAGCCATTGGGGCTTGCGGTGGCGCGAATCTTGTTGACGATGGCGGGTATGACTAAGGCCATTTGCTTATCCATGAAAGGCATCTTCTTTTTGCTGGAGTTTTGGTAGGAGTTCTTCCTTGCATTACGGTTGGCAAAGGAGTTGGAAGACATTTACAAGGTCGATTAGAAAGAATGGTGAGACTTGATCAATGATTAAAAAAATATTTTGCACAAATATAGCATGATTATATATCACATAAGCACATATGGTTCAAGTAGTTTTCACATAAACAAAGCATGTCATCACAATGACTGGAGTATAGACTAAACAACAATGAAAGAGTTTAATTTTTGTTGGTTCACGAATATTAGTGTTTTAGGTTGCGAGAGTAGCATGACGTAACAAATTCAAAGTTGAAAGGGGAAATGTTGAAATACAAAATACATAAAATGGATAAGAATAAAAGAGGTTTGTTTTTTTATTTTAAATTTGGAATGCTCCGGAACGGAACTAAGACTAATCCAAAGTGGAAACTTCTTTCAAGTTTGGGAATCATGCTTTGGCCTAGTAGGTAGAATACTCTCGCCAAAGTATCGGTTAACTTTATTCACCCTTTCGGTTACTACACGTCCCTTGTCAAAAGGAAGTCTGAGACTTTGGATAGATTGAAAATCAAGGAATGTAATTAGTCATCAAGATGCGGGTATCACTCCTAACTAGATGATGTCATTCCAAGACGTGGTTGGTACTTATCCGTCGAGGTAAGGAAATTCGTCATACTCGTTGCGTGTTGGATATTTAATTTCTTATATATGTGTTAATTTTATCCTTTATCATTTACTAATTTAAATTATAATTATGTGTTTTAAAACTTAATATATTTTTAAATAAAAAAAGGATAGAGTAGTTTAGGTTAGTGGTGATACGTGGTTGAAAGTCCGATGTTCTACATATTTAAATTTGCATTTTTATGTGGATTTTAGTTTTGGATAGCCTACTTTTATGTGATTTGTGTTTCACAGGTCTCAGGGAGTTTAAGGAGCTATTTGAAAGCTTTACGGAGCATCGGGTTGAGACTGGGACCAACCGAACGCAAGAAACGGAGAAAACCGAAGCAAAACCTAGAAGTCGCATTGGTGACGGCTTCATATCGCGTTGTCGATGCCATTCGTCATTCAGAAAATCCTGTAGGCAGCAACCAAGGATTTCGGACAAACAAGTCACGTCGTCGACATCGGGGTATCTCGTCGCCGACGGGGCGACGAAATCTCAGATGCTGTTTTGATTTTGTTGACTTATTTGACCAGGTTTTTGGGGGAATAATCATAAATTACGAAAATTGAAACACCGAACTGGTTTATGGAGCCTTTTTGGAGAGCATACACTTTCTCTAAACCTACCAATCATCTTGATTCATCACAATCATCCTAGGCCTAATCTTAACATCCAATCCATCAATCATTATCATCATATCATCCTTCCACCATCACAATCATCCAAACCCTAAACCTAATTATTCATCCATCAAGATCAAGATTCAAGATTCAAGACCCAATCAAGATCATGCCTCGTTCTTCGCATTCATCATCCGGTGTTTGTGTTACAGCAATCATGAGTGACTAATTCTCACGGGTTTCACCCCGGTGCAGAATTTTGTAAGATTTCTGGGGGTTCTCATATGTGTTTAGTATTTGATTTTGATTAGTTATGTTAAACGTTTGAAGCTTATAACAATTGTGTTGCATTTGTATTAAATTCGTAAATTATTGAGTGAATTGTTAAATTTGACTTTATGAAATGAGTATGTTCAATTATTCTTTGTTATATGTTAGAGTTTACATGTTCTTGGTAATGAAGTGCATTGTGGTCCGTTTTCTATGACGTTGATAACTTTTGGCACCTAAGCCATGTTACACTAAACTAGTTAATAATCAATTTCAACTAAATCAAGTATAAAACCGTGTAGGAACCCTAGGTCTTGCGATTATCAAACCGTGTGTAAACCTTGTTTTAAACTATAGTTTTCGATCAAGCAATTGAGTTTTGTTTTCATAATCTCATAACCATTCTCATAGTTAATAGTAAACTTGTCGGTTCAATCTCACACATCTTTCAAACCAAAAATATAAACATAGCAAGCTTCATAAAAATTGTTCCAAATTAATAATTGACTGAATCTTGACACCCACAGACTCTTCGTGGTTTGACACCCCGATTGCCACTAACTATTAGTTTGAGGTAGGTTTTATAAATTTATCGTTGAACGGGACACGACACTTCGATCAAATTTTGGTGCCGTTGCCGGGGAGTTCGTATGCTTTGTGTCTAGATTATGTTGATTATTTTTGTAATCAACTATTTAAGTTCTTTGTTTATCTTTGTTATATCCGCTTTTGTAAGATCGTGAAACGACCTAACGAGTCGATCAGAAGAGTGCTCAGACAGAATCAGAGGCGGAATTCATTGATTCGGTCTTCGTTTAGCTTGGATTCACTATTAAATGTCTCGTATATTAATCTCTGAACAAATTACAATCTGGAGACACTTCGACAGCACCTCGACGTCGGAAATCAGAATATTACAAATGAATCCGTTTGAAGAGTATATATAGGCTAGAGCTGTCCGTTTGAAGGTGACATGCCACCCTTCAAACGGTCACCTCTTCAAACGGTCATGCATGTTCAAACGGTTACCATCTCAAACGATTACAACTTCAAACGGTCAACATCCAATTTCATATTTCATGATGTCACTTGTGATGTCACCTATGTGATGTCATTTGTGATGTCACCTATGTGATGTCATGCTTGTTTAGATCCGCAACGAACCCGATACTAGATATAAGACGAAGTTGACAGATGAATGCACCAACAGACTCCCCCTCATATGATGACGAGTCTTAAGGGTCGAGTCTTCGCATCTTCAGTCTTTATCAGTCTTTTTTCTTTCTTAGCATATACCAAGATCTTCTCTTTGGCTCTAGCCTCGTCAGACTCCCCCTTTCATCATGATGGGATCGCCGTCTGGAATTAGCTATTACCTTGAGATCAATTCCTGGCTTTATCTCTGTTTAAGCTCATTTCCTGCACAATATTCTCTCAAACATATAAGTTTTTACTTAAATCAATAAGAAAAACTTACTAGTAATAGTTACATCAAGTTCAAATTAATGATCTTGATTAACTAATCAAACTTTCTTTCTTAAATAATTTTTTTTTCAATTTAGCACACACACTCCCAAACCTTTTCATCATGTTCAGCACTTGGAATTTCGAAAATCAGCTCTTCATCATCAGTCGTCGAAAATCTTTTTAGATTTTCCAAAATTTATGCTAAAACACACTAAAATCTTTTTGGATTTTTTTTTAATATAACAGAAATGCAATAAAGAAATATTTACAAACAATATTTTTGTGAGCTTGTGTAAGAGGATCATATCAGTTTATGTGACCAATCACTAGCACCGTTAAGCTTTAAACATTTTCAGTTCTAAACGATTCACGTTGATTGACGATATTGTTGTCCACTTAAACTCAATCTAAAAACTTTCGAAATGCTTACCGATACGTTAAGGTATATTAATTTTGCACTAAATTCTTATGGACCCCACGATCTCAGCATATCCCCTCATCATGCAATACACTATCTCAAGTAATGCCTTTAAACTTTTATCAACTGTGATTTGTGTGAAAACAAAGCAGAATGTTTAAACATTAACAATCAGGTCGATACTTCCGTATACGCAGAGAAAGTCCAATGTTTAAACAAAATAAGAAAAATAAAACAAGTTGAAGTTGTTTAGGCTTTAACCACCAGGTCGATACTTCCGTATACGCAGAGGTGATCCAAAGCTTAAACGAAACACCAAAGAAAATAAAGCAGAACGTTTAGGCAATAACATCCAGGTCGATACTCACGTATACGCAGAGGATGTCCAATGCTTAAACAAAATAAAGAAATAAAACAAGTTTAAATCTTTGCAAAATGAAATGCACAATCACAGCGACTTTTCAGCAAAGTTATGAAAGTTCACAAACTTAACCAGTTTTATGTCTTTCGACAATCAGCGATTACTGAGTAGGCACACAATCAAGAAGGACAAAACTAAGTACTATGCTTTCGACCATGTTTCCCACTAGAACTAGGCTTTTTCATTTAAGTTTGTATCGTTATCGCAAATCTACTAGTCTAGCTGAGCCTACCGTCACATCTTTAGTAAGATCGTTTATCACATTTTATCTTTCCATTTCTTTAGCATGCTGTGATAGTCCAACTGATCTACTATCATTTCCTCTTTTTGACAACAAAACTCATTTTTTGCATTTTTCAATGTTTTTGACTTTTCAAATTTTCAATTTTTTTAAAATTTTTACTCCCCCTAAAATCAAAATATGTCTCAATTTTGATTTTCCGGGAAAATTTGAAAACAACTGTACAAGATAAACTGACAACATGATGAGAATTACTTCAATTCTCCATTCACTTGGCTTGAACAATCAGAACTCCCCCTGACAACAAACCATTTTCACATAATGATTTCAAAACACTTAAGTTTATTTTAATCAAAATGGTTTTTCCGGAAAATTAGTTTTGCGTGTCATTTCACAAATTCGGGGTTTCATTCATCACCTTGTTTTCTTTAACCACTTGTAAAAACTAACATGTTTAAGATCAACCCACAAACATCACTTGTAGAAAATCAAGTACAACTTAATGTCCCTGATTTACCACATGTAAGTTCGAAATATCACTTTCGTGAATTTCTCAAGAAATGTGCCGATTCCTGTTCCACGCTTACCAACCTGGGAACTCCGACATGTCAGGTTTTTCATTTAAACAGATTCACCCAAGCCTGACGGTCCTTGGGTGATTTTGAATTCTTGTTCAACAATGGTGGAAAATTTGCATCATCCATTGTTAAACCAGAATTTTCAACTTTTACCTCAACACAAGGCTCTTCTGGTTTTACCATACCAGAATCATTGCCTGAATGTGGCTTGTCTGACTTTGAAGAGCTAGATTCATCGCCAACATGTGGCTCCTTTGTTTTCACAGAAACAGATTCATTGCCATCAACTTTCTTCTTCATCTTTCTCTCTTTCGTCCTCAGATTTGTATCTGATGAATCCGTTTTGCTTGATTTGTCATTCTTTGGAGAGCAAGACGATTTATCAGAACTTTTATCTGTTTTACTAGTTGTATCAGAGGACAAAATCTTTTCGAGATACTCTCTCGCCTTCTTCCTCTTCTTCCTCAGTCTGTCTTTTTGCCCCTGCGAAAGCTTCACTTTCGGTTTTAGAACTTTCTGTTCTTGAACTTTAGGTTCTTGAACTTTCTGTTCCTTGGGCTTTGCTTTGACATTGACTGGTTTCTTTGCCATTTTCTGAGATTCAACCCTCGATCTTCCCTTTGATCTCATTTGGCAATCTCTGGCAATGTGACCTCTGATTTGGCAGTTATAGCATCTTCTCGTCTCATAACTCCAATTCTGGCAGTTAACAACAATGTGTCCTCTCACACCACAAGTATAACACACTCTGTTATCGTACCAATCACCATTCTCAGTTCAAACATTCAGATCATAGCACTGTTTGGCTTGGTGATAATCCTTGCTCCTCTTGTTTGCTGGATTTGGCTTTTGAGCACTGTAGTCAAACCTGCACCACTTATTACCAACAGTTTTTGAGTTTTGATTTTCTAATTTTTGTGATTTTTTATCACGATTGGATGATTGAACTGATGAGCTTTTATTTTCTTTTTGAAGATTTTTCGGTTTTTTATCTTTGTGTTTTTGTTCCACATTCTTCTTTACAGGTTTTTGCGTTGAGCATTCACCTTTTTCAGTAGAATGTAAAACAGTTTCTTTAAACATTTCATTTAATTTCAAAAATATTTTTCGTTTTTCAATTTCATCATCAGTTTTATCATCACAATCTTCGACTTTGACATTGTCAAAGTTTGTGACATTGTCAGTTATTGGAACATAATTGATCGGTTTTGGACATGGATAATCCGGTGTTGGTGACGAAGTCTCAAAACCTTTCAATTTCTCTTCAAGCTCTTTGATTTTAATCCGAGCATTTTCAGCTTCTTTTTCAAGTCGAATAATCGTCTGAAGATGGGAATTTATTACCTTTTGTTTTTCAATATTATTCTTGCTAAAAACAGATCTCCCATCTTCAAGAATCTTTATTTGACTTTGAAATTCCTCTTCAATTTTCGATTTTTCATTTTCAAAACTTTTAATTTTATCTTCAAAAATTTTTGCATTTTCTTTCAACTTCTTGTTTTCTGATGTCAAACTGTTCAAGTCATTTAACAGTTTAACATTTTCAGATTTTTGCTTCTCACAAATTTCCTGCAAAATAAGAATCTGTTTAACACCAGCTTGCTTCTCATCCTTCAACTTTTTGACTTCCAATGTCAAACTTTCCGCATCTTTCAAGAGTTTGCCATTGTCAGCTTCAAGTTTATCACATTCAGAGCACACTGATGCAGAACTTGAAGATTCATTCTTCACAAATTCTTCATTTTTTGGAACTTCCTTTGTTCTTGTCTTGAATGATCCTGCACAAAAAATTTTAACGAAATTAAGAGGATTCGCATTCTCATCAATATAACAACCCCTCTTGTTATCGTATTTCATAACATATTTTGCCCTAACACATTCAACAATCCTTTTGTTCATTTCGTCAATCACATCTAAACTCATATCCACCAAATGTGTTTCCAAGACTTTTATCAATTCTTTCCTTTTCTTTTCACTTTCATAATCATGAGTTTTAAGTTTGCTGATGAATCCTTTTAGATGTAATTTTGAAAAATTTGAATCATTTCTTAAATTTTTCAAACATTCACTCCATTCAATAGGTAATGCATCTGTAAATTTTGCTATTTTTTCAGCATCTGTCAAGAATATCTCATGATCTTTTAGATAACCAAGTAAAACATTATATTGGTTTACTAGATCATCCAAAGTTTCATTTTTCAAACACACAAAATATTTAAACCTTTTGACCCAACTATCCTTTTTCACATCTTTATAACTATCATCTATAAACCCTCTATGCCAATCATTAAATCTTTCAAGATAATCGTTTTCCTGTTCGTCAAACATTTTAACCACACTTCAAACACAACCAGATGTGATGTTTACTCAACCCGTACAACCTGGTTACTTCTACTCAAACAATCTGAACCACCTCGTGTGACTTGAATGTATTTTCAATCAAAACACCTACAAACACTTGACCTTATCACTTGCACACAACAATCAATGATTTAATGATTGTAAAAGTGGCCGACAATCTGACACTTAATATCAATTGCAAACACATGCAAACACTTAATATCAAATGTCAGAATATTCAATTTGAGTCACATGCAATATTGAGCTATTCAATTAAGACTTTAACAATGAAACTTGATTGGGCCGTCAACTTTAGCAAGACTTGATTTTAATTGGACCCTTAATATGAACTCACATGGGCCGCATATGCAAACTGATCAACATGGATAGTCAAAGCATATGATCCGACAATTTCAATTTCGCATTAAATATGATTGGGCCACCTTATATACACACTCAATTGATTTGACCGATAATTGTTCACATGCAAACAATTATGAACCGACAAACTATGAGACCAACTGATTGCTGATATATTCAAAGTTTAATAACCGACACACCAATATCACATGCAATTCTTGAATGAAGCACTCACATGTGACCGACTGACATCCTCAAATTCAATGTTACACACAACACAACACAATGCACTATCACGTGAAATACTGAACCACTTTCAAACTGAAAAGGTCAGTTTCAAACGGTAAGGTGCAGATTTCAAATGATCAGTCCAGTTTCAAACGGTAAGGTGCAAATTTCAAACGGTCAGTCCAGTTTCAAACGGTAAGGTGCAAATTTCAAACGGTCAGTCCAGTTTCAAACGGTAGGGTGCTGCTTCGTTCAAACGGACACCAGTTTTCAAGCCATTTTTACCAGTTTTACTTTGAGTTTAGGTCTGATATTCTCAAGGGTTTGTTAAAACAAAATTACGCACACATTGTGAAAGTTTTAGCCGATTTTAACCGTGAAAAATTGTTAAATTTGAAAGAAGGTGTAGAAAATCAGAATTTGCTAGCGAAAACGAGCTAAACGGTAAGAACTCTTCTTCCTGAGCTCTGATACCACTTGTAGGATCGTGAAACGACCTAACGAGTCGATCAGAAGAGTGCTCAGACAGAATCAGAGGTGGAATTCATTGATTCGGTCTTCGTTTAGCTTGGATTCACTATTAAATGTCTCGTATATTAATCTCTGAACAAATTACAATCTGGAGACACTTCGACAGCACCTCGGCGTCGGAAATCAGAATATTACAAATGAATCCGTTTGAAGAGTATATATAGGCTAGAGCTGTCCGTTTGAAGATGACATGCCACCCTTCAAACGGTCACCTCTTCAAACGGTCATGCATGTTCAAACGGTTACCTTCTCAAACGATTACAACTTCAAACGGTCAACATCCAATTTCATATTTCATGATGTCACTTGTGATGTCACCTATGTGATGTCACTTGTGATGTCATGCTTGTTTAGATCCGCAACGAACCCGAGACTAGATATAAGACGAAGTTGACAGATGAATGCACCAACAGCTTTCTTTGTTGCGCGAGTGTGTTATTTGTGCAGATTACAAGTAGTGCATGCGTACGTGGACGCCCGAAAGAACCTCACCATTAGTGTTTGAACCGAAAATTGAGCGCCTATTAAGGAGAAATCTAGCCAACCGGTTAGAGGCAACACTTGCCCCTAACCCATCCACCTAACCTTCACATCACACTCCCTCATTTGGAACCGTCTAAATGGAGAACCAAAACCAACCCCAAGAATAAAACCGAAACAACCAATCCGGTGATAGCAACGATCGGCGAGCACCAACCCCACCACATCCAAACTATCCTCAAAATCAACGCCAAACCCAACGTCAAGAGTACCCACTCGAAAATAAAAAAATCCCCCTCAATCCCAAAAATAGCAACATCAACCCGAACCATAGAACCACTCCTAACCGTGGCAATCCCGTGTTCAGGTGAGTTAACCAAAACCAACCTGGTCATGTCGAGCAACAAATTCCCGACCTCGATGTGTTGAGGAATAACATCGATGATGATGAAACATTTAGCGTTCTCGGCTACCGATCACCGGATCGGGTTAGTATTCATACCTACTATTCGGAAGAGGATAAGTACCACAACAATAGGAATAACAACGGGTTTGAAGACGAGGGATTCAGGGAGTATGAAGATAATGGAAACTTCTACAATGGTGGAGGTTTTGAAGAAGAATATGGTTATCAAAACACCAATCTTGATTATGGAGAAGACGAGTGGGTGTAAGTGTATGTTCACAATGACGGTTATGGTAACAACCGCCAACCACAACAAAATGTTCAAAGGAACCAGAACAACGTCAACAACAACAATGTTAACCAAAACCGGGTTCCTCAATTTGTGGGAGGGGCTAACCAAAGAGTGAACTGTAGGCCACCAGTACATCAAGAAGTTAATGATCCACAATGAAACCGACCTCAACAACAACACCAATTTCAACAACCTTGAGGTGTAAAGGGTTGGTTTAGACCGGTAATATCCGATAATGATTCACCTATTGGTCCACCACCTGTGGAAGGCATTCTTTTGATTGCAAGTCTAATTACATCAACATCCTACCTCCCTTCCACGGGCTCTCTAAGGATGAATCGTATACACACCTGGCTGAATTTTCAGCTTTGTGTAGCACGATTAGGGGCACAATTTCTCCCAAGATGAGGTACAGTTTAGATTCTTCCAATTCTCATTGAAGGAAAAGGCAAAGAAATGGATTCTCACATTGTCGGCCAATAGTATTCACACTTAGGGAGAAATGCAACAAGTATTTCTCGATGAATACTATTCAATGGCCAAGACCGATGGCGCTAGGGATGAGGTTCGAGCATTTCGACAATCACCGAGTGAACCGATGCATGAAGTTTTCACCCGCTTTAAAAAATTGATAAGGAAGTGTCCGCCTCATTAAATAGAACGGTGGGAGTTGGTGAAGTGTTTTGTAAAAGGGTTGGAGATGGAAGAGTGAAAGTACCTTTAATCCACGAGTAATGGTACGCTGTTGAATAATCATGAAGATGATGATTGAGACTTTTTGGGAAGGATGAGCAAGAATTCAAAGGCCGTTGAGTCAGCTAATCGAGCCAAGAAACACCCAATCTCAAGATCTCTTCACGATCTCGATTCTAGTTCTAAGGATCATATCGCCACCTTGGAACGTGAATCGGCCCGTATGAAGAAGAGGGATGTAGGAGCGGTTCAGTTTGCCGTTTATGAGGATTGTGGTGACATCTGTCACCGAGCCGAAAATTGTTAAGTAAACATGGCCCAAACCACCGAGGAGGTGAGTCAATTGTATGGATAGTGGAAGAAATATGACATGAACTCTAACACTGATCACCCTGGGTGGAGGAACCATCCTAACTTTAGTATGGTAATGCCTCGAATCAAATGAACCCCAAATTCCAATCGGGAAATCAAGGTGGGTAATCTTATCAAAATCTCCAAGGGGGTTACCAAAGGATTAATTACAATCAAGGGGGTAACCAAGGTTACAACAACCGTGACAACAACTATGAACGCAGTTATAACCAAGGCGGAAATGGAAACGGCTCCTTAAACAACCAAAGTGGTGGTGACAGCTTGAGTGCGAAGATGGATGCGCTGTTGAGTGTGGTGAAGGAATTGAATAGCGACATCAAGGAGATGAAGAGGGTGAATGAGATGTGATGTATCAGAGTGTGTACGGATTTTTTTTTGTATATTTTTAGTACATTTTACTCTTTTTATCAAGCTTTAAATTTATAAAACACGATATAAAACTATCACTCTCTACAACACGTTAGGGCAAGTGCACCCATCGTTGGCGTAGTAAAGTGATGGTAAGATACTGAGGTCGTCCAAGGACACAAGAGATTTTAATACCGGAATATCGTCGATGTCTAATCTAACTAAATATAGAGAGAAAATTTTTATTTTTGTTTTTAATAAATAAAAATAAAGAAATAGAATAAATAAATAAAACAGATAGACAAGATAGAATCACTTAGATTCGACTCGTCATTTATGTATCCTTTGATGATTTCCTCGCTTTGGGTTTTTTAAAAGATTATCTTAGTTATTGTGACATGTCCCTCTTTTGGAGGCAACACTACCCTCAACCATATTGGTCTGAGTCAGCAGGGATACAGTCCCGCAAGGCCGGATTATTGAAAGATAATTAAGTAAGTTATTAATGAAAAAAATGGCATGTCCCTATTTTGGAGGCAATGCTACCCTCGGCCATATTGGTCTGAGACATCAGGGATACAGTCCCGCAAGGCCGATTTAAAGCTTTAATAGTAGTTAGTTTATAAGGGATTACAAGCCATTCTTACTTACCCCAATTTGATGCTATCTGCATCAAGGGAAGTCCTAATAAGCTTGAATCAGGTCCTCGCATGATCTATACACTGAACGAGGCAAGAACTTTACCCAACCACCCTTCTAACCCCCTTCCAGGCAGTTAACGCGCTTTATATAGACCGTAAAGACACGAATGAGTGAATAAACAAAACATGAAGAAATGATTAAGTAAAGTTCATCTTCAATATAAAAAACTAGTTATTAAAGTCATTAATACAAACCCAAATAAAAAGTTACCAAAGCTAGGAAATCAAAAGTAATACATAAATGATTGTGTCTTCACCAAGTGATGTAAGAGATTAGCCAAGCATGGCCTTTGTTTGACAAAAACTCTTACTATCGATCTTGGATCTCGAGACTACACACACACACTAAGGATGGATGATGGATGAAAGTGGTGGATGATGGTGGTATTGTGGTGGTGGAAAGTGTGAGAGAAGTGGTTTGCTAAGGGATGAGTTACAAGTGAGCCAAGCACCTCATTTTATACTTGAAAACAGTGGCTTTACACGGCCACATGCCCACCAGGCATGACCCCGTGTCTTTCCCTTCTATGTCTTCATTTAATGCTGGTGTCAGCTCTTCTGCACACACGACCCCGTATGTCAACAGCACGACCCCGTGTCTTCTATACTTGTTGTACGAACCTAGATTTGCAAATCTGAGAGTTGACCAGGGTTCGTGCTTAGGAGACATGGCCCCATGTCCCTTGTCGTTTTCTATCTGTCTTTATCTTCTAGTAATCTTGAATGGGGGCACGACCCATGCCCAGCTGGCACGACCCCATGCTTGGGTTATGGTTTTGTTATTTTTGTCTTTGGGATGCAGCTTGGAGGGTCGTTATAGTGTGCCAACTTCCTTTCTTCGTATTTAAGTTGGTTTTTTCCGTTAGTTTGTTCCTTTTGTCCGTTTAAGCTCTTTTAATGCTGAAAATCAAAAGTAAACAAAGAAACACATTTTTCCAACATTAGTACTAAAAAGGGTTGTTTTTATACCTCATTTGATATGATTTATATGTTGCATTTTGTGCATATCAAATACCCCCACACTTGAATCTTTGTTTGTCCTCAAACAAAACTCTTATATAATTGCTTACACTCCCAAATAGAATGGGTAGAAGAGAAGTTTTTGAGTCTTGTGTATAGAGTGTCGGGAATCCAAGTTCATTATTTATTCTCGTTTTTATTTTATTTACAATCATATTCGACATGATTTATTTGGAAATTTTTAAGAAAAATAAATATTTATAAGTATAACATATATTTTAATATATTTCATTAAGCTATATAAACATTCACATACCTCACAAGTGGTCACTCAACACTCTTGCCGAAAATGTATAAGTGAAACGCTCTGTCCCGGTACGGAATTTACTCCTACCATAAGTTTGACAATCAATCAAACCTACTACTTTTTGACTTAATCTTTGCAAATATCTAGAGGACTTTGAAAGGGTAGGTTTTTAGTTAAAGATAGGGTAGTTTTGTCACACCCTGAATTTTACGGAAGCGTGATTATGTGTGACTTGCTTAATATCATTGCATTCAACCATAACAAACAACTATATGATAAAACCAAAGATGTTCATCCATAGATTAAGTTTAAAACATCACAATAACATTGTCTTAAAATCCAAACACAGACTTCAAATCCAAATTACAAACCATTCAAATTGTTCTAGAGTTCCAAAAGGACTCGACAAAAGACACTAACAAAAACTAGGCTTTGAATTATGTGTCTTATCCAGGATAAGATACACAATCCAAATCCTTAGACACCGGATGCCATCTTTTATTTCCAACATCACTTGAAACTTCCAAATGCCCGCCAGATCCACATTTAATTTCCTGAAATACATGTAGTTTGAATTCATCAACAAAAGTTGAGCGAGTTCATGTGTTTTGTATGTGTGCACGAATAAACCTTTGAAATCATTGTAAGTATGTATGTTTTGTAAACCCGGTATGAAAGCAAACAAGGAAAACAGATCGATTAATGGTTTGCAAGGCCATTAATATGTGTGACATGATGCAGGAAGGCTCAAACCTAGCAGATTTTGCACCGGGCTTCCGACTGTAAGACATAGTCACCTCATGCGCCAAACCCCGGTCCACATAGGTGGGGCTCGCTACACCCAAATAGATCTAGTGTGTTTAGTAAGCTTAGTTACCCTTTAAAGTGTGGCTGTTTATTTAAAAACATCATTTTTAAAGAAGTTAGATGTTTACAACTTTTAAATCATTTTTATAAAAATGTTTCTTCTTGAGTTTTTCTTGTTACATATATATTTCTACACTTGTTTAATCACTAAAAATGTGGTTAATTCCTTTAAGAACCAAGCTTAGGTAAGTCTTGTATTTTTAACTTGGTTTCTTGAAAAATCATTCTTGAAATCATAGATTCGCAAGACTTTACATTCACTTTAATCATCTTTTTACAAGAAAAACAAGTTTTCACTTCAAGTTCATGATTTACATATGGATGATTACTTTGATCTTAACATAATCATCCTCTCATCTTGCTAGATTATGTCTTTAATCATTATCTAGAAATATCACATGATGATTAACATCATAAACATGAGCAATCAACAATCAACAAGCATAACAACACTTAAACAACTTGATTTCTTATGATTTTAGTCTTATGTTCAAGTTTCGTGTTCAAGATTCATAGTGTTCTTCAAGATTAACAACTTATACCATCTTTTAACCAACTTAAGAAGATGTAAAATGGAGTGTAGAAGATCTTACTACTAGCTCAAGGCTAGGGATGATCACAAGATGAAAAAGAGGTGGATAAAAGCTTGTGTTACACCCCCAAAATACCACATGCGGAAACCCCCGCGAGGCGTGTGACATACCAGGATCTAGCCACCAACCACATTGAACTCATAACAAACTTTGAAATAAAAATCTTTCGTTAACATAAAGTGTTACAAAAACATTAAATGTAATTCATCGTGTTCAGCGGAAGCATAATACATGTTTAACTAAAACCCAAGTGTATGAAATCCTCTAGTCTCGTTTCAAGTTTTCATGTTCCTCGACACATGACCACTCCAACATCCCAGACAACAAGTTCCACATCCACACGTATCAATAACCTGCGAGCATGCACACACGTGTATCAGACAACGCTGGTGAGTTCATAGTTTTACGAAAACGTTAGTTACCAAGTGTTTAGTTCCGTTCATTAATTACAATGTTGATAATACCCCGAATACAAGACGGCTCCAGATTTATTTTGCCTATTCCCCAATGCTCCTATCAAAGCATTGGGCATGACTGATTCATTAGTTCACACCCGTCCTCTCAGGTACGGGGTGAGGGTGCCAAACCTAGATAGCGCTACCAACTAATACTCCGTTACCTCTCAGGTAACAAACAAGATGGGACTTAATGGTGATAGGATGAGTGTATTCTCCAACATTCCAGATTTTACCCACAAGACGTATTCCTCTCAGGAATACCCAATTGATTTACCCAAACACCTATCCCTCTCAGGGATACCCAATGACTGTCCCAACCACCGGGACGCATGCTCAAGAGGAATGAACTCACCTTATATTGCTCAGTATGTTACATTACTTTACCCGTTCCAAGTTGGTCAACCATACCCTACCGTGGTTACCAATCAACATTAGTTACATAACCAATCAAGTCACATATTTGTACACAGTAAGTCACGTATTTCAGAGATCGCATTCATCACAAGTACTAACGTACATCACATAACATATACTCAGTTCATGCACGTGTCCACATCTCATGCATACATACGATTACATTTAATAGTTAAGTGGGTTTTCACCTAAACCTAAGCCCAGTCCGTTTTCCTTATGACGAAGACCCCTATCTTTCGTCATAACCATTCCGACGAAAATCCCTATCTTTCTTCATAAACAACCCCGATGAAATACCCATCTTTCGTCATAAACAACCCCGACGAAATACCCCTTTTTTGTCGATACAGGATTTTGACGAAGTATTACTATGTTTCGTCAAGATCAGTTACACATTTTCAACATAAACCATGGATCAAACGACGGTTACATTATGATGTTCATATCAATCTTAATCACTGTTCGCCATCACAACTAATATACCTCAATATTAACACTGATATACATTAACATAGATTCAAACATGATAACAGACATTGATCAAGACCTATTACCGATTCATAACCACAGGTTTCCATTGCTAACCCTAAGTCATCACGTGTATCATATATAATCACGATTTCAATACAATCACTAACCCTCTCATGTAAATCAGATTACCACTTCTATTACAGTCGACAATTTCATCAAGAATATGATCATATTTAGGTCATCAACCCTAATCACGCAAACATTCTAGATTGAACATGTTATTACTGAATCCCTACTCTCACACAAAATCATAAAAATAGAATCACAATATTATCATCTCATCAAATAACAATGTTTAAGCACTAACCGTAATATCGAAGGGTTTAGATAAAGCAAGATGGAAGGAATGCTTTGAGGTCTCCTATTGTCGTCGCACCCAGAATGAGGAAATGAGAGGAGACTCTAGGGTTTTTGGTTTACAGTTACAAATCGTGAGGTTATAATATAAAAGGTTGGGCCGCGAACCCCTTTGGGCCGAGGCCCTACTTCAGCGATAGACCTGCTCGACGAAAGACTATTCTTCGTCGAGGCTAGTGATGGCGAAAAACCACCTTCCTCGTCGAAGGGATCTTGTGGCTAAAAACCATATTAATAAACCCTAAATGATTTATATTTAACATTAACCATTTATCAACCAATTATTACACATAACACATAACACATAAACCATTAACATAATACATTTCACATAAGTCATATACTTCACTCATTCTGTTAACCTACACATGACACTACACAAACGAATAGTAAAAACAAGATTGCGACCCAAGTGATGCAAGTAGGAAAGACCTTGAGATCTCGGGTTGTCACAGCTTGTGTGAGTGGTCCTTTAGCTTCCAAGAATTCCTAACTTCCTTATACACCTTCTTACACCTTTGAGTATGTATGGATTGGATGAGAAGTGAAAGATGATGATGGATGTGTGTGGTGTGGTGTTCGGTCGAGAGTGGAAGAGGAGAGGGAGAGAGAGCTCAAATGTTGTGTTGTGATGAGAATGATGTGGTTATGATCTTGGAGTTTCTCTTATAATCCATCAACCTTATTTTATCTCATGGTTAATATGTTTTAGAAAGTGAGACACAATCTATTAAAATAACAAAAGAAAATCTTGTGTGGGGGCCACAAGAAACCGTAAATAGGTGGCGGGGGGGGGGGGGTCTAGGCTAGGGTGTAACTATTAGTTAGTTTATATGGTTGAAAATCAAGTGTTTAGTTAGGTTAATTAGTTACTAGATGTTATATAGTGTGTTATGATGTTCGGGGACCATAACTAGCTTGGTAATGTTAAAACAATGCTTCTAGTGTAAATTTGATGTTCCGGGTAGTGTCCGGTTATTCGGTTGGTTACCGGTTCGTTAAGGTGCTAAACTATGCAGTTTAGTGAGCTTTATGTTACCTTTTGTGACAGTTTTGA
Source organism: Helianthus tuberosus (assembly GCA_030545235.1). Taxonomy (NCBI): domain Eukaryota; kingdom Viridiplantae; phylum Streptophyta; class Magnoliopsida; order Asterales; family Asteraceae; genus Helianthus; species Helianthus tuberosus. The sequence continues at coordinate 53,905,624 of CM060351.1, forward strand.
TTCCCGACACTTAGGAAAGTATTTTGGACCATTTAACCATATTTCTGCATGATATTAAAGTGTTTAAATGTTGAATTTTGCTGATTTCTACAGAATTCTGCAGTTTATGTGAGTTTTAGACACTTTCCGGCACTTAAACTATCACTAGGAAGGCAGTTTTGTGATCCTTACTTTCCTACACACTATACTAGTGTAACTCTTGGTTTCTGGCTCATTCTGTGTCTCGATACCATGTCTGTCTATGTACTGAACTCCGTCAGCATTTTTCTGATTTATCTGATAACTATGCTACCTTTGTTTCGTGCATCATTTGAATCAATAAAGTTCTCATGCAATAATGATATGACATTAAGCAATATGTTATGCAAAGTATGTATGATAACAATAATCAGAAAGCAATTCAAGTCATCAATTGAAATTCAGCACAGTCATTAAGCACTAATCATTGTTTAATAATTGTACGGATACCTAGAATTCTGACAGTTGTCACATTCCCCCCCTGTTAAGAAAATTTCGTCCCGAAATTTTAAACTTTACTATTAACTGCAGGGGAGTCGGGGAACAAATGTGGGTACTTTGCTTTCATACGGTCTTCACGCTCCCAAGTAAACTATGGGCCGTGACGTGCATTGTCGCAACCCCCGCCCCCTATCTGTCCCAGGAACGGGCGGCCGCGAACTCAGTATCGGTGGTATCGGTGTCTATTAATTTGGCAGCGGATATTAAATCAGGACCGTAGTTAGGAAATATTTTATCAGAGTAAAACACCACATTTTATATAAATAAACATATTGGGATGAAATCCAAGTTTTCATTACAAACTGATTTATAGGGATAAATCCCATTTGATTGGAAATAAAACGCCTTCTTTATTTAGGTAACTTTTATAGCCACTTTTCCAAGCTTTCAATGCTGTCCAGCTGGCTTCTAATTGGCTTTCACATTGTGTTACCTGAAACGCGTTTTAAAAACATTTGTCAGTGGGAAATACTTGTGAGTGAATCCCGGTTTAATCAAGAAATGTTAATTTAATTTAAACAGTATTGAGAGCGATTACAATGTTTACATCTACACAATTACTCATTCAGTACTTGCCACTCGACCGGATCTGTGGCTATGGTGATATCACACATTGGCTAACCCGTTGTCCAATTGTGAAGATTATCAAGTAATGTATACAAAACCCCATAATACCGGCAGTAATTGAAGAATTACAAAGACTCAATCACTGCTAAATTGCATTGTAAAATAGTTAAGGTTTTGTAAAAACTATTTACAAAAAGGAGATTACTCACATTGCTATCTTAGGTTTTCTGTAAGGAATTCCTGGGAATTATCTATAATTTACGCAAATGCACACGTGTTAGTATAATAACCCATTTTAACATTAGTAATACCCTCCCCGAGACGGCATTCCAACGACTACGTCGGGCAGAACCACGACAGCCGTTACGGAACCCTAGATCAATCGGGCAGAGTATCTAATACGTATCCAGGAGTTATGATACTTACAACAGAGCAGAACTTCGTTATGTAGGGGGTATTATGCCCGAGTATAGTGCCTACTATAAGAAAATTGAGAGAGAAAGTCGAATTTTGAACGAACAGACTGAACTGCCGATGCATGCTACTTATAGGGACTGATTTGGCCTTTTATGCGGCCCGCGTAAACAGAGACCACGGGCTACGCGGTCCGCCTAGTAGGTGGCTAGGGCTATAGCTGATCCGGGTCATGCACATAGGGTCGACGGGTGTTGGGCCACGTGGCATCCCAGGGTTTCGCCAGCCTTCACCCGGTCGCGGCAATCGTAAGCTTAAGGGGTGGCTTACGCGGCCCGCCTAAACCCTAATTTTCATGTTTTTAATTTATTTTTAATGACATAACGTATTTTGGGCTCGGTTTTCACGTATGGGGTGTTTTTAGGGACATATTGGGATATTTTAAATATTTTTAGGGTGTCGAAAAATATTCAGGAGGGTTGTTATATCCTCCCCACCTTATTTATAGAGCTCGTCCTCGAGATCTACTGGAACAAGTGTGGATATTTCCTTTGCATTTCCGATTCAAGCTCCCATGTATATTCTGGTCCTCTTTTTGAGTCCTACTTTACTTTGACCAAAACTAATCTCTTATGCTTGAGGTTCTTGACTTTCCTGTCTTCAATCTGTAGAGGCCTCTCTACAAACTTAAGTTGTGCATTTACCTCTATATCCTTAAGAGGCACTACAAGTGATTCATCAGCTAGGCATTTCTTGAGATTAGATACATGAAATACATCATGTATTCCTACCATTTCCTCTGGCAGTTGTAGCTGGTAGGCTACAGGTCCTATTCTTCTAATAATCTTAAAAGGTCCAACATACCTGGGACTTAGCTTTCCCCTTTTGATGAATCTTACCACTCCTTTCCAAGGAGAGACTTTCAACAATACTTTATCTCCTACCTGAAATTCCAATGGCTTACGTCTGTTATCTGCATAGCTCTTTTGTCGACCACGTGCTGCCTTCAGTCGTTCCTTGACTTGAATGATCTTGTCGGTTGTTTCCTGCACTATCTCGGGTCCAGATAGTTGCTTTTCCCCAATTTCTGCCCAACATACTAGGGTTCGGCACTTTCGTCTATAAAGCGCTTCGAATGGTGCAGCATTGATACTTGTGTGATAACTGTTATTATAAGAAAATTCTATTAATGGTAAGTGATCGTCCCAATTACCTCCGAAATCAATTTCACAAGCTCTAAGCATATCTTCCATTGTCTGAATCGTCCTTCGCTTTGTCCGTCCGTTTGAGGATGGTAAGCTGTGCTTAGATTTAACTTGGTTCCCATTTCTTTTTGGAAACTTGACCAAAAATGAGAGGTAAAACAGCTATCTCTATCAGAAACAATTGATAAAGGAATTCCATGTAATGAAACTATTTCATTTACATATACTTTAGCTAACTGTTCCATACTGAAAGTTTCTTTCATTGGTAGGAAATGAGCTGACTTGGTTAGCCTATCTACAATCACCCAGATTGTATCATTACTTTTCCTTGTTTTGGGTAATTTAGTAACAAAATCCATTGTTATTAATTCCCATTTCCATACGGGCATTTCTAATTGTTGTAATAAACCTGAAGGTTTCTGATGTTCAGCTTTGACTTGTGAACATGTTAAACATTTAGAAACATAGGCTGCTATGTCCTTTTTCATTCCTATCCACCAAAAATTCTTTCTTAAATCCTGGTACATTTTATCACTCCCTGGATGCATCGTATATTTGGATTTATGGGCTTCTTCTAATATACAATGACGCAGGTTCCCTAATTTAGGTATCCACATTCTCTTTTTATGGAATCTCCAAATTCCATCTGTTCCTTGTTCTAATTCCTTAATCATTCATTTTAATTTTTCAGTATCATCCTTGATGACTGATTCTTGTGCTTTTCTAATTTGATAATTTAAATCTACTTGTAGATTTAATTTAAAAGAACGTACCCTTTTTGGCTTTTCATGATATTTTCGGCTTAAAGCATCAGCAACTATATTTGCTTTTCCTGCATGATACTGGATATCACAATCATAATCACTAAGCATTTCCATCCAGCGTCTTTGTCTCATATTCAACTCCTTTTGCCCGAAAACATACCTTAAACTTTTATGATCAGTGAATATGGTAAACTTACTACCATAAAGGTAATGTCTCCAAATCTTAAGGGAAAAAAGTATAGCTCCTAACTCTAGATCATGGGTTGAATAATTCTCTTCATGATTCTTAAGTTGTCTAGTGGCGTAAGCTATAACCTTTTGACGTTGCATTAACACACATCCATAACCTAACTTAGAAGCATCACAATAAATTACAAAATCTCCAGTTCCCTCTGGTAATGCTAGTATGGGTGCGTGGGTTAATCTTTGCTTCAGAATTCTAAATGCTTCTTCTTGTTTCGGTCCACATTCAAACTTAATGGATTTACAGGTTAACTTAGTTAAAGAAATGGCTATTCTAGAAAAATCTCGAATAAACCTTCTATAATAACCGGCCAATTGTAAGAAACTTCTGACCTCGGTTGGTGACTCAGGGGTCTTCCATTTGGTAATCGCCTTGATTTTTGTGGGATCCACATGAATTCCTTCATGATTGACTAAGTGTCCAAGAAACTTTACCTGCTCTAACCAAAATTCGCACTTTGAAAACTTAGCATAAAGTTTTTCCTTTCTTAATAGACTTAAAAGGGCGTGTAAATGCTTTGCATGATCTTCCTTACTTTTAGAATAAATGAGAATATCATCAATAAAAACAATTATGAATTTATCCAAATATGGCTTACATATTCGGTTCATCATGTCCATAAATGTGGCTGGGGCATTGGTTAAACCGAAGGGCATGACAGTAAATTCATAATGGTCATACCTTGTTCTAAATGCGGTTTTAGGAATGTCCTCTTCATGTACCTTTAATTGATGATATCCTGACCTTAAATTGATTTTTGAGAAAAATCGAGCCCCTTGAAGTTGATCAAACAGATCATCGATTCTTGGTAATGGGTACCGATTTTTAATCGTGACCTTGTTTAATTCACGGTAGTTAATGCACATACGCATTGATCCGTCCTTCTTTTTAACGAATAAAATTGGTGCTCCCCATGGCGATGAGCTTGGCTGTATGAATCCTTTCTCTAACAATTCGTCTAATTGTTTCTTTAATTCCTGCATTTCTGCGGGTGCCAAACGGTAAGGTGCTTTAACAATTGGTGTTGTTCCTGGTAGTAGATGAATTCTGAATTCAACTTCCCTGTCCGGCGATAGTCCTGGTAATTCTTCTGGAAATATATCTGAAAACTGAGACACTACTGGAATGTCTTTTAGTTCTTTTCCTTTAGTGTTAGTGATTATAGAAATCAAATACACTATAGACCTTTTTCTTATATAGCTTGCAGTTTTCATCACAGAGATGAATTTCGTGGATCTAGATGGTTTATCTCCTTTAATTGTAATCTTTTCACCTTTTGGTGAATTTACTTGGATTGACTTTTGATCACATAAAATACTGGCTTTATTGGCTATTAACCAATCCATTCCTAAAATGACATCTAATCCTGCCAGATTCATTGGGTAAAGGTTTGCAATAAACTTTTGATTTAAAAATTCTATTCTTGCTTCATGCAAGATTTCAGAAATCCTAACCGTTTCTTCATTTGCAGTCTCTACTAGACATTCTTGTGGTAGTTTAGTTAATGACCGATTTAGAAGTTTGCAAAATGAAGTATTAATAAAACTTTGATTCGCACCAGAGTCAAATAATACTTTAGCAAAAACATCATTAACTAAAAACGTACCGGCTATCACGTCTGGAATCATCTTAGCTTCATTTGCAGTTAGAACGAATGCTCTAGCATTTTTAGTGTTCTTGTTATTTGTAGCTGGAGCTAATTTTGGACAGTTTGGCTTGATATGACCTTGTTCCCCGCAGTTGTAGCATATCCTGTTGTTTGCTTTCTTCCTGCAGTCTTCTTCCTTGTGTCCTGATATTTTGCAGAAATTGCAATATATGGAGCATCTTCCAGAATGCTTCCTTTTGCAATACTTGCAATAAGGTGCAGATGTGGAACCTACATTTTTCCCACGGTTGGAATTTCCAGATCGGAATTCCTGGGTAAGTCTTTGAGCTAGGTTCTTCCTTTGGTCTTCTTCTCTAGTACGGATTAATTCATCTGTCAAGGTGTTTGCTAATTCTACAGCTTCTTCTATGGTTTGAGGTCTAGCTGCCTTGACTACATGTCTAATTTCTCCGATTAATCCCCAGATGTAACGGGAGATTAATACTGGTTCAGGTGATGCAAGGGTTGGTACTATTCTAGCATATTCAAAGAATGTAGTAGTATAACCCTTACTATCTACCCCGGTCATCCTAAGGTTCAGAAACTTATTTGCTATCTGTTCCTTTTCATTGGGAGGGCAGAATTTCCTTTCTACCATATTCTTAAATTCCTCCCATTCCATGTTGTATACCCTATCACTTCATCTTGACTGGAGGATAGTGTTCCACCATCCTAAGGCTGAGTTTTTAAACAAATTAGAAGCAAACATTATTTTGTCTTCTTCAGCACACTTGCTTATTTTTAAAACAACCTCAGTCTTTTCTATCCATCGCAGAGTTGCAATGGGTCCTTCATTGCCCGAGAATTCTATTGGTTTGCAGGACCAGAATTCTTTATAAGAACAACCATAAGGCATGGTTCTTCTTCTTTTGGGAATGGGCATTTGAAGTACAGGTCCATTGTTTACGCTGTGTTCTGGTTCAGTTGGTCGCTTACTGCTACGCTTACTTTTATTATCCGCTTCTTTAACAGTTTGAATAATAAATGGCATTGCATCTATGATTCCTTGTGCCACTATGTGTTGGATGGCACTATTATCCACTTGGTTTCCATTGTTATTGTTGTTCGTATTCTCATTATCCAGATTATCATTATTCGGGTGGTTATCATTCTGGTTTTCCCGGTTCACTTCGTTGTCCATCTGAATTTTAAACATTAACCACTCATTAATAATCACAAAATAATATTTAATATAGTCAATCACATGTCACGCACTTTGGTCAAAAGCGTCGATCATTGCGACTTTACTCTATTCATATAATATGCATCTATTACATACCAGTACTGAAATTAAAATTACAATACCGACTGAAATTTAAAGTTACACTACTAGTAGTAGGCATCCGTAGTTTTTTTTTCATACACATACACACATATTTTATTATTATTACTATTACTACTACCGTCTCCACCATCACATTCATGGATATGGATTCATCCAGAAATCCATATTGCGCTCGTCGTACTTCCAGACGAGTCGCTCTCCCACCGGTCTCATTCTTTCACTACTCTCTAAAATTTCCTCACCAAATGTCCTTAGTTCTTGTACATTGTCTGCACTCATTGGGGGTGCATGTTCTAGGACTGGGTTCGGAATCTGGGGTGCGGGATCCTGGTATGGAGGTATAGGGGCCTGGTATGGGTAAGGATTTTCTAGAATCTCCCTAATGAATACATCATTATCGTAATAGGGATCTAGAGGGTCCAACCCTAGGTAGGCTCCTAGGTTCGGCATGGGCATGTCTTCGTGTATCGGGTAACGTTGCACATAGTCCCTATTGTCGTCCCACCATGGGTCATAATTTGGATCTAAGGGATTTGGTGCGGGTACCCTAGGTATTTCCTCCGGATTAAAATCATGCATTTCTACTTGATTTTCAGGGTTTTCTATCTCCATTGGTTGGTCAGGAATTGGTGGTTGTGGTTGAAGTGCTATCATTTGTTCCAGGTTAGGGTCAGCTGCAGTGGTTTCTAGGATGTGGATGTTGGCTATACCCCTATTAATTATTTCCTGGGCATAGGCATCGGTTTCTCTTTTGGCTGTTGCTAGCTGGTCTTGTAACTTTTTCATACGCTTCCTACGCTCATGTGCCCCTCGACTGAACCATCCTCTCTTTTTCTGAGGGAATGGCTCTTCGGACTGAGCCTTAGACTCGAATATTCCTTCTTCCATATCAGCAGAGTACCCTGAGAGGGTAGGCTAAGAAGAGGCACCTTCGCTTCTAGGCGAACCAGACAATTGACGGTACGCGTCAGATGGTCCTTCGTCGCTCATACTGTAAACTAACAAATAGTTAATTAACATATAACAAGAAATACAATTATGCACGTATTCCCGTAATTTATTTCCTAACAATTTGAATTTTGGTGTCAGCAGAACACTTCTGTGGCTGAATCAGTGGCTTAGCTCTGATACCACCTTTTGTCGCAACCCCCGCCCCCTATCTGTCCCGGGAATGGGCGGCCGCGAACTCAGTATCGATGGTATCAGTGTTTATTAATTTGGCAGCGGAAATTACATCAGGACCGTAGTTAGGAAATACTTTATCAGAGTAAAACACCACATTTTATATAAATAAACATATTGGGATGAAATCCAAGTTTTCATTACAAACTAATTTATAGGGATAAATCCCATTTGATTGAAATAAAACGCCTTCTTTATTTAGGTAACTTTTATAGCCACTTTTCCAAGCCTTCAGTGCTGTCCAGCTAGCTTCTAATTGGCTTTCACATTGTGTTACCTGAAACGCGTTTTAAAAACATTTGTCAGTGGGAAATACTTGTGAGTGAATCCCAGTTTAATCAAGAAATGTTAATTTAATTTAAACAGTATTGAGAGCGATTACAATGTTTACATCTACACAACTACTCATTCAGTACTTGCCACTCGACCGGATCTGTGGCTATAGTCGTATCACACATTGGCTAACCCGTTGTCCAATTGTGAAGATTATCAAGTAATGTATACAAAACCCCATAATACCGGCAGTAATTGAAGAATTACAAAGACTCAGTCACTGCTAAATTGCGTTGTAAAATAGTTAAGGTTTTGTACAAACTGTTTACAAAAAGGAGATTACTCACATTGCTTTCTTAGGTTTACTGTAAGGATTTCCTGGGAATTATCTATAATTTACACAAATGCACACGTGTTAGTATAATAACCCATTTTAACATTAGTAATACCCTCCCTGAGACGGCATTCCAACGACTACGTCGGGCATAACCACGACAGCCGTTACGGAACCCTAGATCAATCGGGCAGAGTATCTAATACGTATCAAGGGGTTATGATACTTACAACGGAGCAGAACTTCGTTATTTAGGGGGTATTATGCCCGAGTATAGTGCCTACTATAAGAAAATTGAGAGATAAAGTCGAATTTTGAAAGAACAGACTGAACTGCCGATGCATGCTACTTATAGGGCCTGATTTGGCCTTTTACGCGGCCCGCGTAAACAGAGACCACGGGCTACGCGGCCTGCCTAGTAGGTGGCTAGGGTTGTAGCTGATCCGGGTCATGCACATAGGGTCGACGGGTGTTGGGCCACGTGTCAGCCCAGGGTTTCGCCAGCCTTCACCCGGTCGCGGCCCGCGTAAGCTTAAGGGGTGGCTTACGCGGCCCGCCTAAACCCCAATTTTCATGTTTTTAATTTATTTTTAATGACATAACGTATTTTGGGCTCGGTTTTCACGTATGGGGTGTTTTTAGGGACATATTGGGATATTTTAAATATTTTTAGGGTGTCGAAAAATATTCAGGACGGTTATTATATGCATTCCATCGAACCTTGACAAGCTTAACACTACTCCTCCGAGTCTTGTTAACCTTCCAATCTGTAACCTCAACGGGTTCTTCGGTGAAATGAAGCGTATCGTCTATGTGAACTTCATCCGCAGGGATAATCACTGTCTCTTGAGTTGGACTTTTCTTCAGATTAGATACATGAAACGTATCATGAACACCATTAAGTTCTGCTGGTAGCTCCAACTTGTATGCTACAGAACCAACCCTTTCCAAAATTCTGAACGATCCGATATAACGTGGGTTCAACTTACCACGCTTCCCAAAGCGTGCCACACCTTTCCAAGGTGAAACTTTTAACAGAACCATATCACCCACATCAAATTCCAAAGGTTTTCATCTTTGGTCCGCATAACTCTTCTGTCGATCACGAGCCGCCTTGATGCGCTCTCGGATCTGCATGATCTTGTCTATTGTTTCTTGGACCAGTTCGGGACCAACCATCTGTCTATCGCCTGCATGTGCCCAGTATAACGACGAGCGGCACTTGCGTCCGTAGAGAGCCTCGAACGGTGCAGCTTGGATGCTTGTATAGTAGCCGTTGTTATAGGAAAACTCAACTAAAGGCAGATGAGTATCCCAACTGCCACCTAAATCCATTACACAAGCACGTAGCATATCTTCTAGCGTCTGAATCGTTCTCTCTCTTTGACCATCTGTCTGCGGATGAAAAGCTGTACTCAGATTCAACTGAGAACCAAAAGCTTCCTGGAAGGATTGCTAAATTCTTGACACAAACTGTCCATCTCTGTCCGATATTATCGAGAGGGGCACTCCATGACGTGCTACTATCTCCCTTAGGTATAGCTCAGTTAGCTTACCAGTGTTATCCTTTTCTCTGATCGGCAAGAAGTGCGTAGACTTTGTCAATCGATCCACGATTACCCAAATCGTATCATGACCTGTGGGAGTCCTTGGTAACTTCGTTAAGAAATCCATAGAAATCTGCTCCCACTTCCATATGGGTATTTCTGGCTGTTGCAGAAGACCTGAAGGCTTCTGATACTCGGCCTTCACCTTGGCGTAAGTCAAACACTTCCCAACATAAGTAGCAACATCACCCTTAAGCCTTGGCCACCAATAATAATCCTTCAAATCTTGGTACATCTTGTCCGATCCTAGATGGATCGAGTACCTTGATTTATGAGCTTCATAAAAAATAACCTCTCTAAGACCTCCAAAAAGCGGAACCCAAATTCGTCCCATAAAATACAAGGTTCCTTCCTCGTTGGGTACCAACTTTTTCTCCATCTCACAGAGATATTCAGCCTTGATGTTCTCCTTCTTAAGAGCTTCTCTATGTGCAGCACGATTACGCAACAAGAGATCTGTCTGAATAATCATCTCTAAAGCCCTAACCCTTAAGGGCTTAATCATTTCTTTTCGACTTAAGGCGTCTGCCACCACATTCGCCTTTACTGGAGGATATTTAATCTCGCAGTCATAATCATTTAACAACTCAACCCATCGTCGCTGTCTCATGTTAAGCTCTTTCTGATCAAATATGTGCTGAAGGCTCTTGTGATCCGTAAAGATCGTGCATCGGGTACCATACAGATAATGTCGCCAAATCTTCAAAGCAAACACCACTACGCCTAACTCCAAATCATGCGTGGTGTAGTTCTTCTCATGGACCTTAAGTTGGGGCGAAGCATAAGCGATAACCTTTTGTCGCTGCATTAGCACGCAATCCAATCCCTGACGCGAGGCGTCACAATATACCACGAAGTCGTCGGTGCCTTCGGGTAGGGACAATATAGGTGCATCGCAAAGCTTATTCTTGAGCAGCTGAAAAGCTTCTTCTTGTTTGTCTCCCCATTCGTACTTCTTATCCTTTTGAGTAAGGGAGGTCAACGATTGAGCGATCTTGGAGAAATCCTCAATTAATCTGCGATAATAACCTGCTAAACCCTAAAACTGTCGGATCTCGGTTGGCGTCTTTGGAGTTTCCCAATTCTTAATCGCCTCGATCTTGGTGGGATCCACATGAATACCATTTTCATTTACCACGTAACCGAGGAACTGTACCTCACGTAACCAAAACTCGCACTTCGGGAACTTAGCATAGAGCTTCTCATTCTTTAGCAGTTCTAAGATGGCTCTAAGGTGCTGCTCATGGTCTTCCTTTGTCCGCGAATAAATCAAAAAATCATCGATAAATACAACCACGAATTTATGGAGATATGGCTTGCAAACCCGATTCATCAGGTCCATAAATACTGCCGGTGCATTTGTCAACCTAAACGACATTACTAGAAACTCGTAATGTCCATAACACGTTCTGAAGGCAGTCTTCGTTATACTCTCTTCTTTGTAACTCCCTTATCTTTACATTTTAGACTTAAATAATTATAAACAGTTATTTTAGAAAATTTGGCATGACCCGTTCGTATTCTAAACATATCCCTGTTTTTAAAACTCAAAATCAAGTGGACCTTTGACACTTTCAAAAGACTAAACAAAACCATTGCATAGATATTTAAATAACTACCATCATCTAGAAATTTTTTTAAAGATCCAACAAGTTATCTTCGAAAGTTTAGCTACTAAACCAAAACTAGTTACAACAAAATACTTTTTGACCATAAACATTGATACTAAAAGTAGCGGAAGCGCATTTAGGCAAGCTTCATATGTGTGTTCGCTCCAAGTCTCCGAGCCGTCTAAGTTGAGGATTTACCTACATCAAACAACAAAACTTAAGAAATTAGTCTCGTTAACTATTTCACTTTTAATCTATAAATTTATGGTTTCATTCCTTTATATGTTTTCCTTCCACTTTTGCATTCACCTACCCGTTTAACGGGTCAAGCATATACTCTCATAAATGAGATAAGTCATACCATCCATAATCCGTTAACATCGGGTTATTTACTTACAACATACCATATACATTCAACCTGTATAACGAATTGAATATCATCCATTCAACATTCGTACTTTCATTCATAACCACCCATACATAACGGGTCGAATAATTCTTTTTCACTTGACTTGTTCAATACGAACCGCTCAATTTACATAACTTATCATAACCTTTATATACATAACCCAATCCACAAAAGATTGGCTATCTACTTAGTAATCACCGTATACAAAAGTAACTAAGATCCGTATTTCGCGAACGTTAGAAAATCCAAGTAAAATTTTGATGCACCATGGAACATACCTCGATCTTGTGCGCCTTCCGTTTTCCTAGTGTTCGTACCTTCTTCCTTCACGCCTACATTAACACATTCGTTCACTCATTTAGTTCAACCAAATCATTCAATCATTTTCCATATTACACATATATTCATCTCTTAAGCATTTTATCGAACATTTGGCGGGTTTCGCATTAGTGGGACATTATACACCACATTTTAAAACATGATTAAAACTAGTTCTTCTAGCAACTCATCAACAATCAAACTAATCTTATTCTACATCAATTCATTCAGTATTCATATATCATAAACAAGGTTATTCATCAATAATTCACATTCAAATCAATACTTGATCATCCTACTCATACTAACTTTTCATCAAATGGGTTTTTGCTACAAAACAATCAAAATGCTAAAAATCAACCATTATTCTGATCCTATTTCGTAATCCTAACTTAATTTCACAATTTTCATGCCATGCACTCATGATTGGGTTAAAACCCACTTCTTACAATTTATCAAATCATGAAATTGAACTTACCCCCTTCAATGAACAAGTTAGGAGCTTGCAAATTACTGTTTGTGCTTTCGATTTCCTTGAAATTCCCATTGAAATTGATGGATTTGATGAAACTAGGGTTTCACCTCCCCTGGCTCCTGTTCGATCGACCAGACCCAACACACGCACACTATGTGTGGGTTTTTTGATCTTTTATTCTTTTTATTATTTAGTTTTTGGCATGTTTCATCTTTGGTCCCTTAAGTTCATTCACCTATTTTATTTTAAACACTACCCATTTATTACTTAATATTTACATCATGTTCCATTAACTAAGTTAAGTTTTTAATCAATTTTTAACTTATGTCTAATAAACATTTTGGGGGTGTTACAAGTCTACCCCCTTTAAAAGAGGTTTCGTCGCTGAAACCCGGACACATAACAAGTAATTTATTTACGTACCAAAGAGAAAAGGGTAGTGCATTCGTATTTCATCTTCTGCTTCCCATGTAAGCTTCGATCCTTTCCGGTGTTGCCATTGCACTAAGACTTGCCTAACGGCTTTATTGCGAAGATTCTTTACTTTAACATCTTTAATGGCTATTGGTCTTTCGACATAATTTAACCCCTCATCCAATGTAATGTCGTCAAGAGGTACAAATGCCGTTTCATCCGCAAGGCACTTTCTTAATTGCGATACATGGAAGGTATTGTGAATCCCGTCTAGTGTAGATGGCAATTCTAAACGATATGCAACCTTCCCGACTCGAGCTATGATTTTAAATGGTCCAATATACCGAGGAACCAATTTACCCCGCTTACGAAAACGGATTACGCCCTTCCACGGAGATACCTTCAGCAAAACATAATCTCCGACTTGAAACTCGATCGGACGCCTTCTCTTGTCCGCATAGGCTTTTTGCCGGTCCTGAGCTACTTTTAGTCGAGCTCTAATCAAATCAATCTTTTCATTTGTCATTGCTATTAAATCACTTGGCGCAAGTTCTCTTTGTCCTACTTCGCCCCAACATACGGGAGTCCTACATTTCCTCCCGTATAGCAATTCGTAAGGAGCCATTTGAATACCGCTATGATAGCTATTATTATAAGAAAATTCCACTAGTGGTAAATGGTCATCCCAATTTCCGCCGAAATCTAAGGCACATGCCCTCAACATATCGACAAGTGTTTGGATGGTCCTTTCTGATTGACCGTCAGTCTGAGGGTGATAGGCGGTGCTTATATGTAACTTCGTGCCCATACTTTCATGAAACCTTTGCCAATAACGAGAGGTGAATCTCGTATCCCGATCTGAGATGATTGACACGGGTACCCCGTGTTGAGAAATTATGTCGTTCATGTAAACTTCTGCCATTCTTTCCGAAGAATAAGCCTCTCGAATAGGCAAAAAGTGAGCACTTTTTATGAGTCGGTCTACGATTACCCATATTATATCGTGCCCCTTTTTCGTTCTAGGAAGCTTTGTTACCAGATCCATAGTTAACTCCTCCCATTTCCATACCGGAATTTCCAAAGGTTGTAACTCTCCGTATGGTTTTTGATTCTCTGCTTTCACTTGGGAGCATGTTAAGCATTTCGCGACATACTTAACAATATCACGTTTTATACCCGGTCACCAATAATTTGTCTTCAAGTCCCGGTACATTTTTGTTGCCTCGGATGGATCGAATATCGTGACTTATGAGCTTCCTCGAGTAACGCGGTCTTGGCCTCGCAAAACCGAGGTATCCAAATTCGACCGAATCTCGTTTTGAGCCCGATCGAGTTTTCTTCGAATTTTTCGGCTATACCTTTCATTCTCTCCTTCTTTGGGTCTCCTGCCTCTAGCGACTTTATTTGAGTGTCTCAAATCATATCAAGAAGACGAGATGTAACTATCATCCTCATGGACTTTATTTGGATCGGAGGTGGATACTCTTTTCGACTTAATGCATCCGCTACGACATTTGCCTTTCCCGGGTGATAAAGGATATCGCAGTCGTAGTCTTTAATAAGTTCCAGCCATTTCTGCTGCATCATATTCAAATCTTTATGTTCGAAGAAATACTTGAGGCTTTTATGATCCGAGTAAATTGTACATCCCGTGCCATATAGATAGTGCCTCCAAATCTTTAAGGCGAACACTACCGCTGCCAATTCTAAATTGTGTGTTGGGTAGTTTACTTCATGTGGTTTTAATTGTCGCGAAGCTTAGGCGATTACCTTTCCTCTTTGCATCAAAACACACCCTAAACCCTGCTGTGAGGCATCTGAATAAACAACCAGGTCCTCTGTCCCATACAATAATGTTAAGACCGGGGGACTCCACAGTTTCTCCTTTAACATTCGAAAGGCTTCTTCCTGTTCTTCACCGCACATAAACTTCTCTTTCTTACTCGTCAGTTTTGTTAAGGGTAACGCTATCTTCGAGAAATCCTGTATGAACCTTCTATAATACCCCGCGAGGCCTAGAAAACTTCTTATTTCAGTTGGATTTTTCGGGGACGGTTTCAATTTTTGTCGGATCAACTAAAATACCTTTTGAATTTATCACGTGACCCAGAAACTGCACCTCTCTGAGCCAGAAGGCGCACTTTGAGAATTTTGCATAAAGTTTTTCTTTACGGAGAATTTCAAGCACTTCCCGCAAGTGCCTCGCATGCTCAGCCTTGCTCCGCGAATAGACTAGAATATCATCTATGAACACGATCACGGATTTATCTAGCATGGGTCGACATACCCGGTTCATAAGATCCATAAATGATGCTGGCGCGTTCGTCAACCCAAAGGACATAACTAGAAACTCGTAATGTCCATATCGGGTTCTAAATGCAGTCTTTGCAATGTCTTCTTCTCTTATCCTGACTTGATGATATCCCGATCGCAAGTCTATATTTGAGAACCAATTCGCCCCTTGTAACTGATCGAAAAGATCATCAATTCTAGGTAAGGGGTAACGGTTCTTTATGGTCATTTTGTTCAGTTCCCTATAGTCGACACACATGCGCATCGACACATCCTTCTTTTTTACAAATAAGACGGGTGCTCCCCACGGTGACACACTCGGGCGTATGAAGCCCTTATCAAAAAGATCTTGTAACTGTGTCATTAACTCCCGCATCTCAGTGGGGGGGGGTAGCCTATAAGGGGCTTTCGCTACCGGTTTTGCACCCGGATTTAGTTCGATGCAGAACTCTACTTCACGTTCGGGAGGGAGTCCCGGTAATTCCTCCGAAAATACGTCTGGAAATTCGTTCACAATCTCAACATCTTCAAGCTTCAGGGAACCTTGTTGAGCATCTACCACGTAAGCTAGGTATGCCCTACTCCCGTTAAGTATATACTTAACGGCTTGAACGAGGGTACAAAATTTCGCTTCCACATTTCTCTCGCCTTGTATACTTAATCTCTTTCCACTTGGAGATTGAACAAGTACTTTTTTAGTTTCACAAATAATCTCCGCATGGTGTCGGGCCATCCATTCCATACCTACTATCATTTTAAATTCCCCCAAAACCATAGGTATGAGGTCGATATCAAATTCTTCATCTTCTATAGTGAACTTGCAATTTATACAAATCTCGTGTAACAAATAGTTCTTACTATCGGCTATTTCTACCTTTACGGGTACCGACATTCGTTCAATCTTAAACGAGGGATGATTTACTATTTCACTTGAAATAAACGACATAGTAGCTCTGGTATCGAACAAAACATAAATTGGCATAGAGTTTAATAAAAAGATACCTGAAACTACATTCGGATGAACCTTAGCTTCTTCGGATGTGATTTGGAACATCCTCCCTTTCGCCCTAGAACCCTCTTCCTTCTTCTCCTCTTTCTTTGATCCTTGCTGGAGTTTAGGGCACTCCGATTTAATATGCCCCTTTTGAAAACAATTGAAACAAGTCTTCGGGTTGTTAGGGCATTTGTACGACGGATGTCCCTCATCACCACATTTATAGCACCCCTTCTTGCCTAAAACGCACTCCCCAGTATGAAGTTTCCCACATGTCTTACAAGGGGTAATACTGCCCTTTGACTTATCCTTCCTACCATGCTCTTGAAACTTCGCCTTCTTAGACGGACTTGGATTGGTTCCTTTTTCCACCGATCTCTTTTCACCACGCTCCTCTTGTCTTTTGAGTTTAAGTTCTCTATCCCGAGCCAGATTGATAAGCTCATCGAGAGTCTCACATTTTGAGGGAGTGATAAACTCCCTATATTCTGCCTTTAATATGCCATGATAACGATTGATTTTAATTCTTTCTGTCTTCACAAAATCTCCACAAAACTTCAACTTATCCAGAAAGGTGTTTGTAATCTCGTTGATTGTTTCGTTCTTTTGTCGGAGGTGTAAGAATTCCTCCTGTATCTTATCAATGGCTGAATGAGGACAATGGTATCTCAGAAAAGGCTCCTTGAACTCCGGCCAAGTCATCGCTTGAAGCTTATCCTCACCTATTTCCTTGCAATACGAGTCCCACCAATCTTTCGCTTGAAAGGTGAGTTGCCCAGTACCGAACATCACTTGGTCTTCCTTATCACATCGACTTCGTATGAACACTGTCTCTTTGTTTGAGATCCATCGTTGACATGCTATCGGATCAATCTTGCCATCATAAGTTGTGGGGTTGCACAACATGAAATCCTTGTTCGTGCACCTTCGTTCATTGCCCTTACTTCTAGACCCCTCAATCATCTCTTTTAACTCCTCAATTTTACTAGTCATCATAGCATCTACCACTCCTAAGACACGACTTTCGACTTCTTGTGCTAACTGGGGAAGGTTAACATGTATAACCTTTTCTGCCGCTTCCATGACTTTATTATCGAATGCTTTCTGTCGCGCTACTTCAGCATCGTCCACGTTTCCTGTATCCGCCATCTACATAAAACATTCATCCTATTATTTTGGAGTTCTTTTTATACTTTTACTCCATCATATTTGAACTCAAGTTAGCATATTACATTCAATTTACAATGCATACTTATACATTATCGTCTTGACGATCATTCCGCATCGTGTAGATCAAAAGCTTTGATCGCAATGATTTACATTTTCATCCTTTCATAATATGTATACTTTTCTGATCTTTCTTAATATCAAAATTTCCCTTAAACGTTGATTACGAGGCTTTAAAAACCGTTTAAAACAAGTCCCGTATTCAAAACAAACAAAATAAAAAAATGCCAGCATTAGAGGTCCTCGCGGGCCGCGGCGGATAGCATTCTGGCTATCGCGGGCCGCGACCGATGTCGCGCGATGCGAAGGTGAATCCGGTTGGGTGTCGCACAACGCAACGCCCTCTTTTTCACAGACTGTTTGATCTGAGTTGCTGCATATTCCCAGCTCTAACCTTTTCTCAAAATACTAGCTTTAAAACTCCATATCTATAGTTCTACTAGTCCGTTTTACTCGATTCTTTTTCCTACGTGTCCGTAATTTAAATACGGACCCGTTTAACGTCATCATATCTTTTAAAACTCCATTTATAAGCAGTTTACCTAAAATTCTCCTTTTTACCTCAACTACAAATGTAATTGAAATTTACAATTTACTTACTTGCACGGCGCTTCGGGACGAACACACACTTGCACTAGCTTTCGGTTTGAGTTCAAGCATTTTAACTCTAATACTTGAATCACTCAAACCTTGGCTCTGATACCAACTTGTAACTCCCTTATCTTTACATTTTAGACTTAAATAATTATAAACAATTATTTTAGAAAATTGGCATGACCCGTTCGTATTATAAACATATCCCTGTATTTACAACTCAAAATCAAGTGGACCTTTGACACTTTCAAAAGACTAAACAAAACCATTGCATAGACATTTAAATAACTACCGTCATCTAGAATGTTTTTTAAAGATCCAACAAGTTAACTTCGAAATTTTAGCTACTAAACCAAAACTAGTTACAACAAAACACTTTTTGATCATAAACATTGATACTAAAAGTAGCGGAAGCGCATTTAGGCAAGCTTCATATGTGTGTTCGCTCCAAGTCGCCGAGCCGTCTAAGTTGAGGATTTACCTACATCAAACAACAAAACTTAAGAAATTAGTCTCGTTAACTATTTCACTTTTAATCTATAAATTTCTGGTTTCATTCCTTTATATGTTTCCCTCCACTTTTGCATTCACCTACCCGTTTAACGGGTCAAGCATATACTCTCATAAATGAGATAAGTCATACCATTCATAATCCGTTAACATCGGGTTATTTACTTACAAAATACCACATACATTCAACCCGTATAATGGATTGAATGTCATCCATTCAACATTCGTACTTTCATTCGTAACCACCCATACATAACGGGTCAAATAATTCTTTTTCACTTAACTTGTTAAATACGAACAGGTCAATTTACATAACTTGTCATAACCTTTATATACATAACCCAATCCACAAAAGATTGGCTATCTACTTAGTAATCACCGTATACAAAAGTAACTAAGATCCGTGTTTCGCGAACGTTAGAAAATCCAAGTAAAATTTTGATGCACCATGGAACATACCACGATCTTGTGCGCCTTTCGATTTCCTAGTGTTCGTACCTTCTTCCTTCACGCTTACATAAACACATTCGTTCACTCATTTAGTTCAACCAAATCATTCAATCATTTTCCATATTACACATATATTCATCTCTAAAGCATTTTATCGAACACTTGGCGGGTTTCGCATTAGTGGGACATTATACACCACATTTTAAAACATGATTAAAACTAGTTCTTCTAGCAACTCATCAACAATCAAACTAATCTTATTCTATATCAATTCATTCAGTATTCATATATCATAAACTAGGTTATTCATCAATAATTCACATACATATCAATACTTGATCATCCTACTCATACTAACTTTTCATCAAATGGGTTTTTGCTACAAAACAATCAAAATGCTAAAAATCAACCATTATTCTGATCCTATTTCGTAATCCTAACTTAATTTCACAATTTTCATGCCATGCACTCATGATTGGGTTAAAACTCACTTCTTATAATTCATCAAATCATGAAATTGAACTTACCCCCTTCAATGAACAAGTTAGGAGCTTGCAAATTACTGTTTGTGCTTTCGATTTCCTTGAAATTCCTATTGAAATTGATGGATTTGATGAAACTAGGGTATCACCTCCCCTGGCTCCTGTTCGATCGACCAGACCCAACACACGCACACTGTGTGTGGGTTTTTGATCTTTTATTCTTTTTATTATTTAGTTTTTGGCATGTTTCATCTTTGGTCCCTCAAGTTCATTCACCTATTTAATTTTAAACACTACCCATTTATTACTTAATATTTACATCATGTTCCATTAACTAAGTTAAGTTTTTAATCAATTTTTAACTTATGTCTAATAAACATTTTGGGGGTGTTAAATTCTTGAATTCGCAGCTGGTGATAACCTGATCGAAGATCGATCTTGGAATAATAACTTGATCCCTGAAGTTGATCGAACAGATCATCAATCCTTGGTAAAGGATACCGATTCTTAATGGTTAACTTATTCAACTCTCGGTAGTCAATACACATTCGAAAACTACCGTCCTTCTTCTTGACAAACAGTACTGGAGCTCCCCAAGAAGAGAAGCTTGGTCTAATAAATCCCTTGTCCAGTAACTCCTGAAGCTGCGTTGACAACTCTTGCATCTCTGAAGGCGCAAGTTGATAAGGTGCCTTGGCCACAGGTGCGGCGCCTGGAACCAAGCCAATGCGGAACTCGAATTGTTGTTGAGGAGGTAATCCTGGCAAGTCTTCGGGGAAGACTTCTGGATATTCCCTTACCACAGGGATGTCCTCGAGCTTCAGTTCTTCGGCTTCTTTGTCTACGACATGAGCTAAGAAGGCAACACATCCTTTACGCAAAAACTTCCGTGCCTTCAAACAACTAATAATCCGTAGAGGCGTATCCTGCTTCTCTCCATGAATCACGATCGTCTCTTCATTCGCCATCAGGATGCAGATAACCTTCTCATGGAAAACAATCTCAGCTCGATTACTAGACAACCAATCCATCCCAACCACTACGTCGAAGCTTCCTAACTCAACTGGCAAAAGATCTATCAAAAAATCACGCTCTCCAAGCTCAATGACACAGCCTCTAATCACTTCTTTGGCTTCTACTAGCTTTCCAATAGCTAGTTCTATCGAGTACGGGATATCTAACTTACTAACTACTAAACCAAGTATATTCTTAAACTCTAGAGATACGAAGCTATAGTCGACACCGGTATCAAATAGCACATATGCAAAGTGTTGATTAATAGGGAACGTACTAGTGACTACGTTCGGATCCTGACGAGCTTCCCTCGCTCCAATGTTGAATACTCTTCCCTGAGCTTGGTTATTCTTTGGGCAATCCCACTTGAAGTGCCCTACATCACCGCAACCAAAGCAACCTTGACCGTTCCCAGTACCACCCTGATTGTTGTTATGGTTGCGTCCTTCTTGGTTGTTGTTATTTCCCCCGTGGTTTCCATTTCCCGCCTGGTTTCCGTTTCCATTACCTCCCAGATTTCTATTCCCATAACCGTTTCCACCACAGTTGCCATTGCTATTACCATTTCCTCTTTGACCACCATTCTCATGACCACTTCCAGCCCAGCACGTTTCCTTAGAATGACCATTCTTTCCACAGTTACCACACTTCCTAAACCTGCACAGGCCGGCATGATAAAACTGACATACATCACACTTAGGCAGAGTGCCTGTGTATCCTTTCCCTTTGTTCTCCGCATTTGCAGCACCAGTCCTGACCTCGGCTAGTGGGTTAGCATCTCTCCGCTTGTTAGCACTGCTGTTGTTCCCTTGAGTACCCTTCTTGAAATTTGAAAAATTCCTTTTGTTTTATCCAGACGACTCTACATGAGTCTCTATCTTCTTTGGATCAGAGATCGAAAACTTACCCAAACTGATCGCTTCTTCAGTCAGTGCCACACTTAAGTTGATGGCTTCAGTGATCGTTGGTGGCTTAGAAGCGGTTACCATGCTCAATATTCGGGGTTCCAATCCCCAAATGAAATGTTCGACTCGCTTGAACTCT
The DNA here is from genome assembly GCA_030545235.1 of Helianthus tuberosus. NCBI lineage: Eukaryota > Viridiplantae > Streptophyta > Magnoliopsida > Asterales > Asteraceae > Helianthus > Helianthus tuberosus. Next base: position 53,927,499 of record CM060351.1, read on the forward strand.
GGTTCTACCAAATAAGGGACAACACGAGACAAATCATGGAATCTTTGCACATACTCAACTACTTTGGGACCTTCCATTTTCAGATTCCAAAATTCAGTTTCCAACTTCTGAATTTCTGCCCTCGAACAGTACTTCTTACACATCAGCTCTTTCAACTCGTCCCATGACAACGCATACGTTGCAGCTTCACCCAACGTCTGAACCTGAAGGTTCCACCATGACAGAGCCCCATCTAGGAATAGTCCAGAAATGTAAGTGACTTGATGCTCTGGAGCACCCTTACTCATTCGTAGAACAGAATCTGTCTTCTCAACCCATCTCACAAATGCTACGGCACCTCCAGTGCCGTCAAAGTTTAGAGGCATGCAGTCCAGAAACTGCTTGTAAGTACAACCTGTACAACCAACATCATTCACAGAAAGTATTAGCAAAACGCACTTGGAAATGTCCAAACGTATTGTAATGTGTCTTAAGTGACTTAAACATTACCGTTAGGTGGGTTATTCCCTGAGGTGCCTCCGCTGTGTTCAGAGCGAAGGGCCTCATGTTGTGCGATTGCCTATGAAATGCGTTCCTGTAATTTTGCCTCGGTTGTAGGCAACTGAGTATTCCTTCGAGGAGGTATCTTCTAAGAAGAAGATTGTATAGGTCAGGTCTTATTCGTTAAATAAATATATAGTACGTATATAATAGCATTTATCATAGCAAGAAATCATACCACAACACAATCATAGTATAAACAAGTAATCCAACAATATGTTTAGTGAGAACATGATGATTGACCTTTCATTAATCATTGACCACAAAGTGTTGTTGGATGCTTTACAAAGTGTATCACATCAAAAGGGACACAGGGTCACACTACCCTTGTCCAATAAGTCTGTCAATATACAAAAGTCATATAGTCAAAAGGTGGTCTCCAAAAGGCTTCACAAGCTCAGCTCAATAGTGGTGCTTTCACCAAAAGTAATGCAATCTGCATAAAACCAAAAACCAACTATGCTGATGGTGGAGGAGGAGGTGGAGGGAAGAAAAGCAAGCTGCGAACATGCGCAAGCTCCTCCTCGAGCTCATAAACACGTCGAAGAAAGTAACTAATCTGCTGCTCGACAGTAAGGAATCGAGCATCAAACTATAGAAAAGGAGTAAAAGGAGCAGGTGGATGAGCAAAAGGAGACGGTGATGAACGAGGGGGAACAAAAGCAGGATGACAAGGACACGGTAGGGGACGCAGAGTCAACTCAAGCTCCAAAACTCTGCGGCTCATAATCTCAAACTGGAGCTGAAGCGATAAGAGAAACTCATCCCGTGTATAGCCAACAAAATGGGAGGGATGATAGGGATCTGAGATCGGCATAAAATACGGTGGGAACCATCAGAATGGCTCATCAAGTGGCGAAGAAGTGAAAGGAGCAAAAGATGCAGCCTGTGAGGTCGGAGGAAATGCTGCTAAAGCAAAAGGATCATCACGCGGGTGCTGACCAGAAGTACCTTCCCCTGGACGGGGTGCAGGGATGTCCTGTAAGAAAACGATAGGTAAATGAACACGATGGACATCAGACTCTACCGGAGGGAGAGGAGCAACATCAGCGGGTGCGGGTGTGGGTGGAAGAATAAATGGCTGAACAAAAGGAGGATCAACAGGTGCAGGAGCTGGGTCAGGAATAAGAGGTACAATGTCTGGTAAACCAAAAGGAACATGGTCAGGCTCAGGTATCGGCTCAGGATCAGCAGGTGCAACATCAGGCTAATCAACAGGATCAAGATCTAGCTCAGGATCAAGCTCGGGGCCGTGTGGAGGAGATGGTGCAGCTGACATAGCAGTATCATCGTCAAAATCAGTCGTGTAACGCTGCAATCTGACCGCCTATAAAGCTGAGGACATCACAGACGCAAAAGAGTCTGAGACAGACTGCAAACTAGAATCAGAGGATAACTCAATGATAGGGATCTCAGGAGGTGGGACACCAATCACATCCTCGTCTATCTCTCCATCACCCTGGGCGTCAACAGGAGGACCATCAACAAACAAATCAATGTCATCATCAAACAGATCGTCGAAAGGCCAATCCTCGGGCGGGATGACCACAAGAGGAACAGGATCGAGGATCGGAGCCACGATGTGCTCACCATCAGGATGTCCAATGATAAGATGATCATGGACTGGAACAGAAATGAGAAAAGGATCCTCGTCTGGAATACCATCAGCAAGCGGTAAATCATCGCCAAAGTCGGGTAACGCGAACGGCTGGAAGTCGTCCTCGTCATCGGATATCATGTCAGGGTCACTCTCAGAGTCTGACGTAAGAATCTCTGGCTCAGGTTCAATCTCATCATCTGAGATGATAGCCATAGGATCATCAACGTTTGATAATTCGCTCTCTGAAGAAGACATAATGCCTGTAACATAACAATCATAACACATGCACATATATTAATCACTAACACTTAGTATGCAATCAAGTCATAATGCCTCTAACATAACAATCCACACGTTTTGAGTGATAACTGACTTGAATACATGCTTGTCTTTCCTAGTCTATCCCAGACTAAACCACAAATGTGACCTTGCAATCGTGTTTCTTGTATGCAATGAATACACGTTTGTTCCCTGGATCTAGGCGTTTCGTGTATGCAATGAAAACATGTTGTAAAAATATTTTCGTGAGAGCCCTAATGATTGTAGTCTAGTCTCGAGAAAGAATCCTAGTTCGCTACAATCGAAGCTCTGATACCAAACTGTCACACCCTGACTTTTGCGGAAGCGTGATTATGTGTGACTTACTTAATATCATTGCATTCAACCAGAATAAACAACTATATGATAAAACCAAAGATGTTTATCCATAGATTAAGTTTAAAACATCACAACAACATTGTCTTAAAATCCAAACACAGACTTCAAATCCAAATTACAAACCATTCAAATTTTTTTAGGGTTCCAAAAGGACTCGACAAAAGACACTAACAAAAACTAGGCTTTGAATTATGTGTCTTATCCAGGATAAGATACACAATCCAAATCCTTAGACACCGGATGACATCTTTTATTTCCAACATCACTTGAAACTTCCAAACGCCCGCCAGATCCACATTTAATTTCCTGAAATACATGTAGTTTGAATTCATCAACAAAAGTTGAGCGAGTTCATGTGTTTTGTATGAGTGCACGAATAAACCTTTGAAATCATTGTAAGTATGTATGTTTTATAAACCCGGTATGAAAGCAAACAAGGAAAACAGATTGATTAATGGTTAGCAAGGCCATTAATATGTGTAACGTGATGCAGGAAGGCTCAAACCTAGCAGATTTTGCACCGGGCTTCCGGTTGTAAGACATAGTCACCTCATGGGCCAAACCCCGGTCCACATGGCTGGGGCTCACTAGACCCAAATAGATCTATCACTCATGTCCCTCGGTCCTACTACGAGGATTAATGGTCTTAAGCATTGTACCCACCACTCACATGATCAAGCAGTACCTTTCCTTAGCTAACCTTACCACATATAAACGTTTGTAAACAATTTGTAACATGTACTTCACCCCCGAAGTTATAAAACTGAAAACAGTTAAAAGAAAAGGGGGACATGAACTCACAATCTTGCGTTCTTCGTATCCAACGTAACCCGAAGCTGCTACTTGTGTGCACGACTACCTACAATGTACTACGGTTTATTAGACGGGCGGGCCGTGCCTTGACTTAGCATTAATTAGTGTCTTTGAGTTACGTTTGATAGTGTCTTTAATATTATTCCAAGTTATATAATTATTTGTTAAAATAATAAATATTTTAACTTAAATTATATTTATATAATTTTTGGAATATTAGTTAAAATAATATATTCTAACTTGACACTTTTATGTATTTGTACATGTATAACTTCCCAAGGATGGGTGTATTTATACTTGTATTCTAATACTTGTATATTTTTGCCAAGTATCGATGGCGTATTTCGGTGTATATTTATACGTACGAGAATACGTATTTTATTGTGTTTATTAAGTAAGTATCTTATACTTAATTTTTGTATTAACTTTTCTGGAATAATATTTCTTATAATTTTTCCCTTGGCAAAATTATTTATAAATTTAATATAAGTCTCAAAAATAATATATTTTCAAGTTTAACTTGAAAAATATATATAAACTTATTTTTCACCCAAAAATAATGTATTTCATGTTTATTCAAGAAAATATATATTTTCTCCCAAAAATAATATATCTTCTAATAATTCCAAGAAAATATATATTTTTACTTACCAAAAATAATATATTTTCTCCTTGTAAAAAATATGATATATTTTGTAATAATTATAAAAATCATATTTTTGTTCTCTTGGTGTCCAAAATACTAATTACCAAAATATATTTGTGAATTAAATTTCCAGAATATTTTGTAAGTTATATTCCTTGTTCGGTTTCACCAATATTTTGAGGATAAATTATATATTCATTTTCTTGGAATTTTGGTAATATTTTGGATTGTAATTTTTGGTATTTTGGTGAGTTATATTATTTCAAGTCCTAAAATAATATAACTAATACACATAATAAACAAATAATCACACACATGGTGACTTCTAAATATATATTTCCTAAATACATATTTTGTCACTTTTATTTACAAAAACCAACCTCCAATAGTTATAATTTTTGTAACAAAAATTATGGAAAACTTTATATAAAAATTCATGGTTTAAAATATACTTGTAAATATTTGTTTACAAATATTTTTCTAAGTGTTTAATTTCTAGAAAAATTTTGCCATAGTTTCCCCTTAAAAATGGAGGTTTCCATGCTTTCAAAGCATATCATTTTCTTTTATAAATCATCACAATCAACAATAAACCAATCAACACTTAGCAATTTGCCAAAATCAAGCATAAATTACTACTTCATGAACTTAAAAATTATTATAAATTTGTAGTAACTTACTAGTGTGTTTAGTAAGCTTAGTTACCCTTTAAAGTGTGGTTGTTTATTTAAAAACATTATTTTTAAGGAAGTTAGATGTTTACAACTTGTAAATCATTTTTCTAAAAATGTTTCTTCTTGAGTTTTTCTTGTTATATATATATATATATATATATATATATATATATTTCTACACTTGTTTAACCATTAAAAATGTGGTTAATTCCTTTAAGAACCAAGCTTAGGTAAGTCTTGTATTTTTAACTTGGTTTCTTGAAAAATCATTCTTGAAATCATAGATTCACAAGACTTTACATTCACTTTAATCATCATTTTACAAGAAAAACAATTTTCACTTCAAGTTCATGATTTACATATGGATGATTACTTTGATCTTAACATAATCATCCTCTCATCTTGCTAGATTATGTCTTTAATGACTATCTAGCAAGATTACATGATGATTAACATCATAAACATGAGCAATCAACAATCAACAAGCATAACAACACTTAAACAACTTGATTTCTTATGATTTTAGTCTAATGTTCAAGTTTCATGTTCAAGATTCATAGTGTTCTTCAAGATTAACAACTTATACCATTTTTTAACCAACTTAAGAAGATGTAAAATGGAGTGTAGAAGATCTTACTACTAGCTCAAGGCTAGGGATGATCACAAGATGAAAAAGAGGTGGATAAAAGCTTGTGTGAGTGGTCCTTTAGCTTCCAAGAGTTCCTAGCTTCATTATACACTTTCTTACACCTTTGAGTATGTATGGATTGGATGAGAAGTGAAAGATGATGATGGATGTGTGTGGTGTGGTGTTCGGCCGAGAGTGGAAGAGGAGAGGGAGAGAGAGCTCAAATGTTGTGTTGTGATGAGAATGATGTGGTTATGATCTTGGAGTTTCTCTTATAATCCATCAACCTTAGTTTATCTCATGGTTAATATGTTTTAGAAAGTGAGACACAATCTATTAAAATAACAAAAGAAAATCTTGTGTGGGGGGGCCACAAGAAACCGTAAATAGGTGGGGGGGCCTAGGCTAGGGTGTAACTATTAGTTAGTTTATATGGTTGAAAAATCAAGTGTTTAGTTAGGTTAATTAGTTACTAGATGTTATATAGTGTGTTATGATGTTTGGGGACCATAACTAGCTTGGTAATGTTAAAACAATGCTTCTAGTGTAAATTTGATGTTTCGGGTAGTGTCCGGTTGTTCGGTTGGTTACCGGTTCATTAAGGTGCTAAACTATGCAGTTTAGTGAGCTTTATGTTACTTTTTTTGACAGTTTTGATTCCTGACACTTAGGAAAGTATTCTAGACCATTTAACCATATTTCTGCATGATATTAAAGTGTTTAAATGCTGATTTTTGTAGAATTCTGCAGTTTATGTGAGTTTTAGGCACTTTCCGGCACTTAAACTATCACTAGAAAGAAAGTTTTGTGATCCTTACTTTCCTACACACTATACTAGTGTAACTCTTGGTTTATGGCTCATTCTGTGTCTCAATACCATGTCTGTCTATGTACTGAACTCCGTTAGCATTTTTCTAATTTATCTGATAACTGTGCTACCTTTGTTTCGTGCATCATTTGAATCAATAAAGTTCTCATGCAATAATGATACGACATTAAGCAATATGTGATGCACATGTATGTATGATAACAATAATCAGAAAGCAATTCAAGTCATCAATTGAAATTCAGCACTGTCATTAAGCACTAATCATTGTTTAATAATTGTACGGATACCTGGAATTTTGGCAGTTGTCACAAATTTTAGTTAAAAGTGGCTAAAAGCGTAAAAAGTAGTTTTTCTTTTGAAAATGTTATTTGTGACTTTATGAACTAACTAAGTGCTTTTAAACAATAGATTTGCTTATTTATTTCAAGCACCGGCTTATTTTTTTAAAGCAAAGTCACACGGTTTTGCGTTTTGCCAAAGACATCCTATAAACAGAAACGTCTCAGCACCTTCCATTTATTAAACCAAAAAACAAACGCCATTGTTTCTAAATACCACTCACTGTAAAACGCCAAAAGTTAAAAATCAAAGATGGCAAACATCGTTTCTTGGATATTCAATATTATTCTGCGTGAAGTTTCACTGAATTGATTGTTAGTTGAGGGGTGTAACTCAATAACATTTTACTGCATAAGGTGGACAAATCTTCAAGAAAAAGAGACTAATGACAGACATTTGTCATTTTGTGTGCTTTGTTCTTAATGACTATTTGAATGGCATGAAGAGACCGGTGACACTGAAGTCTGGGATGAAGATAAAGATGAAGACCAAACAAAAAAACCCACGTCATTTTGTGTTCAAACATCCACAAAAGCCACTTCAACAACAAAAATCACACCAAAGTAAAAAAACGCCATATATTTGTGACGGTTCTTGTAGTTTCAAAGAAGAAAGAGACCGGTGACAGTGAAGATTTGGAAGAGAAATTCGATTAGGATTTTTAATTTATTTTTTCGCTTCTATTTTTTTCTTTCTGTGGTTTGTTTTCTAATTTTCCAATAAAAAATACATTATTTCTCTAAAAAAAGCTTGTAAAACGCCAAGATGCAACAAACGCGAAACTCCACAACTATAATAAAATTTGTGGCATATTGGGGTTTACAAGGATTTTTTTTTAGATATGACGTGTTACAGCCATAAAACAGAAGAAGCTGAACAAACAGTAAACTGAAGCGACGGAACATTTATTACTAACATTATAATTAAAACCCACATTTTCGGTATTTGAATTTATTTTTCTTTTCAAAAACGCCATAATTGCCTGACGTTATAGGAATGCATCCTACATGGCGGCAAAAAAAAGTCATTATATAAGTAGAGCAGGTAAACAAAACTTAACACTCCACATATTCTCTAACACGCCACACCTTGACTAAAACGCCAGAAAACTTAAAAAAATGGCTCAAGTTATTGCATGGAGGTTTGATAGGTCGGAGAAACGTTTCGTCCTAAAGTTCTCTGACAGGAGAAGGGTGAAAATCAAGACAATCAAGGCCATACTTAGCATGGATGAAGCCGTTCAGAGGGCTATTATGGCCCTTGGGGTTCCAATGGCCGACGATTGTGAAAGAACTCAAAAGGTAATAAGAAGAGTGAAGTGAAAATTTACAGCAGATGATGATGATGATACTGACGATACTGGTCTACCAACAGTTACAGTTGGAGTTTGGATGAAAAAACAAGAACGGTTAAAGAGACATATCAACACGGGTTCAAATATTCATTGCCGATGGAAGAAATGCTGAAGACCGAGAGACTACATCTTCTTGAACAACTCTGTGATTTAGCACCATCGAAGGATGCAAGATCCAGGGTTGTTATGATATTTAAGTATAGGCTGCAGCAAAGACGAGATGACATAATGGCATTATACGCTAATGCACATGATGATGATCAATATGAAGAAAATGATAAACAAATCAATGAGTACGTTTCTGATGTAATCCCATACACAAAAGACTATTAGTTTGTTTTGATCTCGTCTTATTGTAATCTTTTGAAATATTAATGAATTATTAAAAACGCCATGAACGCCAAAAAATTACCTTTATAAGATATATGGGATTATTTCAACTGATAAAATCTACAAAACGCCAAAATAAATGTATAGTTTAAATTATTAAATGTATATAATGATTTTGGTAATACAATGGACGCCAAATATGTTAGAATTATTAATTAATTTTATTGAATTTGGGAACACCATAAACGCCAAACTGTTATCTATATGACACAAGAACGATTAGTTGAACGAGACAGATCTAAGAAAAACCAGTAAAACGCCAGATAGTTATTGAATATAACTAAACGCCAAACAAATCTTATACGCCAAAAATAAAGTTGTATTGTGACACACGAAAAATGGAAAAGGGGAAGATAAAAAGACAAAAAAGCCCCTCCGCCCTGATAATATCACGCGCCACGTGTTCGACCAAGAACAGTTCTCACACTTTAGGGTGTTTTCTCCTAATACCGTATATATATATATATATATATATATATGGAGAGTATCATGAGAAAACTACATCTAAATGAGAAAACTAGAAAACTAACTAAAAAAAGCCAAAAAACATACCAAATTTTTTTTTTACAATTTTTTATAAAAATATCGCTACTTTTTATATATAAAAATAATTTCAAAAAAAAAATTGTTGTACTGCACATGTGCATTATATGTGATTATATGTGTACTATACATGTACTACACATGTGCACTATATCCGTAATAGTGCACATGTATAATACAACAAAAACATTTTTATTTTATTTTATTTTTTTGAAATTTTTTTTTCATGTATAAAAACTAGCGATTTTTTATAAAAAAATGTAAAAAAAAATTTTGGTATGTTTTTTAGGCTTTTTTAGTTAGTTTTTTGGTTTTTTCATTTAAACTAGTTTTCTCATGATCCATCCCTTATATATATATATATAGGGTGGGGTTCTAGAGTGAACACTAGTGTATTTGTGAACTCAGTGAACAAATCCTAGCCATTGATTTACATCATTAAATCGTAAAATACACTAGTGTATTTTCATCATCTTCCTGACCATTGATTTAGACTTGTGTATTGATAATGAAGAGCTAGGATCAGTTCACTAGTGTTCATAATCAAGGGGGTTGTTCACAAATGAACCTAACCCTATATATATATATATATATATATATATATATACATACATATAGTATGGTTCATTGGGGAACACTAAAAAAGTAGGGAAACCGGGAACACTGCATTATATATCTTAAAAATCCAACTTAACATGTTAAAAATCAATTTAAAAAAAATTCGGCACTTTTCCTTATAAATACATGTAGAAGCATTTTTAATAAAAAAAATTCAAAAACTAAAAATATAAACAAATGTTTTAAAAACAGTTAAAAAGGCTATTATTTTTTTTTACAAAATGATTTTTTTATTGGAATAGATTCTATCCATTTTTATATGGAAAAACACTGAATTTTTTTTTTCAAAAAAAAAATGATTTTTAACATGTTAAGTTGATTTTATAAGATATATCTAACATGTTAAATGTATTGTTCCCCGGTTCCTCACTATTTTAGTGTTCCCAATGAACCTTACAATATATATATATATATAGGGAGAGGATAATGAGAAAAATACATCTAAATGAGAAAACTAAAAAACTAACTAAAAAAACCTAAAAAAAAAGCCAAAAAACATACCAATTTTTTTTTACAATTTTTTATAAAAAAAATCGCTACTTTTTATATATAAAAAAAATTTCAAATTTTTTGTTGTTGTACTGCATATGTGCATTATATGTGATTATATGTGCACTATATCCGTAATAGTGCACATGTGTAATACAACAAAAAAAGAATTTATATATATATTTTTTTTTGAATTTTTTTTCCATTTATAAAAACTAGCGATTTTTTATAAAAAAAATGTAAAAAAAAAATTGGTTTGTTTTTTAGGCTTTTTTAGTTAGTTTTTTTGTTTTCTCATTTAAACTAGTTTTCTCATGATCCATCCCCTATATATATATGATGAGATATCATGGTGTTAATGAGAAGAAATGATAGTACATTAGCGATGGCACTGTCACACTGAAAAATGAAATTAAAATTGCTTAAGTGTGATAGTAGCTCCATCAAATGATGTACCCATAGGCAAGAAACATGAAATAATCAACTTATTGTGTGTTATAAAGATTACTAACTGTGTACAAAGTGGGTAACAAATTGCGACATGTGACTGACTATATAGTCTTAAATCTTGTGTTGATTGATTGACTAAATCCGAGGTTTTTGGTCTTTATATTGTTTTTCATCTGGGGATATCAGGGCTTTCCTTCTGTTGCATCCAGAAATATGCAGACCTAGACACAACCATGATATCCTAAAAGAGCAAAATTTCAAAAACCTAAGAAATGAAGAAGCTCTTCTAGAGAGTCATTCAAAATGCAAAAAACATAAACGTACTAAAATTGGTATTTGCTTAACCCTCATTAGACAGCAACATTGGTAACTTTGAGTGTATGATGGTACATACCTGTTCACCAATGGTTTGATGTTGTAAATCAAATACGGGTGAAAACTGTATACTCACCTATTACGAGGAAGCTTTGTGCATACCTTGATCGCGGGGGTATGTCTTGAAATGGGACACGCAGGCTCTACGATATAAAATACACTTAATTATATCACAAATTAATGGTACTTGAAATGTTCACGTATTTTGTTTAAGTGGATAAAAATACTAGTAATCATCTTGGACTGCTTTTCACAAAAATAACTAAGAAAATTAATTGATTGTAACAACCCGACTTTCCAGAAAGTCAAGGTCAAGTCATGTTGTTACCCAGATCTGACTTTTCTTGTTTAATTATTGCTCTTCTTCTTAATTATCTTGTACTCTCGAGATTCAATATGTTGGTTAACAATTTTAAACGAAATTTTAAACTATGATTTACTACTAACGGAAGTAACAATGCGATGTCATACCAAACGCATTCTGAACGCATTTTCAAAACGCAGAAATCACCACTAAACGATATTTTACTTCACGCTATCACAACGCATCGCAAACTCAAAACACAACTACTGGTATTGTTCTATGTGTGTGTTATTATGTGCTTTACTTGTGTATGGATGTTATTCGCATACGAAATCGCAACTCTATCGCAACGCAATCTCATCGTAAACTCGAAACACAAATTTAGTTTTATGCTTTTTTATGAGTTATGTTATTTGTGTAACTATTTGTTTAATGCTATCACAACGCTTACTTGCAACTCACTTAAACGCAACGCAACGCTCAACGCACGAAACGAAAGTCGTAAAACTAACTAGCACAAGCCGTCGGATCGAATGACCACTCGATCGAATGGACATTCGATCGGATGACCATCCGATTGGATGGCCATCCGATCGACTGGCCTTCCGACCCACTCACTGCACTGCCTTATCTCTCTCTCACCTATAAATACTCGCCTGTCACATCAACTGTTCATTGATGTGACAGCCCTATCCCACCAACACGCTCTCAGCTCATTCTCAAGCACTTTTCCTTCGATTCCAAGAGATTTCCGTAAGTTTTCTTCCTAAATCTTGTACTTCCATCTTCATTACACACATCTCCACCATCTTCTCCACTGAAATCATACATTTCCACCATGAAATCGCCTGATTTGGACTGTCTTAAGGTGACGTCATCTCGGTTTCTTATGAACACTGAAGTGTGACATCATCTCATCAAGATTTGTCCAGATCTAAAGGGTTTCTACATTATTTTACACAAATTTCAACAAGTTATCAACATTTTCAAATGATTTCATACTTTTCTTTAACTTTCTTCACTTTTTCACTCCAAAACCGATGGGATCTAGACTTAGTCAGGCTCTCTACTCATACTCTAGTTGAGAACCGGTCTGAGAACGGATTTCCACCGATGAGATGACCGATTCACGGGTTGAACATGAAACTCCGTTAAGAACAATTAGGCTGATCGACTGAGCTGGACTTAGTGTGGTTTCCGTTGTTTGACACGTCGTCACACCGTCTCCGTTAAAACTCAAAACTTTTAACTTAGAAAATTTTACAAACTTTTCAAAACATCAGATCTTCGATCGAATAGCCATCCTATCGGATGACCATCCGATCGAATGACTATTCGACAGGTGACTCACCCTTTTTCAGTAACTCAACACTTAAGCGATTTGATCAAAACTTCAAAGAATATCACTTTCAATCGAATAACCATCCGATCGAATGGCCATCCATCCAGATGACCATCCGATCGGATGACTTGATTTATGCTACAATCGAATGACCAACCGATCGAATGGTCATCCGTCCGGATGATTATCCAACCGGATGACCATCCGTCCGGATGATCATCCAACTGACTCACCATTCGACACTATTCTCACCCGACACGCTGTTTACACGCTGTTCAACACTTACACTATCGTTCCATGCTCAGGCTAATCTCAACGCGCTCCTTTCGATCCAAGACTGTGTTTATTTACTAAACACGCACTGTGAGTATACTCGAACCCCTTTTTTCGCTTAACGCACTTTTGGGTGTTACATACGTTACCTATATCAAATCACATCAACACACAACACAAACACTTTTAAACGCTAACCGCTCTCGCATGTTATACGTGACTTGATGAATGCTTGTATGTTATGTTTACACAGTGATTGTTTCCTGACACCTTAGCAACAATAGTACTATAGTTTGGACTTAGGACCCGTCGTGGACAGGGGTTGTTAAGGGTTTTACTTCACATGGTCATAGTGGTGATAATGTGTTGCGCATTCTACACTCGCAGTCATGTCGGTTGCATATGTCATTGTCGATAGCTTACTTGCTTCACATTTCTACGTGTTACATGTTGGTTATGCGTAAACGCTTTCGCTATACTATATGCTATTATACTTGTGTACTCACCTTTACACTCTGTGTAATGACTTTATTTTAACGTATGTGACTGGTGTTTAGGGTGCTATGATTGCTGTGATAAATCAAGTTAGGTGGTCTAGAAACGTCATTCAATAAAATCTGAGTTGTTGGAACAGTCTATTTGTCTTTGAGAACAATATCTGTATTAACTGTTTTTACTTTATATGTTGATGGTATGGGACACTAACGATTAATATATTGTTATTAATAGTTGTTATGGATTCTCTTGGACAATCTTTTTCGCTCAGTGCCGCTCCCCGATAATTCCGCCATCGGTTTGGGTGTGACACGGATAGTGTGAAACAGTTTAGCAAAGTTGATATGATCTTTTTACACATGATTCTCACAAAAAGATGAATTGTAAATATCTTTGAGTTTGTTTAGTTGTCTTAAAAATATAAAAAATACCAAATAGATTTTCGTTTTAAAAGGTCTCCCATAATTAATCGACAATGGCTGTTTTTGCATATCTAAACAAAATATTGGTTTATCTTTAATGTGAAAAAGACTAATGGTTTTTCAAGATACTTGCTTGTGATTATAAACGGATTTATGCAGTTATCAAAATGAAGTGCAGAACACAAGTGAACAATGTGAGAATGCAAGGTAGGATCGTTCTACCACATTGCAAAGAGAGATGGAAGAGTTTCAAATCGCTTGTCTAATCAGAGATTGATAAGTCGCTGACCTATAACGAATGAGAATTTTTGGAGATTGGAAGCATCAGTTAAGGGGGAGTCTATTAATGTCAACAACTGTTTGTAGCTGAAGCTATCCAAAGACCAAAAGAACGCAAGATGTTTGAAGATGAAGTTAACCAATAAAGTTATTGTCAAGGGGGAGTCTGTTGGTGCATATTCTCTGACAACATCTTAATAGTTTAATTTTTGGATATCTTGTAATTGGATTAGCAAGTTAGAAGGTTTAGTATTTGGGTCGTAATCAAACCCAATGTGATTACGAGTTTAGTTATGGGCTTAGCCCAGTTTGCAGACATGTAGTATATAAGCATGTTTTGCATTAGGGCTTAGGTAAGCCCTTTAGATAGCTAGGAGAACCAGAGAGAGAGAGAGAGAGAGAGAGGAATTTCGTGAGGCATAGAAAAACGCAGACATAGGCTGTGTTTTTGTGTGTTCGTGAGTTTTTGATTATTTGTAAACGCAAGTTGGATAATTAATAGAAGACGTGGTTAAAGTGATTTGCTATTAAACATGCGCTTAGTCTTTTAAAAATACGTCAGTTTTCACTGGTAAATACAATTAACTGACGCGTTTTGAAAACATTTTCAAAATCATTTTATAACATTTGGTATATCATTTTATAAATAACTTGGGACAAAATGATATCCTTTGTTACCAGTTTTACATGCTTGTCAATACATGTGGGGCCCGGAACTAAACTCCGATACATGATTAACCACCACGCCACATTTTCAATAAAAATATAATATACCATTAGCGTCTGTCAGATGTATGCCTACACCCCTCGTTTAGGTCATGGCCACTTGCAATTAAGTGAGCCGAGGATATCCAGGACACGGTCGCATTAACCCCCAATGTTTAAGTTATCAAGAAAAACGAAGTAAAATGGGTTATTAAATTTTAAGCATCATTCGGCCATGATTTAATACCCGACCAAGCGGCTAATGCCGTATCCCAAGCCCGTATGGGGAAAATAGGCTAAGAGTATTTACTTATACTTTTCTTTACAAATCAAGGATGCTAAAGTACAACCGTAATCAAAACAACCTAAACACAGGTGCAATTTACCAGAGGCTCCGAGTCTGGAATGGACGGAACTATGATCTGTTAGGATGTTAACAGGTCTTATTCAAGTCATATAACTTGGACTGGTTAACTCTAATAAATAGGTATGGTTTGCAAGATTAAGCGGAGACCGGCTATAATTTGGTTTAAGCCCTTATAAGTACAATGACTCGTATAATACAGGTCAAATAACCAAACTTTCTGATTAGAACTGATATGGAAAGGTTTTAACCCAATTCAGCTAACTTATATAAACTATGCTATTCAAGTTAACCGTACGTGCATAGGCGGCATCGGGGGGTTGAATGGGTCCATGGTAAGTCCAATATGCCAAAACACGTTTATTATAATGTTACATCAGTTTCAAACTCAGATTACAAGTTCATTATATTTCAAAATTATTCTATGCACAAAAAAGGCGTTTTAGGCATTATTTAAGCATAATATAAGGACTTTTCATAAAACCCGACAAATGATATGATCAGAAGGTATAACCTTTATAGGTTATTCCCTACAATCATGTGATCATATTACAACTTCAAATAGGGTCAGAATCGAAAGTCAAAGTAGAAGTCAAACTGTTTGACTTTTGGTTACGAACCGAGCTCTAAGCAGGAAATGACAAGTTGGACATGGTCTAACATGTCCTAATATGTTATATAAACTGTTATAATGTCAAAAATTAAGGTTTCGATACTTAGAAGTTCATTTAACGTTAATTACGAAAATATGCGTTTTTTACTTTTATTTAATAAAACTTTGACCCGTCATTTGACCAACTTATCATGATCTTCAGAAGATGCACTTATAGGGGATTAACACCAACTTTATTACGATCATGTAGCCAAGTTCAATTCAAACATTGGCTTGACCGAAATGGTCATAACCGAAAGTCAAAGCAAAAGTCAATTTGCTTGACTTTCGGCTAATAACTAGCCTATAAATGAAACAAGACTAAAGGAGAACACTTACAAGTGTTCAAGAAGAAGATCAAACTTCAGAGAAGGATGCCTCTTAGTCCAGAAGCTGCTCCAAGTGATTAGAAAGAAAGAAATGAAAGGTGAAAGTTCAAGTGGTGAACTTAATCACCTATTTATACTAAGATTCAAGCTTCCAAACCTTGCCAAGTGTAACCAGGAGCTCTAGGAGGATTATAAGTGTCCTAGCAGGTGTCCAAAGGAGGTTAAAGGTGGCAAGAAACGGAGCAGGGTGGCATGGAGAGTAGGCTGCAGCTGCCAGCTCATTTTGGACTGCTAGCGATGGCCTCACGGACCGTAAGGCATATGCCTTGCGGTCCGTAAGGACCTCTGGCACCCCCACAGGATTCAAACATCCTTATGGACCATAAGGCATATGCCTTGTGGTCCGTAAGGGATCGTCAGGAGCCAAAAGTTTGGCATTTCATCACATTTGACCCCTCCACTATACATCCTCCATATAATGTACAACTTTGATCCCTCTCGTCCAACTTTCTGAGATTATTTGAGAGTTGAATGGACATGCGTTGATATATTATTCATCATGAATTCCTGAGGTGTTACAAGCGCCCACCATGGGGCATGCTTCAATTTAGTCACTTGAAAGGTGTCTCATTTTTTATTCTACTTGTTGTTTTTATCTCTAAGAGTGGTAAAGAATGTCTGGTGAAAACCAACAAGTTCCAGAGGAAGGCCAGCCTCCTGCTTCTCCAGATGATGTTGTTGAAGTGTCCGACATGATGGAGCTCACCACTGAGGGAACATTTCTCCACACTTCAATGCCTAATAGGCGAGCACATTCGAGAAGAAAGGATGGAGGGTGTAGCCATAAGACTTTCCTATGAGGAAGAGCCCAATGGTGCTCCAGGGGGCACTCTTCCTCAGATTAACCAGTAGGTCCAGCAGTTAGCCATCTCCACTTCGGCCACTTGCATGTCTGGACAATAAGGGGTAACCTTTGAATCTAGATCTACACCTATCTTGGGATTGGTATCTCAAGGTCCAATCTGTGGGACCACGTGGAACACCTCGACTCAGTAAACTCGTTGGGACCGCAAATCCCCATGAGTCATATACTAGCAGCACAAACACTGCCTTACATATCGTTTCCACCCTATCACCATTGGCAAAATGTTGTGTCGCAGCCCCCGACCCCTGCCCCGGGAGGCGGGCGGCCGCGACACGTAGAGCGGGTGGTATCGGTGTTTATTAATTTGGCAGCGGAATACATCAGGACCGTAGTTCGGAAATATTTTTATCAGAGTTAAACACAAAAATTTTATAATAATAATTGGGATAAAACCAAGTTCATTTGATAATACATTTGTAGGGATAAACCCTAATGATTAAAAACATAAACTCCGTTTCTTATTTGGTAACTTTTATAGCCACTTTTCCAAGCTTTCAGTGCTCTGTAGCTGGGTTCTATTAGCATCACATTAAGTTACCTGAAACATATTTTTAAAAAGATTTTATCAGTAAGAAATACTGGCGAGTGCATCTGATACGTGGTCGAAAATCGGTATACGTAAATGTTTAAGTTAATGTTTTTACGTGACTTTTAATCTCGAATAGCCTACTTTTAATGGGATTTGTGTTTTTAGGTCTTATGGAGTTTAAGGAGCTAATCGGGACACTTTACGGACTACCGGAACGCTTTACGGACCACCAGGATGCTTTACGGACCACCGGGACGCAAAACGGGTCAACCGGTAGCAAGGAATGCGAAAAACAGAGAGTGAAGAACCTAGGAACCGTCGCCAACGCCCATGAGGGCCGTCGGCGACGCCCCGCAGATGTTTTCGTCGCTAAAAAGTCACGTAAATAGGAACATAGGCCGTTGCCAACTTTTGGAAGATCCAGCCAGCGTCGGTGACGCCGCCCTGTGGTGGTTGTCGCGAAATTCTTGTTTTTTCTTGTTGTTGGACGGGTTTTAAAGGTGTTTTGACCTATTTTTCGGGGGTTACACTCTATTTTGAAGTTAGAAACACCTCTTGGAGCCAAGATACATCACCAATTCATCCTCTAATCCATCCATTCGATTGCCAATCATTCGATTCGATCATCATCATCATCAGTTGCACAACCCTAATCATTATTCACCTTTCCATCCATTCATCACCATCAATCATTCCAAACCCTAATCACTATTTCCACCACTTCAAGGCTTCAAGATGATGATGTTCAAGCTCTCCTCGTCCGGTGATCAAGTCCTTTCGATCATGCACGGCTAATTCCTTGGAGGTTTCACCCCGATGTAGACTTTTATAAGATTTAGGGTTTATTATGTGTTGATGTTTGATTTGTGACAACTTGAATTGCATTTGAATCTTTAGACAATTGTCCTACGCTTTGTGTTGACTTTAAGAATTATCGAGTGAATGATTGAATTTGACTTTGTGAAACGAATACACGTATTTATGCCTTGTCTTTTGATAGGATTTGTTAGTCCAAGGTAACAAAGTGCATCGTGGTCCGTTTTCTATGATGTTGATAGCGATTGGCACCTAAGCTTTGTGATTGTTGACCCGTTAATGAACTAATTCGAGTAAATCAAATTAAAACGCGTAGTAATCCTAGGGCTTGCATTTGTTGAAACCGGGTGTGAACCTTGTTATTCCATCTTGTTTTATTAATCAAGTTTCTTGCAATTGCTTATTTCTCTTAGTTAATTAATCCAAACCAATTGTTATTCTCATTTAAACATCTTTTCAACAAATAAAAATCATAAAAATAACTTAGCAAGCTTCATAATTGTGACAACCTTTAAAAATCAACCAAGTTCATTCGCAAACCACATACTCTTCGTGGTTCGACCCCTTACGACCACTAGCTATTTGTTAAGGGTAATTTGGGTATATAAATCTTATCTTTGACCGGAGTGCGACACTCCGATCAAATTTTGGCACCGTTGCCGGGGAGTTAGTGCGCTTTGTTTTTGGATACTTGTTTGTATTTCGTGATTAACTGTTTAAATTTCTTAGTCCTTTTGTACTTTGTCTCTTTTTCTTGTTATGCGGGTCGTGTTACTTGTGCAGATTACAGGTAGTGCATGCGTACACGGAATTCTGGGAGGACTTCACCGTTACTCTACGAACCAGAAATTGAGAGAGTTGCAAGAAGGAATTTAGCAAGCCGGTTTGAAGCAACCATTGTTTCTAACCAAGTCACCCAAAACCCACAATCAACACCGTCCATTGAAATCGATTCAATGGCAAACCAAAACTCAAATCACCCAAACTTCAATCAAAACCAATTCCAATCCTGAGGAACCTTCTATCCCGCTTAAAACATCCAACATATACCTTAAGATCAACCGGGTGGTGGTAACAATTCAAGACCACCCACACCACCTTTCCAAAACTGAGGTCCGAATAATAACCAATGAACACCTCCACAACAAAACCTTCACCGACACAATTCCTTACCCGCTAACCTTGATGACCGGAATGTTAATTCCGACCGAAGAGGCAACCGAGACTGCGGCAATCCCGCGAATGAAGACCCGTTCTTTAAAATCGATGAATTAAGAAATGCCATCCCCGATGATGAGCCGTATAGTGTTCCCGGTTATCAATTGCCGGAGCACGTGAGTATTCACTCGGAATACTCGGATGACGGGGGTAACTATGATGAACGGGTAGATGATGACTGTAGGGGGTATGTGAACCGGGGAAATGTGTACAACGCAAGAGGTTTTGAAGACGATGAGTTTGGCTATCAAAATGCCAATTATGTGGGGAACGATAACTATGGTTATGGGAATGTGAGAAACGATGGTTATGGGTACTACAATTGAAGGAACCAGAATGATGGGTACTACAACAATAATAACAATGCCAATCATAACCGGATTCCTCGTTGATGTGTGTAAAATGAAACATATATATTACATCAAATGAGGCATAAAACTAACCCTTTTTTAGTACTAATGTTGGAAAAAGTGTGTTTTTGTCTTCCTTTTGTATTTTCAGGGTTAAATGAGCTTTAAATGAACAAAAGAAGCAAAAATGCAGCCAATTCTAACAATAATACAAGAAAAGGAATAAACGTGGCACGCCCGACCCCTCGACATCATCTTCCCAAGCAAAAACAAGACATCAGAAGGCTGAACACGCCCCGTGCTTATTGAACACGGGGGCGTGCCCAAGTGTCTGCAGAAAAGACAAAGTTGTAGAAGCTTCTATTTCCCAACACGGGAGGGGGGGGTGGCCAGAGGACACGGGGTTGTGGTCAATGCTAAGATTCGCAGAATCTAGGCAAATCTTGATAGTACAGATACGCTTCTGCACATGGGGCCGTGCCCAGCGGACACGGGGGCGTGGTCAACTAATGCAGACAAACTGCAATTAATGAAGAAAGAGAAGATGGGTGGACACGGGGCCGTGCCCAGTGGGCACGGGGCCATGTCCGGGCTTCTGTGCAGGCTATAAATAGGGGTGCTTGGCTCACTTACAAATCATCCCTTGGCAAACCACCTCTCTCACACTTCACCCACCACCACCACCACCATCACAACCCACATCCACCACCATCATCCATCATCCATCATAGAGTGTGTGTAGTAGTCTCAGGATCCAAGATTGATAGTAAGTGTTCTTGACAATCAAAGGCTATGTTTGTCTAAGTCTCTTACATCACTTGGTGAAGACAAGCATTTAATGTAATACTTTTTATTTTTAATCTTTTTGCACTTTTTATTTGGTTATGTATTAATGACTTTAATAACTAGTTTCTTATGTTGAAGGTGAAACTTCCTTATCATTTGTCCATGGTGTCTTGGCGTTATTTTACTGTCTATATAAAATAAAAGATTTACACCATTCATATCTCCACGGTCTATATAGAGATATGTTGGCTACCTGGTCGGGGGTTAAGGGAATGGTTTGGTAAGCGTCTTGCCTTGTTCAGTGTATAGATCCTGCAATGACCTGGGTCAAGCTTAGTAGGACCTCCTTCAATACCCACTGGTATTGGATGGCGGGGGTTCGAATTTCTTGATCCCCTCATATGTAAACTACTATTAAAACTTTAACCCGACTATTAAGGATTGTATCCATGCTGACTAAAACTACTTAGCCGAGGGTAACGTCACCTTCAAAAGAGGGGCCTACCACATTATGCATTAAACTTAATTAATTATCTTTCAATAATCCAACCCCTTAGGATTGTATCCTTGCTGACTCAAACTAATGGGTTGAGGGTAACTTCACCTTCAAAAGAGGGGCCTACTACTATAACTAAGATAATCTCTTAAAAAGTGCAAAAGTGCGGAAATAATCAAAGGTTACACTAAAGGCGAGCCGGATCCAAGTGATTCATCTTGTCTATCTGTTTTTATTTTTATTCTTATTTTCAGCATTTTTAGTTTTTATTTTCTTGTTTAAAACCTTTTTCTAAATTTTTGATTTGATTAGACATTGAGGATAAACCAGTACTAAAAGCTCTTGTGTCTTTGGACGACCTCGGTATCTTACCAACGCTATACTATGCTCACGATGGGTGCACTTGCCCATATGTGTGTTTAGTGTTAGTAAAATATCGTGTTTTATAAATTTAAAACTTGACTAAAGTGTTCAAAAGGGCTTAAAATATATTTAAATATATATCACACTCGACACGCATCACTCGTTTTGTGGGAGGAGGTAACCAAGGTGGAAATCAAGGTGGATATCGTGGGGGTAATAGATGGGATAATCGAAGACCTATTGATCAAGAAGTTGACGGTCCACGTCGTCAACAACCTCCAAGAGGCGTCAATGACCACTTTAGGCCGGTGATCACCGACAATGATTCACCGATTGTATGTGAACGAAGAATGTTCGATTATAAGCCTCATTACATCAACATCCTCCCCCACTTCAATGGGAGGACTAATGATGAGCCATATGCTCATTTGGCGGAGTTTTCAGCCATATGTAGTGCTATTGGAGGGCATGATTTCGCCTTGGAAGAGGTCAAGTGATGTGTGCAAAATGCAACATATAAATTACATCAAATGTGGCATAAAACTAACCCTTTTTTAGTACTAATGTTGGAAAAAGTGTGTTTTTGTCTTCCTTTTGTATTTTCAGGATTAAATGAGCTCAAATGAACAAAAGAAGCAAAAAGGCAGCTAAATCTAACATAAATACAAGAAAAGGATCAAACGTGGCATGCCCGACCCCCCGACAGCATCTTCCCAAGCAAAAACAAAAGAACAGAAGGCTTAACACGCCCCGTGCTCAGTGAACACGGGGAAATGCCCAAGTGTCTGCAGAAAAGACAAAGCTGTAGAAGCTTCTATCACCCACCACGGGGGCGTGCCCACTGGACACGGGGTCGTGGTCAACTCTAAGATTCGCAGAATCTGGGGAAATCTTGATAGTACAGATACGCTTCTGCACACGGGGTCGTGCCCAGCGGACACGGGGGCTTGGTCAACTAATGCAGACAAGATGCAATTAATGAAAAAAGAGAAGGAAGGTGGACACGGGGCTGTGCCCAATGGACACGGGGCTGTGCTCGAGCATCTGTTCAGGCTATAAATAGGGGTGCTTGGCTCATTTGCAAACCATCCCTTGGCACACCACCTCTTTCAAACTTCACCCACCACCCACCACCATCACAATACAATCATCCACCACCATCATCCATCATAGAGGGTGTGAGTTATCTCGGGATCCAAGATTGATCGTAAGAGTTCTTGACAATCAAAGGCCATGTTTGCCTAAGTCTCTTACATCACTTGGTGAAGACAAGTGTCTAGTGTAATACTTTTTATTTTTAATCTTTTCGCACTTTTTATTTGGTTATGTATTAATGACTTTAATAAATAGTTTCTTACGTTGAAGGTGATTCTTCCTTATCGTTTGTCAGTGGTGTCTTGGCATTATTTTACTGTCTATATAAAATAAAAGATTTTCACCATTCATATCTCCGCGGTCAAATGGAGATATGTTGGCTACTTGGTCGGGGGTTATGAGAACGGTTTGGTAAGAGTCTTGCCTTGTTCAGTGTATAGATCCTGCAAGGACCTGGATCAAATTTAGTAGGACCTCCTTCAATACCCACCGGTATTGGATGGCGGGGGTCCAAACTCTTTGATCCCCTCATATGTAAGCTACTATTAAAACTTTAACCCGGCTACTTAAGACTGTATCCCTACTGACTCAAACTATTTAGCCGAGGGTAACATCACCTTCAAAAAAGAGGCCTACCACATTATGCATTAATAACTTAATTAATTATCTTTCAATAATCCGAACCTTTAGGATTGTATCCTTGCTGACTCAAACTACTGGGTTGAGGGTAACGTCACCTTCAAAAGAGGGGCCTACTACAATAACTAAGATAATCTCTTAAAAATTGCAAAAGTGCGGAAATAATCAAAGGTTACACTAAACACGAGTCGGATCCAAGTGATTCATCTTGTCTATCTGTTTTTATTTTTATTTTATTTTTCAGCATTTTAGTTGGTTTTTATTTTTCTAGTTTAAAATCTTTTTCTAAACTTTTGATTTGATTAGACGTTGAAGATAAACCGGTATTAAAAGCTCTTGTGTCCTTGGACGACCTCGGTATCTTGCCAACACTATACTACGCTCACGATGGGTGCACTTGCCCATATGTGTGTTTGGTGTTAGTAAAATATTATGTTTTATAAATTTAAAATTTGACTAACGTGTAAAAAGGGCTAAAAATATACATAAAAACCTATAACACACCGCACGCATCAAGTTTTTGGCGCCGTTGCCGGGGACACAAGTATTTTAAGGAAGTTAGGAATCAACGGCCTAATCGTTTTTTCTAATTTTTCTGTTTTTTTTTTTTTTTTTGGATTTTCTTAATTTTTCAGCTTCTACAGAACTCAGCACGGGCCGTGCCCGCTGAACACGCCCCGTGCCCAATCTTTGGAACTGGCAATCCTGTTTTAAGTCAGACAATAAGCTGAACACGGGACCATGCCCGCTCAACACGCCCGTGCCCAAGTTTCAGTTACTGAAAACAGAACCGTAAGATCCCGACGGTTGGTAATTTCTGACACAAACATGAGTGATACTGATATTTTTTACTTTCGGCACTCTTATGGTACGTGGTGTCAAATATGTGGTGGCTCCCATAAAGATTTCAAATGTCATTTTCTAAATTATAAGCCCCATTATATAGACCCATTGTTTTCCTGTAGCCTTAAGAGGGGCAAAAGTAAAAATAACCCTATCTCTCCTTCGAATGCTCTCAACCGGATCTTCTTGGAGAAATGCTTCTTCATGAACTATTTCAATTGGAAGATCTAATTCTTAATTGGTTAAAAGAACTTAAGATGGATTTCAATAATGCATCTCAAGACGATACCCAAGAAGAATTGTTGGGATCACATTCGACTAAAAACAACTTCGTTGTTCCCAATATTACCTCTAACTCTAGCGAAGACGTGGGTGATAGTCGTCCCTGTGTCGATTGTGCCGTGAAGGACTCTCCATCGACTTCGTTCGGTGCATACATAGACCTGAGCGATTCGGCATACACCTTCTTTAACGAGAGCTCAGGAAAGGGTTGGACTTGTCCACCTACATTTAGCATAGGAATCACCCTCACCGACAACCTCTTGTGTTCTCGTCTTAATCTAGAGCAATTATGTGACAACCTGTATTCCCAAGGTTAGCATTGTCCAATCTCGTGGCACTTGATTTACATCATTACTGTTCATGCTCCATTATACTGTGTCACTATGTCTATGTTTCGTAAACCCTAATAGCTTGTTTAAGTTACATCGAATCACTATGGTTAAATGGGTGTGAGTTGTTACGTGTTAAATGCTAAATGCCTAGATTAGTTGAACGTGCATTCTAGTCTCCCAAGGTACCCATGCTATTATTATTATACACCCTTGGCCCAAACATCTATTAAATTGTGTTATGTTCTCGGCCCAAAGGAAGGCCATCAAGGCCCTATTGGTTTCCTGCATGTATTTACGCACAAGATGAGTAAAAATTGCATTATCTAGCAAACACCACACAAAAAGAAAAACCCTAACAACCTTCCCTCCCCCTTGTGCGATTCACGGCAGTCAACCCCCTCACCCGAAGCACTTCTATCCCTCGGATTAGGCACCTCATATTGCGGTTAGTTTATATTAAATCATTCTTGGTTAATCTGCTTGTTGTGCTTGTGGATGGAATAGGTTATGGTTTAAATCTTGGTGTGATATTATGTGTACTTATTTGGTTGATTGAATACTTTTGGGTATGAGCAAGATTGATTGTTCTCTCATACATCAGATTTTAATTGGTTGTTTATTGTTCACATAATCATCTTAAGCCTAAGTGGATAAATGATTCATTGATTGTTCATGGTAAACTATTGTGTACGATATGTGCTAAGGGGGCCGTTTATTGTTGGGATTTCTGTCCATGATTAATGTTGCGAAATTAGGAGGTAAAGGGGTGGGAACCTGCAACTAATCTCGATGAAACATTAAAGTTTTGCCATGAAAGGTCACGACGAAACATTGAAGTTTCGTCATGCGAGGTTTCGTCGGAATGCCATGTGGGGTTTCATCGGAATGCATATGTTAATGAAGTAACTGAATAATTATTATGATATATATTGTGTGTAGATAGTGGCATTCTAAAATGACGGCTCATGTGTGTAGATAATGGCATGCTATAATGGCGGCCCATGTGTGTAGATATATATACAGTATTTGTCTAGTTCGAACTCCGATGAGGATAATTATTATGTTATTGTGATGCCACTCTATGATACAGTAATTATATACGTAGAAAATGGCGGTCAAGTGTGTGTTTGAAGTCTCACTCGAATCAAAACATGTGCAAAGTATTAAGGTTGTCAGAACAATGGTTTAGTAATTCAAGATGGCATGTGATCATCATTAGCAATAACCTTTCACCATTAATAGTTTGCATGTATTGAAATTTTATCTGTGATATGTCGGTAATACAATATCTGTTTGCGACAGTTAATGAGTTCATGTGAAATATGAATTGGTGATGCAAGTGTGTATACAACTTGAATACCAGTTATGCGATGACAATGAATAACTAATGTACATGAGTAATTGTTACGACTAGTCATATGTTGTGTGTATCTAGTACACCACTGGATTGATGGTGTAAGTAATGCATGTGTGCTATATGAGTGTATAAGGAATTTGCGATTTAAGTTTACAAAACTGATAGTTGCTAATAATCATATTAGGATTTGGTCGACCAACTGTTAAACAAGTGACTAATCCTACCGAGCAAACCAAGGTGAGTTCACACTCTTAAGGCATGGGATTCCCGGTGGGTTGGGAATGGGATTAAGAAGCTAAGATGAAACCTGTATATTCACCACTAATAGACTACATTTAATCGTGCTTATTCTCGGATTGGGAAGGACGCCTACACTAAACCTGCGTATTCTCGGATTGGGAAGAATACATACCTCCGTCCTAGGATTGGGAAGGACGCCTACACTAAACCTGTGTATTCTTGGATTGCGAAGAATACGTACCTCCGTCCTCGGATTGGGAAGGACGCCTACATTTAACCTGCGTATTCTCGGTTGGGTAGAATACGTACCTCCGTCCTCAGTCGGGAAGGACGCCAATATATATAACTAGTCTAGTGGTTTACAACATGGGGTAGCCCCCACTGGTTATAATTATGGTTTGGGAAACAAGGAACTAATTAACTACCGATTTTCGAATGAACTTATGATTTATGAAACAACTTTAAACTGGACAACCAACTGTGAACTCGCTCAACTTTGTTGTTGATTCGTTGTTACATGCCTTGCAGGCCTTTAGGTGCATACTATTGGAACTTGCTGTCTGGGAGGTTGGAGTGGTCATGGGTCGAGATACATGGAATCGCAACACGAGATAAATGGTTTTTACATGGGGTTATAAACACTTAACGAATGAATCATGCTTCCGCTGTATACTGTGAATTATTTGTAATGTTGTAACACTTAATGTTTATGAATGAAAGTTTTATTTAATTATACCTATGAGTTCAATGTGATTGGTGGCTAGATCCTGGTACGTCACATGCCTCGCGGGGGTTTCCACAAATGGTATTTTGGGGGTGTGACAGATTGGTATCAGAGCCATTGGTTATAGTGAACTTGGTTTTAAAAAGGGAAAAAAAACGTTTTTTGTGAAACCAGACTATAACCGAACAGTTCTGAAAACGTAAATATGACCATGGCACTCAGCTCCAGATTGCAAGGTTCGTCTCTCGTATACTCATTGTACTGTATAACTAGTGAACACTTACATATGATATTGCATGTGACTGCACGTTTAGCACAACAGTATGAATCCTTGTATTACTTGCATGTGTTATAAGACTGATAGGGTGGTATTTCCCCTAAACATTCATGACTCACGTTTCGTAATGCTCTTTGTTGCTACTTGAGTTTGAGAACCATTTGACATGAGTTATGAGGAGCTAAGATAAGTATGCAAATCACAATATTATTGTGGGTGCACACATAATAATAATGTGGGGTGCGTGTGAGTCCCAGTGAGCCTTAACAAGTGGAAAAGGGGTTCCGTTCCGTTATTTGATCGACGTGAAATACAACAATCTTTAGGAGTTATAGCAGTGATTGTCTCCTACTTGAACGTGATCTTCTCACTCCTCTCTGAATTCTTACGAATCTCGATGCTATCGAATATTACCTGTACACCCATCTGAACGCCTAGCGAACTGTGTAGAATGTTAGGTGCTTGTACGAACATCCTTGAGTTGGATGTTGCAACGACAATGATTGGTCTATACCTTTCTTACCCCTCTTCGTTTGCTGGAACTCATGTATTGACGTCTTAGGTCCCGAAGTGTGATCACTCCTGCAACACTCCCGCAACATACTATGTGTTACTCAAACAACTTGCAACATCGATGGACAGGAGGATAAGCGTAGTACTTTGCCGACCTCAGTACTTTGACGACCCTGATTACCGGCAACGAGCACCGACGCATTGGCTTCAATTGAATCCTTAACCCCGGCCAGCGACTCATGGGATTCGACTCTTACGAACCACTCGGAAAAAAAAATCGATGACGATTGACTGTAGAGCGGAATGTGTAACCGCCCGCACCGTGGGTAGTGCCTTAGGACGTGGCACGGAATGTGAAAAGATGGACCTTGTTGGTGAAAGGACGCAGGACACCGCTACTGGCAACAATATTAGAGGCAATAGTTGCGGCAACATCAAGGTACTCATGATCGTAGCTTACAGTATGGAAACGAAGGTGACCTCGACAAGCATTGACTGTGTTAAGTCAAGGTGACCACAACCAAGGGAATGACGGCAGTACTGGAAATTCTCGTGACGAAAACAACACTGGAAATGAAGCTCATGGAAGGACATTTAGTATTGGCATAGGCTATACCAGGTGTAATAGCAACACGATAGCTTGGATGGGTAGCTAATCGCTTTGTCTTCGATCTGTTTGCCTTGCTGTTTCTTGAAAACGAACTTGTTGTGGCAGCAATGGATGGCAAGTCAAATGAAACCTCATATGTCCGTTGGGATGTAAACTCGACCTTGTGGGACAAGTGTTCGACGTCAACCTTCCTTCTACTACCCTTGATGGTTGCGATACAGTAGTTAGTGTGGATTGGTTATCCAGAGATCGCGCAGATACACCAGTGAGGAGAAAATTTTGTGTGGAGAATCGTTATTTGTTCTAAAACGTCAGAGTGGTGCAAAGGTTAGCACCATTTCAGCTGTGATGGCCAGAAGTGTCTACGGAGGGATTACTCCGCTATACTAGCAACCGTTACTGATGTGAGGGCTAAGGAAACAGAGGATCGAGGATCCACCAGTCATTCGTGATTCCTTTCGGTGCGCTACCCAAGGAACTTTTGAGTTTACTTCCACAACTGTTAGGCGAAATCTCAGTCCGATCTCGCGCCAGAGGCAGCCCTGACTACACGCACTCTTACCGTCTTGTGCCAGGAGAGTTGCAAGAGCTGTCTAATCAACTGCAGGAATTGTTGAACAGGAGTTTTGTCGGACCCAGCTTTTCGCGTTAGGGAGCCTAAGTTATATCCGTGAAGATAAGCCTTTTCGTATGTGTACAGATTTTCAAGAACTCAATAAGGCGACAGTTGAGAACCGTTTGCCACGACCGTATATTGATAACCTGACGACCAGTTGCAAGGGTCGAGCTTCCATTCGAGGATTGAATAACGAACAAGCTACTGTCAGAAGGTAGTCTAAGGGGAGAATGTGCCTGCAACGGCATACCAAGCGCAATGCGGCCATTTCAACGTTGTATTCCAAGACCTTCGAGCTAATCATCACACCAGCAGCTGTATGGGTCTCATGAATCGACCATGCTTATTGACGACATGTTGCATCATTTCCAGGAGAAAGGAACATCATGGGCAGCTTTGTATCTTATTTGAGAGCTCCTGAAGGAGGAGCCACACCGCGCGAAGTCTTGATAAATGTAACTTCCGGATGCGAGGGATACCTTTTTGGTCATATAATCAACGCAGTGGGAATACACGTGGATCTCGCTAAGACTCGTTTTGGTTAGAAACTGATCGACACCAAAGATCCCTTCGAGGATACAGCAATTTCTTGGTCTCACTAGATGCTATCGCAGATGCATCACAGGATTTTCGAAGATCGCGTAGCTTAAATCTCTTTAGCACAGAAGGGTGCTGTGTTCGTGGGAGACAAAACAGGAGGGCGTCTTTTCAGCTTCTGAATCCTAACTCAGCAACGCGCTGTGCATTTTCTTTACCCAACGGTACGGGTGATTTAGTGGTATACCATGATGGTCTGAATCAGAGTCCCAATTACACACCAAAGCAACACGAAAGAGTGATAATTTACGTGATGGAGTTATCAAAAGGAACTGAACGACACACAACTGGCGGTGAAAACCGTGGCTTTGGGATTTTGGATGGAGGCATTACTTGGACGGTACCAGATGCGTTATTTAGACCGATCACAAGGGCCTCCCTTGTATCTTGGCTTCGACAGAACTAAATTAGTTAATGGCATCGCTGAAGGGAACTTTAGGATGATTACAACTATGAAACTTGAACGTGCACGAGCTTTGCAGCTCACTATCGACTCTAACTTACCTGATCAGACTCGCTCTGTTCAAACTGGAGAACTGAAGGAAGAGGATTTTCATGTTAAACCCATGCGGGGCATGGGGAAGCAACCTTTGATAGGTCGGACGATACTCGTTACCTCATGGAACGAATGTGGGTCTCATTATACGGCAACTGTAGGGAACTCGTGTTGAGCAAAGCACACCGGCGTCGATATTCTAGTCGTCTGGGTTTTTGATGAGAGGGACTAGGATTTATAAACCTTATGCTGGTAATCGGGCATGAAGGCCTACCTAGCTAGGTATGGGAATGATGTTTGACTTGTGGGAAAGTCAAGGTGAAGTGTTGGCAACCGGAAACACCTCTATGGAAAGCGAAAACAGACTGCCATGGATTTGGTTGCTAGTCTAATTACAACTCGAAACGGAAACAATATCACCTGATGATCGTTGATTGTCTCACGTAACCAGCACACTTTCTAGCCATCAAGGAAACAGATAAGTTTTTCTACACTTGCAGTCATCTACCTAAAAGAAGTGGTTGCTAGGCACGGGGTGCCAACCTCCATTATCTCTGATCGCGACCCACAATTTGCATCTGATTTGTGGCAAGCGATGCACAAATCCTTTGGCTCACGTCTAGACATGAGCACAGCATATCATCCACAGATGGATGGGCAGATTGAACGCACCATCCCAACTCTTGAAGACATGCTTCGAGCATTTGTAATCGACCATGGTAACGGCTGGGAGCGGCATCTACCTTTAATGGAGTTTTCGTATAACAATAGTTACCACACCAACATCCAGGCTGTTCCAGGCTGCTCCGTTCGAGCCATTGTACAGACGGAAGTGCCGAACACCTCTTTGTTGGGCAGAGGTTGACGACAGCCGCACCACTGGCCCAGAACTCGTCGTAGACAACAGAAAAGACTGCTCAGATATGACAACGAATGGCGGCAGCTTGTGTCTGTCAGAAGAGCTACGCTGATAAGCGCAGGAAACCACTCGATTTCCAGGTTGGGGATCGAGTATTACTTAAAGTCTCACCTTGGTAAGGTGTAGTTCGTTTTGGTATACGAGACAAACTCAACCCGTGATATGTTGGACCTTTCGAAATCACGGAGAGTTTTGGCAAGATGGCCTACAGGTTGAATCTACCCGAAGAACTCAGTGGGATTCACAACGTATTCCATATGCCGAATCTGAAGAAGTGTCTGTCAGATGAAACCCTCATAGTTCCTTTCAAGGAGCTCACCATCGATGATCAGTTGCAATTTGTCGAAGAACCAGTGGAAATCTTGGACCGGGAGGTTAAGATTCTCAAACGCACTAGGAAACCTATCGTTCGAGTTCGTTGGAACTCCCGTCGTGGCCCAGAGATTTCCTGGGAATGAGAAGACCAAATGAAACACAAATATCCCCAGTTGTTCGAGAACAATGAAACCACTACTGAGGCTGAAGCTACTGCGGAATTTCGGGATGAAATTCCAAACCAACGGGGGGATGATGTGACACCCCAGGAAAACTAGGAAACCACGTAACCTAACTAGCTTCCTCAGTAACTACTTGTCAAATTTCGGGACGAAATTTCTTTCAAGTTGGGGATGATGTGACAACCTGTATTCCCAAGGTTAGCATTGTCCAATCTCGTGGCACTTGATTTACATCATTACTGTTCATGCTCCATTATACTGTGTCATTATGTCTATGTTTCGTAAACCCTAATAGCTTGTTTAAGTTACATCGAATCACTAAGGTTAAATGGGAGATGTTACGTGTTAAATGCTAAATGCCTAGATTAGTTGAACGTGCATTCTAGTCTCCCAAGGTACCCACGCTATTAATATTATACACCCTTGGCCCAAACATCTATTAAATTGTGTTATGTTCTCGGCCCAAAGGAAGCCCATCAAGGCCCGATTGGTTTCCTGCATGTATTTACGCATAAGATGAGTAAAAGTTGCATTATCTAGCAAACACCACACAAAAAGAAAAACCCTAACAACCTTCCCTCCCCCTTGTACGATTCACGGCAGTCAACCCCCTCACCTGAAGCACTTCTATCCCTCGGATTAGGCACCCCGTATTGCGGTTAGTTTATATTAAATCATTCTTGGTTAATCTGCTTGTTGTGCTTGTGGATGGAATAGGTTATGGTTTAAATCTTGGTGTGATATTATGTGTACTTATTTGGTTGATTGAATACTTTTCGGTATGAGCAAGATTGATTGTTCTTGCATACATCAGATTTTAATTGGTTGTATATTGTTCACATAATCATCTTAAGCCTAAGTGGATAAATGATTCATTGATTGTTCATGGTAAACTATTGTGTACGATATGTGCTAAGGGGGCCGTTTATTTTTGGGATTTCAGTCCATGATTAATGTTGCGAAATTAGGAGGTAAAGGGGTGGGAACCTGCAACTAATCTCGATGAAACATTAAAGTTTCGCCATGAAAGGTCACGACGAAACATTGAAGTTTCGCCATGCGAGGTTTCGTCGGAATGCCATGTGGGGTTTCGTCGGAATGCATATCCTAATGAAGTAACTGAATAATTATTATGATATATATTGTGTGTAGATACTGGCATTCTAAAATGACGGCTCATGTGTGTAGATAATGGCATGCTATAATGGCGGCCCATGTGTGTAGATATATACAATATTTGTTTAGTTCAAACTCCGATGAGGATAATTATTATGTTAATTGTGATGCCACTCTATGATACAGTAATTATATACGTAGATAATGGTGGTCAAGTGTTTGTTTAAAGTCTCACTCGAATCAAAACATGTGCAAAGTATTAAGGTTGTCAGAACAATGGTTTAGTAATTCAAGATGGCATGTGATCATCATTAGCAATAACCTTTTACCATTAATAGTTTTCATGTATTGAAATTTTATCTGTGATATGTCGACAATACAATATCTGTTTGCAACAGTTAATGAGTTCATGTGAAATATGAATTGGTAATGCAAGTGTGTATACAACTTGAATACCAGTTATGCGATGACAATGAATAACTAATGTACATGAGTAATTGTTACGACTAGTCATATGTTGTGGGTTTCTAGTACACCACTGGATTGATGGTGTAAGTAATGCTTGTGTACTACATGGGTAATATGTATAAGGAATTTGCGATTTAAGTGTACGAAACTGATAGTTGCTAATAATCATATTAGGATTTGGTCGACCAACTGTTAAACAAGTGACTAATCCTACCGAGCAAACCAAGGTGAGTTCACACTCTTAAGGCATGGGATTCCCGGTTGGTTGGGAATGGGATTAAGAAGCTAAGATGAAACCTGTATATTCACCACTAATAGACTACATTTAATCCTGCATATTCTAGGATTGGGAAGAATACGTACCTCCATCCTCGGATTGGGAAGGACGCCTACACTAAACCTGTGTATTCTCGGATTGGGAAGAATACGTGCCTCCGTCTTCGGATTGGGAAGGACGCCTACACTAAACCTGCGTATTCTCGGATTGGGAAGAATACGTACCTCCGTCCTCGGATTGGGAAGGACGCCTACATTTAACCTGCGTATTCTCGGTTGGGTAGAATGCGTACCTCCGTCCTCGGTTGGGAAGGATGCCAATATATATAACTAGTCTAGTGGTTTACAACATATGGCAGCCCCCACTGGTTATAATTATGGTTTGGGAAACAAGGAACTGATTAACTACTGGTTTTCGAATGAACTTATGATTTATGAAACAACTTTAAACTGGACGACCAACAGTGAACTCGCTCAACTTTGTTGTTGATTCGTTGTTACATGCCTTGCAGGCCTTTAGGTGCATATTGTTGGAACTTGCTGTCTGGGAGGCTGGAGTGGTCATGGGTCGAGATACATGGAATCGCAACACGAGACAAATGGTTTTTACATGTGGTTATAAACACTTAACGAATGAATCATGCTTCCGCTGTATACTGTGAATTATTTGTAAAGTTGTAACACTTAATGTTAATGAATGAAAGTTTTATTTAATTATACCTATGAGTTCAATGTGATTGGTGGCTAGATCCTGGTACGTCACACGCCTCGCGGGGGTTTCCGCAAGTGGTATTTTGGGGGTGTGACAAATTAAGGTATCTTAGGCACTTTGGGGTTGTTCCATCCAGTAAGGAACCACCCGATCCGGATGAATTCCTTAGAAATAGACGAAACTTCATAAACAGCCTCTAGACACAGGGCCGTGTCCAGGTCAACACGCCCCCGTGTCCCCCAAAAGATTCCTTTCTGACTTTTTGTCAGAATACAGACAAAAAGTGTCAGGACCTCGCCTGAACACGGGGCCGTGTCTAGCCGACACGGGGCCGTGTCCAGCATGCTATCGTTTTCTATAAATGCAGCCAAGGATCCTGCACATTTGGACCATTCCAGGGACAGAGATTTGAGGGAATCTTCTCACATACCATCCTAGGTATTTTCTAAAAGAAGCTTCTCAACAACCTTCTTGTCCTTTCCTCTTTTGTGAATTACCTTCTTCTCCAATTCTTTTACCTCAACACCTCCATTAGAGCTTGAGATTACCATGATTCCAAGCTTTATTGTGATGTTTGTTAGGATTTTGTTCAAGGAATCTTGTAAAAATAAGTTTTGCAACATTGTTTTAAGTTATTTCTGCTAAAAAATGCTTTAGAAATTGAAAAAATAATTTAAAACTTCGAGATTCCTTGTTCCAAAAATCTGCAGAAAGGTGAACACGGGGCCGTGTTCATTGAGCACGGGGAAGTGTTGAGGTTACTGTTTCATTAAAATGAACTCTTTTTCGTTTATTTTCATAGAATGTCAAGCCAAAATAGTGGAACCTCTTCTGCGCACTCCAGAAACAGTCGAAGGGAAAGAAGGTCGTTAATTGAAGCAACTCTCGTATGCTACGTGATGGAATTACGTGAGGCTCTTGATGAGATGACATCAGTAGAGGAGGTCCTAATTAACCGTATAAATTATCTTACGGTGGGGTTGGAAAACAGTTTTCAAGAAATCAACCTCTTGCACAAGAGGTTGAACATTCTTGTGACACCTCCCATGGAACCAATCCTCCCTCAAGAGGATTGGAACCTAGCACTTGGAGTCAACAATCCTACCGGATGGGATGACATTCCAGCGGAACATCCTCTTGAAGATCTACAAGAAGTACCGGTGGAGGTTGCGCCCCCTTAAACCAATGCCAATGAGGCTGCCTTTCTTCTCCCAAGGGAGATAGAGGAATGGCTCGCTGACGTGTAAGGGACCCATAACCGGAGGAAGAAGTTCTTCGAGCCGCATCCAACCGAGAGAATTATCTTTTCGGAAAATTTGCTAATAGAATAAACTTTAGGCTAGAACTCCTTGGTTTAGACTTCTTGTGCTTCTTGACCTATTTATCTAGAATTTTAACTTTGTTAGGACTATTATGTAATTTTATCTATTTAATGGAATGGCGGTTTTTAGTTGAATTGGTGTTTGGATGATGTTGTAATGGGTAAAACACACTCGGGATGGTGAAGGATACCAAGGGAACGTGAACCAGCACCCCATGCACAAAAACAGGGCCACCCAACAATTTTTTCTTCATTACAGCAAGTTCAGCACGGGGTCGTGCTCACCCAACACCCCCCGTGCTCAGACGTCTGCAGAAAATGCCCAGTTCAGGTAACTGGACACGGGCCGTGTTCACCCAACACGCCCCCATGCCCAGGCTTCTGTTTCTTTTTACTCAATTTTGTTACTGGCGATCTGAACACGGGGCCGTGCCCGGACACCACGGGGCTGTGTCCAGATGCCTAGTAACATAAATATTTGCTTTTTCACACCTTTTTACACATTCAATCAACCTAAAAACTTATTTTTGGGACACATTGAGGACAATGTGTAATTTAAGTGTGTGTGTGGGGGGGGGGGGTTGCTAAAACCTTTAATCTTGCAAGTCCTAATTACAAGCCTTACACAAAACTCTATTGGAACCGCTAATCACCCCAAATTTTTTCAAAAAATTTTTCATTTTTTATACTTGTCTAGGTTTAACTTGGGAATTTCAAATTCTGAAAAGGCTATATTTTTACAAATTTACAACCGATAGCGTCGTGATAAAAAGAACCAACATAAGAAAATTATGAAACGGCATGACAAGTTTAGTTAAAATTTGATTATATATACTTTATCACATAAAAACCCATTCCCACAAAAAGTGAGTTTTGAGCCTTTATTGAGCATACAAATACATATCTTTAAACTAATTGCTCATTTTTCGTTTCTTGTGTGAATAGCCGCTCGGTTCTTACGACTCTAGAACTTGCCACGACGATACATTCCCGGTCCTTACCAACTTAAACCCGAGTAAGTAAATGACAGAGGCATTAGGACTAACCCTTTTTATTTCGACACCATTATTTTTTTTACCACCTACCCAAAATCCCCCTAGTTAACCCCTTTGAGCCTAAACCTTTTCATTTCTTATCCCAAAAACAAACACCCTTTTACCCACCAAAACCCTTTTTATTTTTAACCCTTTGTTTTAGTAACAAGCACGGTTTTTCTCATGACTTTGAAAAAAAAATCTTTGAATGATGAGGATGAAGCAAAAAGAAATAAACAAACAAGTTTATCAAAAATAACATTGTTTGAATAACGAGCTTCATCAAAATAAAATTTTTTTATTTTGCAAGTCTTACGAAAACCGATGCTTTTACACCTTTCGCCCTTTTCTACTAACCACTAACCCAACCACCTACCTTTAACCCAAACCTAACCCTTCACCCCAAAAGTCCTCTTGATATTTACAAAGGTGTATAGTTAAAAAGGAGGAGGATTGATTGCTTGGCAAGCTTATGGTAGGAATAAGTTCCATGCCGCTCTCGAGCGATTCACTAAAATACATCTTCGGCCGAGTGTTGAGTGATCCACAGTGAGGTATGTGAACTTGTATATAAGTGAAATTTTAAAAAGGCATGTTATGCCCTAATAAGTAATTTATCTTGTGTAATGTTTTAAATAAATCATGACGAATAGGATTGTAAATAAATAAAAATAAAACTTAATAAAGAATCTTGGAAATCCCGACACTCTATGACAAGCCCAAAAACCTTCTCTTCTACTCATTCAATTTGGGAGTGTAAAGCCACATTATAAAGAGTTTTGCTTGAGGACAAGCAAAGATTCAAGTGTGGGGGTATTTGATGTGTGCAAAATGCAACATTTAAATTACATCAAATGTGGCATAAAACTAACCCTTTTTTAGTACTAATGTTGGAAAAAGTGTGTTTTTGTCTTCCCTTTGTATTTTCAGGATTAAATGAGCTCAAATGAACAAAAGAAGCAAAAAGGCAGCTAAATCTAACATAAATACAAGAAAACGATCAAACGTGGCATGCCCAACCCCCGACAGCATCTTTCCAAGCAAAAACAATAGAACATAAGGCTGAACACGCCCCGTGCTCAGTGAACACGGGGGCATGCCCAAGTGTCTGCAGAAAAGACAAAGTTGTAGAAGCTTCTATCACCTACCACGGGGGCTAGCCCACCGGACATGAGGTCGTGGTCAACTCTAAGATTCGCATAATCTGGGGAAATCTTGATAGTACAGATACGCTTCTGCACACGGGGTCGTGCCCAGCGGACACGGGGGTGTGGTCAACTAATGCAGACAAGATGCAATTAATGAAGAAAGAAAAGGAAGGTGGACACGGGGATGTGCCTAATGGACACGGGGCCGTGCCTAGTGGACACGGGGCCATGCCCGAGCGTCTGTCCAGACTATAAATAGGGGTGCTTGGCTCATTTTCAAACCATCCCTTGGCACACCACCTCTCTCACACTTCACCCACCACCATCACAATACCATCATCCACCACCATCATCCATCATAGAGTGTGTGAGTCGTCTCGGGATCCAAGATTGATCGTAAGAGTTCTTGACAATCAAAGGCCATGTTTGCCTAAGTCTCTTACATCACTTGGTGAAGACAAGTGTCTAGTGTAATACTTATTATTTTTAATCTTTTTGCACTTTTTATTTGGTTATGTATTAATGACTTTAATAACTAGTTTCTTATGTTGAAGGTGATTCTTCCTTATCATTTGTCTGTGGTGTCTTGGCATTATTTTACTGTCTATATAAAATAAAAGATTTTCACCATTCATATCTCCACGGTCTATATGGAGATATGTTGGCTACCTGGTCGGGGGTTAAGGTTCGGTTTGGTAAGAGTCTTGCCTTGTTCAGTGTATTGATCCTGCAAGGACCTGGGTCAAATTTAGTAGGACCTCCTTCAATACCCACCGGTATTGGATGGCAGGGGTCCAAACTCTTTGATCCCCTCATATGTAAGCTACTATTAAAACTTTAACCCGGCTACTTAGGACTGTATCCCTGCTGACTCATACTACTTAGCCGAGGGTAACGTCACCTTCAAAAGAGGGGCCTACCACATTATGCATTAGTAACTTAATTAATTATCTTTCAATAATCCGACCCTTTAGGATTGTATCCTTGCTGACTCAAACTACTGGGTTGAGGGTAACATCACCTTCAAAAGAGAGGGCCTACTACAATAACTAAGATAATCTCTTAAAAAAATGCAAAAGTGCGGAAATAATCAAAGGTTACACTAAACACGAGTCGGATCCAAGTGATTCATCTTGTATATCTGTTTTTATTTTTATTTTATTTTTCAGCATTTTAGTTAGTTTTTATTTTTCTAGTTTAAAATCTTTTTCTAAACTTTTGATTTGATTAGACGTTGAAGATAAACCGGTATTAAAAGCTCTTGTGTCCTTGGACGACCTCGGTATCTTGCCAACACTATACTACGCTCACAATGGGTGCACTTGCCCATATGTGTGTTTGGTGTTAGTAAAATATCGTGTTTTATAAATTTAAAACTTGACTAACGTGTAAAAAGGGCTAAAAATATACATAAAAACCTATAACACACCGCACGCATCATCAAGCTTCGACTGTTTCAATTTTCTTTGAAGGATAAGGCAAAGCAGTGGTTTCTCACACTTCCGGCGGGTAGTATTCGCACATGGGCTGAAATGCAACAAGTTTTTCTTGACGAATATTACTCAATGGCGAAGACCGATGATGCTAGAGATGAAATTTGGTCTTTTCGCCAACTTTCGAGTGAACCGCTACATGAAGCCTTCACTCGATACAATAAATTGATTCGGAAATGCCCTCACCATCAAATTGAAAAATGGGAGTTGGTCAAATGCTTCGTAAGGGGTTTGGATGATGAGACATGGAACCATCTTGAGTCGACTAGTAATGGAACCTTGTTGAGCAATCATGAGGACGACGATTAGGAGTTCCTAGAAAGGATGAGCAAGAGGTTAAAGGTGAAAGAGTCAGCTGATCGGGCCAAAAAGCACCCCACCTCAAGGTCTTGGCCCGACCGTGATGCGAGTTCTAAGGATAGGATTGAAACGTTAGAGCGGGAGTTGGCTCGCATGAAGAAAAGAGAAGTGAATGCGTTGCAATACGCCGTATGTGGAGAATGCAGAGACATCGGTCACCGGACCTAGAACTGCCAAGCCACAGCGGAGGTGAATCAAGTGTATGGGGACCGGAGGCAATACGATATGAACTCCAACACTTACCACCCCGGGTTGAGGAACCATCCTAACTTTAGGTATGGTAATGCCTCCAACCAAATGAATCTGAATTTCCAATCGGGAAATCAAGGTGGGTATTCGCACCAAACTCGCCAAAGAGGTTACAATCAAGATGGTTAGGGGTCGACGAATAATCAAGGAGGAGGTGATGATTTGAGTGCCAAGATAGATGCACTATTGAATGTGGTGAAGGAGTCCAATCAGTGGCGAAGCTTGAGATTTCTGACCGAGGGGTCGAAAACGTATATACCCAAAAATTTCTATAAAACGGGGGGTCGAAAACGTATATACCCAAAACAATTTATACGAAAACTACATACTCTGCACTATTGAGTGAAAAGTTCGGGGGGTCGGCCGCCCCCTCCCGCCCCCACTATCCTTCGCCCATGAGTCCAATAGTGACATCAAGGAGATGAAAAAGGCAAATGAGATGAGGGATAAATCTCATGAGGTATTGGCGAAGAAAGTTGGGCAACTTGCTGAAGAGGTAGCTCAGATTAGGGGAAGCATGGGGAAGCTTCCAAGTGACACAATGATGAATTCGAAGCATCAAAGTTTAAGCACGGGCAATGTGAGGAATGTACACATTATTGCGGTAAGTCTTCTTCCGAATGATGAAATTTGTAGTGTTCAAAGCATTCCATCACCACAATTCGTTGATGGTGTAGTGGAAGATGTAAGTGATGAGCCAGAAAGTGAAAATGAACAAGAAACGATTTCACAAACTAAAACTGAAAATGTAACTAAAAAGTCTTTTTTGTGAAAATTGTTTAAATCAACTTAACCCGATTAATGCATCGAAAGTGGAGGAACGGTACCCACCGAAGGACGAGAGGTGGGAAAATTTTAAACAAGCAAAAATTAATTTACCGTTACTAGATGACATTAAAAAGGTTCCGGCTCATGTGGAATGCTTAAAGGAGTTAAGCATCGAAAAACGGCATAACAAATTACCTGAACTGGTTGATTTGATATCTCATGTGAGTGCCGTTTTATCGAGTGCCCTTCCCCAAAAAGCTCAAGATCCAGGAGATCCTCTTATTCCAATTCAAATTGGAACATTCAAAATTGAGAGGGCGCTCCTAGATCTTGGAGCTTGTGTGAGCATCTTGCCCGGGAGTTTGTGTAACACCTCGAAAATTTACGTCCAATAATGTATTGACACGTGTCATAAGCTTTGAACGTGTGAAAGAATACTTTAGAGGGACTAAAGTAGACAAACAAAGAAATTATGTGAAAATAAGGGTTCAAAACGTCAACAGTGAATAAATATATTGTACATTAACCCTACATGATGCTCATACCTTCAAACGAATAAATCATGGATCATACGATGCTAAAAGTGAGAGATTACAAACTACAGGGGTTAAATGTGTCAACATGTTTAAGTTATACCTCTGAGTGACCTTTTGACAAACCCGAAGCTTTGTAACAGTTAAGTATGCTCACTAGAATGCACGATATAAATTTCATAAAGTTTCGTTATCGTATGAGAAAGTTATGATCAAATTCGTATGCGAGGGGTTAAAGCGTTAACGTTGAAAATGATGACTTTTCGGGTTAACCAGAAGTGACCAGGGACTTGGCAAAGTGGGTACAAGTCTTAAAACCCTTGTAGGTAAATAAGAAGGGGTCAAATTGCAAGAATTAAGCTTAGTTGACCTTTCGAAGAGCCAAGGGACAAGATGCAAAAACTTGAAAATGTTTAATTCTGATTTCAGGGCCCAAGCGGGCCGCGTAAGAGATGTTAACATCTTACGCGGGCCGCGTCAGACGCCAAGTATCAGAAAAACAAGACAGCAGCCTGTAAACGCGCATAACCGACCCAAAACAGATATTTTCTCATCATGGGCGACCCCTAAGTGACTCCTAGAACCTTAGGGACATCTGTTGATGATCCATTATCACTTGTAGCTCTTGTTGTCAAAGATCTAAGTGCTTTTGAGCACTATAAAAGGCCATGATGTTGCAACAAGTTCTTCACAACTTCCATCTGCACTTTGGAGCATTTCTGGAGCTAAAGACTTCTCTCTAAGCTTCACAAATCGTGCATAGGACTTCAGTAAGTTTGCTTATCCTTTCTTAGTTAAGTTTTTGCTTAGTTTTAGCTTAAAAGTCAAACCGTCGTAATTAACGGTTGACTTAGCGATTAATCACTAATGGTCCAGTGATTAGCCGAATTGAAAGTAGTTATAAGTTGGTAATTATGTGGGTAATAAACCCTTAAAAGGGTTCCCCCTGATTCCCACTCTAACTAGGTCAAATGTCGGGTCAAACTTGTGATTAAAAAGTCAACAGGATACTTAGTTTCTAATTTATGCATAATTAGCAATGTAGAACACATACAACCTGTTTGATCATTAATATAACTTGGTAATGAATGTAAGAACATGTCTAAACATGTTCAACCCGACAATTTTCTGTTTAGACCCGGTTCGGAACCGAAAGTCGCAAAAGTTTGACTTTTGCTTTGACTACAGTTCTGACCCGCTTTGGTATGTTTTAGAAATGCCTCA
Organism: Helianthus tuberosus; assembly: GCA_030545235.1. Classification (NCBI taxonomy): domain Eukaryota; kingdom Viridiplantae; phylum Streptophyta; class Magnoliopsida; order Asterales; family Asteraceae; genus Helianthus; species Helianthus tuberosus. The sequence goes on from CM060351.1 coordinate 53,969,831, forward strand.
GAACTTCCTTAGGACTAGGCTACATGTTAGCAAAACCCTCTGTGGTTGGTTCATTGATTACCCGATTCGTTTACACGTTTCCGTTAAATGCTTAAAGTTGACCATAATGCCCTTTTGACCATAAAACGAGAATTTTAGAAATGTGAAAGGACATAAATCTTTGCTATTGAATTATAAACATGTGCCTAAAATTTCACATCAGTTGGAGGTTTAGATTCGGAGTTATGCTCATTAGCGTAATTATAACGCCTTTTAGTAATTAAACGGCGCAATTAGCATAAAGCCTATCTAAACCCAATTTTTGACACCAAACCTCTTACCCACTGATGTAATATAACATTTTAGGATTTTTAAAGATTTTTAATTATTTTTTACCTGCTCATAACCTAAGGTTATGGCATTAATTCGGTAAATACCGAATATACCCTTTTGGTCATAAAATGAGTTTTACAAAGTATTTTGACACCAATCCAATTGCTACTGATTTTATATGATAAATAAAGTATTTTGAACTTTATAACCTCATCAGAAAACTCCGATTTCCTGTATAACCCGGAAATCGCTTAAATGGCTTTTTTCGCGTATTAAACGCATAGTTTGGGTTTAAAACCATTTTGCCATATAAGACCTATTATCAACTGATGTGACCTATTTAAATAAGTTATTTTGCTGATGTATTCGGACCCGAATCTCAGAATTTTGATTAATCTCTTTTATAACCTTTAAAATGACCAAAATACCCCTATGGGGCTTATTTTGAGATTAAACTCGTTTTGGGCATAATGGAAGATATCCTACTGATATCACAACATATTTAAGGCATATTAACTTAGTAAACCTGTATATGACTCTTTTGGTTACTCGGTACGCACTTTTCGCGTTCGGATCGGCTTATGTAACTAGTTTGCATAATTTAGCCGAAACGGGTCAAACCATATCGTTTTCATCTCAAAATCCAGAATGTGTTTAAGTTACCCATATTAAACATGCATACAAGCTTGCCGGGTCAAAACCACATTCTAAACCGGTCTTCGCCTTATCATGCGTTGGAACCGTATCTTCTTTAAGACTAACCGGTCTAAGCTTAGGCTTAATTAAAGTTTTGTTAGCATTCTAATTGGTTATTTATACCATCATTCCAGACTAGAGCCTTCCGGTAAATTGTACCTACGCTTACTTAAGTGAATACGGCTGAGTTATTAAATTCTTGCTATTTAAGACAGGAGCTAGCTCAGGTAAATACTCTTAACTTATTTTCCCTATACGGGCCTGGGATACGGTATAATAATACCGCTTGGTCGGGTATTGAATGTTTAATCGTATTGTGATTAAATTATTGAGGTAACCCGTTTTAATCTGTATTGTTTGAAATAAAAGCCTTTAGGGGTTAATGACCATGTCCCGGATATCCTTGACATCATTGTATTATAAAATGGCCACGCCTTAAGCACGGGGTGTAGGCATACACTGAAAGTTGCTTAAAGGGAAACGGTATCTCACTCTCTTGTGGGCTTATACTTGTGGCGTGTCTGTTAATCTTGACTCGGTTTCTACATCTGGCCCTGAACGTACACGAACATGTAAATTTGTATACAAGATTATAAATATAATTGTCACAAGTTATAAAAGATTAATTTTGCCTTGTGCATTTTAATCAAAGTGTCAAAATATTTGTGCCTGGTGCATCTAAATCAATTTTCTTAAACTCTTTTCAAATGAGTCGGTTGAGTGTATTTACCAGTGAAAATTGACGTATTTTTCAAAGTCTAAGTGACAGGTACAAGTACGTAATAGGCTGGAAGCTGCTCAGGACGTTAATAAGGAATCTTGCAAGTTCTAGGCGTCTAAAGTCTGTTGATCAATATTTATGTTTTAAGATCCGCCTGTGGATCCTTTACTTTCCGTTGTAATACTTGGATATTACTTTATATTCGGATTGTAATAAAATTATCTTTTGCTTCCGCTGTGCATTTATATATTGTGTTGTTTGACTATGATGATATCAACTACGTCACGATACTCCCCACCGGTGAGACGTGGAAATATCGGGGTGTGACAGGTTGGTATCAGAGCCAACACTGAGTGAATTAAACACTAGCCTTTTGTGTTTAATCTCAGTTACACAGTTGCACATTCTTGAGTCTAGACAAGAACATAGGACTAATCCTAATTCGTTTCATTGTCTTTTAAATTGCTTCTTTTGTTATTTTTCTGATTTGCCCTTGCATGGACAAGTTATTTTCAGTTTGAAGTCCCGTTTAGGGCAACCATATACTTGTTTAAATTTTAATGGAATGATTATATTTAAAATATCATTCCTATATTATAAGATCTACCATTATAATAAAATGGCAATATCTAAAAAGGACAAGACCTAGCTCATGTGTCATTTTAAGACAGGGCCAAGATGGTGGATCCACAATTAGATTCAGATCCCTGTTAACATCTGTAAGTATGCTAACATTTTTGGTAAACTGTGAATCGTTAAAATCACACAGGCCATCTTTAAAAAGGGGGTTAATCTAAATTCCCTTATTTGAAATAATCATCCCATAGTGATGAAGTGCCTACGGGCCAAACTTGTTGTCCGATAAGACAACAACCGTGGTGGTCTCTGACCCCCGTCTAAAGATGTTGGACTACGTCCAAGCATAATAGTTTGTATGATCAATGCGATCCTGACTAACGTCATCAAATGAAGATGATCATATTATAAACATCCATAAGTGATGAAATGCCTACGGTCCATACTTATTGTCCTAAGGGACTAAAGACAGTAATAGTCTTTGACTCTCTGTCCAGAAAAGGGTAATGAACTTTGATTCAAACCTTAATGCCTCGATTCTCTGAAATCGTGGCTTGTAAATTTGAATCTGTCCTTGTGACTAGGCCCTTTGCGCCACCTTAATATCCCTAATGTTTTATAACTAGGATAAATTATAATGAAAATGCTAAACGTCCTCTGAGACTAAAGACAATAGTAGTCTTTGACTCTCTGTCCAGAGAAGGTAATGAAATATGTTCAAACCTTAATGCCTCGATTCTCTGAAATCATGGCTTATAAATTAAACTTGTCCACGTGACTAGGCCTTTTGCGCCACTTTTATATCCTTAATGTTTTATAACTAGGGTAAATTATAATGAAAATACTAATTAAATATAACTAACAAATTAACCAATATGGTTTATATTACCATGGTTAATAAATCGTCAAGAACGATAGTACTGAATGGGCTTCTAAATAAACCTTGCCCTTATTTTCTTTTTGTAGCAATTAAGACTACATGGCTGACTCTGATGAGATAAACAGTCATCCTCTGGAAAACCGCGATGATGATAAGATCAATATAACCAGAGGAGAACTTCGTACACTGATTGATACGGCTGTATCTAAAGCTGTAGAGGAGCAATTTAGGGAGTATAGTGGGACGCATAGTAAAGCCTCATCTGTACCCCACTCTAAGTCTGTCCCTAAGACTCACTCAGAGGCTCACAGCAAGCCACCCTCTAAGAAAGAGGAACCAAAGAAGGATGATGATCGACGTTCATCTATTCAACACAGTGTCCCATCCAAGAGGTTAGTGTTCGATAATGAACCACGTACCAAGTCCTGTACCTATAAATACTTTGTTTCCTGCAAACCCCGGGATTTCACTGGGGAGAAAGGGGCAGTTGATTGTATGACCTGGTTGGATGAAATGGACACAGTTGTCGATATCAGCGGTTGTGCTGAGAGGGATGTAGTGAAGTATGTATCCCAATCGTTCAAGGGAGAGGCACTAGCATGGTGGAAGGCTCTCATTCAAGCTGCTGGGAAGATCCCACTTTACAACATGTCATGGGAACAGTTTGTTGCTCTCATTATGGAGAACTACTGCCCTCAACACGAGGTCGAAAGAATTGAATCAAATTTCTTATCATTGGTGATGACAAACTTAGATTGTCAAGCTTACCTCACCAGTTTCAATACCCTGTCCAGACTGGTTCCTTACCTAGTAACACCAGAACCCAAGAGAATTGCTCGCTTCATCGGGGGTTTAGCCCCAGAAATCAAAGCTAGTGTTAAGGCTTCAAGACCTACTACATTCAGGTCAGCGGCAGATCTGTCGCTATCCCTCACACTCGATGTGGTCAGAAACAAGGCTGCCAAAGTCTCTGAAGATGGAAAGCGTAAAAGGGAGGATGAGAATTCTCATCGCTCCGATAGGAAGGGGAACTCTGAGGATAAGAAGAGTTCCGGGATTAAAAGAGACAGCCAGCAGTCGGTTAAGAAGACCAGGTGCGAAACTTGTAGGAAATACCACCTCGGGAAATGCAGATTTGAATCTCAGCCTCTACCATGTGGAATTTGCAAGTCTCAGGAACATAAAACCCTGGATTGCAAGAAGCTAAAAGATGCAACCTGTTATGGTTGCAACGAGAAGGGGCATATCAAGACCAACTGCCCTAGGAATCAGAAGAAGCCCGAAGAGGCCAAGAGAACAAACGCATGAGTTTTCCAGATGAACGCCCAGGAGATGGTGCAGAATGATGACTATATAGCAGGTACCTTTCCTTATTAAGCAGTTTATACAGAAATTTATTTGATACTGACAAATATGATTCTATAAGAAACGATAAATATTGGGAACTGTTGTCTCCGCTGATTCGGACTCCGGTCATTTGACGCGAGATAGAAATTGGCCGATGACACTATAGAAACAACAAATCTTAGATTAATATTTTATATCTATTAGGAATCACTCTTTTCTGATATCCTTATGGCAAGCTTTCAAGCTATCCAAATTCATCACTATAATAAAGACAGATGTGACATTTTGATCCCCTGTCAAAAAGATGATGGATTAGGACCAAACTTTAAATACCATTAATGGTCTATTGTGATCAAGGCTAAGTATAATTGATATATATTAAATAACGTTCATTAAGAATGTTAATGCTATACTAACCTGTATGGTTTAATGAAACCATGGTTAGTATATAAGGCCATGAGGATGAGGAATAGCAAGTGTCGGATCGCAACCAAGAAATGGATTCATTCAGTAATAGGAACCATTTCTTCTGTTCCGGTCAGAAATCTTTAAGTCATATAAATTCTAATGTACCCTCTCTATAGATAGAGGACATTCGCATGAAATTGATATCTCTCTAATCCCTATTGATTACGAATATCAAATGTTATGACAAAACCACCGTATGAAAATTAATGTATCTTAATAAGTTCCATAGATTGCTTCCATGCCTGATCAGTATGGAGGTTTAATGCATGGAACCACAAAGATATCCCAATGATCATATGGTACTAAAGTCAACTAATAGTATTCAAAGAAGATATCCAGAATGAAATTGTCCAAGTAAGTGTCTCTGATTAAATCTGTGGACTCGTAACATAAATGCGTCACTCATTTGACACCAGCAAGGATGGACGAACTGGAGCTTGAGATTTGGAAAATCTCTGTAACTCCCTTGTGTCTTGTTTACCTTCTGCAAAGACTACCCTGTTTACCTCCCGAGAGGCAAGTAGAGTTAAGATTAACATCCCATTATAGGTTGGAATGTTGTAGAACTCCATGTTGATTATGGAATAATCGAAACCCTAATTAAGTAAATTTTAAGATAATAGATTCATATAGCCTAACTTAATGTTCCGAGAGTTTGATATTGCTAAATAAGAAAGATGGTTCATTGGCTTATGCATTCATTACCGCAACCCTATTTAGACAACGATTAAGAATCGCCATCAACTACCCAGGATCATCGAATTGTTCGACTAACTGTAAGGATTAGCTATTCCTTAAGATTAATTTTGAGCAATGATTGGAATAACCATCTCACCTTAAGATAAGCTTTTCCATAATAGTTGTTATATAAGTATCAAGGTGGCCCCTTTGGAGACCTTGTATAAATGAAATATCAAAACATCCTTTGGATGGACGAGACTTTGGGAAGTCCACTTATAAGGATCTGAAGGTTGCATTGGAAACAACGGATAAGATTCATACAAATCCCTAATCATCTGTAAGTTGCCAGTATTCGGCAGAAAATCAAGAATTAATGATAGTAGCAACCCTCCTAAATTATTATTAAAGAATAAAGTTCAACAAAGGATACCACCCAGGAAGGGTGTGCCAATTTGTTACATTTTCAGGCTAGTTAACCTTTGAATATATAGAACCATTCGAAGGAAATCGAATGTATCAAGATCAAGCAGCTTATAAGCTAAAACCTATTTAAGGAGCTTGACAAAACTCGCAATACATTGCACACTAGTGACTGAAGGAGGTGTTTCGCCAATAAGTCAAGAAGCACTGTCACATAATGATATACGGATTTATGTAGTGATGAGCAACCTGTGTCGATTAAGGATCGACAGGATTAGAAGCTCCAAAAAGATACATGTACCTATTATAAAGGTCAATTGGAGTGCCTTAGAGGCTCAAAAGGTACTGGGGAAGATTAAGCCCAATATAAGGCAGAAAATACTTCCTGTACTTTAACAAATCTCGAGGTCGAGATTTCTTTTAAGGGGGTGAGGATGTAACACCTCGAAAATTTACGTCCAATAATGTATTGACACGTGTCATAAGCTTTGAACGTGTGAAGAATACTTTAGAGGGACTAAAGTTGACAAACAAAGAAATTATGTGAAAATAAGGGTTCAAAACGTCAACAGTGAATAAATATATTGTACATTAACCCTACATGATGCTCATACCTTCAAACGAATAAATCATGGATCATACGAAGCTAAAAGTGAGAGATTACAAACTATAGGGGTTAAATGTGTCAACATGTTTAAGTTATACCTCTGAGTGACCTTTTGATAAACCCGAAGCTTTGTAACAGTTAAGTATGCTCACTAGAATGCACGATATAAATTTCATAAAGTTTCGTTATCGTATGAGAAAGTTATGATCAAATTCGTATGCGAGGGGTTAAAGCGTTAACGTTGAAAATGATGACTTTTCGGGTTAACCAGAAGTGACCAGGGACTTGGCAAAGTGGGTACAAGTCTTAAAACCCTTGTAGGTAAACAAGAAGGGGTCAAATTGCAAGAATTAAGCTTAGTTGACCTTTCGAAGAGCCAAGGTTCAAGATGCAAAAACTTGAAAATGTTTAATTCTGATTTCAAGGCCCAAGCGGGCCGCGTAAGAGATGTTAACATCTTACGCGGGCCGCGTCAGACGCCCAGTATCAGAAAAACAAGACAGCAGCCTGTAAACACGCATAACCGACCCAAAACAGATATTTTCTCATCATGGGCGACCCCTAAGTGACTCCTAGAACCTTAGGGACATCTGTTGATGATCCATTATCACTTGTAGCTCTTGTTGTCAAAGATCTAAGTGCTTTTGAGCACTATAAAAGGCCATGATGTTGCAACAAGTTCTTCACACCTTCCATCTGCACTTTGGAGCATTTCTGGAGCTAAAGACTTATCTCTAAGCTTCACAAATCGTGCAGAGGACTTCAGTAAGTTTGCTTATCCTTTCTTAGTTAAGTTTTTGCTTAGTTTTAGCTTAAAAGTCAAACCGTCGTAATTAACGGTTGACTTAGCGATTAATCACTAATGGTCCAGTGATTAGTCGAATTGAAAGTAGTTATAAGTTGGTAATTATGTGGGTAATAAACCCTTAAAAGGGTTCCCCCTGATTCCCACTCTAACTAGGTCAAATGTCGGGTCAAACTTGTGATTAAAAACTCAACAGGATACTTAGTTTCTAATTTATGCATAATTAACATTGTAGAACTCATACAACCTGTTTGATCATTAATATAACTTGGTAATGAATGTAAGAACATGTCTAAACATGTTCAACACGACAATTTTCTGTTTAGACCCGGTTCGGAACCGAAAGTCGCAAAACTTTGACTTTTGCTTTGACTACAGTTCTGACCCGCTTTGGTATGTTTTAGAAATGCCTCAGAACTTCCTTAGGACCAGGCTACATGTTAGCAAAACCCTCTGTGGTTGGTTCATTGATTACCCGATTCGTTTACACGTTTCCGTTAAATGCTTAAAGTTGACCATAATGCCCTTTTGACCATAAAACGAGAATTTTAGAAATGTGAAAGGACATAAATCTTTGCTACTGAATTATAAACATGTCCCTAAAATTTCACATCAGTTGGAGGTTTAGATTCGGAGTTATGCTCATTAGCGTAATTATAACGCCTTTTAGTAATTAAACGGCGCAATTAGCATAAAGCCTATCTAAACCCAATTTTTGACACCAAACCTCTTACCCACTGATGTAATATAATATTTTGGGATTTTTAAAGATTTTTAATTATTTTTTTACCTGCTCATAACCTAAGGTTATGGCATTAATTCGGTAAATACCGAATATACCCTTTTGGTCATAAAATGAGTTTTACAAAGTATTTTGACACCAATCCAATTGCTACTGATTTTATATGATAAATAAAGTATTTTGAACTTTATAACCTGATCAGAAAACTCCGATTTCCTGTATAACCCGGAAATCACTTAAAATGGCTTTTTTCGCGTATTAAACGCATAGTTTGGGTTTAAAACCATTTTGCCATATAAGACCTATTATCAACTGATGTGACCTATTAAAATAAGTTATTTTGCTGATGTATTCGGACCCGAATCTCAGAATTTTAATTAATCTCTTTTATAACCTTTAAAATGACCAAAATACCCCTATGGGGCTTATTTTGAGATTAAACTCGTTTTGGGCATAATGGAAGATATCCTACTGATATCACAACATATTTAAGGCATATTAACTTAGGAAACCTGTATATGACTCTTTTGGTTACTCGGTACGCACTTTTCGCATTCGGATCGGCTTATGTAACTAGTTTGCATAATTTAGCCGAAACGGGTCAAACCATATCGTTTTCATCTCAAAATCCAGAATGTGTTTAAGTTACCCATATTAAACAAGCATACAAGCTTGACGGGTCAAAACCACATTCTAAACCGGTCTTCGCCTTATCATGCGTTGGAACCGTATCTTCTTTAAGACTAACCGTTCTAAGCTTAGGCTTAATTAAAGATCCGTTAGCATTCTAATTGGTTATTTATACCATCATTCCAGACTAGAGCCTTCCGGTAAATTGTACCTACGCTTACTTAAGTGAATACGACTGAGTTATTAAATTCTTGCTATTTAAGACAGGAGCTAGCTCAGGTAAATACTCTTAACTTATTTTCCCTATACGGGCGTGGGATACGGTATAATAATACCGCTTGGTCATTGGGTGTTGAATGTTTAATCGTATTGTGATTTAATTATTGAGGTAACCCGTTTTAATCTGTATTGTTTGAAATAAAAGCCTTTAGGGGTTAATGACCATGTCCCGGATATCCTTGACATCATTGTATTATAAAATGGCCACGCCTTAAGCACGGGGTGTAGGCATACACTGAAAGTTGCTTAAAGGGAAACGGTATCTCACTCTCTTGTGGGCTTATACTTGTGGCGTGTCTGTTAATCTTGACTCGGTTTCTACATCGGGCCCTGAACGTACACGAACATGTAAATCTGTATACAAGATTATAAATATAATTGTCCCAAGTTATAAAAGATTAATTTTGCCTTGTGCATTTTAATCAAAGTGTCAAAATATTTGTGCCTGGTGCATCTAAATCAATTTTCTTAAACTCTTTTCAAATGAGTCGGTTGAGTGTATTTACCAGTGAAAACTGACGTATTTTCCAAAGTCTAAATGACAGGTACAAGTACGTAATAGGCTGGAAGCTGCTCAGGACGTTAATAAGGAATCTTGCAAGTTCTAGGCGTCTAAAGTCTGTTGAACAATATTTATGTTTTAAGATCCACCTGTGGATCCTTTACTTTCCGTTATAATACTTGGATATTACTTTATATTCGGATTGTAATAAAATTATCTTTTGCTTCCGCTGTGCATTTATATATTGTGTTGTTTGACTATGATGATATCAACTACGTCACGATACTCCCCACCGGGCCCACCGGTGAAACGTGGAAATATCGGGGTGTGACAGTTTGTATGACCAATATGATTTTGGTCCATTAAAAAAGTTTGATACTCCCGTAGTATTGGCCGATCAGACTCCCACGCATCCATGGGGGATGGTAGAAGATGTGATTGTGAAGGTGGATGATTGCTACTACCCAGTGGACTTTTTGGTAGTAGACTATGTTGGATATGTTTAGGACACCCAACCGATAGTCATACTAGGTGGACCGTTCCTTGCAACAGCTAATGCCATAATAAATTGTGCAACGGGAACAGTAAGCATGAAGTTTGGGGACTGGGAATTAAATTTAAATGTTTTTCCAAATTTTACTAACCCACTCGGTGAGGATAAGTGTCCTGAAAAGGACATAAATCCAAACAAAAAAGGTATGTGCTATGGTTGCCAGGTTTGGAGAAGCAAAGAAGAAGACGGCCAAGAAGAAGAAAGCAAAGAAGTCACCTCAAGAAAAGAAGAAGGAAGAGGAGGTGAGGAAGTTTGAACCGTTTGGCAACAAATTGTATGAATCACCGATAGGTGATTTCGAGGAGTTCATGGGCGGCAAGCATGCCATTCGACCACCGTGAGGTGGTAAGTTAATTGTTGTTGTATATTTTCCTTCACAATTCGGTTTAGTTTTTCTTCATAGTTTTGTTGTTGTTGTATAATTTTGTTATTTCGTTTTAATAGTTAAATGAACGTTGTGGATGTGTTCCCTATATAACCCTCACGAGACCTACTCGTCCTCCCGAGCTATTGGGAGGTTTAAAAGGGCTTGTTGCATAAGCTAAATGCAACCGTGATTCCTACGAAAGTGAGTTAGGATTGTTGTTGTTGTAAATTAATTTTCCACATAAATCAAGGTAAACTAACGTATGACTTGGTAATACTATCATAAAAGTGGTAGAACTTGGTAGCTAACAAATTTTAATGGTTGTGAGAAACATGCTTCTACACAAGGGTTAAGATTTGTAGGTACATTATGTTCGAGGGATGACAACTTTCTTGAAGAGAAGAAGAATACACGAGCATCTAGCGAGAAAAATCAGGTGCATATGTTTCCTTTTACCCTTGATTCTTAGTTAGTAATAAGTGGATTGTAATTGTATTTTAGTTTTTGGGGTAAAATTTTTGGGAAATTAGCCGTGTCACATCCCTTGTGCGATTTAAAAACTCTAGTTCTTACACATTGAGGACAATGTGTACCTCAAGTGTGGGGATTGGGGAGTAAGTAAAAGATTTTCGATTTTTGACCCGTACGTTCAAACACTACACATTGAGGACAATGTTTACCTCAAGTGTGGGGATGGGAGAAAATTTTCAATTTTTTTTTCAAAATGTCTTGGTTTGAAAGCGATCTTAAAAGCACAAGTAACTAAGTCAACGATGGATGACACAACCCATTTGGTCTTTTGTCATGGTTAAGTTCCAACTAATAGCATGACGAGTATTTAGCGGGTGGTTATTTGGGAATAATCCGCCTAAGGAACTAACATATCATGCATGTCACATATCATATCCGTTACATTGAGCGACTTTTTATATTATAGAAATACATGTTTATGTTTCTTTGTTTGAGTGGACCATTAGTCACGTATTGTAGAACTTGCCTCTTTTGATACGTTTGAGACCATAGACCGAATACAAGCATGAGAATGATTAAGGCATTAGGTAAATCTTTTCCTTTTACACCATTTATCCATCCTTACCCCAAAATTATCCCTTAGTAGCCAACTTTGAGCCTAATCCTTCCGTTTGATAACCCATTTAGCCCATAACCTTAAGCCTTTTCTTTTAAACCCGTGTGATGAAAATTTGATTATAGGAGTTAAGCTTGTATAGTTGTGATTTGTTTGTTTGCATTTGAAAAAAAAAAACAGAAAAGGTTTCGAAAAAGAGTGAAAAAGTATTGAGAAAAACACAAAAAGATGTGCTAGTAGTTGTTGAATAAAAGGCGAAAGTTGTTGCCTCTTAGTTGATGTTTATAATTAGTTTTGTTTTGTTTAGTTCAGTGGTTTGTAATAAAAAAAATGAATTTTCATCACCTTAGCTACTTTAAATGTCCTACTTCCTACCCTTAGCCTGGCCCCGTTACAACCCTTACAAAGACCTTTTGACTTTTGCTTAGTATTCGTGTTCAGTGGTGGAGAATGATTGAGTTGCAAGCCTATGCGGATAAATGTTCTAATTGGTTTGAGTGATTATTTCAAAAGCGCTAATGCATCAACTATTAGCCAATTTTAAACCGAGTGGAGAGAACATTGTGAGGGATGTGCATGATTTATTGGTTTCAAGGGCGGGTTAATCTTGGATCACCATTTTTACATAATTAATCAATTATTGCTAAATATGTTGAAAATTGTAAAGAGTTTGAACTTGGGTATGACAATTGACCTTAACATTCGTCTCGGGAATGGGAAGTGTGTTGCTTGTTCGACCTACGTGAAAGTGAAAGACAGATTTTCTTGAGGGCAAGCAAAAGACAAGTGTGGGGATGTGCTACGTGGTCGAAAATCGGTATTCGTAAATGTTTAAGTTAATGTTTTTACGTGACATTTAATCTCGAATAGCCTACTTTTAATGGGATTTGTGTTTTCAGGTCTTATGGAGTTTAAGGAGCTAATCGGGACACTTTACGGACCACCGGGACGCTTTACAGACCACCGAGATGCTTTATGGACCATCAGGACGCAAAACGGGTCAACCAGGAGCAAGGAATGCGAAAAACAGAGAGTGAAGAACCTAGGCACCGTCTCCGACGCCCATGAGGGCCGTCGGCGATGCCCCGTAGATGTTTCCGTCGCTAAAAAGTCGCGTAAACAGGAACATAGGCCGTCGCCAGCTTTTGGAAGATCCAGCCAGCTTCGGCGACGCCACCCCCTGGTGGTTGTCGCGAAATTCTTGTTTTTCTTGTCGTTGGACGGGTTTTAAAAGGGTTTTGACCTATTTTTTGGGGGTTACACTCTATTTTGAAGTTAGAAACACCTCTTGGAGCCAAGATACATCACCAATTCATCCTCTAATCCATCCATTCGATTGACAATCATTCGATTCGATCATCATCATCACTTCCACAACCCTAATCATCATTCACCTTTCCATCCATTCATCACCATCAATCATTCCAAACCCTAATCCCTATTTCCACCACTTCAAGGCTTCAAGATGATGATGTTCAAGCTCTCCTCATCCGGTGATCAAGTCCTTTCGATCATGCATGGCTAATTCCTTGAAGGTTTCACTCCGATGTAGACTTTTGTAAGATTTAGGGTTTATTATGTGTTGATGTTTGATTTGTGACAACTTGGATTGCATTTGAATCTTTAGACAATTGTCCTACATTTGTATTGAATTTACGAATTGTCGAGTGAATGATTGAATTTGACTTTGTGAAACGAATACACGTATTTATGCCTTGTCTTTTGATAGGATTTGTTAGTCCAAGGTTACGAAGTGCATCGTGGTCCGTTGTCTATGACGTTGATAGCGATTGGAACCTAAGCTTTGTGATTGTTGACCCGTTAATGAACTAATTCGAGTAAATCAAATTAAAACGCGTAGTAATCCTAGGTCTTGCATTTGTTGAGACCGGGTGTGAACCTTGTTATTCCATCTTGTTTTATTAATCAAGTTTCTTGCAATTGCTTATTTCTCTTAGTTAATTAATCCAACCCAATTGTTATTCTTATTTAAACATCTTTTCAACAAATAAAAATCATAAAAATAACTTAGCAAGCTTCATAATTGTGACAACCATTAAAAATCAACCAAGTCCATTCGCAAACCACATACTCTTCGTGGTTCGACCCCTTACTACCACTAGCTATTTGTTAAGGGTAATTTGGGAACATAAATATTATCTTTGACCGGAGCGCGACACTCCGATCAGCATCCCAGTTTAATCAAAATAGTTTTATCACTTTACAATATTGAGGGCATCCACAATTACATTTGTTTATATCTATCCAATTACCCCTTTGGTACTGTCAATCCTGACTTGTGGTCATGCTACTATTCCAATTGTAACGAGTTTCAAGTAATGTATACAAAACCCCAACATACCTGCAGTAATTGTAGAATCACAAATACTCAATTACTGTTAAGTGTTACTTAAAACATTTGAGATTTTGGTAAAACATTTTGACTCACAAAAGTGGTTTACAAAAAGATAGCACAAAGCAGATGTACTCACATTGTTTACTTAGGTAAAATTAAAGCTTCCTGGTGTATCTCCTGGTTATTATCTATTAAAATTAAACAATGCACACGTGTTAGTAAAATAACCCAAATCACATTAACCGTACAACTCGAGACAGAACTCCAATGACTGAGTTAGGCAGAGCCTTGACATGCATTACAGAGTCCTAGATCAATCGGGTGTAACACGAGACAGAACTCCAACGACTGAGTCAGGTAGAGCCTTGACATACGTTACGGAGCCCAAGATCGATCATGTAGGGTAACAAATAGGGTTATAATACTTACAACGAGGCAGAGCTATGCTTTTTAGGGGTATACTTCCCGAGAGTTTTAGCTATTATAGTGACAGAGAGAGAGAAAGAAAAGAAATTGAACGACTGAAACTGAGGCTTGCACCTCTTTTTATAGGCCTGACGAGGTGTCTTTCACGCCCCGCGAGAGATTTGGCTTCGTCCTTCGCGGCCCAATATAACCATAGGCTAGGCTCTAGCCTTGGTGAGTCGATGGGGTAGCCTTGACACGCTTCAGGACACGTGGCGCAATGCTTTGTCTGACAAACAAAGCCAGTCGCACCCCGCAAGCGACTTCCAAATTTTGTTTTATTTGTTTTTTATAAATATTAAGGTATTTAGGGTTCGTTTCTCGTATACGGGGTTTATTTTAAGACGTTTAGGGTTACGTTACAGGTTCTAGGAGGGTTGTTATATCCTCCCCACCTTGTTTTAGATCTCGTCCTCGAGGTCTACTGGAATAGGTGTGGGTATTTCTTCTGCATTTCTGACTCGAGCTCCTAAGTATATTCTGGTCCTCTCTTGGAATCCCATTTCACTTTGACCAGAACTAGTCTTTTGTGTTTGAGATTCTTGATCTTGCTATCTTCAATTTGAATGGGTTTCTCTACAAACTTAAGTTTCTCATTTACCTCTATGTCCTTAAGAGGTATCACTAAGATTCGTCTGCTAAATACTTTTTGAGATTACATACATGAAACATATCATGTATTCCTGCCATTTCCTCTGGCAGTTGTAGCTAATAAGCTACAGGTCATATCTTTCTAATAATCTCAAAAGGTCCAACGTACCTAGGGCTTAGCTTTCCTCTTTTAACGAATCTGACTACTCCTTTCCATGGAGAAACTTTTAATAATGCCTAATCTCCAACTTGATATTCCAAGGGTTTTCGTATGTTATATGCATAACTCTTTTGGCGATCTCGTGCTGCTTTTAGTCTTTCCTTGACTTAAATTATCTTGTCCGTTGTTTCTTGCATTATCTCTGGTCCAGATAGTTGCTTTTCTCCAATTTCTGCCCAATAGACTGGAGTTCGGCACTTTCGTCCATAAAGTGCTTCTATGTCCTTAAGAGGTATCATTAAAGATTCGTCTGCTAAATACTTTTTGAGATTACATACATGAAACATATCATGTATTCCTGCCATTTCCTCTGGCAGTTGTAGCTAATAAGCTACAGGTCCTATCTTTCTAATAATCTCAAAAGGTCCAACGTATCTAGGGCTTAGCTTTCCTATTTTAACGAATCCGACTACTCCTTTCCATGGAGAAACTTTTAATAATACCTTATCTCCAACTTGAAATTCCAAGGGTTTTCGTCTGTTATCTGCATAACTCTTTTGGCGATCTCGTGCTGGTTTTAGTCTTTCCTTGACTTAAATGATCTTGTCCATTGTTTCTTGCACTATCTCTGGTCCAGATAGTTGTTTTTTTTCCAATTTCTGCCCAATAGACTGGAGTTCGGCACTTTCGTCCATAAAGTGCTTCAAATGGTGCAGCATTAATGCTTGTATGATAGCTGATATTGTAGAAAAATTCTATTAATGGTAAATGGTCGTCCCATTTCCTTCGAAATTAATTACACAGACTCTAGGCATATCTTCCATTGTTTGAATTGTCCTTTCGCTTTGTCCGTCCGTTTGTGGATGATAAGCTGTGCTTAGATTTAACCTGGTTCTCATTGCTTTTTGGAAACTTGTCCAAAAATGAGAAGTGAAACGGCTATCTCTATCAGATACAATAGATAAAGGAATTCCATGTAATGAAACTATTTCATTTACATATAGCTTGGCTAACTGTTCTATACTGAAAGTTTCCTTCATTTGTAAGAAATGAGCATATTTGGTTAACCTGTCAACAATCAGCCAGATTGTATCATTACCTTTTCGAGTCTTGGGTAATTTGGTAACAAAGTCCATTGTTATCAATTCCCCTTTCCATATTGGCATTTCTAGTTGTTGCAATAACCCTGAAGGTTTCTGATGTTCGGCTTTAACCTGTGAACAGGTTAGACATTTAGCAACATAATTTGCTATATCATTTTTCATTCCTATCCACCAGAAATTCTTTCTTAGATCTTGATACATCTTATCACTTCCGGGATGTATCGTATACTTACACTTATGAGCTTCTTCTAGAATTCTGTGACGTGGGTTTCCTTGTTTAGGTATCCACATCCTCTTCTTATGGAACTTCCAAATTCCATCTGATCCTTGTTCTAATTCCTTGATCATTCATTTTAAACTTTCAACATCGTCCTTGAATGTTGTTTCTTGTACCTCTCTAATTTGCTCATTGATGCATGTCGAGTATGATATATTTTTATTGATATTTTAAGCCCATTTTACACATTAGTCAAGTTTTAAATTTATAAAGCACAATATTCTACTAACACTAAACACACACTTGGGCAAGTGCACCCATCGTGAGCGTAGTATAATGTTGGTAAGATACCGAGGTCGTCCAAGAACACAAGAGCTTTTAATATCGGTTTATCCTCAACGTCTAATCAATCTACTTTTTTTTTTGAGAAAAGGTTTTAAACATGAAAATAAAACTAAAAATGCAGAAATAAAAATAAAATAAAAACAGATAGACTAGATGAATCACTTGGATCCAACTCGCCTTTTAAGTATCCTTTGATGATTTTTGCACTTTTGGACTTTTTAAGAGATTATCATAGTTATAGTAGTAGGCCCCTCTTTTGAAGGTGACGTTACCCTCAACCCAGTGGTTTGAGTTAGCAAGGATACAGTCCCAAAGGGTCGGAATATTGAAAGATAATTAATTAAGTTATTAATGCGAAAAGTGGTAGGCCCCTCTTTTTAAGGTGACGTTACCCTCGGCTAAGTGGTTTGAGTCAGCAGGGATACAATCCCAAGTAGCCGATTTAATGTATTAATAGTAGTTTACATATGACGGGGACAAGTCATTCGCACCCCCGCCATCCAATACCAGTGGGTATTGAAGGAGGTCCTAGTAAGCTTGACCCAGGTCCTTGCAGGATCTATACACTGAACAAGGCAAGAACCTTACTAAACCATTCCCTTAACCCCCGACTAGGTAGCCAACATACCTCTATATAGACTGTAGAGATATGAATGGTGTAAATCTTTTACTTTATATAGACAGTAAAGTAATGCCAAGACACCACGGACAAATGATAAAGAAAATTCACCTACAACATAAGAAACTAGTTATTAAAGTCATTAATACAAAATCAAATAAAAAGCGCCGAAAGATTAAAAATCAAAAGTAATACATAAAAGACTTGTCTTCACCAAGTGATGTAAGAGACTTAGCCAGACATGGCCTTTGATTGACAAGAACTCTTACGATCAATCTTGGATCCCAAGACTACTACACACTCTAAAGGTGGATGATGGATGATGGTGGTGGGTGTTGGTGGTGTAGTGGTAGTGGAGTGGTGGCAAAGTGGGAGAGTAGTGGTTTCCCAAGGGATGCCTTTGAAGTGAGCCAAGCACCCCTATTTATAACTTGAACAGAAGCCCGGCCACGGTCCCGTGTCCAGTGGACACGCCCCCATGGCCATCCTTTTCTCTTCCATCATTAATTACATTTATCAGCATAGGGCTCCACACGACCCGTGTTCAGCGGGCATGGCCCTGTGGGTAGAAGCGTATCTGTACTACCAAGATTTTGCAAGATTCTACGTATCTTAGTGTTGACCACGCCCCGTGCTGAGCAGGGCATGCCCCCTTGGAAGCTTCCACAGCTTTGTCTTTTATGTAGGTGGCTGACCACGCCCCCGTGTCCAGTGGCACGGCCCCGTGGTCAGTCTTCTGTTTCTTGATTTTGCTTTTGGGGATGCTACCGAGGGGTCAGGCATGTCACGTTTATTCCTTTTCTTTGTATTTATGTTGGTTTTTGCTGTATATTTGTTCCTTTTGCTCGTTTAAGCTCATTTGGTCCTGTAAATTCAAAAGGAAGACAAAAACATGCTTTTTTCCAACATCAGTACTAAAAAAGGGTTAGTTTTATGCCTCACTTGATGTAATTTATATGTTGCATTTTGCACACATCAAATACCCACACACTTGAATCTTTGCTTGTCCTCAAGCAAAACTCTTTAATATTTGGCTTACACACCCAAATGGAATGGGTAAAAGAGAAGTTTTGGGCTTGTCTTGAGTGTCGGGAATCCAAGATCATTATTGGGTTTTATTTTTATTCTATTTACAATCCTATTCGTTATGATTTATTTAAAATGTTTCATAAGAGAAATTACTTATTTGGGCATAACATGCCTCTTTAAAATTCCATTTATATACAAGTTCACATACCTCACAGGAGATCACTCAACACTCGGCATGGAACTTACTTTTACCATATGCTTGCCAAGCAATCAATCTTCCTCCTTTTTAACTATGAACCTTCGTAGATATCAAGAGGACTTTGGAAAGGGTTAGGCTTGGCCTAAGGGTAGGTGATTTTTGGTTAGTGGTTAGTAAAAAGGGCTAAAAGCGTAGAAAGCGTCGGTCGTCGTTAAACTTTTTGTTTTTGTGACTTTTATTCAAACTACGCATTTTCAAACAAAGTTTCTTTGAGGAACTTGTTTGCTTATTGCTAGACTTTCATTTTTTTGATACAGAAACGTCACAAGATAACCAAGCTTTTTACTAAAATAAAAGGTTGAAAAGAAAAAAGGTTTTGGTGGGTAAAGGGTGTTTGTTTTGTGGGTTTTGAAATGAAAAGGTTTAGGATCAAAGGGGTTAACTAGGGGGATTTTGGGTTGGTGATAAAAAAATGAAAAATAATGGTGTTGAAAGGAAAATGGGTTAGTCCTAATGCCTCCATCATTTACTTACTTGGGTTTAAGTTGGTAAGGACCGGGAATGCATCGTCGTGGCAAGTTCTAGAATCGTAAAAACCAATCGGCTATTCACACAAGAAAGGAAAAATGAGCATTTAGTTTAAAGATATATGCTTGTATGCTCAATAAAGGCTCAAAACTCACTTGTTGTGGGAATGGGTTTATAATGTGATCAAGTATATATTTTAATTAGATTTGTCATGCCTTTTCATAATTTTCTTATGTTGGTTCTTTTTATCACGACGCTATCGGTTGTAAATTTGTAAAAATATAACCTTTTTAGAACTTGTTATTCCCAAATTAAACCAAGACAAGTAAAAAAAAAATGAAAAAGTTTTTTGAAAAAATTTGGGTGATTAGCGGTTCCAATAGAGTTTTGTGTAAGGCTTGTTATTAGGACTTGCAAAATTCAAGGTTTTAGCATCCCCCCACACTTAAATTACACATTGTCCTCAATATGTCTCAAAAATAAGTTTTTAGGTTGATTGAATGTGCAAAAAGGTGTAGAAAAACAAAATTTTGTGTTACTGGGCGTCTGGCCACGGCCCCGTGTTGGTCCGGGCATGGCCCCGTGGTCAGATTGCCAGTACCAAAATTTAACAGAAGGCTGGGCACGGGGCGTGTTTAGTGAGCACGGCCCCGTGTCTAGTTACCTGAACTGGGCAAATTTCTGCAGAGCCTTGGGCACGGGGCGTGTTAGGCTGAGTACGGCCCCGTGCTGAACTTGCTGTAATGTTGGAAAATTGTCGGAAGACTCTGTTTTTGTGCATGAGGTGTGGTTTTAACGTTCCCTTGGTAACCTCCACCTTTTTTAGTGTGTTCAACCATTACAACATCATCCAAACACCATTCAATAATTTAAAACCATCATTCATTAAAAAGCGCCATGTACATAGATCCTAACAATTAAAAATAAAGTAGCTAAAAATGAAAAACTACAAAGATCCTAAGATAGATTGGTCATAAAATTCAGCAAATCACTAAGGAGTTCTACCCTAAATGTTGTAGGAGTGACAAAAACCCGGAAATGACTTTCCGGTACTTAAGAGCTTTGTAGAACTCGAAACCGGAGGATGTCTTTCAAATGTCATTAAGCCATTCTTCTACCTCCCTAGGGAGAAAGAAGGCGGGCTCATTCTCCACGATGTCTTGTGGAGAAGGCGCAACGACTACCAGAACCCCGTGTAGTATGTCTAGAGGGGGTTCCGGAGGCATGACATTCCATCCGGCTGGAATAATGACTTTCGGCATGACATTCCACCCTCTTTGTGTGACGATTGGCACCAAAGGAGGTGAAGCAAGAATATTCAACCTTTGGTGCAAAAGGTTGACTTCCTGAAGGCAACCCTCTAACCCCACCGACAAATGGTTAATACGGTCAATTAAGGCTTCTTCCACTGATGTCATCTCATCAATGGCTTCTCGCAAGGCGTACACATAGTTGACCAATGAGTCTTCTATCAATGTTCTTCATCCCCTTCGATCGTTTCTTGAGTGAGCTGAGGAGGTTCCGCTGTTCCGGCTCGACATTCTAAGAAAACAAGTCGAAAAGTTCAAAGTAATGAAACAGTAACTCCGGCCACGGCCCCGTGTTCGCTGAGCACGACCCTATGGCCACCATTCTGCAGATTTTTGAACTTAGGAATCATATAGTTTTAAATTATTTTTCTGAACTTTGAGACATTTCTGAGCAAAAATAACTTAAAATAGTGTTATAAAACTTATTTTTGATAAGATTCCTTAGTTAAAAACCTAGCAAATATCACAATAAAGCTTGAAATCATGGAAGTTTCAAGCTTTAATGGAGGTTTGGGGAGTTTTTTGGAGAAGAAAGCAAGAGACAAAAGTGGTAAAGACAAGATGGTTGTTGGGAACCTTCTTTGGAATATACCTTGTAGGGTATATGTAAAAATCCCAGTAGATCTTGGTCTTTATAATGGGTCCAAATGTGCAGGAATCATGCTGACTTTATAGAAAACGACAGCACGCTGACCATGGCCCAGTGTCGGCTAGACACGGCCCCGTGGTCAGACAAGACTCTGACACATTTTGTTCGTATTCTGAACACGGGGCGTGTTGGCCTGAACACGACCCCGTGGTCAAATTTTAGGTGGGCATGGGGCGTGTTGACCTGGACACGGCCCCGTGGCTAGAGAGTTTTATGAAATTTCGTCTTATTTTAAGGAATTTGTCCGAATCGGGCGGTTCCTTACTGGGCAGAACAACACCGAAGTGCCTAAGGTACCTTAATTTCCCTTGCTTTAGACAAGAACGCAAGAGGTTATCGGAAAGGGTAAAACCTAAGCTAAATACCGGTGGGTGAAACCGACCTTTATTCCCCTTATCCGGGCTCTCGTTAAAGAAGGTATATGTTGAATCGCTCAGGTCTATGAACAAATCGGCGGAGACCGATGGAGAGTCCTTCACGGCACAATCGACACAGGGACGACTATCGCTCAAGTCCTCACAAGAGTTAGAGGTGCTTTTGGGAACTACGATGTTGTTAGAATCCGAATGCGTCCCCAATAATTCTCCTTGATTGTCGTCTTGTGATGAATAACTTGCTTCCATCTCAAGTTCTTTTAATATTTGGAGAATTATTTCTTCGAGCTGACATAATTCTTCAAAAATTATGTCATCCAAAAGAAATGGTTGAGGGCACTCGGGGGAGAGATAGGGATCGTTTTTACTTTCGCCCATCTTAAGGTTATAGGGAAACGATGGGTCTAAATAGTGGAGAGTGTAATTTAGAAAATAACATTCTAAATCTTTATGTGATCCACCACATATTTAACACCACTCACCGTAAGAGGAGCGGAAGTAAAAATAATCAATATCACTCATGTTTGTGTCAGAAATTACCAACCGTCGGGATCTTACGGTTATGTTTTTTTAGTAACTGGGGTTTGGACACGGGGGCGTGTTCAGTGGTCACGGCCCCGTGCTGAAGTCTGCAGAAGCTGGAAAATTAAGAAAAAATCTAAAAAAAGAAAAAAAATAAGAAAAAATGATTAGGCCGTTGATTCCTAACTTTCTTAAAATCCTTGTGTCCCCGGCAACGGCGCCAAAAACTTGATGCGTGTCGAGTGTGATATATTTTTATTGATATTTTAAGCCCATTTTACACATTAGTCAAGTTTTAAATTTATAAAACACGATATTCTACTAACACTAAACACATACTTGGGCAATTGCACCCATCGTGAGCGTAGTATAGCGTTGGTAAGATACCGAGGTCGTCCAAGAACATAAGAGCTTTTAATACCGGTTTATCCTCAACGTCTAATCAATCTTTTTTTTTTTGAGAAAATGTTTTAAATATGAAAATAAAACTAAAATGCAAAAATAAAAATAAAATAAAAAGAGATAGATAAGATGAATCACTTGGATCCGACTCGCCTTTTAAGTATCCTTTGATGATTTTTGCACTTTCGGACTTTTTAAGATATTATCTTAGTTATAGTTGTAGGCCCTTCTTTTGAACATGACGTTACCCTCAACCTAGTGGTTTGAGTCAGCAAGGATACAATCTCAAAGGGTCGGAATATTGAAAGATAATTAATTAAGTTGTTAATGCGAAAAGTGGTAGGCCCCTCTTTTGAAGGTGGCGTTACCCTCGGCTAAGTGGTTTGAGTCAGCAGGGATACAATCCCAAGTAGCCAGTTTAATGTATTAATAGTAGTTTACATATGAGGGGGTCAAGCCATTCGCACCCCCGCCATCTATTACCAGTGGGTATTGAAGGAGGTCCTAGTAAGCTTGACCCAGTTCCTTGCAGGATCTATACACTGAACAAGGCAAGAACCTTACTATGTATTTATGTTGGTTTTTGCCGTATATTTGTTCCTTTTTCTCGTTTAAGCTCATTTGGTCCTGTAAATTCAAAAGGAAGACAAAAACATGCTTTTTCCAACATTAGTATTAAAACGGGGTTAGTTTTATGCCTCATTTGATGTAATTTATATGTTGCATTTTGCACACATCACTCATTTAAATCTATCTTCAGATTTAATTTAAGAGAGCGTACTCGTTTCGGCTTTTCATGATACTTTCTACTTAAAGCATCAACTACTACGTTGGCCTTCCCAGCATGATACTGGACATCACAATCATAAACGCTAAGAATTTCCATCCAGCGTCTCTGTCTCATATTTAATTCCTTTTGCCCAAAAATATACATTAAACTCTTATGATCCGTGAAGGCAACAAATTTACTTCCATATAAATAGTGTCTCCAAATCTTAAGGGCAAAAATATGGCTCTAAGTTCTAGATCATGGGTTGTGTAATTCTCTTCATGTTTCTTTAGTTGTCTAGATGCATAAGCTATAACTTTTTGACGTTGCATCAACACGTATCCATATCCTAACTTAGACGCATCAGAATAGACTATAAAAGTCTTCAGTTCCTTCTGGTAATGCGAGTATGGGTGCGTTGGTTAACCTTTGTTTAAGAACCTTAAAGGCTTCCTCCTGTTTTGGTCCCCATTCAAACTTAATTGTTTTGCAGGTCAGTTTGGTTAATGGAATGGCTATCCTAGTGAAATCTTGGATAAATCGTCCATAATATCCTGTCAGTCCAAGAAAACTCCTTACTTCCGTTGGCGATTCAGGGACTTTCCATTTGGTAATCGCCTCGATCTTTGTGGGATCCACATGAATTCCTTCATGATTAACCAGATGTCCGAGGAATTGCACTTCTTGTAACCAGAATTCACATTTTGAGAATTTAGCATAAAGCTTCTCTTTTCTCAATAATGTCAGAAGTGTATGCAGATGCTCTGCATGTTCGTCTTTACTCTTAGAGTAAATTAGAATATCATCTATAAAGACAATTATGAATTTATCTAGGTATGGTTTACATATCCTGTTCATCTTGTCCATAAATGTGGCTGGGGTATTGGTTAAACCAAATGGCATGACGGTAAATTCATAATGATCGTACCTTGTTCTGAAAGCGGTTTTAGGAATGTCCTCTTCCTGTACTTTCAGTTGATGATATCCTTAATGTTAATCGATCTTAGAAAAGAATCGAGCTCCTTGAAGTTGATCGAACAGATCATCAATTCTCGGTAGTGGGTACCGATTCTTAATCGTAACCTTGTTCAATTCTCGGTAATCAATGCACATACGTATTAATCTGTCTTTCTTCTTAACAAAAAAAAATCGGCGCTCCCCATGGCGATGAACTAGGTTGTATAAAACCTTTGTTAAGAAGTTCATCCAATTGTTTCTTCAGTTCTTGCATCTCCGTTGGTGCTAATCGATACGGTGTTTTGGCAATCGGTGCCGTCCCTGGTATTAGGTGAATTCTAAATTCAACCTCTCTATCAGGCGGTAATCCAGGTAACTCTTCTGGAAAAACGTCTGAGAATTTAGATATTACAGGGATATCTTTTAATTCTTTTCCTTTAGTATTAATGATTATGGAAATCATATATACTATTCCTCCTTTCCTTTCATAATTTGTAGCTTTCATCACAGAGATGAATTTTGTCGATCTGGTTGGCTTATCTCTTTTAATTGTGATCTTTTCACCCATTGGTGTACTCACTTGTACTGACTTTTGATCACATAAAATACTGGCACGATTGGCTACCAACCAATCCATTCCTAATACAATATCGAATCCAGCTAGATTCATTGGGTAAAGGTTAGCAAAGAAATGATGGTTCAAAATTTCTATTCTTGCTCCCTGCAAGATTTCACTAATCTTAATGGATTCTCCATTTGCCGTTTCTACCAAACAATCTTATTGAAGTTTGGTTAATGGTTGATTGAGAAGTTTGTAGAAAGAAGTATTGATAAAACTTTGGTTTGCACCAGAGTCAAATAATACTTTGGCAAAAATGTCATTAACTAAAAACGTACCGACAATCACATCTAGAATCATCTTAGCTTCTTCAGCTGTCAGAACGAATGCTCTGGCATTCTTCTTAGGTCCTTCAGCGATCTTAGCTTTGCTGGTTGTTGCTAGAGCTAGTTTCGGACAGTTCGGTTTGATGTGCCCAGTTTCTCCACAATTGAAGCATAGCCTATTGCTAGGTTTCGATCAACATTCTTCCTCCTTATGTCCGGGCTTTTTGCAAAAAAAATATAATACCTTGCACATCTCCCATAATGCTTCTTTTTACAAGTCTTACAATAAGGTGCAGAGGAAGAACCTGTTCCTTTCCCACTGTTGGAATTACCGTAGTGGAATTCCTGGGTAAGCCTTTGAGCTAGGTTCTTTCTCTGGTTTTCCTCTTGTGTGCTTACCAATTCATCAGTCATGGTGTTGGCTAGTTCTACTGCTTCTTCTAAGGTTTGTGGCCTATCTGCCTTGACTACGTGTTTAATCTCACTAATTAATCCCCAAATATAACGGGAGATTAACATTGGTTTAGGTGAGGCTAAGGTTGGCACTATCCTAGCATATTCAAAGAATATGGTAGTGTAACCTTTGCAGTCTATTCCAGTCATTTTATGATTTAGGAACTTATTGGCGATTTGTTCCTTTTCATGAGGAGCACATAATTTTCTTTCGACTATTTCTTTAAAATTAGTCCATTCCATACTATAAACTCTGTCACTTCCTCTAGACTGAGAATAGTATTCCACCATTCTAAGGCTGCATTTTTGAAAAAAATAGAAGCAAACATAATCTTATCTTCATCTGCACATTTACTTATTTTTATGACTGCTTCTGTCTTTTCTATCCGGCGCAAGGTTGAAATGGCCCCTTTATTGCCTGAGAATTCTATTGGTTTGCAAGCCAAGAATTCTTTATAAGAACAACCGTAAGAGACGGTTCTCCTTCTTTTAGGAATTGGAGCTTGGATTATTGGTCAATTATTATCATTTACAGTGTGACTTGGTTAAGTGTGTTGGCGTTTACTTCCATTTGCAGATTTATTATTTTCTGCTTCTTTAAAAGTCTTGATAATATAAGGCATAGCATCTATAATTTCTTGTGCTACTATATGTTGGATGGCACTGTTATCTATTTGGTTTATGTTATTCTCATTATTTGGGTTTTCCTGATTTACTTCGTTGTCCATCTGGATTGGAAACATTTATCAGGTATTAATTATCATAGAATAAGATGTTGATACAAACAATCACACAAACAGATTGATCAAAAACGTCGAGCATTGCGACTATTATTCTTTTCATATATATCTATATATATGCGTCGATTACAAACTACAACCGGAAATTAAACACGCTAGTAGTTATGCATCGATGTCTATTTTAGTTTTTTTTCTATCAAAGTACAAAATTACACATATATCTAGGCATTATTCTAGGTGTCATGTATCCAATCGTGTATCTCTCGCTCAACATGCTTCCATATTAACTTTTCTCCTATCTGTCGGATTCTATCTCCTTCTTCTACTAACTCATCGCCCCATTGGCGAAGTTCCTGCATATTTTCTTCACTCATGGGAGGTAATGGTGCTGGTACTGGATTAGGGTATCGAGGAATGGGGGTGTCCATAAGGGTATGGATTTCTTATTACACTTTGTTTCCACTAGTCGCTGTTCCAAAAAGGGTCTAAAGGGTTAAGGTCAGTGTACTGAGCTATGGGGTTTGGTGGGGGAATTCTAGGGATCTCATAAGGGTCAACATCTGGGATTGGAAACTGGTCTTCCTGGTTGGGTTCTAACATTTGTTGGTCTGGGAATAAGGGTAACAGTGGTGGTTCAACTATTTGGTCTAGGTTAGAGTCTACTGCTGTAGTGGCTATCATATGGAAATTTGCCAACTGTCTATATAGTTCCTCTTCCCATGGTGGTCTATTGACTGTTTCCTGGGTTTGTGCATTCACTTCCCTATTAGCTTTGACTAATGCTCTCTGTTGTTGTAATTTGTTCATCCTCTTCCTCCTCTCATGTGCTCCTCTATTAAATCATCCTCTCTTTTTGGAAGGGAATGGTTCCCTAGACTGTGCCTTAAAAATAAATATTCCTTCCTCAGTATCAGCTGAGTATCCTGAGGGGTTTGACTGAGACGAGGTTCCTTCATCTTTTGGGGAACTAACTAATTAACGATAAGCATCAGATGTACCTTGCTCACTCATACCGTAAACTAACAAATTGTCAAATAACACAAAACAATATTCACACGTAATCACATAAGTTATTTCCTAACTGTGACAACCGTAAAAAATCCAGGTATTCGTACAATTAAATAAACTTGATTAGTGCCTAATGACTGTGCTGAATTACAATTAACTGCTTTCTGATTACTGCATCATACTTACATGTGCATCACATATTGCATAAATGCCACATCATTTTTACATGAAAACCATATTTACATAAATGATGCACAAAGCACAGTTAGCGGATAACTCAGAAAAATGCTGACAGAACTCAGCACATAGACAGACAGTGTTTTGAGACCCAGTATGGGCCAGAGACCAAGTACTACACTAGTATGGTGTGTAGGGAAGTAAGGACCACAAAACTGCACTCCAAAGTGATAGTTTAAGTGCCGGAAAGTACCTAAAACTCACCCAAAGTGCTGAATTCAGCATAAATCAGCAAAAATCAGATTTTTAACAAGCTCGTATCATGCAAAAATATGACTAAATGGTCCTGAATACTTTCCTAAGTGTCGGGAATTAAAAGTGTCACAAAAGGTAACATAAAGAACACTAAAGGTATAGTTTAGCACTTTAACGAACCAGTATCTAACCAAACAACCGGACACTACCCGAAATATCAAAATTATACTAGAAGCATTGTTTTAATGTTTCCAAGTTAGTTATGATCCCCGAACATCATAACACACTAACAACTAAACACCTAACTATTATACTTAGAATCTAACTAATTCTCCTAACTATCCATCACCACCCAACTAAACACCCCCCCCCCCCTCATGTTTACGGCTTCAAGGGTGGCCCCCACCCTTGATTTCATTTGATTTGTTTAGATATCCTAATAGATCTTGAATTGTACTTATGAAACATATTACACAATGGTTAAACACTTAAGATGGTTATAAGTAATAACCTTGTGATCATAAGCTCATATATCAAACACTAAAACATACACAAAATCCTCTCTCCCTCTCCTCCATTCTCGGCCGAGAACAAGGGGCCACACCACCACCATCTTCATCTCACATTCATCCATTCTCAAGACATCACAAGGTGTTAAAAGCAAGATAAGGAGGCTTGGTGGCATTGGAGATTGAAGGACCTCTTCCATTTGCTTTTATCCATCACATTCATCATCTTCATCTTCTTGAGTTTCATCCCTAGCCTTGTGCTAGTAGTAAGGCCCTTACAATATCTTGTTACTTCTTATTTAGTTGGTTAAAAGATGATGTATGTTGGTAATCATGAAGAACACTAATGAACAAGAAGATGAACCTTCACATAAAGCTTAATAACATAAGAATACATAATGTTAAGTGTTGTTTTGCTTCTTGATGGTTGACTATTTGTGTTTGTGATGTTAGACATCACATGAAACTTACTAGATTGTGATTAAACACATGATCTAGCAAGTTGAGGTGATGATATTGTGAAAGATCAAGATGATCATACTTTATGTTTCTCAAGAACTTGAAAATAAAAATGATTTTATGAATGATGAAGTATGTAACATGTCATTGGTTTGGATGAATTAAAAACTAGTTTTCTCAAGGAACTAAAGTTATACACAAGATTTACATAATCGTGGATTTTAAAGAAACTAACTATGTTTTTAGTGGTGAATCAAGTATAGAAATACATTGTTAACAAGAAAAAAAATACAAGAAGATTGATTTTTGAAAAATCATCATACAAGTTGTAAAAGACTAAATTTTACAAGAATAAGATTTACAAACAAATAACCATATTTTTAAGGGTAACAAGGCTTACTTAACAACATAGTAAGTTACTACAAGTTTTTAAAAAAGTTCAAGTTCATGTTGTTGTATAAATTGCATGATTTTGGCACTTGGTAAGTGTTGATTGAGTTGTTAATTGTTTGTGATGATTTTAAAAGAAAATGATATGCTTTGAAAGCATGGGAACCTCTATTTTTAGGGGAAACTATGGCAAAATTTTCTAAAAATGTAAACACTTAGAAAAATATTTTCGAACAAATATTTACAAGTATATTTTAACCATGAGTTTCCATATAAACCTTGCCATAATTTTTGTTACAAAAATACAAATATTGGAGGTTGGTTTTTATAAATAAAAATGGATAAATATATATATTTAGAATATATATATATATATATATATATACATTAAAGACATGATGTGTGTGATTATTTGTATACTTTGTGTAATAGTTATATTATTTTAGGATTTAAGATAATATAACACATTAAAATAAAAAGAAATTACAATCCAAAATATACCAAAAAATCTCAAGAAATAAATACACAAGTTACTCACATAATATTGGGAAACCGAACGAAAGAATGTAACTTACAAAATATTCCGGAAAATACATTTATAAATACATCTTTGGTAAATGATATTTTGGACACAAAGAAATAAAAATATGATTTTTATGAATATCACAAAGTTCTATCATATTTTGACAAGAAGGAAATATATATTTTTTGGCAATTAAAAATGTATATGTTTTCTTGGAATTAGTAGGAAATATAATATTTTTGGGAAAAATATATATTTTCTTGGATAAAATTGAAATACATTATTTTTGGATAAAAATAAGTATATATATATATATATATATTCTAAAGTTAGACTTGAAAATATATTATTTTGGAACTACAAATATTTTTTCCAAAAGGAAAAATTATGAATAATTTTTCTAAGTAATAATTCTTAAATATATATATTTTTGGAAATATATATATATATATATATATATATATATTAGTGGATTTTTATTAGAAATAATATTCCGGAAAGTTTAACACAAAATTAAGTATTAGAATACTTAACTATTACAAAAAGATACGTACTCTCGTACGTATAAATACACACCGGAATACGACACCGATACATAGCAAAAATATACAAATACAAATACACATACAAATATACCCATCATTGGGAAGGAAATACAAGTATAAATACTTGAGAAGTATTGTTACAAAATATTGTTTAACGATTATTCCAAAAAGTAACAAATATAATTTAAGTAAAATATTTATTATTTTAACAAGTAATTATAACTTGGAATAATATGGAAGTCATAAAAGAGACGTAACTCAAAAACATTAATACTAAGACAAGGCACGACCCGTTCGTCTAATAGACGTTAGTACATTGTAGGTAGTCGTGTTTGCCGAAGGAACGTGAGTTACGAGTACTGAAGACGCAAGACAGTGAGTTCATGTCCCCATTTTCTTTAAACTGTCTTGTTTATTAACTTCGGGGGTGAAATACATGTTACAAAATGATTACATACAATTACAAATGGTATGGTTAGCCTAGGAAAGTACAGTAGATCATGTGAATGGGTAGGCGCACACTTAAGACCATTAATCTTCGTATAAGGACCAAGGGGCATGAGTGATAGATCTATTTGGGTGTAGCGAGCCCACGCCCATGAGGACCAGGGTGGCCCATGAGGTGACTATGTCTTACAGCCGGAAGCCCGGTACAAATTTGCTAGGTTTGAGCCTTCCTACGCCGTCACACATACCAGTGGCCTTGCAAACCACTGGTGATCTGTTTCCTTGTTAGCTTTCATACCGGGATTTACAAACATACATACACTGGTTACAAAGGTTTCATACATACATACATACATATACACAAACACATGAACTCGCTCAACTTTTATTGATGTTTTCAAATTACATGTATTTCAGGGAATTAAGTGAATCTGGCGGGTGTTTGCATGTTCCAAGCTGCGTCATGAATAAAAAGATGTCATCCGAAGTCATTAGGGTTTAGGAGATGTATCTTAATCCTGGATGAGATACATGGTTCTAAACTCGATTTTATTTAAGGTCTTTTGTCGAGTCTTCGTGAACTCTTTAAAACATGTTGTGGTTTGTAATTTAGATTTGGAGTATACGTTTCAAACAATTATGTTGTGATGTTTTCAACTTAATTTATGGATGAACATCTAATGGTTTAATCATATAGTATTGTTATGATTGTATGCAATGGTATTAAGAATCACACCATAATCACGCTTCCGCAAAAGTCAGGGTGTGACACTAACAAAGAATTTAAGTGTCAGCAGAACACTTCATCGGCTTAAACCAGTGGTTGTAGCTCTGATACCACCTTCTGTCACAGCCCCC
This sequence comes from Helianthus tuberosus, assembly GCA_030545235.1. Classification (NCBI taxonomy): domain Eukaryota; kingdom Viridiplantae; phylum Streptophyta; class Magnoliopsida; order Asterales; family Asteraceae; genus Helianthus; species Helianthus tuberosus. The sequence continues at coordinate 54,001,348 of CM060351.1, forward strand.
GACTCCTGCCCCGGGAGGCGGGCAGCCGCGGCACACAGAGCGGGTGGTATCGGTGTTTATTAATTTGACAGCAGAATACATCAGGACCGTAGTTAGGAAATATTTTTATCAGAGTTAAACACCAAACTTTTATAATAATAATTGGGATAAAACCCAAGTTCATTTGACAATACATTTGTAGGGATAAACCCTAATTATTAAAAACATAAACTCCGTTTCTTATTTGGTAACTTTCATAGCCAATTTTCCAAGCTTTCAGTGCTCTGCAGCTGGCTTCTATTAGCTTCACATTAAGTTACCTGAAACGCATTTTTAAAAAGATTTTATCAGCAAGAAATACTGGCGAGTGCATCCCAGTTTAATCAAAACAGTTTTATCACTTTACAGTATTGAGGGTCTCTCGCGCCCTGCGAGAGATTTGGCTTCGGCCTTCACGGCCCGCGAGAACCAAAGGCTAGGCTCTAGCCTTGGTGAGTCGATGGGGTAGCCTTGACACGCTTCGGGACACGTGGCGCAATGCCTTGTCCGACAAACAAAGCCAGTCGCGCCCCGCGAGGGACTTGGCCAAAGGGGTCGTGCCCCATGAGCGACTCCCATTTTTTTTATAAATATTAAGGTATTTAGGGTCCGTTTCTCGTATATGGGATATATTTTAAGACGTTTAGGGTTACGTTAAAGGTTCTAGGAGGGTTGTTATATGTTGGGACGTCTCCAACTCTTTAGGGTTCTCTTTACCTCCGAATCCTATCCTAGGAAAGGTATAAAAGGCCACACTTAACGATGAGGCTACTAAGGTTGATCTCTGTATGGAAAGTGATGAACTCCTGGACAAGTTACTAAAACCTTATAGACCAAAAGACTCCGACAAGTTCACCCGAAGAATCGCAGAATTCAAGTTCCATTCGAAGAAAAAGATGCTGACAAATGTCAAGATGTAGAATGGTAGTGGAGACCCCGAAGACCATCTTCAAAACCCCAAGTGAGATATTGGCAACAGAAGAAGCCCGCTTCAGTTTCAAGCCTCCAAAGCAAATGCACGCCAAGGAAAAGATAAGTCAAAATATTATGACTTCCACGACGAAAGAGGCTACCACATGAATGATTATTCTCACCTCAAGAAGCAGATAGAATATGCAGTTCAGTCAGTAAAACTCGCTCATTTGGTAAAAATATCAGGGAAAAGAAGAGACCTAGTGAAAAAGGAGAAGAAAAGACGATGTACATGGTTCGTGTTGACCAAGAGCAATCATCAGCCCGGGTGTCAGAACCCACCTCCCCTCCCATAATAATGAAAGGAGATAAAGAACTAATCAACACAAAAACAGACAATGAGGCATCCTGTTGGCACATGGTAAATAAACATAAAGCTAGTAAAGCCATGCGACTCCAAGGGATAACATAGGAGGAGTCATCTCCTTGTCAACAAAGCAACAACTTAGAGGTGCGAAGACCTCTGCAAGTTTTAAGTCTCACAAGCCAAATACAAAAGGTTAAGATAAGATTCATTAATAAGGCACAAGGAGACAAGACTAGATCCATCTCTTTCAGCAGGATGGAAGTCAAAGAATTACCCGATATGGTATGTAAGTCATTTATAATTACAAAGCGGATTCGACTGTGAAATGACACAAGATTTAAATGATTAGGGGGTGGCACCACTTACCGATTTGGGTTTTGGGTAGGGTACCCGAATCAGTAATATCGCCGCCACCTATTTGGGTACCCCAAATCGGGTAGTGTGTTGGGGTTGTAGTTACTGATCCAAAAGGTGTGTGGTAGGAAAGACAAAGAAAGAGAGAGGGGAAAGAGAAAGAGAGAGAGACAGAGTAGTGTAAAAAGGGTGAGGTCGATGGTTTAGGGTAGTGATGCCACCTATTAATATGTTTTGGGGTAGTTTAAGATAAAAGTTGTTGGTAATGCGTAATTGATAGAATTTCGGTTACATTAAGCAAGTGCTCCGACTCTCTTTGTATAATGAAAGAGAAAATAAATATGAAAAAGGTTAAATTATTCTCACGTGTTCCTATGTTGAAGCACTGACGTGCGCTCAATTAAAAAGTAAATTTATTGAGCGTGAAGTCAATAAAGTATCATAACATTTTACTAACAAACGAGTAACATGAACCAATCCAAAATTTAACCTAAAACCAAGATGTTAGTTTATTCGTTCATGAGATATTTAAAGACTGACTCGCTAAAAACTTGTATCGAGTTAAATTAAAATAAGCTCAACCATATGTGAAGTTCTATAATTATTTTAACTCGATATGTGAAGCTTAGGCTTGAGTCAAACTTAACTAAAAATATAAAACGAGTTGAGCTTCAATTGAATCCAAGCTTGAAAAACAAACTATGTACTAAACTCGAGTATTAAATATACAAATCAGAAACATGCGAACTCGAGCTTTCTTAAATTAAAGGATTTGAACCCGCCAATGAGGTAGTGGTGAAGTGGTTGGTGGAAAGACTTGGGTGGTGTTTGTTTTTTTCAAAAAGAGCTTCCTGCCTCTTCTGTCTGCACCGTGCAGACGCGGGAAGAGGTTTTGCCTCAAAAGAGTGTTTGTTTTTTTTTTTTGAGAAGTGCTTTTTACCTCTCCCCAGCCTCTTCTTGGGGAAGTGATGAGAGGTAAGCTTCTCCAAGAAGAGCTTTACCTCTTCTTGGCACCACCTCCACCTCCACCCCTGCTCCGCCACCACCACCCCTGCTCCGCCACCACCACCCCTGCTCCGCCACCATCATCATCATCATCATCATCACCACCCCTGCTCCGCCACCACCACCTCCACTCCGCCACCACCTCCACTGCTCCACTCCTCCACAAACAAAACCCCCAAATCTTCTCCACCTCCACTCCGCCACCACCTCTGCTCCACCTCCGACATCTGCTCCACCTCCACTCCGCCACCACCTCCGACATCATCATCAACAAACAAAACCCCCAAATCAAAAACCCTAAAATCGAAAACCCCCAAATCGAAGAGAGAGAGAGAGAGATCGTAAAGAGAGAGAGAGAGATCGTAGAGAGAGAAGGGGCTGTGGTCGATCGTGGCTGTGGTGGCGGTGGCTGTGGTGCTGTGGTGACGGTCGTGGCTGTGGTGGCGGTGGTGAAGATGGTGGCGGTGGTGAAGTGGTGGCGGTGGTGAAGATGGTGGCGGTGGTGAAGTGGTGGCGGTGGTGAAGATGGCGGTGTAGAGAGAGAGTAGAGAGAGAGTTGAGAGAGATATGTGTGTGTGTTTGTGTGTGAAGAGGTGTGAAGAGGTTTTATATAAAAAAAAAAAAACAAACCCTCTTCTCCTTGCAGACTGAAGACATTTGGTCCACCTCTTCTCCTGCAGATGCCTGCAGACGTGGCCTGCAGCAGAAGAGGTTTTCAAGAAGAAAAAACAAACACCACCTTGGTGTTCCTTGTGACCCAGGTTTGAGGCCCACTCTCCCCATTATCTTCTGAGGCATCCAAGTGAATGGCGAACACTGGCGACGCCGGTTCGTATTGGATGTGAGACGAAGTTTTACCGATTATTCCACTGTCGTGCGTTCAGGCGGGTGGAGGTCGGGTTTCCGCGCATCTGTGAGATTTCAGGGACTGACGACGGTCGAGTAGTCGACCTTGATCACAACACCAGGTGTCATGATAATTGACACGTCGTTCCATGACGTTAAAAGAAAAAACAACCTCATTTACCGCTATGGTTGGATATTAGCTGTCAAAGCCCATCACATAGTCTCGTAATTATGACGTCAGCCACCGCTTTATCCTTTAATTCTTTAATCAAATAACCCTTGTATAAATAGCCACTCATAAACCCCTTTCAAAATCCCCTTCCCCCTCTATACAAACACATTAACTCTGTATCACCAAAATCTGACACATAAATTCAGGCATATATGAACAATATCATATGATCAGAGGTTCAATTTTGAAAAAATATTGGATTGAATAAGCGTTGAATTCACGCCTGATTTTACAGGTAAATTCTGGTTCGTTATATTTGAGCAAATTCGCACTTTATGTTACGATTTATGTGCATATGTTTTGTTCTTCGATATCTGGTATGTAGAGTTGTTGAATCGCAGTTCACAAATATGGCGTGCTTGTGAGTTTCGGAAATTTTGGACGTTATATTCAGGGGTATTCTTACACAAGAACCTAACATGAAACGGATCGGGTCTGAACCTGCGAACCCGTTTAGCCCGTTTATATTTTGTTCTAATTTTTTTCAATGTGTTTTGCCTCGTAAATCAAAGAGTAAAATGCCAAAATGGTCCCCAAGTTTAGTCTAAAAATAAAATTTTTTGTATCTGGTTCTTAGATTTTATTTTTGTTTCTATTTTCATTTTCATCCAATTATTAAACTGAGTTAAAATTTTCTATTAACTTTTTTTTTCATTTTCATCATTTAAATGAAGGGTATAATTGTCATTTTATGCTATAATATATTTAATTAAATGAGAAAAAAAGGGAGAAGGTAATAGAAAATTATAACCCAGTTTGCCAATTGGATGAAATGATGAAAATTACTACAAAAATAAAACCTCAGGCACAAAGATAAAAAAAAAAAAAAACTCATTTTTGGACTAAATGGAAAAAGTGCTCTAAAACTCAGGGATATTTTGTCATTTTACTCTAAATTAAATTGCTTGGGTATTATTTGCTATAATATAACTTAAAAGGGAAATGAACATAAAAATTTTATAATTAAAATGTCATTGTTCCATATACAATTGTATTTTTGTTGTAAAATTATAATTTCAAATTATTAGTATGTGAAAAAGTAAAAGAATTCAGTGTTCTGGTCAACTTGTAAATATCCACGTCGTGTTCAGTTCATATGCTTGACATGATTTTCGGGTTCGGCAAAATTTTCGGGATGGGTTGGGTTGAACCCGTCTACCAGCGAAAACGACCCGTTTAGCACCCCTAGTTGTTTTGGGTTTTTTGGCTTATGTGCAAATCTTTAACTAATTACTTATTAACATAGGGTTTAATGTTTGTGTTTTCAGAAATTATTTATCTGTAGTTAATTTAGAACTTAATGGTTCATTATTTGTGCTATTGTTTGGTTAACTTACATGCTTTGTCATTAATTTAAAGGCTCGCAGTTGATATTTGTTTACTGAAGCACTGAAGAACAGATGATTTTTTCTTTTTTCATATGGACATATTTACCTACTCTTTTTGAATAAGAATGATGGGACCTACACTAACCTAAATATATTTTATGTGTGCTACTTTCAGACATTTGTATATTCAAATATGATATGATATAGGGGCCCATGATTGAATATATTAATGTCAATACATAAAGGTTGATTGTTTGACTTGTTGTACCATACCGTTCATTTCACTCCTCTTTAGTTGATATGTTACATCTAGCATTATTTTATGATAAGCTGTCATTAAGAAAAGATAATTGATGTTTAATTGTAAAGTTGTCATGGATTTTGGATTTTAATTCCGTGACTAGTTAGATCTGAGATGGCATTAAACAAATGTATCAGATAGCAACATGCCTGATTTATTTGAAACTTAAAAGTTACATTAAACATTTAAAATGTAGATGAAAACTATGTTTTTTACAAGTATACAACAAGTTATGCATTTTGAATAGCCATGCGTATATTGTTTTATCTTGAACTATTGAACTTGAGCGGGGTAAGTATACTTCAAGCTAGTGGTGTAAATGAGCTGAATTGAGCCTTTTTTCGGTATGTTTGGTTCATAAGTAGTTTATATATTATTTTCGGTATGTTTCGGACAGGGCTGCAATAGGTCACCTGTATAAGACACGATTAGACCTGTTTACTGAAAAATACACCACGTGATTTTTTACTTTTTTTTTAAAATAAATAAAATTAGGAGGCTAGGATCTTGTCATTTCTTCTTTTTGTTACATAAAACATACAACTGTGTTATAGACATGATATATAAACTAGTTAAACGAGTTGTATTCATGTTTAATACTTGTGTTATTCGCATCGTCAAAGACATGCTAAACATGATAAAGACACAATTTGCCAGCCATAGTTTCGGTATAATTGAGCCTTTTTTCGGGCTTAGACTAGGCTCTTTTATTATTTATTTATATATGTTATTTAATTATTTGATGTGTATATATGATTATTATTGTTAGTATATATAATATTTTCTTTTGCTATAACTATACACAAACATTATGTAACCATTATAACCAACTGGGGTAGCCCAGTTGGCCACCGACACCCACCTCTTCCCAGAGGTACCGGGTTCGAGTCTTGGGAGTGGCATATGTCGCCCAGGGTAAGAACTCGGCAAGGGGAATTCACCGCGGAGCTAGCTTGGTCGGGTAGCGGCTCCCGGAGTGGGATCACTCCGGCGGTTGGGAGGACCGTGCACTATCCCCCCCCCCCCCCCCCCCCCCCCCCCCAACATTATGTAACCATTATTATATTATATATACATTCTTATATTTATATTACTAATAGGATCGTGAGCCTATTCGAGCTTAGTTTATGAAACTTTAGCTCGATTAAACGAGCTCCAAGATAGGCAGACTTATTTAGGCGTGGACCTAACTTCAAACATTTGAATTCTCTTACATAAGGGATATCGTGGTTGAGAATAGAACTTATTTTGAGCCTGATATTTATCCAAGTATGATCTTTCAAAAGCTAGTTTGCACTTGACCAGCTTACTGTTTGGTTTAATTCGCTTGTTAACATCCTTCAATATTTTTGTCAATAACACCGTTGCTGAACCAAATCTGTTATGATAATTATGAAGCTAAGCTACTGTTAGTCTGTTAGTTATGAATGTATATGCATCTTATATATTTTGTTACAATTGCTGACAGTTAACACTTGCAATTGATCAAGACGAAAAGGAATCGAGCCAGCGATTAAAATGATGGAGCCTAAGTGGAGTCCAGTATCCATTGAACAAGGGAATCTTACTTCTTTGACACCAAAAAGGCACAAGGCTGGTTTGTCTATTTCCCCCAAGGTTTCTTCTTCATCTGTGGGCTTTGCACACAATTTTTGTTAACACACAAATTTCTTATAAAAAAAAATGGATGAAAGGTGTTTCGGGTCAACCCAATTAGTTTTCACATAGGGTTTTCACATATATAAAGGTTTCCTGATTTTGACCCATTACCAATCCGTTCGACCCGTACATTCTTTCACCTCAGTCTTACACGTCACGTTTACTTGCTCTGATTTATGGTCTAAATGACTTGCACACGAAAATCTTTGAAACACTGTTTTTCTGACTTTGTTAATAGGAAAGAAAAGACAAGGTTGGTGAGAGGATAGCAGCCCTTCAACAGCTTGTCTCACCATATGGCAAGGTACATCGAAATCTAGAAGCTTTTAGTCCTAAGCAAGAAAATATGATTATTATTGATCGCGTATGTATAGAGAAGAAACATATGTACTCATCAACATATTGTTTTTTAATTGCAGACAGATACCGCTTCGGTGCTTCTTGAAGCAATAGAGTACATACACTTTCTTCATGACCAAGTCAAGGTTTGCCACTGCTCATATCAACCTACTGCCGTTTGATAACCACATTTTGTCATTAGAAATGCAACGGTTTGACTTAGACTTTTATTTTGAAAAATACTGTAAACACGTTGAGGACTAATTCCGTTAGTATATTTGTAAATGTGCTGTATCAACCGATTTACTCTCCTTATCTTTTTGAATTGTGTTTCAGGTGTCGAGTGCTCCTTATCTTCAGAGCAACGCAGCAGCTCAGTCTCAGGTGAGACCCGATAGCCTTCACATAATTCATATGTATATAACCTTGTAACCTTCTTTTATTAAAAAAATTATCTGTTTTTTTGATGATATAGTTACATTAATTTCTTATAAATCTAAAAATAACGGACAAACATTTTGACGATCAACCCATTTTTAACCCACATGTTTGACGTGCGCCACCTGTATGCAAGTAGGTAGCAAAGCTGTCGGTAGATTCTTTATAACGTGATCGTGGTTTGTAGGATTTGGATTCATATAACCTGAAAGCGAAAGGGTTGTGTCTGGTTCCGGTTTCATATATGAACGGAGTTGGTAGCAGCAATGGAGCAGATATCTGGGCCCCAATCAAGACCCCTTCCCCCAAATGGTAGGACATTATGGAAGAGTTGGTGGTAAGAATAATTATATAAATATAAAATGCATATAAGTAAAGCATTTAGGATAATAAAGTATTGAATTATAGGGAATGTATTTATTCTTGGAAGGTTAATAATATATAAATGATGGGGTCTTGCATACTATGACCATAAAAAATCTAATTATAGGTGTATTCAGTTTGTTGCTTTCTTGTAACATCTTCCGTATAGTAGTTGAAACGAATGTAAAACAGATTATGTTGTTTCCTAGTCATCGAGATGAGCTCAATTGGTTTACAACTAAAAAGGGCATCATGTTGCTTCAACTGTCGTGGAAATCCATGACATATGTAACGAAACGATGTCACTTTTGATTTAGGTTTCGATTTTCATTTGACATATTACTGAAACTTATATAGTTGTGGAGATTTCAATGCTGACTAAAGTCTGAAAATTATGTTGGAAGTGAAAGAAGCGTCGGTGTGACAACAGTTGTAGGTGGCAGTGGTTGTGAGCCTGCTGCAATGCAACGCCAAATAACGTTACCTTTGCAGCGTGCAACACGTTACGCCCTCACCGGTCTCACTCCGGAATATAAAGCGTAAAATCGATCACAATTGCCCAATTCTTTACTTAGTCCACCCATTATCCTAATAAAGCAGAAGGGAAAATCCCAGAAATGTTCATTTTGACTTAATTTTTCTCAAAATGTCCCGTTGACTTTCATTTCCCACAAATGTTGGTTTGACTTTCATTTCCTACAAAATGTCCCTCCAAACATGGTTTGACTTTCATTTCCTACAAAATGTCCCGTTGACTTTCATTTCCCACAAATGTTGGTTTGACTTTCATTTCCTACAAAATGTCCCTCCAAACATGGGTGATGACGTTAATGTATTACGGTTACTCATGTTTAGGTTCAATGAAATCATTATGGCCATATAATTTAGTAACGTTGGTGCCTCCGACGGTGTTTGTGTGGTTAAACGCTCGTGTTTTGGTGTCATACCTTGTGTTTTGCCGTTGGACGCCCTTGTTTACACGAATACTGATAAATGTAAAAAACTAGTTTTTGCCCCGCCCGCGTTGCGGGGCAATAAGCCGAATATTTCTCTCTCATAACATGTATGTCTGTACAGAGGGCAAAATCGTAATTATATTTTTAACTGGAGGCGAAATCATAATTTTAAACTGAGAGCAAAATCATAATTTTGAGATACGGGGAAAAATAATTTTATTTTGAACTGTGGGCAAAAACATAATTTTGAGCTGAGGGCAGAATTGTAATTTTGAGCTAGAGGAAAAAACAACATTTTATTTTAAGCTGGGGGCAAAAACGTAATTTTAAACGGAGGGCGAAACCGTAATTTTAAAATGGGAACAAAATAAAAAAAAAGAGTTTTTGACCCGAGGGCAAAAGCGTAATTTTGAGCTAAGGGCAAAGTTATAATTTTATTTTGAGCTGAGGGAAAAAACGTAAATTTAAACGAAGAACAAAATCGTAATTTTAAATTGTGAATAAAATTAAATTAAAAATGGTATGGTCCAATAGGGAAGTGCCACACAGCTGTGTGACACTATTCCCCGAAAGTTGTTTTTGTATACGTAGGGTAATGTTGGCGATATAGTAAAAATTATTCTTAGGGGGCCGAATTTGGTCATTTTGTGGGAACGAACGGTCAAAAGGGATATTTTGGGGGAATATGGTTTTTCTTGGGGATAACCCGATTGAATTCCTACCCCGAGTGAATTATTGTGTTATTAAGTAACTTACAAATAATATTTGGATATAGGTTGGGGTGTAAACGAGCCCCGCCGAGCCCGAGCTCGACCAGGCTCGAGCTCGGCTCGTTAGGTTTTTATGAAGCTCGAGCTCGAGCTCAGCTCGGTTCGAGCCTACTTCTTTGAGCTCGTGCTCCCGGCTCGCGAGTAAAACCCAAAGCTCGAGCTCGGCTCGAACTATTTTGAGAACAACCTTAAACGAGCTAAAAGTTCGGCTCGAGCTCACTTCAACATCGCTTAAACGAGCTAAAGCTCGGCTCATCAATGTTATCATCATTATTAATTATTAATATATTATATATAAAAAAATTAAAATTTTGTATGGGCTCGTTTAGGCTCGCGAGCCTAAACAAGCTTTGTATTTCAGGCTCGAGCTCGTTAAGGTTCGGCTCATTCGAGCTTTTATCCGAGCCGATCACGAGTAGCTCTCGAGCCTCTGGGCTTGTTTACACCCCTAGATATAGGGTGCTGTTCCTTACAAAGTGTGTTTTTTCTATAAAGTGTAGGAAGTGATCTTGACCATTGTATAAGTGTGTTTGATGGTTGAGATCATATTCGTGACATTTTGATAATATACGTGTTTTAAAAACAGGCTAATTTAATTAATTGGGGGTAAATGTGTCATTTAACTTGTTTTAAATAAGGAAATAACTGTCAATCATAAAACCACATCCATAATTGTTGCGATTTTTTCTCTCTAATTCCCCACCCCCAAAAACACTAAATCATACCAAAAATAGCGATAAATTAGATTTATGGTTTCACTATTTCTTTTTTTTTTTAGAAATCAAAGATGTTTTTTTCATGTGTTTTCTTCGGAATACTTGAAAGGTATGTTTGACATTGTATTTTAGTGGTAAAGGTGTTGTTTTTTACATTAATATTGATTTAAGGATTGACGTGTTAAAACGACATTGTGATTATATCCCGCATGTACATGTATTCAGTATGTGTTGTTGAAGACAGTGTGTTTTTTTTAAGTTTGATCATAGTACTGTGTTTTACTACACTTAATGTTGGATATTAGATGTGTTCATAGTAGTGTGTTTAATGATAAAACACAATGTGACGAACTAGTGATTGACTGTTAAAACATAATGTCAAGAATTTGTTTATGATAAAACACAATGTGACGAAACAGTTCCAGTTACTGACTACTAAAACACAATGTGTTGAACCAGTTACCAATTTGCCAGTCAAGCCACGCCATTGGAAGCATAGACTAACTAATGTTTCCTTGAAATCATTAGCAGAATCTGACGGAACCATGTGCTTATAGAAAATCAGCCATATGATATCCTATATTTCGAAACGGGAAATTCTTGGCAAATTAATTATTAGGAGGGTGTTTGGGGTTCCTTATTTTGAAGAAAAAAGGACTTTTGAAGGGGCAAAAGGACTTTTGAAAGTGTTTGGCTTTCCTTTTGAAGGGCAAAAGTCCTTTGCAAAAGCCAAAAGTCAGGATTTCCTGACTTATTTTTGGCAAAAGGACTTTTGGAAAAGTTGAAAATAAGCTAAGCCAAACATGCCCTAGATAGCAATGGAAATTTCAATTGCAAATATAAAATCTTGATTTTTCATAATCCTTTGCTTATTCCAATGCAAAATAAAACAAACTAGATGTAAGACCCCGTCGCGTTGCGGCTGGGGCTTACAAATTCAGCCGGCATGGGTTAGTTAATAATTAAGGTGCTGTTTGTTTACCTCTTAATGAGGGTCTGAATGGTTCAGACCTCTTACTAGTTCAACACTTAATGATTCATATTGTTTGTTTCGTGAGTAAATGTCTGACTGGTTCAAACATTTGCATCTGACTGGTTCAGACATTTGCATCTGAATGATTAATTATTATACCGAGTCTCAATGGTTAATATCTCTAATTTGAATTGGTCAGACATTTGTCTCTGAACGGTTAAACATTATACTGTCTCTTAAGTTCAGACCTCATACTGCTTAATTGTTGCCATAAAAAGTTTACATCGAAACGTAGAGCAAATCGAATTTATATCAACATGCACATAAAAATATGCACATGAAAATTAGTTTTTCTTAAGTAAAAGAGATATAGTTGTAAACTCAAAACAAATTATTAGTAAAAAACTTCACAGGTTAAATACGTTCGTAAAATCGTGCCAAATAGCACTAATGCCACAGTACTGCCAACAACCACCAACATCAGAAGAGCTTGTAAAAATAAAATAAATAAAAAAGTAAAAAATAACACCGAACGAAAAACAGCCGTAGAATCGTTGAACCACGTACGCCCGTTGCAGCGTGTTAATTCGAAAAAAATTAGACATAAATGTAAAACGTAGAAAAAAATAACTAAGTCGATCCAGGACATGCGTGTTGCGACGAACTTGTCAAATGAAGCAAAATAGACGTGTTGCGACTGCCTGTCAAATGGGAAAAAACAGATAAAAAAACGTTGAATCTTAGACACATGTGGCGTGTTGACTCGAAAAATTTATAACGAAACTTAAAACGAAAAACTTTTGAAAGATGAAAAGTATGGTGGGACCAAAGTTGAAAACAAAAAAGTGTTGGGGGTTGAATTGTAAAAGAAGAAAAACTTTTTGATAAAAGTAAAAAAGTCAAAGGGTTAAAATGTAAGAGATTAAAATCTTAGGGTTAAAAGTGTAAAAATACAAAAGTTTTTTGAAAAATTCCCAAGGCCTATTTACAACAACATATAGCGGAAATTTGTTGGAAATTTATAGTTGGGAAATTAGTAACAACTTACAATAAGCCTTGGTAAAAATATTAATTGTTTACTAGTTTTTATTTTTATTTTTTTTATAAACGATTCATGTATACTATATATTTATTCTTTCACATAACAATCTAGCAACACACACCAGCCTTCGTTGTTTACTTTCTAAAGTGTGAAGAATGGATTTCCTAAGGGGTGAAATTTGAAAAGTTTTAAATTGATGTTTTTAGAATGGGCGTATGAAAAGTAAAAAAATGATGCATTTAGCCACAACCATTTGTTAATTGTTCAACTATTGGCACACTCTCTATCAGATCTTTTTGTTTTCACACGACAATATATCAAAAAAGCGAAAACAAAACGAGATATAATCTTAACACTAACCAACACCTACACACATGACTATTTTGTTAGAAATTTGGTGAATGGATATTTAGAGAATTTATAATTTAGTGAAATTATAAATATTAATTAAATTCTTCATGTGGTGCATAAAAGAGAAACTCTTAAGTAAAGCTTCTTGATAACACTTAATTAATTTTATTAGAGTTTTAAGTCTCTAATTAAGTGAAACCTTTCATCAACCCTTAACTCTTGTATAATTAGTAGGCTGTGTGCCTCATTTGTTACGACAAGAAAAATACATAGCTAATACATGAAGAATACTCGGAGAAGGATGAACACTTGAAGACCAACTAGAGAGAGGAGTACTTTCTACTCGTTCTCCACCACCATCACATTCTTGTTCGTTCCATAAGTAGAAACACTACAATGTTACCCGGTGTAACCTCGGATCCGTGAGCCATTTCTGGCTGTACAGGCCGGTTCTGCCGTTGTACCCTGGGAAACAAACGCGTCGTCTTTAGTAGAGGCGTGAAATTTGTTTTAAGGAAAACGTGTTGACCACGTGCCTCAACCACAACCTCAACACATGTTTGGTATTTCTTGCAACCAAGGATCGTATGAGAAGGCGCTGTCCAAGTACTCATTAAAACAAAGCGAGAATCGTGCAAGAAGACGCGATCCAAGATTTTGTTGAAGAATACACAACGGACCATACAAAAAGACGTAGTTAAAGCTCTTGTTGAAGACTATGGTTTGAACCAATTTAATTACATATGTTGTATTATAAGTTATTTTCGTTAGGACTTGTACACAGTAGGTATACTACAATTTCCCAATATGTAAAGAGAGTATCTTTACTATTTTTATTTATATAATTTTTATTAAAATGATGACTCATGTCCTACATATTTGGTGTACCGCAAAACTAATATCAGATAGTCTATTGTTTAGTGACTTTAGTCACTGATCTCTGATTTGATAAGAGACTATAGTGTGACCATAAGTTATTTGATTAGGTACCACAAATTAGACTATATACATATAAGTGTTAGTTACAAATCTTCATCGTTTCTCTCGTAAAGGATTGCAACATACACAGCAAATAAACACTGTGAAAGTTTAATAAATCTGTTTTAAGAAACCAACATTTTCCAATGTTTAACCCCACCTAGATCCAACAATTGACATTGTATTTCGTTCTTTTCATCATGCAAACACAAGATTTATATTACATAACATCAGGTTGGGAAGGAGAAGGTCTTGGGTTCAAGTCCCACAGATGACAGGGGTTTAAAGAAATTAGCCGTTCAAAATATATATATATATATATATTACATAACATTTGTTGACATCAACATTAAGGTTTAACCTTTTGACCATGAGACGAGGACGGTGAAGGTGCGACAACCTCTACAGCGTTATCATTCTCATCAGCACTGGGAGGAAAGGGGACGTCACAACAAGGATAACCAGGGTAGCAGCAAACCTCGTCTGGGCGCTCATCATATGGGAACGGTTTTGATGCCATTGTAGTCATTCCTATCACCACAAGTATGACCATGCACATCAGCATAATCTTTTTCATGATGCCCATGTTTGATGCCATTATGGTTATTTCTTGCTGATACTGGTACTTGTACTGCTACGCTACGAGTGTTAGTATGGTATTTATACAAAAAATGTGAGAAAGAGCATCTTTCTTCAAACGGCAAGACGAAACAGATAACTGAATATTTTACAAAAATCTATTAAAAACGACAGCGGTTCCAAAATATAGAATAAATTTGTTTTTAACTTTGTCACCTTTGTTCATCATAATTCATGAACATTAAATAGTGTAAATATATTACTGCCCTCATCACGTAGCACCAAATCAAAGTATATGATATATGATTTCATTTTGTATGTTAAAGTGTTGGATATCAAGAAGACTCAATTACGAATCCATATATGTAAAATCAAAAGAATCACAAATATTTACAATTTTGAGCCTGTTAATAGTCTATGAAACGGTACTAACAAGGAGATTACACCATGTCGTTATGTATCTAGTTTAAATACATAACACATAATTAAACTAATCTAAATCTAGATTACATTAAAATATAGAGGAGGTGGTGTTGATATATGGATTTTATCTATAGCGGATCAAAAGCTTAAAAATATAAAAAAACAACTAATCAGGTGATCTAAAGTCACCCAAAGCATATTTTTTTTATGCGTGCCATCAATCATTATATCCAATAATTAGATTACCATATAAACTTTGTAATCATACTTATCGCACCAATTATTATGATTTTAGGGCTTCAAACGAGTCAAACTTGGGAATTCCTAGACGCGTTTCAGCTTTGTTTTCCCAACTTTAATCTTTGAGGTCAAGGATTCATAATGGACTAGGTATTTATTATGGAATCAATAACTGAATACTAAGGGGACGTTTGGTTCGCAGGAATTCAATGGAATTTAACGGAATTGAAATTTGAATTCCATCTCGTAAGATGTTTGGTTCACAGAATTTGATGGAATTTAAATCCCAATTCCAATCTTCATGTGTTTGGTTGTCAATAGAATTGGATAGGCATGAATTCCTTCAAATTCCTTTAACCAAAGGAATTCAAAATCCTTCCTATATGTGAAGGAATTAAAGTAAATTCATTGGAATCTTCGAACGTTTCGACCCATGCTGGTTTCGATCCGAGCCGTTTCGACCCGTACCGTTTCGACCCAGACTGATGGTTGTCGGTGCGAGGGTGATGGATTCCAATTCATTTGACAACCAAACATAACAAAAATGGAATTGAGATTCTAATTCCAACAATTTCCAATTCCAAATCCAATTTCTTCAAATTCTAATTCCTATACAAATTCCAATTCCAAATCATTTCGCGAACCAAATGCCTCCTAATATTGTTGTTGTTAAAAGTAGAAGGGTTTGAAGTAAAGTGTTAAGTAGATTTTTTTTTGAATGGCAACGCTTGCTTTGTTAGGTAGAAATTGCAACTCATATAATAGTCATAGATTAGCTGTAACGGTCAACGGATTGACTGTCATCGTATACTTGCTAGTGGAGTCATCAGAATCTTCAGCACAACATTTTCTGCAATCAACCAGACAAGTGTAAGTAGTTCAGTTTTTTAAATGTAGGAATCAAAAAACATGCTGTAGAAACACCGTCATCCTTAACGTGAGAAATTATGTAAAAAAAGACTATTAGATAATCACATTTACCTTTCAAAAAAAAAAAAAGATAATCACATTGTATTCAAAATTAAAATATAGTCAAAAGTAAATGTGGTACTTTAGGTTAGTATTTATCTCCTTGATTACACGAGATAATCTTGTATTTATATTTGTTACCGATTCTGTGCAATGTTAGCTGTCGATTTATACATCTATCAGGGCCCTTGTTGGTGATTTTAGCGTCTTCAGTCATTTTAATTATGTAATTAAGATTTATATAAGAACATATGAATTTAATTTATAACTCTCATATGGATTAGGAGTGTTGGGAATTCTGACTTGAAGAAGGACTCCTCTAAACATGCTAAGGTTTAAGGGGACAAACAAGGAATGAATAATTATCAAACATATGTGACAATGATTTAATTACTAGGCATAATTATTGTGTCCAATATATTAATGTTTTCTTAACAATCCTAATTGATGTCTAATAGAATATGTTAGATATAAATACGATGGCGTGGGTATTAGGGATTGTATGATTCAAGTGTTAAGTGAAGTTTCTTGAATTAATAAAGCAATTTGGGTGTTTAGCCAGATTTGTGTTTTTCGATTTACTAGTCTGTTTTGATACCGATTCATATTGACTGAGTGCACAATCGTATAAGCTAACCTAATTCTGTATATGACTAATAGTAGGGTCTAAGTACCATCAAAATAAACCGAACAAACTGTTTTTTCCAACCAAAATAAACCCACACATCATTTGTTTATACCGCCAAAACCAACCAACACAATCGCATAAGCTAACCTAATTCCTTTAATTACGTGGTCGGGTGTTTGCAATGGTCACTATAATGCATGGGTAGAACTTTGAATGCTATTATTAATCAATCTAGGATACTATCGAGTTTGAACTCGATTATGTGTGACACTTGTAAACGTTTACAAATTGGTTAAGATTTATCGATTTCAAACTTGATTATGAGTTAACCGACTGAAGAGCAATGGTCCGAACAACACCCATATCTAACCAACCCTACTCGTATGGTTCGAATATATAAACTATACACCGACTCAACAGGGTACGGTGAGACACGTGGAAAACATGACCAAATAAACACTAGAAGAACGTGGGACGACAATCATGACCTTTTAGTAATCAGTTAATCATATATATCACCCTGGAAACTTTCAAAATGTTATATTTCCTCGGTTCATGCTTGAAAGACATCACATACATCTACACTATATTATAATACATTTCCCAAGTACCTCTTAAAATTTAAGTTTTACAATTATAATTGCTTAGAGTACAACACATAATTGTAATTGCTTAGAGTACAACACATAACGCGCTTTTTGAGGGCTAATGTGTCTTTTAAACATTTACACCTTTATCCCCTTTTAACTTACAGTTTCCCCCTTATCTTTATCTACGTATTCTTTAGTTTTTTTTCTTTGTCTTATTCTTATATCTTTGAATATATTATGTTTTAAAATTTTTTTGAACATACCATTAAAAAATGCTTATATATGTCGACGTGTCGATGTAAATTTTATTCGATATCGAGATGCAGATTATAATGTGCAAGTCATTCTTACATTAATGTACAAGTCTTTTAATACTCACAGAAACATTAAAATTACAATTACAATTCAAGATTGTGAAAGTAGGTTAGTGGGTTGGGGTAGTTACTTGGAGGCTTTTTAAAAGTTAGAAAGTTAGCGGGTTGGGGTAGTTACATGGGTTGGCAAAAGTTAGCACGTTTTAACTTTCAGAATTACGATCAAATACAAAGGATCCTAATTGTAAGAAGTGTAAGAAAGATTTATAGAGTGACAAGTGTCCAATAACCTAAAAAAACTCACTACACAAAAAAACCCACTTAAAAAAAAAACCTTAAACATCCACCACCACAACCCCCCCCCCCACCCAAAATTTTTTTTTTTTTTTTTGCCGAGGGGGTGGGGGTTTAGGTTTTTGGGTGGTGGTGGGTGTTTAGTTTTTTTTTTTTTTTAGGTTTTTGGGGGGTGGGGGGGGGGGGGGTTAGGTTTTTGGGTGGTGGTGGGGTGGGGGTGGGTGTTTAGGTTTTTGGTGGTGATGTAGTGGGTTTAGTTTTAGGTTATTGGACACTTGTCACTCTATAAATCTTTCTTACACTTCTTACAATTAGAAGCCTTTGTAGAATAACTTGACCCTAACTTTTAAACAAGTCATTTATCGATTAATGTACAAGTCTTTCAATACTCAAATTAATTACAGAAACATCACAATTACAATTCAAGACTTGGGAAGTGATTTAGTGGGCTAGGGTAGCTACATGGAGGTTTCAAATAAGTTTGAAAGTTAGTAGGTTGGGGTAGTTACACGGACGTTTCTAATAAGTTCAAAAGTTAGCGGGTTGGGTTAGTAACACATACATATAATATTGTTTTATGAAATATACACACACACAAAATAAGTATGTATATTGTAACTTCGTTTAGATGCGAAGATAGTATATTTAGATTTTAATTAAACAAGTTAACAATGATGCCACTTTGGTTTTTATTTATTTAACGGGTAGCTATTTTCATCATTAAATTTATTATATGCAATAAATTTAAACATTTTATAAAAACAAATTAAAAAAATATGCACTTACGTCCCACACTAGATACACATTTATCACAACACCACACATTATTATCTATATAATAAAGATAAATGTCGGTGCATAAAAGACAAACAAATTTACATCCAACTTTCTAAATTGATAAATATAACCCTTAAACTTTATAAAAATTTCTAAAAACTTTATAAATTATCATTTTTACCCATTTGGGTTCTAACTTTTCAATTTTACCTCCCATATATTCAATTTTTAGGTTAAAGTCTAAAAGTTATTTTCTTACATAGTTATTTTTAGGTAAGCGTCAGTATAAATTCATGTTTCTACTTAAATTTTTTCGAAAATGAGTCGGGTCAGATATAATTCGTTCTCATGCTTATTTTTATGTATGTTTAAATTGGTATACGTTTTGACATTTTAATGTACGTGTTGGTATAAATTCATGTTTGAATGCAAACTACATAAATTCACGTTTGAATGCAAACTACATAAATTCACGTTTCGACATAATTTTTTCTGAAACAAGTCTGGTCAAATATAAAAAGTTTTTTTTTTTTTTTTTTTTTTTTTTTTTTTGCGTACGTCTTTAGTTGGTCTACGTTTTGACGTAATATGTGTTCAGAAACGAGTCGATTCAAATATAATTAGTTTTCATTCGACAATATAAATTCGAGTTATTGTAGGTTTCGACGTCGCTAAGTCTTGATGCAAAGGTAAGGGTGGTGTAGTGGTCAGGGAAAACCGTCACCACACAAACCAACTCTGGTTCGACTCCATTTCTTTTGTAACCGCAATGCTTTAGATAAGATAAAAAACACATTTTTATATAGTTAATGCATCACATAACGTACTGCCAGCTATAAACAACTATGGCATGGTCGTCGCAACACGCGACCGATGGTAACAATCTAGTAGTAATTTTATTTTGTAAGTGACTCACCTGTTTTAATTTCTTAAAGATATTATGCAATAGGTATTATCTTTTTTATATCAACGAATACATATAAAATTTATAAAATTTACTTTAAGTTATTTAAAAATAGCAATATCTTTTCTAATTTTTATCAATGCATTAAACTTTTATTTTGTCATATTTATATACTATTAATTTAAAACATTGTTGTGCTTTAGTTGTTGTACAGTCTGCTTTATATGTTGTTTCCATATTTAAAACATTTATTTTTTATTAGACAATATGGGCTGTGGATGATCATCCACACTTAAAAAAACTCTAATTATAAATTATAAATTATTTATATACTATTTATTTGCAACAAGTTTGTGAATATATGAGTTGTACATGTGCTTTAGTGGGTTTTTTTTTGTTCTAAATGAAGTTGTTCAAAATTTATATACTCTTAATTTGTAACATTGTTAGGCATGAAAACTTGTATTTTTAGCTTTTAAAGTTAGACATTTATTTATGATAAAACCATGTACTATAGTATTTATTTATATACTATTAATTGGTAACATTGTTAGGTAGGGATGAGCACGGTACCCGTTTGGTACCGGTACTGAAAAACAAGAAAAGTGGGTACCGGTACCGAATACACTGGTCGTAACATGGAGCTCATGTATAATGTTTAGGGGTTGTTTAGTAACTTTTGAATGGTTAAGTGCTGAATCAGTAAGAGGGCTGAACTATTAAATGCTTAAGCACTATGAAGTCTGAACTATTAAGAGACAGTATAATGCTTAACCGTTCAGAGACAAATGTCTGACCAATTCAGATTAGAGGTCTTAACCATTGAGACTTAGTATAATAATTAATCATTCAGATGCAAATGTCTGAACCATTCAGATGCAAATGTCTGAATGCATGCCTGAAACATTCAGACATTTACTCACGAAACAAACAGTATGAATTATTAAGTGTTGAACAAGTAAGAGGTCTGTCTGAACCACTCAGATCCTCATTAAGATGTAAACAGACAACCCCTTAATTATTAACTAACCCATGCCGGCTGAATTTGTAAGACCCGGCCGCAACGCGGCGGGGTCTTAGATCTAGTTATATTTAAATTGTAGGTTATTGATAATGGGCAAGCATTTCATTGTTGACTCTTTTTCATCTATCACACAATACGGATTTTGGTACACTTTGACTTTTGTTTAGGTCGATTTCATTTTGTCTATCGTTGGTGAAAACAAATTGTTGGTTATTTTTTTAAATCAACTCGTAAGTGTCATTTCCCTTCTTTTTTAAAATAAATCTCTACACGTTATTTAAATCACTAACAATCTTTTCGTTTTTAAAGACAACAAATAGCCACATTCGTCCCAACATCTTTCATGCACTTTTATAATGACATGAATTTGGTTGGCAATGTTTTCTGAGTTGTCGTTTCAAAATTGAGAATTTCGAATAGATCAAAGAGTAGAGGAACATGAAAGCTACATCTTGGTTTACGTCGACTGTTTTTACAACAGTCTCAATGATGAAGAATGGTGGTTGGAAAATTTGGATGCGATTATTGAAGTGTGTAAGGCTTACGACTAAATTACAGCTCATCACGGTGTAAGCGGTTGACAACTGGATTTATATTTAAAATTGTTATGTTTATGATTGCTAGTTTAGTATTTGTGTGTAGGTTTATTAAGATGCAACAATGGTTTTCATACGTACAAGATATTTTTTTTTGTCAAATTATTATTTAAATGACATGCGTACGACTAATGACAACCGTACGATTTAAGGAATCTTCCAGTTAGATGTCCCCCATTATAAAGATATTGCCTAAGTATTGTGTTCCCGCACTAACGTGCGGACACCATACTAGTTGTACATTATGTATCCGAAACTTGTGTTTTAAGTTTAAAACAAGATTCTATTTGTATTATCATATGGGCATTTTAATAACAATAGTTAGGTACAGATTGAACAAATGCCATATCAGCACATGCGCTTATTTTTGGTTTGAAAAGTTTCACGTGTGCCAAGCTTGAGTTTAAAAAATTTCTCATGAGCCGAATTCCAACATAAAATAAGCAAAGCTCTAACCACTTTAACATAAACAACAGTTGACATTACATATCATTATTTTCATGTGCAAACACAAGACTTATATTTATAATACATACAAATCACATCCATTTTTATTCGGTCGCTTAGATATACTAAGCCATCCTTTTTGTTGCCATCAACATCAAGGTTTATTCTTTTGAGCATGAGCCATGGAAGATGAAGGCACGGAAACTTCTACAGCATTATCATCCTCATCAGAACCACCCTGATAGGGGACGTGGCAACACTCGTGATAGCCAGGGTAGCAACAAAGCTCGTCTGGGTGATCATCATACGGGAACGGTTTTGCTGCCATTGTGGTAGTCCCTACCACAACAAGTATGATCATGCACATCATCATAATCATTTTCATGATGCCCATGTTTGATGACATTATGGTTATTTATTGTTACTGCTACTGCTATTGCTACACTATGGGTGTTCGCTACAGTTATTTATACAAGAAAATGTGTGAGAAAACAGCATCTTTGTTCAAACGGCAAGACAATAGAGATGCTCTTAGTAAGCTACCACCTATGAAATATAGAATAGTTTTGGTTTGAGACGGCTACCACCTATGAAGTATCTTGACCAAAGAAGGCAGCAATAGAGATGCTCTTAGTAAGCTAGTGATACAAATACTCAAAACTATAAGTTAGTGAATAAGCCTATATTTTCATCTAAACCGCTTTTGGGTACCAAACAACGCATGTTCCATATACACTGATACAAATACCCATATCGGTACATTTTAGTTCATAAGATTTTGTCCCAAGTTTCTACATACCTAGGTACTAGAAAACATATAAAAAGGTTCAAGTAAGGCGATTGTTTTTAAACAGCCTTGAGTCTATTGCTCCACGCCGTCTGCACTCTGCAACACAATTGAATCAAATGTGTAAGCATGTAAGAATTAAATCAAAGCAACCTGCATTACATACACGAAATCAACAATATTATGGGACACAGATCCTATATATAACTGCATAAGAACTTCCAAGAACGTAAATTATCATCCTAATCTAACTAAGTTTATACTTGTAATACCTTCTTTGATTTAAAGACAGCATTTGCACAGCCATAAATTGCTCTAGCAGTTTCGATGGAACCCCTTTTCTTGCACCCTTCTGCATCAGCAAGCCAAGTTGCCCCCAATCCCAATTGTGTTACTAATGATAGCATTACATGTCCACACGGAACCAGCCCATTCAGCAGCTTCGGCCTTTTTCATCCAAGCTTCCCGATCAATTTCCACCCCTTCTCTCTGTAAAGCCCCAATACCCCTTTCTATTATCTTCCCAACCGTAAATGTGTTTCCAAAAGCTTCTTCCAGTTTGGCTACAGCGATCCAAATTGCTCGTTCTTTAGGGAGCTTCTCTCTTGCCATGTTTAACAGCTTCCTAGCTGCATCATACTTTTCCAACCGAGCTAAGGCTAGCCACAACTCCACATGCAACGGGCAACATTCCACCGCTCTCTGAAGCAAAAGCTTTGCATCATCCTCATTAGCAGCAAGTTCCACAAGTGCTTTCCATAACCTCACAGAATCTGGTATCTTTTCAAGACCCATTCTCAAAACCCTACTTTTATTCGCAGCGCCATGTTCCAATCTTGCAGCCTGGATCCAAAGTTGTACCGAATCGGGAATCGCCTTAACACCCCTACCTATAACACCCTTAGCTTCAACCGGATTCACCAAGCGACATGCCTCGATCCACACATCCTCATTCGTTGGACATTCTTCACAACCTTTTCTTATCAACTCTCTTGCTTTCAAAATCTTTCCAGCATCTTCCTCCGATCTCGCAGCTGCAATCCAACCTGCTGGATGCTTTGGATTTGTTCGAAACTTCAACAACAAACTAGAGTTCGCTGTATTCAATAAAGTTGTAACAGTACTCCTCATATTCAATCTCATCCAGCCTCGTTTTACAAAACGATTTCAAATGTGAATCAAGATCGTTTAGACGCGATCGAATACAATGGTATAGTATGGGGGATACAGGGATTTATTGTTTATATCCTTGCATGCCAAACAAGTCGGTGATGATTTAAAAAGGAAAAGTACGATGAACAAGTAACCATCTAAGTAACTGATTGATTCATTATATTCCTTTATCTAATTTCTATCCTATAATATCTCAAAATATTGTTTTATAATCATTAAATCTTAAATGTTCACCTATTTAAACCTCATCAAAATATTATTTTATAATTATCAAATCGTAAATGTTCACTTTTTAATATTTATTTATTCAATCCGTCCCGAACTTAGTGGCAGATCCAAGTTTTTCGTTTCATGATGGTCTGTTTCTATCGCCACATACTAAATTACTAAGAGTAAACTTCCGTTTTGCTCCCTGTGGTTTGGTTATTTTAATGGTTTTAACCCAATCATTTAAAAATGGACATTTTGCTCTCTAACGTTTTGGTTTTGTCGCCAGTTTGCTCCACGGCCCTAACTCCATCTATATTGTATGATAACTGAAAGGGTATTTAGGTAATTTCAAGTATAAAATAAGGTGCATTTTAGTCTTTTCCCCTCAACCTAAAAAGATATTTTGTTATTATTATTATTATTATTATTATTATTATTATTATTATTATACAACACAAACATACACCCTCTCTTCTCTGTATTTCTCTCTACTCTCTCTCTCTCTCTCTCTCTCTCTCTCCATAACCAGATATCACCACCAACAAGCTCACCATCAACAACCTCACCGGCCACAACCTACCGACACCAACCACCCACCACCACCATCACATGTCAATCACCACCAGCGACTCTCTTGCTCACTACCCCTCTCTCACTGTCCCTCTCCCCAAATATTCTCTATGAAAAGGTGAGTCTCTAATCTTATACTAACGCACACCCAACCTTCAAACCATAACCCCTAAACAAACAACCTCTTTATCCCCAAACTTTTACACACGCATATGAGTTCAATTGCAAACATTAATCGGGGCCCTAATCTCAGACCATCGCAAACCTAGATGTTATGGAACGACGACGACCATAAATATAAGCCATACACAACCATACGGTGGTTGTCTGAGCTTTAAAATGAAGCCCTAAAGAAATGGAACAACAGAGGCAGTGGGGTTTTGA
This sequence comes from Helianthus tuberosus, assembly GCA_030545235.1. Taxonomy (NCBI): domain Eukaryota; kingdom Viridiplantae; phylum Streptophyta; class Magnoliopsida; order Asterales; family Asteraceae; genus Helianthus; species Helianthus tuberosus. Next base: position 54,026,205 of record CM060351.1, read on the forward strand.
CATCGGAGCAGATTAGTAATGGTGTATGGTGATATCGACGGATTTGGTTTGAGATCCGTTTAAAACCATTTGCAGTGACCGGATCGGGTTGAGATGGTTGTGTTCTTGAGAGAGAGAGAGAGAGAGAGAGAGGGGGGGGGGGAAAGACGACATGTGGTGGCGATGTGTCAAGTGGTGGTAGTTGGGATGAGAGAAAAAAAGAGTCAAAGAGAGGGAGAGTGAGACTGTAAATCGAAGCAATAGAGGCTAGGGGGAATGGTGGTGGTGATGTTGGTGAGGTGGTGAATGGTGGTGGTGATGTCGGGTGGTGGTGCCAGGGTGGTGGGTGGCGGGTGGTGGTGTAGAAGAGAGAGGAAGATCTTGCAGAGAGAGTAAATGCTGAATTTGTTATTTGTGTGGTATACATATTAATACTTTACATTTAAATATAAATTACCAAAGTACCCTTACTTTATACTTGATATTACCAAAATACTCTTTCAGTTAACATACAATATGGATCGAGTTAACACCGTTGAGCAAACTGGCGACAAAACCGAAAAATCAGGGAGAAAATGTCTGTTTTAAATGATTGGTGCAAAACCATTAAAATGAACAAACCATAGGGAGCAAAACATAAGTTTACTCAATTACTAATGTAGCACACAGATTCACTCTCGAGTCTTAGTTTCAAAAGAAACTACAATTTGATTTATTGTTTTCTTTTTATAGGTTAAATGTTTACGCAACTAGAACAATTATTTTTATTAGACTTAGTTACGGCTTCAAATCTTGTATTAAATGTTAATGTATGTTTTAAAATGATCAACTATTTATATTAGATTTATATTTGTACATACGTACATTTCTAGTTTAGTTTTTCTTAGGGTTATGTCTTGATATTTAATTGGATTAACTTATAGGTTGTACTTAAAACAATTTTGTAGGGTGTGGGCGACCCCTGACACCCTTTAATACGTCTGCCGGCGTGTGCTCCATGGTGGGAGCAAACCATATGAAAAAGGATTTTTATGTAAAGGAATGTCCATAAAAATAAAAAAAAGGAAAAAAAAATTAAATTCATGGTAAAAAAAAGAATTAAAATAAATCAAAATACAAGCCTAATAGTCATCGGTTTCGAGTCCTCCACGTCTTCACCGTCGTCGATTTCGATTGAATGGTTAGAGTAACGGTGAGTGGTTTAAAAACCATCAATTTGAGGGGGGTCAGAGACCAAAGAAAAGAGGAATCGGTTAGGGGTTTAAAACAACGCACGAGGTTAATTTTCTTGCAATTCAGGAGACGAAATCAGGGGGTGTGGGTATGCAGACTGTTAGACGCTTTTGGGCGAGATTTTCACTAGATTTTGAGATTGTGGATGCCGATGGTCTCTCGGGTGGATTGGTTTCGGCTGGGAAAAATTTGGTTTTTCAAAAAGAAAGTGTGTTCAAACATCAAAGGTTTCTGGTTGTGACGGGTCAATTAAGGGCTACCGGGTAGCGCCTTAATATTATGAACATCTACGCTCAAAATGTTCCTGTAAAACAGAGAGGTTTGTGGGGTGATAAAATTAAGAGCAAATTGCCAAAATCGTCCTTGAGGTTTGGGCATGTTTGCCATTTTCATCCAAAACAACTTTTTTTGTACAATATAATCCTTCACTTTTGGGATTTTTTGCCATTTTCATCAAAACATCTAATTTGCTTTATTTTTTCTATCAAACACTTGGATGAAAATGGCAAAAAATCCTAAATCTCAGGGACGATTTTGGCAAAAAAGTCAGACTTTTGAATGAAAATGACAAAAAATCCCAAAAGTGAAGGAGTATATGGTACAAAAAAGTTATTTTGGATGAAAATGACAAACATACCCAAACCTTAGGGACGATTTTGGAAATTTACTCTATAATTAATATAAAACGCATGTTTATTGGTATGTGGGTATTACTTGGAGATTTTAATGATGTTAGAAGTCCAGAGGAGAGACTGAACTCGGAGTTCGTCGCTTTGAACGCTCTTTTAACGACTTCATTGAAGTGGTAGACCTAGTGGAGTCTCAAATGGGGGACAAGAAGTATACATATCAGTCTGCCGATGGGATTAAAAGGAGCAAACTTGACAGATACCTTGTTGATAGAGATTTTATGAACACATGGTCGTCGGCCTCGGTGGTTGCATTGTCGAACTATATTTCGGACCATTGTTCGGTACTCTTAAATATGGTTTCGATTGATTTTGTCCCAATTCCTACGAGGATATTTAACTCATGGCTTGAGCTTCCGGGCCTCTTTGATTTTGTAAAACTATCTGGGGCTCTGTTTCGGTTTAATGGTCCTACAGGGTTGAAACTAGCCACTAAGTTAAAATGGATAAAGTTTTGTATGAAGAACTGGGTGAAGGAATATAAGGAGGCGAAGGATGAGGTACTTTTGGTTAAAGTGGAGCAGCTTGAGGCATTAGAGTTGTTGGCTGAATCCCATGATTTATCGGATAATGTGCTTGAACTTTGGGCGGATTGTAAAGACTATATTCTAGAAGAAAATAAACTTCAAAGTTTGGACCTGCAAAAAAGGCGAGGGTTAGATGGGCGACGGATGGGGATGAAAATACTAAGTATTTTCTTGGGGTGGTAAATGAAAATATTAGCAATAACCGAATCAATGGGATGAAAATTATTGGTGAATGGGTGACCAATCCATCTGTGATTAAAGACCATGTAGCCTCGTTTTTTTACTTCCAGATTTGAGGAGTCCATGCACGATATACCAACTTTGGTTTGTCCGAACTTGGGCACCTTGTCGAATTCGGAAGCCGAATCCTTGGTCTTGTCTTTCCCAATGGAGGAAATTAGAGCGGCGGTGTGGGATTGTGCTGGTGATCGCGCACCGGGTCCGGATGGCGTGAACTTCCGGTTTCCTAAAAAGTGTTGGGATTTGTTTAAGGAGGACTTCTTGAAACTTTTTGAGGAATTCTATGCCACGGAGGTACTCAACCAAGGGTGCTCGTTATCATTCTTGGCTTTGATTTCCAAGTGTAGTGACTCGGGTGGTTTGGAAGATTATAGGCCGATAAGTCTAATTGGGTGCATCAATAAGGTTATTTCCAAGGTTTTGGTGTCTCGCTTGAAGTCGGTTATCACCAAACTCGTATCAGAAGAACAAACGGCTTTCTTGTCTAATAGGAGTATCTTAGATGGCTCACTTATCCTAAATGAGGTTTCAACATGGATGAAGAGGAACAAGAATGCATGCTTGATTTTTAAAATGGATATCGAGAAGGCTTATAACTCCCTAAATTGGGACTCTCTCGACTCCATCTTGGGTGAAATGATTTTTTCACCAAATGGAGAAGATGGGTTATGGCGATTGTCTCATCCGCTCGGTCCTCGGTCCTTGTAAACGGGTCTTCTACCCATGAATTCCCGTGTCATAGGGGTTTGAGGCAAGGGGATCCGTTATCTTCATTCTTGTTTGTTTTGGCGATGGAGGCTCTAACGGGGGTTATGAAGGAAGTATGCTTGGTTGGATTATTCAAAGGGATTCGTTGTAATCATGGGGGTCCACTACTTTCCCACTTTCTTTACGCCGATGATGTGGTTTTCATGGGGGAGTGGTCTTTAAACAATGCCCTTTGCCTCCGAAGGATCTTGAGATGCTTCTTCCTAGCTTCGGGTCTTCGGGTGAACACTTTGAATAGTAGCTTGTATGGTATTGGGGTAAATACAAACCGGGTTCAAGAGATAGCGGACGTACTTAGATGCAAAGTGGGTGGTCTTCCTTTCAAGTACTTAGGTTTGTTTGTGGGCGCAAATATGAACCTTCGCAAAAATTGGGACCTGTTCATAGAGACGTTTAGGAAAAGGTTGTCTATTTGGAAAGCGAGTATCATCTCTTTTGGTGGAAAGATCACGCTCACAAAGTCGGTACTTAACTCTTTGCCTACCTACTTCTTCTCACTTTACAATGCACCGGTTCAAGTCATAAAATGATTAGAATCCATTCGTAGAGATTTCTTATGGGGCATAACACCGAAGCAAGGTAAAATTAATTGGGTAAAATGGAGAAATGTCATGACACCCAAAGATTTGGGAGGGTTGGGAATGGGCTCGCTTGGGGATGCTAACACCGCCATGTTGTCGAAGTGGCGGTGGAGGTTTAAGGTGAACCAAAATAGCCTGTGGAGGAAAGTTATATGGGGCATCCATGCTCATACAAGATCTTGGAATTACATCCCCGTCAAAGTATCCATTATAGGGCCGTGGAAGCAAGTGGTAAAGGTCGGGTAGAAATTAAAAAAATTGGGCATTGACCTTTAAAAGTTAATCAAAGCCAAGCCGGGCACGGGTTATCAGATCTGTTTTTGGATTGATTGGTGGGTCTCGGATGAGCCGTTATGTTAAAAACTCCCGAACCTATTTACACTGGAGATAAACAAGTAGGTTGCCTTAGCTGATTGCTGCGGATTCTTGGACGGAGTGATGTGGACAAATTTTTTTTAGGTTTTCCAACCAGAGACGTCGACTGAATCAGAAGAATTGGCCTAGTTAGCCGAAATGGTTGCGGGTATGCCCAGTTCGTTGGGCGGGGATGGTTGGGTGTGGAACAATGGTTCGTCCGGTTTGTTCTCGGTAAAATGCTTAAAAAATCAATTGCAAAAGGTGTCGTTCTTGGATATAGGGACGTGTTTCATTTGGTGCAACTGGGTGCCATTAAAGGTTTACCTTCTAGCATGGCGTTTGGCTCTAAACCGCCTGCCCACCATGGATAATCTGGAAAAACGAAATGTGCATGTCGGCCCTGCCACACCCCAACTGATGGCGGAAACATCAGAGTGAGACGAACGAATTGCTCGAGACTTCATAAAACTATTGTGACATGACAGGTGGTCCATTGGACAACCCTTAAGTGTGATAAAAGACGAGTTAATCCCTTATTTAATCATGTAATTGTCTTGAATTAGATAAGTGCAGTTGCTTATGTTTCAGGTGCGTTTGGAGCTTAAAACGAGGGAAAACGCTGCTTTGGATGGAATGGAGTGGAACAAGAGTCACAAGGATGGAAAGAAGAAATAAAAGAGAAGTTCTAGGGGTCCACCGTAAATTACGGTGGCTACCGTAATTTACGGTAGCCCCTGAATGTTTCCATTTTTCCAGCGTAAACCAGTAGACTCCCACTGTAAATGTTTGAAGGCCACCGTAAATTAGGGTACTTACCGTAATTTACGGCAGGCTCTGATGCAAAACTTGTAACTGCCCTTTATTAAACCGTTTTCAAGTGCCTTTTCACATATCTCATCATTGGAGACGTTTCTCAGGAGTTCTAGGGCGATTTTTGGCTTTGGATAGTGTTTGTGAACAATTTCTAACATTTTGGTTTGTATTTTGATTTGTATGAACTTCGATCTTGATGTTATGATGATCCACCAAACAATGTCCGGCTAAACTTTCGGTGATCATCTTAGGTGAAGGTTTCCTATGACTTTTGTGAGTTTATCTTTATTTCTAGAATAATGAACTTGGTGTGTTTGCTATGTTTATTATGGTGCATGAATGTTTGATTGTAAATCGTTAATTGATGTTTTGATCTTAGTCTAAACCGTACGTTCTTGGTGTCGTTGACAATCGAGATATCACGGGAGGGGTTAGGGTTGGATATTGGTTAATTGGTCACCAGGTAACAACCTTGCGTTTATCTAATCCGAGTACTTCGTTCCCTTTTATCACAACAAATGTTTATGCATGAGTTATGTCTATGTAACTCTTTCTAGTTGGATTTATGCGCAATTGTTAATGGAAACCAGAACCCTAAGATGGTCATTCTCTCTTAATCTGTTTTAACATCTAATCTTGATTTGCAATTAGTTATTGTTGGGATTGAACCCTACCAGAGGAACAGATAATGTAAAGCCAAAACCTGATCACAACAGTGGATTCACAATAAGCAGCTGTTTACACCAAGTCTTCTCCCTTGAAAGTGATTACAACAGCTGATGGTCTTATATCCCCTGCTCGGATACAACTGCTGCTCCAAATAACTACTGATGATGCCTAGAAGACTGCTGGATACTAAGCACTGCTGGTACAAACTGCTGATGACGAAGCACTGCCCAATCAAGGACTTATCAACCTTGAGGAAAGCACTAATGAATAGGATAAGCAGTAGTTTAGTATATCATCTGATTCTTGCATAGTCAGTTGTTAGGTTTAGCAGTGTTTGTATAAGAACAGTAGATACAGGTTGTTAGGCTGTTAGACGTCGCTTTCATGGTGACGTCAGCTGAGATGCCTCAGCGGTTTGGTTTGTCTATAAATGGAGCAGTACTCTGTACTGTTACATTTGATTTGTTTTGAGAGAGTTCTTCTCCTCAATTCAATCCTTTCATCTTGTACAATCCAACCTTGGGGCATCTGGCTGAGGGGGAGCTTAGTATGTAAGCATATCTGTAATCATTTAACTCTTATTGTAAATCTTTTGACTAAATGAATTGCATATGCTTTCTCAAAACTATTTTCTCCTTGATTGTGTTTACAAAGTTTGTTATTCATTTCCGCTGCACTTAAACTCTGTTCATCTCTATTGATCATACAATTTTACACAAACAAACACTTTCATGAGGGCCTCCGATCCTAACAATTGGTATCAGAGCCTGGACAGTCAAATTCGATCTAACAGTCAATTTGACATAACAGTTCGGCTCAAAATTCATTGATACTAAGGTTGGTTGTATTCAGTTGAAAAACAGAGTAACGAGTAAATCATGATCAAAATGGTTATTCAAAAACTCTGTAAATCAACCAAGATGTCATATAACACACAAATCTCACACAACAAGTGATATCATGCATAAGTCACTCATAGTTCTCAGATCTGAAAACATATCTGCTAAAATGTGGGATTATTTCGTATTTTCAAAATTGATTTCAATTGCTGCTATGAAAATTGTGATGTCACCTTATTAAAATGCTAAAGTATGAACCTCAGATTAACAAAAACCTATGTTCATAAAACATTAGTGTTTTTGATAACATAAAAAGAGGGAAATTAAAACTTTAGTCATTCAGATCTTATGTGTTGAAAACAGGCTGAGTTCCTCAAAAGGACAAAATCAACTATGTTAAAATACATTAAGAAAATTCACAAAAACTCAGAAGTGTGTTTATCTCAAAACTTTTGAAGTCAAAAGAAAAGAGTACAAACATAAAACACTTACGAGTCAAAGTTTAGGGTAATAATGATTATTAAGCAACTATGTGCATTCATCTGTTCAGGAAAAGGTTTTGATTCCCGTGAATGAACTCCAAAAAGGACTAGACAAATGTTTAAAAATTTATCCATGAGTCCTCATGATTGCAATCAACTGACAAAGAAAATGGTACCAAACAGTGGTCAAAATGTATTCAGAATGTTCTACCAACTGTTGTTAAACCACTGACCATTTTTCGTAAACTTGAAAATGTTATGATTACGTGTTCTTTTGAAAATATACCAGATCCTTTTTGATGCTATTCTCAGAAAATCCTTTAAGTTTTTTTATATATAAAGGATTTTCTCGAATAATCAGGATATATTGTTCATTTTTTTTGGGAATAATATATTTTGAACTCTTGCTTGTTTTTGTCGGCAATAGTTTCAGTTCCTGTCAGGATATAGTACCGTATTTTTGTTGGTATTATTGTCCTCATAAATGGGTCAGAAGGAAATGGTTCATATGTCGAGATCATATCTTACTTAGGTTTGTTTTTAAACATCTATCAAAGGTTGATTGTCAAACTGTACTTAAATTACTAGGGCACTCATGTTTTAATTGGATATTAAACGAAAATGAGGTGCCTTAGTAAAGAGTTCTCATCATCTGGGGTACTAAACCACTGTCCCTCAAAATTGACATGTGGCAAAAACCTTGAATGAAAATTCTCAAAACAGTTGCTGAAATACTTGTCCTTCAAATATGTACTATTTACCCTAATCACTGCTTTGTTCAAACGTCTGTTTCCTAATTACTATCCACTGCTGAAAGCCAACCACTGATCCTCATTTTACTGGCTAGCACTGATGCTCAAAATCCGTGTCTTATCCACTGATATGCTATCCACTGATAGTAAAAATCTTCCACTGTTTTCACTTTATTACCGTTGTAACTACTGATGCTTGATACATCAGTGGCTCCTAAAACAACTGTTCTCCACCCTTCATCCATTTCATCAGTGTTTGACACGTGGTCAGTTCTTAGCCTTCAGATCAAAATAACCGCTGCCACATCAGCGATCACTTTTTCCCTAAATAAAGCCCTGATCAAAACCCCCAAACAGGGTTTTACACTGTCGAATTGAATTCCAAAGTTCTCTTCTCAAAGCAGTTTCCAACATTTTCTTCCCAAATTTCTCTCCGATTCTTCTTCATAAAAAATGACGAAGTCAAAATCAAAATCTAAACCAAAATCACCATCATCTTCAAAAGAGGTCGCTCAAACGGCCGAAGAACCCATCGAGATACCATACAAATCTCCTCATAATTATCTGGGTTTGCTCACAAAACCTACCGATAACCACACTTTCGACTCCATCATTGATACACTATCTGCATCAAAGTACAAAACTTTGTTGACAGCAGATGCTCCCATTTACTTGCAAACCCAGAGAGAGTTCTGGAAAAAGGCGACGCTTGAAAAACAAGACGATAAAGCCACAACCATTAACTCTTCGATACAGGGTAAAGTGATTCAAATCACTCCACAATCAATCTCCGAGGTTTTTAAACTCGATGATCTAAAAGGTAAAATTTCTTTTGATAAAGCCGAGATGAAAACTGATTTCACAAAAAGGGGATATGCAGAACAATCAAAGGTAGATACCTTACAAAAAGGTTATTTTCATCTGCACCCAGATTTTTATTTCACACACTTTTAAGTTGTGTTTCAAACAAAACAACAGCGTTTAATGAAATACCATTGAAGATTCAATGCCTGGGGTATGCTATTTTAAACAATAAAGATTACAACTACTCCCAGGAGATCTTCAATGACATGGTAAAGAATGTTGAAAGCAAATCATTTCTTCTTTTTCCAAGATTTCTAAGCTACTACTTTAAACAAAAATTTGAAAAAGAGGATGAAAATTTGCCCAAACAAGGTGTCCATTTTCAAATAAAAGGCTTAACAAAAGAAACATTTTCAAGAATGATGGCACCAATAAAAACAAAAGCAGAGGTGTCTGAGCAGACTTCAGCAGTTACCACTGCTCCTCAGACATCTGCTGCTGAGCCTACTGCTCCAGGTGATCATAGCAGCACTACCACTGCTTTGAAACCCACACCTGACATTACCAAAAAGACCAAAAGAAAAACATCCAGAAAACCCACCAAACCCAAAACAAAGGCAACTCTGGAAGATGAGATCCCAGAGCAACTGCCTGTGACAACACAAATGTCACCACAACCCACTGCTGCTACTTCCTCACAGCAGTTGGAAGAAAGATCTCAACCATTGCCTCAAACTCCTCCTGCATCCTCACAAAAGGACCAGGTTGTAAGCACAGGGACCCCACAATATGAAGCTCTGAATCCACTCGGATCCATCTTCCTCAGTCCTGATCCCAAGGACATGTCTCTTTCAACTCTCATACCCTCACCAATTATACTACCACAATCAATAATACCCTTGTTGCATGCAGTTGCTATTGCACAGACACAAACCAGTTCCTCTCTATCACCTATCACTGAGAGTATACCCCCACAAGTGACTGGGTCTGATGCTTATACCTCTTCTATCCCAGCAACAGTTGAGGAGGTTACTGTAGGAGCTACAAGTAACTCTTGTCAGTAGTTCAAGTGGAGCAGCAACTACAACTGATGGATCAACAGATCTTCAGTTGGACAGTTGTTTCATCAGTAAGACTCCCTTGAAGGCAATTTCTTCAATAGCACCATCGGTAACCACCAGTGAGTTAGTTCTAACCACTGGTACCATCAAAGGTCTATCAAGTGCTGAAGAAAGAAGTCCCCAGTACCAAGAACAAGGGGCATCAATGGGTGATTTTTGGGACTCAGTTCCTAAGTCACACATTGATACAACCACTGCTGGTGGGGATTCAGATGATCCTACTAAAGTAGGTGATGATTCAAAATATCAGGAATTGACGGACATAGTTGACAAACTTGAAGAGTCAGTTGCTGAAATAAAAGATATGGTGCAAGATATTTTGAAAGCTCAAAAAGCACAAGCCACTGCTGTTCCACCTCAAGCACCTGCTCCACCACAAGCATATGCTGCAAATGAGCTCTGGAATATCTTTCAACCCTTACTTGAACACCAAAAGCAGATGGCTGATCAGCAACATGAAACACATGTAAAAATGCTGACGAACATGGTAGAGTCGAGGTTTAAAGATACTCAGGCAGATATTAAAGCTATCAAGGCTCATATACAATGCACGACTCATGGTGGAAAAGTTCCCTCAACTATCCTTTTCATGGATAACCCCCTGGCAGATAATGCCAAAAAGGGGGAGAATGTCAAGAAGATGAAGAAAAAGGGAATTGAAGATGGTCTGTATGTTAAACCAGAACAAGCAAAACAACCATCCAAACCACCTCAAACCACAAAATCAAAAACTCCCATTCAAACAGCTGATACAACAGTGGTTACAAAAAATGCTGTCAGTATCCAAACAACTGCCATCTCATCAACACACACATCTTCAACACACACCACTCTATCACACACCATCACAACCACCGTTCCACCACCATCATCATCTACAATCATATCACCACCACTGCCTCCTGCCATAAAGCAGAAGACAGCAGATGTTACAACATCTACTGTAATGACAACAGTTACTGAGACACCAGTTGTTTCAACCACTGTCAGTCAAGCACAAACACAAACCACTGCCTTTTCATCTCAAACCACTGAGCCACTCAAAATATCATCAGCCTCTCCTACAATGAAAAGGAGAAGGTTTCTCATATATGATGATTCACCACCACCATCAAAAACTACCTCACCACCTCCATCCCCTGCTCAAAAGCAGAAGACATCTGCTGACATATCAGCAGTTGTAATGACAACAGCGGTTGAAACACAAGTTGTTTCAACCACTGTTAGTCAGACATCCACCACTGTTTCCACCAGTCTCATATCACAACCAGCAAAGCTTCACAAAAGAAAGAGAGACACAACACAGGCTACTGATGAAAAGTATGACCCTGTTGCTGCTAAACATCCACTGGAATTAGAAGCTGTGAAAAATGAGATGAAACAATTTTACACTGAGGATGATCCTTCAAAAAGGAAATTTCCTTCTCTCACAGGTTTCATAATTCCAGAAGACATGGATGAACATCTCGAAATGAAAGCAAGACAAGCAAGGATAAGAGCCAAAGTTGAATGCAAGAATCAGGGTGATGAAGCCATTTTGGAAAGAAGAAAATTCCTGCTCACCAAAGTCAAACAAATGGAAGAATATGCAAGTAATCTGAACAAAGAAATGACAAGCCTATCTCCTGAAGCAGATCAACGAAATGAATTAAGAAGAGAATACCTTGCATACATAATGAAAGAAAAGTTCTATCCTGCTGAAGAAACAGAATTCAAAGAATGGCCAATAGTTGCATTAAAGCATGAGGCTAACAGAATTGAAAAGATTAAAAACAATCCAAGAAAGAAGAAGACAGCTCCAAATTGGAACAAATACAGGAAGCTCATAGCTGATCTTACTTCTGAATATAAAAGAAAGAAGCAGGAGCTGGTGGATGCAAGAGTGGATACTGCAAATGCCATAGCAAAATGGACTAAGCAGCAAACAGATGAAGCTTATGAAAGACTTAAGAAAAGGATGATGACAGCCTCTGATAATCCTAAAAAGTCTAACTACAAAAAGCTAAAGGAGCATATCAAGACTCTTGAAACACAAATCAATGCAGCAGAAACCTCTGTCACAATGTTGAGAAAAGAAAAGGGGGAACAACTGACTGCTGGAGGAGAAAAAGAAAAAGAAGCTGATTATCTTGAAGAAGCTATCAAGAAAATAGCTTCAGATAAAGAAAAATTGGCAAAGTTACAAGACCTTACCAAAAAGGTTTTGAACCAATCATCATCAGCAGATATCACAGACAGTGAGCTTGATCAACAACAGAGACAAGAACTGATTGACAAAGAAGTTGCAGAAGACATAGCTGCAACTAATAAAGTCATAGAAGAAGCTTTCAAAAGAATGTCTGAAGTTCAAGATACTGCTCTGCGTTTCTTTTCAAGGCCAACATCTTCCAACTCATCTGAAAATAAATCTCTCCCAAGAAACCCATTTGGTTTAAAAATACTAAAGTGGCTCTCTGATCAAAAGACCCACGTATTGACTCTGGTCAGAATCAATGGTGAAGTGAAGCATATATCAAGGAATCAAGCACTAGGCCTGGGTGTTGAAGATCTACAAGATATCCTTGAGCTTACACTGTGCAGGGATGAAGATGACACAAGTTCCAAAGAATTTGAAGAAGAATTTAAAAGAAAAACAAGGGAACTTCTGATGAGAAATAAAGATCCAGAATAATGACAGGTTTTGGCATTATCTGTTCCAGGGGGAGATTGTTGGGATTGAACCCTACCAGAGGAACAGATAATGTAAAGCCAAAACCTGATCACAACAGTGGATTCACAATAAGCAGCTGTTTACACTAAGTCTTCTCCCTTGAAAGTGATTACAACAGCTGATGGTCTTATATCCCCTGCTCGGATACAACTGCTGCTCCAAATAACTACTGATGAAGCCTAGAAGACTGCTGGATACTAAGCACTGCTGGTACAAACTGCTGATGACGAAGCACTGCCCAATCAAGGACTGATCAACCTTGAGGAAAGCACTGATGAATAGGATAAGCAGTAGTTTAGTATATCATCTGATTCTTGTATAGTCAGTTGTTAGGTTTAGCAGTGTTTGTATAAGAACAGTAGATACAGGTTGTTAGGCTGTTAGACGTCGCTTTCATGGTGACGTCAGCTGAGATGCCTCAGCGGTTTGGTTTGTCTATAAATGGAGCAGTACTCTGTACTGTTACATTTGATTCGTTTTGAGAGAGTTCTTCTCCTCAATTCAATCCTTTCATCTTGTACAATCCAACCTTTGGGCATCTGGCTGAGGGGGAGCTTAGTATGTAAGCATATCTGTAATCATTTGAATCTTATTGTAAATCTTTTGACTAAATGAATTGCATATGCTTTCTCAAAACTATTTTCTCCTTGATTGTGTTTACAAAGTTTGTTATTCATTTCCGCTGCACTTAAACTCTGTTCATCTCTATTGATCATACAATTTTACACAAACAAACACTTTCATGAGGGCCTCCGATCCTAACAGTTATTAATTTAGTTCTTAAAACCAAAACAACCAAACTCTTGAATTTTAATTTCTGCAATTTAGTTTAATATTTAGTTAATTCACAAAGCTATATAATCAACATACTTTCCACAAACTCCCTGTGTTCGGTACCCACTTGCTGCTATCTATTAGTTGTAATTGGATTAAATTTGCGTGTGACTACGACAACACGTCAAATTTTGGCGCCGTTGTCGGGGAGTAGTGCGCAACGTGTGTTAATTTAGTAGTTTTTGTTTGTTATTTTTGGGTTTACGCTGGTTGTGTTTAGTGTGCTGGTACTTCAGGTGTATGCATACTAGTAGCTCTCACAAGTCATCACCACTATCGTTTGATCCGAAAATTGAAAGAACTTTGAGGCAAAACCGAGTTTTATTACGAGAAAACAAGATCATTGGTTCACCCACTTCACCCATTACACCAAGAAACATCATGGCTGATACACAAATACCACCCACTTCGGGTCAACATACACCATCTTTTATACCTTCATCAACACAACCTTCACCAAATACCACTATTCCAAATTCCATCACCATTCCTACTCCACCACAAGATGTTACACTAACCAACATTACATCACCTATTACTACTCAAGTTGAACCTACCCTTACCTATAGCCCCTCCACTATAATTCCACCACTTTCACATTTCTTTCCAGCTTCGGGTCAATCATCCTCTACTTACCCAATACCACCGAGTTCAACCGTCATCCATACTATACTACATACCGACCACCGAACCAATCGGGTTTCCACTATTCATCGTTTCCTTATGTGCAATCTTCGGGTATAGGAGGAGATGGATATGATGATGGTTATGAAGAAGATTTTAGAGGATACGAAGAAGAGGGATTTTACTATGGAGGTGATGGAGGTAATTTGGGACCACAAGGAGGAGTGAGTCAACAAAGTTAACCGCTACAACAAATTTAAGATACGGGTAGGCCATCAATGGGGGTACAACATATTCGACCTCAAGGGTCACAATTGCAACGACCTACGCCTTTACAACAAGTCCGTCCACAATATCAACCATAGTTTCAAAGGCCGGTGCAACAACCACCAATGCAACAATATCAATATCAGCCACCATTTGCACCTCAAGGGCCTATGCAAGGGCAAATGGGTCAACCAAGAGCACCACTGGGTGCTCCGCGAAGACATCACCGAGAGGTAGTGCGGGGAATTGAAGCTCATTTCCGACCCGTTATCACTAATAATCCTTCTCCGGTAGTGATTCCTCATCACCCGGATGGAAGGACTTTTGAGGTTAGAACAACCGCACTCCAAAGTTTGCCAAAGTTTAAAGGGTTGGCAACGGAAGAACCTTATTTTCACTTGGAGACATACGATTCTATTTGCAACACAATTGGAGGTCAAGGTTTTTCAGTGGATGATGTCAAGTTGGTTCTCTTCCAATTTTCTTTGGAAGATAAAGCAAAAAGATGGTTTCATACTTTGCCCTCCGCGTCGGTTTACACATGGGCCGACATGTAACAAATTTTCTTGGAAGAGTTTTACACTTCTCAAAAGACAAATGATGCTAGAAGGAGTTTGAGAAGTTTTCAACAACAACCGGGGGAGATGTTTCACGAAGCTTTCGAAAGGTTCAACATGATGTTGAAAAATTTCCCTCATCATGGTATACAACGTTGGGAGTTGTTGAATGCGTTTCATGAAGGGTTGAGTTCGGAGGATACCCGAGACTTAATGTCAATCACTAATGGTACGTTTGGTACAAATTTTGAGCATGATGATTGGCAATTTTTAGAACAAATGGCAGTTACTTCAAAAAGGAAGGTTCAATCTTCGAGACGGGCAAGGCATGTAATAGCAAGACCACAAGTGCATGGGGTAGAAAATGGAGGTGTGCAAACCACAAATCAAGTGTACAACGTGTGCACTACTTGTAATGAAATAGGCCACACGTCGGAAGTATGTTTGGTAGGAGTGGTTGAGGAGCAAGTGGAAGAGGTGAATGCTATTCAAGGGGGTAGTCGAAACTTTAACATGAATTCAAACGCATACCACCTCAGTTTAAGAAATCATCCAAACTTCCGTTACGGGAACCTGGCGAATCAAGCTAACCCGAATTTCCAAGGGGCTCAAGGTAATTTTGCACCTCATCAACAATACAACCAAGGTAATTATCGGGGTGGAAACAATTATGGCTACCAAGGGCAATTTCAACAATCGGGTCAAGGTGGTTCTTTGGGTCAAACTTCATCAAGTGGGAATGAGGTTATGGATATGCTTCGGGTAATGCAACAAGACATGCAAAAAAGGATTCAACTTGATGAAGTCCAGATGCAAAAAGATGAGGTTCGTGAGAAAAGCATTCAAACACTAACAACTCAAATGGGTCAATTAGCAACCGATGTGGCAGAGTTGAAGAAAAGCAAAGGTTAACTTACTAGCGACACTAAGGTAAATCCTTCCCATAGCTCGTCACGTGGTAATAATGTTAATATTAATCATGTTATTGTGTTAAGAAGTGGCAAAGAGTTTAAAGAAAATTTGTCACCGGGTTTGGTTGATGGGGTGGTTGAAGATATAACGGGTAATGATAGTGACGATGATGAAGTTTCACCACCTAGTGTGTCTAAGGAGTCGAATGTTGCAAAACCGGGGTTGGGTGAAATTAAAAAAGATAAAAAAGATGAAGGGGAGCCGAGTCAAGTCCCATTTCCATCGGCTCTACTTGACCCGGGTAAGAAAATTTTTATTTCAACAAGGGGTCCCCAAAAAGAAGAGTTGTGGGACATTTTTAAACAAGTAAAAGTCAATCTCCAATTACTTGATGCAATAAAACAAGTACCAACTTACGCTAAATTTTTAAAAGAATTATGCATACAAAAGAGGCAACAAAAGAAAAAGATGCCTAAGCGGGTAGACTTAACTGGGCAAGTTAGTGCGGTATTGAATGGGGAGCTTCCTCCTAAGCTCTAAGATCCGGGCACGCCATTAATAAATATTCAAGTTGGTAATTTTCAAATGTCGAAGGCGTTGCTAGATCTCGGAGTCGGAGTGAGCATTTTACCGGGGGGTTAATACGATCAATATGATTTTGGTCCACTAGCAAGGGTAGAGACAACGGTTGTGTTAGCCGATTTGTCTCATAAGCTACCTCGGGGGATGGTTCAAGATGTTATAGTGAATATTGATGAGTTTTATTACCCGGTTGACTTTTTAGTCTTAAACTACTCATCCGCGGACCCGAAACAACAACAAAATGTTATTTTGGGTCGGCCATTTTTGAGCACCGCACATGCTGTGATCGATTGTCGATTTGGTATGGTCGGCATGACCTTCAAAAATCGGAAAATGACATTGAATGTTTTTACTAACAATTCTAACTCTATTGGTGTTGATTAGTGTTTTATGGCAGATTTAGTCGACGGATGCAACCTGCATGAGTATGAGGAGGATAGTATGGATATGTGTGTTTGTGATTTTTCTGAACAGGTACATGCTTGTGCATTACGGGTTGAAGAGGAGAAGCAAGATGCTATGGAATTAAAGGAGGGTCGACCGCCATGGACCCCATCAATTTGAGAGCTTGCCGGTGGAAATCAATTCGGGTACCAAACCGTCTTTGGAGGAACCACCGAAATTGGAGTTAAAAGACTTGCAAAGCCATTTGAAGTACACATTTCTAGGGGATAATGACACTCTACCGGTCATTATAGCCTCTAATTTAGAGATGGCACAAGAGCAAGCTTTGTTGGAGGTGTTAAATTCGAATAAAGGAGCCATTGGGTGGACAATTACTGATTTAAAAGGAATTAGTCCATCGATCATTATGCACAAAATCATTACCTGTCACGGCCCCAGCCCCGGTTTGATCCGGTCAGGAGCCGCGGGACAGGAACCCGTGGTATTTAATTGATGCGACAGCGGAAGATTTTACATGATCTTTTAAACTCGAAAATGCCCGATTATTTTAATTCGTAATTCGGGATAAACCCCGTAATTTACAATAGAGGAATTTCATAAGTAAATTCCCTGATTTATAAAACATGTTTATTCATTTTAACTGAGCCACCCCTTCAAGCTTGTTAGTGCTCCGTAGCACGTTTTCCTTGATTTACAGCAGGTCGCCTGAAACATGTTTTAAAAATATTTTATCAGCGGGGAAATGCTGGCGAGTCATTCAAGTATGTAAAATGACACAATAGTTATCAATTACAGCATAAGAGCGATTACAATGGCTTCTATCTTATTTTTATCTGGCGCCGTGTCACCTGGTGACGATGGTCATACCACTATTGGGTCTTTCCCCAAGTAGTGATGATTATCACTGTTAGGATTTATTTGCCTAACCGTGAGAAATTAATAATGTGCACAATACCACAATTAGCCAATGATTCAAGATAACCACGACTTAATCCCTGTAATTATAACATTTGAAAATGATTGGAGTATTGTAAAATACTGTTGATAAAAACAGAATGACTCACATTACAGATTTATACGGGCAGAGTTTAGCCTACTGATTAGCCTTGTAACCTAATTTAAATAACAATGCAAACGAACTAGGTTAGTAACTAATATAGCATTTACGATAACTCACGAGACTAAAACCCTCACGATTAATGACAAAGTGCTATACTTAAACATCCGTCGAATTCACGACTAATGAAAAAGTATGGCCCTAATGTGGGCAGCACTTAAACATCCATGGGATAGTTTCAATCGATCGGACATTGAATCGTAGCAACGATCGAGTTAATACCCGGTATCGTAGCAGCGCCTCGCTAATTTTGAAAGTGAATTCGACTTTTGGACAGTATACTTTCGTTTTTGAAAGTTGGTTTCGACATAGAATGAAAGTTCATGATCCAAGCTATTTATAGGTGAAATTTGGGTCTGTCGCGGCCCGCGTGAACCTCCGGCCGATCCTTACGCGGCCCGCGTGGCAAGTCTAGTCGTAGATTAGGGCATCCGTGTAACTGGTAGGCATGCCACGTGTATGACACGTGGATCCGGACGCTTATCCGGTCAAACCTTACTTTGACGCGGCCCGCGTAAGGCTAAGCTAACCCTTACGCGGCCCGCCTGAAACCCAGATTTCACATTTTATTGATTTTTCATGCACAGTATTGTTTCAGGGGTCCGGGTTTTTACTGATGGGTCATTTTAGGACATTTTTGAAGGTCCTTACATCCTCCCCACCTTATTTAAAATCTCGTCCTCGATATTTACTGAAATAAGTGAGGATATTTTTGCTTCATCTCTGATTCCAGCTCCCAAGTATATCCGGGCCCTCTTTTTGAATCCCATTTGACTTTGACTAGCTCTAGTCGCTTGTGTTTGAGAAACTGGATCTTTCTGTCTTCTATATGAAGAGGTTTCTCAACAAATTTTAACTTTTCATTCACCTCTACATCTTGAAGAGGTACTACCAGTGATTCGTCAGATAGACATTTCTTGAGGTTGGATATATGAAATACATCATGTACCCCGGCTAGCTCCTCTGATAATTGTAAGCGATAAGCAACTGGTCCTATACGTTGGATTACTAGAAATGGTCCTACGTATCTTGGACTTAGCTTTCCTTTCTTACCAAACCGAACAACTCCTTTCCAAGGAGAGACCTTTAATAGTACCTTGTCTCCAACTTGAAATTCTAATGGCTTCCGTCGATTATCTGCATAACTTTTCTGGCGATCTCGAGCCGTCTTTAGTCTTTCCTTTATTTGAGTAATCTTGTCGGTAGTTTCTTGTACAATTTCAGGACCTGATAATTGACTTTCTCCTATTTATGCCCAACACACTGGAGTTCTGCACTTTCGTCCATACAGTGCTTCGAATGGGGCAGCTTCGATGCTTGAATGATAACTATTGTTATAGGAGAATTCGATTAAGGGTAAGTGGTCATCCCAGTTTCCACCAAAATCTATTACACATGCCCTAAGCATGTCTTCCAGAGTTTGGATCGTCCTTTCACTTTGTCCGTCTGTTTGAGGATGGTATGCAGTGCTTAAATTTTGTCGGGTTCCCATTGCTTCTTGGAAACTTGTCCAGAAATGGGAAGTGAAATGACTATCCCTATCCGATACAATGGAGGGTGGGACTCCATGTAAGGATACTACTTCATCTACATACAACTTTGCCAACCTTTCCATACTAAAGGTTTCTTTCATGGGTAGACAATGAGCTGATTTGGTTAATCGATCCACAATTACCCAAATCGCGTCATTACCTTTTCTAGTTTTGGATAACTTAGTAACAAAATCCATTGTTATAAGTTCCCATTTCCATACAGGCATTTCTAATTGTTGTAGTAGACCTGAAGGTTTCTGGTGTTCTGCCTTAACTTGTGAACAAGTAAGACATTTAGAAACATATCTAGCTATGTCCTTTTTCATTCCTATCCACCATAAGTTATTTCTTAAATCTTGATACATTTTATTGTTACCAGGATGCATGGTATACCTAGATTTATGGGCTTCTTCTAAAATCTTATTTCTTAATTCCCCTTGCTTAGGTACCCAAATTCGTTTCTTATGGAATCTCCAAATTCCATCAGTTCCCTGTTCTAATTCCTTTATTCTTCCTTTCATTCCTTCAGCATCACTTTTGATTGCTGTTTCTTGAATATTCTTCAGTTGTTCCATTAAGTCTAATTGTAAACTTAATCTAAGAGCACGAACTCGTCATTGTTTCTCATGATACTTACGACTTAAGGCATCAGCAACTACGTTTGCTTTTCCTTCATGATATTGAATATCACAATCGTAGTCACTTAGGATTTCCATCCATCTCCTTTGCCTCATGTTTAATTCTTTTTGCCCAAAGATATATCTTAAACTTTTATGATCTGTATAGACAGTAAACTTACTTCCGTACAGATAATGTCTCCAAATCTTAAGGGCAAAAATTATGGCTCCTAACTCTAAATCATGAGTCGTATAGTTTTCCTCGTGCTTTTTCAACTGCCTTGATGCATACACAATTACCTTCTTGCGTTGCATTAACACACATCCTAGTTTTGAAGCATCACAGTATACTTCAAAATCTTCTGTTCCTTCCGGTAAGGCAAAAATTGGAGCATTTGTTAACTTTTGCTTCAAAATCCTAAAGGCTTCTTCTTGCCTAGGTCCCCATTCAAACTTAACTGATTTACAGGTTAGCTTAGTTAATGGTACAACTATCTTGGAAAAATCCTTAATAAACCGTCTATAATATCTGGCTAACCCTATAAAACTTCTAATTTCCATTGCTGATTGGGGAACCTTCCATTTGGTGATCGCTTCTATCTTAGCAAGATCTACGTGAATGCCTTCATGATTCACCATGTGTCCTAAGAATTGCATCTCATGTAGCCAAAATTCACACTTCGAGAATTTGGCGTAAAGCTTTTCCTTTCTTAACAAAGTTAAGAGTACATGCAGGTGCTCACAATGTTCCTCCTGACTTTTGGAATAAATAAGTATATCGTCGATGAAGACAATTACAAATTTATCCAAGTATGGTTTACAGATTCTATTCATCATGTCCATAAATGTTGCTGGAGCATTTGTTAATCCAAAGGGCATGACTTTAAACTCGTAGTGACCATACCTAGTTCTGAAAGCAGTTTTAGGTATGTCTTCTTCTTGTACTTTCAACTGATGGTATCCGGAGCGTAAATCTATCTTAGAGAAGTATCTAGCTCCTTGGAGTTGATCAAAAAGATCATCAATCCTAGGTAAGGGGTATCGATTCTTAATTGTAACCTTATTCAATTCCCTATAGTCGATAGACATTCGCATCGAACCATCTTTCTTTTTTACAAACAACACTGGAGCTCCCCAAGGGGATGAACTAGGTTGTATAAATCTTTTGCTTAGTAATTCATCTAATTGCTTTTTCAATTCTAACATTTCGATGGGTGCTAACCGATAAGGTGCCTTTGCTATTGGTGTAGTTCCAGGAATTAGATGAATTCTAAATTCTACTTCCCTATCAGGTGGTAATCCAGGTAGTTCTTCTGGGAATACATCTGGGTATTCGGATACTACTGGAATTTCCTTAAGTTCCTTACTTTTAGTGTTAATGATTACTGAAATCATATACACCATTTCTTTTTTTCTTGAATAACTAGCCAACTTCATTACTGAAATGAACTTCATTGGTTTACGTGGTTTGTCTCCTTTAATCACCACTACTTCTCCTGTGGTTGTATGAATTTCTATGGAATTTTTATCATAAAGAATTTGAGCATGGTTTGCTACTAACCAATCCATTCCTAACACAACATCGAATCCAGCTAAATTCATAGGTAAGAGGTTTGCAGAAAATTTATGGCCTAGAAGTTCTATCTTTCCTTCCCGCAAAACCTTATCTATGTTAACATAATTCCCATCTGCCTTTTTGACTGTAAACATCTGCCTAAGGTTGGTTAAGGGTAAATTAAGTGCCTGGCAGAATGAAGTATTTATAAAACTTTGGTTTACACCAGAGTCAAATAATACTTTTGCATATACGTCGTGAACTAGGAACGTACCAGCTATCACATCAGGGATTAGCTCCGCTTCCTGAGTAGTCAGTTGGAAGGCTCTTACGTTCTTTTTGGTAGTTCCTTCTGCAGGTTTGGCTTTATTGTCAGCTGGTTTGACCAATTTTGGGCAGTCTGGCCTAAAGTCTCCAGCTTCTCCACAGTTGTAGCAGACTGTTGCTTTCTTCTTCCTGCAATCTTCTTCTTGATGCCCCGGGATTTTGCAGAAATTGCAATACCCTTTGCATCTTCCAAAATGCTTCCTTTTGCAGGTGTTGCAAAATGGAACAGTGGAAGATTGCCCAGTTCCCTTTCTCTTAAAATTGCTACGGTTACCCATTCGGAATCCCTGGGTAAGCTTTTGTGCAACTTCCTTTTTCCGGGTTTCTTCTCTTGTGCGTACCAGTTTGTCAGTCAGAGTATTTGCTAATTCCATCGCATCATCAATCGTGCGGGGTCTCGCAGCTTTGACAATATTACGGATCTCACTAATTAAACCCCAAATATAGCGAGAAATAAGTACCGGTTCTGGCGAAGCCAGGGTTGGTACCACTCTAGCATACTCGAAGAATGTCGAAGTATACCCTCTACAATCAACACCTACCATCCGGTGATTTAGGAATTTATTTATCATTTGTTCCTTTTCATACTCGGGATAAAATTTTCTTTCCACAAGACTCTTAAATTCTTGCCAGTTCATAGCATACGCCACAGTTCTTCCTTTAGCTTGTAGAACGTATTCAACCATTCTAGCGCCCCTTCTTTAAAAAGATGCGATGCGTACATGACCTTGTCTTCTTCAGCACATTTACTTATGGTAATTACCGCTTTGGTTTTCTCTAACCAACGCAGTGCTGCAGTCACTCCTTCGTTACCTGCAAATTCAGCTGGTTTACAGGCAAGAAATTCCTTGTAAGTGCAACCAGGAGTTGCAGCTTACATTCTTTTGAGAATTGGGACTTGCAGTACATTATCGTTATTGTTATTATTGTTGTTGCCGCCTCTGTTTACACTATTGTCCTCATGAGTACGTTTGCTAGGAATAATTTGAGGTTCAACTGGATGTCGAGCAGCAACAAGTATTGCTGGAATAGCATTGGCTATTCCCTGAGCAACGATATTCTCGATATCTTGCCTATTTAGAAATTGATCGTCATTGTTTTGCTCGGATTGATTAACTTTGTTAACGGGTTCATTACCAGCGTTTGCCACCTGGTAATTAATTTATATAAGTGATTAGCATAAAATAGTTAATAACCAAATATAACAAAATAATTGCATATAATCACATTAACACGTATAGGCAAAATTGTCGACCTTTCGACTTTCGATATTTTATATATATTAGGCATCCGTACAAACTGGTTATCTTACAAAAGTTTTATTTTTAAGTATTACACATAATTATATTTTATTATTATATTATTATTATTAAACACACATTCCTACAACCACATATTCTCCCGTCAGCTGGCTTGTCAGAAACGACGCTCCCTCTCGTCGTATTTCCAGGTAATTCGTTCTTCTACATCCCTAATCCTGTTTCCTGCATCAACTAACTCCTCACCATAATGGTGGAGTTCAGCCAGATTTTCAAGGCTCATAGGTGGGTGTAGTGGAGGCTCTGGGTCGAACTGAGGGAAAAAGGTATCAGGGTTATTTAGGAGATTCTGGAACTGCCAGTTGGTGGTCCACCACTCTTCTAGCTCTGCTGGTAGAGGTTGAGTGTGGATGATAGGATCTGGGATAGCAGGTTCCAGATTGACTGGAAGTTGGGCTTCTGCTGGGTAGTTGAAGAGATCTTCTTCGGCAAGTCCGAGGTTTTCATTAACAGGTTCGAGGTTTCCATCGGCAGGTCCGATGAGGTCACTCAGTGCTAGTTTATGATCTAGTTCTTCCCAGGGTGTCATTTCCTGGTTTTGCCTGGAACTTTCCCCAATCTCTATTTCCTTGCCTTTACCTTTTGGATCCTCCGTTTTGGTAACTTTTTGTGTCGCTGGTTTCTTCCTGCGTACACGCCTCCAGCCCACAATTCTTCTTCTCTTCTCTGGCTTGGGGTTTTCCGGTGGCTGTGTTTGAAATTCCATAGGTTCTTCTTCGTCGGCAAAATACCCAGTGAAGTTTCTGGAAACCTCCACATTAACAGGGTAGAGATTGAGATTATCTAGAGCTTCAGATAATTCATTCAAGATGTTTTAGCAGTTATGAAGAAACACACAAAATTCTAGGTTAAAATTTTATAAATTGAATTTTCACAGAATCACAAATGGCAATTTAGAAAATATAATTTATTTGATTAAAACGAGCTATTGCTAGATATTTATTACAACTGAATTTTCAAAATATACTAGTGGTTATTTAATAGTTTAAAGTTTCTGGCTCGTAAGTGTCGTAGGTGTTGATACTGGTTTGATGATTTAACTAGAAGTTAGCATTTACTGCTGTAGTGGCTAACATATAGACATTTGCCCATTGTTCGTCTAATTCATCTTCCCATGGTGGTTTGCTGCCTATTTCCTGGGTTTCCTGTGACTTCTTTATTTTCTCTTGACTTTTTCTAATAATCCAACTCCTTTTATTAGGATAAGTGGTTTTTCAAACTGTGCCTTACGAACAAATATTCCTTCCTCAGTAATTGCTGAGTATCTTGAGGAATTTGATTGGGATGAAGTTCCCTTATCTTTCGGTGAACTATCTAATTTATGATAGATGTCCGAAATTCTTTGCTTACCCATACTGTAAATTAACAGATAGTCAAGATAGAAACACATAATCACAAATGGCAATCAGGAAAAATTAAGTATTTTTTAATACTTAATTAGCTTAAATCAGTGGCTCTTTAAGTGCTCTAATACCACCTTTTCCTGTCACGGCCCCAGCCCCGGTTTGATCCGGTCAGGAGCCGCGGGACAGGAACCCGTGGTATTTAATTGATGCGACAACGGAAGATTTTACAGGATCTTTTAAACTCGAAAATGCCCGAATATTTTAATTCGTAATTCGGGATAAACCCCATAATTTACAATAGAGGAATTTCATAAGTAAATTCCCTGATTTATAAAACATGTTTATTCATTTTAACTGAGCCACCCCTTCAAGCTTGTTAGTGCTCCGTAGCACGTTTTCCTTGATTTATAGCAGGTCGCCTGAAACATGTTTTAAAAATATCTTATCAGCGGGGAAATGCTGGCGAGTCATTCAAGTATGTAAAACGACACAGTAGTTATCAATTATAGCATAAAAGCGATTACAATGGCTTCTATCTTATTTTTATCTGGCGCCGTGTCACCTGGTGATGATGGTCATACCACTATTGGGTCTTTCCCCAAGTAGTGATGATTATCACTGTTAGGATTTATTAGCCTAACCGTGAGAAATTAGTAATGTGCACAATACCCCAATTAGCCAGTGATTCAAGATAACCACGGCTTAATCCCTGTAATTATAACATTTGAAAATGATTGGAGTATTGTAAAATACTGTTGATAAAATGAGAATGACTCACATTGCAGATTTATATGGGCAGAGTTTAGCCTACTGATTAGCCTTGTAACCTAATTTAAATAACAATGCATACGAACTAGGTTAGTAACTAATATAGCATTTACGATAACTCACGAGACTAAAACCCTCACGATTAATGACAAAGTGCCATACTTAAACATCCGTCGAATTCACGACTAATGACAAAGTATGGCCCTAATGTGGGCAGCACTTAAACATCCATCGGATAGTTTCAATTGACCGGACATTGAATCGTAGCAGCGATCGAGTTAATACCCGGTATCGTAGCAGCGCCTCGCTAATTTTGAAAGTGAATTCGACTTTTGGACAGTATACTTTCGTTTTTTGAAAGTTGGTTTCGACACAGGATGAAAGCTCCAGATCCAAGCTATTTATAGGTGAAATTTGGGTCTGTCGCGGCCCGCGTGAACCTCCAGCCGATCCTTACGTGGCCCGCGTGGGAAGTCTAGTCGTAGATTAGGGCATCCGTGTCACTGGTAGGCATGCCACGTGTATGACACGTGGATCCGAACGCTTATCCGGTCAAACCTTACTTTGACGCGGCCCGCGTAAGGCTAAGCTAACCCTTACGCGGCCCGCCTGAAACCCAGATTTCACATTTTATTGATTTTTCATGCACAATATTGTTTCAGGGGTCCGGGTTTTTACTGATGGGTCATTTTAGGACATTTTTGAAGGTCCTTACATTACCACCGAAGATGCAAAACCAACATGGGAGGCACAACGAAGATTAAACCCGAATCTACGGGAAGTGGTAAAAAAGGAGGTAATTAAGTGGTTAGATGCGGCAATTATCTATCCTATTTCGGATAGTGCTTGGGTAAGTCCTACCCAAGTTGTGCCTAAGAAGGCCGGCATTCAAGTAATCAAAGATGAAAATGGTGAACAAATAGCCACCCGACTGGTCACCGGGTGGCGTGTTTGTACTGATTACCGCAAATTGAATGCCGCCACTTCTAAGGACCATTTCCCACTACCTTTCATTGACCAAATCATTGAAAAATTATCGGGTCAAAAATATTACTGTTCTTTGGACGGGTACCCGGGTTACAATCAAATTGCAATACACCTGGATGACCAACACAAGACCACCTTCACTTGTCCATATGGCACCTTTGCCTTTAGGTGAATGCCATTTGGCTTGTGTAACGCACCAGAAACTTTTCAGCGATTTATGATGAGTATTTTCTCGGACATGGTTGGAGAGTCGCTTGAAGTTTTTATGGATGACTTTTCAATTTTTGGCACTTGTTTTGAATCTTGTCTCAACGAGTTACAAAAAGTTTTAAAAAGATGTGTTGAGAAAAATTTGGTGCTTAGTTGGGAGAAAAGTCATTTCATGGTGCAAGAGGGTATTGTGTTAGGCCACATGATTTCGGAGAGGGGTATGGAGGTGGATAAGGCAAAAATACGGGTAATATCATCTTTGCCTCCACCGAAAAATGTGAAAGGGGTAAGGTCATTTTTGGGACACGCGGGTTTTTATAGATGTTTCATTAAGGGTTTTAGTGTCATTACTAAACCTTTGTGCAATTTGTTATTAAAAGATGTTCCCTTTGACTTTACTAATGAGTGTTTGCAAGCTTTTAATATTTTGAAGGAACACTTGGTAAAAGCTCCCATCTTGCAACCACCGGATTGGTCAAAGCCATTTGAAATCATGTGTGACGCAAGCGACACTACAATTGGTGCAGTTTTGGGTCAACGAATCGATAAAAAGCCGGTGGTGATTTACCATGCAAGCAAGACATTGTCCGAGGCGCAACTGAGTTACACCACAACCGAAAAGGAGTTATTAGCTATGGTGTATACCTTGGACAAGTTCCGGTCTTACATATGGGGAAGCAAAGTGGTCGTGTACTCGGACCATAGTGTGGTCCGGTATTTGATGGAGAAAAAAGATGCGAAGCCCCGTTTGATCCGTTGGGTATTATTGTTGCAAGAATTCGATTTAGAAATTCGGGTTAAAAAAGGAAGTGGAAATGTAGTGGCGGATCACTTGTCGCGAATTCCGGTTGAAGGGGTTGATGATTTGAGTGAGATAAACGAACGGTTTCCCGATGAGCAACTACTAGCCGTGTCTACTTTCGTTGTACCGTGGTATGCTCATTATGTTAACTACCTAGCCATGGGTGCAATCCCAAATCATTGGACCAAGAAAAGAAGGCAACAGTTCATGGTCCAAGTGAAACAATATATTTGGGATGAGCCGGACCTTTTCAAGATTGGGCCTGATCAAGTCATTAGGAGATGTGTGCCCGAAACGGAGGTGTTAGAGATTTTGACGCATGCTCATTCATCCGTCTGTGGAGGTCATTTTAGTGGCCATAAGACGGGCTACCGGGTTCTTACATGTGGGTTTTATTGGCCCACCATTTTTAAGGATGCATGCGAGTTTGCAAAGAATTGTGTTAATTGTCAAAGAATGGGGAGTATTTCAAGGAGGGACGAAATGCCTTTGCAACCGATTTTGGTTGTTGAAACATTTTATTTGTGGGGCATAGACTTTATGGGTCCCTTTTCGAGTTTAAATGGGTTTTTGTACATTCTAGTGGCGGTGGACTATGTCTCGAAGTGGATTGAAGCTATTCCTACAAGAACAAATGACCTTTCGGTTGTTTGCAAATTTGTTCAATCTAACATCTTTGCTCGTTTTGGTATTCCAATGGTGATTATTAGTGATGGTGGGTCGCATTTTAAGAACTTTAATTTCGGGAAACTATTGAAGCGTTATAATGTGAAGCACCGGATTGCTACACCGTACCATCCGCAAACTAGTGGACAAGTTGAAGTGTTCAACCGTCGAATTAAAGAAATTCTCATGAAGACGGTTCGAACAGATAGAAAGGATTGGTCAAGAAAATTAGACGATGCATTGTGGGCATATCGGACGGCCTACAAAACTCCAATTGGTACAACTCCTTACCGGATGGTGTATGGGAAGGGTTGTCATTTGCCAATGGAATTAGCTCATCGGGCACATTGGGCAATCAAAACGGTGAACGCGGATTACGATGAAGCGGGGAAGATGCGGAAGTTGCAATTAAGTGAAATAGAGGAGATACGAGACGAAGCTTATGAGTGTATATCGGCATAGAAGGATAAGCTTAAAAAGGTACATGACGCGAAGATCAGAAAGAAGACCTTCGAAGTGGGTCAAAAAGTGTGGTTGTACAATTCTCGATTGAAGATGCTTACGGGTAAACTCAAGAGTAAATGGATGGGTCCCTATGTCATTCGGAGAGTGGGTAGATTTGGTGATGTTGATATTCAAGATGAGTAAACCAACAAGCAACAAACGGTGAACGGACATCGGTTAAAGCCATACTTGGAAGGAAACGACCTCAATAATTTGGAGCTTGACAAAGTGGGCTACATCCTACGCCTGGTAGATGAAGAACAACCATGAGAGGCCCAGGTTTGCTAGTGTACATAGTTATTTTATTTTGTTTGTTTGTTTTGTTTTGTTTTGTTTAGTTTGCACACTTACCGTATCCGCTTGAAGCTCGTGTTTGAAACAAGTGTGGGGACGTTCGTATGAATAGTTCTAGCATAGTGTTGAGGAAAACACGGGATTTTCGAGGGGGTAGAGTAAATTTTCCATGTTTTTGAAAAATATAAAAACATAAAAATTAGAAAACTGAAAAAAAATATCTAAAAAACGAATTTTTGGCAAAACAAAAATCCCCAGGTGCCACCGTAAATTACGGTGGCTACTGTAATTTACGGTAGCCTGGAGATTTTTTGTTTCTTTACGCTGCAAAGCTACTTCCTTACGGTGGGTATTTTTGCCAGAGGCCTACCGTAAATTACGGTGGCTACCGTAATTTACGGTAGCCCCTGGCGATTGAAGGGATGCATCGGTCAGCGGTTATACATAAAAAAATAATAATAACTAATCACGTGACTTCACCCTAACCATACGATTTCTGCCCACAATCCCCATCCACCCATATTACCAATCTCTTTCTTCAACCTTACAAGATCTTCTAAAAACCCCATAACCTTCAAACCTTCAATCCTCCATAACTTTCTCAAATTTTTCTCAAATCGAGTGATTTTTGGGTCTATTTTGGCTAAAATTTCACGAGCATTCTGATTTCGGAGAGAGATTTGGAAGAAAACCTCATTTTCTTGGTCGAATTTGAAACCCTAGGTGCCGGAATTATTGGGGGTTTTTGAAGCTTTTGTGTTCTTTGTGTCATTGCATCTACAACTTGAGGTATGTGAGGTTTCTACTTTCTTTTTGATGATGCATTGTAAAGTTGAAGGTTATTGTTCTACTTGTTAAATATACACTTGCTTGTTCTTAGTTTATGTCATGAAAATTGTTCGTTGAAAGATTGTTATGGTTGTAAATGTTAGGTTGATGCTAAATTTTTGAACTCTTTGAAATCTTTACATCATAGAGGCATCATGCCCAATTTCTGGTGAAAATATAATATGAACGTTTGTGTTTGTTAGCATCTACAACCATAGTAACATGCAAGTGTGGGGATTTTTGGATTAAGGGGACTAATTTTTGTTGTTTGTGTGTTTTGGTGTGTGTAGGAGATGGTTAAGACTAAAGAAAGAGCGGGAGCAAGTTCCTCAAAAGGCAAACAAACTGAAACACAACTGAAAAAGTGGAGATATTTAGGAAGAGATGATGAAAGCGATGAAGAGGAAGAGATAGAGTTGAATCCGGCTGACAAGCCAAAGTGGGAAGCGGGTCCACTCGATGACCAACCGGAAGAATGGCAGCCTACATTGTTCAATGATCGTATGAATCGCTTAAAAGACAAAGCGGTTGCATTCATTTGTGAAAGAGAAGTTAGAGAGGCGGAGTTTGGTCCGTTCAATGTGTTTGCTAAGTTCCGTGCCTTGGGGTGGGAGGCTGCGTTAAATTGCTATGATAAGGATAACAAGAATTTGTTCATGAATGAAATTCAGGAGTGGATGGCCACTCTAACATGCAACAAGTATGACAGGCCATCTCAGATGAAGTTAACCGGTACTGTGAATGGGATAGAAGTGGAGATGTCGTTTGATACGTTGAGGAAGTTGGCGAGGTATGATAGCTTGCCCGCACGTGATTATATGATACCGAGTCTTGATGACTTGCTTATCATACCGGAAGCACACCCAAGATGGAATGACATGTTGGCGGCGTTGTTCCTACCGGGTACCTTTAGTGGAACGCTATATAGAAGGAACTTGAAAATTGAGGCAAAGTTGTTGTTTACGATTTGCTTCTTAAATGTGATTCCAAGGAGAGGTGATAAGCAAGAAGTGAGGTTTCAAGAGATACCCATTATTTACTCTTTGATGCATGGGTCACCCCGTTTCCCGTTTTGGTATTGGGTGATGAACAATGTGTGGATATGTCGAAATAAAGTAGGAAGGAATATTATTCTGTATTGTCGGATGATCACGGGGTTGCTTAAGTTGTTCAAGGCTATTACACCGGAAGATAAGGGGGCGACAAAGAGGCACAAGCCGTTTGACATTCGGAGAATGGGAGTTGGAATATTATTCTGTATTGTCGGATATCATAAGTTAAAGTCGGAAGGCCAAAGGTGATGTGCTTTGAAGGTTGATGCGAGGGCATTATTACCGGGTGAGCCGGACGAGCCCGAAAGTGAAGATGAGCCCCCGAGTGGGGATGAAGACTACGTGGATAAACCGCATGGTGAGCACATGAATGTGGACCAAGGGGGTCCAGGTCGGGGTCATGGTGGAAGTTTCTTTGATTACACGAAGCGCTCTTATGAGCCAAATTGGGCGTATGAAGGAACTATGCAAGAAATCATTGAAAACCAACGTCCACCATCATCGGTATTTGATACTTGGTCGGGGTCCGAGCGCACATGCTTTGATCATCAAACATGGATGGGGGCGAGTATGGAGCGGGCATTAAAGCATAACTTTGATCAACAGGAGTCATGGAACCGCACACATGCTTACACCTTTGAGCAGGAGATGAATAACAGGTACATCGATGATCAAAACTGGCGTATGCACGCGGATTGGCATGCGGGGCGGCCGGTGGTTGTGGATCTACCTCCGGTGGATTATGTGTCACTACCACCTTATGATGGTAGCGTTTCGTATCCGACACCACCGCTACATCATTCGCAATGGGTGGATCCCCGTCAAGATCAACAGCATGGAGCCCCACAACAAGGAGGAAGTGGAAGTGGTAGCGGCTCGTTTGGTTTTGGAGAATGGTCGGAGATGATGACTTCCATCTTTGGACCCCCTCAGCCACGTTACTACTAGCCAGGTTGTGCTCTTTCTTGTATATTTTTGTGAATATTTGTTTGTTTATGTTCATGGTGGGAGGATGGGTGGTGTTGTGGTTATTGATGTTATGTGTTGGGTTGTGATAGTTGGCGATGTTACTATGTTTAATATATATATATATATATATATAAATATAAAATGAAAAAGACCAAAAAGAAATTTGGGGTTTGAGAGTTAAGCTTTTGTTGATGTAGAATGGGTTTTAGCGATCAATTCCTTTCAAAACCATACATTGGGGTCAATGTATCCCAAGGGTGGGGATGGGGGAAAATTTTGATGGTTTCAAAAGTTTTTAAATCAAGCGAAACATTGTTGGAATTTGAACACCTTGTACTAACCCCGAGTGACATACCGGCAACCCTTAATTACCCTTTGTCTTGGTGAGAATTGAAGCTACAAATGTAAATAAATAATGCTTGTCTTTGATGAGAGTGGCAACGGGTGGGGGTGCATTAGAACTTGTGCTTGAATACGGTTCGATGCGTTAGTTAAACATGAATGTAGAAAGGATAAGGGCATTTAGGTAGCCTCGTCATAGTGTGTACGAGTGTGGGATTTGGGGGGTTGGACCTCATAAATTATATATATGAGCTTGGTAGTGAGAGGGGTGGGGGTTTGGACGTTTAGTTGCCCATTTTGTGCCTAAAGCCAATCATTTGTTAACCCCTACCTAGTTCCCCAAAAATTTACCCGATTTGACCCGGTCTTGGAGTATTAGTAGTGTGTTATAGTTGTGTTTAGTTATGTTATGCTGGATGTTTGCTATGTTAAAAAAAAGAAAAAAAAGCAATAAGAAAATGAAAAAAAATGATGCATAAGTTAGTTGTATATAGTTGTTTTATTTTATTTGTTTTATGTGTAATAAAAGGACCAGGTTAAGTCATTCGCTACTACACATATATATTTCCATTTCCTACCCGTATGCCTAGCCACGTTATAACCTTCACGTCCCTTTGATTTGCATTCATGTTTTGGCATTTGTTAAGCGGAGGACCGATTTAGGTACACGCATATAGTTGTGCAATCACCCGTTTGCCTTTTGTGTGTCTAGCTTATCTTTGCTAGTGCTTACTTGTCGCCGAGAGGAGAGATATAGTGAGGGGTGTGTTGTTTGGGTGTTAGGAAAAGGCTAGTAAAAGGATGACATGTTTATGCTTGATTTGTGTTGATCGCTTGTGCACTTGAAAATGGATTTTGATGGGTTGCTTGGGGCAAGCAACGGTTAAGTGTGGGGACGTGACGGGTGGTCCATTGGAAAACCCTTAAGTGTGATAAAAGACGAGTTAATCCCTTATTTAATCATGTAATTGTATTGAATTAGATAACTACAGTTGCTTATGTTTCAGGTGCGTTTGGAGCATAAAATGAGGGAAAAACGCTGCTTTGGATGGAATGGAGTGGAACGAGAGCCACAAGGATGGAAAGAAAAAACAAAAGAGAAATTCTAGGGGTCCACCGTAAATTACGGTGGCTACCGTAATTTACGGTAGCCCTTGAATGTTCCCATTTTTCTAGCATAAACCAGTAGACTCCCACCGTAAATGTTTGAAGGCCACCGTAAATTACGGTACTACGGTAGGCTCTGACGCAAAACTTGTAACTGCCCTTTATTAAACCGTTTTCAAGTGCCTTTTCACATATCTCGTCATTGGAGATGTTTCTCAGGAGTTCTAGGGCGATTTTTGGCTTTGGATAGTGTTTGTGAACAATTTCTAACATTTCGGTTTGTATTTTGATTTGTATGAACTTCGATCTTGATGTTATGATGATCCACCAAACAATGTCCGGCTAAACTTTCGGTGATTATCTTAGGTGAAGGTTTCCTATGACTTTTGTGTGTTTATCTTTATTTATAGAATAATGAACTTGGTGTGTTTGCTATGTTTATTATGGTGCATGAATGTTTGATTGTAAATTGTTAATTGATGTTTTGATCTTAGTCTAAACCGTACGTTCTTGGTGTCGTTGAAAATTGAGATATCACAGGAGGGGTTAGGGTTGGATATTGGTTAATTGGTCATCAGGTAACAACCTCGCATTTATCTAATCCGAGTACTTCGTTTCCTTTTATCACAACAAACGTTTATGCATGAGTTATGTCTATGTAACTCTTTCTAGTTGGATTTATGCACTGTTAATGGAAACCGGAACCCTAAGATGGTCATTCTCTCTTAATCTGTTTTAACATCCAATCTTGATTTGCAATTAGTTAGTAATTTAGTTCTTAAAACCAAAACAACCAAACTCTTGAATTTTAATTTCTGCAATTTAGTTTAATATTTAGTTAATTCATAAAGCTATATAATCAACATACTTTCCACAAACTCCCTGTGTTCGATACCCACTAGCTGCTATCTATTAGTTGTAATTGGATTAAATTTGCATGTGACTACGATAACACGTCATGACAATATTTAATTCAAAACCGATTTCATTCATAGATAATAATTGTAACATTTACAGGAATTCAACTGTTGCACACTTTTGATCGTTTTCGTAATTTATAAAATTTTATATTTTATTACGAAATACGTAATCGTACGATCGAGCAAAACGGTATTCACAACATATTTGGAACGAAATCCAAGTTTCATATGCTTTTATACCCTTCATACAGCTTAAATTACAAGTTAAAGGGTTAAAAACGGCAAAATTGTGATAATACAAGTCCAGGGGCCAAATCTGCCAAAAATGGAAATTTTATTTATCAGAAGGCCTTACGGACCATAAGACCTAAAGCCATACAGTCTGTTAGGGGTACCTAGCAGCAGATTTTTGCTTGATCTCCAAGTTCTTGCAAACTATGCCACCTCTTGACACCTAGCACGAACTTGCCACCTTCCTTCTGCTTCAAACAACTCATGGGACACTTGCTAACATCTGGAGAAGTCCCATAACACTTGGCATGATCTTGTGATCGTGCTTCAAGTATAAATAGCCTCCTTTGTTCATTGTTGCAACTTGCTCATTTCCTTCCTTTCTCTCTATACACTCATCTCTAGAGCTTTACTTCTCTTTAGAGGCCTCCTACTAAGTTCTAAGCTTCCATAGAACACAAGTAAGTGTTCTTCCTTATTTTCTTTTCATTATTTTGGCTATTTTGAGCCAAAAGTCAAATAGTTTGACTTTCTGTTGACCATTTTGGTCAAGTCAAAGTTCAAATTGAACTTTGTAACGTGATCGTTATCACGAATGTAATAATCCCTTGTGATTGCACATTCTGATTACCACGTTTAGCAGGCGAGATGACGAGTCAAAGTTTTACGAATTAAAAGTAAAAAATGCATAATAGTGCACTTTACGACAAAAATGTTTTTGTGTATTAAAACTTAAAGTTTTGACACCAAATTAGTTTTATAACATTCTTAGACATGTTCAAACATGTCTAACTCCTCATTTCTAGTTTAGTGCTTTTTATTTAGTTGTAAGTCAAGCGGTTTGACTACCGCTTTGACTTTCGAATCTGACCTGTTTGGTCAATCTTAGGATTCGACCAAGTGTATTTTTATGACCATAGTAATATAGGGAATAACCCTCTAAGGTTATACCTTATGGTCATATAGTTTGGTTAGTTATATGATGAGTCGATTTTATATAGTTTTAATTTTCTGAAAATGCCCTTTTGGCACATAAAATGGTTTTAAGCATATAAGGCCAATGTTTTGACATCTAAACTGATGTTGCAACATAATTAAACTTTTTTTGACATATTAGACTCGTCATAGGACCGTACGTTACTCCAATAGCACTACGTGACCACAAGACTACGACCGGTACGTTACTCCAATAGCGCTATACATGTTAAGGGGAGGCCTGTACGAAGTTAATGACAAGCGAATCACATAGAATAATCCAAGAATACAAATCAAGTATCACATATTTAAGCATGTATGATGGATTGTTTGTGTTTGCATAAAAGTATAAGTGTGATTACATGTATTTTAATAGGTTAAACATATTGCACCCAAAAGTGTAAAGCGTAAAAAGGGCGTTCGAGTGTACTCACCGTTTTGCAAAGCTTCCTTTGTTAATCCCGTGAAGAGTTAAAGAGTTTGAGGATGGAAACACAGAGATTACCCTACATGGGGTAAACGAAGGTGTGTGAGTATCGGAATAATGATGGAAGATTTGGATTGGAATTTAAGGCATAAAAAGTATGTATGCATAAAAGTAGGGGGGGATATTCCACGGTCCTCCCAACCGCCGAGGTGATCCCACCTCGCAGACCGCCACCCAGCAAGCCTGAGTCTGGGGGTAAATCCGCTACCGTAGCGGCATTGGGAACGAGCAAGACTCGAACCCGCCACCTCCGGGTTAGAATGCGGGCTGGTGGCCATTGGGCTGACACCCAATGGTTTGTATGCATAAAAGTATATCTAGTCTAAGTGCTCGTTTTGACACTAAGTTGTATATGATTTCATGGGTCCTAGTTTGCCCATTAAAATCAACAACGAGAGACTTAGAATCATAGCTAAGGTAGCCTAAGTTCATGACAAATAATCATAAACCGATTTCATTATAAGTTCGGCGATGTTCATATATATATATATATATATATACATACTCATAGAGTTATATAATAATCCTAAGCTAAGTCCATCAAGAGTATCACAGATTGTCATGTAAGTCAAGCATGGAGGACTAACCTCATTGTATGATTCACCAATACACAAATCATCACAAGGATGATTCGGATGGTCATGAATGAAAAGGAAATGTACAACTAACTAGTATAGCATGAAGTAGCCAAGTAAGATCTAACCGGGTGAGCCAACACAACATGGAAAGAATTAACTAGTGTTGGAGGCTAGACGGGGTTATGTTACTTTAAGACTAGCAAGCTACTTGAGTGTTCATACACAAGGTACACAAGTAAGGTAGTGGAACTAGTTTGGAAAGCCAAAGCTCCCACGGTTCACACTTCTACCAAAACACAAGTTCATCCATATGGAAGATTGTGAATCTTGGATGGTTTCAAAACTTGGAACATGTATGAAATTAAAGTAAAAGAGTTTTCGAACTCACTTTTTGGTAGAAATCAACCTCAACACAAACCCACAACTATGGACTTAGTTTTGAGATTGGTGAGTACAAGATTTCACCAAGCTTAGCCAAAGAATTATAAGGTACATGAACTTGAATAAAAATATAATTTTAATCTTACTTTGGACCTCAAATGTGGTGAGGATTCACCTTAGTTTGCCATTGGAAACTTCTGAAAACCTTCCTACAGGTTGTCCAAGTAAAATGATGGAAGAAATTAGGAAGAAATAAGTAGAGAAGTGAACTAGAACTCACTTAAAAGACTTGCAACTATCTGCCCATAATCATAATTTCTTGAGAGTTTTTAGAGGATTTGAGAGTGGATTTGATGTTTGGAAAGTGCAAATGAGGGTTAGGGAGCTTGTATTTATAATGGGTGCGTTAGGTTTTGTGTTTAATGAAGGTTAGAAGGCAATTGGGGTAGAAAGCTAGGTGAGAAATGGGCCAATCCGTGCACAAACCATGGCTGGCTGCGGATCGAGCCCGTCCTAGGATCACGGAGGTCGAGGGAGAACCTGTCGAGTTTCACGGCGTGATGTCTCCGAGAAAACTTTCATTTTTATACTTTTGGCCCCTATGTTTTGATATACTCATTATTTTAAGCCATTTTTTGTATATCTTAAGTATAAAGCATGTATGAAGTATAATTTAAGTATCGCGAATGAATGTATAAGCCTTTATGTCACACCCCGACCACGTAAAACAACAAATCGTGGTGGAAACGTCGGGGAGTGTTGTAACAGAATTATTGTTTCAAACCATGGATACAAAGTGTTTCATTTTATTGAATATTAAACATTGTCTTATAGTTAAACAAGCAAGTCAAACATGGTCTATCATCGTTATTAAATCACTAAGGCCTCGTCCAGTCCTAAGTGAGCATGCATCCTATTCGCAATAAACATTAAGCAACATCACCTGAAACATATGTAAAAACAAAGTCAGCAAACAAATGCTGGCGAGCACATAGTTTTTGTGTGAGTGTCAGATTCATGGCTCGTTGAAATATCTCGTACAACTTCGTTAATCGATATTTGAAACCTTGTTTTGTAAAATGTTTGTATTGTAAAATGAATAACCAAGTCAAAACAGATTGGTTATAATTTATAAACTTTGACGCCATGAATCTTAACCCAAAACATTTGTTTATGTAAACCAAATCATAAATCGTTCTCGTAATAAAACTCGTATGGTTTATATCGTTTAGTAAACCTCGTTGTGTAACATCGTTTAACTCGTTCTCGTTACAGATCATCGTTCACTTGTTTAAATCGTTCAATTGTTCAAAATCGTTCTCGTACAAATCGTTCTCGTTTTAATTGTGAAAACTACTTTTGGTCGTCTCGCTAATAACATTCAAACCTTTGTGACTCATCCATCGTTCAACTCGTTCTTGCATTAACAAACCTCCAAAGGGTAAGTTAACAATCATCAGATTCAGTCGTTATCCACCTCACCCACACATAACCATGGGTGCGGTCAGATAACGGGATTTGTCGGATCCTATGGTACCATAACCTAATACTGGTCGGCTTGATCAATGCTAATGAATGTCATTCGTTATGTAATTACCACCAACAAGTTTGTTCACATTATCGAAATCGTTATTAGTTTTGTATAAACCATCTCAATCGTTTTGAAACCATCGTTAGAATATTGAAATCGTTTTGATACATATGAATTACCCCAAAACAATCGAAAACAGTAAAAAGAGGGGATCTATGTACTCACCTTCGGGTGCGTTTTTATAAGTTAACACAATCCCTCAAATTGTTTATTCGTCCTAAATTAAATAAGAATGATTTAATAATCAAAAACCCACA
Source organism: Helianthus tuberosus (assembly GCA_030545235.1). NCBI lineage: Eukaryota > Viridiplantae > Streptophyta > Magnoliopsida > Asterales > Asteraceae > Helianthus > Helianthus tuberosus. Next base: position 54,064,712 of record CM060351.1, read on the forward strand.
AAAATACCGAAGTTTCTCCGATACTTAGAATTTTCACATAACTTTGAGATTTCTCGAAAAGTTATTATTTTTTATTATCTTGATGTATTTGTATATATGTACTCAAGCGTAACACACATAATCTTGTCAACACTAACACATGATCATACACATATTGTAAAACACATAGCACATTGTAACACATAAAATAACCCATGAACAACCCATTCTAGTTATGTCGAAAAACACTTATTTTAGCGATTCGGTAACATTTTTGGGCGTCGGAAGTCACGTATGACTAACCAAACACCAAGTAAACTTAATATAAGTTAAAATACTTATTTTTATATAAAAAATATCAGTTTGGTTACTGATCTAAAACAGTTTTGTAAAAATCATCCGAAAAGCCGATTTTAACCGTTTTACCGCATAGTTTGCATCAAACGTTACCCGAACCATCCCAAATAGAAATGACTTGAAATTTTAACACAACCCATGTTATTTACTGAATAAAATAATGGTTATACTCATGATAGTGCAGGTCTTAAACAAAGCACATAAATCATGCATATTTCACATAATTTACCACTTTTTAAGCTATATGTACAACATGCAAAGCTATCAAACCTATGTCAAAGTTTCATGCCATTATAATGTACCAAATAATAATATTTTTAGTGTTTATAACCTGTTCAAAAATATTTTTTGTCATACAATCACCTTTTTATCACTTCTTGAGCTTTAAACCAACATATATTCACATGTACAAGTGCCTAAAGCATACTATCATAACATCATCATTTTATGTTAATCTAAATGCATCAAATATGTGATTTATTCAGATTTATTTGCTGATGTAATTTACATTTAACATATCATACATAAATCACCAAATACTTGCATTTTTACCATCATTCAAGAACATGTAACACTTAAACAAGTACTTTATCAAAATAAAGCTCAAAACTCAAACACATATGTATATGTGTACGGGTTATACATATACATATACATCACCATTTTTTTTATTTGTATCATGACCCATTTCATTTTAGATTTCAAGTTTAGTGAAAATCCCAAGATTCAAGAGAAACTTCAAATCATCAAGAACAACCAAGAATCAAAGTATGATTTAAACATAAGTGTTATACCTTCAAGATTCAAGTGGGTTGTGGGATGAGATTTTGATGATAGGAAGCTTGAAATTACTTGAATGCACCTTGGAAACCCCTTTAGATCTTCACACCAACTTGAAGGTTGCTAGAAATAAGCTTGAATATGAAGAACAAGATTGAAGGAAGGATGAAGATGGAGAGAGGGAGAGAGGACGGTTTGGGGAGAGAGAGTGAGGGACTTGAGTGGAGTGAAAGATTATAATCTTGTTGTGAAGATATGAGGAGATATAAAGAAGATCTCATGAGAGCATGCAAGGACAAGTGTTAAACAAGATCTTGAAAAAAATATTTTGGTGATCTTGGAAAATATATGGTGGGGCCACACATTATATAACCGTGAATATCATATGGGGGGGGGGGGGTAAGTGTAATTTTTTTATATAAATATGCTATATGTAGGCTAAAACGGGTGTTTAACTGGGTACTGTGTATTTTACCTAGCGTTTAAATCCCGGTTTATGGCGTTCTAAATTATTTTTATTATTCTATAAAAATAAACTCGCCAAAATATTACTGAAATAAATTTCAGTTGCCAAGACTGGCTGCGTTGTCTGCGTTATGCAGTAGAAGCACTGTGTCGCGCAGAAACACGCGGTACGCGCTTAAACTTGAAAAATAACGTTTTTAAGCGTTTTAATTTATTTTTCAACACGAACCTGATTAAAAATAAAATTTTAATCATAACAGAATATTTCTGGGATTTAAATATTATCCGGGCGGTCACCAACGTTCGTTTCGCAGTTTTGTCGTAAATAGTTCTAAAGTCCAAATAAACATGTTTTCGCCATACCAAATCCTTCGAAACTTATTTCTAAGTCATGTAAGGGATATTTAGGGTATGTTAAGCCTGTGTCACTATTCCAGAGTGTTTTTCGCGTTAAAATGACTGCGTTTATGCACCAGTTTGCGTATAACCTTCCAGAAAGCGATTTAAGCTTGAAATCGGAATCGAATCAAATTGTAAAATCATCACACAATAACACATATAATAACACCAAAGCACATTGTTTTATTGATAATCAATATTGTTTCACATTATACGATGATTACAGAACACAGTTGTCACAGTCTCCCCTACTTTAGGAAATTTCGTCCCGAAATTTCAACTAGAGAAAACTTGTGAAAACAATTACGGATATTTTGTCTTCATCTGGTCCTCACGTTCCCAAGTACACTCGGGGCCACGTTTGGATTCCCAGCGAATTTTGACCAATCAAATTCGTTTGTTCTTCAACTGTTTGAATGTACGGTCCACTATCTCCACAGGTTTCTCGACAAAGTGCATCGTTTCATCAATTTGAATCTCATCGAGAGGAATGTGAAGATCAGCATCAGCTAAACACTTTCGCATATTAGACACGTGAAAAGTCGGATGAATATTTCCAAGCTCTGGAGGTAGCTCTAGTCGATAGGTAACCTTTCCAATTCTTTCAACAATCTTAAATGGTCCAACATATCGTGGTGCAAGTTTTCGTTTCTTTCCAAATCTCACCACTCCCTTCCAAGGTGACACCTTGAGTAGGACACGGTCTCCGATTTGAAATTCTAAGGGCTTGCGTCGCAAATCCGCATAACTCTTTTGACGACTTCTAGCTGTCACAAGATTATCGCTAATTTTCTTGATTTTGTCTGTTGTTTCCAGAATGAGCTCAGGTCCAGCATACAGGTGAACAACATTTTCGACCGTAGAGAGCTTCGAATGGTGCCATATTAATGCTAGCATGATAACTGTTGTTGTAAGAGAACTCGATCAGTGGAAGATGAGAATCCCAATTACCACTAAAGTCTATCACGCATGCTCTAAGCATATCCTCCAAAGTTTGAATCGTTCTCTCAGACTGACCATCTGTTTGGGGATGATATGCAGTGCTTAGGTTTAGTTGGGTTCCCAAAGCAGATTGCATGGTCTTCCAAAAATGAGATGAAAACCGAGCATCACGATCGAAAATGATATCCAAAGGAACACCATGTCGTGATACAATCTCATCAACATAAATCTTTGCAAGTTTATCAGCAGATAGATCCTCGCGAATTGGTAAGAAGTGAGCAGATTTCGTTAATCAATCGATAACAACCCAAATAGCATCGTGACCTTTAGATGTACGCGGTAACTTAGTGATGAGATCCATTGCAATGTTCTCCCACTTCCAAACCGGTATCTCTGGTTGTACAAGCAAACCAGAAGGTCGTTGATGTTCAGCCTTGACTTTAAGACAAGTTAGGCATTTCGATACATACAAGGCAACATCCTTCTTCATACCAGGCCACCAGAACTGAGTACGAAGATCCTTGTACATTTTATCAGCACCAGGATGGATAGAGTATCGAGACTTGTGAGATTCGTCCATTACCAAGGTGCGAAGATCGTCTTGTTTCGGAATCCACAAACGATCCTTGAAATATAGCAATCCATCATCCTTTGTTTCAAGTTTAAGTTCGAGTTGAAGCGGTAGCTCATATTTCAATAAGCCTTTGATCACACAAGATCGTTGAGCTTGAAGGACATGGGATTGATTATCAGATAGGGTTTGAACAGAATGAAGCTTGACTCGTTCCTTTTGACTAAGCGCATCGGCTACGATATTCGCCTTACCAGGATGGTAGCGGATCTCGCAATCATAATCGTTTAAGAGTTCAAACCAACGTCGTTGCCTCATGTTCAGCTCCTTCTACTTGAGAATATGCTGGGGACTTTTGTGGTCTGTGAAAACCACACACTTCGTTCCATAGAGGTAGTGTCTCGAGATTTTAAGTGCGAAAACCACAGCTCCTAATTCAAGATCATGAGTCGTATAGTTCTTCTCGTGGATTTTCAGCTGTCTAGACGCATAACCTATGACTTTACCTCGTTGCACAAGAACGCAACCAAGCCCAAGATTCGACACGTCACAATAGACTACAAAATCATCGTTTCCCTCAGGTAGATATAAAACAGGAGCATCACAGAGCTTCCGTTTCAGCGTTTGGAACGCTTCTTCTTGCTTAGGTCCCCACTCAAAAGGCTTATTCTTCTGAGTTAAAATAGTGAGTGGAACCGCGATCTTTGAGAAATTAGAAATGAATTTCGACGATAATAACCAGCAAGACCAAGAAATGATCGAATCTCTGTAGGTGTCGTCAGTGTATTCCAATCCTTAATAGCAACAATCTTGGATGGATCTACATGAATACCCTGCTCATTGAAAATATGACCCAAGAACTGAACTTCTTTAAGCCAGAATTCACACTTGGAGAATTTAGCAAAAAGTTGTTCCTTCTTTAGGAGTTCCAATGTCAAACGAAGGTGTTGCTCGTGCTCTGCTTGAGACTTTGAATAAATGAGAATATCATCGATAAACACAATGATGAACTTATCTAAATAAGGTTTACAAACCCTATTCATTAAGTCCATGAAGATAGCTGGGGCATTCGTCAAACCAAAAGGCATGACAGTGAACTCGTAATGCCCATATCTTGTACGGAAAGCAGTTTTGGGAATATCTTCTTCGAGAACACGAAGTTGATGATACCTAGATCGCAGATCGATCTTGGAAAAGCATGAAGCACCTTGCAGCTGGTCGAAGAGATCATCAATTCTAGGTAGGGGATATCGATTCTTGATGGTAAGCTTATTAAGCTCACGATAATCAATACACATTCGAAAAGATCCATCTTTCTTCTTCACAAAGAGGACAGGAGCTCCCCAAGGCGAAAAGCTTGGACGGATGAATCCTTTATCAGACAACTCTTGAAGATGTTTTGATAACTCTTGCATCTCCGATGGTGTAAGACGATAAGGTGCCTTCGCAATCGGGTTGGCATTAGGTACAAGGTCAATATGAAACTCGACTTGACTAACTGGAGGCAAACCAGGCAGTTCATCAGGAAACACCTCTGGATAATCCCGAACAATCGGAATATCCTGAATACTCTTGCTCTTGCCTTTCTCCTCAGTGACATGTGCCAGGAAAGCAACATATCCTTTTCGCAAATAACTTTGGGCCTTTGTACACGACATAAGCTTCAAATCACCAGATGGCTTCTCGCCACGAACTTCCAGAACATCGCCAGACGGAAGAGGAATACGAACAATCTTATCGAAACAAACCACCTCAGCATGATGTTTGGTTAACCAACCCATCCCCACGATAATATCGAAACTCCCAAGTTGCATCGGTGTGAGGTCAATGGGAAAAAGATGGTTATCAAGGTTTAACTGACAATTACGAATAACAGAATCGAGAACAAGAGGTTTACCAGTAGCAACTTCGACAGATAAGGGTTTCCTCAGTTTAGTTCTAGGTATCGCAAGCATAGGTTCAAAAGATAATGAAACAAAACTTCTATCGGCACCAGAATAAAAAAGAATAGATGCAGGTCGATTGTTAACATGAAACGTACCATTAACCACCTCGTTGTCAGCCCTCGCTTCGTTAGCATTCAGATTGTACGCTCGTCCACGAGCGGGATTCACATTTGCGTTGACATTCGCATTCGGGTTCGCATTCACTAGCCTCGGACAATTGTTGCGGAAGTGACCAAACTCTCCACAATTGAAACATGAACCCGGTGGGAATCTAGCAGCATTCCCCTAAACTGGAGCTTGATTCTGAACAATCTGATTCTGACCCAAACGACAAACGTTGGTCAGATGCCCAACCTTACCACACGTTGTACATTGCCTACAAGCTTGTTGTGCAACATGATGACCGTTGCAGCGAGCATAATGAGGTGCGGTACCAGCATATGCTTTCTTCACAGGAGGTTGAGCTGGTGGGTTCTGAGGGTTCTGAGCAGTAACAACAAAGTTCTGAGCACCCTTTCGCTTTCTCGACTTTTTCGATGACTCACCTTTCTTACCCTTACCCTATTCCTTGACAGATTCGGTCGACTTCTTCTTATCACCCTTGCATGTAAGTTTACCCTTCTTGACTTGCGACTCAGTCAGGGTAGCAGATAACTCGATCGCTTGACGAACAGTAGTAGGATTAACGCTAGTCACAATATCTTGTATGGAATCGGGTAAACCATAGATATATCTCTCTATCGCTTTCTCCAACGGGGTAACCATAGTAGGACACAAAAGACTGAGCTCCTCAAATCGATCCGTGTACGCACGGTGTTCTCCCCCATCTTGTTTTAGGTCGTCAAACTCTCGTTCCAAAGCTCGAATTTCATGACGGGGACATAACTCTCTCATCATGAGAGCTCGAAGCTCTTCCCATGTTTGTGCCAACGCCACTTCAGCACCCCTGTCGCGCATCACTCCGTTCCACCACATAAGAGCACGCTTCTCAAACACACTTTATGAAAATTCAACCTTACGCCCATTCGGACATTGCACATGTCTGAATGTGTTCTCGATACTCTCGAACCATTGAAGGAGCGCGGTTGCTCCTTGCGACCCAGAAAACTTCAACGACTTAGCGGAATTGAAATTCTTGAAATTACATTGTGCATTGTTATTGTTATTGTATAGCTCGTGGATTTGGGTCACAACGCCTGGAAGCACATCAACCATTTGTTGAGAGACAAGGGTTGCGACTTCTTCAGCAGTAAAAGATTGTGCATCACGTCGAGGAGGCATTGTCTAACAAGGAAATATGAGAAACGAGTGAGGTCGACAATTAGGAAAAACAAAAGAGGTATTGAAAATATCGGCGAAACATAAGGAAGGCGATCATTTATTCATTACCTCGAACAAACAAATGACACGCAGTGACTAATCAAAGTAATGAATCAAAATAATGTATCGCGAAGACATGCTCGCCTATAAGTGAACACTCACCCCAAGAGTTCCCAGGTAAGAGTGACTGGTCCGATTATGTGGATTTGTACGAACACTCTAGCCTTAGACAGGAAACTCAGGGTACAGGCATTCACTCTTCCAGTTTGCACGTGTTCACATTATTTAGACCCAAACTTTGACGAGATTTTGAAAACTCAAAAGGCACTAAGCCAAAAATGAGTCAAACTGGAAGGGTTCAAAATCTTACAACAGAGGGTTCAAAACCTAGTAATCAATCATCCTAGAACGGATGATTAATTTTCGAAGCCGATTCGGATTTTGTTTTTAAAATCTAAACGCAAATCAACTTGCGTTGGGGTCCTAGAAAGTTATAGTCTAGGTCAAAACATTACTAATAACCTAATTCCCTATAACCATTGGCTCTGATACCAACCTCTTCTGTCACACCCCGACCACGTAAAACAACAAATCGTGGCGGAAACGTCGGGGAGTGTTGTAACAGAATTATTGTTTCAAACCATGGATACAAAATGTTTCGTTTTATTGAATATTAAACATTGTCTTATAGTTAAACAAGCAAGTCAAACATGGTCTATCATCGTTATTAAATCACTAAGGCCTCGTCCAGTCCTAAGTGAGCATGCATCCTATTCGCAATAAACATTAAGAAACATCACCTGAAACATATGTAAAAACAAAGTCAGCAAAGAAATGCTGGCGAGCACATAGTTTTTGTGTGAGTGTCAAATTCATGGCTCGTTGAAATATCTCGTACAACTTCGTTAATCGATATTTGAAACCTTGTTTTGTAAAATGTTTGTATTGTAAAATGAATAACCAAGTCAAAACAGATTGGTTATAATTTATAAACTTTGGTGCCATGAATCTTAACCCAAAACATTTGTTTATGTAAACCAAATCATAAATCGTTCTCGTAATAAAACTCGTATGGTTTATATCGTCTAGTAAACCTCGTTGTGTAACATCATTTAACTCGTTCTCGTTATAGTTCGCCGTTCACTTGTTTAAATCGTTCAATCGTTCAAAATCGTTCTCGTACAAATCGTTCTCGTTTTAATTGTGAAAACTACTTTTGGTCGTCTCGCTAATAACATTCAAACCTTTGTGACTCGTCCATCGTTCAACTCGTTCTTGCATTAACAAACCTCCAAAGGGTAAGTTAACAATCATCAGATTCAGTCATTTCCCACCTCACCCACACATAACCATGGGTCAAAACTAACACATGATCATACACATATTGTAAAACACAAGTGTAAGTTAACAAACCTACAAATCGTACTCAAGCGTAACACACATAATCTTGTCAACACTAACACATGATCATACACATATTGTAAAACACATAGCACATTGTAACACATAAAATAACCCATGAACAACCCATTCTAGTTATGTCAAAAAATTTAGCGATTCGGTAACATTTTTGGGCGTCGGAAGTCACGTATGACTAACCAAACACCAAGTAAACTTAATATAAGTTAAAATACTTATTTTTATATCAAAAATATCAGTTTGGTTACTGATCTAAAATAGTTTTGTAAAAATCATCCGAAAAGCCGATTTTTAACCGTTTTACCGCATAGTTTTGTATCAAACGTTACCCGAACCATCCCAAATCGAAATGACTTGAAATTTTAACACAACCCATGTTATTTACTGAATAAAATAATGGTTATCCTCATGATAGTGCAGGTCTTAAACAAAGCACATAAATCATGCATATTTCACATAATTTACCACTTTTTAAGCTATATGTACAACATGCAAAGCTATCAAACCTATGTAAAGTTTCATGCCATTATAATGTACCAAATAATAATATTTTTAGTGTTTATAACCTGTTCAAAAATATTTTTGTCATACAATCACCTTTTTATCACTTCTTGAGCTTTAAACCAACATATATTCGCATGTACAAGTGCCTAAAGCATACTATCATAACATCATCATTTTATGTTAATCTAAATGCATCAAATATGTGATATATTTAGATTTATTTGCTGATGTAATTTACATTTAACATATCATACATAAATCACCAAGTACTTGCATTTTTACCATTATTCAAGAACATGTAACACTTAAACAAGTACTTTATCAAAATAAAGCTCAAAACTCAAACACATATGTATATGTGTACGGTTATACATATACATATACATCACCATTTTTTTTATTTGTATCATGACCCATTTCATTTTAGATTTCAAGTTTAGTGAAAATCACAGGATTCAAGAGAAACTTCAAATCATCAAGAACAACCAAGAATCAAAGTATGATTTAAACATAAGTGTTATACCTTCAAGATTCAAGTGGGTTGTGGGATGAGATTTTGATGATAGGAAGCTTTAAATTACTTGAATGCACCTTGGAAACCCCTTTAGATCTTCACACCAACTTGAAGGTTGCTAGAAATGAGCTTGAATATGAAGAACAAGATTGAAGGAAGGATGAAGATGGAGAGAGGGAGAGAGGACGGTTTAGGGAGAGAGAGAGTGAGGGACTTGAGTGGAGTGAAAGATTATAATCTTGTTGTGAAGATATGAGGAGATATAAAGAAGATCTAATGAGAGCATGCAAGGACAAGTGTTAAACAAGATCTTGAAAAAAATATTTTGGTGATCTTGGAAAATATATGGTGGGGCCACACATGATATAACCGTGAATATCATATGGGGGGGTAAGTGTAAATTTTTTTATATAAATATGCTATATGTAGGCTAAAACGGGTGTTTAACTGGGTACCGGGTATTTTACCTAGCGTTTAAATCCCGGTTTATGGCGTTCTAAATTATTTTTATTATTCTATAAAAATAAACTCGCCAAAATATTACTGAAATAAATTTCAGTTGCCAAGACTGGCTGCGTTGTCCGCGTTATGCAGTAGAAGCACCGTGTCGCGCAGAAACACGCGGTACGCGCTTAAACTTAAAAAATAACGTTTTTAAGCGTTTTAATTTATTTTTTAACACGAACCTGATTAAAAATAAAATTTTAATCATAACAAAATATTTCTGGGATTTAAATATTATCCGGGCGGTCATCAACATTCGTTTCGCAGTTTTGTCGTAAATAGTTCTAAAGTCCAAATAAACATGTTTTCGCCATACCAAATCCTTCGAAACTTATTTCTAAGTCATGTTAGGGATATTTAGGGTATGTTAAGCCTGTGTCACTATTCCGGAGTGTTTGTCGCGTTAAACTGACTGCGTTTATGCACCAGTTTGCGTATAACCTTCCAGAAAGCGATTTAAGCTTGAAATCGGAATCGAATCAAATTGTAAAATCATCACACACAATAACACATATAATAACACCAAAGCACATTGTTTTATTGATAATCAACATTGTTTCACATTATACGATGATTACAGAACACAGTTGTCACACTTTGCACTGCATTCCGTACAATATAAACAGTAATTTGTACTTCAATGACTGTGAATGATTGAACTAATGAGATGAAAAATTTTCTGATTACTTTCAAGAACATACAAATGCATTACATGTTGCATGATTGCTTATCATTATTACATGCAACCCGGTATGGTTCAATTAGTGCACAAAATGAGACTAGCACAATAAACAGATAAACTAGAAGTACTGACGGGAGTTCAGTACTCAGACAGATATGTTGCTAGAACACAGAATGAGCCTCAGAACCAAGAGTTACACTATAGAATAGTATGTAGGAAAGTAGGGATCATATAGTGCCTTCCGAGTGATGATTTAAGTACAAGAAAGTGCCCGAAACACACTAAAACTACAGAATTCTGCAGAAAACAGCAAAAATCAGCATTTTAAACCTCAAAATATAATGCAAAAATGTGGTTTAATGGTCCAGAATACCTTGACAAGTGTCGAGAATCAAAACTGTCATAAAAGACATCATATCGCACACTAAACTGTGCAATTTAGCACCTTAACGAACCGGTAACCAAACGAACAACCGGACACTACCCGAAACACTAAAATTTAACTAGAAGCATTGTTTTAATGTTACAAAGCTAGTTATGATCACCAAACATCATGTTACTACTTAAAACATATAAACATAAATAAACTCTAACTAGAACACTTACATTTCAACCTAATCACCTAACTAAGAGTTAAAACCAAACCAAGACCCCCCCCCCCCATTGTGGACGGTCCAACATGGGCCCCACAATCTTTGATTTCTTTTGATTAAAAGATGAGATATGTTTAGTTGATATGAAGCATATTAGCCTCAAGTTAAAGAAATGTTGGGAGTGCTTTTATAAAAATCACAAGGTCTAAACAACTTAACCTTCTAACACTTCAACTCACCACAACTTCTTCTCCTTCTTCTCCGTTAGCTACGGCCCCAAACACCCATCCTAATCCCTTCATCTTCAAGCCACTTCCAAGTAATCCAAGCATATTCTAAGGTGTTTCAAGCTTAACTAAGAAGGTTGGAAGCAAGGGAATTGGAATGACCTTCTCTAGGAGCTTTTATTCACCTCAATTCTTCATCAACTTGCTTCTTGTTCTTCCCTAGCCATAGTGCTAGTAGTAAGCCTCTTTAATCTTGTTTTTACACTTAATCTTAGTGGTTAATGTATAATGTAACTTGGTAATCTAAAGAATCTCAACAAAACATAAGCATGAACATGAACATAAAGCTTAAAAACATGAAGATCAAAGTTGTGTAAGTGTATGTATTAAACTTGTTTGTTGATTACTTGCATATATGGTGTAGATCATTATATGAATCTTGCTACATGATGATTAAACACATGATCTAGCAAGTATAAGGATGGATCTTGAGAAATTTATGTTGATTAACCTTTATGTAAACTATGAACTTGAAGGTGAACTTGTTTATGTGTAGGATGATTATTCCTACAAGATATAAGTCTTGAAAATGTAAGATTCCAAAAATAATATTTTCAAGAACCTAAAGTTTACTTCAAGATTTAACAAGACTTGGTTTTTAAAGAAAATAACCATGGTTTAAGTGTTAAATGAATCTAATAAAGTGTATGTAACATGAAAAATGCAAGAAGATTAATTTTTGAAAAAAATCATGTTACAAGTTGTAAAGGATGCAATTTTGCAAGAATGAGTTTTATAAAATAAAAACCATGAATTTAGTGTTCTTAAACCTTATTAAACAACATGTTAAAAGACTACAAAGTTTTACAAAACTTCAAGTTCATAACATCTTGTAAAATGCATATTTATGGCTATTGGTAAGTTGTGTGAAACTTGTTGTTGATTGATGATGAATTTTCAAAAGAAAAAGATATGCTATTAAGCATGGAAACCTCCATTTTTAAGGGGAAACAATGGCAAAATTTTTGTAAAAATTTAACACTTAGAAAAATATTTTTAAAACAAGTGTTTACAAGTAATTTTTTGTCATGGTTTTAATATAAAAGTTTGCCATAACTTTTTTATAATTGGATGTTGATTTTTGATAATAAAAAAATGACTAAGTATATATTTAGGAAAATATATATTTAGAAGACACAAAATTTTGTGCTACTTGTATATTGATTGAATTAGTTATATTAAAATTAGGACTTGAAAATAATACACCACACCAAAATACCGAAAATTGTAATATGAAAATATTACCAAAATCACAAGAAATTAAATGTATAATTTATACCCGAAAAATTGGACAAAGGACATTTGGACTATTCGCCCCACCATAATCTTTCAAGATCCTTCAATATCCTACTTAAATCTTCTCTACATCCATTTTGATACACATAATCTTCCTTAGATTCTCTAGGATATGATAAGATCTTGTGAAGTACTATATAGATAACATAAGAGATCATTCTTCACTTCACACAATCAACCTCCTTCCTCCCTCTCCATCCTCGGTCGCCCCCCACACCACACACCACCATCATTTCTCAATCAAGTTCATCCATTTCAAGCTTCACATAAGGTGCAAGAAGGTGTTTAAGAAGGTTTGGTGCTTGAAGAACTTGAAGGACCTCTCTTGTGTGCTTTTATCCACTCCATATTCTTCATTGTTCTTCCCTAGCTTTAAGCTAGTTGTAAGATTCTTGAACACCCTTGTTTACTTCATATTTTTAGTGGTTAAAAGATATAACATGTTGATTATCATAAGAACACTAAAAGACATACACATGAATCTTGAAACATAAGGTGAAATATGATGATATCTTGATGAAATGATGTAGTTTAGTAGATGTATAATGTTTGCTTGTTGATTACCAGAAATATTGATGTTGATCAATACATGAAGCTTGTTAGATTGTGATTAAACACATGAACTAGCAAGTTAGAGGATGATTATGTGTTTACACAAGAAGATCATCCTCATGTATAAACATGAACTTGATGAATAAATGATTTCTTGGAAAATAATAAACAAAGTAAGCTAGTAAACTTATAAATCTAAGAGGTATGATTGATTTTTCTAAAAGAACCAAGTTTAAAATGTGATTTGTAGAAGATCTTGGTTTTTACATAAACATACACTATTTTATTAGAAAAACAAGTGTATAAACACTTATGAAACAAGAAAAATACAAAAGAAGTATTTTCAGAAAAATCATCTTACAAGTTGTAAATGACTAAATCCTTCAAGAATGAGATTTACAAACAAACAACCATGTTTTAAGGGTAACTAAACCTACTAAATAACATGGTAAGTTACTATAAGTTTTCACAAAACTTCAAGTTCATGATGTAGTGTAAATTACTTGATTTTGACACTCGGTAGGTGTTGAATGAGTTGATTATTGATTGTGATGATTTAAAAGAAAATAAACACATGTTCTGAAAACATGGGAAACCTCCATTTTTAGGGGAAACTATGTCAAAATTTTTATAATTTTTGACACTTAGAAAAATATAAGTTTTTGAGGAACTTATTCTCTAAAAATGTATCTAAAAACATTTACCAAGGTTTCCCAAATTTTTGTGTTAAGAAATGATGATTTCTTCAAGATTAACCTTGATATTAAGTATGTATATTTTTGAGAAAAATATATATATTTATTGATCACCAAATTTTGTGCTAAGTGTATGTAGTATGTATTACATGTAATAGTGTATTAGGACTTCAAAATACACTAAATACTCCTAAGGAGTGAAAATACAAAAATACACATACAACATGCTTAGGCAAATACAAGAGGATATATTTATGAAAATATATTGCTTGATAAATTATGTAACTTAGACAAGTTATGAACATGAAATGAAGTTTTGGACAAAATACATAATTCGGGTGAAAAATACAAGATACTTATATTTATTTTTGAGAAAATAATATAAGTAAGACACATAGTTAAAAATATAAATTATTTTTTAACACAAGAACACATATACAAAAGAAAGTGACTTGTACTTGTGCGATACAAGTCTAGTGACTAACGTTAATAAAACACGTTTAGGTCACGACGCTAGATAAGCAAAAACCGGTGAAGTTTACGGCGCAAGGAACGCAAAGTTGTGAGTTCATGCTCCCCCTTTTCTTTTAACTGTTTTCAGTTTTATAACTTCGGGGGTGAAGTACATGTTACTAAATGTTTACAGAAAGATACAAAATACATGAGTTATGGTACGATTGATACAAGAACAAAGGAATGATACGAGAAATCGTGTCACGAATAGGGTACCATAAGCACCATTAATCAACAGTATACCTAGACCGCAGAACAAAAGGTTAGATCTAACGGGTGTCCGGGCAGCCACACTCTTGGTGAAAACTAGTACCGAGTAGTGCTTTTGTGTCTCAGTCATGAATCGACAACTAGAAAAATGCCTATGGTTTGGTTGCTTCCTATGTCGTGTCACATGTTAATGGCCTGGCAACCATTAACAACAAGATACATACAGAAATACTTGATTTATACAAGATACATACAGGAAGACTTGATTTATACAAGATACATACAGAAATACTTGATTTATACAAGATACATACCATGTTTTCATACAAAGTATACAAACAAGAACTGCATGAATTCACACCAACATTATGTTGACGTTTTTTTTCAAAACTCACATGTATTTCAGGTAACTAAAGTGGATGTGCGCGCGGTCATACTCATGCTCATGGATGTTGCTTATGTTTTATCTTTGAATAAAGTTGTAAACTTTTCAGACGATATGTCGTCTTGTGTAAAACTATGATTTCAGTTATGTAATGTTTGGCATTTGAAGTTATTTTTATGAGCATGTAGTATGTTTACCTATCGTATGCAATGAAAACCTTTCATGATCACACCTCGTGCTTCCGCCTTAGAAAGGGGTGAGACAATAAGAGCCTTCAACACATCTTCAATAAAAAAGAACTCAA
This sequence comes from Helianthus tuberosus, assembly GCA_030545235.1. Lineage (NCBI taxonomy): Eukaryota > Viridiplantae > Streptophyta > Magnoliopsida > Asterales > Asteraceae > Helianthus > Helianthus tuberosus. Next base: position 54,079,929 of record CM060351.1, read on the forward strand.
CATGCGTCAGCGTGCTGGGTAGAGTTATTAAACGACTATGACTGCGAAATCCGCTACCATCCAGGTAAAGCGAATGTCATGGCCGACGCTCTTAGTCGTAAAACTCATGTTAAGAGTGTTCATTGCTTCCAACTCGTCAATGATCTTCGAAACTGCATTCGAGAAGCTCAATACTCATTTGTTAACGATGATAATGACGGGTGGTCCTTTGGACAACCCTTAAATATGTTAAAAGATGAAATAATCCTCCATTTAATCGTGTAATTATCTTGAATTAGATAACTACCATTGCTTATGTTTCAGGTGCATTTTGAGGGCTAAAAGATGGATAAAATGCAGCTTTGGAGGTTTTGGTGATAAACGGTTCGAGTGTGGAACAAGAGACAAAACAAAGGAGACAAGTCAGCCCACCACCGTAAATTACGGTCCTACCGTAATTTACGGTGGACCTGGATTTCATATCTTTCTCACCGTAAATCAGTTTGTTTGCACCGTAATTGAATATTGTCCACCGTAATTTACGGTGGAGCCGTAAATTACGGTGCCGTCTGCGAGGAAAACTTGTAACTGCCATCATATAATCGGTTTTAGGGTGTCTTTTCACATCACTCATCATTGGACGGTTCTTGGACACCTTGGGGGGCGATTTTGGAGAACTTGTTAGTTTTGTGAACATTTTTCAATCATTCGGTTTGTGCTTTTGATTCGTATGAATAATAGATTGATGTTGATGATGATTCACCGAGCCATGTCCGGCTAAACTCTTCGGTGATCATCCTAGGTGAATGTTTCTGAAACTTTTGTGTGTTTAATTTCTGCATTTCTAGAATGATATCTTGCGTTGCTTGAATGTCATGGTGTATGTTTGATTGTTTGTAGTGTGTTAATCAATATTGCAATTTCTAGTCTTAATCGTACGTTCTTGGTGCCGTTGGCAACCGAGATATCACGGGAAGGGTTAGGGTTGGTTATTGGTTAATAGGTCATCGGGAAACAACCTCGCGTTATCTAATCCGAGTACTTTGTTCCCTTTTATCACTTCAATCACATATACACGAGTTATGTCTATATAACTCTTTCTAGTGAAATTGCACACAACTGTTTAAAGAAACTGAAACCTAGGGTGATCATTGTTCTCTCCTAATTGTTTACAACCAACTTTGATTTGAATTAGTTCTTAATTTAGTTTTCTAAAACAACAATCCACAATCTTGAATTTTAATTTTCTGCAATTTAGTTTAATATTAGTTTAAATACAAAGCTATACAATCGACACATTTTCCACATACTCCCTGAGTTCGATACCCTTTTACCACTAACTACAGTTGTTTGGGGATTAAATTTGCGTGACCCACGACAATCACGTCAAATTTTGGCGCCGTTGCCGGGGAGTAGTGCGCAACGTGTGTCAGTTTGTTAGTTTTGCGTTGTTATTTTCGGGTTTACACTGGTGTGTTTAGTGTGCAGGTTCTACAGGTGCATGCATACTAGAGGCTCTCACAAAGCGTCACCATTGTCATTTGATCCGGAAATTGAAAGAACGTTGAGGCAAAACAGAGTTTTGGTACGAGAAAACAAAATTGTTGGTTCACCTACTTCACCCATTACACCAAGAAACATCATGGACGAACCACAAATACCACCCACAACGGGTCAAACGACCTCATCATTCATTCCTACATCCACACAACCATCACCAAACACCACTATTCCAAACATCACCACAATTCCTACTCCAATTCATGATACTACGCCAACCAATACCAACACCACACAACCGAACACTACTCAAGTCGAACCTACTCTCACCTATAGCCCTTCCGCCACAATCCCACCACTATCACACTTCTTTCCTCCATCTACAGGTCAATCATCTTCTCATTATTCAATACCACCAAATACAACCATTGTCCATACTACCTCTACGATTAGACCATCAAACCAGTCGGGTTTTCAATACTCGACCATTCCATTTGGGCAAACTTCAGGTATAGGGGGAGATGGATATGAGGAAGGATACGAAGAATTTGAGGGTTATGATGAGGATGGATATTTTTACGAGGGTTATGGTGATCAAGGAGAGTTTGGGTATGTGCCGGGTCAATCTCAAGGGATAGCAAGTGTGGGTGGAATGCAACAACAACTCATACCGCAACATATTCGGCCAAGACCACAAGGGCCACCAATACAACAACCTAATCCATTGCAACAAGTCCGGCCACAACATGTACAACAACAATTTCAAAGACCACCTCAACGCCCACCGATGCGACAACAACAGTTTCAACAACCAATCGCACCACAAGGGCAAGTACCAAGGCCAAATGGTCCTATTATTCCGAGAGGTAGGTATGGTGTACCAAGGAGACACCTTAGGGAAAATGTGAGGGGCATTGAAGCACATTTTCGGCCGGTAATCACGCAAAACCCTTCACCGGTAGTCATTCCTCATAATGATCAAGGGCGAACATTTGAAGTAAGAACCAATTCCTTGCAAAGTTTACCAAAGTACAAGGGGTTGGCAAATGAGGAGCCTTATTTTCATTTAGAGGCTTATGACTCTATTTGCAACACTCTTGGGAGTCAAGGGTTTTCAGCCGACGACATCAAATTGGTATTATTCCAATTTTCTTTGGAAGATAAGGCGAAGAAATGGTTCTACACGTTACCTTCGGCATCCATATATACATGGGGGAGATGCAACAAACTTTCTTGGATGAGTTTTACACCGCCCAAAAGACCAACGATGCAAGAAAGGGGTTGAGAAGTTTCCAACAACAACATGGTGAGATGTTTCATGAGGCATTCGAGCGTTTCAACATGATGATTAAAAACTGCCCTCATCATGGAATTGAATTATGGGAATTGATGAATGCTTTTCATGAGGGGTTGAGTGCCGAAGATGCACGTGATCTCATGTCTATTACCGGTGGGACCTTTGGAACAAATTATGAGAACGATGATTGGGAGTTTTTGGAAAGCATGGCAACTACGTCAAAGAGGAAAGCTCAAGCTTCAAGAAGAGCCCGACCGACTACTAACCGACCGCAAGTGCACGCCATAGATGATGGTAATGTTCAAACCACTAACCAAATTTATGATGTTTGTGCTTTGTGTAATGAAATAGGTCATGCGGCTGAAAATTGCCAAGGGATGTTGGAAGGGCAATACGAGGAGGTCCATGCGGTTCAAGGCCAAGGTCAAGGAGGAGGTGGTAGGAATTACAACAACATGAATTCGAATACCTACCACCCCGGATTGAGGAACCACCCGAATTTTAGATATGGGAACCCGTCAAATCAAGCAAATCCAAATTTTCGAGGTAGCCAAGGTAACTTTGGTTCACGCCAATCTTACAATAACCAAGGTGGGTATCGAAGCGGAAATAACCAAGGTTATCAAAAGCAATACCAAACGGGTCAAGAACAAGGGGGTTCTTCAGGTGGAAACGAGGTGATGGAGATGCTAAAGAGCATGCAAATGGAGATGCAAAAACGGAACCAACTTGATGAAGTGCGAATGCAAAAAGATGAGGTTCGTGATAAAAGCATCCAATCACTAACAACCCAAATGGGTCAATTGGCAACCGATGTGGCAGAATTGAAGAAAAACAAGGGTCAACTTCCTAGTGACACCAAGGTAAATCCATCACACGGTTCGTCAAGAGGTAATGTAAATGTTCATCAGGTTAGTGTTTTGAGAAGTGGGAAAGAGTTTAAAGCTAATTTGTCACCCGAATTAGTTGAGGGGGTGGTTGAGGACATCACGGGTAATGATAGTGATGATGATGTTTCACCGGTTAAACCAAAAGAAGTAAATGTTAAAAAACCGGGTTTGGGTGAAAATAAAGAAAGTGAAAAAGTTGAGGGTGAATCGAGTCAAGTTCCGTTTCCCTCGGCTTTACTTGACCCGGGTAAGAAAAATTTTATTGCATCGAGAGGTCCCCAAAAAGAGGAGATGTGGGATATGTTCAAACAAGTAAAAATAAATCTCCCACTCCTTGATGCAATAAAACAAGTCCCCGCTTATGCAAAATTCTTAAAAGAATTATGTACACAAAAAAGGCAAAACAAGAAGAAAGTGCCTAAGCGGGTGGACTTAACCGGGCAAGTGAGTGCGGTGTTGAATGGGGAGCTTCCTCCTAAGCTCCAAGATCCGGGCACGCCATTGATTAATGTACAAGTTGGTAATTTTCAAATGGCTAAGGCGTTGCTAGATCTCGGAGCCGGAGTTAGCATTTTACCGGGGGGCTTATATGACCAATATGACTTTGGTCCGTTATCAAGGGTGGAGACAACGGTTGTTTTAGCCGACTTGTCTCATAAGTTGCCTCGGGGTATGGTTCAAAATGTAATTGTTAAAATTGATGAGTTTTATTACCCGGTGGACTTCTTAGTTTTGGATTACTCATCGGCGGACCCTAAGCAACAACAAAATATAATTTTGGGTCGGCCATTTTTAAGCACCGCACATGCTATTATTGATTGTAGATTTGGTACAGTTGATATGGCTTTTGGAAATAGGAAAATGCGTTTGAATGTTTTTACTAACAATTCTAATGCTAACGGTGTTGATGAGTGTTTCATGGCAGACATAGTAGATGGATGCAACCCGCATGAGTATGAGGAGGATGGTTTGGATATTTGCCTGTGTGACTTTTCTGAACAGGTACATGCTTATGCGTTACGGGTTGAAGAGGAAGCACAAGATGCTATGGCAATGAAAGAAGGTAGACCACCATGGACCCACCAATTCGAGGGTCTACCGGTGGAGATCGATTCGGGTACAAAACCATCATTGGAGGAACCACCAAAGTTGGAGCTCAAGGACTTGCCTAGCCATTTGAAGTATGTATTTTTAGGGGATAATGACACTTTACCGGTCATTATTGCCTCTAATTTGGAATTGGCACAAGAGCAAGCATTGATTGAGGTTTTAAAAGAGAACAAGGGTGCTATTGGATGGACGATTGCCGATCTCAAAGGAATTAGTCCATCCATTGTCATGCATAAAATTATCACAACCGAAGATGCTAAACCGACACGAGAAGCTCAAAGGCGGTTGAACCCGAACCTACGGGAGGTAGTGAAAAAGGAGGTAATTAAATGGTTGGATGCGGGAATCATCTATCCGATTTCGGATAGTGCTTGGGTGAGTCCCACCCAAGTGGTGCCTAAGAAGGCCGGCATTCAAGTAGTCAAGGATGAAAGTGGTGAACAAATTGCCACCCGACCGGTTACCGGGTGGCGTGTGTGTATTGACTACCGAAAATTGAATGCCGCCACTTCTAAGGACCATTTCCCGCTACCTTTCATTGACCAAATTATTGAAAAATTGTCGGGTCAAAAATATTACTGCTTCTTAGATGGGTACTCGGGTTACAATCAAATCGCCATACACCCGGATGACCAACACAAGACCACCTTCACTTGTCCATATGGCACCTTTGCCTTTCGGCGAATGCCATTTGGCTTGTGCAATGCTCCGGCAACTTTTCAACGATGTATGATGAGTATTTTCTCGGACATGGTTGGAGAGTCGCTTGAAGTATTTATGGATGATTTCTCCATTTTTGGCACTACTTTTGATACTTGTCTCAACGAATTGCAAAAGGTTTTGAAAAGGTGCGTTGAGAAAAATTTAGTGCTAAGTTGGGAGAAAAGTCATTTCATGGTGCAAGAGGGCATTGTGTTGGGGCATGTGATTTCTGAAAGGGGGATGGAGGTGGATAGGGCAAAGATACGGGTAATATCATCTTTGCCACCTCCTAAAAATGTTAAGGGTGTAAGGTCATTCTTGGGACACGCGGGTTTTTATAGACGTTTCATTAAGGGTTTTAGTGTTATCACCAAACCTTTATGTAACTTGTTATTAAAAGATGTCCCGTTTGATTTCACTAACGAGTGTATGCAAGCTTTCATTGTTTTGAAGGAACACTTGGTCAAGGCGCCTATTTTGCAACCACCCGATTGGTCAAAGCCGTTCGAGATAATGTGTGATGCGAGCGACACCACTATTGGTGCAGTTTTGGGTCAACGGGTTGACAAGAAACCGGTGGTTATTTACTATGCAAGCAAAACGTTATCCGAAGCGCAACTTAACTACACCACAACCGAGAAGGAATTACTAGCGGTGGTGTATGCTTTGGATAAGTTTCGCTCGTATATTTGGGGAAGCAAGGTAGTGGTTTATTCGGATCATAGTGCGGTCCGATACTTGATGGAGAAGAAAGACGCGAAGCCTCGGTTGATTCGGTGGGTCTTATTGTTACAAGAGTTTGATCTAGAGATCCGAGATAAGAAGGGAAGCGAGAATGTAGTTGCGGATCATTTGTCTCGGATTCCGGTGGAAGGGACCGACGATGTAAGTGAAATCAATGAAAGTTTCCCCGATGAGCAACTTTTAGCCGTTTCCACTTTCGTTGCACCGTGGTACGCTCATTATGTCAACTATTTAGCCACGGGTGCCATTCCAACTCATTGGACCAAAAAGCGTCGACAACAATTCATGGTCCAAGTGAGGCAATACATTTGGGATGAGCCGGATCTTTTCAAGATCGGACCGGATCAAGTCATACGGAGGTGTGTGCCCGAGACGGAAGTGTTAGAAATCTTAACTCATGCTCATTCGTCCGCTTGCGGGGGTCATTTTAGTGGGCATAAAACCGGCTATCGGGTACTTTCTTGTGGGTTTTATTGGCCCACTATCTTTAAGGATGCAATTGAGTTCGCCCGGAATTGTGTAAATTGCCAAAAGATGGGTAGCATATCGAAGAGGGATGAGATGCCACTACAACCAATCTTGGTTGTAGAGATATTTGATGTATGGGGAATAGATTTTATGGGTCCGTTTCCGAATTCGAATGGCTTCCTTTATATTCTTGTGGCGGTGGATTATGTCTCGAAGTGGATTGAGGCTATTGCAACACGAACAAACGACCATTCGGTTGTTTGTAAATTTGTTCAATCCAACATCTTTTCTCGCTTTGGAATCCCGCGGGTTATTATAAGCGATGGTGGTTCACATTTCAAAAACTTTAACTTCGGAAAATTATTGAAGAGGTATAGCGTGAACCACCGAGTCGCCACCCCTTACCATCCGCAAACGAGTGGACAAGTCGAAGTGTCCAACCGTCAAATCAAGGAGATCCTCATGAAGACGGTAAGAACGGATAGAAAGGATTGGTCAAGCAAGTTGGATGATGCTTTGTGGGCGTACCGTACAGCCTACAAGACTCCGATTGGCACAACACCTTACCGGATGGTGTATGGTAAGGGTTGTCACTTGCCAATGGAGTTGGCGCATCGGGCACATTGGGCGATCAAGACGGTTAACGCGGATTATGACGAGGCGGGGAAGTTGAGGAAGTTGCAATTAAGCGAAATAGAAGAGATTCGGGATGAGGCGTACGAATGTGCATCGGCCTATAAGGATAAACTCAAGAAGGTGCATGATGCAAAGTTGCGGAAGAAAACGTTCGAAGTGGGGCAGAAAGTTTGGTTGTACAATTTTCGATTGAAAATGTTCGCGGGAAAACTTAAAAGCAAATGGATGGGTCCGTATGTTATTCGAAGAGTTGGGCGATTTGGTGATGTGGACATTCAAGATGAGCAAACGTTGAAACAACAAACGGTGAACGGTCACCGCTTGAAGCCGTACTTGGAAGGAAATGACATCAACAACTTGGAGCTTGACAAAGCGGGCTACATCTTACGCCCGGTCGAGGAGGAACAACCATAAGAGGCCCAGGTTTGGTGGTAGTGTACATAGTAGTTTTGTTTTGTCTTGTTTTGTATATTTGCACAATTGCCATAGTTTCTCGAAGTCCGTGTTCGAAACAAGTGTGGGGATGTTCGGGTCGCGAATTGCTCTTACATTGTGTTGAGGACAACACGGGATTTTTGAGGGGGTAGGGTAATTTTTACATGTTTTTGAAAAAATTAAAAAACATAAAAAAATCGAAAAACTTAAAAATCTAAAAAAATTTGTCACATAAAATCTCAACTTTTGTGAAAATGTGGATGCCCAGCGAGCACCGTAAATTACGGTACAGCCGTAATTTACGGTGGATGTTAAATATTTGTGAGCCTTACGGTGAAAACCTCCTGAGTTACGGAAAGGAATTGATATTCAGCGTTTACCGTAAATTACGGTAATACCGTAATTTACGGTGGTGGATGAAAATGCATGGGGCTTTACGATAGATCTCTACTGATTTACGGTACAAGTTTTGACATTCAGGTCTCACCGTAATTTACGGTGAGACCGTAAATTACGGTACGCAGTTTTCTTGTTTCCGTCGTTTGGGGTCCGCACACACATATAAAAAAAAATATAATAAACTCTAATACAACCAAGTCTGGTCACGTGAATAAACCCCATCCACTCATTCATCTTTCACTTTCCATCACTATCTTTCTTCTCTAAGAACCCACAACCTCCATTGTTTCTTCCACCTTACATCTCTCATAAAACCTTCAATTCCTGTCCAAATCAAGTGGAATCTTGGTCTAAATTGACTAATTTTCCACAAGCTTTGTGATTGTGAGGAGAGATTTCAGAGAAAACGCAATTGTGGGGTCGAAGTTTGAAACCCTAGTTTGAGATAATTTGGGGGTTTTGGGATTTTTGGTTTCACAAGCATTCTTTCATCTTGAAACAAGGTATGAACACTTACTTTGCTATATTATGGTGGTACATTGTGAAGAACAAGGTGATTTAGGTTATGTGTTTTTGCCCACTTGCTTGTTGTTAAGATATGAGTATGAAAGTGATTATTGAACATGGTTGATGGTTGTAGATGTAGGATTTGTGGTTAAAGTAGTGAACTTTTGGGATGCTCTACATTGTAGAGACACCATGCCCAATTTTTGAAAAATTCTCGATACATTTTTGGTTCACTAACATCTACAACCATGATAACAAGCAAGTGTGGGGAGGATTTTGAAAAGAGGGTTTAATTTGGTGTTTGTTTTTTGTTGTTCGCCTCATGTGTGTAGGAAATGGCAAGGACCAAGGAAAAAGCGGGTTCGAGTTCATCTTCATCAAAAGGCAAGGGCAAGCAAAAGGAGCAACCATCAAAGAAGCGGCAATATATGGGTAGGGTTAGTGAAAGCGAAAGTGAAGGCGAAGAAGAAGAGATGGAGTTAGACCCGAGTGATAAGCCGGTGTGGAATTCGGGGTCGTTGGATGATCAAACCGAGATTTGGCAGCCAACCCTTTATAACGACTGCATGAACAAGTTGAAAAACAAAGCAGCCGCATTTATTTGTGAAAAAGAGGTTGATGAACCCCAGTTTGGTCAGTTCGGGGTGTTTGCTAAGTTTCGTGCTTTGGGCTGGGAAGGAGCGCTCAAGTGTTTTGACAAAGATAAGAGTAATCTGTTTATGACTGAGATTCAGGAGTGGATGGCAACACTTAAATGTCACAACTTCAACAAGCCATCACAAATGAAGTTGATCGGGATGGTACATGGGGTGCCAGTTGAGATGTCATTCGACACATTGAAGAAGCTGGGAAAGTATGACAGTCTCCCGGCTAAGGAGTACATGATTCCCACGCTTGATGATTTATTGCTCAAACCAGAGAAGCACGTGAGATGGAACGACATGTTAGCGGATTTGTTTTTGCCCGGTAGGTACAGTGGTGTATTATACCGGAAGAATTTGAAGATAGAAGCCAAACTGTTGCATACAATCTGCCTACTTAATGTCATTCCAAGAAGAGGCGATAAAGAACTGGTGAGGTTTCCAGAGATACCTGTTTTGTATTCATTGATGCATGGATCCCCACGCTTCCCAATACGCTACCTGATTATGCACCATTTGTGGATATGCCGGAACAAATACGGAAGAGACATCGTCCCGTACTGTCGCATCATAACGGGTTTGATGAAACAGCAGAAGGCACTCACATCCGAAGACCGAGGTTTGACGAAAAGGCACCAGCCTTTTACTTTGGATAGGTTGGGAAACGTTTGGACATATACTCAGTCTGAACGTTATCACAAGTTGAAATCTGAAGGGCAACGGTGGAGGGCATTAAAGTTGAATGCACGAGAGTTGTTACCGGGAGAGCCGGATGAGCCAGAGAGCGACGAAGAGTTAGTTCCGAGCGGAGATGAAGACTATGCGGACGCGCCGCATGGTGGTGAAAATGTGGTTCAAGGTGGTTATGGTCAGGGTCATGGTGGGATGTTTTATGATTACACGCAGCAATCGTACATGCCGGGATGGGCCTATGAGGGTACTATGCAAGAGGTGATAGCAAACCAACGTCCTCCGGCGTCCGTGTTTGATACGTGGTCGGGGTCGGGGTCGGGGTCGGAGAGAACGTTGTTTGATCAAAACACAAGAAATAGTGCGAGTTTAGAACGGGCCATGAAACACAATTTAGATCGTCAAGAGCTATGGAATCGCACTCATGCGTATTCCCGGGAAGTGGAAATGAATAACAATTATTTTGATGATCAAGCGAGGCGGATGCATGCAGATTGGCATGCCGGAAGGCCGGTTGTTGAGGATCCACAACATGTGGACTATGCCTCATTACCGCCTTATGATGGTAGCATCTCATATCCGACTCCACCGGTCCACCACTCGCAATGGATTGACCCGAGGCAACGAGAGGGAGCACAACAACAAGAAGGAGGAAGTAGTAGTGGTTCGTTCGCGTTCGGTGAATGGAATGATGTGATGTCTTCAGTTTTTGGACCTCCTGGACCGCGCTACTATTAGTAAGGTTGTGTTTCTCCTTTTGTATATTTTTGTGCATATTTGATTGTTTGTTTGTTTAAGGATTGGGAGGTTGGGTGGTGTTTTGATATGTTGTGTTTGGGTTGGTGTTATGTGGTGGTGTTTATGTTAAAAAGAAGAAAATATAAAAAAAAATTATAAAATGGAAAATACAAAAAGAAATTTGGGGTTTGAGTAAAGAAGCGTTTTGGTTGATGTTGAAAAGGTTTTTAGTGATCAAAACCTCTCAAAACCATACATTGGGGTCAATGTATCCCAAGTGTGGGGATGGGGGAAATTTTAAAGATTTTGAAAAATTTTGAGCCAAGTGAAACAATGTGAAAATTTGAACACCCTAGATTAACCCCAAGTTGGTGCACCGGCAACCCTTGATACCTTTTTCATTCTTGGTGAGAGTTGTAGCCACACTTGTATATAATAATGCTTATCTTTGATGAGAGTGGCTACGGGTGGGGGTGCATTAGAACTTGTGCTTGAATGCGATTTGAGTCTTTAGTTAGATATAAATGCAAAAAGGATAAGGGCATTTAGGTAGCCTCGTCGTTGGTGTGAGTGAGTGTGGGATTTGGGGGGTTGGACCTCATAAGTTATATATATGAGCACGGTAGTGAGAGGGGCGGGGGTTTGGACATTTAGTTGCCCATTTTGTGCTTTACAAGCCTATCATTTGTTACCCTTAGCTACTTTCCTGAAAAATTTACCCAAATTTGAACCGGTCTTATAGTATTAGTAGTTTTAGTAGTTTGAAGTAGATATAGTTAATGTGTTATTGTAAAAAAAAAAAAAAAAAAAAAAGAGAAAAAAAAGAAAAAAGCAATGAAAAATGAAAAAAAAAAGTGATGTTAGTTATCTTGTGTATAGTAGTTAAGTTTGATAGTTGTTTGTTTGTTTATTCGTGTAATAAAAGACCGGGTCAAGTTTTCGCTACTTCATATATATTCCATTTCCTACCCATACGCCTAGCCACGTTACAACCTTGAAAGTCCCTTGGATTTGCATTTATGTTTGACCCATTTTAGGAGAATGATCGATTTAAGTACAAGCTTATGATTGTGCAACCACCCGTTTGCCTAGTGTGTGTCTAGCATTATCTTTGCTAGTTTTCACTTGTAGCCGAGAGGAGAGATTTAGAGAGGGGTGCATTGGTTGGGTGTTGAAAAGGGGTTAGTAAAAAGATTGCTTGTTTTTGCTTGGTTTAAATTGATCACTTGTTTTGAAACTGATTTGAGGAGTTGCTTGGGACAAGCAACGGTTAAGTGTGGGGATGTGACGGGTGGTCCTTTGGACAACCCTTAAATATGTTAAAAGATGAAATAATCCTCCATTTAATCGTGTAATTATCTTGAATTAGATAACTACCATTGCTTATGTTTCAGGTGCATTTTGAGGGCTAAAAGATGGATAAAATGCAGCTTTGGAGGTTTTGGTGATAAACGGTTCGAGTGTGGAACAAGAGACAAAACAAAGGAGACAAGTCAGCCCACCACCGTAAATTACGGTCCTACCGTAATTTACGGTGGACCTGGATTTCATATCTTTCTCACCGTAAATCAGTTTGTTTGCACCGTAATTGAATATTGTCCACCGTAATTTACGGTGGAGCCGTAAATTACGGTGCCGTCTGCGAGGAAAACTTGTAACTGCCATCATATAATCGGTTTTAGGGTGTCTTTTCACATCACTCATCATTGGACGGTTCTTGGACACCTTGGGGGGCGATTTTGGAGAACTTGTTAGTTTTGTGAACATTTTTCAATCATTCGGTTTGTGCTTTTGATTCGTATGAACAATAGATTGATGTTGATGATGATTCACCGAGCCATGTCCGGCTAAACTCTTCGGTGATCATCCTAGGTGAATGTTTCTGAAACTTTTGTGTGTTTAATTTCTGCATTTCTAGAATGATATCTTGCGTTGCTTGAATGTCATGGTGTATGTTTGATTGTTTGTAGTGTGTTAATCAATATTGCAATTTCTAGTCTTAATCGTACGTTCTTGGTGCCGTTGGCAACCGAGATATCACGGGAAGGGTTAGGGTTGGTTATTGGTTAATAGGTCATCGGGAAACAACCTCGCGTTATCTAATCCGAGTACTTTGTTCCCTTTTATCACTTCAATCACATATACACGAGTTATGTCTATATAACTCTTTCTAGTGAAATTGCACACAACTGTTTAAAGAAACTGAAACCTAGGGTGATCATTGTTCTCTCCTAATTGTTTACAACCAACTTTGATTTGAATTAGTTCTTAATTTAGTTTTCTAAAACAACAATCCACAATCTTGAATTTTAATTTTCTGCAATTTAGTTTAATATTAGTTTAAATACAAAGCTATACAATCGACACATTTTCCACATACTCCCTGAGTTCGATACCCTTTTACCACTAACTACAGTTGTTTGGGGATTAAATTTGCGTGACCCACGACAATCACGTCAAATTTTGGCGCCGTTGCCGGGGAGTAGTGCGCAACGTGTGTCAGTTTGTTAGTTTTGCGTTGTTATTTTCGGGTTTACACTGGTGTGTTTAGTGTGCAGGTTCTACAGGTGCATGCATACTAGAGGCTCTCACAAAGCGTCACCATTGTCATTTGATCCGGAAATTGAAAGAACGTTGAGGCAAAACAGAGTTTTGGTACGAGAAAACAAAATTGTTGGTTCACCTACTTCACCCATTACACCAAGAAACATCATGGACGAACCACAAATACCACCCACAACGGGTCAAACGACCTCATCATTCATTCCTACATCCACACAACCATCACCAAACACCACTATTCCAAACATCACCACAATTCCTACTCCAATTCATGATACTACGCCAACCAATACCAACACCACACAACCGAACACTACTCAAGTCGAACCTACTCTCACCTATAGCCCTTCCGCCACAATCCCACCACTATCACACTTCTTTCCTCCATCTACAGGTCAATCATCTTCTCATTATTCAATACCACCAAATACAACCATTGTCCATACTACCTCTACGATTAGACCATCAAACCAGTCGGGTTTTCAATACTCGACCATTCCATTTGGGCAAACTTCAGGTATAGGGGGAGATGGATATGAGGAAGGATACGAAGAATTTGAGGGTTATGATGAGGATGGATATTTTTACGAGGGTTATGGTGATCAAGGAGAGTTTGGGTATGTGCCGGGTCAATCTCAAGGGATAGCAAGTGTGGGTGGAATGCAACAACAACTCATACCGCAACATATTCGGCCAAGACCACAAGGGCCACCAATACAACAACCTAATCCATTGCAACAAGTCCGGCCACAACATGTACAACAACAATTTCAAAGACCACCTCAACGCCCACCGATGCGACAACAACAGTTTCAACAACCAATCGCACCACAAGGGCAAGTACCAAGGCCAAATGGTCCTATTATTCCGAGAGGTAGGTATGGTGTACCAAGGAGACACCTTAGGGAAAATGTGAGGGGCATTGAAGCACATTTTCGGCCGGTAATCACGCAAAACCCTTCACCGGTAGTCATTCCTCATAATGATCAAGGGCGAACATTTGAAGTAAGAACCAATTCCTTGCAAAGTTTACCAAAGTACAAGGGGTTGGCAAATGAGGAGCCTTATTTTCATTTAGAGGCTTATGACTCTATTTGCAACACTCTTGGGAGTCAAGGGTTTTCAGCCGACGACATCAAATTGGTATTATTCCAATTTTCTTTGGAAGATAAGGCGAAGAAATGGTTCTACACGTTACCTTCGGCATCCATATATACATGGGGGAGATGCAACAAACTTTCTTGGATGAGTTTTACACCGCCCAAAAGACCAACGATGCAAGAAAGGGGTTGAGAAGTTTCCAACAACAACATGGTGAGATGTTTCATGAGGCATTCGAGCGTTTCAACATGATGATTAAAAACTGCCCTCATCATGGAATTGAATTATGGGAATTGATGAATGCTTTTCATGAGGGGTTGAGTGCCGAAGATGCACGTGATCTCATGTCTATTACCGGTGGGACCTTTGGAACAAATTATGAGAACGATGATTGGGAGTTTTTGGAAAGCATGGCAACTACGTCAAAGAGGAAAGCTCAAGCTTCAAGAAGAGCCCGACCGACTACTAACCGACCGCAAGTGCACGCCATAGATGATGGTAATGTTCAAACCACTAACCAAATTTATGATGTTTGTGCTTTGTGTAATGAAATAGGTCATGCGGCTGAAAATTGCCAAGGGATGTTGGAAGGGCAATACGAGGAGGTCCATGCGGTTCAAGGCCAAGGTCAAGGAGGAGGTGGTAGGAATTACAACAACATGAATTCGAATACCTACCACCCCGGATTGAGGAACCACCCGAATTTTAGATATGGGAACCCGTCAAATCAAGCAAATCCAAATTTTCGAGGTAGCCAAGGTAACTTTGGTTCACGCCAATCTTACAATAACCAAGGTGGGTATCGAAGCGGAAATAACCAAGGTTATCAAAAGCAATACCAAACGGGTCAAGAACAAGGGGGTTCTTCAGGTGGAAACGAGGTGATGGAGATGCTAAAGAGCATGCAAATGGAGATGCAAAAACGGAACCAACTTGATGAAGTGCGAATGCAAAAAGATGAGGTTCGTGATAAAAGCATCCAATCACTAACAACCCAAATGGGTCAATTGGCAACCGATGTGGCAGAATTGAAGAAAAACAAGGGTCAACTTCCTAGTGACACCAAGGTAAATCCATCACACGGTTCGTCAAGAGGTAATGTAAATGTTCATCAGGTTAGTGTTTTGAGAAGTGGGAAAGAGTTTAAAGCTAATTTGTCACCCGAATTAGTTGAGGGGGTGGTTGAGGACATCACGGGTAATGATAGTGATGATGATGTTTCACCGGTTAAACCAAAAGAAGTAAATGTTAAAAAACCGGGTTTGGGTGAAAATAAAGAAAGTGAAAAAGTTGAGGGTGAATCGAGTCAAGTTCCGTTTCCCTCGGCTTTACTTGACCCGGGTAAGAAAAATTTTATTGCATCGAGAGGTCCCCAAAAAGAGGAGATGTGGGATATGTTCAAACAAGTAAAAATAAATCTCCCACTCCTTGATGCAATAAAACAAGTCCCCGCTTATGCAAAATTCTTAAAAGAATTATGTACACAAAAAAGGCAAAACAAGAAGAAAGTGCCTAAGCGGGTGGACTTAACCGGGCAAGTGAGTGCGGTGTTGAATGGGGAGCTTCCTCCTAAGCTCCAAGATCCGGGCACGCCATTGATTAATGTACAAGTTGGTAATTTTCAAATGGCTAAGGCGTTGCTAGATCTCGGAGCCGGAGTTAGCATTTTACCGGGGGGCTTATATGACCAATATGACTTTGGTCCGTTATCAAGGGTGGAGACAACGGTTGTTTTAGCCGACTTGTCTCATAAGTTGCCTCGGGGTATGGTTCAAAATGTAATTGTTAAAATTGATGAGTTTTATTACCCGGTGGACTTCTTAGTTTTGGATTACTCATCGGCGGACCCTAAGCAACAACAAAATATAATTTTGGGTCGGCCATTTTTAAGCACCGCACATGCTATTATTGATTGTAGATTTGGTACAGTTGATATGGCTTTTGGAAATAGGAAAATGCGTTTGAATGTTTTTACTAACAATTCTAATGCTAACGGTGTTGATGAGTGTTTCATGGCAGACATAGTAGATGGATGCAACCCGCATGAGTATGAGGAGGATGGTTTGGATATTTGCCTGTGTGACTTTTCTGAACAGGTACATGCTTATGCGTTACGGGTTGAAGAGGAAGCACAAGATGCTATGGCAATGAAAGAAGGTAGACCACCATGGACCCACCAATTCGAGGGTCTACCGGTGGAGATCGATTCGGGTACAAAACCATCATTGGAGGAACCACCAAAGTTGGAGCTCAAGGACTTGCCTAGCCATTTGAAGTATGTATTTTTAGGGGATAATGACACTTTACCGGTCATTATTGCCTCTAATTTGGAATTGGCACAAGAGCAAGCATTGATTGAGGTTTTAAAAGAGAACAAGGGTGCTATTGGATGGACGATTGCCGATCTCAAAGGAATTAGTCCATCCATTGTCATGCATAAAATTATCACAACCGAAGATGCTAAACCGACACGAGAAGCTCAAAGGCGGTTGAACCCGAACCTACGGGAGGTAGTGAAAAAGGAGGTAATTAAATGGTTGGATGCGGGAATCATCTATCCGATTTCGGATAGTGCTTGGGTGAGTCCCACCCAAGTGGTGCCTAAGAAGGCCGGCATTCAAGTAGTCAAGGATGAAAGTGGTGAACAAATTGCCACCCGACCGGTTACCGGGTGGCGTGTGTGTATTGACTACCGAAAATTGAATGCCGCCACTTCTAAGGACCATTTCCCGCTACCTTTCATTGACCAAATTATTGAAAAATTGTCGGGTCAAAAATATTACTGCTTCTTAGATGGGTACTCGGGTTACAATCAAATCGCCATACACCCGGATGACCAACACAAGACCACCTTCACTTGTCCATATGGCACCTTTGCCTTTCGGCGAATGCCATTTGGCTTGTGCAATGCTCCGGCAACTTTTCAACGATGTATGATGAGTATTTTCTCGGACATGGTTGGAGAGTCGCTTGAAGTATTTATGGATGATTTCTCCATTTTTGGCACTACTTTTGATACTTGTCTCAACGAATTGCAAAAGGTTTTGAAAAGGTGCGTTGAGAAAAATTTAGTGCTAAGTTGGGAGAAAAGTCATTTCATGGTGCAAGAGGGCATTGTGTTGGGGCATGTGATTTCTGAAAGGGGGATGGAGGTGGATAGGGCAAAGATACGGGTAATATCATCTTTGCCACCTCCTAAAAATGTTAAGGGTGTAAGGTCATTCTTGGGACACGCGGGTTTTTATAGACGTTTCATTAAGGGTTTTAGTGTTATCACCAAACCTTTATGTAACTTGTTATTAAAAGATGTCCCGTTTGATTTCACTAACGAGTGTATGCAAGCTTTCATTGTTTTGAAGGAACACTTGGTCAAGGCGCCTATTTTGCAACCACCCGATTGGTCAAAGCCGTTCGAGATAATGTGTGATGCGAGCGACACCACTATTGGTGCAGTTTTGGGTCAACGGGTTGACAAGAAACCGGTGGTTATTTACTATGCAAGCAAAACGTTATCCGAAGCGCAACTTAACTACACCACAACCGAGAAGGAATTACTAGCGGTGGTGTATGCTTTGGATAAGTTTCGCTCGTATATTTGGGGAAGCAAGGTAGTGGTTTATTCGGATCATAGTGCGGTCCGATACTTGATGGAGAAGAAAGACGCGAAGCCTCGGTTGATTCGGTGGGTCTTATTGTTACAAGAGTTTGATCTAGAGATCCGAGACAAGAAGGGAAGCGAGAATGTAGTTGCGGATCATTTGTCTCGGATTCCGGTGGAAGGGACCGACGATGTAAGTGAAATCAATGAAAGTTTCCCCGATGAGCAACTTTTAGCCGTTTCCACTTTCGTTGCACCGTGGTACGCTCATTATGTCAACTATTTAGCCACGGGTGCCATTCCAACTCATTGGACCAAAAAGCGTCGACAACAATTCATGGTCCAAGTGAGGCAATACATTTGGGATGAGCCGGATCTTTTCAAGATCGGACCGGATCAAGTCATACGGAGGTGTGTGCCCGAGACGGAAGTGTTAGAAATCTTAACTCATGCTCATTCGTCCGCTTGCGGGGGTCATTTTAGTGGGCATAAAACCGGCTATCGGGTACTTTCTTGTGGGTTTTATTGGCCCACTATCTTTAAGGATGCAATTGAGTTCGCCCGGAATTGTGTAAATTGCCAAAAGATGGGTAGCATATCGAAGAGGGATGAGATGCCACTACAACCAATCTTGGTTGTAGAGATATTTGATGTATGGGGAATAGATTTTATGGGTCCGTTTCCGAATTCGAATGGCTTCCTTTATATTCTTGTGGCGGTGGATTATGTCTCGAAGTGGATTGAGGCTATTGCAACACGAACAAACGACCATTCGGTTGTTTGTAAATTTGTTCAATCCAACATCTTTTCTCGCTTTGGAATCCCGCGGGTTATTATAAGCGATGGTGGTTCACATTTCAAAAACTTTAACTTCGGAAAATTATTGAAGAGGTATAGCGTGAACCACCGAGTCGCCACCCCTTACCATCCGCAAACGAGTGGACAAGTCGAAGTGTCCAACCGTCAAATCAAGGAGATCCTCATGAAGACGGTAAGAACGGATAGAAAGGATTGGTCAAGCAAGTTGGATGATGCTTTGTGGGCGTACCGTACAGCCTACAAGACTCCGATTGGCACAACACCTTACCGGATGGTGTATGGTAAGGGTTGTCACTTGCCAATGGAGTTGGCGCATCGGGCACATTGGGCGATCAAGACGGTTAACGCGGATTATGACGAGGCGGGGAAGTTGAGGAAGTTGCAATTAAGCGAAATAGAAGAGATTCGGGATGAGGCGTACGAATGTGCATCGGCCTATAAGGATAAACTCAAGAAGGTGCATGATGCAAAGTTGCGGAAGAAAACGTTCGAAGTGGGGCAGAAAGTTTGGTTGTACAATTCTCGATTGAAAATGTTCGCGGGCAAACTTAAAAGCAAATGGATGGGTCCGTATGTTATTCGAAGAGTTGGGCGATTTGGTGATGTGGACATTCAAGATGAGCAAACGTTGAAACAACAAACGGTGAACGGTCACCGCTTGAAGCCGTACTTGGAAGGAAATGACATCAACAACTTGGAGCTTGACAAAGCGGGCTACATCTTACGCCCGGTCGAGGAGGAACAACCATAAGAGGCCCAGGTTTGGTGGTAGTGTACATAGTAGTTTTGTTTTGTCTTGTTTTGTATATTTGCACAATTGCCATAGTTTCTCGAAGTCCGTGTTCGAAACAAGTGTGGGGATGTTCGGGTCGCGAATTGCTCTTACATTGTGTTGAGGACAACACGGGATTTTTGAGGGGGTAGGGTAATTTTTACATGTTTTTGAAAAAATTAAAAAACATAAAAAAATCGAAAAACTTAAAAATCTAAAAAAATTTGTCACATAAAATCTCAACTTTTGTGAAAATGTGGATGCCCAGCGAGCACCGTAAATTACGGTACAGCCGTAATTTACGGTGGATGTTAAATATTTGTGAGCCTTACGGTGAAAACCTCCTGAGTTACGGCAAGGAATTGATATTCAGCGTTTACCGTAAATTACGGTAATACCGTAATTTACGGTGGTGGATGAAAATGCATGGGGCTTTACGATAGATCTCTACTGATTTACGGTACAAGTTTTGACATTCAGGTCTCACCGTAATTTACGGTGAGACCGTAAATTACGGTACGCAGTTTTCTTGTTTCCGTCGTTTGGGGTCCGCACACACATATAAAAAAAAATATAATAAACTCTAATACAACCAAGTCTGGTCACGTGAATAAACCCCATCCACTCATTCATCTTTCACTTTCCATCACTATCTTTCTTCTCTAAGAACCCACAACCTCCATTGTTTCTTCCACCTTACATCTCTCATAAAACCTTCAATTCCTGTCCAAATCAAGTGGAATCTTGGTCTAAATTGACTAATTTTCCACAAGCTTTGTGATTGTGAGGAGAGATTTCAGAGAAAACGCAATTGTGGGGTCGAAGTTTGAAACCCTAGTTTGAGATAATTTGGGGGTTTTGGGATTTTTGGTTTCACAAGCATTCTTTCATCTTGAAACAAGGTATGAACACTTACTTTGCTATATTATGGTGGTACATTGTGAAGAACAAGGTGATTTAGGTTATGTGTTTTTGCCCACTTGCTTGTTGTTAAGATATGAGTATGAAAGTGATTATTGAACATGGTTGATGGTTGTAGATGTAGGATTTGTGGTTAAAGTAGTGAACTTTTGGGATGCTCTACATTGTAGAGACACCATGCCCAATTTTTGAAAAATTCTCGATACATTTTTGGTTCACTAACATCTACAACCATGATAACAAGCAAGTGTGGGGAGGATTTTGAAAAGAGGGTTTAATTTGGTGTTTGTTTTTTGTTGTTCGCCTCATGTGTGTAGGAAATGGCAAGGACCAAGGAAAAAGCGGGTTCGAGTTCATCTTCATCAAAAGGCAAGGGCAAGCAAAAGGAGCAACCATCAAAGAAGCGGCAATATATGGGTAGGGTTAGTGAAAGCGAAAGTGAAGGCGAAGAAGAAGAGATGGAGTTAGACCCGAGTGATAAGCCGGTGTGGAATTCGGGGTCGTTGGATGATCAAACCGAGATTTGGCAGCCAACCCTTTATAACGACTGCATGAACAAGTTGAAAAACAAAGCAGCCGCATTTATTTGTGAAAAAGAGGTTGATGAACCCCAGTTTGGTCAGTTCGGGGTGTTTGCTAAGTTTCGTGCTTTGGGCTGGGAAGGAGCGCTCAAGTGTTTTGACAAAGATAAGAGTAATCTGTTTATGACTGAGATTCAGGAGTGGATGGCAACACTTAAATGTCACAACTTCAACAAGCCATCACAAATGAAGTTGATCGGGAT
The DNA here is from genome assembly GCA_030545235.1 of Helianthus tuberosus. Lineage (NCBI taxonomy): Eukaryota > Viridiplantae > Streptophyta > Magnoliopsida > Asterales > Asteraceae > Helianthus > Helianthus tuberosus. The sequence continues at coordinate 54,101,222 of CM060351.1, forward strand.
GGTACATGGGGTGCCAGTTGAGATGTCATTCGACACATTGAAGAAGCTGGGAAAGTATGACAGTCTCCCGGCTAAGGAGTACATGATTCCCACGCTTGATGATTTATTGCTCAAACCAGAGAAGCACGTGAGATGGAACGACATGTTAGCGGATTTGTTTTTGCCCGGTAGGTACAGTGGTGTATTATACCGGAAGAATTTGAAGATAGAAGCCAAACTGTTGCATACAATCTGCCTACTTAATGTCATTCCAAGAAGAGGCGATAAAGAACTGGTGAGGTTTCCAGAGATACCTGTTTTGTATTCATTGATGCATGGATCCCCACGCTTCCCAATACGCTACCTGATTATGCACCATTTGTGGATATGCCGGAACAAATACGGAAGAGACATCGTCCCGTACTGTCGCATCATAACGGGTTTGATGAAACAGCAGAAGGCACTCACATCCGAAGACCGAGGTTTGACGAAAAGGCACCAGCCTTTTACTTTGGATAGGTTGGGAAACGTTTGGACATATACTCAGTCTGAACGTTATCACAAGTTGAAATCTGAAGGGCAACGGTGGAGGGCATTAAAGTTGAATGCACGAGAGTTGTTACCGGGAGAGCCGGATGAGCCAGAGAGCGACGAAGAGTTAGTTCCGAGCGGAGATGAAGACTATGCGGACGCGCCGCATGGTGGTGAAAATGTGGTTCAAGGTGGTTATGGTCAGGGTCATGGTGGGATGTTTTATGATTACACGCAGCAATCGTACATGCCGGGATGGGCCTATGAGGGTACTATGCAAGAGGTGATAGCAAACCAACGTCCTCCGGCGTCCGTGTTTGATACGTGGTCGGGGTCGGGGTCGGGGTCGGGGTCGGAGAGAACGTTGTTTGATCAAAACACAAGAAATAGTGCGAGTTTAGAACGGGCCATGAAACACAATTTAGATCGTCAAGAGCTATGGAATCGCACTCATGCGTATTCCCGGGAAGTGGAAATGAATAACAATTATTTTGATGATCAAGCGAGGCGGATGCATGCAGATTGGCATGCCGGAAGGCCGGTTGTTGAGGATCCACAACATGTGGACTATGCCTCATTACCGCCTTATGATGGTAGCATCTCATATCCGACTCCACCGGTCCACCACTCGCAATGGATTGACCCGAGGCAACGAGAGGGAGCACAACAACAAGAAGGAGGAAGTAGTAGTGGTTCGTTCGCGTTCGGTGAATGGAATGATGTGATGTCTTCAGTTTTTGGACCTCCTGGACCGCGCTACTATTAGTAAGGTTGTGTTTCTCCTTTTGTATATTTTTGTGCATATTTGATTGTTTGTTTGTTTAAGGATTGGGAGGTTGGGTGGTGTTTTGATATGTTGTGTTTGGGTTGGTGTTATGTGGTGGTGTTTATGTTAAAAAGAAGAAAATATAAAAAAAAAATTATAAAATGGAAAATACAAAAAGAAATTTGGGGTTTGAGTAAAGAAGCGTTTTGGTTGATGTTGAAAAGGTTTTTAGTGATCAAAACCTCTCAAAACCATACATTGGGGTCAATGTATCCCAAGTGTGGGGATGGGGGAAATTTTAAAGATTTTGAAAAATTTTGAGCCAAGTGAAACAATGTGAAAATTTGAACACCCTAGATTAACCCCAAGTTGGTGCACCGGCAACCCTTGATACCTTTTTCATTCTTGGTGAGAGTTGTAGCCACACTTGTATATAAATAATGCTTATCTTTGATGAGAGTGGCTACGGGTGGGGGTGCATTAGAACTTGTGCTTGAATGCGATTTGAGTCTTTAGTTAGATATAAATGCAAAAAGGATAAGGGCATTTAGGTAGCCTCGTCGTTGGTGTGAGTGAGTGTGGGATTTGGGGGGTTGGACCTCATAAGTTATATATATGAGCACGGTAGTGAGAGGGGCGGGGGTTTGGACATTTAGTTGCCCATTTTGTGCTTTACAAGCCTATCATTTGTTACCCTTAGCTACTTTCCTGAAAAATTTACCCAAATTTGAACCGGTCTTATAGTATTAGTAGTTTTAGTAGTTTGAAGTAGATATAGTTAATGTGTTATTGTAAAAAAAAAAAAAAAAAAAAAAAAAAGAGAAAAAAAAGCAATGAAAAATGAAAAAAAAAGTGATGTTAGTTATCTTGTGTATAGTAGTTAAGTTTGATAGTTGTTTGTTTGTTTATTCGTGTAATAAAAGACCGGGTCAAGTTTTCGCTACTTCATATATATTCCATTTCCTACCCATACGCCTAGCCACGTTACAACCTTGAAAGTCCCTTGGATTTGCATTTATGTTTGACCCATTTTAGGAGAATGATCGATTTAAGTACAAGCTTATGATTGTGCAACCACCCGTTTGCCTAGTGTGTGTCTAGCATTATCTTTGCTAGTTTTCACTTGTAGCCGAGAGGAGAGATTTAGAGAGGGGTGCATTGGTTGGGTGTTGAAAAGGGGTTAGTAAAAAGATTGCTTGTTTTTGCTTGGTTTAAATTGATCACTTGTTTTGAAACTGATTTGAGGAGTTGCTTGGGATAAGCAACGGTTAAGTGTGGGGATGTGACGGGTGGTCCTTTGGACAACCCTTAAATATGTTAAAAGATGAAATAATCCTCCATTTAATCGTGTAATTATCTTGAATTAGATAACTACCATTGCTTATGTTTCAGGTGCATTTTGAGGGCTAAAAGATGGATAAAATGCAGCTTTGGAGGTTTTGGTGATAAACGGTTCGAGTGTGGAACAAGAGACAAAACAAAGGAGACAAGTCAGCCCACCACCGTAAATTACGGTCCTACCGTAATTTACGGTGGACCTGGATTTCATATCTTTCTCACCGTAAATCAGTTTGTTTGCACCGTAATTGAATATTGTCCACCGTAATTTACGGTGGAGCCGTAAATTACGGTGCCGTCTGCGAGGAAAACTTGTAACTGCCATCATATAATCGGTTTTAGGGTGTCTTTTCACATCACTCATCATTGGACGGTTCTTGGACACCTTGGGGGGCGATTTTGGAGAACTTGTTAGTTTTGTGAACATTTTTCAATCATTCGGTTTGTGCTTTTGATTCGTATGAACAATAGATTGATGTTGATGATGATTCACCGAGCCATGTCCGGCTAAACTCTTCGGTGATCATCCTAGGTGAATGTTTCTGAAACTTTTGTGTGTTTAATTTCTGCATTTCTAGAATGATATCTTGCGTTGCTTGAATGTCATGGTGTATGTTTGATTGTTTGTAGTGTGTTAATCAATATTGCAATTTCTAGTCTTAATCGTACGTTCTTGGTGCCGTTGGCAACCGAGATATCACGGGAAGGGTTAGGGTTGGTTATTGGTTAATAGGTCATCGGGAAACAACCTCGCGTTATCTAATCCGAGTACTTTGTTCCCTTTTATCACTTCAATCACATATACACGAGTTATGTCTATATAACTCTTTCTAGTGAAATTGC